>JAPDVU010000003.1:150214885-152614885 GCA_026230045.1 Corynorhinus townsendii
AATTGCTCCAGCTATGAAGACAGAAGATGGAAGACGCTGACGACGCCTTGCCATGCTAGCAGTCAGCAGCTGTGCATCGCTGCAGGTGGCCCAGGACCAAACCAGAGAGGGTCTGACCTGCATTACCACCATTTGTCCACCATCCAGAACTGAAATATCATTGCTGACATGTACACATAAGGAACTGTTTGACATTGAAATTGGGACTCAAAAGAACTGTTGGCCCAGAAAGAAACTCACTACAGATTGATTCATTTGCCTCACAGCATAACCATTATTGCTTGTCCCATTTTCGGTTCTTATAAGTGTATTTCTAGTATCACATGATCTCACTCATCTAGGGGAAATAACGAACAACATAAACTGATGAACAAAAACAGACCCGGAGACAGGGAAGCATCGATCAGACTGTCAAACCTCAGGGAAGGTAGGGGAGGTTGGAGGTAAGGGGAGAAATCAACCAAAGGACTTGTATGCATGCATATAAGCCTAACCAGTGGTCACGGATAACAGGGGGGTGGGGGCATGCGTGGGGAAAGGTTTGGGAGGGGAATGGGGGGATGAGCATAAATATGTGATACCTTAATCAATAAAGAAATTTTTCAAAAAGAATACAAGGAGGTTTATCACAATTGTCTGAGTGTTAGGAAAGTGTTGGAGATGATCTAGGAATTCATACTGTAGGAATGGGTAAGTAGAGATGGTTGAAAGACATTTAAATAAAAAGAAAAATTCATATATTTACCCGTGTTACCATTTCCAGTGCTCTTTATTTCTTTGTGTATATCCGTATTTCCATTGGAATCATTTTCCTTTGGCCTAAAGAACTTGCTTTAACATTTCACTTAGTGTAAATTGGCTGAAGATAAATTTTTTTCAACTTTTGTCTTTACATCTTTGTTTTTAAATCTTTTTTTTTTTTTTTAGTACCTTAACCTATCTCCTCAATAGAATCTGTTGTCATCCTTCTCTTTGTTTCTCTGTATATATGTGAGATTTTTTTTTCTGGCTGCTCTCAATATTTCCTATTTAAAAACTGGTTTTGAGCAATTTGTGATTTGCTTCCTCTTTCTTTTGTTGAAGTTCTTTGCACTTCTTAGATCTGTGGGTTTATAATCTGCATCTAATTTGAAAAATTTTCAGCCATTATTTCTTCAAATATTTCTTCCATTCCCCCTTTAGAGATTCCAGTTTACATGTACACTAGGCTCCTTGAAGTTGTCTCACAGCTGATAATACTTTTTAATTCCTTTTTCTCTATGTTTTCTCTTGGAGAATTTCTACAGGTTTGCCTTAAAATTCATTAATATTTTCCTCTGTAACATCTTATCTGCTGCTAATCCCACTCAGTGAATTTTTCACCTCACACATTTTTTAAAAAATATACTTATTGATTTTTAGAGAGGGGAGGGAAGTGAGAGGGCATCAATAGGTTGCCTCCTGCACAGCCCTTACTGGGGATCCAGCCTGCAACCCAGGCATGTCCCCTGACCAGGAATCAAACGAGCAACCTTTCAGTGCAATACCCAGCCAACTGAGCCACACCAGCCAGGGCATCATCTTACACATCTTAGTTTTAATCCCTAAACTTGATTTAGTCTTTTTTTTTTTTAACATAGCATCTGTTTGTACTTAATTTTTGAACATATGATATCTACACTTCTACACTAATAAAAGAGAAACATGTAAATTAACCATCACTCTGCTATACCACAAGCCATGCCCACCAGCCAGCAATCAGGAGTGAGTATGCAAATTAACCCAACCAAGATGGCAGCCGGCTACAGAGCTGGAGCTGAGCAGGAGGCTTGGGTTGCCCCCGTTGATGGAGAAAGCCAAGCTTCCCCCCTGCCCTGGCCAGCCCTGGCCTCTGCTCAAGGCTACAAAGTTTCAGTTATAGAAGATAAATAAGTCCTAGATACTTGCTTCCTGCTGGCCCTGGCCTCCACTCAAGGAGGCACTGGAAAAAAAAAAAAAAGAAAGAAAGAAAAGAGGGGCTGGGACCTTGGGTCACTGGGGGGGGCAGGAGGGGGCGATCAGGCCAGGATGGGATGGCAGGGGCAGTTGGGAGGTAAGCAGATCAGCAGGGGGGCCATTTGGGGGTGAGCAGGCCGTCAGTGGGGGTCAGTTGGAGGTGATCAGGACAGCGGGGGGGGGGGGGGCAGTATGGAGTGAGCAGGCCAGCAGGGAGGCAGTTGGGGGTGAGCAGGCCAGTGGGGAGGGAAGGTGGAGGAGAGCAGGACAACAGGGGAGGGGCAGTTGGGGATGAGCAGGCCAGCAGGCAGAGTGGTTAGGGGCAATCAGGCAGGCAGGCAGGAAGGTGAGCAGCTGGAGCCAGCAGTCCCAGATTGTGAGAGGGATGTCTGACTGCTGCTTTAGGCCCAATCCCTATAAACCAGCAGTAGGACATCCTTCAAGGGGTCCCAGATTGGAGAGGATGCAGGCTGGGCTGAGGAACACCCCCTTCCCCATGCATGAATTTTGTGCACCAGGCCACTAGTAGTTTTAATAATTGCTTTGATATCCTTGTCCGAAAATTTTAACATCTGCTTTGGTTCTTGTTCAGTTTCAATCAATGGATTATGGTCATGTTGTCCTGCTTCTTTGGATACCTGGTAATTTTGGCTGGGTCAGTACACATCCAATATACAGTATCTTATTGTGTACTGGATGTGTTTGTATTCCCCTAATTGTTGAGTTTTGTTCTGAAATGCAGTTATTTGTAAACACTTTAATTATTTTAGGCCTTGCTTTTAAGATGTATTCGTCAGGACTTTGGCAGTGATTATTCAAGGGCTAATTATTGCCCACTACTGAGGCCAACCCTTGAGTACCCTATCCAATGTCCTGTGAACTACGAGGTTTCCTCAACTGGATAGTAGGAATCGACACAGTTCTTGGCCTTGTATGAGCGCAAGGTACTGTTTCCTCTAAATCTTTCTGATGGTTCTTTCCCTGGCCTCAGTGATGGGGACTCTGCTGAATTGTCAAGGGGTAAAACCTGCAGACACCCAGGGTTCTGTTTCTGTGCAATTTGCTCCCCTCTAGGACTCTGCCATGCAAACTCAAGCCACCTTGGTCTCTCCAGATTCTCAGTTCATCTCTTCAACTCAGGGAGTTTCCCAGGAGCCACCTGGTTTCCCCAGCCCTGCATCATGACCTGGAAATCCAAGGGAGTCATAGAAAGCACCTCATTTGTGTCCCATCTCTCAGGGATCACTCTTTGTCATTATCTGATATCCAGTGCCTTGAAAACCATTTGGTTAAAATATTTTGTCTGGTTCCATTTGCTTAAGGATGTTACTCCATCTTGGCCAGAAATTATCTATATAAAATTTAAAAGCGTAAAAAATACCATATGCTTTTCAAGGATACAAATAAATAACTATATGACTAATGAAAGAAAGGTCATATATTTAATTAAATAGCAGTGGATGTTAGAGCAACAGGAGAAATTGGAAATGGTAGATGAAGGGAACAGTAAAGCAATTAATTGAGTGAAGTTCTTGCCTAGTGATGATCATTTGCCCTGATCCCAGGAATATGATCATGAGGGCCAATGTTTTCAGTGAGTCAAGCATTCAGCTGAAGTAACTAGAAAAATAACAGAAAAAATTGTAACCAAATATGTGAAATAAAAATTAAAATGATATAAACAATCTGAAAGGAATCTTCCCCACCATAAGGATCAAGAAGAGAGGATAAGGGAAAAGCAAATATGGCAGCATAGGTAAACACCTAAAATGCTGCCTCACACAACAATTTCAAAACTACAACTAAAAGACAAAACGGGCATCATCCAGAACAGCAAGAAGGCTGGCAGAGTGGAAATTCTATAACTAGAAGGAAAGAGAAAAGCACACTGAGACTTAGAGGAGCTGCAGGAGGCAGAGGTACTGAGACGCGCATGCAGAGAGGACTGGCAATTGAGTGTGTGGCTGGCTTTCTCAAGCGGGAGGGAGAGAAAAGCTCCCAACTGCACTGAACTCCAGTTCCGGGAGAGACTCTGGGGACCCAGACTCATTCAGGGAGAAAGTGGACTGTCTGGCAGCAGGAGAAACTCAAGGGCGGCTTTCTCTCAGAGGTACTTGCAGCGATTACCACAGGACACTGAGACACAGGGGACTATTAGTGCAGGGCTTATGGGAAACCAATGCTGCCTGCTCCGCCCTGAGACTCCGCCCCATCCAAGCTGAGCACACAGCCTTTTGCAAGTCTTGTCTCATAAGGGTGTCTCCAGCACAGAAGTTCTCCCAGCATAGACACAGCTGATCCTCACAGCCAATTGGCCTGGAGGTCATTTCCTCCCAGTGATGCCAACAACAATCAAGGCTTAACTACAACAAAACTATGCACACAGCCCACAAAGGGGTGCACCAAGAGAGTCTACCTCAGGTAACTGGGGAGGCGGAGCCACTGGGCTCTAGAGGACACCTACCACACAAAGCTACTCTATCAACTTAGGGAAGCAGCCAAAATGTGGAGACAAAGAAACAGATCACAAATGAAAGAAATGGGGGCAAGCAAACAACTGGATATAGAGTTCAAAACCATGGTTATAAGGTTTTTCAAGAATTTTTTAGAAAAGGCCGATAAATTTAGTGAGACCCTTGAGGATATGAAAAAGGACCAACTAGAAATTAAGCATTTACTGACTGAAATAAAAAATATTATACAGAAATCTAACAGTAGACTAGAGGATTGCAAGAATCAAGTCAAAGATTTGAAATACAAAGAAGCAAAAAACACTCAACCAGAAAAGCAAAAAGAAAAAAGAATCCAAAAATTTGAAGATAGTGTAAGGAGCCTCTGGGACAACTTCAAGCGTACCAACATCAGAATTATGGGGGTGCCAGAAGAAGTGAGAGAGCAAGATACTGAAAACCTATTTGAAGAAATAATGACAGAAAACTTCCCCCACCTGGTGAAAGAAATAGACTTACAAGTCCAGGAAGCTCAAAGAACCCCAAACAAAAGGAATCCAAAAAGGACCACACCAAGACACATCATAATTAAAATGCCAAGAGCAAAAGACAAAGAGAGAATATTAAAAGCAGCAAGAGAAAAACAGTTAGTTACCTACAAGGGAGCACCCATATGACTGTCAGCTGATTTCTCAACAGAAACTATGCAGACCAGATGGGAGTGGCAAGAAATATTCAAAGTGATGAATAGCAAGAACCTACAACCAAGATTACTCTACCCAGCAAAGCTATCATTCAGAATTGAAGGGCAGATAAAGAACTTCACAGATAAGAAAAAGTTAAAAGAGTTCATCCCACCAAACCAGTATTATATGAAATGCTGAAAGGTATTCTTTAAGAAGAGGAAGAAGAAGAAAAAGGTAAAGATAAAAATTATGAACAACAAATACATATCTATCAACAAGTGAACCTAAAACTCAAGTGAATAAAAAAATCTAATGAACAGAATGGACTGATGAATATAATAGAATCAGGGGCATAGAAAGGGAGTGGACTGACAATTTTTGGGGGGAAATGGGTGTGGGGGGTGCGGGAAGAGACTAGACAAAAGTTGTACACCTATGGATGAGGACAGTGGGGAGGGGGAGAGTAAGGGCAGAGGGTGGGGTGGGAACTGGGTGGAGGGGAGCTATGAGGGGAATAAAGAGGAACAATTGTAATAATCTGAACAATAAAGATTTATTAAATTAATTTTTTTAAAAAAGAAGAGAGGATATATAGATAAGTTTTATCATACTTTCAAAGGAACAAAGCTCTCCACCTAAAACTATTCCTAGGAATAGAAAAACAGAAGGGAAACTACCTGTTTGCTTCATTATTACAGAGTTAACTTAACAACTATGCTAAAAAAAAAAAAGAGTAGAAAATAAGTTATAGGTCTTTTTTTTAAGTAAAACATAATAAATTGAATCTAACAATGTTTCAGGAAGTAATAATATATCATATCTAAGGATTTAATCTTAGAAATACAATGATGACTCAACATCATTGTATCTCAAAAAGTATAAGGAAAGGAAGCTTATGTGTTTTATTGTAATAAATGTATTTAAAAATCTATCCAAAGTAAACAACAGACAATTCAAAAGCTTTATTCAAACAACCTTCATAGTGATATTGTATATAGCAGTGAAAATTAGAACTAATCTAAATGTTCAACCATAGCTCTGATTAAGTTAATTATGATATAACCACCCAAATGAATATTATAGAATCATATAATGTTTACAAATAATTACACAAAAAATGCTGTGATAAATCTATTCTTAACACCTTAACATTGTCAGACTTTAAAACTCAGTCTTCACTGAGGTTTACTTTGATCATTCTACTTAATCTTACAACTTACCTCTATCCTCAAACACACTCCTGGCACTCCAAATCTGTCTTATCCAGCTCTATTTTTTCATTTTTATGTAAAACCTATCAACTTCTAACAGACTGAATGATTTATGTGTTTATATTTACTATTTATTAAAATATAATCTCCTGTCTTCTCCCATATCAATATGATCTCAACAAGAAAAAAGTTCTTTGTTTAGTTTACTGATATATCTCAAGTATCTAAAAGTGCCTAGCAAAAGCGAAATAAGCCAGTCAGAGAAAGATAAATATCACATGATCTCACTCATTTGTGGAATATAATGAACGACATAAACTGATGAACAAAAACAGATCCAGAGACAGAGAAGCATCAATCAGACCGCCAAACCTCAGAGGGAAGGTAAGGGAGGGTGGGGGTAAAGGAAGAGAGATCAACCAAAGGACTTGTATACATGCATATAAGCGTAACCAATGGGCACAGACACCAGGGGGGTGAGGCCATGAGCAGGGGATTGGGCAATGGTGGGATAAGGACACATATGTAATACCTTAATCAATAAAGAAAAAAAAGAGATCCTTCCACAGAGAAAAACAAAGGACCACTCTATGTACTGCCTTGGTATCCATTACTCAACAATTATTGGCAATAGGTTTCATAATCTCAATCTCATTACAGAACAGGTAACAATAAAGCAGTAAGGTTATTACCATTTACAACTGATTAACATGAGCACAGTTGAAGACTGAAGAGCTATTACCAGCAATTTTCACTGGCAAACTCAGCCCTAAGTAATTAGATATCAAAGACTATTGTTAGACAAAGAACCTGACATCACTATCAGAAGAGATTTCCAACACTAAAAATGTTCAAGTTCTTACCTATGTATAAATTGGATCTGAATTCCACATTGTGGTCTCTCACTGCCATATCTTGTTCTTCTAAGGCATTCATATGACTGACCCTGAACTAAAATGAAATTAAATTTCTCATTTCTTATTGTTAAAAAAAATAAATAAATATATAAATAAATAAATAAAATAAAAGTGCCTGGCTAATTTACATATTTCAAATGAATCAGTGAATGGATTTGATGTTAGGGGTATCCAGTGCCTTTTTTATTGTTTGTAAGTGATCTCAAATTCTGTGATTTATGAAAATATATAATTATGTTGAGGCATGAATTTAATTTACAGGCACTATGAATCAAAGGTATATGAGGTGTCTGGCATCTGCATCTCAGTGTGGATTTGTTGTTCTCTGCACAGTTTATGAAGAAAATTACATGCTACACAACAGCATACCATTCAGTGATGAATAGAAACTACTGGGACATGTAACAACATGGATGGGTCTCAAATGCAATAGGCTGAATAAAAGAAGCAGCCAGGAAAAAAAGGAGTATATTCTGTAGAATGTCTTTCATAGAAAATGCACACAATGGTAGAAAATAGATCAGTGATTGCCTAGGGAGGGATGATTATAAGGGGACATGATAAAAGCTTTTGAGGTGTGGAAATGTTCAATATCTTGATTGTGATGGTAGTTTCATGTATATATTTATGTCTGTCATATCTCCTCAAATTCTCTACTTGATATAGGAAAAATTTATTGTACAAAGTTACACCTAAATAAATTTATGAAAAACAAAGGTAAAAAATATATACAAATTATATTAATGAACTTAAACAAGATTAAATGTTTTTATATGAATCTCATACATTTCAAGGGTATTCAACAACGCTAAATAAAAGAAATGGGGGAAAAAATAGATACAGAGGCAAAGAAGATTGAACAGACTATCAAACTACAGCGAGAAGGCAGGGGAGGTTGGGCGGGAGGGGGGTTGGGGGTGTGGGGGGGGGCTGTAAGAGATCAGCCGAAGGACTTGTATGCATGCATAGAAGCATAACCAATGGATACAAGACACTGGGGGAAGGGGGGCGCAGGCAGGTGAAGGCATGTACTGGGGGGTAGGGGAGGCCGGGGGGAGGTCAATGGGGAAAAAAAAGGAGACATATGTAGTATTATTTGTAATACTTCAAACAATAAAAATAAATAAATAAATAAATAAATAAATAAATAAATAAATAAATAAATAACATCAGAAAAAAATCATATATACATCATGATTATTACTATGTAACCATAAACAAGAAAAAAATTAGAAGAAAATAGGCCAAAATGCTATTAGGTATTCAATGATGCCAACTTACAGTGCTTTAGTTCCTTCTTTTACTTATCTGAATTTTTCAAATTTCCTCTAATGAGAATGTATTTTGCAACAGAAAAACATATTTTAAACTATATTTAATTACTGTTGTGCTCATGCATCATTTCTGACCCATCTTTTGTGTCTCCACAAGATTAATCACCCTGAAATAGGCCTCTCACTTCCATGCTCAGGAATATACAGTGTTGATAAGTGTATAAACTTCATTGTTCTCATCACACACACACACACAAAAGGTAATCATGTAGATAATGGAGTGTTAACTAACCTTATTGTGGTAATCATTTTGTACCATAGAAGTGTATCAAATCATCAAGTTGTGCACCTTACACTTACACATATTTATGTCAATTATATCACAATAAAGCTGGGCAGGGAGGAAGAACCTGCTGGTACAGTGGCTTCCCATGGCCCCACATATTAAATCCAGCTCATTCTGGTGTGCACAGTGCTATCATAATTTGTTCCCATTAGGTTTGCTAAGTCTCAACTGTTGAAGTAAACAGAACCATAGATTATTTGTATATTATAAATTAAACTTAATTTTTAAGAATTTTTTAAACCTGAGATACATAAATGTCAGGTTATCTACCAGCCTAACAGTTGCTACCAGGCATTGGAGCTGCATATTTTTCTTTTTCAGATGTGTAATTCAGGACAGCATTGTCTTTAACTAGCTTTCACTTTTTCTTTCCTCAAAGTAACCTTTAAGGTGAGAAATAGTTGACAGCTACATTTTAAAAGGTTGTTTATTATATATTTTTAAACAACATTTAGGTTTGAAATTCCTTATAAATAAACAAAAAGAAGATATGTTTAGTGTCAGAAATTTCTACTTACATTTTTTTTAAAAACACCGGTTTTTAGAGTAGGTGATGCATACCATGATCTGTAGAGTAATGTGCACATTGGACTCAAATATCCAAAGTTACTTCCTTTCAAATGTCAGCATATGATGCTCTAGCTATTTTGAGTTTGGCTCACAGTGAAAAATCATCTTCTTTAATAAAACAATTAAATTACAAAGAGTATCATATGAAACGTAACTCTGTTAAAATTACCTTTTGTAATAGTCAGTTTCTTGAATAGAATATCCTACTGCAGGAAAATAGTTCTTAAAATATTTTCAGCAAAGAAATCGCTGCTACAGATTTGTTAAAACTGGTCAGTCTGTTAATCCTGTCTAAAATTTCTGTGTGGAGCAAAATTTCAATGTCACAGCTAATCAATGAATCAAATTAAACCAAAAAAATAAAATAAAGCTTTACCACTTAGGTTTCAGTCAGAGGAGTAGAACCACAGTGAATTATACAGGATAAGGAATTGATTGCAGAAATCAAAACCTAAGCAATTGTGTGATTGTAGATATCAAAACCTAAGCTATTGCTGCTGGACCTGAAGTGAGTAAAGCCAGTAATGCAGAAGAAAGCGGGGAGAGAGCACAAAAAAACCTGGAAGCTGGGAGGACAAAATGAACCTAGCGTAGGCAAAAAGGAACCTTCATTTTCTTACCGCCTCCATTCCTGATGGTGTGAGTGACAGGCAGGATATTGGGTATCCTTCACCACAGGGCCCAGAATAGGGTTCAGAGAATCTAAAGAAGGGTGGGGATGCACAGATAACCTGACTTCTGCTCCACACCAACCAGGTAAGCTGGCAGATCATGCAGCAGCATCTGGCCCTACACTGACATCTGGCTTTTGCTGCTACACTCACACCTCCCAAATCTCGATCAAATTTCTCTGTGATTAACTCTGACTTTCCCAGAATCACAGCAGACAAAGAATCCTGGGGGACATAGTTCCAGCTTAGTTTGGTTGACAGAGAAGAAGCCACCACAGAAACAAACTCCTTAGCCCATTTTCTCCTCCCTTGCTCTCTCTCTGTCCTGCACTACTTAGGGGTTCCCAAATTGAATTTATAAGCCATTTTTTCCTTTTACCGCTAAGCCATTGCACATACCTTGGCCTGTTCTTGAGGTGCCCATAAAATATTGAGAGAGGAATGCTGGACAGAGTTCGATACTGGTGTCTAGAACTGATGAAAAACACATTGGAGGTAAAGGTTTTGGAGTTAACCAGCATGGGTGGCATTACCCTCCCTGTGCAGAGATGATGAGTCCCTACAAGAAGACCATGGGTCCAAGGTAAAAACTTCAAGAACACTAACACATGGTGCACAGAGGGACAGGAAAGGGGAAATACTTTGCCATGTAGAATAATCTGGTATGTCCATATTTGGGAGCTCAGCACATTTTAGTGAATGTGTTCTAACATTTGGACCTCATAACACCTCTGTAGGGTAGACAAAAACTATTCCTCACCTTTTGCAGACATGATTCAGTGAAGTTAAGTAGCTACTGACAACTCTTTGCTATTTTCCCAAGTAATTTTAAGGCTATGGAGCGTTAGAAAAGAACACAATGGGAGAGGAAAGATGAGGCCAGCTGAGTTAACTCCCCAACATACTCTTCTTTTTTCCTTTATCTCCCAAATGATAGTTCAGGAGCAATTGGCATAAAACCAAGCTTCTCAGAAATCAAAGAAAATCATTCCTGGCCCCTAATTTCCCCAAATGCAGCACCTAGTCTGGTAAATCAGCCACACAAAGACTGAAAGAGCCAGTGAAGATCCTGGTGAAAGAATACTAAGGTTAGGCCTTAACAAGTAACTATCTGACTTGCAGTATAGGCTCCTAGAGGGCAAGGAATCTGCTTCAAACCATATGCTGAACACTATAATGCATAAGGAAAGAGGACCCACATCGTGGAGAAAGTTGGTGCTGGCTTTCAAGGCAATTACTTGCTTATTCCTCCTAAAGCCATGACATCAATTACTATAACATCCCACCCTATGGGTCACTCAGTTTTCATCAGCAAATATGTATCATGCCGACATTTCTTTCTACTCTTTTGACGGTAAGAAACAAGAGTCCACTTAAGTCACATTAGGAAATGAACAGTGCGTGATAAAAATGCACACAGATGGACGAGGAAGCTGTCACAATACTTCTCTGTTGCTTTTTCAGGGTCCTTATGATCTCATCAGCAATGCATGTTGTCTCAGATTCCTTTCTCTTTACCACCAAGCAGCATTCTCCTTGGACTCTGTCAAAGCCATCACATGGCTTCAGCTTGTGACAGCCAACTCTTAACTCATGGGCCCATTTCATTTCAGCTGCCTTAGGAGCTGGAAACTTTTCCCCACGTTTCTAATTCCAAATTCTTAAGAGAAAACCCACCTAATTCAACTCCTCTTTGGAAACAGGTCACACATCACTGGCCAGCTTATGCAATGGCTGCCGTTGGATAGTATAGCTGCTTCTGAGGACCACATAAGCCCAGGAAGCTGACTTGAAGGGAAGGGAGGGATAAAATAGTTTAAAATAAGGCTTAACAGGCAATAAGGTCTTTGGACCAGGCAGTTACCCATACAACAGGGTATGAGCAAGGCAGACCTTGGAAATTTAATCCATTTTGAGAGTTGGTAATAGCTTGCCAAAGAGAAATGGAAGTGATCTCATTATGATGAACTTCCTTCATGAAATTCTTCTGACATTAACAATATCAAATTAAGTCCAGTACAGTATCCATGAGATTTTTAAAAATTGGTATCTATGAAAGTGCACTGAAAAGTACTTATTACCACACAAATACTATCATTGGGAATTCAAAGCTTCCATTCATTCATTTCATAGATGGTGCCTACTGTGTGCCAGGCACTGCTCCGTTTACTGGGAAAAATCAGTCATCACTTTTCCAACTCCAATTACCCCAGTGCTGTGAATGCGCGTGTCTTTTTAAAGCAATTAAATGATTTTATTTCTTTTCCAATGAAATCTGAATGGCTAATCAAAGTTACTTACCAGCTCCTACAACCTAAATAGCAGGCATGGCCAGTCCTTGAGTGAGACCTCTAAGGGAAACACAGCACTCTACAGGAAGTCTATTGCTCATTCAATGGTATGGCATACATTGCTCTGCGCCAGTGCTGAACGAATGTCCCTGCACAGCATCAGGAAACCCCGCTGCTGACAACACCATATTTCAAAGATACTTTAAAACCGACTTCACAATCCCCTCCTGGTACCCAGATCATTCATGGCTCAACGGTATTAGAAGCAGGAATAGGTAGATGCTGAGCAAACCCTTTTGTGTATTTACACATTTCTGCCTTCCAGATTCTTCCTAGACTATTAACATTGAGTTTGAACTTTGGGGGTTTTGTCTTTCTTTTCCTTTTCTTTCTTCTTTTTTTTTTTCTATACCCCTCAAGCTGTGTAGCTTTGCTGGATAATACTGAACAGCTGCAACGTGCTACCCAGTGGGATTGCTGAAATTTTTGGCAATTGCTGAAATGTCTCTGTGTAGACATATATTCACACATGTGGAGAGAGAAAAATTGTTTAAGAACCAGGGGACCCATCGAAATGAGAGATGCCAGCTAAGTGCTAAACGTTATTATTTCGTCTAAAAGAAGAACGAGGCAGAGAAAAATAATTTCTGGTAAAGGCTGGAAGTGCCTCAGAAGCATTCTGTTATTATTACCACACAAGTTCATCAGGAGCCTCTGAGCTCAGCACACTTGACCAGAATTCCGTTTTCTTTCTGACAGCCTGTCAGCCTACTGGCATCCTTGCTCCTAATTACTTCAATTAAAAGTTCTTTATACTAAAACGTTGTCATTTCTCTTCCTCAGACCTTAGAACTCTGGAGAGCATTGTCCAATTGTTCTTTTATACTCCCAGTGAGATTTTCCTCCCAGGGCCATGAACTGTTTCATCTGCTTTCTACTTATAAGGACTTAAAAAAATCAGTAGCTTTTCTGAATTACCGAGGGAAGGTTTACCTTTTCGTATGTGTGCTTGTTAAATGGAATGAAAACTCAGCAGAAACAGTAACTGCACAGATAAATTCTCCTTTTGCATATAGTTCTTTTATTGCCAGGGACTGTCAAACACAGGGGAACGCCTGTGTCTGGCACAAGTTGTCAGGATGCAGAAATCAGGTCATCAATAGGACCAGTTTCCCCCTCTCTGAGATAGACGACTCCATCGTTTCAATCACATCTGTAACATGAGTTCATGTTCGGCAGCAAGAAAACATTTGTTTTCTCGAAGAGGAACTCCAATAACAGACTGTGTCTCTGATTCCTTGCAGAGGACATCGAGTAAACTGGTAACAGCAAGCACTGACTGTGAGAAGTTGATGTGGTCAATTACCCTCTGCTAAACTGAAGTCTGTACAACGCATATCACAAACAGAGATTGCTTAGGAGGGACAGGGAAAGAGACGGACTTGTACTTGCCAATTTAATAGGACACAGCTCTCATTTGAACAAATTGGGATTTCACCCTATTTTCCATCATTTCCTCCCATTAAACCAATAACACCAATCATTTTGGATGTGTTTACACAACACCACTTCCTACTGGAGTTACAGATTGCTATTTCTTTCCTCTTTCCCATATCGAAACAATTCTGTTCAATATAAAATCTCCTCCCCATGGTTCATATAAAATAAATCATTGAAGGACGGCGATGATGGCATTACCCAAAGTCTGGGTGTAATTACCTATATCTTAGCAAAAGAATCCAGTGTTATTTAATCTCAGATATTTGATAGTGAATTCTTAAACCTTTTCTCCCAATGTGTGTGTAATCTTGCAGGACTAGAAAGGTATGTTACATAGAAATTAGCGTTTCATAACAAGGAACTTCAGCAGAGACAGAAACACCTAGTAAACCACATCCTCAGATTCTAGTGACTCTCCTATGCTGGACTCTGAGAAGAACTGTGGTGCGATGGAATAAAAATGGACTTTGCTATCCAGCCTGGTGCATGCAAATTCGGCGTGTTACGTAACCTCTCTGTGTCTTATCTCCTTCATTTGTCAAGACGGTCTTACCTCACCTGAACGTTGCAGGGATTAATTGCCCACAGGATATAGTGCTCTACAGATAACACAAGAAATATGGCCTCTTTTGGACAAAGTAATCAAATTTTGCACAGACATAAAATTATTATATAGGAAAGATGTATTCTCAGCATTCTCAATCTCAAATTTCTAAATGGTTTTCCCTTCTCTCAGTACTAACCTCATCTGGAATGTGTTACATGGCATCCCATTCTCTCCTATTAATGTTTACCCAACAGACAGGTATTAGGGACCCGATGTGCTGCCATTCTCAGAAACATTTGCATTTTTATAGAAAGATATCTGAAAGATTATTTGACCCAGAGGGAAAAGTTAGAAATGTGCACGTGCAAGGAAAGTGCCTCCAGGCTTTTTCATTACCTGTGACTTCACACGGAAGCCTGTGTAACCAAAGCCAGTTCCCCCTTTCTTCTATCTGAAGCCTGATTTGGATGGAATGGACGTAAGCAGCCACAGGCATGAGTAATGATTTTTAAGCCAGTCATGCCAACACTATTCCCATTTGCCAGTTGAAGTTCTAAGAGTAGGCATGTGACCCAGTTTTCACCAATGAGACAAAGGGGCAGTCTCCTAGTGGTTTCTGGGAGGAAAACAATTCTCCCCTAGGAATGATTTCTCCCTTTAAAGATAAAACTATTTTAGTTCCTGCCCCCTTTTTTCTTGCTTGGAGCTTTATTGTGCAAAGACATTAGTTTACCACTTTAGTAGCCATGTCATTAACCATGAGGGAGACATTGCCAACATAGAGACAATGATGGATCAGAAAGAGTACAAGCCTGAACTGTTGGTGATACATTGACCTGCTAATCTAACTCTGAAATTTCCTACTTATATATGAGATTAGTAAACCATACTTCTATACTTTTAGTCAGGTTTTTATAGTAAAGCAAATCTTAATTCATAAGCACTCTATTATTGTACTACTAGTAGCCCTGCACATGAATCTGTGCACAAGTAGCTGGCTACTACTTGTCTCAGCTAGCCACCTGCTCACTGCAACTGGTAGTTCTCCCCTGGTAGCTCACTGCCCCGCTCTCATAGAGCTCTCCCCACCTTCTCACCCCTCTCTCCCCTCCGCCCCAATAGCTTGCTGCCCTGCCCCCTCCTGTAGCTTTTCACCGCACACTTAGAGTTCGCTGCCCCACCCTCCTGCAGATCCGTGATCTGGTCATTACGTGGTAGGTTGTTATGCCTCAAGGCGCAACAGATAATTAGCATATTCCTCTCTTATTATATAGGATCCTTAGAGCCCTCAGGAGAAACTACCACACAGAGGCAAAGTCTAAGGGATTAAGAACTAAAATAGCATTTTTAATACTTCCAGGATGAAGAGAGCCAGTGTAGCTCTGGACCTAACAGAAGGCTTCCCTGCCTTTAAGATGGAGCCTAATAGGTCTCAATTTCACACTCAACTGGAAAATCTCTGTGAGGGGAGAAATCTTGTCTTAGTTATATCTATAGCACCTGGCACATAGTAGGCAGTCAATAAGCATTTGTTGAAAAACTGCATGAACACCGAGTGGTTTATCAAATTAGCTGTAGCTCTCTAAGGCATTGGATGTGGGGCCTACGCACTCTCCACAACAATTAGACTTGGAAAGGAAGTCAGAAAACAACAATGGCTTTCGGTGCTTCATCTTTCTGTTGCAAAAGGCTTTTTACTGCAGGCCCACAACATAAATGCTGAGCCTCCCCAGTGTCCCGTACAAAGCTGAGGTTTTCTTCTGATTCTCTATTTTAAAAAGCCCAGCGCCATCAGTGTGTGTGTTTCCTTGTGTTGACTGCAGGTTTTGATGTAGTTGCCAGTTTCCTTCTCACACTGTCAAATTTTGTTTTATGTTCCCTTATTCTTTCAGCCATTTCAGGGGGGAATGCTAATTACCATGGGCTTAATAGCAGTTCTGAACTGCATCAGAACACCGGGGTCTCACAAATACCTGTCACCGCAGAAGTTTTCAATTACCATAATTCCATTCCTAATTCAAATTACCATAATTGCCCTCCATTAATGCAACTTCCTTAAAGCTGAAACATCAAAGAAGAAGCTGACACATTAGCTTAGTCAACTACTTGCAAAAATAAACAGCGTCTGTCCATTTTGGAAATAGGATGTTAGCCTGAAAAAAAACATATTACTGCTCTGAGTTCATCAGCCCTATCATATTCTATTTTGACTATTCTGTCAATGTTTGTAAAAACTGAAAGCCATCCGTATCTTTCTTCCTCTCTCTTCTACCTGGATGAAGGTCATTGTTTAAGCATTTCCCACAATAAGAAAATTCAGCCTGTCAGCTCTTAACTAACTTTGTTCCTACAAATCCATCTATTTGGATAAAAAACAGTTTCATCACCCTCCCATCATCAGTTCCACTGTTTGTTTTGGTTTTTGGTTTTGTTTTAGAAAAATATTTTATTGAATCATTTTATTGAGTTACAATTGACATAACATTATATTAATTTCAAGTATACAATATAATGAATTTATATTGTATATACTGTGAAATTATCATAATAAGTTTAATATCCATCACCATACAACCATACATAATTGCAAAAATTTTTTTTCTTGTGTGTGGGGCAGAGGGAGGCCACATGATAACCTGACTAGCTCAGGGAAGGCCTGCATGGCTATTTTGCAATCTCAAAGACCTAAAGTAAACACAAACAATGATCTGAAATTAAAACTTTAACTAAAAGCAGTTTATAGTGGATAGGTATGTCCTAGTCCAGTATCTTCCCTGTTAATGATTGATCATCCTTGTTTTCCTGAATACGTCACACTTGTTTTTTCTCACTGGTTTGGGGTTATACCACTTTCCAGAGTTAGCTGACTGAATATTAGTGCTACCCCATCACTGGAGTGTCCCTGGCATTTATCAGCAAGTCATAATTTTGTAATTTGGAATATAGCCAAAGGAAATCAGGCAGAGCAAAAGGTCATGTTATAAATTGGACTATTAGATTATCTAGATTTAAGGAAGCAGGTATATAGTCCTTCAAGTCAACAAGTGAAACAGTGAAGCATAAGTGTACCTCAATCAATTAATTAAATGACACATTTCAAAACCATGTATGTATAAGCACTAAAATAAGTTTATTTTAAATCCTCAGCAAATTATCAAAGCCATTGATAATTCTCAGGCCTGCAGTGTTTCTGTGATATCTGGCAGTTTAATCATTTAAGCATTTGATGCTTAAATAATAGCTTTGGAAGTTTAAAATCCTGCATCTACAAATGCCACAGGAGCCTTTTCAAAGGATTTAGCTCTGGGTTACCCCAATGTAGAACTCTCTGTTGAAGAAAGGAAAACAGAAGATAGTTCCACTGGAAATTTTGAAGGGTTCAGAAAGAGTGAGTCCACCAAATTACTGACATCTAATCAACAAAAGAATACAGAGGATGGAGTCACAGGCTTACAGCTCTAACCTGGAGGCTTCTCTCACTTCCTGTGCTCCCAAATATTTTGGCACATATTTAGGTTATTATTGCATTTTGCTTCTCAAAGTTCAGTAGAAAGTAAATTCCACCAATACCAAACACTTCATAATAGCAGACAGATTTCTATCCACAAGAAGCATTCTCAAGATAATTGAAAATTATTTGCAGACAAGGAAAAAAAACACTCAAAATGGATAAAAGACTTAAACATAAATCATGAAACCATAAAAATCCTAGAAGAAAACATAGGCAGTAAAATCTCAGACATCACTCGTAGCAATATTTTTGCCAATATATCTCCTACGGCAAGGAAAAGATAAACAAATGGAACAACATTGAACTAAAAAGCTTCTGCACAGCAAAAGAAACCATCAACAAAATGAAAATGGAACCCACTGTATGGGAGAACATATTTGCCAATGATACATCTGATAAGGGATTAATTTCCAAAATATATAGAAAAACTTATGCAATTCAACACCAAAAAGACAAATAATCCAACTTAAAAATGGGCAAAGGACCTAAATAGATACTTCTCCAAAGAGGACATACAGATGGCCAATAGACATATGAAAAACTGCCCAATGTCACTAATCATCAGAGATGCAAATTAAACCACATTGAGATGTCACCTCACACCTGCCAGAATGGCTATCATCAATAAATCAATAAACAAGTGCTGGCAAGAATGTAGACAAAAGGGAAACCTAGTGCACTGTTGATGGGGATGCAGACTAGTGCAGCCACCACTGTGGAAAGCAGTATGGAGTTTCCTCAAAAAGTTAAAAATGGAACTGCCATTTGACACAGTGATCTCATTTCTGGGAACATATCCTAAGAATTCTGAAACACCAATTTGAAATACTATATGAACCCCTATACTCATTGCAGTGTTATTTACAATAGCCAAGATCAAGAAACAGCCCAAGTGCCCATCAGTAGATGAGTGGATAAAACAGCTGCGGTACATTCACACAATGGAGTGCTACATGGCCATAAAAAATAAGAAAATCTTACCTTTCGTGACAGCATGGAGGGACCAGGAGATTATTATGCTAAGTGAAATAAGCCTGTCAGAGAAAGACAAATAACATATGACCTCACTTATATGTGCAATCCAACAAACAAAATAAACTGATGAACAAAATAGAAACAAGGCATGGATACATGGAATGGACTGACAGTTGTCAGAGGGGAGGAGGAAGAGGGGACTAGATCAAAGAAGGTGAAGAGATTAGCCAAAGAACATATATGCATAGCCCATGGACACAGACAACAGTGTGGTAATGGCCAGAGACAAGGGGGGTTGGGTGGAGGAGGACAATGGTAGACAAAATGGGGGCATCTGTAATAGTATTACAATAAAAATAAAGTTTAAAGAGAAAAACCAACACATTTCAAGAAAATTTGTGGGGATAGTATATGGTTGGACCATCACATTTTTGAAAGATGATACCAAATTTACTGTTGCCCTTGCTTAAATTTCATAATTTTTTCTGACTAAAAAGCAACTCAGTTCAAGAATGCTTTGGACAATGGCAGAATGAATTATAATAACTACAACAATATCCTTTTAGCCAAAACTCATAATGTGAATGGTGAATATACAAACAGACCAATTCCAGCACCTGCCTTGATTCTTTACAGTATCTATACTAATAAAAGGGTAATATGCTAATTAGACTGGGTCGACTGGACATCTTCCAAACATCTGACTTCCTTCCAGGTAAAGCCAGTGGCGGGGGCTGAGGCAGAGTCAGTTAGGGGCAATCAGGCCAGCAGGGGAGCAAGCAGTTAGGGACAATCAGGCTGGTAGGGGAGCAAGCAGTTAGGAGTGAGATCAGGCCTGCGAGGGGGAGCAAGCAGTTAAGGGGTGATCAGGCCAGCAGGGGAGGGCAGTTGGGGGTAATCAGGCTGGCAGGGGAGCGGTTAGGGGGCAATCAGGCTGGCAGGCAGAAGTGGTTAGGGGCTATCAGGCAGGCAGGCAGGCTAGCCGTTAGGAGCCAGTGGTCCCAGATTGTGAGAGGGATGTCCGACTGCCAGTTTAGGCCCGATACCCACAGGGATTGGGCCTAAATCGGCAGTTGGACATCCCCAAAGGGGTCCCTGATTGGAGAGGATGCAGGCTGGGCTGACACAAATTTCGTGCACCAGGCCTCTGGTCAAAGTAATATTTCTCTGAGTAGATCTTTAAAAATTCAAGTCCCAATTTGTAGGCCCAAATCTCAGGTTCCTTACCTGTCATTTGGAGAAGATGATACCTTTGGGTTGATGACATAACACATCAGGAAGTATTTTCTATAGGGCTACACACCTGAAGTTTTCTCTCTGCTAAACTGAGAGTTCAGTGAGGACCAGGACCACCTAGGATAGAATATGGAAAATGGAAGAGGTTTTCTGAATGAATGAATTAATTAATTAATAGAGTGAATAAATTATCAATGTTTTCACAATGTGCAGTCTATTATATTGGTTCCTTCTGCCTATCATATTAAGATTAGGACCTTTAGCCCTGACCGGTTTGGCTCAGTAGATAGAGCGTTGGCCTGTGGACTGAAGAGTCCTAGGTTCGATTTTGGTCAAGGACATGTACCTTGGTTGCAGGCACATCCCCAGTAGGGGCTGTGCAAGAGGCAGCTGATGGATGTTTCTCTCTCATTGATGTTTCTAATTCTCTATCCCTCTTCCTTCCTCTCTGTAAAAAATCAATAAAATACATTTTTTTAAAAAAGATTAGGACGTATAAATACTCGGGGTTCAAATAAGCAAACATCTCTGAGGAATCAACATTACAAAAGTCACCCTAGCCTGTTTGGTCAGTGGATAGAGCATTGACCTGCGGACTGAAGAGTCCCAGGTTCAATTCAGGTCAAGGGCACATGCCCGGGTTGCAGGCTCAATCCCCACTGGGGGGCATGCAGGAGGCAAATGATCAATGAATCTCTCTCATCATTGATGTTTCTATCTCTCCCTCTCCCTTCCTCTCTGAAATCAATAAAAACATGTATTTTTTTAAAACATGACAAAAGTCATTTTCTTGGAATTTTGCAGGCCAAAGCACATCTTAAAATGTACTGAGCTTAGATTGATAGATGATTGATAGGTAGATAGAGTGTGCACTAGGGTCTGTGCTATTTTCTTTCACATATATAATCTCATTCATCCTGCCTTCCTCTCGGTCTTTCCCCCACTGTTATTCTCTCAACGTACATTTCCTTTTGACTCACCTCTTTTCTTTACTTTTGATTTTTCCTTTTATTTGCTTTTTTAAATTAAAATTAATTAAAAACTGAAAAATATCTTTTAGTATATTTCACACTCATTGACTTAAATCTTAGGTTTGCAATGTTCAACTTTTTAAAGTAGGCAATTTCAATATTATAAATGGTCTTTCCTCAACAAAAATTTGCATATGATTGGGTTTTTCTTTGAGAAAATCAGAAGACATTGAGTTTAATTTTTCATAAATTTTTATTGAAATATAAACACAGAGTTTAATTTTTTAAATTACAAAATTTTGGCCTTCTGATTTGCAAAGTAAACTGAATTATTGTAACAGACTCTTACCACCTCTCCACTGGATGTCCCCAGCAGCCTCCTGGATCATCTGTACACCCCTGGTTTCTGTCATGCCTTCATTACAATGTCATCTACCCACAGTACATTAATGTTCAGGCAATAAGGCAAAAACACCAGCCAGACTCAGGAGCTCTGAACTCTAGTCTGAGCTAGAGTCTCAACAGTCATGTGAATTTAGAATAGTTGCATGGGATGAGAGAGATGTATTTCAATGGCCTCAAAATTAAAATGGAGGTAGAGGACAGAACCAATATGGCAGCATTGGTAAACACCTAAACTACTTCCTCGCACAACAATTTCAAAACTACAACTAAAAGAAAAAACGTCTGTCATCCAGAACCATGGGAAAGCTGGCTGAGTGGAAGTTCTACAACTAGAAGGAAAAGAAAAGAGCATTGAAATGTGCACAAGCGCTGAAAAACTGAGGTATGAAGGCGCGCGAATTGGTCTGGCAGTGGGTAACTGGGTGTGCTGCTTTTTTCAACCCAAAGGGAGACAAGTTCCCGACTACTCTGAACTCCAGTTTCTGGGGAGACGCTGGGGACCCAAACTCCTATGGGGAAAAACTGGACTGTCTTCCATCAGGTCAGAAAGTGAGGGTAGCTTTCTTGCAGAAGTGCATGCAGCAATCATTGTTTGCTGCACTGGGGCACGGGACGCGGGGACTTGGAAAGGCGGAGACGCAGAGATGACTGACTGGCAGCCATCGCTCTTTGCCACGCCCTAGCCTAGTGACTCCCAGAGACCCCACCCTGCACAATCTACAAACCCACCCAAGCTGCACACAGCGGCTTTTGCATATAAATGGTCTGCCCTATCACAGCTTAATCTAACAAACTGCAGCTCTGGTCAGACAGCTCCAAAACCTCCAAACCCCAAGCAAAAAGGAAAAAACTGTAGTTCTCGCCGTAGCTCCTGCTGGGTGGCCTCAGACAGTAGCTGACCTGCACCCCATTGGAGATCCAAAAGCTGGTGTATCTAGTGGTCAGTGTGAGATGACACCAGATTTCAACTACTCACATCCGTAAGTGACACATTCAAAGGCAGACTCAGTGAGCACCAAAACCCCACTGAAGCAAGTCCTGCCCCATAAGCGTGTCTCCAGCACAGCAGTTCTTCCATTATAGACACAGAGGGTCCCCACAGCCAATTGGCCTGGAGGTCAATTCCTCCCAGTGTACCAACAGCAATCAAGGCTTAACTACACTAAGACTTTGCACTCAGCCCACAAAGGGGTGCAGCAAGAGTGTCCACCTCAGGTGATAGGCTGAACCACTGGTCACCTACCACAGAAAACCACTCCATCAACACAGGGAAGCAGCCAAAATGCGGAGACAAAGAAACATGTCATGAATGAAAGAAATGGAGGAAAGCAAACTACTGAACATAGAGTTCAAAACCACATTTATAAGGTTACTCAAGAATCTTCTAAAAACTGCCGAGAAATCTGATGAGACCTCCAAGGAGCTTAGTGAGACCTTCAAGGACCTTAATGAGAATGCCAAAAAAATGGAAAAGGACCAGTCAGAAATCAAGCATACACTGTCTGAAATAAAGAATATACAGAAATTCAACTGTAGATCAAAGAACCCCAAGAATCAAACCAAAGGTCTAAAATATGAGGAAAGAAAAATCACCCAACCAGGAAAACAAAAAGAAAAAAGAATCCAAAAATATGAAGATAGTGTAAGGAGCCTCTGGGACAACTTTAAGCATACCAACATCTGAATTATTGGGGTGCCAGAAGAAGAGAGAGAGCAAAATATTGAAAACCTATTAGAAGAAATAATGACAGAAAACTTTCCCTGCCTGGTGAAAGAAATAGATTTACAAGTCCAGGAAGAACAGAGAACCCCAAACAAGAGGAATCCAAAGAAGACCACACCAAGACACATCATAATTAAAATGCCAAGGGCAAAAGACAAAGAGAATCTTGAAAGCAGCAAGACAAAAACAGTTAGTTACCTACAAGGGAGTACCCATACGACTGTCAGCTGATTTCTCAACAGAAACTATGCAGGCCAGAAAGGAGTGGCAGGAAATATTCAAAGTGATGAATAGCAAGAACCTACAACCAAGATTACTCTACCCAGCAAAGCTATCATTCAGAATTGAAGGTCAGATAAAGAGCTTCACAGACAAGAAAAAGCTAAAGGAGTTCATCACCACCAAACCAGGATTATATGAAGTGCTTAAGGGTATTCTTTAAGAAGAGGAAGAAGAAAAAGGTAAAGATAAAAATTATGAACAACAAAATGACAACAAATACATACCTACCAACAAGTGAATCTAAAAATCAAGTGAATAAAAAATCTGATGAACAGAATGGACTGGTGAATATAGTAGAACCAGGGACATAGAAAGGAAGTGGACTGACAATTCTCAGGGGAAAGAGGGTGTAACAGGTGCAGGAAGAGATTGGACAAAAATCTTATACCTATGGATGAAGACAGTGGCGGGGGTAAGGGCATGGGGTGGGGTGGGGAATCAGGTGGAGGGGAACTATGGGGGGGGGGGAGAGGAACACCTGTAATAATCTGAACAATAAAGATTTATTTAAAAATAAATAAATAAAATAAAATGGAGGTAGAAATAAATACCTATTTTACTGAATTCACAAGATCGTTATGAAATGGAAATGAATTAATCTAAGTAATAGTGCTTTGTAGTGTTAAAACATTTTATAAATAGTTAGTGTTATTAAATTTTAAGCTTAAGATGTATTATTTTTAAATGGTGTGGTACAGCAGTGAAAGCACAGGCTTTGGAGCCAGAATACCACTCATTAATTACATGACCTTGAACATATAAGGCCTGTGCCTCAGTTTCCTCCACTGCAAAAAGAGAAGAATAAGTGTACCTAACAGGTTATTTAAACACTATATTATATAAAGCACTTAAAATAGTCCTTGACCCAGACAGAGTAAGTGCTATAGAAGTATTTGCTATTATTACCATTATTATTATTATCAAATTACTCTCTAGCTCAAACTGTTGTGATTTTCCTGCCTAACATTCATAGCTGTCCAGAATCTCTCTTCTACATTTTCCCTTCTACTCCCAAGCACAGATCAGCTCTGCTCCTACAAGACCAGTCTCCTCAATACCCTACATTCAATCCTGAATGTGCCTTATTTATTTAGCATCACTTATCTAAAATGTCCTTTTCTCTCCTAGTCACCATTCATCACATTCCAGTTCAAGTCCCACTTCCCCAAACACTTGAACCATCCTCTTCGCCTTCTCAGAATTACAATGGCACTTTTAATTGAGACTGTTTACCTGGAAACTCAATTGTAGTGTTGTTTATCCTTAACAATTTATTGTCTTGTTCATCCACGTGGCACCTCCCTTCTTCCAGGAAGGTCTCTAAAGACTGGGGTCCACTTCCTGGGTCAATGTCTCTCATGGCCAGTTAGCTCTTCCTTGAAGTACTTTAAGTGTGAGTGGAGAAGAGCCCTCTCCCTGTCTGGCACAGAGGTGTTAGTTGTGAGCCCAATGCTACCAAAGAGTCATGACCCCAAACCCATGTAAAAGCTAGTGTGAGAGAATGAAGGAAGCACAGAGAGATGCATAGATGAGGGATGGAAAGTGGGAATTTGGATGGGACTCTACTCCCTGATCCCAAATATTCCTGAAGCTAATGCTACCTGTCCTCTGTGCCTTGGTTATTGACTTATATTTGTCAATAAAGTTCCCTCTGATGCTTTTAACTAGTATAACTGTTAGCCTGGTGTGGATACTGGCAAATATAATATCTTTTTTCCTATTGACAGGCCTTTGTCCCACCGCCAGGCTATTTTCAGCTTTAATTATATGACTTGTCCTTGTTCATTATCCATATACCATTGAAGAGCAACCAAATTAAGTGATTCATTGCTGACACATGGCATTTCTTGAGCAGCCATTAATTAGCAAAATAGCACTTGAACATAAATTGTTAAGGAGTGTTAGCAAATAAAACCGTAATCAGAATTTTTTCTCCCTCCTTGTGTATGCACCTTTGTGAATTGCATTAGGCAATTTCCAACTTTAATTTAAAGCTTATCAGGGAATCCAAGTATTGCATTAATCTTTAAGAACTGAGCCTAAGTGTGCTTGGCCCTCTTCATTCTCTCTTCCAGACACAAGAGATGACCTGAGCCACAGCACATTCATCTTCTCCAGCTGGCTGTCATCTTAGACCCTGACCCACAAGGACCACATAGCTGAGCTTGATCTCATCTTTAAGGAATTCAAAAAACAACAACTGAGCACACACTATATACCAAGCACAGAGCAGGTCAGGGGAAATATAATGAACTAGAGGCCTGGTGCACAAATTTATGCACTGGTGGGGTCCAGTCAGCCCGCCCCCCATGGAGGCCGATCGGAGACGGAGCCGGCCCGGGCGAGGAGCTGCAATTGTTCCAGTCATTCCTGTCATTCTGCCATTCGGTCACTGGGCTTTTATTATATAGGATAATATAATTCATGCTTGACAGCCATTGTCAGCTTCTCCTCCACACCCAGATATTTTGGACTTTACCAATTTGGTGCGTTCCAATTTCCATCTGCTGGTATCTATATCACTGAGCCTGGAGTTCTGCTAGAAAGTGGCTCTTCCAGAGGACAGTAGGCCAGAATTTCCAGGGAATTAACACCTCCCTGTGCCTCCTCAGTTTCCCATAGCTCTGCCCTGCATACCCCTCAGCTAGTGAATAATAGGAGAGGATGCATAAATACCCCAGCACCTTTGACACATGAGGGGCATTATGTTAAGACACATGAGTGGCCCACTATAACCACTAATAATAATAGACATTTTATTGTCCTCCTCTTCTTTGCTCTATACTTTTTCACTTCCTGTCAGAGTTCTCTGTATCTCCCAGGGTAGTGGGGAAGACTACTTGCATTTAAATCTTTATTCATTGATCTTTATTCAGGGCAATCCAAACTAAGATGATACCCTTAGAGAACTTACACTGTAGTGGGGAAGACCAGCCTGCAAATAGTATTTCTTTAATAGAGGAGTAGAGACTGTGGAAACAGAAAAATAGATCCTTCTCTTCTTTATCACTGTAAGAACTTCTCCAACCACAGGATTCACCATAAATGGAAATCACATAACAGGGCTTCAGACAGGTGATGCTGTAGGCCTTGTCTTTAATTTCTACTGCTATTAATGCCTTGCTCCCTTCTGCCATCCTGGTCTCTTTTCCTTGCGACAGGTTGGGGCCTTCTTAACTCTCTCCCCTAAAGTGGGATTCCTATAAGTGGTAGACTTCTGCATGAATTTATTGAAAAAGATAATTTTTTAGTGACATTTTAGTGATACTTCTCTAAGATAAAATGCTTTTAAAAACTGTACCTGACACAGATACTGTAGCAAAGGATCTGTGAGCAAAGGATTTAATTTCTACCTTCTTTACCTTTCAAATCTGGGCACTTTCACGCTTCCTCATTAAACTCTAGCTGTATTTTCATTTGGACCCTAATGTCCACATAGTGACTCAAGTTGGGCTCTCTGGGAAGCTGATTCTGAGATGGAATTCAGTGCGCAGGTAGCACATTTGGAAAGAGGGAGAAGAAAAAAGGACTGGGAAGAGGAAGAAGTCACATGGTAAAGCAGGTCAATGTCAAAGAGAGATCAGAAGCTAGAGTTGTTCTGTGTTGGGCCAAAAGTTCAAGTCTAGATCAGTCATTAGATATGGGCTGCCCAAGAAGGCAGCCTTGGGCAAGGCAGTGGTTCCTCTGCTGCTGAGACAATGCCTGCAGGCTCTGTTGAGAGCACTCTCACCAGCTAAGGCAAAAAGCCTTTCCCTAAAGGGGGATCTGGATAATGATTCCACAATTCATGATACCCTGGGATTTGCCTAATTTCTTAGCCTGATGGCCTCCTCCACAGGAGCATTTTCTAAACTTTGTAATTTGGAGAATTCCACAGTGACAGTGACTCCCCATGGTCTTCCCTTCTCCTCCCCATAAACTTCCAAAGCTTTTGCCAATAAATACAATCTCTAACCACACTTCCTGGTATCCCATGAGCTGCCTATTATCAGCTGAACTAGTTAAAGTTCAAGATTGGAATTTAATGGCATAAATAATTAAATTTAGGTTAGGATTAGTGTTAGTCTGAGACATAGAATCAGATGACCCACCAGAGTCAGGTCCAACAATCAGGTTCCATCCTCAAAGACAGTCAAGTTATTTGAGTATTCAATAGACCCATCAAATTATTGGCATTTCTTGTGACCCTTCTGCCACATTTGGGGAGGTCCCTGGATGACTGAACCTGTCTGCCCTAAAGAAAGCTCCTTTGAGGCAACTGAGCTCAAGTTGTCACTCTGTCCCTCTCAGAATGCCTTACTCAGAGCCCCGCTGTTATCTGGGGGGAGGTGGGACACCCAAACTGCCTAGCACCCAGGATGTGAGTTAAGCATGTCCAGCTATCTAAATATACCTGAGGGCTGTGAAAAGCATAATTTGTACCAAGTCTTCAAGTTCCCAGTTGTGTTCATTATGCTTGATTACTGCTTCAAGATTCCCTCTGCTCCATCATGGAGGTCCTTGCTTTAAGCAAAGATTCACATGGGAGAAGACATGAAAAGAAAGAGTCTGTGCATTTGGCAACACACTTTGAAATTTTAAATAATCTAAACAAAATAAGCTGTCATTATAGCTAATTATGTGTTTAGTTTGAAAATGAACTTTGACTCTAATTCAAAGTAAAAAAAAAAAATTTACGTGTACATGTCTCATTTTCTAGGGTATTCACACTGTACCACCACATTTTTCTCAGTCTGTTCTCTTTTCACCAAAACATTCAGACAAAGCAAACATAAATATAATATCACAATAACAAAGGGACATGAATAATTGGAACATCTCTTCAGTCAAAAGTATTTTTGCTTCTAATAAAGGAATACACTATGATAAATATTATTACCCTCAAGATCAATGGGATGAAGGATCTGCCAAGTCAAACTCAATGCCAGGAAAATCTATATTGTATTTACAGATTTCAGGTGGAAAGATATAGCATTCGTAGCACAAAGCATTTGTATTCTCTTTTCCCCACTCTCCTCTGTTTTCTTCAGAACCAAAATTACTTGTAACACTTACTGGCAGAAAGCTCCTTGCTCATAAAGACGATATCGTAATTACCAAACAGAGTACTTTAAGAACTGTTCATCAACCCTCCTTAAAACCCGGGCTCAACACAGACGCTCATCCTGTGTCTATTGCTTCATTCCCTTTATGTCATTCTCCCTGAAAGAGCTTTTTATTGAAATAGAATCACCCCACCTATATTGTGAGCAGGCAAACTGAGTAGATCAAATGGATTTGTAAACATTTATTGGCTGTGTTCAGGAAAGCTGTGCAATATAATCATGGACACTAAACTCCAATTTCATTAGCCATGCAAAATTCCTCAGGTCAGTATTTACAGTTCAACAGCTTATTAAACTCCTAGACGCTGTGATTCAATCAGCTTCACAGAATCCACTTTGGTATGGCTAAGCTGCCACAGAAATGATGGAGGGCAAATAGATTCAAATTAGTCAAACTGCAGTCACACCAGCATACCATTTTACCCTTCATTTACTTTTGAATTTGGATACATGCAGCTTTATTTGCATGCAGAAGACCCAGAATGTATGTACCTTGTGATGAATTGAGCAGCCAGAAAGAATCATGACTATTCAGAAGAAAGAATGAGGAATCTTGTTAAGAACTGAGCTGTCATCGATTCCCAGACTGATACAACCCTACCATGTATGTGAGAGGGGCCAATGACCCAGCCTATAATTCAATAAATGGAAACAAGCCTTGAACTTAGGTGGAATGAACAGGTCATGACTGCAATATGTCTTGGAGAGGTCAGTACAGCCACGAGGTAATTTCCTTTACAAAGGGACTATTCTTCACTTGATCCCAAAGGGACTACGAGGCAGAAATTTTCATAAATCTTTATTTATTTATCTGCTTCCTCAGGGAAAGTAGAGGGATATCCAGGAAAAAGAAATTAGTAGGACAACAAACACACCATGGTAATCCAATTGAACCTATGGAGTTTCTCCCATTCTGCACCTGGCTGATCTCATCATAAACATCTTTTAACTGTAACAATCACAAGCTTGAACCAGGCAACAAGTTGTTAGCTTTGTGTTAAATGTTCAGAGTCCCAGCATTATGACCTGCCAGGAATAAGGCAGTCCATGTTAGTAGTCAACAAAGGAGAGAATAGAGTTATTATGGTAGCAATCAGAGGCAAAGAACTAAAAGAAAGGTGTAGTATTAAGTGAAACTTGAGTGATTAGTGTCTGGTAGGGATTGATTATTTTCCCATTTAATTCTCATAACAAACCTGAGATAGATACTATTATCATCCCTGTTTTCCAGATATAGGAACTGAGGCACAAGGAGATTAAGATTAAACTGTATATATAACCTACAGTTATATATACAGTAAATGATATAATTAACTTTAAACCCAGGAGTCTAACTTCAGACTAATTTCTTCACCACTATGAAAAGAGAGATCTACTCACTAGATTATTTTATTAATCTTAATATATCTAAGAGAGAAATGCTGTAAAGAACCAGTAAATATTAACACATTTATATTTTCACTAGCTATTAAAAACTCTATATGTTCAGATACTTTCTTGGGATTTCTAAAATAATGTATCCTTTCAGACCATATCTAGTTAAAGTTCTATCATTGGTATTAACAAAGTGAGAGTGATATGAACTGAATGTTTTTTTCAGAAACATAAACAGTCTTTGAATTGTCTTCTTGAGTCTGAACTCTGGGTTTCAATACTTATCTTACAATATGGTAATGTGGATTTTTCTACTGAAACATCTATTTGGCTAGATTTGAGTCTACATAAATATTAACCTAGAAAACCAGATTTGGGCCTATATCTACATGAAACAATTAAATTGCTTTGTCAGATCCACTAAAAATGCTGCATGCTAACAAAAAAGGGAGATGAAGTAAGGCTGTTATTAATCAGGTTTTCTTGTTATGTAACTGAGTAGAAACATGACAAGATAAAAACAACTATGGGGGAGGGGGTGGCCAGGGAAAGATCAATGGGGGGAAAAGGAGACATATGTAATACTATATGTAATATTTTAAACAATAAAGAATTTTTTTAAAAACATCCATCAGGTAATGTATTGAGGGGGGGGAGGGAACTGAAGGTACACAAAGCTGATCTTCAACTGCTAGTTACCATATCATAATCCAAGAATAAAATCTGAGTATTTATACCTAAAGACTCTCAGTGTGAGCTGCTGCTATCTCAGTTACCCTCTAATACATAACAAATATTCCAAAAATTAAAGCACCAATAATTATTTCTCACAATTCTGTCGGTTTCACCTGAGCTTACTCATGCATTTAGAGAGATAGTAGGCAGGACTCACTCATATTTCTGGCAGTTGGTTCTAGCTGTTGGGTGGTGGGGTACCTCAACTTGATTCCTCATTGTTTCTCTTCCTCAAGTAGACTAGGCCATCTTCTTCAAATGGGGGTCTCAGGAAACATAGCAAGAGAGAGACGGTAAAAGATGTGAAGCCATTTGAGGCCGGGGCACTAGGACTCACACGAGGTAACTTCTGGTGGCTTGGCCCAGATTCAAGAGGATGGAACAAGAGACTTTACCTCTGGATTTAAGAACAGCAAAATCATGTTTCAAAACAACACGTATATTTGATAGGAACAATTTGTGACATGAAACAAATTAACACACACACACACACACACACACACACACACACACACACACACACGGTCATCCAGATCGACTATATCAGTGTCAACATCTCAATATCCTGGTTGTGATATTATACTATTGCTTTGCAAGATGTTACCTTGGGGGAAACATGATAAAGAATACATGAGATTTCTCTATTATTTTTGACATGTACTTATCTATCTACAATTATCTCAAATTAAAATTTTAATGTAAAAAAAATCAAGTGGAAAAGTCATTACAAAGAGCACAGTAAACAAAGCAGAATTCATTACCATGACATTATACCAATCCATGATGAGACCAAATATAAAATAACATGTAATTTATCAAGTCAACAAATATGCTTGGCTGCCTATCATGGCCTGGTACTCTTCTAGGCCCAGGATGTATAACAATGAGCGAAAGGACCAAAGCCCTTTCTTCATGGAGCATACTTTCTACTTGTCTGTGGAGAGCGGCTGCAGCATTTAGACAGGATCAAGCCTCAGACTGACGAGAGGGCACAGTCCTCTTGTGGCAAAGCCACATACAAGTCCCAGCTTGGAGGGCAAAGCCCTCCCAGCACAATTATAGCTAAAGGCTATGGTGTATGTAAGCTTGACCTTATAGTCCAACCTTGTGGTCCTAGGTAGCTGAGGGATGGGGCACAGTAAGTGCTGCCAAAACAAAGTTTGATAGTGTTCAGAGAATTGCAACAACAGGAAAGAAGTCGATTTGAAACTCACAAGAACATTGTAAATATCTTGACCACTCCCTTATTTTGTTTTGTGTGATCTGACTATAAAATGAAGAGTTGGCGTATGGACAGGGTCACTGTGTCCTCATCCAGGTGCAGTGATCCACCTGGCCCCAACTATATTCTCTTGTCTGTTTTTTTTAATCCTTCACCACCCCTCCTCAGGTTCATCACTGGCCGTGCAGGACACAGTTCACATGTCATTCTGAAAACTACATCAAAAGACTAAAAAAGAAAGACCAGGAGCTGACAAGAAAATAGTCAATGAGAAAATGGCACTATAAGGTAAGGAGAAACTAACTGTATTCAAAACCTCCATTCCAGAACTTTAAAACCTTCCAGGAAATGTAATTTGTTCCTAAAATATTGAGGAGGCTCTCTAGCTTAGTCTTCTTTCACTGTTTCCAGAACTCAACTATCCAGAACCACAAGATATTCCACACCAACTTACATATAGACACATATATATATACTTGTGTATATGTATAATGTAGAGGTATATCAGCTCATCACACTGCACACTTTAAATATATTTCAACTTTATTTGTGAATTATACTTTAATAAAGCTAAAAAATGCTTTAATAAAGCTAAAAAATACATTATATTTTTTAAAGATTAAAAAGTATTGAACTATGCAAGACTGAATTCCTTAGTTCTCCTCTCCACAGTTCTTTACCCACCTGTAAAACACAATCTGGCTGCCTAAACTTGACAAGGATGATGCAGTATATTCTATTACTTTGTTTACATGGCATCCATTCTCTCCTTCTCTTTAAGATAACTGCCTCTTCCTGTTCTTTGTACATGTGGGTGGATTGAGGCCAGCACTAACTTCAGTACAAAGATGGGCAGATGATCTAGGAGTCATCTAATCAGCATATTCAAGGACAGACATATGACCTAACTGACCAATGAGAATCAGGACCAGGACCTTTGTTACAGCTCTTGGGAGGCACTCTCCTTTCTCCTGTGGTGGCAAGTGAACAGGATGGGAGCTAGGAATTACTGACTGCATCTTGCCAATACGAAGGATAAGTTAACCCAAAAATGGCATGAACACACAAAGCCAAGCAATGAGATGGGGAGAAACTGGGTCTTGCTGACAACATTTGAGGCTCTGAATTCACCTACCGCATGACTTCCCTCAGACTTTATCACAAAAGCAAGTACTATTCTTGGAGTTATTAGTTTAAGCAGGGTTGCTGCATTTGTGACTGAAAGTGTCCTGACCAATATGAAGGAAGAGTATGCAGGGGCCCTGGGAATGTCTAAGGAAAGCTGGATGGAGGGCTTGACAGCAGGATAATTACCTGTTTTTCAGAGAAAGAATGAAAACTGAGTTGCTGTGTGCTTGCTTTCTTGCCTTCTCTGGCACGTAAGCCAAAAACGTGCCTCACCCTTCACCAGGTAGAGCCAACAGCACTGCTCTCAGAATTTGACAAAGAAACATCAGGATTCTATTATGAAATGATCTTCAATACTGAGGAAGAAACAAGAGCATAAGGTTTAAAGGTTTTCTTTTAGTACCAAAATAAAAGAGAAGTATCTTTGTGTATGCAGAGCATTAGAGAGAGATATAGTAGCACATGGTGACCCAAAATATTAGACAATATGCTCTGCATACAAATATTTAAGGTCCAAATACTGGATTAAAGAAACAAAAATTTTACTAAGTGTCTGTCCGAGTTCTCCAGAGTAACAGAACCAATAGAATGTGTGTGTATATTAAGAAATTTATTTTAAGGAATTGGCTCACCCAGTTATAGAGACTGATAAATTTAAAGCTGCAAAGCGAGCTATCACGCTGGAGACCCATGAGAAGCTAATAGTGCAGTTCAAGTTCAAAGGCCGTCTGCTGGCAGAATTTCCTCTTGCTCAGGAGAGGAAAGGGTGGCTGTTGGTCTTTTGTTCAATATGGGCCTACAACTGATTGGATGAGCCCATCCACATTATGAATGGCAACCTACTTCACTCAAAGACCACCAATTTAAATGTTAATCTCATCCAAAACACCCTCCCAGAAACATCCAGAATAATGTTTGACTACATATCAGACACCATGTTCCACCAAGTTAACACATAAAATTAGCCATCACACTAGGTATAGGGAAGAAGTCTTAGCAAATGTCTCCATGTTATCAAATAATTTTTTCCCACTTACAAAATCCAGATCTATAGAAAAATATTCTACCAGCACACTATCATTGACTGAAATACACAGGAAGTGCAGTTAAATATGGCAGGAAGAACAAGGCCCTAGGACGCAGTTACAGATCTGCTGCTAATTTAACCAAGTCACTTCATCAACCTGAATGTCAGTTTCCTTATCTCTAAGGTGAGGAGAGTAGAGCTAATGATCTGCAGGGCACCTTCTAACAGTCAATCATGGCATGGTTCTAATCTCCTCTCTCATCAGGACCCCAACCTTGCACCTTTCTACAACCTCTTGAGTTTATGTTTATAATGCTTACTTTAAATGCCAAACTGGATATTGTTCTCTTTTCTAGCTCCAGCCTTTTTGCTATTTAAATAAAAGTGGGGCGTGTGCTGCTGAGAATAGCAATGACAGGGGTCCGTGGGTGTTGGCAGCAGCCTAGCCAAGGTAACACTGAACTGCTAGAGGCAGCCCACACGAACAGGTTTTCTCAGCTATATCAGGTGAAAGTTTTGTTTTGTTCAATGGAAAACACATTGGATCCAAAAGACATGGAGGATGACGAAAACATTTAGCCCTTCCCTTGGAGATGATGTGTTCTTGAGAAAAGATATTTCAAGGTGATCAAAAGGTTTGAAAGGACACCTGAGGAAAGATGATTTGAGTTAAAACCAAAGAGTAACTCACTTCAAATAGCATTTTCACTATTCTTGGCAACCCAGCAATGCTCTTTTATCCTCTGTAATTCCTGTAACAGAACATTCATGTTTTAAAAATCAAACAGAGTTACACTGTTGATGGGAATGCAAAATGGTGCAGCTGCTATGCAAAAAAAAGTATGCAGAATTGTCAAGATATTAAACTAGAACTACCATTTGATGCACTTATCTCACTTCTGGGTATTTATCCAAAAGAACTGAAATCAGGATCACAAACTGATTATCATCACCCCAATGTTCATTGCAGCACTATTCACAATAGGCAAAATGTGGAAACAACCTAAATGGCAATTAATGAATAATGGACAATGAAAATGTAGTAAATACATACAATGACATATTGCTCAGCCTTTAAAAAGAAGGAAATCCTGCATGGATGAGCCTTAAAAACATTATGCTAAGTAAAACAATCCTGTCATAGAAAAACAAATATTGAATCATTCCACTTATATGAGGTAACTAAATTAATCAAATTCATATAATCAGAGAGTAGTATAGTGGTTATCAGGGTGTAGGGGGACGGGTAATGGGAAATTTCTAATCAACAAGCACATTTCAGTTACACAATTCGAATAATCTGCTATACAATATTGTGCCTATAGTTAACAATACTGGATTATAAACTTAAAAAATTGTCCACAGGGTAAATCTCATATTAAATGTTCTTGCTACAAATAAAGACTTTTTTTAAAATAAGAGAGTGACAGGAGCCATACATGCTAAGAGACATACATTGTAAGGGGACAAAAACAACATGTACAAGTGGCAAGCAGGTATTACAAAGAAGATGTGCCAACAGAGTACAAAGGAGGAAGTGTGAATAGGATGCTCGGAATCAAAATTATTTCATGGCTGTTCCAGTGACTTACTTGACTGCAAATCCCCTAAAGGCAAGGAACAAATCCTTTGTGCTTGTCACTTCACTCAGTGAAGTGCCTCACACATGATAGGTGTTTGACATGTTTGTTGGAGTAATGAGCTGTGGGAAGTAAGGATATATGTATGTATGTAGCCTTGAAAGGTGTATATTTTTTAAGTTACTGAAAAATTTTGGAAAGATAAATAAATGAATCAATAATTGTGAGAATTTTAACATATTCATCTCAGAAAGTGCTACACCAATGGACAAAAACAAGTCAAATTGAAAATGTATAAATTCCACAATAAGTAAGCTTGATCACATAGAACATTATAACCAGTAACACAGATTATAATTTTTTGTAACCACAGGAATACTCAAACAATTTATATTTTAGTACATTTTTCAAAACTTAATATACTAGTATTTACTAGGTAGATATTTTGTCTGTAATTCAATATTGTAGACACCCATTAAAAATTTCATAATCACTTTTTAGGATAGGGTCTTCAAAAATACAGGCTATAAGTCAACACTTGTTTACATGCTATTTTATGATTTATTTGTCTTACTTCTTATTCCTTCTATTTTACTTAAATTAGTAGATAACTCCTCTGTGTAAACTTTATTTTCCCAGGTATGACAACTGTCTCCCTTTGAGTAAATATTATAATTTGAAACACATTCTTTGTCTTGTTGTTTTTTTTTAAATCGAAGAAATAAAATTTATTACTCATAGGGTCTCATTGAAAAACATACTTGAGCATGTTCTTTAGGAAGAAGATAACTTTGGGGCATGCAAGAGGCAGCTGATTGACAATGTTTCTCTCTCATCAATGTTTCTATCTCTCTCTCCCTCTCCCTTCCTCTCAGGGGAGGCTGGGCAGGGGGTGCGGGGGTAAGAGATCAACCAAGAACTTGTATGTATATAAGCATAACCAATGGACACAGACAATAGGGGGTGAAGGTCTGGGCTGGGGCGGGGGGGGGGGGGAGAGGACGGGCTGGGAAAGGTCAATGGGGAAAAAGAGGGACATATGTAATACTTTCAACAATAAAAATTTAATTTAAAAAAACAGTGAATAAACATAAAATATAGACTTAGAGATACAGAGAAAAAGATGATTTTTCAAGAGGGAAGGGGGAAAGAAGAATGGGCAAAAAGATGAAGGAGATTAAGATATACAAACTTCCAGTTAGAAAATTAGTAAGTCACAGAGATATAATGTCTGGCATCAGGAATATATTCAATCATATTGTAGTAACATTGGACAGTGATGGATGGTTACTAGACTTATCATGGTGATCACTTTGTAAGGTATATAAATATACTGTGTTGTACATCTGAAACTTATATATGTCAACTATCTATATATATATAAAAGGCTAGTAAGGGACCAACCGTCCATCCGTCTGACTGACCAACTGGCCAGTACATATAACACGCACTGGCAATCTATATATATAAAAGGTTAATATGCTAAATGTCCCTCTGACCATCCGAATGGTCGGTATGATGTGCACTGACCACCAGGGGGCAGACGCTCAACGCAGGAGCCACTGTGACCGCACTGGCCATTTACAAAGAAACAACATCGCAGACCTGGCGCTGACAAAGCAACACTCAGCTTTCCCCAAATGAGACACAGGCCTCGCCACCACCCCAGAATGACAGTCCACCAAATCACAGCCAATGCTGCCAAGATCCCATGGCACAAAATGCAGCCCACAGCCCAACCCAGCCGGGAAATGGTCACTGTGGGCACCGAGTGATGACATCACATGCAACACCTGGCTTCCTCTCCCTAGCGACTAGCCTCCTTGAAATTTCTTCAGCCCAGGAACATGACTTGCTTTATAGCCTGGTAGAAACATTTTACACTTTAACCAAATATCTGTGAAGCATTTTCCCATGCCTCATCTCAGTTGATCCTCACAGAAGTCCTGGAGTAGGTAGATAGGAGATTCAGTAGAATACTGTGTTCTTTTCATTTGAGTATAGTCAAACACTGCTGTAGTTAAATATTTTACCCTTTGTTCTCCCTGCATCATCTACAATAATAATCTGCTTTGTGTTGATATTTACTGCTGTGTTACTAACAATTACCTCAAAGAGAAGTTGGGGTGCTTAAGTGGGCTGGAAAAAGTTTAGCTAAATCAGAAAGCAGGACTAATTAAGCAAGTTTATTCTATATATCTAAAAGGCTAGTTGACTCACTCATGTGCAATACATATAAAGCTCTCGCTGGTGCCAATCGCACACCTGTGTTTCAATCTGTCATTGTCAATCATGAATTTGGTTGACACTTCTATTACAGAGAAAGAGCAAAACGTGATATTAAAATATTTGTTCTAATTAATTTCCTTTCAATGTACACAAATCCATGTGCCGGGCCACTAGTTTAAAAATAAATGTTGACTCGCACATGTGCGATACATATAAAGCTCTTGCTGGCGCCAATGGCATGTGACCCCAGAATGTATCTGAAGACCAACTATTGGCACAACATACCTCTGAAGCTGAAAGAAAATGATGTCGTCAACAGAATATGTCTTCAGAAAATATGTGCAATCATCATGCTATGAGAAATCTTAATAGTAAATGGGGTCTTTATAATGGTACTAGATTTATTATTAAAAGATTGCAACCTAACATAATCGAGGCTGAAATATTAACAGGATCTGCAGAAGGAGAGGTTGTTCTGATTCCAAGAATTGATTTGTCCTCATCTGACACTGGCCTCCCATTTAAATTAATTTGAAGACAGTTTCCCATGATGCCAGCATTTGCAATGACTATTAACAAATCACAAGGACAAACTCCAGACAGAGTAGGAATATTCCTAACCTGAACCCATTTTCAGACATCATCAGTTATATGTTGCTTTCTCTTGAGTTCAAAGAGTGTGTGACATTAAAGTTAAAGTTGTAAATACTTCATCACAAGGGAAATTAGTCAAGCACTCTGAAAGTGTTTTTACTCTTAATGTGGTGTACAGGGAGATATTAGAATAAGTTTAATCAATTTATCATTGTTTATATCAATGTTGTTTTTATATCATGTTTTTGTTGTTTTTATATCATGTTGTTATTATTTATTTATTAATCAATTTATATATTACTAGAGGCCTGATGCACGAAATTTGTGCACAGGGGGAGGCAGTGTCCCTCAGCCCAGCCTGGACTATCTCCAATCTGGGTCCCCTTGAGAGTTGTCCAACTGCTCGTTTGGGCCTGAACCCAGTGGGATCGGGCCTAAACGGGCAGTCAGACATCCCTCTCACAATCCAGGACTGCTGGCTCCCAACCACTTTCCTGCCTGCCTGCTGATTGCCCCTAACTGCTTCTGCCTGCCAACCTGATCACCCCCTAATCATTCCCTTGCCAGACTGATAGATGCCTAACTGCTCCCCTGCCATCCCATTTGCCCCTAACTGCCCTCCCCTGCAGGCCTGGTTGCCCCCAACTGCCCTCCCCTGCAGGCCTTGTCCCTCCCAACTGCCCTCCCCTGCAGGCCTGGTCACCCCCAACTAACCCCCTCCCCTGCAGGCCTGGTCCCCCCCAACTGTCCTCCCCTGCAGTCCTGGTCACTCCCAATGGCCCTCCCCTACAGGCCTGGTCCCTCCCAACTACCCTCCCCTGCAGGCCTGGTGGCTCCCAACTGCCCTCCCTTGCAAGCCTGGTTCCTCCCATCTGCCCTCCCCTGCTGGCCTGATCGCCCACAACTGCACTCCCCTGCCGGCCATCTTGTGGTGGCCATCTTGTTTCCATATGGGGGCAGCCATCTTTGACCACATGGGGAGGCCATCTTGTGTGTTAGAGTGACAGTCAATTTGCATGTTACCCTTTTTTTTTTTTTTTTTTTTTAAATAAATCTTTATTGTTCGGATTATTACAGGTGTTCCTCTATTTTTCCCCCATAGCTCCCCTCCACCTGATTCCCCACCCCACCCCATGCCCTTACCCCCGCCATTGTCTTCATCCATAGGAGTAAGATTTTTGTCCAATCTCTTCCCGCACCCCTCACACCTGCTTCTCCTGAGAATCGTCAGTTCACTCCCTTTCTATGTCCCTGATTCTATTATATTCACCAGTCCATTCTGTTCTTCAGATTTTTTATTCACTTGATTTTTAGATTCATTTGTTGGTAGGTATGTATTTGATGTCATTTTGTTGTTCATAATTTTTATCTTTACCTTTTTCTTCTTCTTCCTCTCCTTAAAGAATACCCTTCAGCATTTCATGTAATCCTGGTTTGGTGGTGATGAACTCCTTTAGCTTTTTCTTGTCTGTGAAGCTCTTTATCTGACCTTCAACTCTGAATGATAGCTTTGCTGGGTAGAGTAATCTTGGCTGTAGGTTCTTGCTGTTCATCACTTTGAATATTTCTTGCCACTCCCTTCTGGCCTGCATAGTTTCTGTTGAGAAATCAGCTGACAGTCGTATGGGTACTCCCTTGTAGGTAATTAACTGTTTTTCTCTTGCTGCTTTTAATATTCTCTCTTTGTCTTTTGCCCTTGGCATTTTAATTATGATGTGTCTTGGTGTGGTCCTCTTTGGATTCCTCTTGTATGGGGTTCTGTGTGCTTCCTGGACTTGTACATCTATTTCTTTCACCAGGCAGGGAAAATTTTCTGTCATTATTTCTTCTAATAGGTTTTCAATATTTTGCTCTCTCCCTTCTTCTGGCACCCCAAAAATTCGGATGTTGGTTTGCTTAAAGTTGTCCCAGAGGCTCCTTACACTATCTTCATATTTTTGGATTCTTTTTTCTTTTTGTTTTTCTGGTTGGATGTTTCTTGTTTCCACATATTTCAGATCTTTGGTTTGCTTCTTGGGGTACGTTGATCTACAGTTGAGTTTCTGTATATTCTTTATTTCAGACAGTGTATGCTTCATTTCTGACTGATCCTTTTCCATTTTTTTGGCATTCTCATTAAGCTCCTTGAAGGTCTCATCAAGTTTCTCAGCGGTTTTAAGAAGATTCTTGAGTAACCTTATAAATGTGGTTCTGAACTCTATGTCATCCAGTAGTTTGCTTTCCTCCGTTTCTTTCATTCGTGACATGTTTCTTTGTCTCCTCATTTTGGCTGCTTCCCTGTGTTGATGGAGTAGCTTTGTGTGGTAGGTGACCTATAGGGGGCAGTAGCTCAGCCTCCCCAATCACCTGATGTGGACACTCTTGGTACACCCCTTTGTGGGCTGAGTGCAAAGACTTGGTACAGTTAAAGCCTTAATTGCTGTTGGTATACTGGGAGGAATTGACCTCCAGGCCAATTAGCTGTGAGCACTCACTGTGTCTATAATGGAAGAACTGCTGCACTGAAGACACACTTATGGGGCAGGACTTGTTTCAGTGGGGCTTTGGTGCTCACTGAGTCTGCCTTTGAATGTGTCACTTATGGATGTGAGGAGTTGAAATCTGGTGTCTCACTCTGACCACTAGGTACACTGGCTTCTGGATCTCCAATGGGGTGCAGGTCAGCTACTGTCTGAGGCCATCCAGCAGGAGCTACAGTGAGAGCTACAGTTTTCTCCTCTTTGCTTGGGGTTTGGAGGTTTTGGAGCTGTCTGACCCAGGCTGCAAGTTTGCTAGGTTAAGCTGCGATAGGGCGGGGCTTTCTTCTGCTAACGCTGCTGCTTGGAGCTTGGGTGGGTTTGTAGGTTGTGCAGGGCGGGGCCTCAGGGCGTCACTAGGCTAGGGCGTGGCAAACAGCAATGGCTGCTAGTTAGCCGGCTCTGTGTCCCCAAGGGCGTCCCGGAGTCCCGTGCCCCAGTGCCGTAAACAATTATTCCTGCGCGCAGCTCTGCAAGTAAGCCCCCCTCACTGGCAAACAGTCCAGCTTCTCCCCGTAGGAGTTTGGGTCCCCCGCGTCTCCCCAGAAACTGGATTTCAGAGTAATTGGGGGCTTGTCTCCCTTTGGGTTGAAAAAAGCAACGCCCGCCGCCAGCCCGGATCACGCGCCTCCGTACCTCAGCTTTTCAGCGCTCGTGCACGTCTCGATGCTCTTTTCCCTTTCCTTCTAGTTGTAGAACTTCCACTCAGCCAGCTTTCCCGTGGTTCTGGGTGATAGACGTTTTGTCTTTTAGTTGAATTTTTGAAATTGTTGCGCGAGGCAGCAGTTTAGGTGTTTACCTATGCCGCCATCTTGGATTCTCTCTGCATGTTACCCTTTTATTAGATAGGATTTTTATATACATTTTACTAATTTTCTTTCATCTCTGACACTTCTATTATAAAGTGCAAATAGCAATATTAAAATATTTTGTATTTTAATTTTATAATACTATATTATATATACTATTTTGACATGTAATTTTTTGCAGTGACATAATTACCACACGAATCTTTCTTCTAATTAATTTCCTTTCAATGTGCACGAATCTGTGCACTGGGTCACTAGTACTTTTATAAAAGAAATCATAGTGACTGTAGAACGAGTATTCTTAGTATCCTTTTACCCTTCTTCCAACAATAGCCTCCTATTTTTACTCTTAACCTCCTCTCCCATTCTTAATTAGCCTATGTATATTGGGTGGAACTAAGACTCCATGGGGAAGCACATACCCCAGAACTAAACCAAAAACCAGATTTCCTTTCCTTGGCCTCAGGGATGATTTCACCGTGGGCAGCAGTGTAAGTTTCGGGAGCTACCAGAAAGGATGCTCTGCTTCTGATTGACTTCAGCCTGAAAGGATGCTAGAGCCACTTTTGCCACCATGCAGGAAAAGCCTGTTTTAGAATGGAGGCAACACAAAGGAAGCAGGACTCGGGAACAAGGAGACAAATGAGATCCTGATGACATGATATTGCTTAAGTCACTTAAATGAGGTTTTCTGTAATTTTAAATCAAAAGTTTAATCATATGACTTGCTTATGTAGGTCATACATTTGTTTAAAGGAAATTCCAGAAGAGCTATACACTAATATTTTGAACCATGACAGTATAATTGAAATAAAACCTCCCAAAGTGATTACAATAGGAAAAAAATTCAGACACATAGATTGCTACATACTTGATATAATGACAGTCTCTGTTTAATTCTAACTCAACTTTAGCTGTTCTAGGGTCAGACGTTCTTCTTGCTGCAAGCTAGGTTATATGCCCATCCTTGTAACAAGGTGATCAGACAGTGTTATCAGAAGAGAGGGATAAAATGGGATCTAGGCAGGTAAAAGCAGTAGACATTCACTGTCGGTACCCTAGAACAAGTGTGAGTATTATGGGAAAGCATTTTAATTTTTCAATATTTATCAGATTTTAAATTTTTAAGAGGGGTTTTTGCCTCATATCAAGAATGTTAACCTAGAATGCATAGATTATTATAGGATTCAGGGTGTGCATAAAACTCCTAACAATAAACACAAAAATTTGTGTGCAGGATAATATGGAAAGTTGAGGAAAGGGAATCTATAGTTTTTATTAGGTTCTCAAGGAGTCCATAAAGCAAAATATGGTGAGAAATCACTGCCTCAAAAACTATAAGGTGGTTTTGATGCCTAATGAACAAGTTTCAAGGGAAATATACCCAGCTTTTGAAATGACTCAAGGTAGAACATACACAATACACCAGTAGGTTAACAATGGTTATCTCTGATGAAAAGGATAATTTTTCTTCTTTGTGCCTTGTCTACATTATGATGAATATGAATTATGTCAGTTGTACAAAAGGTTAATTTAAGGAAAAAATATCTAACTATATCCTTTAGTCAACCATAAAACTCCCAGGTTCAACATAGCAATTAAGTCATTTCAATATTTAAATCAATGGGCAGTAGAAGAAGGAAGCATCAAAATTCAAAAGGCATAAAAACTCACTCAAAGTAATCAAAAAAATCTCAGAATCTCTGAACTAAATTTTGCAATTTTCTCTTAAACTCACTAATTACACAAATATTAAAGATATAAAAAAGAAAAGTAAGGAAAATGTAACTAATCACTCCTCTAAGTCAATCCTGCTATCAAATTCTATTCTCATTCAAATGCTCCCCCAAGAGCTTTAAATCCTCAGTGGCGAACAGTGTCCTCCAATAAAGTGCACCACTGCGCTCAGTGCCAAAAGATTAATAAAACTTAACCAAGGTAATTACTTAAAAGTAGTCTCCATTGGGTGAGTCAGAGTAGGAAAATACTCATTCCTGCTAGTAATAATTATCCCTGGGTAAATTATTTCCTAACTATGCTCTCCCCAAGGTGCCTTCTTCCAGAGAGCTCTTAGAGAAAAACCAATAGTCTGCTAGGGTTGGGTTTTTTTTAATGTTTTTATTGATTTCAGAGAGAGAAAGGGAGAGGGAGAGAGAGATAGAAACATCATTGAGACAGAAACATCAATCGGCTGCTTCCTGCATGCCCCCTACTGAGTATCAAGCCGACAACCCGGGCATGTGCCCTAACTGTAATCAAACCAGTGACCTCCTGGTGCATGGGCTCATGCTCAACCACTGAACCATACCAGCCGTGCTGCTAGGGTTTATTTTAAAGTCATAATCCACTTTCTAGACTATTCAACCTAACAGTCTTCCTCTCCATTCTCCTTCCTTTTTTCAAACCTTTCTAGAACCTATTCTTCATTCATCTCTCCCAACTAAAACATAGCAACAATAACAGGTAGCATTAATGGAGTACTTAGTATAATTTCCAGCATATAGAAAGAGCTTTATAGTCATCCATTCATTTATTCATTGTTTTATTCATTCAGTAAATACTTATTGCCAAATTCCATACTAGGTTCTTAACATACATTAATAATAAAAACAGGTAAAGACACTGCTCATATAGAGTTTTTATTGCACAGGAATATGGGCAATAGAAAATAAGCATAATAAGTAAATTATATAGTATGTAAGGAGGTGACAATAAAAAGTAAACTGGGGTTAGGAGGCTGGGAGTGCCATAGGGGAACTGGTACATAGTACACTGCTAAGTGGTATAGGCAGCACAGGCTTCACTGAGAAGGTATTATTTGAGCAAAGATTTGAAAGCAAGGATGTTAGCCAAGAAAACACCTGAAGGAAGAGCATTCTGGGAAGAGAAAACTGTCAGCAACAAAGGCTAGGAGTGAGAGTGTAAATAACCTGTTCAAGGAACAGACTGTGGCAGGGTGGGAAGGAGGAGAGCAGTGGGTGATGAGGCCAAGGAGATAAAGGAGTACAGATCACATCCAGCTTTGCAGGCCTTTGTAAGGACATTCACTTTCTGAGAGAAATGGAATCTGCCGGACAGTGCTAGAGGCATGATGTGGCCAGACTTACATTTTTAAATATCTCTCTAGCAAGCTCAAGCTAAGTGGAGAAAAGACAGCAGAAGGCAATGCTGGAAACAAGACAGGAGGTGAGCTCAGATCAGAATGGTGGCAGCCAAGGTTGTGAGAAGTGGCTGGATTCAGGATATTTCTGTAGGCAGAGACATGTGAATGTGGAGTTGAAGAGAGAGAACAAGGATGACTTCAAACATTTGGGCCTTGGCAACTGGTTAGAGTTGCCATCAGTAAGGTGGAGAAGGCTGTGGGTAGACCAGGTTTGAGGGATAGTTGAAGATTTCCACTTTGAACATGTTGAGTTAAAGATGTACTTTGGCCATCCAAAGGGATATGTCTAATAAACAGGTAAATATATGTGTTTGAAGTTTGGGAAAAAGGTCTGTATTAGATATAAAAATGTAGGCGTCATCAGCATATGACCCGAAGGCTGGCAGATGGGTAGGGAAGGAGAAGAGAGAATAGGAGAAGAAGTAAAATAAAGCAACCCTAGAATCCCTGTCAGCTGGTGCAATGCTCACACAATGAAAGGCAGATGGAAATTGAAATCAACTGACAAAACAACAGATTCCTATTTCCTAACCACAATCACTCACAGCATGTGCTTTGCAAGTACAATGGCAGGTCAACTTGCCCAAATTTTGTATGCTGCCATCTCATTGAACCTCAAGACATTAACTGTAAGACATGTAATTTTATTTACCATCAAGAAATTTTTAATGCAGCCAGTTAAACTATATCATACCATCCACTATTAGAAGAACCCCAAATTTAGAGATGTTAGTTTATCTTAGGGTCAGTAAGTATAGTATTAACATTTTTAAAACAAACTGTAAAATCCTGAAGAGCAAAGAATTCATGTGTGAAACCTCCAGAGCTTTGTTTATAATAGACAATGCTCTTTTGTTCCATCTAATCAAATATATCTAAAAGACAGTTAAAACCTTCCCAACAGGTTAGGGACCCTCTCATAATCTATGAAGTCATAATGAATCAGCATCTTACAATGTCACTTAAATAAAATGGGTTTAGAGACAATTTCAATAAAACACATAAGCAGATTCCTCTTAGAATTATAAAACCCAGAAGCATAAAGCATCCAGATCCCCAATACCCATTTGCATAACAGTATGGAAGAGTGGCAACAGGTTTCCTGAGAGTCATATGTGTAGAACCAAGGTGAGCAACCAACCAAATTTGTCATGTTTGCTATCCTATCTAATAAAAGAGTAATATGCAAATTGACTGTACCTCTGCTACACACATAAGCCACACCCACAAGCCAATCAGGAGTGAATATGCAAATAAACCCAACCAATATGTGGCCACAGAGAGAGCAGGAGGGAGGCTTGGGTTTCCCCGGCAATGGAGGAAGCCAAACTTTCCGCCTGCTCTTGCTGGCCCAGGCCTCCACTCAATGCTACAAAGTTTCAATGATAGAAGATAAATATCCCAACAAAAATGGCGACAGCCAAGGAGCTGGAGAGAGCAGGAGGCTAGGGTTGCCCCGGCGATGGAGGAAGCCAAGCTCTGCAGCCCTGGCCTGCCTTGGCCTCCACATAAGGCTACAAAGTTTCAATTATAGAAGATAAATAAATCCCAACAGAAATGGCTGCCACCACAAAGCAAGCAGAAGGCTTGGCTCCACTCAAGGCTACAAAGTTTCAATTGTAGAAGTTAAATAAATCCCAGATACTAGGGCCTCATCTTGGGTCACCAGGGGGGCATGGCCGGCCTGCAAACCACCACAGGCTCCTTGCCCAGGCCACCCCATGCCCCAAAGGAACCCCCACCCTGATCCAGGACACCCTTCAGGACACACCAGCTGGCCCCCACTATGTACCAAGCCTCTATCCTATCTAATAAAAGAGTAATATGCATATTGACCAACACTCCAACACACAATATGGCTGCCCCATGTGGTCAAAGATGGCTGCCCCCATGTGGACACAAGATGGCCAGCAGGAGAGGGCAGTTGGGAGGGACCAGGCCCGCAAGAGAGGGCAGTTGTGGATGATCAGGCCAGCAGGGGAGGGCAGTTGAGGGTGACCAGGCCAGCAGAGGAGGGAAGTTGGGGGCAACCGGGCCTGCAGGGAAGGGCAGTTGGGGGGGACCCAGGCCTGCAGGGGAAAACAGTTTGGGGGGACCAGGCCTGCAGGGGAGGGCAGTTAGGGGCAAACAGGCTGGCAGGGGAGCAGTTAAGTATCAATCAAGCTGGCAGGGGAGTAGTTAGGGGGTGATCAGGCTGGTAGGCAGAAGCAGTTAGGGGCAATCAGGAAGACAGGCAGGCGAGCAGTTAGGAAGCAGCAGTCCTGGATTGTGAGAGGGATGTCTGACTGCCCGTTTAGGCCCGATCCTACTGGGATCGGTCCTAAACGGGCAGTCAGACATCCCTCAAGGGGTCCCAGATTAGAGAGAGTGCAGGCTAGGCTGAGGGACACCCCCTGCGCCCACCCCCCCCCCAACCCCCATGCATGAATTTCATGCACCGGGCTCTAGCCTATATTATAAAAGGCCTGTGACCATAACACTGTAATGACGGTCACCAGGAGGTGCATTGATGGTCTCACGGCAGGCAGGTCTGGGGTCCCACCCCTGCGGCTGCACTGCAGGTCTGAGGTCCCACGTGATTTCACACACTGGGCCTCTAGTTATATGTAAACTGCTGGAGTTGGCAACATTTCTGCCCCTCTCCTTGTACTTCTGCTCTGCCCACAAGGATAACACCTGTCTATACTTCCACCACTGTCCACTCCCTTGCTAGCTAAATCCTACATCTCCACAACATTCCCAAAGCCCACCAAAGGAATGAAATGCTACCAGAGATGACTCAGAGCCTGAGACAGACCCTGAATCTATTTCACGAGTGGACAGGATCATGACAGTGAACTTAGAGACATTAAGTCTCAGTTTATAACCAAGTGAGTCAGATTGGGTCTGCCCTGATATTCAACCATCAGGTGAGAGGGAATTGGGAATATGCTCTTAGGTAAAGCTACCCTTACTGCTTTGGCATTGATATATTCGTTCTCACCATCCGGGTTCACATCCATTTAATCTTGGTCCCCAGACCACTTCCTTACCCCTCCGACGTATTTTCTATGCAAGGGAAGACTAGGAGCAATTCCCTGGGCTTAGAACATGGGAACATTTTATAACATGGAACAGCCTTGAGCTTCCCACAGGGAAAATAAGTGAGGAAAAAGCCTCATGCATCTAAGCCACTTAGTGATCTCATTCAAAGATGATAGATAGATGATAGATAGATAGATAGATAGATAGATAGATAGATAGATAGATAGATGATAGATAGATAATAGATAGATGATAGATAGATAGATAGATAGATAGATAGATAGATAGATAGATAGATAGATAGATGTGAATTTGTGGTAAAACATGGAATAAGATTAAAAAAAACAAGGAAAGATTAGAGAATTATTCAGATAATATCCTCATCTACAGTGAGTAAAATTTATTTCAAACTTTGTTCTAAGTCCTAGATTTTCTTGGCAATGTTGCTATATAACATTAACACCGTATCATCTGCTGATATAACATTAAAATAGAGCATGTTATAGCTATACACAGGACTTCCTTTCTAGGATATTGGACTTCTAGAAATAGAAAGGGCATTAGTGATCATTAAATCCACTCCAAGAGCTTAAAAGATGAGGAAACTAAGATCAAAGTTTCCTCATCTTTTAAGCTCTTGGAGGCCTATGAGTTGCCTAATGCTTTTAGCCACTAGTTAAGAGCTGATGCATTAGGCAAATATGCTTTTATTAAAAAGCCCCAGCTACAGAGCTTGGTCACAGTTAAGAAAAAGAATGAGAAAGAAAATTTTTACTCTTTTGTTATCTATGAGAGGGGAGGGTGGATTGGGGGAGAAGGGGGAGAAAAGCATAGCATACAGACAAATGGAATGTTAGCAGGGACACTTGAAATACTGCCCAAAAAAGGGGCATAGTTATTGTTTAATAAAACCAGCTTGATGTTTCAATATAAAAGCAAGAATGTCTGAAAAGTGAGCAAGCATCTCATTAAAATCCACTCTTAAATTCCACTTTTCAGGCCTCATCAGAATATCAAAGGAAACAGCATATGTTTTTCATTTATAAACTATCAGATATTCTTTTGCAGTCATCCTTGATTTATTCTGGAAGCCCCTAAGTATTCTAAGTGCCAACTTTATTGGATATGTATCCATATTCTGCATCTTTACATGCATACATTCAAATATCTAAATATACAAATGATTACTGCAATTTTGTCTTTTAAAAACTGAATAGTACATGATATGAATTTTAGTGTGTTGTTTTTTTTTAAAAAAAAAAAAGGCTGCTATGTTCTTATGGACATCTACACAAATAAAGTGAGCTTATCTTTATAGAGGGAAAAAAAGAGTTTAGTCCCTCAGGTACATTCTTCTTAACAGAATCAACTTAATTTCATTTGACATTGTCCTTTCCAGTACTGCAAATTCAATGAATGCAGCAGGTCCCAATCTTGGTTTTTAACAGATGGCCTCAACAATATGACAGTAATAGCATCTGACATGTGCTGTTTCAGTGATCTCTCTCACTCTCAGAAAAGTATGGAAGCATTAGATCCCGTGTGCTCCTTCAGATTGTTATTTCTGGCACGCTCTTCTTGGCATATGTTATGATGAACCATTCATAACAAATTAAATTTTCATTAAGGTTAAAAAAAAATCTTTAGAATCCATAAGCCTACAATTTGTCTCAGTTCCCAAGGTAACATATTCTGTGCAACGGGGCCATTTCTATACATAATCAAGTGTGGGGCTGTTTAGATTTATTTCCCCGTTCTGCTAAAGGGCGGGGGGTGGGGGGATGGCGAGTGGGAAACGCCTGGAATCTCAGGAATGGAAAAGGAGGGATATGTCTGAAAGATCCGTGGCCTTGCTCGCTAAGCATTTCACAGGGACACAAAAATCGTAAGAGCCAGGAAACACATCAAAAGAGGCTAAACTACATGGTACCACTTGAATGACACCACATGGGCTGGATGCAAAGATAGCTGGAGCAGGCAGGATTCCTGTACCTTTAAGGTAGAGCTGATGGTAGCCGTAATTAACAGCTTCTTCTCACTGTGCAACGGAATTTTTCTGAAGAACTCGGTGGTTCGACCCACTGGTGGTTTTAGTAAAATGGGATTTCAGGCAGCGCAGTGCTTTCAACTCAAAGTAGCTAAATCTAGTTAAAGCAGAAACATCAATGATTTTCAGGGAGTATGCATCAGAGAAATGTCTGAACATCATAAGCCACTGCTGATTGCTTCTTTTAGAAGCAAGCTACAGCTAAATGGGGACCAGAGGAGGTGAGAAAGCTAGCCTAGGCCTCTCTCTTTCTGAGCTGGCACTTAAGTCCCATCTCATTTTCTTCCTATAATAATATATTCAGGCCTACTTAGTAACTGGTAGACTAGTTTATTTTCTATATACACTAGAAATATTTCCTACCATTTGAGAAAGAATATAAATTTAATTGTTTTTATCTGGCTTCACCTTTAACACAACCTTCATTTGGTGATATCTCAGAAACTGCATAAGAAAGGCCCTCTTCCTATAAGAGCTTTTGGCTGGAATGCACTTCATTAGACTCTTTTCAATATTTTCCTTCTACTGAAAGTTGAACTCAACTGTTCATAAGGCAGTATACAAATGTGTACATAGAAGTCCAAAATAGTGGAGAATAGACAAGCAGGTTTACTGTTGACTATCTTATTATAATAAGTATAATAAGCATACATTTCCTATATAATAAAAGCGTAATATGCAAATCGACCAAATGGCGGAACAACCGGTCACTATGACACGCACTGACCACTAGGGGGCAGACACTCAACACAGGAGCTGCCCCCTGGTGGTCAATGCGCTCCCACAGGGGGAGCGCAGCTCAGCCAGAAGCCCTGAGCCAGGCTCACAGCTGGCAAGTGCAGCAGCAGTGGCTGGAGCCTCTCCCACCTCCTCAATAGCACTAAGGATGTCCCACTGCCAGCTTAGGCTCGCTCCCCAGGGAGACATCAGTCAGACATCCCCCAAGGGCTTCTGGACTTCAAGAGGGCACAGGCCAGATTGAGGGGACACCCCCCGCAAGTGCATGAATGTTGTGCACCAGGCCTCTAGCAATAAGTATAAGTATAAAAATGATACCTTATGCTTATGAAGTACACACTTTATACTTACCCAAGTAGTTTCAGATAGGGACCTACGGAGAAAGAAAAACTGAAAAATAAATGAGTAAACAGATGACTACAATGAGAAATAGGAGTTTAGCAAGGTTTTTCTCTGCTTGACTACTTATTAAAAAGAAGAGAGCCTGTCCAGTGTTCCTCAGTGGTTGAGCATCGACCTATGAACCAGGAGGTCCTGGTTCAATTCCTGGTCAGGACACATGACCGGGTTGCAGGATTGATCCCCAGTGGAAGGCGTGATTCTTTCTCATCATTGATTTTTTTTCTCCCTCTCCCTTCCTCTCTGAAATCAATTAAAAACAACATTTTTTTTTTAAAGAAGAGAAATGAAACTAAAATAGCCTGTAAAGGTGGCAGGAGCAAGACTATGCCTCTCACAGAGCAGCTGCACAGTATTTCAGTAGAAAAGGAAGTCCTAAGAAATGTATGTGCATGAGACTCAGTACTTCTTAGATGCTATCAAAGAACTCACAGAAGTGAGGGTTTGGGAAAGAGGAGCTGAGAGCATACGAGGGAATCAAAGTAAGTGCACACTTAAGAAGCATCTGTGATGGAAAGAGCAGCAGGCCCCCAGAACTAGCAGGCCGAGCAGGGCTGGAATAGGGCCATGTTAGGAGAAAGTCCCCGAGACCCTCTGTAACTTGCTAGTCCTCAGTCACTTAAAACTCTTGGAAGAGGTCAAGCTTCTTTGGATAAGGTCCAAAATGAACTTGCCTTTTGTCACAGTCAGATCTAAAGTAGATGATTCTGTAGCAAATGTTCACTGTGTTCACTTGAACACTAATATGTAAAAAATGAGATGGCATTCCCTTCTCGTGAGATTAATGTTGTGTGAGCTCTTTTCACTGACAGAGAAAATCAACCATTAGTTTAAGAAGAAGAATTCTTTTTGAACTAGTCTGGATAAGAAACTCTGATTGGCCTTCTGAGGTGTTAAAACCTTAGTAAAATGAAATTGAGGTAAAATAGATTCCTTTTCCAAAAGAACCAACTTTATACTAGATGCAAAGAAAGTCTCAATTAATTTGGAAAAGCAGAATTTGGACAGGCTTCATTTTCTAACCACAATGCAATAAAAGAAGCCAATAACCAAGCCAGAGAGATTCAGATATCTATATAGATAAAAAGCCAGCGACCAGTGGCTATGACACCCGCTGTGGCCAGCGAACTGGGCAATCAGGGGATGGGGCTGGCCAGCCAACCTCCCACAGCCCCTCCCCCTAGCTGGCCCTGCCACCTGATGGGCCCCCACCACCCCATCAGGGGCAGGGCTGGCTGGCCAACCACCCATAGCCCCTCCCCCAGGACGCTGGTCCCAGATTGGCCCTCCCACCTCATTCAAGGGCAGGGCTTGTTGGGCCACCACCCACAGCCCTTCCCCAAGGCCAGCCCCACCCCCAATAAGCCCCCACCACCCTGATTGGCCCACAGCCCTTCCCCCCAGGCAATTCCATTCCTCAATTGACCCCCCATCCCATTTGGGGGCGGGGCTGACTGGCCCACAGTCCCTCCCCACGGCCGGCCCCCCACCCCAATCGGGGGCCGGCCCTGCCAGCCAATCACCCACGGCCCTCCCCCCAGCCAGCCCAGCCCTGATCAGGCCCTGATAGAGGCAGGCCAGCCGGCCAACCTCCTGCTAACTCCTCCTCCCTACAGGCCCAGCCCCGATCCGCCCCAGTTGGGACCAGGCCAGCTGACCCCAGCTGTGCATGAATTTGTGCACTGAGCCTCTAGTTTTTAAATATTCTCTTAAACAAATTTGGATCAGAAAGAAAACTTAAAAATATGATAGACTATTGAAGGGAAACTACCAAAAATATAAAATAGACAATCTTGATAGGGTCAAACAGAAATGCTATCAATTTTTAAAGAAATAATAAGTGAACTAAGCATTCAATGTAAGAAATTAGAGAAAGAACTTTTTCAAAATTAAGTTCTAGTTCTACCTGGAACTTAATCCTTTCCCTTTGTCACCATCTCAGTAAATGGCACCCCCATCTATCCAATTGCTTCAGCCCCATATCTATGTGACATCCTAGATTCTGCCCTTTCCAAATTCCTCTTCCATTGACACTTTCACATATCAAGGCCCAGCCTCTTTTCCTTGGACCACAGCCACAAACTTCTTCCAATTCTGGCACACCCAGAGGCCAATCTCCAGTCACAGGAGGGTTTTTGGAAATGTAAATTAGATTATGTTACTGCTACTGAAACTATTCAATGATGTCCCATTGCCTGCATATTACAATCTACATTTCTCTTCAAGATCTCACTTCAAAGACTATAGACTAGGACCTGTGAATAGTTGACCCACAAACATGTTTTGTTTGCCCCAAAGAGTGTTTCAAAAAAATATTAATTCATACCAGTATTTGAAAAGGAGGATATTGCCATTAACAATGGGAATTTCCTTGAAAATTTGAAATATGTCTAAACTGGACCCATGTTTCCCACGTGGTGAGTAATAACTACAGTTTATGTTCAGACCCTACTCAGCGCAACAATAGTTCTTTATCATCAAGCGTGCACGTGCACAGTCTCTTTTTCATGTCATGGACATGTTTCTATGAGTATCTTGCACTGCATGAGAAAATGAAATCTGGACTGAGAGAACCATGTGTTCCCTCACCCTGGGTATTTTGTTTATTTATGACACCCATTTCAAAACTGAACTGAGATAGAATGCCCGCCTGTTTTTCAGTAACATACCATCCAGACTCTTCCAAATTGCAGATGTTTAAGAATATTTGGATATTTTGCATCACATAGAAAAAGAAAACATCCATGAGTTTCACTTCTCATCTCAGTCAATAAATGCCGAAAGGGGAAAAAATGAAAGAGAAGGACAGAGGAGAGAAAGCGAGGGAGGGAAAGGGGAAAGAGGACAAAACATAGCAAGACAGAGAATAAGAAACCTCATATCACTAATGCAAGACTGCTTAAAACAACTTAACAATGCAATAACATCTCTAGATATTATATACACATATTGGTGTGCATTCCTTTTCATTTCTACATGTAGGTGCTGGGGAGAAAATGGTTTTCCATCTACAGATTTCAATCTCCTGGAGGATGGGGGCTGTATTGTCCCTGAGTCACCTAAACCATTTGTAGCATCTTTCAGAATCTCCCTAGACACAGAGCAGAAAGAACTGATAATAACAATACATTGTCTTGAGATAGGATTCTTTGTGAAATAGTTGAAAGAATCTTACAACAAAAATTACATGTATTCTTATGTCTTCGTAAGGTAGGTAGATAAAAAGCTTTTATCTGCAATTCAGACAGGATGAATAAAGGTGCTAGGTGACTTGTCCGTGCTACCATTCTGGCTGAATTTCAGGGGACTCTAATTATTTCCCTTCTCAGGTGGCTTTGGCAACGCCTCCTCCTCTCTCCCAGCAGAGTGCTTCCATTGTCTTCCCCACTCCAGCCGCAGGGCTAATAGGTCTGTGATAGTAGGCTGTGAGGGTGTCATTAGCCTCTCCCCAGTCCATCAGCTCACCTCTCATCCAAAAAGAGCTTCAGAACAGTTGACTAGAAGTTTTCTATTTGGCCTTTTTCTTTTCTTTTCTTTTCTTTCTTTCTTTTTTTTTTTCCTTTGCATGCTCTGGTTTTCCTGAACTAAGGCTGTACATAGGAAAATTCAACTGGAAACTGAAAATACAATTTGATCCATTTAAGCATCCCTCTATATTCGAGGCCATTTCAGGTGCACATCAGATTTTCAATGACCCTCAAATACAGGAAACCAATGCTTCCTGTGTAATTTATCAGTCAACCCATGTTTCAGCTCAAGTGAGATAGGAGAGGTATTGAAATGTTATCGTCAATCCATGTAAATAAAATTACAGTGATTTCTGTCATATTGGAAATAGAATAAACCTAGAAGTCAAAAAAACTGAATTTTAGAACCCAGCTCAGCATAGCTTGCTATGTGATGAAGTGGAAATAGCATGTCAGTGCTGTCTGACACAAAGGAAGTGACTTAACTTCTCTGACCCAGTTGTAAAATAAAGATAATACTATTGAATTCACAGGAGGGCTACAAGGATCAAATGGATTCACTTGTAAAAAGCAATTAACAGGTGTTTAGTAATATTAGTCTCCTTCCCTGTGAAATGAAGGAGTTTAATTAGGTGAACTTGGAGCTCTCTTCCGGTGCTAACATTTATGTTCTGTTCTTTTTTTCCTGGGTACTAGAAGCTGTTTACCAACCTGGTGCCCTCTCCTAGCCTCCAAGCTGCACAGGACAAATATTAGACTCGCACCTGCAGACTCAAAATATCTCCAGGTTCTGAGATTCTATGAACAAAACTCCACATTGTACCCCATTTTCATGAACTGAGTTGCAACCTGATTTCCTGCCTTGTCCCCTATTTCTGTGGGATTTGGATTCTTTTTCTTCCCCTTCCTCTCCTGATATGGATGCCAGTTCCTGAGCCTATTGCCTGGCATGGTCAGTACTACCTGCTACACATGCTCCCTGCACCAACCACCTGACCGCTTGGATGCTCACTGCCTGCCTGCTGCCAGCTTGAGAACCTAACCCACCAGCCAGGACATCTGCCTGCCGACCACTGCCAGGCCTCCCAGATACCAGCTCCCACCTGCCAGCCTGCCTCACAGTGTTTGCTGCGTGAAAGCAGCCCTCTTCTCTCCTGCCCAGCTGAGCTAACCCACTTGTGGGTCCCGCACTATCAGCCAAAACCTGAACCTGGCATGGACGTGGACAGTGAGTGATACAAATGCAAGGATATAATATTGCTTCTCACTGCTGAAAACAATGCATGTTCCTCACACATTTGATATGAATTGTCTTCATCTCTACGTTTAGTCTATATTGCAGGCTACTTTTATCATCCAATTTGTCCTTTTCATTAATTTGCATTTTTATGGAGGTAAAACACATTCAGGTAAGTGCATCGCTCAGTGTATTATCACAAAGCAACATACCCTTGTCACCAACAACCAGGTCAAGAACTAAAACGCCAGCACCCCTGAGGGCTCCCTTGTGCCCCCTTTCAATCACAGCTCTTCACTCCTCTAACAAGACAACTACTATCCCAATTTCTAAACCCACAGTTGTTTTGCCTGTGTTTTAATTTTGTATAAGTGGAATAAGACATTATATATTCTCTTTAGTCTGCCTTCTTTTCTCAGCTTTATAAGATTAATCACGCTTATTTGTGTGGATATAATTCAGTCATTTTCATTATTATAAAGAAATTTCATTCTATGAATCTACCATAATTTGTACATTCATTCTACTTGAGATAGTTATTTGGGTTTCTCCTTGGTTTGGGTTATAACTAATAATACTGCTATAAATATTCTTAGTCATGTTATTTATAGCACATGTGTTTGTGTTTCTGTTGGGAAAATACTTATTGAGTTCTGGATATGCATATCTCCAACATATGAGACCATATTGAATTGTTTTTCAAAACAGTTGAACTAACTTACATGCCTACCATCAGTGTGTGCAGATTCCTGCTGCTCCACATCATCATCATCCTTGGGTATTTTTTAAGTGTTATGAATTTAATATTCTGATAAGAGAACAGCATTCTCGTGGTCTTAATTTGCATTTGTCTGATTACTGATAAAGTTGAGCACCTTTCTATATGTTTATTAGTTACTTATGTGGCCTCCTTTTAAAGTGGCTGTACAAGTCTTTTGCAAACTTTTCTAATATTATCTCCTTTTTTTGATCATCCTCTTTTTTATGAGTTCGTTATATATTCTGAACAAGACAATCAATTTTTTATACTGAAAATACCTTCTCCCAATCTGAGCCTTAACTTTTCATCTCGTTAAAGGTATCTTTTGATGAATAAAAAGTATTAACTTTAATGTAATGCAATTTATTATATTTTCCTTTTTATTTGCTAATTCTGCTGTCCTGTTTAAGAAATCTTTCCTTAAGGTTCTGAAGATTGTCTCCTATAATAAGTATAAGAACTGCACTGTGCATTAGTATAGCCAGTAGCAACATGAGGCTATTTAAATTTAAATTTATATAAACTAAACATTGTTTAAAATAAAAATTCAGTTTCTCATTCACACTAGAAACATTTCAAGGGCTCAACAAGCATATAGTCTAGTGGCTACTGTAAAGGACATCACAATTATATAATATTTCTGCCATCACAGAAAGTTCTATTGAATAGCCCTTTTCCAGAAGTTGTATTGCTTATTAATTTGCTTTCTTATATTTATGCCTATATCTCATTGAATGGATTTTTGTGAGATGCAGGATATTGTTTTCCATATGGATAAACAATTGACTCAGCTTGACACTTTTCACCAAAAAGAAAATCAAATTTTAATTGATATACCATTGAATCTATAAATCAACTTGGAAAGTTTTCATATTTACTATATTGAATTTTCTAGTCCATGAATATGGCATATTCATTGAAATATTTAGGGCTTCCTTAATTTCTCTCAATATTTTATATTTTTTGTGAAGAGTTTTTATTCATTTATTAGATTTATTCTAAGGTCCATAGTACTATTCGATGCTTCTACACCTTCTTGTTCTCTGTTGATGTTGTATAGAAACATGGTCAATTTGAAAAAAAATTTTTAATGTTTATTTATTTTCATTGATTTTAGAGAAGGCAGGGAGAGAGAAACATTGATTGGTTGCCTCTGCACGTGCCCCAACTGGGGATTGAACCCGCAACCCAGGTATGTACCCTGACTGGGAATCGAACCCACCACCTTCTTGTGTATGAGAGGACACTGTAACCAATTGAGCCACACCAAATTGAAAATTTTTGATGATGTACTTAGCAATCTTGCTAAACGTATTTTTTAATTGCATACACATGACCATGTCATGAGCAAATAATTTTTACTTTTTATTACTTGTTCATGATATTGAATTGGTTAATACCTACAGTACACGAGTTCCCAAGAGCACCTCAGGTTATGACTCACTAGAGGAACTCATAGGATTCAGCATTTTGTCAATACTGAATTATTACAGCAAAAGGATGCAAAGCAAACTCAGCAAAGGGAAAGGCAGAAGGAGTAAAGTGTGGAGGAAACCAGGAGTGAGTTTCCAAGAGTCCTCCTGCAGTAGAGACAGACAGAACCTGCTGATTCCCCCAGCATATGACTGTGCCAACACGTGAAGTGGTGTCTACCCAGGAAGCTCATTAGAGACTCGGTGCCCAGGGCTTTTGGTAGGGGCTGGTCATATGGGCACTCTGCCTAGCATGAAAATTCCATATTTCTAGAAGGAAAGTAGGTGTTCAACATGTACCGTGTTGCTGGCACAGACAGCATAGGCCCATTCTCAGTTAGGAAATGGTGGAAATGCTCCTGAAATTGAAGTTTCCAGATGCCAGCCACGGAGCAGCCTTGCAAGCAGGCCTTTCTAAGAATAGCAACCTCAGGCCTGCTGTGTTAGACTTTTGCAGAATGGCTGAGAATGTCCAATAACATCTCTCTGTTTTTGTAATATTTTTGTCAGGATTTAATATTGCTATGCTAGCTTCATAAAGCAATAGAAAGTCTTCTCTCCATTTATTTTTACATGAGTTTAAGATTGACATTATTTCTCATTATTTTCTCAGATAAACTAGGGAATTCATCTGAGCTGGAGTTTTCTTTGTAGGAAAGTTTTTAATATGGGTTCAATTTATTTAATACTTATAGGACTATCCAAACTTTTCATTTCATTTTCTGTTGGTTTTGGTAAGATTTGTTCTAGGATTCGGGGCATTATAATTATCCCATTTACAGATGAATAAAATGAGTCAAATACTCTGCTCCAAATTGCATAGCTAGTAAGTAGTGTTGGAATTTCAGTCTATAAAGTCTAAATCCAGAGGACATTGCTAAACCATCGCACTGCAGAGCTTCTTAAAAGCATAGAGAGGAACTTCCTGGAAAACCCATAACACTACATTTAAATAACCAGAATCTCCTAGGGTCTGATGTTCTCCAGGTAAAAGTCTGATGTATTTGAACACATTTTATGACATCATTTTAGGTCACTCAGAAACGTTTTAAAACCAATATATTCCAAACTTGGCAGAGCATTTGAGGTATTTTGTCAAGAATACTGATTACAGAGCTCTGTCACTAAACTACTGAGTCAAAATCTCTGGAGGCATAATCCAGAAATCTATAATTTTAAAATTCTCCCAGTCATTATTATATGAAGCCAGACTAATAAAACATTGCTACAGAACTAATGACCCTAGAAGTCATGATTGCTTAGTTCATATGCTCAGAGGACTGGCTAAACTGAACATTGTTCCTTTTTCACATTGATGGGCAGTATCTCTAGCCCTGGCCAGTGTGTCTCCCCAAATGTTTGCTGTTCTTCACTTAGAAAACCAAGTGAGGATAGAGATTACTCCATCCAAACTCATCACCAATGGAGGACTGTGTCTCTTCCTATTCTTACAGGGTGCCATCCCTATTGGATTACAGTCCTGCCCTATAACCTCATTTAACCTTAATTACCTCCTAAAGGTCTCATCTCCAATACAGTCACCTTGGAAGTCAGAGCTTCAACATATGAATGGGGGTGCAGGATACAGGACATGGTTCAGTCCAAAGCAACAATAATAAAAATAATATCAATTACACAAAAATAACAATAGCTATTCTTTTTTTAAATATATTTTTATTGATTTTAGAAAAAGGAAGGGAGAGGAAGAAAGAGAATCATCAATTGGCTTCCTCCTGCACACTCCCTACTGAGGATCAAGCCTGCAACCCAGGCATGTGCCCTGACCAGAAATCCAATCATGACCTCCTGGTTCATAGGTCAATACTCAACCACTGAGCAACACCGGCCTGGCAACAATAGCTATTCTTTATTTTGTGGTTACTAGAGGCCCAGTGCACGACATTTGTGCACTGGGTGTGTTGGAGGGTGGGGAAGTCCTCAGCCCGGCCTGCGCCCTCTCGCAGTCCAGAACCCCTCAGGAGATGTCCATCTGTCCGGCTAGGCCCGCTCCCCACCACTCTCACTGCACTCACCAGCCATGAGCCTGTGGGAGCTTACTGACCACCAGGAGGCAGCTCCTGCATTGAGCATCTGCCCCCTGGTGGTCAGTGTGCTTCAGTGGTCATTTTGCCATTCGGTAGATTTGCATATTAGGGTTTTATTATATATAATGTATGTCAGCGGCAAATGCTTTATTTGCAATATCTCTCTTAATCCTCTAGCATTCTACCAAGTAACTGCCATTATTATCTACATTTTACATGTAAGAAACAGACCCTCCAAAATTACATTGAATAAATGCACGAGTAGATGGCCCTGGCTAGTGTTGTTCAGTGGTTAGAGCATCAGCCTGCACACTTAAGAGTCACAGGTTCAATTCCCAGTCAAGGGTGGCATATACCTGGATTGCAGGTTTGATTTCCCCCCTCCCCCGCTCCGGGTCAGCTAGTGTGTGGGCAGCAACCAATCGATGTGTGTCTCTCTCACATCAATGTATCATGTTTCTCTCTCCCCATCCCCTCCCTTCCACTCTCTCTGAAAATCAATGGAAAAAATGTCCTTGGGTGAGGATTAACATACATACATACATACATAAATGCAGCAGTCGAGGATTGCTTGCATGAATGAATGATTTGTCCATGATCATACAGTTAATTAGATGGCAAAAACCTAGATTTCACTCCACTAAGTTCCTTCCAAACACTATATGTTTAATCATTAAAAACACTCCATAAAGGTGCTGTTATTATCCTGATTCTGCACTGAGGAAATTGAGGCTCATAGTGGTTGAGTAATTTACCCAGGTCACACCTAATAGATGAACCCAGGTTTATCTGTCTCTAGAAATTGAACTATCACACTCTATACCATAAAATTTGAGTTGTTTTGAAATAATGTGTCACATTGCATGGCTTTCCTGATCTAAATAGGTGTTTGCTTAATACTTTAAAAATAAATTTAAAACAATTTGTGTCAAAAATATGTAAATTTTATCATCACTCCTGACATTGTTCTCATTCTAATTCTTTCCATGGCCAGAGAAATAAGATGTTACCTGATGAAATTTTCCTAGCACTGAAATCTAATGTGCTGTATAGAAGGGCAGTTCCACTAGATAGAAATTATAGATGGCAGATATCCAGGGCTAATTCATTGTCTTTTAAATGAAATAGCAAGAATGTCTTTGAAGAGACATTTATACCACCTAATAAGTAATCTTCCAAAGTGCAGTGTGTTGGCTATGATTAACCAGGACAAACTGCTGAGGTTAATGCACAATGCTCATCTTAATTCATCTGCATAAACTCCTCCTACTCAAGACTTTTTTCCCTAATTTTCTCTTGAGATGGCTATTCACAAACTAAAGTAGGAATTAAAGACTTGCAAAAAGATATTAGACATCAACAGTATTCTTTAAACATCTCTGGATGCAGAATGCTGACCTAAACATGGGAAACATAGATCATTGTGACAGTCTCTTGACTGTTTATTATCCAAGAGCCTGTCTCCAGCAGGCCCAGAAAACCAGCTTTCAAGAGAAGCAGACGAGTTATGATCTGTTAGATAAAGGATTCTACAGGGGAAAGAAAAGAATTTAAAACATGCATAACTAAAGCAACCTGCCTAAGCAAGTTAGAAATGATGACAAGAAAACAAGTCAGTGTGAGTTGTTAAGCAGGAGAAAATTCCGAAGCAAGTGAATAAAACAAAGATCAATTATTTTCACTAAAATGGGGTGAGGGGAGTTTAAGAGCTTCATCAACAGCACAGAATAGCCTGTCATTGCAGAGCCAGCACATAAACCCAGTGCACCCAAGTTCAAGAACATTACAACTTCAAAGTGGTACCATCAAAACGAATTTTTCTTCACATAATTAAATTTCTCTTAATAAAAACTAATGTTTATCATTCTATCCAGAGCTTTCACTTCTCTCTTTGTTTTTTTTTTTTAATCTTTATTGGTAAAAGTATTACATATGTCTCCTTTTTCTCCCATTGACCTCTTCTAGCCTGACCCCGCCCCTCCAATCCCCTCACCCCCACCCAAGGCCTTCACTACCCTATGTCTGTGTCCATGGGTTATGCATATATGCATACAAGTTCATGGATGGTGACAGAAAGGATCAAATTCAAAATATAAGACGGGAAACCATAAAAATACTAGGGGAATCACGGGCAGAAAAATCTCAGACATATGCCAAAGGAACTTCTTCACTGATACTGCTCCTAGGCAGAAACTAAAGAGAAAATAAATAAATGGGACTACATCAAAATAAAAAGCTTTTTCACAGCAAAGGAAACCATCAATAAAACAACAAGAAAGCCCACTACATGGAAGAACATTTTTTTTTTTACCATTTTTTTTTTATTGTTTTAAGTGTTACAAATAGTAGTACATATGTCTCCTTTTTTTCCCCCATTGATCTCCCCCGACCTCCCCTACCCCCCGGTACATGCCTTCACCTGCCCCCCCTCCCCCCCGCCCCAGTGTCTTATATCCATTTGTTGTGCTTATATGCATGCATACAAGTCCTTCGGTTGGTCTCTTACAGCCCCCCTCGCCCAACCTCCCCTGTCTTCCCAATGTAGTTTGACAGTCTGTTCAATGCTTCTTTGCCTCTGTATCTTTTTCCCACCATTTCTTTCCTTTAAAAAGTTTTGCCTTTGCAGACTAGAAATAAACATATAATAACAAAACAAGATAAAACAAAAAAAATGTTTGAGTCCCAATTTCAATGTCCAACAGTTCTGAGTCCCCGTTTCAATGTCTAACAGTTCCTTATGTGTACATGTCAGCAATGATATCTGGATGGTGGGCACATGGTGGCAATGCAGGTCCGACCCTCTCTGGTTTGGTCCTAGGTAACCTGCAGCAGTACACAGCTGCTGACTGCTCGCGTGGCAAGGTGTTGTCAGCATCTTCCATCTCTGGACTGTTTTTTCCTCTTGTCTTCGTGGTTGGAGCACACCTGTCAATTCCTCTCTGTTGCAGGAATCCATCTGGTCTTGGGGTTGTTTTTTGAAAATATACAAATGTATTCTCGACCACAAGTTAATAAAGGAATCTTTTCTATATAATTGATTTGGGATCCTTTTTATTTTTGTTCAAACAATTTTCCTTTGTCTTATTTAGACACCATGTGTGTTTTTAATGGCCGTCTTGCTGTTAGCATTGCAAATGAAATTTAAATTGGTAAAAATAAAAATTTTCTAGATGTAATTTACTTATAGGATATTTTTCCTTACATGATATTGCCCTACTATCCCCCCCCTTTTTTTTTTTATTAATGGAGGTTTTTGTAAATTTTATAATGCAGTCTTGATAACTTTAAATTTAAATTTTTTTTTTTTTTTGCCCACACATATGACTGCTTTAGGTTCATTGCATATTCAGGAATTTTACCATGAGATGAACTACCAATAGAAATTTTAGTTATTACTTTAAGAACAGCTTTTTGTTCAGTACAATTAACTTTACTTGAATATTCTGGAAGAACATATTTGCCAACATTTACAGAGAACTCATACAACTTAACAAAAAGAAGATAAACAACCCAATCAAAAAATGGGCAACTGATCTAAATAGACACTTTTCAAAAGAAGACAGAAGGCAGGCCAAGAGACGTATGAAAACCTGCTCACAGTCACTAATCATCAGAGAGATGCAAATCAAAACGACAATGCGGTACCATCTTACACCCGTGAGAATGGCTATCATCAGCAAATCAACGAATGACAAGTGTTGGCGAGGATGCGCAGAAAAAGGAACCCTTTTGCACTGCTGGTGGGAATGCAGACTGGTGCAGCCACTGTGGAGAACAGTATAAAGTTTCCTCAAAAAACTAAAAATGGAACCCCCATTTGACCCAGTGATCCCACTTCTAGGAATATATTCCAAGAAATTTGAAACATGAATCAGAAAGGATATTTGCACCCCTATGTTCATACACAATTCACCATAGCTAAGATTTGGAAACAGCCTAAATGCCCATCAGCAGATGAGTGGATTAAAAAATTGTGGTACATCTACACAATGGAAAAAAAAAAGGAGTTCCTACCATTTGCAACAACATGGATGGCGATGGAGAGCATTATGCTAAGTGAAATAAGCCAGGCAGAGAAAGGTAAATATCACATGATCTCATTCATTTGTGGAACATAATGAACGGCATAGACTGATGAACAAGAACAGATCCAGAGACTGAGAAACATCAATCAGAACCTCAAACCTCAGGGAAGGAGGGGGTCAGTGGGAGTAAGGGGGAGAGATCAACCAAGGGACTTGTGTGCATGCATATGAGCCTAATCAATGGACGCAGATAACAGGGGGTTGGGACATAAGTGGGGGATGGGGAGGAATGGGGGAATAAGGACACACATGTAAAAAAATAATAATAAAAATAATAAAAAAATAAAAATAGAAAAGAAATTGTGAGGTAACCAGAACTGCAAGAATGCCTGAGAACGTCTTTCTTGCCATGCCAGCAGTCATCAGCTGTACGGTAATATTACCTGGGGCAAATGGGGAAGTATTTTGGACTGATGTTCCTGACCCTTCATGAGTAAGAGCCCTTACGTGGGCTGATCCCCCGCCTAATGTAGTCACCAATAATACCAAACTCCTTGTCATCCAGGAGGACCATGGGTGAGGCAAGGAAGTATAATTACACAGGGGTCACCACCCAGCTTCCCTTTTGTATGACACAAAATCAAACCACTGCTCTTTTGTATGTAAAATTAAAGAAAGGTTTCTGGCTTGCGTGCACACCAAAGGAAGGGACTATCACTACTTGCTCCTGGGAGAGATGCAGAAAATGTAACTAAGACCTTGTCTATACAAAAAGAAATTGACAACCAGTTTGAAATGGAATTTCCATGGCCTAGAACAAAGAATATCCTTACATGATATTATTCTACAATGTCATTATAATTTTTCCTAGATTTGTACTACCCCCATTACTTATAATAGTACCTCGCACCCTTGGGAATCAATAAAAAATAATCTTTTTGGTGCTTGGAGACAAAGGTAACACATCTCTTGATATTTTAGAATTACAACAACATAATGTACAATTATCCCAAACAAACTTACAAACTAATTCTTTGAATGTCTGGCAGCAATTTAAAAAGGACATGAAAGGATTTAATCCCTTCCACTGTGTAGAGGGCCCCCTGGGAAGGCACCTGAGCATTCTATATTGGCCCCTCTTGTCCTTTTGGCCAAGAGGGACCCTCTTCTCACAATCCAATTGCCCACAGCTGTTGCCTGAGCTTTCCATTCATGCCGAGGTTGAAGCCTAGTGGTGGCTGGTACCATGGATCTGTCGCTTACCCAATGGTGTGAGCTGGGCCCTCCCTGGAGAAGAAACCTGGGTTCCCCAAGATATGTGATTAGAGCCAGGGCCCCTCCAGCAGGCGAGGGGATCCCAAGGCAGGTGCTGGGCGTGGAGGCCACGGGGGCATAGGCTATCAAGGAGACAGAACTGAACCTCACATCACCCTGCTTGGCCCCGGAGGATGGATGGTTAGCCAGAGACAGGTAAGATTCCTCAGGGAAGGAACAACCTAAGACAGGCACAGTCGCAGAGGGGCCATCAGGAGAGAAGTTGGGGGTCAACAGAGGTGGGGCACAGACCCTCACCCCCCCAACTTTGCAGGGACCTGAACCCTCACCCCTTCTGAGGGAGGTCTCCTGCCCCCATGGCTGCTTCATTTCCTATGCCCAGCTAAAATCGGGACCCAGATAACAGACAGAGAGACTTGGCCAACAGCAGCTGCCCTCTCGCTGCAACAAGACTTGTTTGAGTTGTCTTGTACCCATGGTATGGGGAAGTGGATTTTTGATATCTAAATCCAACCTAGCACCAAGAATGCTCAGGGCCTACTAAAGAAGGCAAATAATCCTTTCCACTAATATTTACAGAGTAAAATAAGATTGTTGTTAGAGTATTAAATTTGATAGTAAAATAGTAGTCAAGTTCTCAGACTAATTTAAATTGGCTAAGTGAAATAAGTGAATATTCTAGAAAAATCAATGATACTGGACAAAAAGCTGTTCCTAAAGTGTTAACTAAAATTGTTATTGGTAGTTCATCTCATGGTAAAATTGAGTAACATATAATGAACCTAAAGCAGTCATATTTTAGAGCAAAAAATTAAAATTTAAAAGCTATCAAGACTACATTATAAAATTTCCAAAAACCTCCTAATATTTAAATAAAAAAGGGGGGGATAATAGAAGAATATCATATAAAAAAAATATCCTGTAAGTAAATTACATCAAGAAAATTTTTACTTTACAAAATTAACTTTCATTTGTAATGCTAACAGCAAGACACCCATGAAAAACACACATGGTGTCAAAACAAGCCAAAGGAAAATCATTTGGGCAAAAAATGAAAAAGGATCCCAAGTCAAATTTATAGAAAATATTCCTTTATTAACTTTTGGTTGAGAATATGCTTGTATATTTTCAGAAAACACCTCCAAGACCATGTGGATTCCTGCAACAGAGAGGAATTGACAGGACTGCTCCAGCCATGAAGACAGAAGAGAAACAGTCCAGAGATGGAAGACACTGATGATGCCTTGCCATACTAGCAGTCAGCAGCTGTGAGTCACGGCAGGTTGCCCAGGACCAAACCAGAGAGGGTCTGACCTGCATTACCACCATTTGTCCACCATCCAGAACTGAAATATCATTGCTGACATGTACACATAAGGAACTGTTTGACATTGAAATTGGGATTCAAAAGAACTGTTGGCCCAGAAAGAAACTCACTACAGACTGATTTATTTGCCTCCCAGCATAACCATTATTGCTTGTCTCATTTTCAGTTCTTATAAGTGTATTTCTAGTATCACATGACCTCACTCATCTAGGGGAAATAATGAACAACATAAACTGATGAACAAAAACAGACCTGGAGACAGGGAAGCATTGATCAGACTGTCAAACCGCAGAGGTAAGGTAGGGGAGGGTGGGGGTAAGGGGGAGAGATCAACCAAAGGACTTGTATGCATGCATATAAGCTTAACCTGTGGTCACGGACAACAGGGGGGTGGGAGCATGCATGGGGAGGGGTTTGGGATGGGAATGGGGGGATGAGGACAAATATGTGATACCTTAATCAATAAAGAAATTAATTAAAAAAAGGATCAAATTCAATAATGCAAAAGTCCTTTAGTTTCTCCAGAAGAAATCTACAGCCTAGACCCAAATACCTTCTCATTTTTCTTCAATATTACAAGCAACATTTAAAAAATGTACTTTATTAAAAATAAGACTATGGAAAACTTTTCCCAACCTTATCCTTCATTTGCACATGTTGGGTATCTTCTTAGATGGAAAAACTGGCTTCCCAGCCTCACGTCAGTTTCCCAAAGCTTCTCATCATGCCCACCATGGTTAAAGGACTTTATTTTCTCCTTAAACTCAAATATAAGCACATCTCGTGCCTGCCCCAAACCTCCAATGATGACTATTTCCTACAGAACAGATTTCAAATTCTCTAGCATGGCCCTCCAGGCCCTCTCTACTTTGGCAGTTTCCTTCCCCTTTCATCATGTGTTCAGCCAATGCAACAATATTTCAGTTACACAGTTATATTTCGTTCCCTAAATGAACGCTAGAGCTACATATTTCTAGGCCAATATTTCTCAAACACCCAGCTCCCATGAACTTCCCAGAAACAGTTAAAGAAATGATGCTTTAGCCTTTGCCCCACTGTTCCCTCTGCCCAGATGCCTTGCTCCACACCTCCAAGGCCCCAGCCTTCTGTGACGCTTCATATGGAAGTCCATCCCCGCCAAAAAAGCAAGGTCTCTCCTATCTCAACATTTACAGAGAATACTAAAGCTCTCTTTCATCACTTTATAAATGAACATCTAGATGATGCATTAAGGTTTACAAAAAAACCCTTGCAGATATTATTTCTAAATCTTCACAAAAGTCCTTCAGTTTTCTTAAAGAAAGAGCTTTTCAGAATCTCAGACAAATTACTTCTATCTGAACCTCATTTTTATCTGTAAAATATGAATAATCATAACATAATTAAGGAATCATTGAGAATATTGTTGTTACTTTGAAACAAGATACTTATTCCCAAGGACTTTACACGGTTCTCACACAGAGAACACAAAATGATGAACTGGAAACAGAATATGACAGCTGTATATACTGAGTTGGGTCTGCAAGGGATATTTTTTTTAGTTGAGCCAATATTTAAAGATTAGGAGTTCACAGAAAACCCAGATCAGCTACCCAGCTGCTCTTTCTCTGGAGGGCTAAGAGGAGGAGGAGGAGGAGGAGGAGGAGGAGGAGGAGGAGGAGGAGGAGGAGGAGGAGGAGGAAATGTTTAGCATTCTTATATGACAATAATGCCCTGGAGTTGAGTAGCTGGTGTTTCATTTGAAGAAGGTATTCATCTCAGTGTATCATGGTCCCCATCAGTCCCTATTGCCTCTCTGACACTAAAGCCAAGTGTTAGTCCCCATTTATCATCATACACTGTTGTTTTTTTCATAGTAGAGAGATATACCTCAAATGTGTCTCTATCAAAATTGGAAAAGTAAATGATAATCCAACAAGAATTCATGTTTCAAGAAAACCAGGGAACAGCATAAACTTTGTAGAAATGAGAACTATTTTTACACATCTACTAGTCAAAAAAAAAGTGAGTCTGTGCCTTGCACCTGTTGCTATGGTATGAATGTTTGTATCCTCCCAAAATTCATATGTTGGCATTTTAAATCCAAAGGGGTTGGGGCTTTGGGGTGATTAGGTTATGAAGGTGGGGTCCTCGTGAATAGGATTGATGTCCTTAAAAGAGAGCTTTCCTATCCCTTCTACCCTGTGAGGTTACAGTGAGAAGAAGCTGTCAATGAGAAAGCTGGCTCCCACCAGACACTGAATCTGCCAGCGCCATGATCTTGGACTTTCTAGCCTCTGGAACTATGAGAAATAAATGTTTGTAAGCTACCCTGTCAATGGTATTTTGTTATAACTGCCTGCACAGACTAAGACATGGGGTTGCTTTACTCATTTATATTACCACTCTGGTTCCTGGAGTCACTTGAGTTTGGAAATCTAGATCTAGACTGTAAACTCCATGGGGAGAGACAGAGAACATTTTGTTGTTTATTTATTGTCCTATCTTTCATACCTATAACAATGCCTGGCACAAAGAAGATCCTTAATATGTTTGTTGAACAAATACAGTCTAACAGTAAGGGAGATAGCTACTTAAAAGTAATAACTGTAATTAGGCAGTGACGGTGCTATTTTAAAAATATATATACAGGATACAGTGGAAACACAACAGACTTTGCCTCTTATCCAGCATAACATATAATAAAGGTGAGCCAAAAGGTGCAGATGTCTCCTTTTCCACTCTCCGCACTGCTTCCACACCAAACGTTAGCTTCAATAACAGGGATCAGTAAACACTTTCTGCAAAGGGCCAGATAGTAAATATTTTAGGCTTTTAAAACCAGGCTGTCTTTGTCACAGTTGTTAAATTCTGTCACAGTAGCACAAAAGCAGCCATAGGCGATATGAAAACAAATGCACGTGGCTGTACCCCAATAGGAGAAGCAGGATGGCAGCGTAGGCAAACGCCTGGACTCGCTGTCTCCCACAAAAACATCAAAATTACAACTAAAATACAGAACAACCATCATCCAGAACCACCAGAAACTTGGCTGAATGTAAGTCCTACAACCAGAGAAGTAAAGAAGAAAGCACACTGAGACTGATAGGAGGTGCGGAGGCACGGAACTGGCTGGTCCGGCACCCAGATGTATCGTTTTTTTAATCAGGAGGGAGATCACCTTTGTGGAGGCAGCCCAGAGGAGCGAGAGGTCCCAGTCTCACACCAGACACCCAGCTCAGGGTCCCAGAGCTGGGAAAAGAAATTCCTATGGGCCTTAAGAACTACAGGCTGTAAAAAACAGTGCAGATTGAGGCTCAGTGACACAGAGGCTGCTGGAGACCCAGCTGCTCCTCTTAAAAGGCCAGCACCACAAACTGAACTTACAAGCCCCCACTTCCTCTGAGCTCCAGTGCCCAATGATGCTCTGGGGGACAGAGACACATCTGGGGAGAAACTGGACTGTCTGGCATCGGGGCAGGAACTCAGGGGCACCTTTCTTCCAGACAGAGGTGCCCCTGGGGTCATTATTCCCATGCTGGGACCTCCTGGTTGCAGGGCTGACTGGAAGCCATTTCTGTTTGCTCAGTCTTGATGATTCCCTGAGACCCTGCCCCACCCAATTTATACCCCCCCCCACCCTCTGCCACAAGTTGTGGGCAGCAGCTTTTGCATATGAATGGCCTGTCCTTTCTCAGGCTAAAACCTGTCAAATAATCTGAAGCTGGGTCAGGGAGCCCCAAACCTATCAATAAAAGGCTCAAGACCAGCACCAGCCTGCCTTGCTTCACAGCTGGGCCTCATCTGGGCACTTCCAAACACAATACAAAGAAGAGGAATCTGCAGATCTCTCTGTAGCTCCTGCTGGGTGGCCCTAGGCAGTAGATGACTTTGCACTTCCCTGGAGAACCAGGAGCTAGTATACCCAGTGGTCAGTGTCAGACCATCCAGATTACAACTCTTCACATCCATAAGTGACACACTCAAGGGGCAGACTCAGTGAGCAACAAAGCCCCACTGAAGCAAGTCCTGCTCCATAATGGTGTCTCCTACACAGCAGCTCTCCCATAGTAGTCACAGCTGGTTCTCACAGCCAATCGGCCTGGAGGTCAATGCCTCCCAGTGACACCAACAGCAATCAAGGCTCAACTATAATAAGACTGTGCTCACAGTACACAAAAGGGTGCACCTAGAGTGTCCAGCTCTAGGGACTTAGAGGAGACTTAGCAGCTCTACCCGATACATAGAAACAAACACGGGGGGGAGAGGGGAGGCAGTCAAAATGTGGAGACAAAGAAACATGTCACAAATGAAAGAAATAAAAGAAAGCAAACTACTGGATATAGAATTCAAAACCACAGTTATAAGGTTACTCAAGAATCTTCTAGAAACCTCTAAGGGATTTAGTGAGACTTTCAAGGATCTTAGTGAGAATGCCAAATAAATGGAAAAGGACCAGTCAGAAACTAAACATATACTGACTGAAATAAATAATAATATACAGAGATTCAACAGATGATCTGGAAAATCAAATCAATGATTTGAAATATGAGGGAGGAAGGAAAAAACATCCAACTGGAAGAGCAAAAAGAAAAAAGAATCCAAAAAGATGAAGATAGTGTAAGGAGCCTCTGGGACAACTTCAAGTGTACCAACATCCAAATTATGTGGGTGCCAGAAGAAGAGAGAGAGCAAGATATTGAAAACCTATTTGAAGAAATAATGACAGAAAACTTCCCCTACCTGGTGAAAGAAAAAGACTTACAAGTCCAGAAAGTGCAGAGAACCCCAAACAAGAAGAATCCAAAGAGGACCACACCAAGACACATCATAATTAAAATGCCAAGGGCAAAAGACAAAGAGAGAATATTAAAAGCAGTTAGTTACCTGCAAGGGTGTGCCCATATAACTGTCAGCTGATTTCTCAACAGAAACTATGCAGGCCAGAAGTGAGTGGCAAAAAATATTTAAAGTGATGAATAGCAAGAACCTACAACCAAGATTACTCTACCCAGCAAAGCTATCATTCAGAATTGAAGGTCAGATAAAGAGCTTCACAGATAAGAAAAAGCTAAAGGAGTTCAGCACCCCCATAGCACTATTGTATGAAATGCTGAAGGGTGTTCTTTAAGAAGAGGAAGAAGAAGAAAAAGATAAAAAATATGAACAACAAATACATATCTATCAACAAGTGAATATAAAAATCAAGTGGATAAAAAAAAATCTGATGAACAGAATAAATTGGTGAATGGAATAGAATCAGGAGCATGGAAATGGAACAGACTGACAATTCTCAGATGAAAGGAGGTGTGGAGGGTGTGCAGGAAGAGATTAGACAAAGATCTTATATGCATGTTGGACATCCCCCCAGGGGTCCCGGATTGGAGAGGGTGTAGGCTGGGCTGAGGGGACCCTCTCCCCATGCATGAATTTAGTGCTCTGGGCCTCTAGTAGTTAATAATACTGTATCATATACCAGGTACTTGAAAATTGCTACGAGAGTAGATTTTTAAGGCTTCTTACCACAAAAAACAAAGGTAACTATGTGAGGTGATGCTTGTGTTAATTTACTAAATTGTAATAATCATTTCACAGTGTGTATATTAAATCATCATGTTGTACACTTTAAATATATACAATTTTATTTGTCAATTCTAATTCAATAAAGCCTGGGGGTGCAGCAGAGCCTCCCCATCCAGGAGAGTTGTGAGCTTAAGCAGAGATCCAATAGAACCAAAAACACAAAATTCACGTCCACCCCACCCCATCCCATCCTCAGTTTTGCCCAATCTGGAAACAGAGAAAACTCTAATACAGTAATTACTGAAATTGAATTCTCAGTCAACATAATAAAATGAAGGCTTGGATCAGATTTGATTTGGAGAAGTAAAAGAAATGTCTTACCTGTTGGGGTAGAATAAAATTCATTGCTGCTGTCGCACTTCTTCATGAGTCACTTTAATTTGTAGAGTTCAGTCACATCTCACATTAAATGCAGAGCAGAATCATTCTTATTGTCAGCTGCCTCCACTCCCAGCTCATGAGCTGCAATATGTCAGACTGTTCTCAGCACTTGACAGCAACTCTGTGAGGGAAATACCATTTTTGCTCCCAAATTACAGATGAGAAGCCTGAGGCACAGAGAGGTTAGATAACTTTCTATGGTCCCACAGTGTGAGCCTGAGAACTGGAACTCAAAGCCAGGTCATCTGACTACTGAGGCCAAGGTCTCCACCAGCCAGCTGTTATCCTGCCTTTTCAGACTCCGGGAGTGGGGGGCAGTTCTCACCTCAGACAAGAACAGTCTAAATCATGCATAACAAGAAGTCCCATGGCTCTTAACATCCTGGTGTAACCATATGACAGCAGATGTAAAAACTCTGAACACTAAAACGAAATAAGCCTCAGTGAATAGCCGTTGATGAACTGAATGTTTTCCTTGGCAATATCCAAAAACAGAAACACAACGCCTTTTTCTGCAATAGTGACTATTCCAGTGCTTTTAGCCTTTAAAAGCAGTGTCTTGAGTTCCAACCAGTCCCTTTCTTGAGTTTTCCATAGAAATAGAGAAAGCCTTATCAGGACCTCTCTCATTAAAGGCCTGTGTGCCTTCACACGAGGAAAACACCACTTCCACTCAAGCGTGTGGGCCTGGATCCAGCAAGGAGTAAAACCTACGGGGCTGGAGGAGCCAGGAGACGGTCACAAGAAGGAGATGGGAAGGGGAAGCGGGCATTCACTACATTGTCTGTGAAGTGCCATCCTCCCAGTCCTCCAGGCAGGAAGACCAGACCTCGACTGATACTTGGGGAACGAGGGTTGAGGAGAGTATATAAAAAGGAGCCAAAAGCTGATTAAGATCCCACATCATATCTTCAGTCTAATCTTTCTTTTTCCTTTTCAACGTGTTTTCACCAATTATGTTTACCACTAAATGCCTCCTCTTGTTTATAACTGATGATTCTCACATGGGCCGTAGACTATTTACGCTAGTCATTGCCTTATTAACATTTCCCTTTTGAAATGGCTAAAAATAAGATTCTGACCTTCCAAAGTGAATGCCTGTTTATTGCCCTTCCTTGGGGAGAAATTAACTTGGAAATATCTGCAAATTATGACCAGGGTGACATGTCCACCCATTTTTATTCCTAGTTGTTTCTTTAAGGTAGAGTTTCCTACATTTTTTTCCAGAAGAGACATGGGTCTCAGGATCACTAGGCCCCAAAGAAACTATTACAAGATACTACAGGCAAATGGAAAGGTTTCTGTAGGAGAATACCAAAGTGACCAATGTTTCTCAAAAACCCACTTATGTATTGCTTTTGATTTTAGAAAGGTCAAATAATGAGCATAAAGTATTTTTCTTAATATGTGCCAGCCATTAAAAATTATATCATCCACTGCTCACTATAGAAAGCAATCTGGCGCCCTAGCCGGTTTGGCCCAGTGGACAGAGCATCGGCCTGCAGACTGAAGTGTCCCAGGCCAAGGGCACATGCCTGGGTTGTGGGCTCGATCCACAGTAGGGGGCATGCAGGAGGCCGCCGATCAATGATTTGCTCTCATCATTGATGTTTCCATCTCTCTATCCCTCTCTAAAATCAATGAAAATATTAAGGAAGGAAGGAAGGAAGGAAGGAAGGAAGGAAGGAAGGAAGGAAGGAAGGAAGGAAGGAAGGAAGGAAGGAAGGGAGGGAGGAAGAGAAATCTGGCAATTCCTCAAAAAATTGAGAATAGAGCTACCATATGACCCAGCAATCCCTTTCCTGGCTATATACCCGAAAACCTAGAAATCATATATTTGCAAAGATATATTCACCCTATGTGCATTACAGCATTATTCATGATGGTCAAGACCTGGAAACAACCAATAGAGGACTGGGTAAAGAAGATGTGGTACATGTACATAATGGAATACTATACAGCCATAAGAAAAGATGAAATACTGACATTTGTGACAAAATGGATGGACCTTGAGAATACTATGTAGTGAAATAAGTCAGTTAGAAAAAGCTAAGGACCATATGATTTCACTCAGTGTGGGAAATAAAACTGAAACTCCTGAAGATAAACACAGTTTTGGGTGGTGGACACACAGTGCAATATACAGAATTTGTAACAGAAATCCACACCTGAAACCTATATGTTCATGTTGACCAATGTCACCCCAATAAACTTAATTTTTTTAAAAATGATTATGGAAAATTACATGAAAGTCAGGTCTGGATGACTCCTATTTTATCCAGGGTGTCCCATTCCAGTTATCAGAACCTTCATCCATCCATCCATCCACTCCATGGTCCAAGCCAGAAAACAAGGAGTCTTCCTCAACACCACCTTTTTCATCCCTCATGTTCCCAAACATCACCAAGTCCTGTTCACTTTTATCTACTAAATTAGTCTCCATTATTCCCCCCAAAAAAATTATATCATTTGGTGTTGGAAAAAAATAAATTAAAAAAATTTTAATGATATTATTTAAGTTCAATTTTTTTCACATAAAAAAAACTATTATTTGATCATTTCAGGAGGTGGAGAAAATAATATTATGCAATCCTACAAAAAAAATCTCTTTTCCTTTGAAATGTGGAACACAAAGAAGCCAGATAGTGAGAATTTTTTTTCTATACAAAAGTGAAGATTAAAATATGAATTGAAAATTAAATATGAATTAAAACAATCAAAGATAAAAAGATTTATTTGTAAAAACTTGGAAAACCCAACATATTCCCTCATGCATTTATAAATGTGTGCAATAAGTGCTGTCAGTGCCAAATAATACATTTTATTGATAATTGTCTTCAGCTTGACATATGGAAGGAAACATAATAGTTTCAGGGAATTGCAGCTATATATTTAGTTCCTTTAAACCTCTACTTCAATCACCTTTCATAAAGTGGAAGAAATGAAAGGAACTTTGTAAGATATACAAAGGAAACTAAACTTATTGATATATGCTAGGTCCTAAGAGCGAGGAGAACTGAACCAATTTCTTCCATCCAGAAACACATAATTCTTATGAAGACCAAGCTCTGTTTTTTGAATGAGCAGTACCCCCCCCCCCCTGCTACCCCCCACCCCATTAGCTCTGGGGAAGAATGACTATATGTGATCATGTATCGCTATCATTACAACTAAGGAAATATGCCCGCCCCACTCCCTTGCATATGAAAGGAAAGAAAAGTAAAAAATAATCATCATCAACTTCCAAGCACTGACTTTTTATATCTTTTATGGGGATCCATGAATCTTCCAAAATTAATGACAATGGATAAGCTTCCTCTAAGATTGTGCAGGATGCTGCTGGCACATTTCTACAAGGAAAAGGGATTTACTTTGCCCTCAGAGGAGGGAAAATAAGAGAGGGCTTAGAAAAACAAACTAGCTTGAACATAAAATTACAAAGCTGAAGAAATAATATATGAAAGAAACATCCCACCTATTCTCAATTTTAATAATCTCAAAACCTAAAAAGAATTAAGCTTATTTATTTCCCCAACTGAGGCCATTTTGCTGAAATTACAAGACCAGTCATTTTTGCAAAAGAAAGGGAACAAATAATAAAGATTTTGTGCTATCCAGAATAAATACTATTTAATAATAAGAAGGAGGAAAGATTAAAATGAAGCTCAGTTGAGAGGGAATTTCAATTAATATATTATCTAGTATGTGCTTTAATAACAATTAATCAACATTCAAATTATAAAAATTTTCTGATGAAATAATTCTTAAATCCATAACCAACTTCAGAGGATTAGATTAATCAACAGTATTTCAAAAGTTAAACATTTCTAAGGTAATTATTTCTGCACATTATGAAATAAATACTGATAAAAGAGTAAAATTCACTCAATTATTCTTTCATTCAAAAAAATATTTATTTAAGGAAGGCCTACTATGTATTAAATAGTTATTGAGGTCCAGGCTGGGTTTTTTTAGACACTGGAGGTATAGCACTGAACAAGAAGGGGGGAAACCTCAGTTAGAAGGATGTAAGAATAGAACTTTTATTCTAGTAAAGGAGGACAAAAAATAAAGTAAATGTATATCTGTTTGATAGTGGTAAGTACTTTGAAAAACAAGGTAGGAAAAGTACTGAGGGTGACCAGATTTGGGGAGAGAAGATTGAATAATAAAGGCTTTTTTGAGAAGGTAGCATTTGGGCAAAGACTGGAAGGAAGTTTAAAAAGCAAGACATGCTGATTTCTAGGGCAAAAGCTTTTCAGGCAAAGGGAACAGAGAGTGCAAAGTCCCTGAGGCAGAAGTATGGTTCACATTTTCAAGGAGCATCAAGAGTGAAGTACTTCTGGAGCAATGTGAGGCAGGAGAAAGTAAAGATGATATCATAGAGGTAAGGGGATGGAATTCAGACCATGTACATTCTTTAAGGCCATTGTAAGAATTTTGGCATCTCCTCTATGTTTGGAAGCTTTTAGAAAATTTTGAAGAAAATGGCATGATCAGACCTATATTTTTAAAGGGTCACTCTGGTTGCCATGTTAAGGAAGACCACCAGAAGAAAGGGCAGCATCAGAGAGGCTGGATAGAAAAGCCACTATGGTTATCCTAATAAGACATAATGTTGGGTAAGACCTGAGTGGTAGCAATGAAAGTGGTGAGAAGTGTTCTGATTTGGCATGTATTTCGAAGATAGAGTCAATAGAACTTACCATATTTTTCCGTGTATAAGACACCCCCACTTTTCCAACCCAAAATTAAGAAATCAATATTTTAAACATTTTGCTGGTTTCCTTCTTAAGGCCTTCTTCTTTTTTAGCATCTTAAGGAGCTGTTCTTCCTGTTTTCTCCACTGCCTGATCATACACTCAGTGGGAGGAGGTCCAAATTGTCTTTCTGCAGCTCTATTTCCATGCTCTCTTGCATAGCTGATTACATTCAGTTTGAATTTTGCAGAGTAAGACCATCATTTACCGGCATTTATATTTTCATTTTTTTACATCTTTATGGGCTCAGAATGCTCTGATCCCTGTTGTATCTGCACACTCTCCACCTCCACCTCCAATTATGGCATCAGCTGATGTCAGTAACAATAAAGCTCATGACTGGAGGAAGCCTGTTTAACAAGGTATGGGCAGCTACGCACCCATGTGGTTCCCTCTTCAGATGACTTCTGTGTATAAGATGCCCCTCAATTTTCAGTCTAACAATTTTAGAAAAAATTTAGTGCCTTATACATGGAAAAATACGGTACTAATTTAATGTTTAGGGCTGGTATGAGAATGAGGAGTCAAGTATAACACTGAAGATTTTGACTGAATGTGGTCAATTAAATTATTGACCCTAACTCGTGATTCCCAGCATCGGTGTCCTTCTCCTGACCTCAATGTGGGCATTGTCTGGTTTATGACTCCTGACCATGGGTTCAACCACAGACTTAACATTGGTCAATGACATATGTGTGGAAGCCATTGCCAGCAGATTCTGAGCCTAGGGCTTAAGAAATCTTGCACATAATCCTGGTCAAGTAGCTCAGTTAGTTGAAATTAACATCCTATATACCAAAAGATTTCAGGTTTAATTCCCGGCCAGGGCGCATAACTAGGTTGTGAGTTCAATCGCTGGTTGGGGCACCTGCAAGAGGCAACAATTGATGTTTCTCTCGCTTCTCTCTCTCTCTCTCTCTCTCTCTCTCTCTCTCTCTCTCTCTCTCTCTCTCTCTCTCTCTCCCTCCCCCCCCCTCTCTCTCTCCCCCTGTCTTTCTCTCTAAAATCAATAAAAATATATTCTCAGGTGAAGATTTTATATAAAAATTTTAAAAGGAGATATTGCACAGTGTTTCTTGCTCTCTTAGACCTCTGTCCTGACCAACCTTCCTGTTCTAGGAAGGTAAGAAATAAGTGGAGTAGAGGGGCTCAGGTGACCAATAGGCCTGCAGTGGGAAACAGAGCCTTCACCACTGAAGCCTGAAGCAAAGGTGCCTAGCCAAGGCCAGTCTAGATTAGCTAATTGCAAATCAACCTCTAGACATGTGATTAACAACAAATAAGAGTTGATGGCAGGGTGGTTTGTTATGAAGCAACAGCTAACTGATACACTGAACAATTTAATGGGTATAGTTGCAGCTACTGAAATAAGTAAGCCTGTAAGAGAAGAGAGATTGAGGAAGAAATCAGGATCTTAGCCTTAGACTTATTAAGTTTGAGTTTCCCTTTAGACTTTAAAGTATGAAATAATCATCTAGAAGAGAGGGTAAGCCAATGGATTACACAAGGCCAGGCTGCATAAGGTCCACCTGAGGTGCGTGATCATGAATTTAAAATGAGACTAATCACACGATTGTGTGTTTGTTTACAGTCACGTTCTGTTATGCCCATAGAGTAGGAAGATTAGATGTACCCAAGGTTGTGATTTTCCCAAACAAAACTTACAAAGCAACAGAATGCATCAAGGGAGTTGAGCGTGGATGCAAGGAACTGATAATGTTTGACTATAGAATTTAAGCTGGAAAGGAAGAGAAATGTGTAGGAGTCAGGGTGAAGGAGAGTACAAAGATTGGGTCAAGAACTTTTAGAACTGAAGTTAGTGAAGGGAGTTGCAAAGGTGGTATGGTAGTCACAGAAAGTAGTATTTTTTAACAGGATTTATGAACAGGTTGCAGTTATGGACAACAACAAAGTCAGGATGTGACTGAGAATGAAGTGTCACAGGAGGGCAGAGGACAAGAATGGGGAGAGGGGAGGTGAAGGAAATGGAACGTCCTTGCATTGGAAGGTTCATGTAGGCTCAGATGCTGAAATTGCCCAGAATTGTGTCAAGACAAGTGTTAGAGCTATAGAGTAAACTAAAGATTAAATCTTTCAGAATCTCAAATCAAAAGGTCTTGACTTCTGCAAAAGACTTATTTCACACCTTAATTGAAATCAGAATAAATAGCATTCAAATTTCCCTATAAAACACCAATAGAGATCTTAGAAGTTCAGTAGAACTTTTAACCAACCCCATTAACCAACGTGCCAGATTCCCCGATGCTCCCTGTCCCCCTATAAAGCTTTTCTGTTGAAGCCCATCAGTTCAGTTGGGGTTTGCCAAGAATCCACTGTTTGTTTCCAACCCTGTTTATACCTCTTAAAACTTGCTTTTGTAATTGCATAATTTAATGAAGTATCATGTAAGTCAACGAAATGTGAAGGCAAAACAAGAGTTAAAAACTGTATTGGATGCTTTAGAAAGATTTTATAAAGGTGACTCACTAAGTGTCTTTTTAAAATAACTTTCTGCTTTAACCAACTTCTTCAATTAACCCCTTTAGCTACTGCCCGGATTGCATAAGATTAAAGGGTTCCTGGTGTTACTTTAAACTAGACCAGAATTTAAATTTAGAGATGCAAACCACAGAGATCAAATGATTCATTTCGAAGGTCAGTTGTTTGTAAACATGGGGCAAACATTACCCAGTTGAAGTGGGCAGTGACTTTGATTTTCTGATTGTTGTTATTTGTACAAAGTCTTACCATTACTGGAATGGAAACGATGTTATAAGAGCATCAAGGCCACACACTTGCCTCCAAGGCAGACTGCGCCTGAATTCCTAAATAAATGAGAATCTCTGCATTGAAGTTTCCCTTTGATTCCTTTTACATGGAATAAGAGTTTGGTGTGATCAGTGTAACATTGCGTTCACTAATGCAGCTGCAGGAATGTGGTTGTGAAGTAGGTTAAGTGATTAAACTGACCTGCTCTGATCCAGGACATAGAACAGTGTGACACAGGAAACCTAACAGTGATTCTGCTACTGCACAATTTGACCCAGTGTTTCTGCCCAAATCCAGACCATTCATTTGATGAAATTGTCATAACCAGGCAGTCCATCAAACAGGGCGTGACTCTGCAGAGGACCCTAAGCACAGGGTGAATCCCTCCAGGGTGGTAGGAACAGGAGAGAAGTATTTAGCATCGTGAAGGGGAAAGCAGTCCTTGTTGACCACTGTGACGGGCTCTGCATTTTACGAAGCTGAAGGAAACTAAAAATGTGCTGCGGAGAGTAAGAAATGTCCTGTTCAAAGGAAGAAACCTTCTAACGTAGAACAAGAACACCGTGAGACACACAGAAAAGGATCAAAACGCTTGGGTGGTCTGAGAGAGAAAGCTGGAACCAGACTGCTAGCCACAGGTAGCCGGGTTTGTGCTCATTCCTTAGTGAGAACGCATGGACATTCTGGTCTCATTGTCACCATTTGAAGTTCATCATATACGATTATACTTCGGTTAGCCAAAAACTAAACTCTATATGTTTTCATCTCGTGGTGTGAATTCAGTAAAAATTAGAGTTCCAAGTTAAAAACCTGCGATTCAAGACTGAGCTGTAACCCTTAGCGACTGCAGGAAAAATTCTGGAGCTGACATCATCTCTCGCAGATAAACTTTGTGATATGTATCAGGCACTATAAGTTCCTCACACCTATTCACCCTGTGACATTACCTGTAGGAATTTAGTCTACAAAAATGAAGAATGAATAGATATTTATATACAAAAATTTAAAAACAATCCAAATTAACCACTTTAGAGAAATAGTCAAATTATGGTACATTTATATGTTACCATTGGGACCAAAGAAGTAGCAAAATGTGCAACGTGTGTGTGTGTGTGTGTGTGTGTGTGTGTGTGTGTGTGTGTGTACAGGGAGAATATTTGTTATTTGGAGAGCTGGGCACTGAGTTCTTATCAAGATAGAAAGTGTCCATTTGGGAGAGAAGTAGCAACTTATCAACCTAGTGTTATCCCCATTTTTACACACGAGAAATCTGAGGCACAGGAAGGCTAAGTCACTTGTCAAAAAACATTCAGCTCTACTAGGCAATAAAGCTAGGATCGGAACCAAGAAGATCTGATATCAGAGTGAGGCTGTGGCTGTATTCTGACTTAGCTCTGTTCAGACCAGAGATTTTCAACCTTTTTCATCTCGCGGCACACATAAACTAATTACTAAAATTCTGCAGCACACCAAAAAATATACTTTTTGGCCCTTGCTAGTCTAGCTCAGTGGATAAAGCGTTGGCCTGTTGACTGAAGGATCCCAGGTTCGATTCCAGTCAAAGGCACATGCCTGGATTGTGGGCTTGATCCCAGTGGGGGGTATGCAGGAGGCAGCCGATCAATGATTCTCATCAATGATGTTTCTATCTCTCTCCCTCTCTCTTCCTCTCTGAAATCAATAAAAATATATTTAAATATATATGTGTGTGTGTATATATGTACACACATATATTTTTTTGCCGATCTGACAAAAAATAAGTATAATTTTTATTCATTCATACTGGACAGCTATTGTTGTACTGGCTGTTGTTAGTTTTTTATTTCACAATTTAAGGGAAAAGAGGTCAGTGCCTCCGACTAAATAGTCAGGTATTGCATGTTTTAAAAATTCTTGCAGCACAGCAGTGTGCCTCAGCCCTCCAGTTGAAAAATGGCTTGTTTAGACAATGGACTGACTACCTGGAGCAAGAATCGGGTCTTAATCTATGCATTTCTAGTGCCTGGCATCATGTCAGCAAAAATAAGCCTCCATTGCGCTGAAGTTCAGATACTGAACTATGGGGTCAGACATTCCAGGTTTTTTAAAAATAACACCAGGTTTCTGCCTGACCTTAGGTGATTGATTTACTTTTTCTGAATTTCAGATTATTTATCTGAAAAAGGAAGTATGGGACAAAGATATCTAGCTCATAAAGTGGTTGCGAAGATTAATGAGGTAACACATTTAAAGGGCTTAGCCCAGCACCTGTATGATAAATAATAAACAAGACTGCACAACAGGGAGTTATTTTTTATCTTTCCTTGCCTTTCATAATTATTTTTAAAATGTTGCAAACATCTGAATGTCTTCCAAATCCTCTCCCAAATATAGTGAAAATTTCACTTAAAGAAGATTTTTTTAAATTTTGTTACTTACAAGTCAAAAAAATATATATCATTCAAAGAAGTTTGACTCCCTTAAAGCTTATCAAAGAAGCCTGGCTATCATTTGTTAAAACTAGCAGTGACCATGGAAAAAAACTCACAAAATACAGATTTTGTGAATGAATATAGGAGTGTATTAAGGTCAGTAATCCAGAGAAATCGCTCCAATGGCTGAAGGCAGGTCTCCTACCCACCAGTAGATTTTATTTATTTTATAAATATCCCTTTTCCTTCAGGTACTGCTCATAAGACACTACTTTCCACAACATGCTTTATTCTGACCTTCCATCAGAAAGTATTATTGAGTTCCAAGTTGTGTCTGCTTGGAACTCAGCATAAATTGAAAAAATAGAAAATGTCACTACCAAAATATGGTGTGGGAGGGCGGATAAAGATTATGAGAGAACCAAACCTCCCTCACCAAAAGCTGACAATCGCTGAGTCTGTGGAGGGCAATGATGTGGGTGGGGAACAAGGAAGAATGTTCATATTGTGTTTCCCACTTGTTTGCATTCTTGACCTTCTCAATTTAAAAAGTGTACTGATGTATTAATTGTATAAAAAAAGAAAAGTTCTGACGAATAGAACCATATGGTTAACTAAGAACAGTGGATGGAATAATAACAGCCCACATTTATCGCTTGTTTACAAATGTCATGTGGCAGACATTGGGCCAAATGCTTTTCATATATTTTTCTTTTCTCAAGAAGTGTTTGAGAGAGGTGAGAGATGCTATTCTGTGTGCTTTAAATATATCACCACATTTAATGTTCACAGCCACGCTGTGAGATCACTATTATTAGTTCCTATTTCGTGGGTAAAATAGAGTGATTAAGCCAGCTATCCTAGTTAATAACAGAACTGGGTACTCAACTAGGTTATCTGACCCCTGCCTCTACACTTGTAGCCACTACAACATAGAGAGGAAAGAAAATCTACACACCTGCTGGCCAAAGCAAATGCATTCCCTACTCTCTTTTTTTTTTTCTTTTTGTAGTATGAATATACTTCTTTACTAGGACTCTCACAACAATGACACATTAGCACTGTCCTTCTGACGTGACCAAGAACACACAGGACATCTGATCCGCGTCGTGGCAGGACAGGAAGTGGGTAAAGGCTCCCAGAGCTGATACCAAGTGTCCACTGAAGAAATCTATTCACCAGAAAGGATGTTTCCTTGGACTCCATCACCTCTGTTGTAGCTTCCAGGTCTCCAAGACTTGCCCAGAATCCTTCATTCCAGCACCAGTTGGCTCTTACTTTCTCTTGCACTCCAGACTCCTTTAAGACCTAGGTCAACTGCTCCAGTCTCACTAGCTCAGGCCAGTTTTGGAGTCCTGCCGCACACATCTCTTTGGTATGCTGCTGTCCTGCCACCTTCAGGGGCACAATTGGGAGGGTGGTTGTGTGTTTTTTATTTGGGGGGGAGGGGGCGGGGAGGAAATGGACATATCATATTACCAAAAGCAAATGGTAGGGGTACATTAACAAATGACACTGGGCATACAACTAACAACCTCACAGGATACATACTTCTTCCCCAAATGAGGTATAATCCCCTAGAGAGCAAAGGAGCCTCTAGACCACGTATGGACTGATTCTGTGTGCCACGCACAAGGGCGATGAAGTGGGCAGTGTCTGCTTCACCATGCCCTGTACACAAAAGGGAGTTAGTGCCTCAAAGCTGGAACCAGATCTCTACCCTGGCTCTTTCCTGCCTTTGAATGGTGGCACCACTCTGCTTCCACCTGTTCTGGGCTTGGTTCATTTTTCAAAAGGGAGGAAAGATGGCAGAGGGAAAGTGGAAGAGGAGGTTTAGGGCAGGGGTGGGGTGGGATGACCATCTAGAAGACAAAACAAAAATAATTCAAAAATATAAAAAGATTTACTATTACAATATTTTATAACAATAGAATGTAGCTGGGAATCCTACATGGACAATATGATACACAACCCCAGGGGGAGGAGGCAAGAGAGAGTATGGCAGAGGCCATTGGTTTAGACCAAGAGCCTTTCAATGGACTGCTGAATGGACTGGATCTGCTGCTTCAGCTGGGAGCCTTCTTTCCTGGTGACAGAACAGGTGATGACAGGCCTGGAGACCCCGCAGGCCCACCCCAGTGCCTGCTTGGAGCGCACAAACACGTAGGGTACATTCTTGTCTTCACACAGCAGCAGGAGGTGCACGATGATCTCCAGGGTCTCTGCGTCTGCAGCCATCACAATGAACTCAGAGATGCCTCTGTTAAGGGTTTTGGTGGCCTCATTGGCTCCTTTTCGAAGCTGCTTGTAGTTACATGACTGCTGGATGAGGTCCAATAGTTTTTTGGTGAGGTGGGCATCTGCGAGAGGATAGGCCTTCGGATTTGCATCAGCCTCAGTCATAGCTGCGGGTCTGTGGTCTCGCCTCTCAAGACGCGCCGCCGACCACATTCCCTACTCTACACTTGAAGAATATTGGCTGCTTTATAAGCTTTTTTAAATTTTATCTTTATTGCTGAAAGTATTACAGATGTCCCCTTTTTTTCCCATTGACCCCCTTCACCCCTCACCCACTCTACCCCCCCCCCACTCCCAAGCCCTTAACCACACTATTGTCTGTGTCCATGGGTTATGCATATTCATATAAATTCTTTGGTTAATCTTTACCCACCAACCCCCACCTTCCCTGCTTTATAAGCTTTAAACCTGACTAGAAAAAAAGAACCAGAAAAATTATAAGATAAAAGAGAGACATTTTTAACTTTTTGTGTCTGTGCCTCTAAAATATAGAGAACGTGATGTCGTGTTCAGACAAATCCACCATTATGTCCTCTTTGATTCATTTTATGTGTAGCAATCATACTAAAAACAATGGATATTAAACTAATCCTGACAAAACAAGCTAATTCTTATTAGTGCACAGTTATCTCATTTTTCCTGGAGTGAGATAGGTATAAACTATGATTAGCACGTGAAACACTTTATTTTTAAGAAATAATATACATCTCAAAAAAGAGAGAGGAAAACTATAAATGTATTTGAATAACTTTAAAAATTGAGTGTGGTCATTTGAAGATGACATTTTTCCTACAGGCAGAGGCTTCCACTCTGAAGCATTAGTGAAACTAATGAGCAACTTCTCTCTCAGGTTAAAGGAGGCATCTGACACTATACAGACCTCCTAGGCTTGAGCATCTGACCTTAGTTCTCTAGGTTTTACAGTTCAAATTATCACAGCCACAAGGTCATGTATACCAAGGGGAAAATAATCCTGGAAAACTTTGAGACAGGAAAAAAAAACAGGACCAAATTTTCCCATAGTAGGTACCACAAACCTCTCACTTACATGACATCTCAGTAGTAAAGTAGGGAGTCAATCCACTATGTCAGCCTGCCTTCCAGGTAGTGTCTTGATAAAAATTAAGCCACAAGAAAGTAAATAAATAAATAAACCTCCCTTTCCAAAGAAAGGAAAATACAGCTCCCCGAATGAGGCAGGAATCCCCCGAGGACCACAGAGTCTGTATGCACAGAACTTGTCTGGCTATCCTCGTGATACGTAAGGGCACAGGTGCCCCATCCACATCCCTAGGGCCGGAGACTCAGTCCTTTGGAATCTATAGTTCCTTAACCCTCAAAGCTCTCCTCCTTTTTCTTCCAGGACCACACATTCCTGACACTCCTACCTTTCTGGGTGCTTCTGTTTTCACTGTCTCTCTTCTCTGCCCACTACTGTAAGAGCCCCCCAAGTCACCTTTCTAGCCCCCACGTGAAATGATATCAGATACAAGGTAGGGAGTGGAGGGAGGAACATTTGAATGAGAAGCTAGCAAGTCCAAAAGGGAATGATAGAAATGAGAAAAAGAAGGTAAAGGCCCACCCCCAATCTAATCATTTGGGATCTAAGGATAAACTCCATTAAGCATGATGATTTTAAAGTGGGACAATAGTTATAGTCTGGACTATAAAATCCATTTGGATTTCTGCCCAGCCTGTATTCTCCCATAACTGCCTTCTGCCTGCAGAAAAGGGTCTTTGCAATCATATTTATACCCCCTTATCTCTCCACTCTGACTGAAGTCAACTGGACCAGGACTGGACAACTGACCCACACTGGATCAATAGGACTCTCTTTCCTAAAAATTTGAATTCAGAGGCAATGGAACCTTCTTTGGCTAAAACTATAACATGTGAAACTCAGAGATTTTAGAGTCACCATATTCCACCAGGCAGATAGGTAAGTAGAAAAATCTCATCTGCAGAGAAATAAAAAAAGATGAGAGTCCTGGAAAGTAAAACAAAACAAATGTGCAGAGAAGGCAAAGGTGAAAGCCTAGAGAAAATTCTGAAGTCTTTCCACTTACCAGCTCTAGTCCCTTTCTGAGGCCCACTACATCCCTGCTCTTGGGTTGCAATGAGTCATCCTCCTACATAATAAATAGGTAATATGCAAATTGACCATCACACCCTCACACAAGATGGCCACCCCCATGTGGTCACAAGATGGCCACCACAAGATGGCTGGCAGGGGAAGGCAGTTAGGGGTGACTGGGCTGGCAGGGGAGGGCAGTTGGGGATGACTGGGCCTGTAGGGGAGGGCAGTTGGGGGCAATCAGGCTGGCAGGGGAGCAGTTAGGCATCGACCAGGCTGGCAGGGGAGTGGTTGAGGGTGATTAAGCAGGCAGGCAGAGGGTTTAGGGGCAATCAGGCAGGCAGGCAAAGGCAGTTAGAGGTGATTAGGCAGGCAGGCAGGTGAGTGGTTAGGAGCCAGTGGGCAGATTGGGAGAGGGGTGTCCAACTGCCAGTTTAGGCCCGATCCTGTGGAACATCCCCCAAGGGGTCCCAGATTGGAGACGGAGCAGGCTGAGTTGAGGGACAAAACCCCCCTGTGCACGAATTTCATGCACCAGGCCTCTAGTATGTAATAAAGTTCCCCATTGTCTGCCAAGCTAACTCCAAATATACAAATACTACAAAAATAAAAGTCAACAAAGTAAAGAATGGGAAATAAAGCTAATAGTTGGTTGATCTTTTATTATAATCCTTACTGAAATGAGTATCTATTTTCAGATCACATGTGAAATGTCAGTTCTCCTCATGCCTAACCTAGGTCCTCAAGTAAAGCAAGCCACAAGGGTCATTGCTCTGTGTTTAGGCTGGTGATTAGAATGAGAACTCCATTCCAAGTTGTTTAACTTACAAACAAGGTGAAAAGGAGGCAAGAATAAAGTCAAAGTAAAACTGAATCCAACCTCTCTTTCCCTTCCCATATCAGAATATTTTTCTCAAAGTGAAATCTTCAAAGGAGAGAACATCACAAAGGAAACAGATGGTTATTTCAGTGGGAGCAAGTAAGAGACACTCCATGCTGCCTTTCCCTCACTCCTTCCTTTAACAGGAAGGATGTAAGCAGTGATGGTTATTCCTCACATACATTTCAGCTGTCCTGTTTATGCAATGCAATAGATAGACAGATAAGCAGCTGACTGTGGGAGGAGATTCCGAAATTGAAAGCTTGTCAGTTAGTGTTAGTGAATCATCACATGAAACAAATTGTTCACTTTTTGTTCAGCCCATTAGCTGCCAGGATGAAAGGAACTGCTCTCCCAACACATAATATTCCAATTTCCTATTTTCACTTATCACTTCCTTTTTCTGCTCTGCAAATAAAAGGCATTTATATTCTGCCCTTAATTTGCTCTATTTGACCAGGACTTTACTTTCATCAGAGACAACCCTAAGCAATTGCTCTCTGAAATGGAGCCTGGGGAATGCAGTACCTCGGACATAAAGGAGGTTGGTTGGGCCTGCCTTTCAGTAGGTGGGCTGGTGACTGGAACTTATACCCACAGCCAATCTGCCCTCTATTTCAGTTTATCTGAGATAGACAGTGTGCAATGCCTCAAAGCCATCTTGCCACAATTCAATGAACTATGAATAATAGTTTGATTTGCTTAGTGTCTTTCTTCCAGAAAGTTCCAACCTTTATATTGTTTCATTGATTTAAATAGGTCTTTATTCCCATTTCATAGATATAAATTTTGATGTCCAAAGAGAAATGCAAAGCATCTCCGAGGTCACTGAATCGGTTAGTATCCATTGCGTTTGAATTTTCAGGTAGTGGTTTAAGGCCATCGTGCAAATGACCACAAGCCTTCAGATTTACGTCTGAATGAGATTCAGTCAGTTCTACCAAAATCACCCAATAAAAGTATGAAAGGTCACAGAAATAAAAACAATGACCCATAACACTGATATAGTACTTCTTTGGGCCATTAAGTTACAATGATTTCATCATCTAAAAGTGTGGGGAAAGCTGGGAATGTTTAGGAGTTAATAGATTTAAAAACAAGAGAAGGAAATTAACATTTTTAAAATAATTTTGTGGTCAGACATATATGTAATATTTAATTCTCATGATAATTCTGTAAATGAGGTATTCTCATACGCATTTACAGAAAATAAAACTGAAGTTCAGAGAGAATCAATAAGAGATCATCCACCTAGTAAGCAAAAAATGAAAATCTGTACTTCTGTTTACCCAATTCCAAAGCCAATGTTCTCTCTACTATAAGATAGAATTTTTCTTTAAAGGTACCCAATCCTAAAGAAAACCAGATCCTTCTGAGAATTACAGTTTAAAAAAAAAAAAAACTGGAACAGAAAAAGCCTTACCCAGTTATCCTAAGTTTAATTTTGATTAATCTTTTTCCATGAAATAAATTGGTGGCCTACAGATTGAGTCTCAAGTAGTCACCTAGAACCCAATTAAACACTTCTATTGAACAAGTCTGCTGGCCATATCTCATGGAAGAAGTCACACTGTTTCCAGCATTAGAGGAAGATTAACCTATCAGGGTCAGGCATCCCATATTTCCATGGCACAGACGAAGCCAAAAAAATGTAACTCTTACTTCTTCACGAAGTTGTGATTTCTGCAGAAATCACAACTTCTCCTGCCTCTCCTCTTGGGCTTTCATCCTGGGTGTTAGCAGTCTTTGGGTGGCAGTGACTGCAGCAGGAAAATAATAGCAGGGGAAGTGAGCATTTATCAGTTCACAGAACTGAAAAGTCCAAAGGCACATCTAGCTTCAGGCACAGCCAAACCCATGAGCTTGACAATGTTGTTAAGATATTGCCACATGGGTCGACACTCAACCACTGAGCACACTGGCTGGGCTTATGTTGCTAACTGTTAACTATCCTATACCCACCAATGTAAAAGAAGTATGTGTCCATCCATTTTACTCTTTGTCCAATTGATACCATCATAATTAGCTAACTATTAATAGAAGAGGAGCAAAAGGAAGGCCAGATATTATAAGTACTAGAGGCCCGATGCACCAATTTGTGCACAGGTGGGGTCCCTCAACCTGGCCAGCAATTGAGGCCTATGAGGGGGTCAGCCGGGGGGGAAGGAGCTGTGGGAGGTTGGCTGGCCTCCCCAATCAGAGCCATCAGGGGGGCTGGCCGACTCAGGGGAGGGGCCTCAGGAGGTTGGCTGTGGGAGTGCACTGACCACCAGGGGGCAGCTCCTGCGTTGAGCGTCTGCCCCCTGGTGGTCAGTGTGCATCATAGTGACTGGTCGACTGGTCATTCTGGTCATTCTGTCATAACAATCACTTAGGCTTTTATATATATAGACTAGAGGCCCAGTGCACATAATTTGTGCATAGGGCGGTGTCCCTCAGCCTGGCCTGCTCCCTCTCACAATCTGGGACCCCTTGAGGGATGTTTGACTGCTGGTTTTCGGGCCTAAACTGATAGTCAGAAATCCCTCTCGCAATCTGGGCTGCTGCATGCACCAGTGACCATACTTTTCATACAGGTGAAAGGCGTCTTACTGTTGTATGGGCAGCTACATTTTTTTGCCCTGATTATAAGAAGTAGTACATGAAGTGATCCTTCTGAGGCAGTAGTACCATTTTCCCCATCTTATGGGTGAAAAACTGAAGCAGAGAGAAGTTAAGTTATTGGCTTTGTCACACAGTTATAAGTGTCAGAATCAGGGCTGAGCACAAAATGTGCAAGCCAGAGTCCATGCATGTCATCGCTGCATCATCCTGTTTTTTCAGTGTGAGTAGCCTTGCCAGGTTTTAATTTTTAAATCTAAGAGACTGTTCCCAATATATAGGCTAGGGTCCCTAGGTCTGGCCAGTGATCAGGGCCAATCTGTGGGACAACCGCTGGGGCAATTGAGGGGCCCCCGCTGGCACCTGCCTTGGCTGGTGGCCTGGCGCTGTCCGCTCATTGGTCCTTCCCCCCCCACCACCACCAGTCACCTTTCTCTGCCCACTGGCACCCACTTTGGCTGGCCTGGCACCACCTGCTCACTGGCCCCACCCTCTGCCGACCAGTCATTCTGCAGGTCATTCCGTTGTTCAGTTGATTTGCATATTAGGGTTTTATATAGATAGACTAGAAGACCAGTGCATGAAATTCGTGCAAGGGGCTCAGCCCTCACAGCCCTGGCTTCATCCGGAAGGTCATCAGCTGTCCAGACTAATTAGCATATTACACTTTTATTATTATAGATGGCCATCTGGGCACCTTCATCAGGAAGCTGCAATTTAACACTCCCCAGCCCATTCCCTATAGACCACTGGGGAAAGGAGTCCAACAAGGGGGAGGTAGATGCATGTGCAGTAAATTTGGGGTGACATAGGGAAAATGCCTATCAATCAAATCTGGGAACAGAAATCATTAGCCATAGTGGGTGGGGCCACTACATGCCTGTGAAAATTTGTGAATACATAATCCCCAAGACTAAGGAGGCTCTTGGCTCTCTTGTGACTCTCTTGTTCCTCTATTTTTCCTCCTGCTCATGTTGCCTCTGCAGCCATGTGGCCCTGCTGACACCACACCCAGTGAACTGATGGACTGCAGCTGGAAACACAAACTCACCTAGCATGATGCTGAATTGGACTGTACTCCAACGTGGAACAGAAACTCTGGACAATGGCCTTAATCCTAGCCCTGCTGAAGGCATAGCTGGACTTCTTTTGGGGTGGAGGGAAGGGGGGGCAGAGGGAAATGGGACCTTGGAAACTCAGGTATTTAACTCCATGCAAATAAATGTCACTCATTCTTCTAAAAAAATAAAAAAATTTAAAAGAGATACTGCCTCTCTCTTACTCTTGTCCCTGTCTCTACATGGTGGCCCCCGGAAATTCCAGACTCACATACTACCACCTTTCAGTCACAGAAAAAAGCAGCACACCTCTTTCCCAATGGTTCCAGAAAGGTCCAGGGTTTGACCTTCATTGGCCCACCTCACAGCATCGTCCCCCTAACCCCTGCAGCAATCATTGCAGGAAGGGCCATATACATCTCATTGGCTGACACCAAGATCCATATTGAATCTGACCAGAATACTAACTGCACATCTACCCCTTTCCCTGCACATCCATACTTCCCCTCTCCCCTTATAAAACAATCTGGCTTTGTAAGAGATGTTAATATGGTTATTAGGACAGGAATCCGCTATCTTCTCACATCGCTGGCAATTGAATTAACTTCTTTCCTTCTCACCAGCACTTGTCTTATGAGTTTGGCTCTCATAAGCCCACCTCTGCAACTGAGAGGTGGAGTCAGTCTCACCCAAGGTATAAACAAAGAACAGTGGGTGGTGATTCACCAAAGGAGAAGGGGGATACAGTTACTAGACAAAGAGGGTATGGATGCTGGGCAAATAAAAGCTACCCATGTAAGCAAAATGACACCCACTCTCAAAGGAAAACGACAAAACACCTCCGTCCAGGCTTGGTAGGAGTCATGAGGATGTTTCCCTCCGTTCCCAGGCAGAAGCTCAAGAGGCAGACTCAGTCTGGCAATTAGCTGTCAGCTGATCACCAATTCAAATGTGCTGGAGTAGGCCGTGCTGATGATCGGCACTTGCAGTCATCATTTGGCTGGGTGAATCAAATTATGCTTTCCAACGCCACTTCAAATCAGGATTGCTATGTCTGCACTCATGCTCAGCAGTAAGCATTACCCGGCAAGTTATTTTCTTTGATATTGACTATACGTGGGCAAGGCACACATTTAGGCTTCTTTTTATTTTTTTTTTAAATAGGTTTCTTTTAAGTTCTGCTTAACAGGAAAGACCAAAAAGTTTTAGAGATTTGTGAGGAGGCTAATTAGGATCCATTCCAACTTAATGGCTAGGCTTTCACACGGAAATGGATAAGGGAACATGTTCTGCCCTTGCAAGGGGGAGATTTTTCTTCCAAGTAACTGATTTGGGAGCCTCGTTCGCTCATGATGCCATGTGCAGTGATCAATCAGATGTAATGATCAAAAGGAAGTTGGCCTCAATCAATCCCAATAAACAAATAACTGCTATAGTGGCAAACCTAATGTGTTCTTCACTTCAAATTCACTTGCCAATAATTGGCCTCATTAACGTCTGTGAAGTTAGCTGTTCACTAAAATTGGGCAAGCTGTACATTAGATGTGTTCAGTGGTTTGCAAACCTTTGGGAATAACAGACTGACTGAATCAGCATTATTCTAGTTCCCTGAGAATTAACAAGCTAAGGGGTAAGGAGATTGCCAAAGACCTGGGAGAAGTTTAGGAGAGAATGGGAAACTCCTATCACCTTCTTACGTTAATATTATCTTTCTTTACCTATTCAGTGAGAACTCCATGCAAAAGAGCTTTGCACCTTTTTAAAGATTTGATACTGATAAGAAAACGAACTTGATTTCTTTGTGCCATCTAGCTTTCAAATTACCCTCCCACATCTGTCAGAGGTTTTTGTTGTTCCATTATAAAAACTGTATCCAGACTAGATTATGAGAATGCTGTTTGCAGGCACCATAACTGCAGAAGCCTTGGGTTGAACATCAGGCTCACTACAGTCCTCCCAAAGAGGGAATATATTTCCAACTGCTGCACCAGACCCATCCTTCTGGGAGAGAAGAAATCACAGAAAGTGAACCTTTCTGGGGTATCTGAAATGTATATTTGGTGAGATGAGAGGCAGCTAGAAGAATGGAAATAGACTTAACTGATTTATTTACATTTATGTGGCCTATTCCTACAGAAATGTCCAGAATGAACACATTTAGTTTACCTAGAAGTGAGGAAGCTTTTTTTGTTCTGAATCACCCTATATGTCAGCACTACCAGCTTTCACCAAAAACACCCTATTCTCTACTTCATTTTTGCTTATGCAATTAGTATCTGAGAGTCACAAGAAAAAATGCATTTGTGTTACAAAGGATGTATGAAATCTTATACTAACCAATAATATAATCTTCTTGATTAAATAACATATAATGAGGAATGCTAGATCAGGAAATAGGATGTATGCCTTAAAATAAAGGCCTGGTTTGTCATGCCTATAGCATGCCAACAGCTTCTTTTTTTTTCTTTGCTTTTTTTTAAGCATATTGCAGGAACCAACTGTTCTAGATCCTGCCTGGGCCTGGGGCAGTCTGGTCACAAGAAACTGACTGTCACCAAGATCCTTATTGAAACTGACCAGAACACTGACTGCACATCTATCCCTTTCCCTGCACACGCACATTTCCCCTCTCCCCTTATAAAACAATCCGGCTTTATACGAGATGTTTATATGGTTTTTAGGACAGGAATCTGCTATCTTCTCACGTCACTGGCAATTGAATTAACTTCTTCCCTTCTCACCAGCACATGTCCCATGAGTTTGCCTCTCATTATGGTAAGCAGCCAAAACTGCATTCAGTTTCATTTGCTTTCAGTCTGGCTTTTTGTCCTTAAAAGATGGTGAGGGCAAGCTTAGCATGATGTTGTTTTGTCAAAGAAAGCTTTAAGTATTTGAGAAAGACACTGGATATCATTGCATGTCTGCTTCTCCAGCCAAATGATTACCAACCTTGATTATTCCAGCTTCCCTCAGTACTTCATCTGACAATTATGAGCTACCCATTTAATTTTGTAACTTATGTAACTACAGCTCTTGCTAATAATGTCCACCATGAACCAGCAAGATATTGACCTTGCAGATCCCCAGTATTATGATGGCTCCTACTTGGTTTTACCTCTTCTACTCTGTCCACACACCCACCTTTCAAACCTCTCCCTCTACAATTCATTTCCACCCTGGACCCTGAATAATCTCTTAAAAATGTAAACTAGGTCTTGTCACTCTCTTGATTACAGCCCTCCAAGACTTCTCACTGCATTTAGAGTATGCCTGACCCCTCCGGACCCCAGTATCATCCATCCTTGCCCCACGCTGCGCTCTTATCCTGCCTCTCCAGCCCACTGGCAATCTAGGTCTTCCTCAGACACATCAACCGCATTTCTGCCTTCTAGACTTGGATCTTACTGTTCCCTCTTCTAGGAATACTCTCTCCACATCTCTCTTCATACCTGGCTTCTGGTTTCTTCTCATCCTGTCCTTCTTCATTAAAAACCATCTGTTCAGGAAGGTCTTTCTTACCCACCTTACTCCCTCCCCCCATTTTCTTTACCACATTACTCTGGTTGTTTTCTTCATCAAAGTCACCAGGATCTCAATAAAATAATCTAGTTTTTTTTGCCTGTGTCTTTCCATTAGAATATAAGTTTGAAATGGGCATAAAAGTCCTCTGTCTTATTCACCACTGTATCCTCAATGTCTAGAACAGTGCCTGACACAGTTCCTGATAGTGTCTAAACCACTGAATGAATGTTATCACCCCAAATGACATTATTTTAAAAATCACCATTTCATGTTCCAGAACTGGTTTATTTTGAACACATACAAATCTAAAATTAGAAGAAGCTGTATCCTATTACTACTCCCAGAATATGGCAATCTGCATAAGAAGCATGTCCCAAAATAAAAGAATGTCTTTGGGAACTGGAGGAGGAGGAGGAGGAGAAAAAAACTCAGACACACTGGAAAACTCTGGGCTGCCTTCTTTTTCGTTATAAGTAAGACAAGGTTCATGAGAGTGAGCACCAGCGCCGGATTCTTCGGAAGTTGAAAATTAGATCAAATGAATTGGAGGGCAACTACATCTCGTGTTAATGTTTTCTTCTTCGAAGAAAGAAAATGAGATGATGTGAGCCATGACTCTATTTGAAAATGAAACTTTGTATTTCTATTTGCCTGCACATTAAAGCACACTGTTTTCCATTTTAGACTTTTCATGTTGGTAAATGTTGCAATGCTTTACATTCATTAGGCTCAGGACCATTTACTATGTGCAAGTGAGACAAGCACAGATATGTCATCCCCATAAAGCATCATTTCTAAATTACACAGTAAGTAAGTACTAAGCGAGAAACCCAACTTTCATAACCCTTACCACTATAGTTAAAAAAATTTCTTGCCCAGCCTGCATGGCTCAGTGGTTCAGTGTTGACCTATGAGCCAGGAGGTCACAGTCCAATTCCTGGTCATGTTGTGGGCTTGATCCCCAGTGTGGGGCATGCAGGAAGCAGCCAACCCATGATTGTCTCTCATCATTGTTGTTTCTATCTTTCTCCTCCTCTCCCTTCCTCTCTGAAATCAATAAAAAATATATTTAAAAAATAATTTTCTTTAACCATCTTGGATCAAAGTTCTCTACTTGTAAAAGATGCAACTTATGAACAATCTATTATGCTCTTATTCTAACTCATAACAGACAAAAATGGTCCTAAAAGAAAACTGGACTAATCAGATTCTGGCTATCTTTGGCAAAGTGTGATATGTAAGAAATCTGATCTTGCTAGGAACCTTGGGTCGATTTCTGATGAGCTGATTACTGAAGTCAGCAGCAAAGCCAAAATAAAGTAGTGATTCATAGTGAGATGACAGTGAACATGTGCATTTAAATTTATAATTGTCCTCGGATCTATTTAATTTAGCTTTAAGTCATGAGTCATAATTGAGATAAATTGTTCCACTGAGCAGGTATCAGCAATGACAAGAAACTGGCTGTGATTATTTTGTTGTACTGTTTTCATTTGGGAACTTTTTCTACCAACATTTTTCCAATGATGGCTATTAAATTTTATAGGATGACTAGAGGCCCAGTGCATGAAATTCATACACTGGGCGGGGGAGGGCGGGGTGTCCCTCAGCCCAGCCTGCACCCACTCTAATCTGGGACCACTCAGGGGATATCCGACTGCCAGTTTAAACCGGCCATCAGACATCCCTCTCACAATCCAGGACTGCTGGCTCCCAACTGCTCGCCTGCCTGTCAGCCTGATCACCCTCTAACCACTCCCCTGCCAGCCTGATCAATGCCTAAATGCTCCCCTACCAGCCCAATTGTCCCCAACTCCCCTCCCCTGCCAACCCAATCACCCCCAACTGCCCGCCCCTGCTGGCCCGGTAACCCCCAACTGCCCTCCACTGCCAGCCTGGTCGCCCCCAACTGCCCTCCCCTGCAGGCCTGGTCCCCTCCCAACTGCTCTCCCTTGCAGGCCTGGTCCCTCCCAACTTCCCTCCCCTGCTGGCCTTATCACCCACAACTGCCCACCCATGCTGGCCATCTTGTGATGGCCATCTTGTATCCACATGAGGGCGGCCATCTTTGACCACATGGTGGTGGCCATCTTGTGTGTTGGAGTGATGGTCAATTTGCATATTACCTCTTTATTAGATAGGATAATTACCCAGGATTATCTAGACTTAGCAAAGCAAGGTCTAATAAACTAGGCATTTATGGATCTATAAAACTACTGAAAATACAACTACTTGATCTTTCTAGATCCTTTTAATTTGGTACAGCTTAATCATAATTTCTCTACCCCCAATAATTTTTAAACTACTATGTCTTTCACTTAGAATAGCATTTAAATTGCATGATTTTCACATCCTATGCCCCAAATCCTTTCTCAAAAATTCAGTTATTCTGAGAATCCTGCAGAAATGAAAGAGTCTCAATAGCTAAGATAACCAATATTCAAACCTCTGATTTTTTTTTGTCTTAATTTTCCCTCTCTCTGATGTATGTTTTAACTCTTCCTCGTGTTCTCCCTGAACATATTTAGTCCAAAATAGGTGTCTCATCATGGACCCATATAAGATTTTGAAATTATATATATAATTTCTTACTAAGAGAACATCCTAGGAAACTGCTCTAGTAAATATTTTATAATTGCTAACTTAAAATTCATTTCATCATCTTTTCCTTCTCTACTTTTCCTCATCTCCCCTTCCTCCCCCCAGGATTCTACCCAAAGCAGAATGAGGAGAACAGTGTTGTGTTTGTTGAATGAATCAGAAGAAGAAATGCATTCACTTATTCTGCAGGGTTTTTTTATTTTTTTCACTTAATCACCGGATTACACCTCTTATGGCAAGCATGACCAGAGATTTGTGGTATTATCACTATTTTTTACGCTAATGTGCCCAAACTTTGGCACATAGACAGACTCCCAGAGATCTGGCTTGGTGTGGGCCTGTGAGAGGAAACATCTGTACTGTTGGCAAGTCTAAATCTCAACCCAATCCCTTTTAGTGATGAACATTAGTTTTGATAAGCATTAGTTTCCCTTCTCTGACTACACATAAAAACACGCATATACCAAGGCAAGCTTCTTAGCAATTCAAAAGCAATAAGCAATGGGTTATAAATGTGGGTGCACAACTAACTGTGCTACTTCAACCAAATCACTTAACCTCTCTGAGATTCAATTTCCACATCTTTGAAAGCAAAGCTCTATGATTTTATTGCCCTCTAAAAGAAATGGGTTAAACACCTGAGCATGATAATTCACTTTATTCCAGCATAAAATTAATAGTCCCAAAATATATTACCCAATGTTTAGTCTTTCTTCATGTCCTTTCTGGAAGTGTTTCCTTCTGAAATGCTTTGGGGAGCATGCCACAACCCAGTTTCTACAAGATCAGTGCAACCTGTATATCCCATTTCTAAAACACTTTCTTTTCTTCCATTGTATAAATACCCAACCTAAAAGTCACTCCAACTAGTGTGTTACCTCAACAATCTTTGAAACAGAATATTGAATCCTTGTTAATGTGACGGGAAGTTTAATACAATTCTGGGTTTATCTCAAATAATGCTGTGAAAGTCCTGATTCTATGGAAAGTAGAAACAGGTTCACTGCTATTTTCATTTTATCTAATGAACACAGAGGAAAGGGCTCAGATCTGAGAAAGAAAAGGTCAAAACCTAGAATCATAGAAGGCTATTTGCCACAAAGTTTATGTAGATGCAGTTTGGTTAAAGACACTAAGCAGGGGTGTCAAATCGATTTAAGATATTTAAACATCTTACAATCGTTCCTACAGTGAGTGGTTACCTGTCACTGGGTTCTTAATGGTGCTCCACACATTAGCACAGTAAGTTACAAGCAGGTAGAGATATACATAACTGCATGCCTAGTAGCCAAGTAATGGCACAGAAAGTCACTGGTGTTATATGACATTGACTGCTAAGACCCACGCGATCATGCTGCCAACAACACTGGTCCTGGGCATCAAATCCCCAGATACTGGTTCATTTTGTTCAAGGCATCACACACGGTGTTCAAATCGCTGCGGAGATCCTGCACCACGTTCTCAATACTTCTGGTGTCTTTCAGAATCTCAACACTCCGTGTGTAGGGATTGAAGTAGACTGAGAAGGGACGGGTAATTGATTTTGCAAAATCCCTGCAAAATAAACAGACACGGAAGGATATGCGATCGGCCCTCACTGGTATAAGAGATAGCTAGAGGGAAGAAACAGAGCCAGAAAGAAAAAAAAAGAAAAAAAGAAAAAAAAAACTTTTTTATTTTCTCTGTATGGAGGAAAAACAAGCTTACCTCATCTTTTCTTTGGCTTCTTCAAAACTCTCAGAAACAAAGTAGGCCTCCTGGAAGGTGGTGATAAGGCACTCCTGTAGGCACGTTGTCTTCGGGTCAAAGGCTTTCACACGAGCCTTGTCAGAAAGAGCGTGCTGCAAAACATACCGCGAGACCCGTGAAACTCCACAGCGAGGCTTCCGACGTGCAAGGACGTCACATTTCTACAACCCAGCTCCATCACTTTACAGGACTGCTCAGTTACCAGTCCCTCCTGGAACACGGAACTCTCCCATGTGTGGGGTCTACTGAGTGTCAGGGGTTTTTGTAGTTGTCGGTGTTGTTGATTTTAAGTCTGTTCAGTGCCGAAGGGGAGAAATGAGAGGATGGTATTATTTTATTTATTATCAGCCAAATACATACGGCAAAACGGTTCAGAGCTGTATCCCAACAGAAATGGAATTTCAGATCTATGCTATGAATAGAAGCAGGGATAGCATAAGTAAGGTCCTAAATTTACTGCTCTAAGCAATGTACTGAAATTTCACTTAAATGGCAGAAGTAATAATTACCTGCGTGGAGAGGTAACAGGGGCTCTGAACAAACTATTTGTGGACTCACTGAGAGACACTTTGAGGCCAGGTATCAACAGAGTCTAGTGTGGGCCTGCCAATTTGAGGAAATTTACAAAGCATTCATTTACCTTCCACCCAGTACAGCAGAGCAATACACAGCAGATAAATATTTCCAGGTGGGAACAAAAGAGCTAATATTAATAGTTATAGGTATGCCCAGAGCAGGCATTAGGAAAACAGGAGAGGAAGGGCAATTACTCTCTGAGCCTTCATTAGCTCCATTCGGCTCACTACATGGCTGGCCGAGAAACAGCAGGGAACAATGAAGGAATGGAATCTCCAGATAAGTTCAGTGATGCTAAAAGTTCATGGTCACTTCCTGCCATGTGCCACCTGCCTATTTATAGACCCTGCATGGATGATTCTCTCAGGGAATTGGCATAGAATCACTAAGGAGATCATGAAAATGCAGATACCCAGGGCTCAATTTTATTTGGTAGGTCTGGATGAATCCCAGACATAAGTGGTTGCGAAGTATATTTTGATAAATACTCCACTAGATTCTGTCTCTTAATTTCCAGGGTAAGTCGGTTGGGAGAGAAAGACAAGGGGAAGCAGTAACGGCCTTAAACTGGGAGTTGGGCAACTTGTGCTCCAGTCCAGGTGTTGCTGCTGTCTCGCCGGGTAACCTTGGCAAATTCTTCACTTCCCTGGGCCTCAGTTTCCTCAGCTGTAAAGAGAGACTTGGGCTATGTGATTTCCATTCCAGCCTCTGGATTCCACCCAAAGCACTTTCACCTTCTCAATCTCTCACTGCTACAGTTTCTGAGAGAAATGCTGAAAAAACTTTCCTGTTCAGTATTCTTGGTGCATTCCCCCAACAATTTCAAAACAGGTGGAATGATTTGCAGCCTGAAGAGGGCTGTGGTTCCCTAAGTTTGAAAATATAATTGTGAACCAAAGGACTGACACGCAAGAGAAAGGGTATATGGCCCTCCCCTGTGATGTGCTCTCTGGCGAGTCCAAGGCAATGCACATGTGGATCAGGGGATGCAGAGGACATCTCAAAGGGAACTCATTTTCTTGGCCCACAAACAGCTTCATCATAAGGAGAAGGTCACTAAACCTGCAAATGCATGTGTGCCAGATTCAGTGCAGGGCAGTGAATAATGGGGACTTGGGTTCCCTGTGACTAATAATTCTGTCCACATTTTTGAAACAACTTCAGCTTCAGGAAACAAAATGTCCTCTTATGAGAGCTGTTGTTCCTCTGCAAAGAACAGGCCTCCTGTTGGCTGGCCACCGGTTTCAGAATTAGAAGTTGCTTTCTTTGCAGCCATATCTGGGAGCATTTTACTTCAGTGTGCTGCTCTTGTAGCCCATCCACCCATCAGTACATAGGAAAGGAAGGAATGTGGCTGGCACGGTGTCGTCCATTGGTCTTTTGCTCAGCCCCACATTCAGGAGCACGGGCAGAGTCAGGGCAGAGCAGCCTATAAGAACATTTAAGCCACGGCTCCCCTGGGGTATCCCTCCTGAGCCAAGGACATTCCATTGGGTCTAGGATAAGCACAAAAAGGGGGTGAAACTCATCTACTAGGGTCTGCAATGCTTTGATAGGAAATTAACAACCATAACAGTCCCTACGTGTAGAGAATGCCTCCAGGAAGTGTGAAGGCAATAATAGAGACTGGAATCAGAGTAGTTTTAGAGAAAGGTATCATGGGATGACTTCACTGGACACTCAGATGAGCTTGTTTAGCCATTTTCACTGGTAAAGAAGATGACAGGACACCAAGGAAAATTCCAGAGGCGCAGGGTGCTCTGCCCCAGAATTCAAGAGAAGTCAGTGGACTCACAGCATGTAATTTGAGGAAAGACCACTAGATAATACGTATCATGATTGCCTCGTGTACTATTCAAGGAAACACTGGAAGCTGATTGTTCTCTGATCTCAAAAATACAGCCCATCCTCAAGAGGCTGTGGTGTCCAATACGCGGGTTACCTACTGAGGACCTCTATCCATGGAGAATGGGACCAGTGCTGCCCCTGGGCTGTTATGAACATGGGGATGATAATGGTACCCAAGGATCAGCCTGGAGAATGACAAGAGCCTAGAGTTGGGCAAGCAGCCAGTGAGAAGGGACGACAAATGAAGCTTTGATACACCTCTAAATGGTCTCCTTTACCTGCTGGGGAGCGCCCTGTATGATGACTGCCAGGAATATCCATGCAGCCCATAAGGTCCTCTGTTCTGAATACTAGAATGTCAAGTATCCATGTCTCATTGCTTCCAAAGCCCACTGCCCACTGGAGTGAGGTCCTACAGAGTTTGCTCCTCAGCCACTATCCATATCCCTCTCTAAGCTGCTGGGCCTTGGAGAACAGCTATCATTCCCTCTCCTCTGTGCCCAGTGGATTTTCTGTAAACATCAAGCCAGACTACTGCATGTCCCAGGGAACTCTGTGGTGAATACTTCCTGAAGTGTTCTTCAGGTATGCTAAAGTCTGCAAGAATTAATCCAGCTTTCTATAGAGAGGGGCCTGATAATGCTGACAGGATCTGGTTGACAGTCCTTTATTCTCAAGCCATTTTAAAAGCCCAGGAAAGCTTGATAATCACCTCCCTCTTCTAATAGGACTGTTCTGGATTTACCCATAATGCTAAAGACTAGGACATAGGACTGGGAGCCAGGAGACCTGGGTTCTCTGGACAGGGGTGAAAAAATCCCCAGGTTGAGGCATAGTTTCCTCTTTGAGCAACTCCTTGAATTCTAAAGCTCGTTGGCAATGCAATTTGACCAGGGCCTGCACTCATACCACCACGCCCTCCCTCCACCTCCGCCAGCATGAACTGCTCAAGCAGCCTCTCCCCCGAGCCCGGGCATGGCCTTCCCACCTTTCCCAGCAGGGATGGCCATTACCTTTGAATTGGCTTTCGTGTACAAATTCAGACTTATTTGCCATCCCAGCCTTTTCAATGAAAACATCTCTTTTCCACATCAAAAGTTTCCTAGAATCCAACTGTTACCTAAAGTTCCTACATGACTTTGGACAACTTATCCCACCTCGGTAAGCCTATTTCAGTAGGCATCTGAAAACGGAAATACTGAACTAATAGTAACTGCAACCCGGGGTTGTGGTAAGAATTAAACAAGGTAATGCCTGTAACGTACCTGGCACATAGGAAATGCTTGATATATTTGCTTATCATCGCTGAGCTAGTCTCCAGATGAGGTTTGGTGTGCATGTGCATTCAGCCATGGCTGCCACCACCGGTGCAGCCCCTCTCCCCCAGGGCTCTGGAACCCACAGGTAAAGACTCATGGCCCCAGTTATGAGGCTGCCAGGCCCTGCAAGGCAGCAGTGCTTGCCCTGAGTTCCTCCCTTCCAGCCACCTGCCTTCGTAATGACACAGAGTTATTATCTCTACTATTTTAGATGTAAACCCTGTGATCCTCACCCTCTATATTAGGACTGGTTAAAGCTGGGCAAAACACAGTGTGAAGTCGGAATTACAGGTAGGCATTGGCCTTAGATTCTGAGTAAAATAAATTTGTAAATGCCTTTACACTCACACTACAATCATCTTTTCCCACATCAGAATAACAAATATATACATTTGTATATGCACTTATATGTATACTATATTTTTTAACCTCCCTCAAATGCTCCTCCTGCTAACCAAGCACAACTTGGCACTGACACCCCTATTGCCAAAGTTGGGGATGATGGCATCTTACTTCTTTTTTGGTATTGTGATGTTGAAAGTTTCATCAGTTTGAATAAGCTACAGGGGTGAGGGAATCAACTCTCTCTTCAAGTAATCCTCTCATAAAGGCTGAAGATCAGTTTCCAGCTTCCAATGCTCTGGTATTTGCTCTGTCATTATTATTAAGAGTGCTGGCTTCGGGAAAGGAAAGGCAGGAGGGGGAGGTGTAAGCCAGTTGAGCAGGGTACAGGTGTGGGAGCTCAGAAGCAGTAAGTCCTAACTCTAGCACTATCTCTCACCACTATTATACCAGATGACCTCAGAACCCTCTTCTCTACAGCCTGGCAGTAATCCTGACCACCTCACAGAGTTGCTGTACATGGTAGTAAATACAAATGACTGTAATAAATATGAACCTGTTCCATGAATGCTGATTAACAGCTATAAAAAGCAGTATAGCCTGGCCGGCATGGCTCATGGTTAAGCATCAACCCATGAACCAGGAGGTCACCGTTCGATTCCTGGTCAGGGCATATACAGGGTTTCAGGCCCAATCCCCAGTGTGGGGTGTGCAGGAGGCAGCTGATCAATGATTCTCTCTCATCATTGATGTTTCTATCTCTCTCTCCCTCTCCCTTCCTCTCTGAAGTCAATAAAAAATATGTTTTTTTAAAAAACAGTACAATAAATTTACTGTGCAAGGATATTCTAACCCCAAAGCCAAAATAATAATAATTATTAAAATTTTTAAACCATCAGCTTTATTAAAACCTGCAAATCAGAACAGATGTATTTATACTCTGGGATAAAGAGGGGAAAAGGGGGCACGAAAGGAAAGACACATGCTAAACCGTGGGTGAATGGCAGTCCATTATCCTATTTTCAACCTTTTTTTAAGTCAGTTTTCCAGATGACATAGCTGACATTAACTGCTCTCTAACGTAATGATGGTAACAAAAGGCCCTATTTAAACCCCCTTTTTTTTTGCAGCACCTTTTATCCCTTCTATGCCTCTTCCACCTCCAACCAACCTCCTTCCCCTCCCCCCCAATAACCACACTGTTGACAATGTCCCTAAGTTCTCTCTCTCTTTTTTTTTTCTTTTTTGCTCAATCCCTCTACCCCACTAACACCCCACCCCACCAGACCTGCCCGCCTGCTCTCTGTCTATGAGTCTGTCTCTATTTTGCTTGGTAGTTCAGTTTGTTCATTAAATTCCACATGAAAGTGAAGTCATATGGTACTTATCTTTCTCTGATAAACAAACTTTTAGACTTTCTGAAAGCTCATGACAAAACAGATAACTAGAACAAAAGAGAGATGAACCATTGCTGAAACTTCAAAAAAAAAACACACAAACAAACACAGATTTTATGACTATCAGATTAATGTTAGCTTTTACAAGCTTTTTCATATTTTTGTTTCTGTCTTTAAAGATAAAAATAAGCATTATCAAAATTGTAAAAAAGCAATGTTGTTATCAAAAAAGTAAGACAGAAAAATGAAAGTTATCCTCCAAACCATAGATATACCTCTTGGAAATACTTGCTCAGTTCTGAAGTGCAACATCTATGCCCAGGAAAATCTAGCCTCTTTAAAGCACAAAGTTTAAAACGTGTCTATTCAAGCAGAGAAGGTGAGTTGTAGATATTTATGTAAAAGTTATAAAGACTACACCAAAACCTCCAACAGCTTAGCTGGGATCTACATTTGGGCTGCAGTTGGAACACAAAAATATTTTACCATATAAGGTAACTGGATCCAAAATGTAAGTGTGTTTACATTGGAGTTATTATAATACTATTAATAAAGTTATCCCTACTTAGATCAAGGACTATCATTGATCATCTAAGTAAAAGTTAGGCTGAAGTGTTGAGAAGTGTGTGAGAAGGCTCTGCACGCTGCAGAGTGGGCAGGGATGGAGTGAGGGAGGGCTGCTTCGAGAGCATCTGCATCACGTTATGTATTCTCTGTGAACTATCAGATTTTTCTTATGTCTGAAATTGTAAAAATGTCTGAATTGTAAAAATGGTCCACAGTAGCAATCATAGGGATGTTGGAGTGTTGAAATTTGAGAATGGAAGAATGCTAATGACCAGAGGTGATGGACCAGAACAGGAAGATTCATGGCTGACAATGCCCTTCGGTCGGAGTACGTGTTTCTGGCTGATTTCCATTTCCAGAAGATTCCATCCACACCAATAGAAACAAAACCAACAGATTCACTCCAATGCTGCCTACACATGCCTCATTAACCAGATCAGAGGACCTTGTCGAAAGTTGAGGCAATAAGAGAGATTTGTTTCTTTTGTTTCTGGCGTGATTTATAAACCCTCTGAGGAGAATGTAAATAGATGTAGCTCAAGAGCTACATGGTTTTCTGGCTAATCTTTTTTCAGGGAAATCAAAAAGCACTCTAGAGAAGGCCTAAGTCTTTCAGGTATATGACATCATACTATTGCTGTGGGCTCTGCCACTGTGCTGAGATTAACCCCAAATGGACTATTTTTGTTGAGAATTTAGTAAAAAGAATATTTCACCACATTACATCAGGCTTTTGTTATACTAAATGTTATCATCAATTCCAGCCATGCCAAACCTCAGGCAGCTCCCTAAATGAGGCAGGCTTGACAAGAGTACACACACTGCTGTCCGATGGCTGATCTGTGTTATCTCGTCCTCCCCGTATTCACCCTTTCCGTTCCTCAGGAATCAGGTTGGGCAGCTGGGCCCTTCTCAGGAAGCCTTCCCAGGCATAGCCCACTCTGTGCCAGGCACATTTGCCACACTGTCTGTATTATCTGATTGGTTATCTCTTGCACTAGAATGTAAACTCCTTAATAACAGGGATCCCAGGCAATGTAGCCTCATGGTTAAGGGTTCAGAGTCTGGAGCCCAGACTGCCTGGACGTGGTTGTGTCCAGCTCCAACACTTATTAGCTGTGTGACCTTGGGCAAGTTCCTTAATGTCTTTTCACCTCAGTTTTCTCATCTGTAATGCTTATCTCATTATGTTGTTATGAGAATTAAATGGGCTTATATGGCTAAAGTATCTAAAATACTAAGGTCTATTTAAGTGTTCATTAAGGTAGTTGTTATTTTCTTTTTATTCTTATTCTTCCTCATTATTTGTATTTGTATCTTCCAGTGACTGGCACTGTACAGGGTACATAGTAGGTACTTAACAAATGTTTGAAGAATGAATGATTGGGGTCATAAATTGAGAGGACTTGATAAAATTATAGTTAAATTGCATCTTTCAAGAACAGAAACAACCAAAAACTTCCAATTATCATATATTCCCTAATCTAATAAAAGAGTAATATGCAAATTGACCATCACTCCAAGACACAAGATGGCCACCCCATATGTGATCTAAGATGGCTGCCCCATGTGGACACAAGATGGCCTGCAGGGGAGGGCAATTGTGGGCAATTAGGGGTGACCAGGCCAGCAAAGGAGGGCAGTTGGGGGTGACCAGGCCAGCAGGGAGGACAGTTGGGGAGGACCAGGCCTGTAGGGAAGGGCAATTGTGGGTGATCAGGCCAGCAGGGAGAGCAGTTAGGGGTGACTGGGCCAGAAGAGGAGAGAAGTTGGGGGAGACCAGGCCTGCAGGGGAGGGCAGTTGGGGGGGACCAGGCCTGCAGGGGAGGACAGTTGGGGGGGACCCAGGAATTCAGGGGAGGGCAGTTGGGGGGGACCAGGCCAGCAGGGGAGGGCAGTTGGGGAGAACCAGGCCTGTAGAGGAAGGCAGTTGTGGGTGATCAGACCAGCAGGGAGGGCAGTTAGGGGTGACCGGGCCAGTAGAGGAGGGCAGTTGGAGGAGACCAGGCCTGCAGGGGAGGGCAGTTGGGGGGGACCAGGCCTGCAGGGGAGGACAGTTGGGGGGACCAAGCCTACAGGGGAGCACAGTTGGGGGCAACCCAAGCCTGCAGGGGAGAGTAGTTAGGGGCAAACAGGCTGACAGGGGAGCAGTTAGGCATCGATCAGGCTGGCAGGGGAGTAGTTAGGGGGTGATCAGGCTGGCAGGCAGAAGCGGTTAGGGGCAATCAGCAGAAGCAGGAGAGCAGTTGGAAGCCAGCAGTCCTGGATTGTGAGAGGGATGTCCAACCACTCATTTAGGCCCGATCCCATTAAACGGGTGGTCAAACATCCCTCAAGGGGTCCCAGATTGGAGAGGGTACAGCTTGGGCTTAGGGACACCCCCCGCCCCCTTGTACAAATTTCGTGCACTGGGCCTCTAGTTATATTATATAAGGATAATCAATACTCAAAATAAATACCCTAAGATAGCCCATAATCCTGATTTTAGTCTGAATAATCAAATAAAGATTAAATTATTTTCAGTACCATTTCTGGATTCTATTTCACATCTCATTCTAAATTCATCAAAACTTGCTTTCCCCCAATGGTATAGATAGTAATTCTGAAGGAACCAGAATATTTAAATTATCAGATGCCCCAGGCCCCAACATTTCTGAAAAAATGATAATTTACTATATTTTAAAGGGGGGGGGGGGGGGGGAAACAGCATTCCTTAGGCAGCATTACACATTTTAGATACCACTCAGTGAAATAACCATATGTTTATTTAGTCTTTTTCTAAATTATATATGTCCACATATGTTTTAATACTCATGAACTTTGAATAAGTTAAAATAATGTCAAATTCCCCTTTGGGAATAAATGCTGGGGAGTCCAGTGGAGCCACGGGGGTGACAGAAGTGAGAGCAGCCAAGGCACACTTAGGAGGAAATTTTCATCAGTGGAAGCACTGCTAGCTCATTGCCCACTCTGCAGCACTAAATTTAGGGCAGTCATTTGTTAGCCAACGTTTGAGCATACATTTGTCATTCCTGTTGATTGTGCACATCGCTGCTCATCCATTTGAGTCACGCCACAAACCCAGAAAGGCATGACCCGTTTTCAGAAGTGCAAAAAGTTAGGTTAGCACCCATGGTGAGGTGCCAACTCCTCCGTGTTAAATATTTATGGAGTATCTGCAAGTAGAAATGCACAAACAAATCAATATTTTCCATGACCTTGAACCAGTTTGCTTGGGAAGGATACTTTCGTTCACAACTTCATACCTTTAATTCTCCAATGGAAGAAAGCAGTCCTGCTCCATATGCCCGCAGTTGCCCTTCTTGCTTGCAGAGGCCAAACTCAATTGTAAAGAAATAGCACTAAAAGAAAAAAAAAATCAACACACATCCAGTAAACTGGTCAACAAGTTCTTCCTTAGAATAAAATGGCACCCAAAATAAAATGGTGCACTGTGCATAATTTCTTCAACCATGTCCATTTACAATCAAAAATATTTATTGAACTCTATTTTCTTGTTTAATAATCCCTTCCTAGGTATACAGAAAAGGTATCAACCACTAAAAGTCTTATGCTTGCTGCATTCAGAAACCCTGTGAGTCAAATCAGTTCCCATGCAATAATTTTAAAAGTAAAAAAACAGATTTAGAAATAAATGAATATGCTATTGTGATAATGCTCTAAGAATATGCTATTAGGTTTACTAAGTTGTATTTTAGTGATATCAAGAAGTTCATGCATATGTGAAACATAATATAGAATTCAGTAATCCCAAACTGATTTTTGCAGTTTGTTTATTAATTCAACAAACATTTGTTGAGTACCTTCGGGATGCTAATGATTGGTAAAGAAACAAGAGAGAGACCAATAAAGCAAGTACATGCTAACCAAATTACCAAAACCACAATTTTAGTATGTTTTTTAGTGATAACTTAAATGTATATACACACATATATACTTAAATAAATATAGTAAGAACCATCTCATTGACCTGTGGTATATCAGCATCAACTACTACAGCTTTCCCAAGATATTAAAATCTATAATTGTTTCTATTGAGTTTAGGAAATTAACCTAGACAGACAGAAACTCCTGTACAACCAAAAATTCACAAAGCTCTTAAGAGAAGCTGAAATCACACTATTTTTGCTTTGAGAAAAAAGTGAGAAGCTGACAATGAGCAATAAAACTTGCATCAAATTAACACAGTCCTGCATTAGTGATGACAGAGTGCTAAAGGTGTTGAGAGAGAGGAGAATTTCAACACTCCTGAAAGGGGCAGAAGATAATATTTCTAGCCCATGCCAGCTGCTCTATTTTTATTTGGAGGTTGACATGCCCCTTGGTTCAGGAAGGTTTTCTGTTTTTTCAGTGTGAGAATGATCTGAAGTTGCATAGACTAATGCCCTGCAGCACTGGGCTGGACCCAAAGGACTGTTCAGTCCAGGTCGTGGAGCTAAACCTCTGGAAGCAAATTTTCTTTTCCTGGTTCACCTCCCAAGGAAGCTAAGATTATAGCCCTTCCTACCCCCATCACCCATCAGGCCCACCAGCACTCCTTCTATGTTCTGACTTCTCTTTCTTTCCCATCACACCACTGTTTTGACATGGTCTTCGCTTTATTTATGTTTGGTATGTACCGTTTGTCATCTGTCTCCCCACCCTAGATTATAAACTCCATGCAAACAGGGATCTGTCTGTTCACATAGAACAGGGTTTCCCAAGCTCAGCACTACTGACAGTTAGGGCTGAATAATTCTCTGTTGGGTAGGTGGGTGGGTGGGCGTCCTGCATATTGTGGGATGTTTACTGGCCTCTACTCACTAGATGTCAGTAGCACCCCCACCCCAGTTATAACAACCACAAATGTCACAGGACATTGAAATATGTTCCCATGGGAGCAACATCATTCCTGGTTGAGAACCGTTAATATAGAACAGTGTCTAAAACACAATAAGCTCCATAAATATTTGGTGAATAAGTAAATAGTGAATGGAAGAATTATCTCTAAGTTAATGAGGCTTGTTGTGTGGCAGTATGACCTGGAGGAAAGAAGCATAATGAGGTCTGCGTTCAAATGTGAGCCCTGCTTTTAATTAGTTATAGGAGCACAACCTCTCTAGCATGTAGTTTTCTGCCCGTGGCATCCATTCATTCATTTATTCTATAAACACTCCTTGAGTACCTATGTGCCAGACTCTGCTTTCGCTGTTAGGAATATGCAGTGAACAAAGCAACAAAGTCCCCATCCCCATAAAGCATATATGCTATACTAAGATGAGACAGGCAACCATAACAACAACAAAAATCAATACGCAGGATAATTTCAGGTAGAATATGCTATATAAATAAAACCATGTGATGTGTCAGATATTAAGCAAAAGACATGGCTATTTTAGATGGAGAGGTCAGGGAAGGCCACTCTGAGGGAGAAATATTTAAACTGCAACCTGCTTGAAAAACAGCCTTTTGTGCAAAGTTCTAGGGCAGGAATGGAGCGCATCTAGCCCGCAAGCCATATGAGGCCCGCAAAATCACTTGGTCTGGTCCTGCCAAGGCATTAGGGGTGAGTTAATTAAGTGTTTGACCAAACATAGCAGGCTAATTTTTAAGCTGATAATTTTGTATGGCCCTCCAACAATGTTATAAATCTCCAAATAGCCCTTGGCAGAAAAATGTTTCCCACTCCTGGTCTAGGGAAGAGTGTTCACAGCAGAGGAAGTGCAAAGGCCCTGTGGCAGGAATAGACTTGTATTTCCAAGGACAATGGGAAGGCATTGAAAGGTTTTAGGCCTGGAGAGAGATGTTCTAATTTAGTTTTCAAATGATCATGCTGGTGCTGGGTAAAGAATAGATTGCAGGGGAGCAAGAGTAAAAGCAAAGAGACCAGTTAGAAGGAAGCAGCAGACAAGAGACAAAGGAGTTGAGTGACTTAGAATAGACTTACTTGGGTGAGGGGTAGCAGGGGGTTGGGAGAAGGCAATATCACATAGGCCTCTCCTGAGAAGAACCAAAATAAGAGATGTGAATATGTTTTGAAAAGTGAAAATACACAGGATAACTTTAGGTAGAATATGCTATATAAGTAAAACCATGTACTGTGTCAGATTGCACAATACTGGATACAATGAAGAGAAACTATCATCTCCTACCTAATAATAGACAAACATGTAAACTGACTGTACTTCCGCTATGCCCACAGCCAATCAGGAGTGAGCATGCAAATTAACCCAACAAAGATGGTGGGTTAATTTGCATATGCAGGTGCTGAGTGGCCGAGCAGGGCAGGATGCCTGCTTTGAGGGGGAGGCGGGGTGGAGGGAGCTACAGGAGTGGTGCTCCGGCCGGGAGCGAGGACTTGTGAAGCCAGGGGAAGGAAGGCCTATTCTTGCATGAATCTTCGTACAATGGGCTTCTAGTATACTCATCAAATAAGAAGACTAGAAGTTCAGCCTCCTATTTTATCAAAAGGACACTCAAGTTTAAGGAGATTAAGTGATTTACCCAAGACCAGTCTACATGGTGACATTTAAGAGATGTAATAAAGCTCAGTATTTTTAAAGTTTCTAGGTAAAAGATTAATAAATGCATGATTTTCCCTTACAACCGAAAAATGGAGAAATAAAAGTCAAACAGGAAAATTAGAATCTCATAGCATCTTCTTAGTGTGTCTTTAAGATGACTTGTCCAATGTATATTGCATTTATGGCACATGATGTGAAATCCTTGGAACCTTAACATTGCATACAGAAGCATTTGTCCAAAAAAAAATTGTGCTGTCATGCTTTAAGCCTCCAAAATACACATATGGAGCCAGGTACAGGAGCCTTTAGGTCAGCCTTTTAAGAGCATCTTCCATTTTCCTTACGCTACATCATTGCATACATAATGCATGTTCATGGTTATGGCCTAGACCAAAACAGGCTGAGGGAGCCCCTGAGAAAATATGGTGCACTGTGCACACAGCCTTCACGTGGATTTGGCATCCCATCTAATTTTAAGACAAATTAAAAGGTCTGCATCAACGTAACTAAAGATTCAAAGCTACACCTATCAGTGTGTCTTTAGTCCTTGTGCTTCCAGAATCAGGACAACCCCAGAGGAGAGAGGGTGTCCTTCCCATCACTAGGAGCACTCTCAGGCCCCATACCTCATCTGGGAGTCCTTCCAGAAACTCTGACCTTACACAGCTCCGCCTGCTCTTTTCCTTTATCTACCTTTCCCTTTGGTTTCCTGTTGTCCTCAACCATGAAAGGCACCTAGATGCTGCTTCTACAGCCCACTCTCCCCGTAGAAGTAAGACCTTTTGCTCTGAGACAGTTTTCCATTTGTAGCTCCACGGGTGGCTACCAGATAAAGAGAAATGGTAAAATGTACCCGAACCTCTGGTGTTGGCAAATTTTCAATTACAGACTGGCTCAGAATACTTTTCTTTTTCTGTTTTCAGCAGCAATAGAGCCCTCAAAATGCCGGCTGCCCCAGTTGGGCATGGTCACTAATGGAGAAGAGGGGCGACTGCACATTTCTTTCTCCTGATGTTGAATGCACGGCCTGTGTAGCACTGAACTGGGTGACCCCGTGACAGCCTTTCAGAATTCAAGGAGAACTAATTGCTTCTAAAACGGTTAAGAAAATATCATTTGTTTTCCTCAGAGGATTCTCCAGATGTGGATCTATAATATATCCCGTAGAGATTTACCAAATAAATAGCCTACCTATTATTTAAAAAACAAATAAACAAACAAACAAAAAACCTCGAACCTTATAAAAACAGTAAAAGAGAATTACAGATTCTTGGCCACTAAAGTCTTTTAAACAGAAACAAATAATAATATTAAGAGTAGCACCTCCCAAATTGAAGGTTACCTTTCATCAAAGCTTGAAGTTCATGAATTCCAAGTTTTACATACCACTAATTATATGTAATTATTTATAAATATTTCATTTGAATATAATTACATATAATCATTAACTGGGAACCAAAACAGGAATGATAGACTGGACCTCTTCCACAAAAAGAAAGCAGAGTCATTTGCATACACAGAGTCATTAAGCAGAAGAAAGTCTGAGTGACAGTCTGAAATCCAAACCCTGCTGTGGAACAGGCTGCGGGACATGCTTCCACAGAGCAGGTGCTGAGGGACTGAGATAGGTCGCCCAATGCTGCCACCATCAGGTCACTGCCGGTAGCACACCACTTCTGCAGCAGTTCTGGCGAGCCAAAGGGGCAGTCGTGAGCAAACACAGTCCATAGAGACTGAACACACCAACACAATACCACTGGTCTCACATGGTGACTAACAGAAGCCCACAATGCCACATCCTTCTTATGTTTGGTGTGAGGTGCCTGAAGCTTTTGCTAAGACACATATTTCAGGTAAAGAGATGAACAATTTTTTTTTTCAAAGAACTCTTAATGGGAAAAAAATTTACTGTTCCAATTCCCCTCTCAAAGGGTCCTTTTGCCTCCCACTTCTCCCCACTCCCTGAGTCCAGGGAATAACTATATAATCTCTTCCTGCGAGTCATGCAATCTGTCCCCCTCCCCCAGCCTTCACCACACTAACTATGTAAACTGCAAATACTCCCAAGAGTCACGCATGAAGCCAGATCACAGTAGGTACAATGACGACCCCTACGCTTTATTTGCAGCAGAAGAAGGGTTCCTGGCCGGGAAAGCTCTCTGGGACTGGGCTTTGAGAGGGAGCAGAAAAGGAGATTTTGCATGCTTCATGAGTTTTCCCTGTGCTAGTCCTGTGTGAAATAAGAGCGTAAGAAATGCTGAAAGACACTAGTCATCTGCAGTCCTGGGTCTGCAGCCGCTCTGTAACCACAGACCACTCACTCCACTCTCGGAGCCTCCCCTTGGCACAAGGAAGCCACTCCTCACGTGTTCGCAGATATGGGGGCCAGTCACTGCATAGATTCCAGGTACCACCGTCTGAATGCCTTGAGCCACTGCAGCTACACCTAGATATCTACACTCATATTTTACCATGAGCCTCTAAATAAAAATCACCATAGCTCTTGCCAAGTCACAACGTATTCAAAATACATTTTAAATTTGTATTTATTAAATTCTGTGCTAAGCTCTAGTTAAGATTACAGAAGTACCGAACGATATGGTTCTATGCTCGAGAAACCTGCCATTATGGATGGGAAGACCAGAGTCTTATTAATATAACACTAATCATTTAATGCTGCTCTTTTTACCTCGCCACAGACTTCTCTGTCTTGAAATCCCAGTGTGCTTATCAGTTTCAGAACACAAAGATGATGAAGCTTGTGTTGGACTTTGAAAGATAAATGGAATGTTGGGAGGGCTTTGAAAAGAGGGAAAGTGACTGGAAATAATAAGGTCAAGGGGTTGGGGGAGAAGGTAAGGTAAGAGAGCCCAAAGTGTACATCATGGGGCGGTAGAGGTAAGTCAAGTGATGGGATATCCCATGAAGCTCCACTTGAACTGGTCGAGACTGCCTCTTTGGCCAGTGATTCTCCTCAAAGCAAGACAGACAAAAGCAAGTAGAGAAAAAGAAGAGGGCTAGGATTTGAGCAACTTGTCTTGTCATCTAGAAAACAATGACCTGAATTGTACAAACAGCATATATTGTCTTAGGTTAAGAACAGCCATCAAATGAATTAAAATGTAAAAACCTAAGCTCTGAGGAAACATTATGGCAAACCTTGTGGAAAATTGATCATCAAATATAAGAGGATCGTCCATAGGAGAAAAAAAGCGTCAGCAGAAAACAACTTTTATTGAAGAATACATCGGCATAGGCAATTTCCAGCAGCACTGTGTGAGTCGAGGTTTTTCTGTGTGGTTCTTAATACTCTTTCCTATATCTTTCAGGTTGTTTTCAAGAAAAATGGATTTTGTTTAAATGCCCTCTGGCCATTTCAGTTTTATTGCCCCTTCTTCAGCTTATCTGAGAGCATTTTCAATTTCAAAGGAGACCACCTGACTTATTATCATTCAACATTTACTAGTTTTTTTATGGTACTTTTTTATCTAAGAGAAAAAAAAAAAGAAACATCCCTCATTCTCTTCCTCCCACTCATGGACTAACAGGAGTAACAAACCATCACTTACCATCAGTGACACCCAGCAGTTGGTCCACCGCTAAAACCCTGACAAGGCCCACTGCAAGACATTTCATCCCCAGGGCTCAATGGCAGGTCACAGTGCCAATCACGAAACTTCACTGTCCCCAATGCCCTAGAGTAAAGGTCCAAGCTTCTTTATATGGCAGAAAAGACCCTCCATTGTTGTAGGCAGATAGACAGACATGAGCAGAGCAAGGACGATGGTCCAGGTACAGAAGGTCACCAGCGTGGAAAGCCCCAGGGGCCTAGCAATGGACAATCAATTGTAGGGTGAGAAAACCTACCCCCCAGGGTGACTTTTCCTCCCCTAGCATATCACTGGTCATGAGGTTTGGACCCCTTGACCTTTCCTCCCTAGAAATAACATCTATGCCTCAACTGCATTTCAGCTCCAGGCCCAGATAAGCAACAAAACCAGCCTCTGCTGATGTCAGAACTTATGTGCATTGAATAATGACCCCCTGCTCTGCTGCAGGCGAATCAACCACAATCCTGAAAAGACACACCTGGAAAACTGCTAAGTATTCTGTTAGGACTTTTCCTAGGCCCTCCCCTAAAATCTCTGTCCTTAAAATCCTTAGGACAGAGAATCCAAGATGGTGGCATAGGTAAACACCTAAACTGCTGCCTCGCACAACAATTTCAAAACTACAACTAAAAGACAAAACGTCTATTACCCAGAACCACGCTGGCTGAGTGGAAGTTCTACAACTAGAAGGAAAGAGAAAAGAGCATTGAGACGTGCACAAGTGCTGAAAAGCTGAGGTACGGAGGCGAGTGATCCGGGCTGGCGGCGGGCATTGCTTTTTTCAACCCAAAGGGAGACAAGCCCCGATTACTCTGAAATACAGTTTCTGGGGAGACGCGGGGGACCCAAACTCCTACGGGGAGAAGTTGGACTGTCTGACATCAGGTTGGAAAGTGAGGGGGGCTTGCTTGGCTGCACGCAAGAATAATTGTTTACTGCGCTGGGAAACGGGACGCAGTCGGTGACACAGAGCCGGATAACTAGCAGCCATCGCTGTTTGCCATGCCCTAGCCTAGTGACGTTCTGAGACCCCGCCCCACACAACCTACAAACCACCCAAGCTCCAAGCAGCAGCTTTAGCATAAGAAAGGCCTGCCCTATCACAGCTTAACCTAGCAAACTTGCAGCCTGGGCCAGACAGCTCCAAAACCTCCAAACCCCAAGCAAAGAAGAGAAAACTGTAGCTCTCGCTGTACCTCCTGCTGGGTGGACTCAGACAGTAGCTGACCTGCACCCCATTGGAGATCCAGAAGCCAGTGTACCTAGTGGTCAGTGTGAGAAACCAGATTTCAACTCCTCACATCCATAAGTGACACATTCAAGAGGCAGACTCAGCGAGCACCAAAGCCCCACTGAAACAAGTCCTGCACCATAAGCGTGTCTCCAGCACAGCAGTTCTTCCATTATAGACACAGCGAGTCCTCATAGCCGATTGGCCTGGAGGTCAATTCCTCCCAGCGTACCAACAGCAATTCAGGCTTAACTACACCAAGACTTTGCACTCAGCCCACAAAGGGGTGTACCAAGAGCGTCCACATCAGGTGATTGGGGAGGCTGAGCTACTGCCCCCTATAGGTCACCTACCACACAAAGCCACTCCATCAACACAGGGAAGCAGCCAAAATGCAGAGACAAAGAAACATGTCACAAATGAAAGAAACGGAGGAAAGCAAACTACTGGACAACATAGAGTTCAGAACCACATTTATAAGGTTACTCAAGAATCTTCTAAAAACCACCGAGAAACTTGATGACACTTCTGAGGAGCTTAGTGAGACCTTCAAGGACCTTAATGAGAATGCCAAAAAAATGGAAAAGGACCAGTCAGAAATGAAGCATACACTGTCTAAAATAAAGAATATACAGAAACTCAACTGTAGATCAACGTTCCCCAAGAATCAAACCAAGGATCTGAAATATGAGGAAACAAAAAACACCCAACCAGAAAAACAAAAAGAAAAAAGAGTCCAAAAATATGAAGATAGTGTAAGGAGCCTCTGGGACAACTTTAAGCGTACCAACATCCGAATTTTTGGGGTGCCAGAAGAAGAGAGAGAGCAAAATACTGAAAACCTATTAGAAGGAATAATGACAGAAAACTTTCCCTACCTGGTGAAAGAAATAGATTTACAAGTCCAGGAAGCGCACAGAACCCCATACAAGAGGAATCCAAAGAGGACCACACCAAGACATGTCATAATTAAAATGCCAAGGGCAAAAGACAAAGAGAGAATCTTGAAAGCAGCAAGAGAAAAATGGTTAGTTGCCTACAAGGGAATACCCATACGACTGTCAGCTGATTTCTCAACAGAAACTATGCAGGCCAGAAGGGAGTGGCAAGAAATATTCAAAGTGATGAACAGCAAGAACCTACAACCAAGATTACTCTACCCAGCAAAGCTATCATTCAGAGTTGAAGGTCAGATAAAGAGCTTCACAGACAAAAAAAAAGCTAAAGAAGTTCATCACCACCAAACCAGGATTACATGAAATGCTGAAGGGTATTCTTTAAGAAGAGGAAGAAGAAGAAAAAGGTAAAGATACAAAATTATGAACAACAAAATGACATCAAATACATACCTACCAACAAGTGAATCTAAAAATCAAGTGAATAAAAAATCTGAAGAACAGAATGGACTGGTGAATATAATAGAATCAGGGACATAGAAAGGGAGTGGACTGACAATTCTCAGGAGGAAGCGGGTGTGAGTGGTGCAGGAAGAGATTGGACAAAAATCTTACTCCTATGGATGAAGACAGTGGCGGGGGGTAAGGGCATGGGGTAGGGTGGGGTGGGGAATCAGGTGGAGGGGAACTATAGGGGGAAAACAAAAAGAGGAACACCTGTAATCTGAACAATAAAGATTTATTTAAAAAAAAATCCTTAGGACAGAGGACCCAGTGCGCTCTCCCTCCCAGAAGCATACCCTTGCCTGTCCCTTGCCTTTCTCCCTCTCCCTTCTCCCCCACCCCCCCCCCTTCCACCCACTACCATCAGCTTCCTCCCTCCCAAGCTCCAAGGGCTCTTCCTTTACCTCTATCTCTTGTGTCCTAGGCCCATTTCTTCTAGGGATTACTTTTTCTACCTGCATAATTTACCCAATAAATGTTCTCTTACAGTTTGGGTCTTGGTACTTGGTTTCCTAGCCAGAACCCAAGTACCAAGATTACCGAACCCAGGTTTGGTCTGACCCCACCAATCAGACACCTGGTGCCATTCTCACTGCCGACAACACCAGGACCTAGCCCCTGCCTCCTCCAGACCCATCTCTCAGTCCTCTTCCTCCCTCTGCCCACCACTCAGGGACTATTTGCAACTGTGCAGCTGACGGCCCTCTCTCCAGCTTCCCACCTAGGCTTTTGCACATGGCTTCCTTCTGCTTGGAGGGTTCTTTCACTGACCATCACCTTTGCCCAATCACTGCCTGTGCACCGGGGTAGGTGGTCCTCTTCTCGCCCTCGGTGTAGCCTATGAATCCAAACTGAAATCGCCTGTCTTCTTGCCTCTCTCTCCACCAGACTCTGAACTCCCTGAGGTCAGGGACAGTGTTTGACTTGGTTTTTCTGTTATTGTTTAATGTCTGGTTGATAGCGCCCTGCCTGACATGTAGCAGATACTCTGCAAATATTGAAGGAAGGGAGGACATGGTTACAAAAGAAGAGTTTCCCAATGGCCCAAGACAACAGGGTCAGTGCTGATATTCCAGGCCAGTACTTATTACCATCAGCAAAGTTTCTAATATTACAGGCTCTGAAAACATGAAAACCTTTCTACTGTACCCATCAAATCAGTTTTCACTTATGGCTTCAGAAATAGATCTGTTCCTTGACCTCTCTCATTGGCCACCTCAATAACAGCCAATGCCCTCCATGCAGGAGGAAGGCAGGAGCCGCCTCCTCCCGGGCTGTTAGGAGCCAGGAGGAAGGTTGGTTGGCAGGCATCTCCTGCGGAAGCTCAACCATCTTGTGGTTAAGTGGCTTCTAGCCTCCTTCATTGCTACAAGCTGCGACTCTGAAAACCCACTGATTCCGATATCTGGATCCTCATCAGAACATGTCAGGGGGAAATTTTTCAGTTTGCTATTTCTGAACGTGGGAGCCAGCTGGAGACTAGCCGGGGAAAATGCTCACTGCTCGGTCAGGGTATAGCGGAGTCTGACTGTGATAGATCCAGGCCCTGAAGTGCCTCATGGCCTAGGCTGCTCAGAATTAGCAGCTACAAGGAATTTCTGTCGGCATCACTGCCCAGACCTTCATTGAGCAGATGATGACACACAAGATCAGACAAACGCTATTTCACCTGGAGATGAATTTGTGAGATGACCATCCTTCCAATTGTCTTCCACATAATGTTGTGGCTCTTTAAGAAGGGTATTATGGATACAAATAGGCTTCTTGCGAATGCTTTCTGGACCTGCAGGTACTTTGAGTTTCACAAATCAAAAGCTGGTTTTATATTCATCAGTATTAGTCCTTGGACCCTAGATGTAGAACATGAGCCTCAATGTGACATCTCCATAACGAAACAATTCACATAGTGTGTCTCTTCTTTTAAAAAAGCAATTCTATCTTCTTCCAAACGACCCTTTGCTGAACTTATATAATTAAGTACGTTGAAATGGCTAAACTTCCCTCTGAGGACACACGCGCACACACGCCCATCATTTCATACCAGGTGCATGGATTAGCATTCCATTTATATATGTGCTTAATCTACTTTGCACAGAAGACCTACTTAAGCAAATGCTATAGATTCAGAAGTGCCCAAGAACTGACTTTTATAACCTAAGCAATTCTGAGCTCCTTGAAGGAGAAGAAAACTGATGAGCGCATTCCTGGCCATTCATTTTTCGGCATGCCCTAAAATGTTCTGCATCAAATCACACATTCTCCCCAGATGTGGTGATTTTAAAGGTCAGCTCTTGAATGCTGGTATGAAAAATGAGGTTTTTACTGACTCCCTAGTAAACTGTGGGTAGTCACCACTGCCTTTAGAGGGTCGTTTTATTTTTATCTCTGCATTACGATAAGCAACGCCCTCCTCAACATTTGGGCTACAGAGCTTGAACGTTTTCAGCTATTTCTTTCCAGGCAAGACCTGGAATCCTAGAGGATGATCATATGTCTAAAAACTGACAAGAAAGGTATGTTCAGTGGGGAGAGCCATTCTCACTGCTCCATTGCACTGAGCCATCTTCTATTTGAAGTTTTTATTAATGAAGTCATGTTTCTTTTCTAGTCACTAACCATCACCACTACCATCATCATCTCTCACACTCAGAGTCGACACTACCGTCTGTATGTATAAATGGAGCTGAAAGATTTACCTGTAAACTGGGGTCCCTGTCACAATGGGGGTCCATGGGTGATTCAACCACTAGACAGCATTTCAGCTCTGTTGAGCTTCCGTCTCTAACAATAACCACTGCCAGTTACTGAAACTTACATGCTTGCACAGTGCAAAGCACTTTACCTCATGCTCACGCCTCGAGAAGCAGGTGCTATGAAGGTGATATAATATGGTGGTTTCGGCGCATTGGCCGTGGAGTGAAAGAACGATGGTTCAAGGGCAGGCTCTGCCATTTACTTCACCTTAGAAAAGTTATTTAGCCTTTCTCAGTCTTAGGTTCCTTTGTCCATAAAATGGAGAAAATAAAATGAATAACTAACATGTGTGAAATGCTCACTATGTAAATCCCCCATTTTACAGATAGGGTAACTGAGACTTGATTGAGTAACTTGGACAAGTTTAGGGCTGAGAGAGCTGGATTGGAATCAGTTGTGCCTGACCCCCAATATCTATCTTGTTTGTACTATACCACACTGTTCTCCCTCTGTTCTCAGACCCTCAGTGACTTGGACACTGCAGACCCCTGGAATTTATGGCATGTTCTTGACAGTTGAGCTGTGTGTCAGAAAAGACAGGGGTCTGTCTAGCTTGCCTGAAACCATCCTTCTATAGCTTGCCCTGGGAACGTGTCTTCATTGCCTTTGTGGCCTCTGGATCAGCCAAGTAACACAGCATAAGCTAAATATGTAATTATCTTGTCCCCAGAGACAGTAGTAAGCACAGAGGGCACTGATTTGTAATCCCAGGGGATAGCAAGACTTAAAGAGTCTGAATCCCACTTCTGTAACCATAACCTGCCTCCAGGACACTGAGCGCCTGCCTTGGCTGCCTCACCTGGTCACATCTTGCCCTGACATCCTAAACTCCTGAGAAGTGGTTTGGTATAATAGATTGGGACTCAGAAAATCGAATGGCTCAGTCCCTGCCATTATTTACTGAGTGGACTTGAGCAAGTCTTTTCACTTATCCAAGCCTCCCTTTATTCATTTATAAAATGAGGATCCCTTTCCTTGTCAAGTGTTTATTGAGCCCCAGTTGTGTGTCTGGCAGCTTCTGGATACCAGGGACTGTGCTAGGGGACCATAAAGAGTCCTGCTTATCTTGAAGGGGCATTATGAGACTCAAATGCTAACTCACTTCCTGCTCTGAGGTGATTAAGACCGTAGTTGTTTTCGTGGCTGACTCATCTTGTCTATGGCTCAAATTCTATAGAGAAATTCCTTCTGGGTAGAAGATTATGGGCTTAATTACACCTCAACAGTTCCTGAAACCCAACCTAAGGAGCTCTCCAATATGCAGATAATTCATTGATGTAAAATTTCCCCCAACTATTAACCTCTGCTCTATCAGTAAGTACATATAACAGCAAATTAAAAATTACCAATTTGACTGCTGAGAAAGTCTTCCCCTAGGAAACTACCTTTGATCATCCATCCCACATCCTGAAACAGATGTAAGTGCCCTCCTTCCCCTATCTTTGCATTTATCAAGTTATATTTAAATCCCCATCAGTATCCTTCACTAGGTCCCCGAGAAACAGGACCATGTCTACCTGTTTCACAGTTGAATTACCAATGCCCAACACATAGTAGAGGCTCAGTAAATATTACCAAATGAGTAAATGAATGGGCCATAATTGATTCTATCAGAGTTGTAAAAACGATAGTTAGCAGGAATCCAACAAGGTCATACCTTTGCTAGATCACCTTAGCAAAGAAGCAGAATCCAGTGCTCCTTTTCTACCGATTATAGTCTTGACTTTTATCTTGGGAGAACTAAGTCTTCCCAATTATATTCGAGGGAGGAATAAGTGAACATCCCAAAAAAGGTTTTTGTGAAAGCGAAACATTTAAATGTTTCTAAAGCATGCCATTTTACGGTATGTACCCTTGTTTTATTACAGAGAACTCTAAACCTTGCTAATTAGACACCAACATAGGACCCCTGTTACCAACTTGGAGGGAGACACATCCAAAAAAATGCATCGAAACAAGAGCAAACGACATCTTTTGGAACTCTTCCAATAGCTTCTTTGCATACTTCTATGTTAATGCAGCCATCTTACAGCCAAAGTGCAAACACCTGGCTTGAAGTCTCAGAAACAAACTCATAAGGAGAGGCAGCCAAGGTTTGAAAACCCAAATTTATTGCTTTCTTTAGTTATTCAGGGAGGGTTGCATGTATCAATGAACAGCATCACTCCTAATTTGCTTGAAAAGTTAAGTCAGCGTTTCATATTTCATGTGCTTTCGCTGGCACAAACAATATTTATTAATTTGTTTTCCCCAGGCTGTTTTCTGCGACTTGCCTTTCTTTATATTCACTCCAGGGAGGTGTGTTAATTAAGTCAGGGGAGGCCTCCTCCATCTCCAGGGAAAAACTTGACATCTTTTAAAGGAGGTCTTGCCTTTATTATTTATGGTTAAAGCCCTTCCCATTGCAAGGTAGCATTCTGTCTCCATCTAAAACCCCTTTGTATTATCAACTGCATAGTCTGCATTTCAGAAGAGAAAACTTGAGTTCTTGAAAGTTAGACAATTACCCAAGGTCACATGGAAGAGTAGAAATTCTCTGCAGGGGCCTTTCCTGTACTTGAGTCTCACTGATGTGGCCACTAGATACCGAAGAGCACAGTCTTGTCATATTCACTAGCTAGCATTTATTGGACACTTCGCACTGTGCTGGGCAGCTTTACAATGCATTATCTCGTTAATCCCCAACAGTTCTATAAGACCTGATAGCATCATTGCTCTCATTTTGAAGATGAAGAAACTAGGGCACAGAGAGGTTAATTAACATACCTAAAGTTACCCAGCCAGTAAGTGATAGAACCTAAATGTGAACCTAGGTCATTTGACCATAAAATCTGCACTCTGAATTACCCACTACACATACTGCCTCACTAGCAGTTCCCCCAGATATGCAGGCTCCAGGAAAACCAAGAGTGTAGCATACCGTAGGGTTCACTCTATTTTATTCCAGTTTTCTCTTTTACTCCCTATGGTATGATTATCTGAGATCAAGTGCTATGAGGAAAGTTGTTTATAATCTTACTCAAAAAAGAGAACAAAAGGAAGATGAATATTGATTAAAGTAGCACTCTCTGATGGTGACAAGACTAATGCAACATTTCAAGACCAAAGATTAAAATATGTATGGAAACCAACTTTTTAATTTAAAATAAAAAAGTTGTATTGGACAACTCCTCAAAAAAAAAAAAAAGCAAATGAAACTCATTAGCTACATATGATGTTCACTAAAACACTGCAACTTATGTGAGAAAAAGTCATAAACCCCATATTTCTAAGAGAACTTCCAACTTGTTCTTTCTTCTGCTGATGTAAAAGATAAAGCCTCTCCCGGCAGCACCAGTCTTTGGTAAGTGGATGAGCCCCTCCTTGCTCCTTTTCCCAAAGCCAGGACTCGCTTTTACTTCCTTCTTACTTGACTTGGCAAAATGACTTTGCAGGAAAACTAGAAGGCTATGGACCAAAACGTTAACAGTGTTATCACCACCATGATGTTGCAAACGATCTTTATATTCTTTTCTTTATTTATTCATTTTAATATTTTTTCTACAATGAACATCTGTCCCTTTTGTAATAAGGAGGAGAAACAATGGTTTTTGTACAGACTTTTCAGTAAAGGAGTTCCCCAGTCGCCCTGCCTCAGCCTTCCCTTCAGTGCTCAGGGAATGGTTTTTATGGACACTATAAAGACAGACTTGCAGACCCTGGGAAGAATGATGAGGCCCTTGGGTGACTGATTCCTCCCCACCCTCCCAGCATTTTTACTTACACCTACTCTAGATTTAAGCCCTCAAATGACAGCATTTCCATTTTCTGCGAAACCTTACCTCAGTATGAAATCTACCCATCAGAAATATCCCAAAAATGCCATCCTTGCAGCGGCAAGCATATAAAACTCTAAGCAACTTACAATATTTCTGAGAAGGGAGCAAAGATATTTTTAATCTCTGTGTGTTCAATGTCATGCCGTGTTCCCCTTTGTGCTTCCATTCATTGTGGTGGCTCATAATGTACAGTAATACATTTTACATCTGCTAAATGCATTCTGGGTTTTTATATCACAGTTCAGAAGAATAGCTCTGAAAATCCTTTTGACTCTTTTATATGAAAACTACATTTGTGGAATGGGGTAATTAAATTCCTATAGTTTAATATAATGTTACCTCTGCTATTCTAGCTCATAAAATAAATCCCAACCATCTTCTCTCTGCTTTTGCTAGAAATGGAATTATACCAGAGATATTTCTGTTAATACAAGTATAAGATTTTTCAGAGACTGCTCCATTGTAGTTAAACCAGAAAACTCCTTCTTTTGTACAACCTTATGGAAATTGAAATGATTGCAAAAGTCTTCTGTTCTTGATGAATGTGTTCTGGCTTACTTTGAGAAGAAAAAGTAAGAAAGGCTCAATGTCAAGGCTTTCAAATCACAAGAAGAAGTTAGCTCTAGATGAAGACCTAGAGGATTTCAGGTCTTAAAATGACTTTAAATTTACTTAAATTATAATACAGTTCCTTTGGTGCGGTTAGGATTTCTTGGGTAAGGTAAGATCAAGTACTATCGTACTTGGGTATGAGGTAGATAATGGCATGGCATACATCACTAAAGTATTTCATCTCATTTTCTCTTCATTCAGCACTGGATGGAAGAACATTGCCATTTTAAGAAGACATTTGAGGCATAAAGAGATCATGTAATTTGTCCCTGAGTACAAGGTTAGGAAGTAACAAAGCTGGCACTTATATCATCAAAAAAAAGAAAAAGAGAGGTAACAAATATTAATGAGGTTGTGGAGAAAAGGGAACCCTTTTACACTGTTGGTAAGGATATAAATTGGAACAGCCACTATGGAAAACAATATGGAGGTTTATCCAAAAAAATAAAAAATAGAACTACGATACAATCTAGCAATCCCACTTCTGAGTATATATCCAAAGGAAATAAAAACAGGATCTCAAAGAGATATCTGCACTCCATGTTTATTACAGAACTATTCAAACAGTCAAGACATGGAAACAAACTAAGTGTCCATCAGTGATGTGTGTGTGTGAGGGTGTGCTAGTTATTTGGTCATAAGAAGGAAATTCTTCCATTTGCAATAACAAGAATGGATCTAGAGGGCATTATGCTAAGTGAAATAAGTCAGACAGAGGAAGACAGCTAGACAACTAGTTTATGATATTACTTGTATGTAGAATCTAAAATGCCAAACTCATAAAAGGAAGAATTGGTCAAAGGGTACAAGTCTCCAATAATAAGATAAATAAGTTCTGGGGATTCTAATGCACAGCACGGTGATTATAATACTATATTATATACTTGAAAGTTTCTAAAAGAGTAGATCTTAAATGTCTCACCAGAGAAAAAGAAATGGCAATTATGTGACACAATGCAGGTATTAGCTAACTAATCATTTTGCAATATATAAGTGTATTATATCAAGTTGTTTACCTTAAACTTACACATTGTTACGTGTCCATTATCTATATATATAAAACCCTGAGCGACTGGTCGACCATTTGACTGGTCACTATGACATGCACTGACCACCAGGAGGCAAGCACTCAACACAGGAGCTGCCCCCTCGTGTTCAGTGCACTCCCACACAGGAGCTCCACTCAGTTGACTGATGGTGCCAGATGCTGGGCTCACAGCTGGTGAGCGCAGCTGTGGCTGCGTGAGCCTCTCCTGCCTCCACGGCAGTGCTACTGAGTGGTAGTGGCAGGCGCAGCAGGGTTGGGATGAGCAGGAGCAGCACCTGGCCCAGGCTCGGGCTCCTCCCACTTTAAGCACTACTACATCTCTCCGGGGTCCTGGATTACAAGAGAGTGCAGGCCAGGCTGAGGAACCCCACCAGTACACAAATCTGTGCACCAGGCCTCCAGTATGTCAATAAATCTGGGGATAAAAAATCTGGCACTCGAGCCTCATTGAGCGAACTTCAGATCCAGACCCTTTCCACATCACACCACACACTGCCAATCAAACATCCTGAATAGCAGCTTCAACAAGTACTGAGGGAACCCCCACTGCTGACTTGTGGCATTTACGTGGATAAAATTAAGTGGGCACACAGCTCATTCAGCACACAGAGAATGAACAGTTACCAAAGAAGCTCCATTTTTATGAGTTTCCAAATACCTAAAGTAGGTTGTGGTGTTTTGTTTTGTTCGTTTTGTGTGTGTTTTTTTTCATCTGCAGTTATAAAATAGCTCTCTGAAGCCCCTAGGACATAGTTATAAATAATGAAGAAAGATCTGAGTTGCAAAAATATACAACTATTCTGGATTGCAAATGGATTTGTTTCTAAACACAGTGGGCAATCTAGAGCTCTTTGTAAATATATATTTTTATAGATTTCAGAGAAGAAGGGAGAGAGAGAAAGAGAAACATCAATGATGAGAGAGAGTCATCTATCAGCTGCCTCCTGCATACCCCCCCGCACTGGGGATTGAGCCTGGAACTCAGGCATGTTCCCTGACCAGAAATCAAACCGTAACCTCCTGGTTCATGGGTGGATGCTCAACCACTAAGCCATGCCAACCAGGCTAGAGCTCATTTTTTAAATTCCAAATAATGGTGGTGTTCTCATCATGATGTGAATAGATGGCACACACCTCATAATGGCAACAATGGATATCATACATGAGAAATACACAAACAGATAGAGCAAAATAGTCTTAGCTCCTCTATCAAAATTCTCAGAAGACAGCTATCGTCAGAAGGAGGTGTGGCCTTGGAGCACCCTAGTGGAGGCAAATGAGGAAAACTAAAAAAGACCTGAATAAGCTCTATGGAGCTTGTGAAAGAAATATAGCGTTCTTTACACGTGTTACTACTTTTCTATATGCATAGAAGACATAAAAGTGAAAGCAATGAGTAGGAATAGATATTAACTGTTAGTTAAGTTACTCTTGGAAATAACACACAAACTGATCATCTACCCAGACATCTCAATTAAAAATATATATAAGTACATTCCTTCCAGCCTTTTGTTAGCTTTGTATCAAAATGATCCAAACACTTGAACTACTTCAAAGGTGCTATATGCACTAAATAAGCCTGGGGCTTATTAACTCAAGCTTTCTGCAGAGAAACTGAAATGATCACTTCTAATGCCATCCATCTTCAGAAGAAGCTAGAGCTTTCTTTTACTTTTATTTTTTTAGATTGGAAAGAAGTCCCAAGGTTTTTATTTTAATTGATTTTTTTTTTCAGAGAAAGGAAGGGAGAAACAGAGAGAGAGAAAGATTAATGTGAGAGAGAGATATTGATCGGTTGCCTTCTATACATGGCCTGATTGGAGCTCGAACCTGAAACCTGGGTATGTGCCCTGACCAGAAATCGAAATAGCCACCTTTTGGTGTATAGGACAATGCTCCAACCAGGTGAGTCACACTGGCCAGGCCTAGAGCTTTCTTTTAAAAACATCGGAAATTTCCCAACCCCCAGCCAAGTAGGCAAAGATATGAGAGACCGGGAAACAAGCTGACATCCTTGGCAGGCAGGCAGGAAAACATTAATGGGCAATTCATAAACTAAGGTTGCCTTTACAATTACACTTCTAATATGAATTACAGTTGATTATTAGTTTAAGACTGAATGTACATTTTATTACCACTCTCAGCATGAGAAAGTACCAGTTATACCTGAAAATTCAAACACACTTGATTCATGGCCATCAAAAGCCCCAATCAATGCAAACAACTTCACTTGAAACAGATAAATTATTTGTTTTGATAAAGTATAAACAGAATCCTGTATTACTGATTTTATGACATTTCTTCCCTGCAAAAAAATAAAATAAAAATTAGCTGGTCTCTACTCACATGAATTCAACCCTTTCAAAAAATATTCTAGACTTGTATTTCCTAAACTGTACTCCTTGAAATATTAATAGTCTGGGATGCTAATACACATTCATAAAAAATAGACTTCTATGACCATATAATGTAGTTTCTCAATTCTCAAGTTCATTTTCTTTTTTACTTTTTAACCTTTTTTTTAACATTTCCAACATGGAGCCTCATTTTACAATGTAAAAAAAAAAATTCTGTGAATAGAGCATCAGCCTGTGGACTGAATGGTTCCGGATTCGATTCCAGTCAAGGGCACATGCCAGGGTTGCAGGTTCGATCCCCAGTAGGGGAAGTGCAAGAGGCAGCCCATCAATGATTCTCTCTCATCATTGATGTTTCTATCTCCCTTTCCCTTCCTTTCTGAAATCAATAAAATATAAATAAATAAATGCTAGCTGAATATTTTTTCCCCCTAAAAAAATAAAACTATTAAATTAAGGGTGTGTTTTACAACCAATTCCATCTTAAAATGGAGAAAGCATGGTAAACTTGGAAAAATAATTTTTTTCCACTTGTGGAGATTTGTTCTGCACCTTATCTTATTAAAGGTTCTGAAAAGTCCTGCACTTTATAAACAAAGCTTTTCACTTTAACTCAGTGTATCCCAAATATATTTGTCCATGGGTCGCTCCTTTTACAGAACTCATAATATCATTTCATTAGACTACAGTTCTGAGAACAGATTCTGAGAAAGTTTGCTTACTCCTTCATTACCCTTGGCCAAGACACCTCTCTCACCACCTTCGGAAGACCCAGTAACCAAATGCCTCTCATCAGAAAGTGAACAGAAACATGTGTCAGGGTCAACAACTGAATGGATAACCTAAAACTCTCAGTACAGGGAAAATTCCAACTGGCCACGGGCTGATTTGTTCTGCTTGGGAAACATCTGTGGTGTATGCATACTGATTGCTTTCTCCTAGGAGTGATGCACAGTTTTTTCTGTTCAAATGCCTTTCTGATGTGAGAAATGAATAGATTGAATTGAAGCCATCTGCATCATAGGATGGAATTCACCGTCTGGTGAAATGAGCCCCTTACATTTCCTAACACTTGGAAGAAGAGAAATCAATATTTTCCTAGGACTGGCTCCTAAATTTACCTTATCAGCAAGTTTCTGTTTCTGTATTCCTGAACAATTCCATGATAGAAGACGTATAGCAAAATAGCAGGAGGCAGGAGAGTGTAAGAGCAGACACGTAAAACAGAACCAACGACAGGGCACTCCTAGATTCCAGGGTCCAACTTCAGGCCCAGAATAAGTCCTACATACACTCATCTCACGCCACACAGAATTTATCTGCTGATACCTTATTAATCCAATTCTTAGAAGAAAGTATCAAACATGAAAATAAGTTTAAAAGATTGCCCAGCCAGCGTGGCTCAGTGGTTGAGCGTCAACCTATGAACCAGAAAGTCACGGTTCAATTCCCAGTCAGGGTATATGCCTGGGTTGCAGCTTGATCCCCAGTGGGGGCATGCAGGAGGCAGCCAATCAATGAGTCTCTTTCATCATTGATGTTTCTCTCTCTCTCTCTCTCTCTCTCTCTCTCTCTCTCTCTCTCTCTCTCTCTCTCTCTCTCTCTCTCCCCCCCCCTTCCTTTCTGAAAGCAATAAAAATGTATTTTTAAAAAATAAAAGATTACCATGTGCCTATTCAAAGACATACTTGAGCATTGTCCCACAGGCCCACCTGTCTAACAGGTCTCTGGTTTCTCTTGGACTAGCAGCATCAGCATTATCTGAGATCTTGTCAGAAATGCCGTCAGACCTCAGGCTCCATTCTGTGTGCCCATGAACTGCATTTCCACAAGATCCCTAGGTCACTTTATATTACAGAAAAAAAGTACTGATCGAGGAGCTACATAACCTTTGTCTGACTTCTGATTTACTGATAATCAGGGCCACATGCTTTGAGTTAGATGCTACCTTGTGAAGATTGATAAGTTGCACGTTATTTTTATTCATTAGATGCAAAAATGATCTCTGCCTGATAGAAAAGATAACTTCAAGGTTACGGTTTCTTGTCCTGTAAAACAGAAGCCATTTTGCACCTTATTCCTTCTTTCAGCGACTAGATAGTCTCAATCCCCCAATTCCTCTCAGAGCTGGATTGACCACCCTGCTTTTCTCTCATTATTGAGTTAAATTAATCTTTGACACGTGCTCAACATATATGTATGACAGTCTTGCTTATAACTGCTTAAAAGTATAAATTATAATTCAAACAACACTGAGATATTTAGTTCTAGTGAACACTGTAATAACCATCTTTTCTTAGGGAAAAAATAGCCATTGTCCAGCAAAAAGGCACTGAAGATGTTCAATATGATATGAAGATGAATCTAGGACCAGCTGGTAGTCTAGCATATAATCTAGATCTAGATACAAGGGCTGGCAACTGAGAGCCTATATGTTTCAGCTTGCAGACATAAAATGTCGCCAAAGAGCTTTAGTCGTGTTTTAATTTTTTAATTGGAAGGTGTAATGTGCCTTCTCCAGCTCTCCACAGACTCCAATACTCCTTATCATCTTATATCAGGCTGCTTCACACGTGTTTGCTACCCATCTGGTCCCTGAAGGCATTTACGTTTACAACCTTTAGAGAAGACACTAATCTATTAAATCCACTTAAGCCGGCACTACAGCGGGAAATGGCTGGTCTCAAAATTATAGCACACTCTACGCGGCCCTTATTGAGAGGATTTTTGCATATCTATCACACACAGACCCCGGACTGCTATGATGAGCATGAAAAGAGTGCAGCTGCCGAAACCAGTGGCCTTATTCATTACCCACCAGAGGGCAAATTATTTACATGTATAACAATTCATTTGAAATACATTTACCAAGCAGCAGCATCAATTTCTTCAGATACAAAAGAGTTTCATTTAAATGGTTCTCAGGGCGTAGAAACCATTGCCCACATAAAACAGCGGAGATGGCTTCATTCTCAAAACTGAGCATTATTAAAATGTCAAAATAAATAACAGGCAGAAATATAGCAAGGGAAGGCAGTAGCTCCAGACAATAGCCTGGTCCCTCTGAAATCAGACCCAGAAGTTCAAAAGCAGCTGGGACAAGACAGAGTTTGGCGGTGCCAATTGGTCCTAGTGGGGGTTGTTTTCTTCCTTAGATAGATTCGTTGACAGCACATCACAGAAAGTTATTAAGTGTCTGCTTTCACCAGGCATGACTCTCTTTTTCATCGGTGCTTAAATTCACGAAACAAGGACAAGCAGGCACAATATAAACAAAGTCATTAACAATATAAATCTCACCTAGAGTAAGAGAGTAATATGGCCTGTCTCATTGGCCTGCATAATGTGATTTCCGTGGTTTTCCATTTGCCCTCTCAATGGATTTTTCTTCTTCGGTACATCTCATCTCATTTTATTCTAGGATTTCTTCAGGGGCCTTAATGGGAACAACTTTGAGGAAATCAGCTAATAATACCTCCATTTCTCATCTGGACAGCTAAGAGGACTTGCTAGCCGCCACTATCGCCCACCGCTGGACATTGCACCCCTCCTAGTGAGGCCTTAGCTCTAATCTCTTAGCCTTTGCAATTGGGTCATTAAATTGGGCTTCTAGCTTCACACTTGGCTTGAGGGTCATTAATATGCATATCACTTGATAGGTTATTTATTCCAGAGTTTACTTTGAAATTGCCTGGCTGAAATCTGTGTTTTCTTTTAAGACCACGTTCCAGCAGTTTTTTATTCACTTTGGTTCTAACTGAGGGATGGCATGTGGTTCGAGAAGTCAAAGGAAGTTTTAGCATCATTTCAGGAAAAAAAGCCCTGACCTCCTCCATTGTGAGTTTATCCTCCATAGCCTCCACGTCACATGGAAAAGGCTTTCCAAATTTCTCTTTGGTCTGCAAAACACTGTTCAAAGTAAGTGGGAAAGCTCTAAAATTGGAAAGGATCAGAACTGTGAAGCTTGTGAGAGTTGAAACCAAAGAGAGTTGGGTGGGGCTCACGCAATATGGGGAAATGAGAAATAAGATCAGGCAAAACCCTGGTGAGATACCACCTCTCCACCCCAGATCTCCACTGCATTTACAAGAGACCCAGAATCTTTCAGGTGAAAGTTTTTTGCAAGTTTACACTCTGGTTGCTTTTTTTTTTTAACTGCAAGATTCCAGGCAGGTTGGCTCCCTTGGGAGATCCTTGATCCTCCCTCACCTGTCACCAGTCACTTCCTATACAGAGAAGAACCTCTCTGCTGGCCCCTGCTCCCATTCTGAATTCCAGTCTCCAATCTCAGAACTCACAGACACTTAGAAGATTTACCTTAAATCCACTTCTCCTACACATCTGCTCATGTATCTCAATAAAAGTTGACACTGACTTGGAGTGTTCTGTATTTCTGTGTACTAGAGTGTTAGTTCTTTGAAGCAAGTACTACCTTTTAGTCTTTTTTTATCCCTTTTTCATGGTACCTGAGATTCTTTAGCCTCTTAAAGAACGTCTGTTGACTTGATTGGCTATTTCAGAAAGGTAGGTACATTCCAGGGAAAGGATAATGAAAAAGCAGAGAGAAAGAGAGAGAGAAACATGATTAATGACCTAATGCTCTCTAACAAATGAAAGTGTTTTCAGCTATTAGAGCCAGGGCAATCCACAGCCAAGGGTATTGGAATCATGCTAAGAAATATAAGTTCCAAAAGAAACTTGATCATCCTACAGACTTACTGGCCTTAATAAATAGTTTTCAAGGTACATGTATTAGCTTTTTTTCTTATATCAAAATAGAAATGAAGGATAATGCCCCCCAAGGATGTTCATGCCCTAATCCCCAGAATCTGTAAATATGTTAACTTTGTAGCTATGATAAGGGCAGCATGAATTATCCAGTGGGCTCAATGTGTCATATCAGTCTTTAAAAGGAAAAGGCCATTCCCAGCAATAGTCAGCAGGAGAGAGAGAGGTGACAAAGGAAGAAAAGGCAGAAAGATGCAGCATGCTGGCTTGGAAGGTGGAAGAAGAGGTCGATGAGCCAAGGAATGTGGGCAACCTCCAGAAGCCAGAACAAGCAAGGAAACAGATTCTCCCCTGGAGCCTTCAAAAGGAACACAGTCCTGCCAACACCTTGACTTCAGCCCAGTGAAAACTCTATTGGAATTCTAACCTTATGAAACTGTAAGACAAACTTGTGTCGTTTTAAGCCATGCATAATTGGTTACAGCAGCAACAGAAAGTGAACACAAAAGGCAACCCTGGACTTCAGCATAGCCCTCAAAACTGGGGAGCAGGCATTCCCTGCTGAGCCCCCACACCAGAGAGATTTCTTATTCCAGCTGAAACTATCCTTCTATTGCCCCCTTTTCCTCTCTACCACTTGGCTGACTTTTTCTCATCTTTCAAGACTCAGTACAAACTTACTCTCCTCTGAAAAATTTTGTTTTATTTTCTATATAGGCTATAAAGGTCTGAAAAGTGGGGACCATGTCATGTTCTTTGTACATGTTAGTTTGAAAGATGGAATTAATTAATCATCATTTGATGGAGTGTAAAAAATAAGGAACAATCAAACTGCTTTCTTGTCACTGCTTTTAAGAAAAATGATCACTCACTCACTAGGATCCACTTTCACTCACATTCATCAAGTTCTACCTTAGTCTTTCTCCTCCTCTCTTTAGACACACACACACACACACACACACACACACACACACACACAACCTGGCAGTTAAATCCCAGTTTGTGGCTGTTCAAACAAGTAAGCAATACATTCATCCCTGATCCAAAAAAAAAAAAAAAAAAAAGGAGCTGTTAAAAAAAAAGAGCTGTCGGAGGTCAAAGGCTGAAAGCAGAAAATTTCAAGAAAAATTTAAAAGGCATGGAAAAGATTCCAAAACTTGGAGTTTAAACCCACATCCAAGATTTAAGAATTAAGTAACAGGACTCATCGATGATAGTTTTTAAAATATATCCACAAACACTTTGACACTCCTTTTCCAAAAAAGTGAAGCCTAATTTCCCCTCCCTTGAGTGTGAGCAGGAGTGAGTCCCTTCTAATGAGTAGAATATGGCTGATGTGAACAGCATGAGATCAAGTCAAAAATGGCATTACAAATCCCTAGCCACATGAGTGACCCATCTTGAGATAAGATCCCAAACCTTCAGACAATCGCAGGCCCACATCTTGACAGCAACCAGAGAGGAGACCCTGAGCCAGAACCACTCAGTTTAGCTATTCCCAAGTCCCAACCACAAACACAATGAGGTAATAAATGTGCATTGTTTGAAGCCTCTAAGTTTGGGGGTTATTCATTATGCAGTAAAATAGTCAATATGAGATACATTCCCTAGGGCAATGGTCAGCAAACTCATTAGTCAACAGAGCCAAATATCAACAGTACGATTGAAATTTCCTTTGAGAGTCAAATTTTTTAAACTTAAACTTCTTCTAATGCCACTTCTTCAAAACAGACTCGCCCAGGCCATGATATTTTATGGAAGAGCCACACTCAATAGGGCCAAAGAGCCGCATGTGGCTCGCGAGCCACAGTTTGCCGACCACAGCCCTAGGGCAAAGATGACAAATTGGAAAGTTAAGAACCTAAAAATGTCTACAAATATATTTTTCTCAGCTCAAAATGGTAGTTTTTTATGAGCCAAATTTTAAAAATCATTCAATTCTATTTAGAAATCTAGATTGCCAGTCTCGCTCAAAAATGTGGAGATCTGGCAACACAAAGCCTGCATTCCCATCTGGCAGCCGTAAGCGGAAAGAGGACCAGCCTTCTGCTGGAGAAGACGCATGCTCTCCCGAAGTGCACTGGAGTCCCACTGACCCCTATTCATGCCCACACTACACCAACAGAGTGGCTTTTGCATTGCTGTTCCTCTTTTAGTAGAGAAGTGTTTGCCAGCTCCCATATCTTTATCAAAAGTAGGATATAAAAGATATGCTGAAAGAGCTGTGTGTCTTAAGAAGACTAAGAAAAAACTTACTTCTTGGTGGGAGTGAAGAATATTCTTGCATGTCTAATATGCCCTAAACATGTATCTGTATCAAATACACACAACTTAAGATCCTGTTTTTTTCTTCCTCTTGGAGCTTTGCTCATCTAGACTACCTGACTAGTCCCTGTAGGTAAGTGAGTTTGCCAAGCCTGCTCTTTCTTATGGGCTCTTTGAAATGGGGCTAAAATAAGTCACATGAACTTGTCAGATCTGGCTCATCAGCTTCTTCAAGGTAGCTGCCAATACACCTTCCCTCTCATACTGCATGTTTTGAGAAGAACCTTGCTGAGACCATAGAATCTATAAAAACTTTCTGGTTTTGTACAAATAATAATTGTTTAGCCTGAGCTTCTAATTACTGACTCAAATTGTGTCTGAGTACAACCATAGCAACTAACCAAAGACATAATCCCAAGCACAACCCCTACTTCACCATAAATGTGTACTTTTTACTATTATTAATAGTTCTAGGAAATCGACATTGAAAATGAGTCAGAAAACTCAGCACACAGAGCAAGCCTGGCCCACCACCAGCTTTTGTGAATGAAGTTTTCTTGGAATATAGCCATACTTGCTCATTGACAAACTGTGGCTGCCTCTGCACCATAGTGGTTGAGCTGAGTAGTTGTGACAGAGACCTTATGACCTGCAGAACTAAAAGGTTTACTACTTAGCCAAAGCCTGAATGAGAAGAATCAAACACAAGTATGTGGGTGGTTAATAAGCCAAAAACACACTGCTTCAAAAGAACACAAAACAGGAGAAGATAAAGTCACCATGCCCTACCCAGCATCTTTGCCATAAAATCCATAGTTGATAATTCTAAAGCTTTCCTTACCTTACAAATGAACATAAGTAGAATAGGTTTTTAAGTTGAAAATAAACTGACCGTGGCTAGTTTCTGAACATCTTCATCTGATGCTCCCAGAGATGCCAGGCCTATTTCTTGTGAAAATTGAGCAAACTTGGGGTCCGCAAGTAGTGGAACATGTCCCAGAAGTTCATGACAGGTGTCTCTGACAAGAAAAACATCACAAAGAAATGTTATGCTAGAAGCTTTAACTATCACTGGTAGAACAAGACTTAAAATCCTAAACATAACCTTGATATGTTTACTCTAATTAATTCCTGTTAATTTCATCAATTCTAAGACTTTTTATCACATTTTAACAACTCTGAAATCCAGATGAACCTTATAGTCAATGGCATCTTAAATTATGATATATAATATTTTTAATAAAATAATAGCCACTACTATTTACAAGTGCTTACTTTATACCAAGCACATGATAAGTGTTTTATTACACAGACACACACACTGAGTGGCCAGATTATTATGTTCTCTGAACGCATAATAATCTGGCCACTCAGTGTATATCCTATATAATAAAAGGCTAATATACAAATGTCCCCTCGACCAGGAGTTCGACCAGCAGGCAGGCCAGCCAACCATCCATGTCCCCTCCCCCTGGCCAGGCTGGCTGGACTCCACCCATGCACATGCACGAATTCATGCACTGGGCCTCTAATATATATATACACACTGAGTGGCCAGATTATTATGCGTTCAGAGATCATAATAATCTGGTCACTCAGTGTATGTGTGTGTGTGTGTGTGTGTGTGTGTGTCTATATATATATATTCAATCCTCAAGAGAAACTGAGAGGATTAGAGGATTAAAGTAACTTAGTACAAGATCCTATAGCTCAGGGGTGAGCCAACTACAGCCATAGATCAAATCTGGCCCACTACCTGTTTTTGTAAATAAAGTTTTATTAGAACACAGCGATGCCCATTTCATTTATGTATTACCTGTGACCCCTTTTGACTAAAACAGCAGAGTTGAGTAGTTGTGACTGAGATCATATGGCCCACAAAGCCTGAAATATTTACTAGTTGGCCCTTTACAGAGAAAAAAGCTTGCTGACTCTTGCTATAGGTAGTGATAAAACCAAAATATGGCTTTATCCAGCTTGTTATGATTTCCACATTCTTGCTCCTAACCATTCCTTCAGTTGCACTGCATCTCATGTCACACTTTGCCAGGCTCTGGGAAACAGCAGAGGATCATACTGTCATCGCCAAAGTGGCTTTCCCCACAGACAATTTATCTGCCTATAACACAAGCAATTCCCTTGAGCCTGCAGAATGCAAGACCCTCCTAGCCCTCTGCTTTGGTTCGCCTGAACTAAGTAATAAAAGAAGCTTAGAACCTCACTCATTTGCCTGAGCTTCCATTTGGAGCCAAATGATCAGGCAAAGGCAATATGTGTCACAATTTATCAAGGCAGATGACTTACTGAGTCATCTTCATGAATTACAGACTGTTTCCTGAAACCACACTATATTGGAACGAAGTCCCCTATGCCTCTCTGGAAATGGATCAAGAGGCAGCAATATTTTATTTTCTTTACAAAAACCAATTAGCCAGGTTGTAATTGAAAGATGTTTCCTGATTTCACCTGGGCTCCTCTGAAGTGTATCACATCAAACAGGTGCTATAATATAAATGCCAGGTGCAACCACCTATTACAAATATAAAGTAGGTTGGATGGTTATGTGGTTGAAGCAAGTGAATGGTGGTCAAAGACACAAGATTGATGCCCACATAAAACAGATGGCATTACTCAATCAAAAAATCTTGTTCCCACAACTGAAACCACATCCCCACTGGCCAGCCACTTCACAGACACATCAAGTGAAAGGGCAGCCAAATGACATATGTGGACATGATACTAAAAGAAACTCCAAATTCGTTCCCTGTCAACTGTGTGCCAAAAGCTTTCTTCTTGCACATAAACTGAATTTGTGGAGAATAATATGTGTTGTGTGGTTTTTCTCTAATCACAATGCTTAAGGCAAAAAATTGGGGAACAACCCTCTTATTTTACCCATGAAAAAAAAATAAAAACAGAAAGAAATAAAAGGAAAGATAGCATATATTGAGTTCTTACTGTGTCCTGGGTACTTTACAAAATGTTTTCATATCACATTGTTAATTTAACCTTCAATTACAAAGAAGTCTTATTATTACCCCCTAACAAATGGTCAAGCTAAAAGTCAGTAAATTTAGGCATCTTTGCAAGGTCACTCTGTTAATAAGAGACAGAGACAAGATTTGAAATAATATTCCTCTGCTTAAAGCTATGCTCATTCTGTTCTATTGTTCTAACTTGTATTTGTAGAGTAAATGATAAAGGAGGGAGGCCTTAGTTTGTGAGGAGGAGAGTTCAGCCAAGTTAGTTAGCCCAAGTAAAAATGTAGTCAGTATATCCAAAGTCTCTTGTCCAACTATTCAGTAGTCTTCAACCCTCCCAGTTACTTGAGGAGCCTTTTTAAAGTTACCAGGGAATGGGTCCTACCTAACACCAATTCAGGCTGACTCTTTGGGACCTGAGCCTCTGTATTTTTTTTAAATTCTCACCCAAGGATATGTTTTGTAATTGACTTTAGAGAGAAAGGAATGAAGAGGAAGAGAGAGAGAAACATGGATCAGTTACCTCCCATATGCACCCCAATGGGGAATCAAACCTGCAACCTAGGAATGTGCCCTGACCGGAAATTGAACCTGCGACCTTTTGGTGTACAGCACAACACTCAAACCAACTGAGCCACACCAGCCAGGGCTGAGCATCTACATTTTTTTAAAAAATTTCTGGATGATAATGAGACACAGCCAGTGTGGAGACCCAATACATACTGATGATGCTAGGAGCTCTTCTAGCAAACTTCAAGCAACTAGTACTTGAAATTGAAGCTGAATGTGAGTATGTACTTTTGAGCTGTTCAAATTTAATTTCACTAGAACCACATCATTAATACTGGAGAATAATGAAAGAAGGTGACAGAAAGGTCACCAGGTAGCTAATTATTCCTTTGTGTGTATTTGATGCAGTTAAATGTCTAATACTTCCATGCTAGGAGTGGACCTCATAGACTCACGCCTGTGATCAGTTTTTTAAAAGGTCATGCTGTCTGCACCACTGTTGGAATTAAGATCAAGTGGCCCACCCTGGATAAATCTGAATACACCACTATAAATACTAAAGCATCCCAGTGATCCAGGCAGAAAAATGTGACAAAAATAAGTCCAAAATTAGACCAGATATCAAACTCCAGGGAAATACTGATGCTGGTATTAGCTCCCAGGATAGATAAGCAAAGTGAGCAGAAACAAAACTAACTTTGTGGCCAACACATATTAAATGCTTGCTGTGGGTCAGGCACAGAGCTAAGATCTTCATAATGTGAGCATAGGAGAAGTTGTGCCTACTGTGCTGATGAATGCCTGGTGCAGTACCAGATTTACTTTTGAGCTTATGTACTTGAGGAAGCTGCTGCAGCAGACAGCCTTCCATCTACCTAGGTCCTAATGGAGTCTAAACGGTAGGAAGGAAAGTGGAAAGCTAGTGATTGGAAAGGCGAGAACAAGGGAAATACAAGAGATCCCAAGACATTAAGGAGTCCATTCTCTGTGGTAGGAAGGAAGAGAGCTGTCACCTGGATTTTAAGTGAACGTGCCATAATCAGAAACCTGTACCTCACAGCCAGTTTAGAAATCTTTAACAGCATTACAATGGCAAGGTAATCCAACTATATCTAGGAGAGGAATTATAAATTTGAAAGAAAAAGAAATCATACAGAGAAACCAAGATGGTGGCATAGGTGAACACCTAAACTGTTGCCACGTACAACAATTTCAAAACTACAGCTAAAAGACAGAACGGACATCATCCAGAACCACAGGAAAGCTGGCTGAGTGGAAATTATACAACTAGAAGGAAAGAGAGGGACACACGGAGACTCAGAGGAGCTGCAAAAGGCTGAGGTACGGAGTCACACGCACAGAGAGGATGGGCGGCTGAGTGCCTGGCTAGCTTTCTATAGCAGGAGAGAGACCGAAGCTCCCAACTGCACTGAACCCCAGTTCCGGGCGAGACCCTGAGGTCCCAGACTCACATGGGGGGAGTCTGAACTGTCGGGAAAAGAGAGGAGCGCACGGAAACTCAGAGGAGCTGCAAAAGGCAGAGGTCTGGAGGTGCGCGCGCAAGTGCGCACAGAGAACTGACTGCTGAGTGTGCCACTGGCTTTCTCTAGAGGGAGGAAGACGGAGGCTCCCGACTGCACTGAACTCCAGTTCCGGGCGAGAATCTGGGAATCCAGATTCATTGGGAGAGAAACTGGACTGTCTGGCAGCAGGCGAAACTCGAGGGTGGCTTTCTCTCAGAGGTGCTTGCAGTGATTATTGAGAGACACTGAGACCCGGGGCCTCATATGGCAGGGCTGATGGGAAGCCAAGGCTGTCTGCTCAGCCCCGAGCCTCTGCCCTATCCAAGCTGAGCACAGAGGGTTTTGCAATTTTGCAAGTCTTGTCTCATAAAGCTGTCTCCAGCACAGAAGCTCTCCCAGCATAGACACAGATGATTCTCACAGCCAGTTGGCCTGGAGGTCAATTCCTCCCAGTGATACCAACAACAATCAAGACTTAACTACAACAAGGCTGTGCACACAGTCCACAAAGGGAATATGAATCTCTTGTATTTCCCTTGTTCTTGCCTTTCCAATCACCAAGGGGTGCACCAAGAGTGTCCACTTCAGGTAACTGGGGAGGCTGACCCACTGTGCCCTAGAGGACACCTAGTACACAAAGCTACTCTACCAACTCAGGGAAGCAGCGAAAATGCAGAGACAAAGAAACAGATCACAAACGAAAGAAATGGAGGAAAGCAAACAACTGGATATAGAGTTCAAAACCATGGTTATAAGGTTTTTCAAGAATTTCCTAAATAAATTTAGTGAGACCCTTGAGGATATGAAAAAGGACCAACTAGAAATTAAAAACACACTGACTGAAATAAAAAATATTATACAGAGACCTAAGAGCAGACTAGAGGAATGCAAGAATCAAGTCAAAGATTTGAAATACAAAGAAACATAAAACACTCAACCAGAAAAGCAAAAAGAAAAAAGAATCCAAAAATTTGAAGATAGTGTAAGGAGCCTCTGGGACAACCTCAAGCGTACCAACATCAGAATTATGGGGGTGCCAGAAGAAGAGAGAGAACAAGATACTGAAAACCTATTTGAAGAAATAATGACTGAAAACTTCCCCCACCTGGTGAAAGAAATAGACTTACAAGTCCAGGAAGCACACAGAACCCCAAACAAAAGGAATCCAAAGAGGACCACACCAAGACACATCATAATTAAAATGCCAAGAGCAAAAGACAAAGAGAGAATATTAAAAACAGCAAGATAAAAACAATTAGTTACCTACAAGGGAGCACCCATATGATTGTCAGCTGATTTCTCAACAGTAACTATGCATGCCAGACGGGAGTGGCAAGAAATATTCAGTGATGAATAGCAAGAACCTACAACCAAGATTACTCTACCCAGCAAAGCTATCATTCAGAATTGAAGGGCAGATAAAGAGCTTCACAGATAAGAAAAAGCTAAAGGAGTTCATCAACACCAAACCAGTATTATATGAAATGCTGAAAGGTACTCTTTAAGAAGATGAAGAAGAAGAAAAAGGTAAAGATAAAAATTATGAACAACAAATACATATCTATTAACAAGTGAATCTAAAAATCAAGTGAATAAAAAATCTGATGAACAGAATAAACTGGTGAATATAATAGAATCAGGAGCATAGAAAGGGAGTGGACTGACAATTCTCAGGGGGAAAGGGGTGTGGGGGGTGCGGGAAGAGACTGGACAAAGGTCGTACACTTATGGATGAGGACAGTGGGGGGGAAGTAAGGGCAGAGAGTGGGGTGGGAACCAGGTAGAGGGGAGCTATGGGGGGAAGAAAGAGGAACAATTGTAATAATCTGAACAATAAAGATTAAATTTTTAAAAAAAGAAAGAAAAGAAATCATACAATCCAGCAGTTTAAGTTCTATTGTTTCACTGAGAGTGAAAGCTTGGCCCTGGGCGGTGTGGCTCACAGTTGGTAGGAGCATCAACCCCTACACCAAAAGGTCATGGGTTCAATTCCCAGTCAGGCACATGCCTAGGTTTCAGCTTCAATCCCTGGCCATGATTTGGGAAGCAACCGATCAATGTTTCTCACATCCATGCTTCTCTCTTTCTCTCGAAAAACAAACAAACAAATAATGAAAGCCTGAAGCAAGATGTCTAACAGAAGGATTAATGGCAGGTGAGGGGTGCCCTCTGCCCCATTAGAAGCAGAAATGATGGCTCAGGACTTTGCTACTCTGTGCCCTCTCTCAGCCCCGCGTCCAGGCAGAGACCCCGGGAAGAACTGCCGCTGAGATTCCCCAGCCAGTGGAGAGGCGGTACAGGAACCAGCTTGTCCTTGAGCCAGGCTGTGAGCACCATATTTTCACACTAGAAAGAAGGTGATTACCTGTTCTGACATTAGTGGAACTTTCTCAGAAAGAAACACCAGGTTTTTCTCTATCCCAGTGTCTTCCAATAATTTTCGGGGTGTAGACCAGGGAAACTGTAGTGGAAAGATCTTTAATGTTAACTAATAAAAGCAATTCATTAACTTTGAGAAGTTGACATTTTCTCGAGTATCTTTGAGACTGAAGGACTTAGCCGCTAGGTTGACTACAACTCTCCGGGGCTGAAAGAGGTTGCAGGCTATTGGGAGCCTGAGGGGGCAGACTAAGCTTTCTCTCCAGCCTTTGCATCAGTTCAGTTGCACTGGGCTGAATCATGCTATTTCACCCTATTTTACAAAGTGCAACAGCTTTCATGTCCTGCAGGTAAAGTAGTTCCCTGCCTCGGTTACGGCATCCACTGCTGGACCCCTGAGTGTCTAATTATGAACAGGTTTCTGATGTGAGTCCACAGCTATTGCCTTATCTCACCAGATCCCTCTTAAAAGACCCAATTATTTGGCCATAATTGCACCTGTCAGCACATGCTGCCTCCAATCTCTACATCGGCAAACTTTTTCTCTTTTTAACTCACATTCCTTTGATGTATTTTCTCCTGAATAATGCTTGTCAGAGCCCTTTACACAATAGCGCTCTGTTCACTGAAAATGTCGGACCTTTCAAAACTGTTAACACTGTAAAACATCATGTCTCCTTTTGACCAAAAAAAAGAAAAGAAAAAGAACGAAAAGCTATAGCTGATATCAGACACTAAACTTTGGCTGCGCTAAATTGGAATCTTCTCTGATAAGCCCTTCAGAAGGACTCTAAAGCCTGCTGAAATGGGCCTACAGAGGGGCCTGGGCAAAATGCCTCCAGGGAATTCTTAAATCATTCTCAGAAAGTTGCCATCATTTTGCTGCATTGGGAAACAAGGGTCCTGGTTGTTAAATTCAAAACGAGTCTGGCATTTTTCCCCCTCTTATCGGTTTCCAAAGCTCACTCACCCAGATACGAAGATGTGTTGAACACTTCTTTCAATTCCTGCTGTAAATTAAAACCTTTAAGAAGCAGTGAGTGGGCACCCAACATTGGCTTCCAATCCCAAATCTGCACAACTGTCTTTTAAGCCATATTTCTACAGGTTTTGTTTTTTGTAAATGACACGGAAGCCATCACGTAACTACATCACAAAAAGAAAGAAAGGAAGAGGGGTAGAAGGGGTGGGGCTTTCACATTGATGAAAAGGAAGTAGATGAGCTGGAAGCCAAAATAGGGTATTTTTTTTCAGCTGTCACACAACATTTGGTGGGTAAATGCAAGTTGTCTGGGATAACACACCTGGACGCATTGGAAAGGGGGTGACTTGGTTTGTTTTCACTGCACTAGGAGATGAAAACAGAAATTCATTTAGTATTGAGAAAAGAATGTTTCAGTGTTCTCTTTGGAGCCGTATACAGAGATTCTTTAGCTTAGGTTTAAAATACCGTACTGTATAATCCAGCCCAGTTTATAGGCAGCCCTTATGATCATTCCCTCTTTTATCCTTATCACAGGGTAGATAAACACCTTTGTGACCCTCTTTTTATGAATCCAAGCACCTGGATACTGCCCTGGAGAAAGTCTTATTTACTTTTTTCCCCTTAGGAATTGTAAGTAAGGCCACTGATGTTACTCTTCTGCACTACAATTCTTTATAGTTATCTTTTTTGAAATTTAGTTCGAGAAGCATTTATACTATGTGCCTATTATGGACCAGGTACTATCTTAGGAACTGAGGTTTAACAGGAAATAAGGCATTTCTGAATGTAACTCTTAGCAAAAGTCACCTTATCCTATATAATAAAAGGCTAGCCACCATAAGCGAAACAACTGGAACGACCAGAGACCAGAACCACGGCGGCCCCTCACCGGGCTGGCCCCACCCCCAAGCAAGAGGTTAGGGGTGATCAGGCAGGCAGGCAGAGTGGTTAGGAGTAATCAGGTAGGCAGGCCAGCAGTTAAGGGTGATCAGATAGACAGGCCAGTGGTTAGGGGCCATCAGGTAGGCAGACAGCCCCTCTTTGGGCTGGCTCCACCCCCAAGCAAGTAGTTAGGGGTCATCAGGCAGGCAGGCAGAGTGGTTAGGGGCAATCACGTAGGCAGGCCAGCAGCTAGGGGTGATCAGGTAGGCAAACGACCCCTCACAGGGCTGGCCCTGCCCCCCAGCAAAGAAAGAGGGAGGCCCAGGCCACCCTCGGCAACTCTGTGGCAGGTATGCGGCTGGCCAGCAATCACCCCATAGAGGGAGGCCCAGGCCAGCCAAGCCATCGAACCCCACGCCTGTCGCCTGCAGAGGGAGGCTACTGGTGATGGGGGTGGGGGGGCAGCGCTGCACAGATGGCAAGCAGTGGCAGCGGTGGGGGTGGGGCCAGCTGCCTGCAGCCAGGGGAAGGAAAGCCCTGATAGGCCCTGATCTCAGGCCAGGCCTAGGGACCCTACCTGAGGGGTCCCAGATTGTGAGAGGGTGCAGGCCCAGCTGAGGGACCCCACCCCCACCCCGCCCCCCCTGCCCCCACCCCCCACCCCCGAGTGCATGAATTTTCATGCACTGGGCCTCTAGTGTTTCCATAAAAGCACAAACAGCAAGTCCTAACTTTCCTGACCAGTGAAAGAAAGTTTCCAGTTCTCACAAGTGGCATGAGCGCGCACACACACATGCACACACACACCAAAAAAACACTGTAAAGAAACCTTTCAATGTCTCTAGTTCCTACCATCTCAGCTATTTCTTATTTCTTAAAGAAATAAGAGACTTTTAATACTTTCCCTGCCCCTCCTAAATTTCACAACATACAGGGTATCCCCAAAAACTGTATACACACGTAACAGTTGATAGCTCAATTGATGTTTCTTTCTTTTCAGATTTAACCCACTGGAATTAATAATTATTCAAAGTGTGTATACTTTTGGGGGGACACTCTCTATTAAGAAGACAATATAACATAATGGTTAAAAGCTAATACCCTGGAGTCAGACCTAAGTCCATCCCTCCCAAGGCAAGTGACTCAGAGGTGGCTGTGCAAGAGGACCTCCTGCCGAGCACATGGGCACAGCAGCCTCCTCTCTGACGGAAATGTTCTGTATCTACATCATCCAGTATGGCAGCCACTTGGCAAAGGTGGCTACTGAGCACTTGAAAGGTGGCTAGCACTACATTTAGAGGCCCGGTGCACAAAATTTACACGGGGGTTGGTGTCCCTCAGTCCAGCCTGCACCCTCTCCAATCTGGGACCCCTCAGGGGATGTCCAGCTGCTGACTCACAATCCAGGACATCCCCCTGCTGGCTCCTAAATGCTCACCTGCCTGCCTGCCTGATCACCCCCTAACCACTCCCCTGCCGGCCTGATTAACACCTAACTGCTTCCCTGCTGGCCCGATCACCCCCAACTGCCCTCCCGTGCCTGCAGTCATAGCAGTCAGTGCTGGGTCACCACGGCAACCCAGCATTGACTGCAGGACTGACTTTCTCCAGTCATTATGGATGTGACAGACCCAGGGTTTTTATATATTAGGATTTCATTTTAATTAATCATTTTAAATAGCCTCAGCTGTACTGTTTTCTCAGCTATACAATGGAGACTGTAAGTGTCCCTATCTCCTGGAGTTCTTAAACAGTGTAGTAAGATAATGCATTAAACATAAGCTCCCAACAAGTTATGTATTATTCATCATATTACATTCAATTATACTTACACTGAAGTCTACTGTACTGCCACAGTTTTGCTCTTTGGGGGGATATTCTATCGCTTGAATAAGAAGCAGTAAACTTCTCTGGGAGAGAGGCCATGCCATGTTCATCTTGGGATTCCCAGTGCTCAGAAAAGCCTGGCACATCATAGATGCCCAAGGGCTACATTTTGAACTCAACTGAATAGAACAGTAATGGCGGGGCTCTGCTGCTCCCTGTAGAAGTAAAGTGAAACCCAAGTACAGTTTTCCTAATTCTCAGTGTCCCATAGGGCTTTGGACTCTACCTTGGTTTTGCATCTCCTAGTTGTGAGACCACAGGGAAAACACCTGACTTCTTTGAACCGTGGAGTTGCCATCTGTAAAATGGTGACAATCCCTCCAGATGGACAGAACATGTGTGGGAAATGTCAGGTCCCTTTTTCCTTCTCTCTTCTGGTGGCTCCTGTGCCTGTCAATAGATGTCATTCTCTACACAGTAGTAAAGGGAATGAACAGTGGTTACCGCTTCCTCGCCTAAAAAAAATTCAATCATTTTGAATTGCTTCTTCTGAACTCGCAATTTAAAAATGCAAATATTCCTGAGCTAGCTGGTTTGGCTCAATGGATAGAGCGTCGGCCTCCAGACTGAAAGGTCCTAGGTTCATTTCCGGTCAAGGGCATATACCTCGGTTGCAGGCTCCTTCCCAGTCCAGGCCCTGGTCAAGGTGCATGCAGGAGGCAACTGATCTGTGTGTTTCTCTCACATCGATGTTTCTCTCTGTCTTTCCCTCTCTCTTCCACTCTCTCTAAAAATCAATGGAAAAATATCCTTGGATGAGGATTTTTTTTAAATGCAAATATTCCTGAAAATATTTCTCCTAGGTCATCTCCGTCTCCCACATCTGAAGGTACATAAGTACACTCCTCCCCAACAGCAAAACGCTGAGGGACTGTGAATTATGAGGTAGGTGCAGGTGCTTATGAGTGCTAATTTTGGATTACAGGCATCACACAAGGAAGGCAAATCTTTGGAACAGCGGGAAAAAGGAAACCTGTTTTGAATCTGTCAAAAAATAAAAATTTTAAACATTATTTGAAAGCTTTATTGTAAGCCACTACCAATAACAGTCCTAAAAGAACAAAAACAGGAGTCTAGCAGACATGTAGAGCACAAATTTGGTTTGAAAATGCATAGGTTTTTAAAAATGTATAGGGTGTTTTTTTTGGGTTTTTTTTATAGAATGTCCATTGTTAGATTGCTTGGAGCTCTTGAGACAAGAGTCTCTGTAAAAAGTCTTATTTTTGCTTTTAGGAACTTCACAAAACTAGACACGATATTATGACTGAAAACTTGGGAGTCCAGCGCTAGAAACGTGGCTTGTAACTGAGGATGCACTGGAATTTATGAGGCACATCAGCCTCCACGTGAATTTAGAGGTGCCAAGTAAGGGTGGACCTACCTGGTATTAATACAAAGCTTTTTCTCTCCAAAGATCAAAGTGTTCTTTCATCATCTCTCATGCTGGGAGGTTAAACAGTTTGCTGCCAGTCATACACAGGGGCCTGGGTTTGGGGGCATGAAGTCCTAGGTCCTTCTGCCCAAAGACGAGAACATAGCAGCCTCCCCTCTGCGTTACTACATGGTAGTGACACACTTGCCCCTCCTTTTTCCCAGTGAAACAGGAGATGCCCCCTCTTGGTAAATGGGCCAAGTTAACAGGGCCCTGTGAATATCAAATGAGAGGGTATGCTTCTAACAAGACGAGTAGACCACCGCATAGGCACATGCAGTACCTGGGGTTCTGGCAAGGCAGGGCCACTAAATTAAAGTAAGAAAGTGTCACTTTACTATCTTATACAAAATTTGTAACTAGAAAAACCAAGAAAGGAGCTATTCAGCTTTAGCACACATAGAACTTTTGAGATTTTCTGTTTAGTACTACTGTGTCACATACAACAGTGCTTATTCCCACAGATGTGGGCACTACCTCCTAAGTTCAAATGTTGACTCTGTCACTTACCAGCTGTGTGACCTTGGGCAAGTTACTTCACCTTTCTGTGCCTCAGTTTCCTCATCCATAAGCAATAATATTATCCACAATAATAATAGTAACAATTCAAATGGTTGTTATATTGAGTTCATCCACATATAGCACTTAAAATAGTGCCTAGTACATAATAGTTGATATATGCATGTTTGTTATTAATAGTAAAAAATATATATTGCTGCCTGGCTGGCATGACTCAGAGGTTGAGCATCAGTAGGTCATGGTTTGATTCCTGGGAGGGGCACATGCCTGGGTTGCAGGCCTTATCCCCAGTGTGGGGCATGCAGGAGGGAGCCAATCAATGATTCACTCTCATCATTGATGTTTCTATCTCTCCCTCTCTCTTCCTCTCTGAAATCAATAAAAATATATTGCTGCTGCTGTTGCTGTTGTTGAAATTATCTAAGTTGAAAGATTGAAGAGATGACAGTAATTTTAGGCCTTAGTGCCTGAAACATCTTAACTGACCCTGGGTGTAGCCCCAACCAAACTTCTCCTGAGGGAGAAGATGGCTGTGATGCTGGGGTTGTGAGTTCTGGGCTAAAAAGCAGGAAAGAGAGGTCAGATGGGATCGGCTTTTAAGGAACATGCCATTTTCTGAGAATCATGGTAGTAATGCTGCTTGCAATCCTGAGCAGCAAAAATGAAAGTAACGCTGTGGAGGGAGCCACAGCTTGGGCTCGGGTGTCCCACGGGAAGGAGCAGGTTTAAGCTGAACAGAGCTCCTAGGAATGAAGGTTAAAGTCTACGAAGCTCTGGCTTACCTTCCCAGCTCTGCAATAAGACCTTGCCCAGCCTTGACTTCAGCCAGCCAGGCCTGATTCTAAAGACACCCAGGACAGCCAGGGCTTAAATCAGACAAGTTCACAGACCCAGTCTCTCAGATGTCAACAAGCAGGGCAAGTTGGGAAAGGAAAGATCCTGTCTTCCTCTCATTACAGACCTAGTGAGAGGCATCTGTTCGGTCAACAGAGGAACAGCTAACCCTCATAAATTTGAACGCCTGTGTCTTTACCTGCTGATATTGTTAGTGAACAAATGAGGACTAATATCTGAGCCGCAAGAAAAGGAAGGAAATGGCACCTCCTGCCAGTTTTTGAGAGGGTTCTGTTCTAATGAGCAGGGCTAGGCATAAAACTCATCTAATTTATTTCAAAAAGAGATAAAAAATAGTGTCGGGAATAATTTACTTTTCTTTTTCTTGTAAAATTGAAACATGGTGGCAATTATAAGAAAAACCACCTGACTGCAAAACCTTTTTTAAACTTTAAAAGTTATATTTAATAAAGTAACATTAATTGCCCCTAAAAACACTAACTGCAGCAAGATTTTCCTTGATGCAAAGGCATTTAGTTGCATTATGCAATAAACATTGCAACATTAGTCACTAGTGTCCTGACATATTTCCTAAGGGTGAAAGTTTCCTCTTTGATTTGAAAAGTGGCCCACCAGGAATGAGCAGAAGATACGCCCACATCAAATGGGCTGAATAACCAGCCATCCCCATGCAGCCTTGAATCTAGAACTCCTCAATGAAGTACGTTTATGCTATGTTGAGCCAAGTATATTTTTGTTACTAGTATGTTAAGCTCAGCATCTGATATATAAACTGGAATGAATATTTTAAAATGTTTTCATTAAAGCATTTTTAAAGGGGATTTCTGGTGCAAAATTGCAATAGCTCTTTTGGAAAGACAAATATTGTACTGACTCAACCTCAGAGAATTGATGTCAAAAAGTATATTTTATATTTAGAGGAAGATCCAAGATGGCAGCGTAGGTAAACACCTAAACTGCTGCCTCCCACAACAATTTAAACTGCAACTAAAAGACAAAACGTCTATCACCCAGAACCACAGGAAAGCTGGCTGAGTGGAAGTTCTACAACTAGAAGGAAAGAGAAAAGAGCATTGAGACGTGCATGAGTGCTGAAAAGCTGAGGTACGGAGGCACGTGATCCGGGCTGGCGGCGGGCAACTGGGTGCGTTGCTTTTTTCAACCTGAACGGAGACAAGCCCCCGATTACTCTGAAATCCAGTCTCTGGGGAGACGCGGGGGACCCAAACTCCTACGGGGAGAAGCTGGACTGTCTGCCAGTGAGAGTGGCTTGCTTGCAGAGCTGCGCGCAGGAATAATTGTTTACGGCACTGGGGCACAGGACTCCAGGACGCGGTCGGGGACATAGAGCCGGCTTATTAGCAGCCATTGCTGTTTGCCACGCCCTAACCTAGTGACGCCCTGAGACCCCGCCCCACACAACCTACAAACCCACCCAAGCTCCAAGAAGCTCAATTAGCATAAGAAAGCCTGCCCTATCGCAGCTTAACCTAGAAAACTTGCAGCCCGGGTCAGACAGCTCCAAAACTCCAAACCCCAAGCAAGGAGGAGAAAACTGCAGCTCTCACTGTAGCTCCTGCTGAGTGGCCTCAGACAGTAGCTGACCTGCACCCCATTGGAGATCCAGAAGCCAGTGTACCTAGTGGTCAGTGTGAGACACCAGATTTCAACTCCTCACATCCATAAGTGACACATTCAAGAGGCAGACTCAGTGAGCACCAAAGCCCCACTGAAACAAGTCCTGCCCCATAAGCGTGTCTTCAGCGCAGCACTTCTTCCATTATAGACACAGGGAGTGCTCACAGCTAATTGGCCTGGAGGTCAATTCCTCCCAGTGTACCAACAGCAATTAAGGCTTAACTACACCAAGACTTTGCACTCAGCCCACAAAGGGGTGTACCAAGAGCATCCACATCAGGTGATTGGGGAGGCTGAGCTACTGCCCCCTATAGGTCACCTACCACACAAAGCCACTCCATCAACACAGGGAAGCAGCCAAAATGCAGAAACAAAGAAACATGTCACGAATGAAAGAAACGGAGGAAAGCAAACTACTGGATGACATAGAGTTCAGAATCACATTTATAAGGTTACTCAAGAATCTTCTAAAAACCGCCGAGAAACTTGATGACACTTCTGAGGAGCTTAGTGAGACCTTCAAGGACCTTAATGAGAATGCCAAAAAAATGGAAAAGGATCAGTCAGAAATGAAGCATACACTGTCTGAAATAAAGAATATACAGAAACTCAACTGTAGATCAACATACCCCAAGAATCAAACCAAAGATCTGAAATATGTGGAAACAAAAAACATCCAACCAGAAAAACAAAAAGAAAAAAGAATCCAAAAATATGAAGATAATGTAAGGAGCCTCTGGGACAACTTTAAGCGAAACAACATCCGAATTTTTGGGGTGCCAGAAGAAGGGAGAGAGCAAAATATTGAAAACCTATTAGAAGAAATAATGACAGAAAACTTTCCCTACCTGGTGAAAGAAATAGACTTACAAGTTCAGGAAGCGCACAGAACCCCATACAAGAGGAACCCAAAGAGGACCACACCAAGACACATCATAATTAAAATGCCAAGGGCAAAAGACAAAGAGACAATATTAAAAGCAGCAAGAGAAAAACAGTTAATTACCTACAAGGGAGTACCCATACAACTGTCAGCTGATTTCTCAACAGAAACTATGCAGGCCAGAAGGGAGTGGCAAGAAATATTCAAAGTGATGAACAGCAAGAAACTACAACCAAGATTACTCTACCCAGCAAAACTATCATTCAGAGTTGAAGGTCAGATAAAGAGCTTCACAGACAAGAAAAAGCTAAAGGAGTTCATCGCCACCAAACCAGGATTACATGAAATGCTGAAGGGTATTCTTTAAGAAGAAGAAGAAGAAGAAAAAGGTAAAGATAAAAATTATGAACAACAAAATGACATCAAATACATACCTACCAACAAGTGAATCTAAAAATCAAGTGAATAAAAAATCTGAAGAACAGAATGGACTGGTGAATATAATAGAATCAGGGACATAGAAAGGGAGTGGACTGACGATTCTCAGGGGAAGCAAGTGTGAGGGGTGCGGGAAGAGATTGGACAAAAATCTTACTCCTATGGATGAAGACAGTGGCGGGGGGTAAGGGCATGGGGTGGGGTGGGGAATCAGGTGGAGGGGAGCTATGGGGGGGGGAAAAGTGGAACAGAACAATAAAGATTTAATTAAGAAAAAAAATTTAAAAAAAATAGAAAAAAAAGAAAAAAAAGAAAAAAAAAAGTATATTTTATATTTAAATTCCAGTTGTTTCTCCCTGAACAACGGACTAGGGGTAAGGGGTTGTGCTATGGATGTGTATTTCAACACTGCCTTGGGCAATGTTTTATGTTCTAAAGGGCATCAGTAGAGAATCACAGCCATCTGGTAACCTCTGGTCTCCAACCAGAAATCTAGATCAGAGTGGGTTTGACCTATATTGAAGAGAATAAGTCTGGAGTTTCCTACAAATATATAGGAGTAATATGTTAAAAAATAGGGTCTTCTTGTCCTACCCCCTTCATTTCAGAGACCTCAGTCAGTCCATTAGGCTTTGAAGGAAAGCATGAAATTTGGCCCTACGAAAATATGGTTTCATTAAACTGTGTTTCTAATTTAAGAGCTGCATTGCTAAGATACCACTGACCATCAGGACTCCAGATATAACTGCAAAGAGTATACCCAAGTACATGTGCACGTGAACATTCAGTTAGCAACTATTTAACATGCACCTCACACAAAACACAAGTCTGTAGGAACCACGAAGATGAGAGACCACAGATCCCCTAGCACAGTAGTTCTCAACCTTTCTAATGCCGCAACCCTTTAATACAGTTCCCCATGTTGTGGAGACCCCCAACCACAAAATTATTTTCGTTGCTACTTCATAACTGTAATTTTGCTACTGTTATGAATTGTAATGTAAATATCTGTGTTTTTCAATGGTCTTAGGCGACCCTGCCAACAGTTCTGCAGAGCCTAACACCATCGGAAAACACAGGTATTTACATTACGATTCATAACAGTAGCAAAATTACAGTTATGAAGTAGCAACGAAAATAATTTTATGGTTGGGAGTCACCACAACGTGGGGAACTGTATTAAAGGGTCACAGCATTAGGAAGGTTGAGAACCACTGCCCTAGAAGGAAGTGCCACGGGAAGAAAAGGCACAGGAACCAAAGCAGAGCTGGGAAGAGTAGGATAAATGACACATCTGAAATTAAAAGCACCCCCCGAGAACCAGAGCCTGACGTTAGAAACCAGACCAGCCCAAAACAGATCAGGGAATGAGAGAAAGAGCCCAGTCTACAATTTGCTTTGCTTCCCAGGATGCCCAAGACTTTCCTAAACTGAAGCATCACCACCCTCCAGCAAGAAGCTTCTATAGACAAATGGGGACATGTTCCCACCTGTCTGACCCACTCTCCTCCCTGAGGGAGAGGCACCCACCCACGTCAGACACGGACAACACGTCCATCCACCTGACAGCCCTGTAGGGACCTGCGCTAATGGCGGGCAGAAGACGCCAATCTCATAGAATTACCTCGTGATACAGGATTTTAAATAGTTCGAATATAATTTAGATCATGTCACAGAGTAGCATTAGGTTTAAAGGTAAGGCAATGAGCTTTCCTGCCTTTCAGGTGGGATAATATTCAAGGTTAGTTACCCAAAAAAGAAGAAAATGTACAATTTTTAGCACCATGTGAGGTTGGTTGGGGCTTTCTTTTTTTCTTTACCTCCCTCCTTCGCGCCTTTCCTTTCTCTCATTTTAATAGGAGGAGGTGGGGGAAATCTTCCTGTTGCTTTTCCCAACTCTTTTTCAGCTTCGCAACGAATATCAACTTTTTTATTCCAAAACTAACTTTATCCCAAAAACAAAATTGATGAGCAAAACAGGTTGCCCGTTGCTGCGCGTGATTTGAAAAAAAGGCTATTCTTCAAGTAGTGGTCCATAGCTTCAACTGGTGTCTACATTTCCACCATTATGGTTCATGATTTTGCCCGAAGACAATGAAGTGCAAAAATGCCTTATTCATAGAGGGAGGTCCAGCATCGATCCCTAAAGTTAGAGTAAAGCTGTTGGGGTGAGTGGAGGATCCTTGCCAATATAGGGCTGTAGCCCTTAGAAAGAGGCCCGACTGCCACGTAGTGTGTACCCAGGACTCCCCATGCTCCCTCACTCCACAGATTTCAGGGGGATCTGGGATCTGAGTATATCTCGAACCTGGCACATCCCGGTGGTGGTGCTGTTCATGGCTCCAGCCCACGTTGGACTCAGCTTTTACTTGTTTCTGTATTGTCTTTGCCAGCTGGCCTTGAAGTAATGACAGCCTTAGGAAGGAGACTGACGCATGAACAATTACCATGCAGTGTTGTAAGCACTGAAACCGAAGTAAGGCCAAGTGTTACAGGAATATCTAACTCTGCCTACAAACATCTTCACAGAGAAGGTTGAGGCTGCGCTTTAATCCTAGAGAATGAAATATTTTACCAGAGCATTCGGGCATAATGAGCCACCTGTGCGAGGGATGGAGGCATGAATCAGCAGGCTCATGGGGACGTTGAGAAGTCAGTGTGGCGGGAGCATAAGGTTTAGAAGAGGCAGAAAGAGAAGCAGAAGACATGGTTTAATGAGGTCAGATGTTTCCCCTGTATTAACAGGGAACCAACAGGGTTTAAACAAGGGAACGCTACATTCAGATTTGTGTTTTAGAAGGAAACAATGTCTACAGATTGTTTCTAAGAGGAGGAAGTGTAATAATTAGCAGACAGAGCAGCAGTGTTAATGTGACGTGTCAAATTTCTTCTTCTAGAACAATGGTTCTCACTGGGAGCCATGTTGACGCCCAGGGGACATTAGGCAATATCTGGAGACATTTTTGGTTGTCATATCTGCAGGACATCTAGTGGGTAGAAGCCAGGGATGCTGGCAAATATCCTAGAAAACAGCTCCCCACAGCAAAGAATTGTCTGGCCCACAATATCAATAGTGCTGAGGTTGGGAAACCATGTCCTAAGGGAAGATGAGGTGGCCAGAGGATGCAATATGGCACAGAGAGGCAAAGAGGAAGCCAGAAGAAAATGGGGCTTCTCAAACTTTTGCTCTGCCACTACCCACATGCTGGGTGATGCTCACACACCCATACAGCTGGGAACTCTAGATCTTTCCCTCTCATCCCACTGAGAGAGAGCGATGCTATTATTGGAATAACCTTGAATTTGACCCAGTGGATTTTTTTTTTAAGGAAATCACTTGCAAATTTCAATACTCAATTAGTGACAAAGTTGCTTGTGATCACAGCTGATCAAAGTATGCAGCTATGCAACAGCCAAGTGCAGAATCACTGCCTCAGGTGCTGCTTAAAGAAAGAGCAAGAGTATGTCCCCACTCCCACCAGCATCAGCACCTTCAATCCAGGGAGAAGCACACAGAAAGCCCCTCCTCCCACCAAGAAAACCAGGAGTCCCTGATTCTCCAGGATTTTCTCTATTGCCCTCCAGGCCAGAAAACTTTCCCCCAGGAAACCGACCCCACCTGGCATCATTTCTTAACTTCAAGTCCCATTCTCTGTCCAGATTGAGAGAATCCAGAGTCTAAAACGCAAACGCAGGCCAAAGACCTGCTTAAAACCCAACGTGTGTTAAAAGCTGTGACACCAAAATGCTTTCTACACAGACTGAAAAGGAAAATAAAATTCCTTTTTCAGATAATGCCTTTTGTTGCTTTCGCTCTCCTTTCTACCTGCGTCTCCAGGGGGCATCTTTGTCTCATTAGCACTGCCTCCACGGCAACAGCTCGGCAATTGAAGGCAGTTATTTGGAAGCAGAGTACAAGTACCAAGCACATTAGCCAAGCTGAACTTCACAAATTGGAGAATCTGCCCTCTTGTTGGTTTTCAATCGAGGAAATGGAATTTCATTGCAAAACAATGCCTGTGGAAGTGCTTGGGCAGGAAATGGCGCTTCCAGTATAGCGTCCCATCGATGCAAACTGACTGGTGAGGAACTTAGGACTCTGCAACACGTAAGGATTAAAGGGATCTGTACTGAGAATTCTGTCCACGTAGCGTATTTCTGGAAGGATGCACTGGAAACTGGTGGCAGCTCCTCTAGGGAGGAGCAAGTGGGTGTCCAGGGAGCAGAGGAAAGAACAAAACTCAGTGTTCACAGTTTGTACCCTTTTGTAGCTTTGAATTCTGAATCATCTACATGGGGTACCTATTCATAAAATAATAACATTTTTAAAGAATGGTATTTGAACCCACCAACTCAGAAAAACAGCCCTAAGTTAGCAAACCCCAAATTTCCTCTCATCTGTGTCATAGTAGGAGTCAGAGAAGAGGAAAACACTCAAATCTATAGTGAGAGCTTTAAATTTACTTCTGAATTTCAACCAGTATTTCCAGCTGCCAGAAGCTTCTCAGAATATCTGGAGGTCCCACCCATGGGCACCTCAAAAACAACATGCCCCAATCCCACTTCCTCCTTTCCCTCTTCCTTCCCTCTTCCCTCCAAGTAGGATCCTCCTCTAATATTCTCAGTCACTATTAGCAATAACTACCCACTTAGCTTCCCAATACAAAACCTTTAGCATTACCTTAGGGACCCTCCCCTCTCCTCAACCCTGTGATAGTCACCCAATATTGTTCATTTCATCTCAGTGATTCTTTGCACACAGGTGCCCTCTTGTCCTATCCCACTGACCCTTTCTAGTTCAACACCTTATAAACTAGATACTTTCAGTGGAATGTGAGTCTGTTTTTCCATCCAGTTCATTCTCCACACTTCTTAGTTCCCCCCACCCCCCACCCCATCCCACCACCACCACCACCATCACCTCATTCTTCTCAAACAAGATTATCCAATCATGCCTAAGAACCTGGGATAGCTCCCTACTGTCTATATAATTACACCCAAAGGTCCTAGTTTGACTAATGACGATTTACACTGAGGACTGAAGAAACATTTCATCTCTCATACATAACCTGTGCTCTGGCCTCTCTGGTCTAACGAGTCTCAATCATTCATGCCTCTGTGTACCTTTACAACTTTGCACTTACTGTTTCTTTGACTTGAAAGTCTTCCCTTCCCTTCACACCCTGCCTGGTCCAAAAAAGAATTTCCTATCTCCCTTTCCAGAATGCCCCCCCTCCACACACACACACACACACACACACACACACACACACACACACACACACAGTTTATACCTCTTGTGAAAAGCCTTTCGGGACTGCTCTCTCCTCTGTGCTCCTCTAAGACTTTGTACACAGCCCCATTATAGCCCTAGCCACACTCTCTTATAATTATTTATGCTTCTATCTCCTCTGCCAGAATGTGAGCTGCTTTAAAAAAAAACCTGCTATATTTTATTCATCTCTGAATCCACTGCACCTCCCTGCTAGCACTGCACATAAATGTTTGCCGAATGAATTGGCTAAAAGTACTTCGATAAAAATGTAACACATTATCCCAAAATTTTATAGACCTCTGTGGCTAAAATCTCATTTCTTTGCCCTCATACTCCGCACACAGACCAATTGGCACACTATCACTGGTCTCAGGAGGGCCAGGTATTCAAAGGGAACTAACAAAGTGCCTACTATTTGTAAACAGGGCCGTTTTAAACCCTCTGGGCTAGATTTATAGATTGCCTTTCCAACGCTGACAACACTCCTTTGAGCCCTCACTCCACTCTAAGAAGCATTTCTTTTCCAAGTGTCTGGAGTCCTATAAGTAACCTTTGTTTACCCTGAAAACACTTCCAGGGAAGCTGAAAGGAGCTTAGAAAAAACAATGTAGAGACTCTGTACGGACCCACCTGATCAGCGAGCTCCATGCCCACCTAAAAGGAGGAGGGGACTTCGTAGGCTCAGCTGCAATCTCTGCCCACTTGCTCCACCATCAGCTACCTAACTGCTTAAACCTCCAAGGGCTCTCTGCTCCCAGTGAAGACCGCAGCCCGTTAATCACAAGATGACTGAAGTAAACCAGCATCCTAAGTAAAGTGATAACCCCAGTGGCCTGAAGAACAGTGGTCGTTTGGGTTCCTGGCCCCAATTCCAACATTGGAAAGGGGCCACTCCCGCAAACAAGGAGCAATTCTCAGGCACCAGCTGGGTGTCCTACAATTTAACCCCATGCTGACACCATCTACCCAGAGTTAGCATCGGGTTCCACAGTTAAAGCTCAGTCCTACAAGCCTGCCCTCCCCAGCCACTTCAGACCCCAGTCACAACCTGCTTTAGATTGGAGGCTCCGACAACCACTGCCTTGGGTCTCAGACACCAGTCGTATTGTTACCGATGCTTCTGACTGACTGGCTATAAACCAGAAATTTCTGTAAGCTCCTCCTCAGGTTCGATTAATTTGCTAGGAAAGCTCACAGAACTCAGAGAAATATTGTATTTGCCAGATTACTGGTTTACTATTTTTTAAAGTATGATAAAAAATACAGATGAGCATCCAGTCGAAGAGACATGTGGGGCATGTATGTGGGTGGGTGAAGAAATTCCCAGAAGCTCTCTGAACACAGAGAGCTCGGTTATTACACAGGTAGGACCGGTTCAATCATTGGCCATTGGCAACAGAGTCAATCTCCAAACCCTCTTCACACCCAGAGGCCAGGAGGGTGGGTCTTAAAGTTCCAACCCTCCAATCACAGGGTTGCTTCCCCTGACAACCAGCTTACTTTGTTAGATGACCTACGGGCTTTCCAAAAGCTGCCTCATGAATATAGCAAGAGACATCAACTCTCTCACCAAGGAAATTTTCCAAGGTTTTAGAAGCTCTGTACTAGAAATGGGCACAAAGACCAAATGTGTATTTCTTATTATAAATCACATTATTACAAATGGGTAACAAATGAGATTAAAATTAGGATCAGGCACTCATTTGAATGGAGCACGGGAAAGGGGGGGGCGGGGCGGGGGGGGGGGGGAAGGGGGTCAGTGACCACTCCCAACCTCACAGTCTTTGCTTTTGCTCTTCTCTCTCCACCTGGAATGTTCCCCATGATACAGTCTGGTCTCTACTCAAATGTCACCTCCCCAGAGGCTGCCCTAATACTCAATCCAAAAAAGCATCTCACATCACCTGCTTTATTTGTCTTCATAGCATTTTTAGCACATCACCACACTTTTACCTGCTACCATAATATCTACCTGTCTCAGCAATTTTCAACCAGTGTGCCACAGGAATTTTTAAAACATGCAATGCCTGACTATTTAGTCAAGGGCACCGACCTCTCTTCCCGTTGATTGTCAAATTTAAAAAATGACGACAGCCAATACAACAATTGCCATTCTCTGTGAACAAATCAAAAATATACCTATTTTTTGTCTTATCAGCAAAAAATAACATTTTCTGGTGTGCCGCAGAATTTTAGTCATTAGTTTACGTGTGCCATGAGGTGGGAAAGGTGGAAAATCGCTGCTCTGCTTATATGCTGACCGTTGTCTCTCCCATTGTCCCAGGAGGGCAGGGACCTTGTCTTGTCCCCAGACTACCCAAGCACATAGTAGTCTTCCAATAAATGTTTGCTGGAAGCACAAAAAGAAGTATAATTCAGACCACTCGAGTACTTTACACTTTCAGGGAAGCAGTAAGACAAGTTTAACATGTTAAAGCTAGCATGGTTAAATACATGTAACAGGTGGGTAATAAGGCGAATAAACGACGGATTTTCTGAAGGAGTGATTGTGCACAGGACGGCGAGAGAGTGTTTGCCAGAGAAGACCATCACCGTCCACCTTGAAGGCAGTAGAAATTTCAGAAAGTTCGAGGAAAGGGCCTGCGGTGTTTCACACTGAGAGACGGTGCTACGCCATGTGTCATGAGGCCAAGTCATTAACAAGAAGGGGCTCACAGCTTGCCCTCGGGTCCCCATGATAGAGCAGCCCAGCATCATCACTCGCATCTCTCTGCACACCTAGCCCACCTACTGTCCAGGAGAGAAAGGATAAAAGTCCCAAAGATGAATTCCCTCCAGGGAACCTGACAGAGCCCAAGAAGAATCACAAACCATATGAATCTAGCGGTGGGGGGTAGGGCCGAGGAGCATGCAGAAAACCAGGATGGCAGGGAGAGCATGGCACAGAGTTCTGAGTTTGGGGATGATGTGAGGACCACAGGAGAGGGGTTAGTAATAGGAGCTGCCATGGCGTGTGTAACCTCCTCGGTGTGAGAGGAGCCTGCTCCTGCGAGAGGCACGCATGTCAACGCCTGCTTTGCCCCCGTGCCTGTGTCTCCTCATCAGTAAAAGTGGAGATAATAACAGCACCTGCTCCACAGGGCTGCCATGTGGATTAAATGAGTGGATGAGCCCGACTGGTGTGGCTCAGTGGTTGAGCATCAGCCTAATCAACCAGGAAGTCACACTCAATCCCCAGGAGGGTGTGCAGGAGGCAGCCGAGCAATGATTCTCTCCCATCGTTGATGCTTCTATCGCTCTCTCCCACTCCCTTCCTCTCTGAAATCAGTTAAAAAATATACATTTTTTTTTTTAAATGCGCTGATGAGAGCAGAACCTGCAAGGTAGGAATTATCCCGACTTTTGGAATTTCCGCGTGAGTCTTGCTTCTTTCCGTGAAACATTGTCTATAAGGACCATGGCTTTCTGACTCGCAGAGGCCCCCTGTGCCCCGCTGAGGAGCCTGAGTGTTCAGGAAGCTCTTCCTTCTCAGGGTGAGAGCTGCGCCCCTCACTGGCCAAAGGGTGAAGTCAGGGGGGAAAGAGGGCCTCGTCACTTTCAAGGAAAGGGAGCGTTGGTTACTTCACAGTGTGGTGTCTCCCGCCAGCCCAGGCTTCCCATGTGGCACTCACGGTTCCGGGGTGTAGAGAGGGTCCGAGCTGTGCCGGATGTACTGGGTGCAGTGGAACACCCTGTAGGCCAGTCCCGCCAGGAAGTCTCTTGGACTCAGGTATCCAGCCACCGGCCTCACCGTGAAGCCAGATCTTTCTAAAGAGGCAACAGAAAGAGCCAACTAAATACTAAGCCAACAGGACTTGCTGGGCCACGCAGAGCCTCCTGTTATTTATAAGGATGCTCTGGAAACAAAGTAATCAAGGTCCTACACCTCCTGACAAGTGAATGACATACACAGCTGACCCTTGAACAACACGGGCTTGAGTGCCCGGATTCATTTACACCTGGATTTTTTTCAATAAATACGGTCAGCCCTTTCTATCCGCAGGTTTCACACTCACAGATTCCAGTAACTGTGATCAAAAGACCTATTTTCACAGTCCCAGTCGCATTTCCCCAACCACAGTTCAAAAATCCTGTTTGATCTACAGTTGTTTGAATCCGGAATGGGAAGGGCCAACTGTAGAGTCAAGTCACATGTGATTTTTGACTGTGCAGGGGGCCCTGGATTGCTCAAGGGCCAACTGTACTGCTAACAGCTATCACATCAGTGGCTTCTGATTACTAAACTACATCGTCGAGTGATGGTTTCCAGGGAAACAAGATATCTATGAAAATGGAAAGAAGAGGTGAAAAAAGACTTAAGGATTTAAATACAGAAGCCAATTTAGGACAAGAACGCTCAAATACACAGAAGAGGATTACAATCTAAAGTGATGCTTACCACATACTACCTGGTATCTTTCTAAACCACCACCCCCACCACCACACCGCCCCCAGGTAGGGATCCCTCCTTCGTGTATGTGGTCAGTTAACAGCTCATTCACTCCCTTCACTGGGATGTGAATTGATTCATGGAATCAATTCGCATCCCAGCTTCCTACTGTCAATACCACCTAACTCCTTCATTCTGTATTATTGTTTCTGTGATATTATGAAAACAGTCACATCAATTATTCCAATTTGAAGAGGGATATGAAAGCCCTACATGCTTTATTGGTTTATAGTAAGAGGGAATCAAATAAGCAGAATATAATAAAATCTATAAAACTGCTCTATGCTGCTAACTCAGGCTGTGGATGGATCATCAGCATCTCGGTCTAAGGGCTACTTCCTGCTTCCTCCTGGTCAAGGCCCAGAGCGTTTACCACAGGAAGGCCCGTCTTCCCTTGGACACCAGCACACCAAAGGCTCCCGTTCTGTAAACCTCCCTGCATCAGGAGAGCACCTTAGAATGTCCAGAAATGGTTGATAAAGACAAAAAGCAATTAAGCTTATAAAATCAGTCTCCGTGGAGTTTCTGGTGTCTGCGTGGACATTACCCTGTCCTCGGGCTTCCTCAGACCCATCATTCACACAGTATTATGCTCCTTCCAACGCTCTCGCTTTGCGTTGTTCCCTGCTGGATAGCAGAAAGATAAGTGTCTTTTCTCCTTTTCCTGTTTTGTATCCATTAAGCCTGTGTGTCCCACCTGTGGGACATGAGTGTGGGACACAGAGGAACAGTCTTTATTTTAATAATTATGTATTTTATTTTTATATAAATTTTTAAAAAGATGTATCTATCACAGCAAGAACTTTGAATTTGTGGATACCACTGCTTAAAAAGTTTTATTTTAAAATAAATTTGATATTTTAAAAGTCAGTCAATTAAGAGCAATAAAAACACTGACATTGTGCTTGCTATGAACCAATGAGTGATGCACACCACACTCCCAGTATCCAGTTCACGAAGGGTCGTGAGAAACAGCAATAAAAACAACAATAATAGTGATAATAACTAAGACTCCGCTACATTTAATGTGTGCCAAGCAATAATGTTAGGGCTTTAAGTTATATTGGTTAGTTTCCCCTCCCAACCCTCGTGAGCTAGATAAAAGTATTATGTTCATTCACAGAGAAGAAACCCAGAGGCACAGAGAGGGTAAGGGACTCATCTAAGGCCACAGAGCTAGGAGCTGGCAGCACGCAGGCTCCTCCAGAATCCATGCTATATGCTATTCCACCTCTCATAAGAAAAATGCTAAATTGGGAGACAGACATGGCAAAACTCATGGGCTGGTGTTCTAATTCCAGGGCTTTGAGAAACAATGCAGTAGGAAGCAATCCCTTCATGTGAGCAATCAGGCCCGTGGTAACTATGTAATATGCACATAGCTCTGCGGGAAACAAAGAGGGCCATGTCAGAGGCAGGGCTATGAGGGGAAATGTAATCTAGCTAAACAATATAACAAATCTGATCCTCCATCTCTGTCCCTCAGTCACACATGCCGTGGGTGAAGCTCACCCTCCCTGGTGCTGGGTGTGGTGCTCAGCGTACCAGCTGTCAGACCACACCCATCTCCCTCCTGATACTCATGTGATCTAGGAGAGCTCAGGAAGGCTGCTACGATCAGGATTCATAGAGGAGCAGGATTTGTCCTGAGCCCCAAAGACAAGGTTGAATCTGAGTAGGTGAACATGAGCTGACTTTTCTAGCCAGGGCAGAGCCTGAGCAAAGGTATAGAGGGCCCACAGCTGGAACAGAGGGCTGTGGGCAGCTCAGTCATAGCAGGAGACAAACTCAGAAAGCTGCGTCAGGGCCTTGAATTGAGGCTGAGCGGTTCAGAGCTTGACCGTGTAAATCAGAGCTCAGCACACTATGGCCTGTAGTCCAAATCCCGCTTGCAGCCTGTTTCTGTCCATCCATGAGCTAGGAATAGCTCTTACATTCTTTAACCATCATATTTAAATGGTTATATAAGTACCTAAATAGTAGCCTTCATTTTGCCTCTCGGCCCTCAAAGCCTAAAATATTTACCATCTGGCCTTTTACAGGTTGGCGGGGTGGGGGGGAGTTTACCAACCCCAATAAAAACAAAGGAGAGGCACTGATACTTCTGAGCAGAGATGCCAGGAAGAAAGGCATGCGATAGGGAGCTTTATCTGGAAGCAGTGAACAGGAGAGTAAAGGGGAGAGGACACCGGCATCAAGCTTATAAAGTGAAGGGACTTCAACTTGAGTGGTGGCATTGGAGTGGGAAGAAAAGACAGGTTCACAGTGGGTCAGAAAGCTCAGAGTGACAATACTTAAGAGACCATGGTAAGCTGGATAATGGCCCTCAAAAAATATCCATGGCCTGAACCTGTGAATATGTTTCCTTATGTGGCCAAGTGGACTTGGCAGATGTGATGTGTGAAGGACCCTGACGTGCAGAGCTGACCCTGGATTATTCAGGCCAAGCTGATGTAGTTACAAGGGTCTTTCTTATAAGAGGGTGGCAGGAGCATCAGGGTCAGAGGGGGACCTGGGTGTCCGTGAAGGCAACTGAGAATGTGGGCCGGGGTGGAAGCCGGTGTGACGCCTTACCTTTCAGGAACATGGAGACATCCTCCAGCTGAGGCACGTTGTCCTCCCTGTAGCCACAGTATTTAGTCAGCAGAGGGAAGTTTTTCAAGTACTCCCGGCAGGCATGGGTGGGGTAGAGTTTGGAGAGCTCCCGGAATACAACGCCCCAAGTTTTAGTTTCTTCCTCCGTGTACTCCACCCTGGGAATGGGCTGGCCACTAGGCAGGAGAGAAGACGAATGAATGAATCTAGCTCTGGGTCCCCGAGTTAAGTGTATGCTCACCTTCATTTCTATCGCAAGTCAGATTCTTACAAAGTGGGATGCCTGAGTGTCTAAAACGATCCCATCAGTATTATTATTATTTTTTAACATATTTTATTGATCTCAGAGAGGAAGAGAGAGGGAAAAACATAGAAACATCAATGATGAGAGAGAATCATCAGTCCGCTGCCTCCTGCACACCTCCCACTGGGGACCAAGCTTGCAACCCGGGCATATGCCCTGACCGGGAATCCAACCATGGCCTCCTGGTTCATAAGTCCATGCTCAACCACTGAGCCATGCCAGCTGGGCCCATAAGTATTATTTTTTAAAGTTAAGTGCTAACCTTCTAAAATTGTGTGTGCTTTCAGACTTCCATAGGAATGGTTTGATTAAGTTACAGCTTCACACATCCTTATGGAAATTTGATAAGATTTATATTCTTACTCTGAGATCAGTAACAAGTAAGAGTTCTGGGTTGGAAGGAACGGTTTCGGTACAAAGCTATGCTCTGGGAGCCTTATCAGCAATCACCTGACAACAATAACAAATGAATGTTGTCACTTGAAAATAAAATTGCCTGTGGGTTCTCTTTGTCCCGTGTGGGGAACTCACCCCAATCTCCAAGTGTAATTTTAAGATTATTTGTTCAGTGAGAAAAGTATCTAAGAAATACTAAAAGACTATGCTAAATTTAAAACTAAAGAGTTTTACAAACTGCAAAATAGGAGCATTTATTATACATCATGCTGAGAGATGTGCACATTAAGCCCCTCAGTGGAGGAGAGGGGTCAGCAAACTTCCTGTAAAGGGCCAGAAAGTAATTATTTTAGGTTTGTGAGCCATATAGTCTCTGTCATGATTGTTCAATTCTACCATTGGATCTTGAGAGCAGCCATAGAGAGTACTAAACAAATGAATGTAGTTATATGTTTTCTTTACATATTATCCATATTTTTTGCATTTTATTTTTCAGTTGCAGTTTACATTTAATATTAGTTTGTATTAGTCTCAGGTACATAGCTGTATCTTCTAATTAAACTTTCTGTACAAAAACAGGCAGTGGGCTAGACCTGGCCCACAAACAGCATGTGCTGATGCCTGGTTTAGACTATTGAGAGGTGGCCCTGGACTGGAGTGGTCAGGGAGAGCTTCCTGGAGGAGGCACAACATAAACTGAGCCTTGTTGGCCAGGTATGATCTGCAAGTTCACGACAGGAAGGAAGGAGAAAAAGAAATGCTGCTCTAACAGTAGCCAGCAGCCATGAGGAGGGAGCATAGCTCCTGTTGCAACCAGGAAGGGAACACAGACATGCGCTTTTGCAAGCCATTGCTTGAGGGTCCAGAATCTGAATTTAGCCTCTGATTAAAATACCTGTTTGGAAAGTGAAATTAGGGTTTGAGAAAACCTCTCACGACATGCTCAACAGCCACCTGCAGTGTTCCCCTCTGCTTACCCTGGCTGCTTTTCAGAAATTCTGCCCCTGAAGTCAGCAAATATACGCATACAATGTAGGGAAGCCCAAATACATACACAGAAAACTAGGAATTCTATTCAGCAGTCCACATATTCTGCCTGTAGCAGCAGCCACCACAGGAGCCTATGCCCAGGTAGCAGCAGGCACGCAGGAATGCTGTGAGGCATCTTCCACCAGCTGAGACTACCCCCACATCCCATCCCCACTTCCCACCACTTCAGCCCCTCCCCAGAGGTAAAATGGGGAAAGAGAACCACAGTCAGAGTAGGCTCGCAAACTGCCCCCTGCCCCCAACCCTCTACATACTCAGTGTTCTTGTCAAAATGCTTTCTGTTTAAAATTCAGGTAAAATTGTGGTTCCCACTGCCCCAATTTTTTTTTAATCCTCACCTGAGGATATTTTTTCCATTGCTTTTTAGAGAGTGGAAAGGAGGGAGGAAGGGGGAGAGAGAGAGGAAAAAAAATCTATGTGAGAGAGACACATCAATTGGTTGACTCCTGCATGCTCTTGGACCAAGGGCAGGAGAGCAAACATGTAACCCAGGTATGTGCCCTTGACCGGGAATTGAACCAAGAAGACCCTTTGGCACACAGTCTGTTGATCTAACCACTGCTCAGTGGTTAGATCAACACTAGCCAGGGCCCCAATTTCTCTTTTTTATTAACTGCAGAACATAAAGGATGAGGGAATAACACACAGAAAAGAGAACCAGACATTAACATTTTCTTTTTCTAACTACCAAGAGGAGGGCTGATACAAACCAAATTAGAACAAGATTTGCATTGTTTAAATTTGGCTGTTGATAGCAAATAAATTACAACCTGGTGGATATTGGCTGAGAAGGTAAGACTGCTATGACTTAGCATCTGGATGAGTTCATAAGGAAAGCTTGAAATGGACAGATAAAAAAAATAGGAAGGACATAGGAAATAAATACACAAACGGTCCAGAAAATTCAACAAAATCAATTTGAGTCGGGTAAGCCAATACAGCTAATCAGAGTAGTGCACAGTTGGAAGGTAAGAAAGCTATGAGGCTAAAATGATAAATGAAATATTGAGAAGCCATTTGAAAAGAATCGTTAGGTCAAACTTTTCCATTTGATAGCAATCTGCAAACACGCAGCCTGTCAGAGGGGAGTGGGCTGTGTCCCACAGGAAGCAGCAGAAGGAAAACAAGTGTGAGTTAGGGGAGAAAGAAAGGCGTACGGTTCTGTCACTTAGTAATGAATGCCTGGAGTTGCAATCTTGGAAATACAGATGGTCATGTATATTCTCATTTGCTGCTGCTTGTTTGTCCTGCCTGAGTAACTAACTAGCCTGCTCTTCTGAGTGAATGGCCGATGAGGAATTGCACTGCTACCTGGATCAATCGCAGGTAGGTTGGACTGCCCGTCACATCACGAGATTGCTCACACTGCTCTGACCCCCACCCCCCCCCAGGTCATCTTTAAGGGAAATGTTTAAAAATCAGCTTCACCACAAAGTAAAGGCTAGTTTTATCCATTTAATTTCTATTTAAAACATCCAAAACACAGGGGAAAAAATAAGACATTTCCCATTTTTCTATGGAGTTAATACAGGGATATAATATTAGCTCATCTTTGAGAGCTGACTGTGGTGCCAGACAATTTTTTAAGGCTAAGTGTTTTTACATGAATTAACTCATTTGACTCTCACAGCAACTCCATGAGGTAGACACTATTATTATCTCTATCTGCAGATGAGGAAATTGAGACTCAGAGAGATTAAGCTATTTGCCTGGGATCATAGTGCCAGGTTTACCACCCAGCCTGGCGGGAGACTGGCTGGAGTCTTGGTTAACTAGTACATACCAACGAAATAAAAAAGGTATTCCAGGCACCAACTTACTTTCGCATACCAAACTAAAACACGGTTTGTCGGTATGTGTGTTCATGTGTAAAAATCGCATATACAATGATATATAATCATGATGCTCGGGTATATTTGTAGATCACATAATTTTGTAGATACTTGCCTATCTATTCACTCATTGAACCTTCTCAGTAAGACAGGGATGAAGTGCTGAGTTCCCTCGCAGAATAAACCTGTGCTTAGAGAACATGGAATGCAGGAACACCTGTGTTATTTTCCTCTAAACTTTGAGATTTGTAGTCGTGGGGAAAATCAGAATTTATTGCACTTGCTTGTACTTTGGATTCATGGGGTTTTGTGACTCATCTGTGAAAAGATGACAGAGCAGTGTCCTGATCTTTTTAGGGCCTAGGATACATGCCCATGTATCATTATGCACCTGTCTGCGGATACACATTATAATGCATATATTTCAATGTCCTAAAACACTCCTCTGGTCCAAAACTAAAGTCACTTAAATACTCCATGTTCTGGAGAAAGCCCCCAGCAGCTGGAGCCAGCCATCTCCCTGGAGGGCTTGTTAAGCAGCAGCAGAAATGGCCCTACCACCCACCAAGTCCTCTCGATCACCCTGCCCACATCAGACCCCACCCAAGTCTTAACAGAGAACCAGGGATGTGTAGGATGGTGAGGAGGCCAGGGGTCGAAGGACAGGTCGGTTCTTTCCCCTTTCCTGAGTGAGAAAGGCAGGCTGCGCCATGAGAATCCTTCATAAGGACGGCAGATGCCCTAGAAATGGAGTCTGGCATCCCATGGCCCACTGGACTCCTGATGAGCGGCAGGGGCATAGGCAGTCCCTGGTGCTGTCCAAGAGGGGAGCATAGAGAGCCAGTCCTGGGGATGTGTCTGGAAGCCTGGGAGTCTGGCACGCTGTGGGGAGGAGGAGGGATCCCTGCCACGCGTGTCATCTGAAATTGGACGTTCCTGTAAACATGGAGCCTGCTGCCCGGCGAAATCTTGAGATCCACCCCTCCAGTTTGCTGAGTTCTTAGGAGGCAGAATGCCAGGGCTCCCATCACACCTGAAGAAGAGGCATTGAAGGGCAGGTGTGTGAGGAGTGCCCAGCTGTGGCGTGCCCGCCTTGGAGAGGGACTGGAGGTGTGACCACTGACAAGGTCAAGGGGGCGCATATCTGCAGGGGTGGGTGGGGGTGGAGGGAATGGTCTTGCCCCAAGAAAACTACATGGAACACTGTACAGAGACCATTTCAACAGAGATCACCCCATCAGAAAGAGTCTGTCTGAACCAGGGTGAGTATGGACTCAGGCCTGCCCGCCTATGACATTCTAACAATCCTATAAAAACCCCTCAACTTCCCCCCTTCCTCCTGAACCCCCACTCCAGAGGAACTAGGTCCTGGAAGAAAAGAAAAGAAAGGTGTCTCCCTAGCAGAGCGCATACACCCACACGACAGATAACGAGGGGGAGAGAGGACACACGTTGAATCAAGTTTGATATTAATCTTTTTTTAAATGAACGGGACTAGGTCTTACATACCCAAATGAGACGGCACTGATAATTGAAAATGACAGGAAATTGGATGTTGCTAAGAAACTAGCTTCCCAGCAGGAAAGCAGGATTCAACACAATACAGTTGAACGCAGTGAGCAGGGAAAATAAAACCACTTGATGTAGGTTTAAACCCCAACAAGATGAGAGTCTTCAACAAACTCATTATACGTACACATTATTATTAGGTCCCTAGGGGGTTCCTCCATTTAAATGGAATTCGTTGGGATCTGGAATTCTCAACAATTACCAAAATTATTAGTCACAGATCTCTAAGTCACCGGAGAAAAACAGATGTCAATCCCAGAGGTTTCCGCTCATGGCAGATCCTGCCCCCTGGCCAGAGAAGGCGAGGACCTATAAACACCCCAGGGAACCAGTGCTTACGAAGATGTATTCAGAAGAGGACGAAGGCGGTCACGGTGGGGATTTAGGCTTGACAATGGGGAAAGCTCCCTGGTGCAGGATGTTACTCAGAGATGACTAAGAACTCTCTAAGAAAACACTGAAGGCCATGGGAGGCCTCTTTCTGCCTGGAAGGTTAGACCCCACTCTTCCTGGAGGCAGGGGGGTGATTCTGAAATGCCTGTCTTGTCCCTGCAGAGAGGAGGGAGTGGAAAGTGCACAGACAAACCTCACTGGGGGCAGGTACAGATAGTTCTATGGAAGCCCTGAGCTTGTTAGAGCAGAGCTGTTGGACAAATCCATTCTGACACCGGAATCCAGGGACACTTACCCCGCTGAGGCAGAAATGCTGGGGCTCTGCATACAGCCAGGTGAATAAGCAACAATGCTTTCATTTGATTTGACTATTTGTTTGATCTTCTTCCCCAGCAGGTCCAGGCAAGCTCTTTTCCTTATATGTATCTTTTTTTAATTTGATGGGGTTGGGAAAGATTTGATTATGGGGTATGTCCCAGCTACCTCCCGGAGCCCTTGCTGTGAGAATGCCTAATGTGAGATGCAATTTCGCTGCTTGTGTTATCTTTAGAGAAGCTCCAGTGTCAGAAAGCAATGCACTTATTCAGTGGAGGAAGATGTGACAGGCTGCAATTGATAGTATTTACATCAAGGTGATAAGACTGGCTGAAACACAACGCGGATTGTGTTCTTTGAAAACAGCTGGATTTCCTTGGCGGCAAGGACCAAACAGCAGAAGGCACACAGAGAATTGGTGAAGGGGACGGATGGGTGAATCTGGTAGAAATAGTTAGGAATGAACTCATTTTCTGTTTTATTTCATTCTGTGTTCCTAGGGGCAGGAGACGTCTCACTTATTCCAGAGCAGCTCATCTGTCTGGAACAGGCTGTCTCATCTCTGCCTCATCTTTCCTCTCCTTCCCCATCGTAGACATTTCTCTCTTGATTGACAGTTCCCCCTGGGGATGGCAGCAGGCACCAGCAACAGAGAGGAGGTGAATGTGAAATTCCATCAACTTTGCAACTCATTAACAATTAGCAGGTCTTCTAAGGGTCTAGGACTCTAGCCTGTTAGAGCCTTTGGAGAAAGATTATGGGGAAACGAAGGCAGAAAGTGTCTATCTTTGTTGCTCCTTGACCTACGAGACGAATGTGCCACGCTCCTCAATGAGCATACCCTGAATTCTGCACCATCCCCAAGGAGCTATCTGTAATTCATTGTCTTTCCTGCTCATCCAAGAAAGCACAGAAGAGTATAGAGCAGCAACATTATTCTAACATTATTATAGAATAATCTTTATTTTGGCCTAATTTAATTTAAAAGAAACACTTAGCATTCACAAATTTGCTGTTTGTTACATGCCTCACAACTGTGGTGACACAGCAGTGTGCAAAAATTTCAGTCAGTTCTTATGACTCTTACTCTAGCTGGGAACCATAATGCCACCCAGTACTCTGCTGGTTGATACCACCATCATGAACTAATACCACCTGCAGCCAGGCGTCTCCAGAGTGGAGCCATGTAGTCAGTGAGTGTTCAACAGGAAGATGGCTTATGTCCCTGAGATTGGAAAAAATGTGGCCATGCCTTAGCCTGTTTGGCTCAGTGGATAGAGCATCAGCCTGCGGACTGAAGGGTCCTGGGTTCGATTCCCACCAAGGGCTCATGCCTGAGTTGCAGGCTCCATCCCCAGTGTGGGGCATGCAGGAGGCAGCCAATCAATGATTCTCTCTCATCATTGATGTTTCTATCTCTCCCTCCCTCTCCTTGCCTTTCTAAAATCAATAAAAATATTTTTTTAATGTGGCCACAAGCCAGGAAAAATATATATACAGTATGTCCTAAGTGGAATGGATGGATTCCATTATAGTTATACCATAAAGCAAATGCCTTTTTTTTCTACTGATTTCTAAGAGTCCATGGGAGAACTCTCAAGGCTCCCACATTTGATAAAATTACACTTCAGAATTCAGACCATAATGGACACTCAATCTATATATATAAAAGGCTAAGTGACCAGCCAACCAGCCGACCGGCTGGTAGGTATGATGCACATTGACCACCAGGAGGCAGACACTCAACACAGGAGCTGTTGAGTGACAGCAACTTTGCAGAGTGCCCTCTGGTACTTCTGGACCCCTCAGGGGATGTTGGACTGCCGGTTTCAGCGCAATCCCTGCAGGCCAGGCTGAGGGACCCCACCTGCCAGAGGGACCCCATTAATTCCAAAGATGCCCTTTGAGCCCCAGAGCCGCCCCAGGTGCGCCAGCCAGGGGGGGACTGCAGGAGGTTGGCTCCAGGGTGTGTCCAACCTGCCTCACCCAATCCCGCCCCACTGGCCACCTTCTAATTAATTTCCTTTCAATGTGCACAAATCCATGCGCTGGACCTCTAGTTTATAACAAAGTAATATCAGTAATACCCAAGGGTAAAAAAGAAGTAAAATTTCTTAAAATATTACTCCACTAAATCTATAGCCCCATTACAATATATGCTTCTTGAAGACAGGGATGTTTGTTTGCTTTGCTCATTTTTATATCTCTGCCACCCAGAGAAGAGCCTGGAATACATAGCTGTTCAGTAAATAATATTTGTGGAATAAGTAAATCAACCAATTAGATTTAAAGGTTGAGAAAATTGTAGTTGTTCATATACTTTAATTGCTATGGAAAAAGCAGCTCAAAGACTTTGAGATTTTAATCAGATTGCTGGTAGCTTCATTTATCCTTATGTATTACATAGTTTACAAGTAAGGTTTCCTTTTTTCCTAATGACCTCAACTCAGGTTTCCTAGGCACTGTCACCCATCACACTTGCAGCCAAAAATTTTAGCAGGAAAGAAAGCAGCATATACAGTCCAAAGGGTCATAAAGCCAAGCCTGACTAAATACAGACATGTTTTCTTGACTGGACATCTTAATGAATGAACTTGTAAAGATATTTTCAAAGCCATAGGGCATGATGATTGAATATTATTTTTCAAAAAGGAAACTCACGAATCACTACAGTGACTTAACAACCAGCTGAGCTGTACCAAGCTTTCCAGTCATTCAAGTTGTCTGACATAAAGTGGCTCAATAGGGTTCATTCGATGAGGAGACTTGCGGCCTGCGTCAGCTCAGCTATGTGAGTAACCATCAAGGCACATATTCATTTTCAGCGGGTCCCCTAGGCCAGTCAGGGAAAGAGCATTTGTGATCACATATTTTATTTGCTTTTGCAAATGAGTTTTGTGCACATGAATTTTCCTAAATGAGTCTATGGGCCCTAAGGAACTTTCCAATGTTAGAAAGCAAAAAATGTGTGTCTGTTTTGTTCCTATTGCTAATATTGGTGCTGCCTTTGTAAGAGACATAATGAAAACAAACTACTGTACCCAGGGAGCCTCGGGGAGAGAGGAGCTTTAACTCCGGGAAATTATTTGTTTTTATTTATCCTGTGCCCCAGGATAGGGCTTCCCGCCATTTTCTCACCTTGCAGAAAGACCTCTGCATATTCCAGAAGAATGATTTTCTCCTGCCAAAACTACCATGAAATTAAACATCAACAGCAACAACAATGGGTCAAAAAGCCATTAAAATGTGCATGCTCAACAACGTCAAAGAAGGCCATCCAGAAAAGAGTTTAAATTCAATAGCAGTCAACAGTCTCAGGCCACTAGGATGAAGAGACCCAGGCTAGGGTCTCCCAGAGCCCACTTTCAATCCCACACATCTTGCATCTGGACACACAGTTACTAACTACCGGGCCCCACCTCTTTCAGGGGTAGATGTGGGAATGCAGTTATTCTACAGTTCATGGCCTAATAATGGCATCCACTCACTCACTCATTCATCCATTTAACTATAACAATAACAATAATATAACAGCACATGACATGGATTATGTCATATGCTGCTCACCTCCTAGGCTGATTAAATGACTGTGTGCATCCCCATTTTATCAGGTTGGGAAACTGAGGCTTGGTGATCTTCCCAAGATCAATCAGCTAGTAACTGGCATAGCAAGGACTCAGATTTAGGAAGGCTAGCTCTAAAGATCCCACTCAACCAATACACCTCAATGCAAAGGACTGAGTACCTAATAGTATCCTGCCTTGAGTTTGGCCTCAGCTTCCTCATTTGAAACAGAGGGGAATAAGACAACTGCACAACATTGAGAAGATCCAAAGACACATCATCAGTAAAGCGCCTGGGCCAATGCCTAGTAGCTAATGGGTACTCAGTATAGTTGGGTCTCTTCCTCCGGGTATACAGAAATGAATAAAATTTCATCACTTCCCTGCAGGGCCAGAAATAGGTCTGGAGATGATGAGGCAGCAGTCTTCCGGGTAAATCCACTCAGCTCTTGGACAGGACTTGTGGAAATAATTTTAATCTTTCAAGTTCGTGGGAATCATTCTACCGTAAAAATACTCATACCTCGTTCCCTGTGAAACCTTAGAATTTGGTGCAGCTTCTGGCCTTGTCAGTAATACCGGCCTTACTGTGTTCATGTTTCTCACAGCTGTGGGAGCCGTGCTGTCATCAGACAACATCCCACGGAGGCATTTATGCACATCTAACAAACCCATCAAGCCCCCACCATGAAAAGGAGAAACCTTTTCCAAACCAATTTTCCCTTTTGTTTTTCGTTGTGACTCTCAGGCTCCCTTCCTTTCCACCATTGAGCTGAACCTCAGGTAGAGAGAAACACTTGGCATGAAAATGGTTCTCCCATAAAGCCTGATCTTTTAAATACTTACAAGAACTCATGTACACTGTGAGTTCTGTGGAGCAGAATAACTTTTTAAAAACTCAAGCCATTTAATTCTGTTGCTCTTGTTTTCAACTTGATTGATTCCACCTGTGTCAAACAGAAGTTGCTATGCCGTTTTTTTTTCTTTTTTTGTTTTTTTTTAAGAAAGAAAGGGTGTGGCCTTGGGCAGAGAGCGATATTTAGATTCTCTTAGAACCCCTAATGTGACCTTCTTCGGAAACCATTCTAGTCGTCTAGGAAATGACCCCAGTACTACAACTATTTGGTTTTGTTCTACTTTTCAATTTACCGCTCCATTTCAAAGAAATTAAAGTATCAACAGCTAGTGTTTACGCAGGAGTCACAAAGTACCCGAACAGCCACATATATCTCAGCTTCATTCAAAACCTGGGAAAGCAAATCAATGGAGGATAATGAAATGGGATAAAATTAGCTCGGTCGAGAAGAAAACATATTTGCCTTCTAAGGTGCCTCTTCTCAAAAAGACAGAGAAGATAAAAAATTAAACCTTGGACCCATAACACAATAGAGCCCACAATTCATCAAGGTGACCAACTGCCAATGAAACTGATGAGGAACGTGTCGTTAGGATAAAAACTTGCAACCACCCCCCCTCCCCCATTAAGTTGTTTTTTTCCCCCGTTAAGAAAGCATAACTTTTCCCTTTCATTCTTCCTCTGCCTTCTATTTGTTTTGTTTCCAATTAAGATTCGCCTATCTAAAAATAGGTAATGTAGCACTCAGGACTCCTGTTAGTAATGTATTCCTTTAAGCTACATTCTGAAACCAAGCAGGACCCATAAATCATGCCTCTTCTCGCATGAAATGAGAAATGCTAAGGTCAACGAAAATTTCTGGAAAGGTGCAGAGGTGGCGCCACCCCCGTTATTTTTCTGCAAGTTGCAATAATTGCAAATGCCTCCTAGGAAAAACTCTGCAATGAATGGTAATCCTGCAGCCCAAACAAAAGCTAAATCGTGGCAGCTACCTGGGAGTTGGGAAGCCCCAATATGCACAGAACTGGTAACAAGAGAAAATTCTGAGGCATTCTACATTAAATTACAGCAAAGGCCGAGAGTAAGAGAAACAGACAAAAATTGTTAATCAGTTCGTAGCTGTGGAACAACTAACAAAAGACTGCTCACACTCCTGAATGTCTGTGGGAGTTCTTTATCACCCTCCAGGCCATCTATTCGCCGCCCACTAGACGCCAGACCCTGCTTGCCGGTGAACGGTCAGGACTGCTGCCTACCACCGATCAAAAGTAGCAAATGTTTCCTTGTGACAGACCATGCATCTAGCCTAGAACTGCCCCGCTTCACTTTTTCCCGCCCACCCTCCTCATCTGTAGCCAATGTAAATTCTTTCAGAACTTACATCTTTCTTCCCCAAAACCTAACCTGTGAAAGCGCCCGTCAACTCCAGCACAGAGCACACGTTGCCTGTCCATGGTGCCCTGCGGCTGCTGGTCCAGTCCGCAGGCCCCAGCACCTGGTCCTTTTCTGGCCAGCATAGGGCTCCAAAACCCCTTCCCCTCAGAAAACCTTTCGGCTGTGAGAGTTGTTTTAACGCTGGGCATGGGGAGGTCAGAGGCAGAGCAGCAAACAGCTCTACCCAGTATCTGCCCAACACTTCTACTCAAGGGAGCCTACCTTTGTCTCTGATCACCCACCTCCTTCCTTTCCTTTGTCAACCTATGGAGTCATCTAAGGAAAAGAGGAAACTGAGAAGATCTGCTGAGAAGTGAGGTGCTGACTTAGAAGACCAATACGTTTATTCCAAGGCTCATCCGTTCCATAATTTGTGTCTACCCAGCATCTTAAAATGCATGGCATATTACTGAATCTCAGTCCCAGAGGGCTTTGTTATGACAGCATGTAGTATTTGGGGCTGTGGGTAGAGGAAGGAGGGTAACAGGGGGGAAATGCCCTTCTCTGCTTTGATGGGGAGAGGAGGTTAGAATCTCATCACCGTTCCCTGTTGAATGAAAGAATGCTCCCTCCGTAATGGTGCTGAGTGGAATATTCACAAGCTCACTCAAATTGAATGTGCCTGCTGGGCTGGTGATTGCACTTTTCAATACGCTAGTCTCCATTTGGGGCTGTTTTGTTTTAGTCTCTGTTTAGCTGTGTACCTACCCTCAGAGCAAATGAATCTCAAAGGGTGCAATTTTGTCAATCAAAAAATCAAGAAATAAATAGGCTAGCAACTAGAAAAAAAGCCAGAGAAAGACAAATCTCTAACATTGTTTTTCAAGCCTCAGCCCAGCTGTGTTTATTTCCACCCATGATATACCCCACGAGGGTCAGGCTTCCCGGAGGAGGGGAGCACAGGGCCTGAGAGGGGAGCGCAATCGCTGCGCGGGGCGAGGAGGTGGGGCCGCCGGCCAGCGCCAGGCAGATGTCTCACACACTCCACAAGAGACAGCACGTAGCCTTGGAGCCAACAGGGATGGTTTGTGTCCTGGCTGAAGTGTATCAAATACACACAAGAACGAGGCATCTCAAATATGCTGAGAATTCTGTGTAGAGAATGACTTGTTAAAATTCCAAATCACTTACTTAGTTGTTTCAGTGTTATTTTCAACTTGTGTATGAAAACACATATGGCAAGTGAAGTGTTACAGCTACGTCCAAAAAAAAAAAAAAAAAAAAAGGAAGAGACAATCTGGCTTCTTGCACTAAGGAGAGGTTTAGATTCCATCAGAGAGGCACCCTGGAAACCCCTGAGAGCGACCTTATTCCGAAACTGTTCTGGTCATCTGGGAAATAAACCTAGGACTATAGATATTTGCTTTGGTTCTAGTGTTCAATTTACTGCTCAATTTCGGAGAAATTAAAGCAATAAAAACTGGTGTTTATGTGGATGACAATCAGCTGTGTCACCTTTTGCAAGTCTCTTAATGTCGCTAAACCTCAGTTTCCTCACCTTCAAACCAAGTGTGATAATGCCGCCTGTCTCTGAGGCTTACTGTGAGGTTAAGTGAGAGAACATAAGCAATGTGTTTAACACGGGTCCAGCATGGGGCCAGAATTTAACTACAGGAAGCTACCCAAATAAGCCAGCTAAGAGGTCCACGTGTGGTGAACATTTCTACCACCATCAGCCATTCATGGATACTGCCCACCCACCTAGGCCCTCTACCCGTTGCTGAGACTCACGGACTGGGAAGGCCTTGCAGACGGTCTCTTTGTCAGGCTGAAGAAGCAAGCTGTGTGCGTGAGTTACGTGAAACAAAATGTGCACGCACACACACAAATTTTTTTAAAAGCTCCTTTTTAACCCAGCCCGCCATGGAGCCAAAAATTCCTTCATTCACTCCTTAAAGTCCTTTACTCAGTTTAAATGAGCTTAACAAATGGTTATATGGAACTAAGGAACCATTAGCAACTTAACCGTGATGACAATAGTCACATTATCATAGATTCCACACCAGCTTGCACCAGTCTGCATCTGGGCTCTGTAATCATTGCTAATCCTCCCAATGATACCAGGTACACATTAAGATGAGAGCGCTGAGACTCAGAGAGACTAGGTCAATGTTCAGGGCCGCAGAACTTGTGAGGGGGGCAGCAATTCAAACCCAGTTCTGTCTAGCTCCAACGCCTATACATTCTGCTCCACCTTCTGCTAGACCATGCTACCCCTGCCTTCTGTAGATTAGTTCTATAGACAGTGCATGAGCACCCATTGTGGAAGAGCAGTTAGGGAGGGTCTTAAAGAAACAATATCGAACACAAATTAAATGTATGTCTTCACCAATTTCCAAGACAGTTCCCAGTGAGCCCCACCTGCTGTTATTCATGCCCAGGTGTAGCCCCCTCACACAGTGTATCAGGGCTGGGCTATGAAACCAATAGAATTCATCAGGAGTGATGGTACATCACTTCTGATGTTAGATGGATTCTTCCTTGATCTCTTTGGATCACCTGATTTGAGGGCACTCAGGCAGCCCTGTGGAGAAGCCCACAATGCCAGAAACTATGGCCTCTGCCACAGTCATGTGCATGCCCAAGTTGGAAATGTCTCCCAGCCCCAACCCAGTCCTCACATGACTGCTTCTCTGGTCAACACTCTGACTCCAGCCTCCTGGAAAACCCTGACCCAGAGCCACCCAGCCAAGCTGCTCCCTGATTCCTGACCCTGAGATAATAAGTATTTGCTTTTTTAAAGTGCTCAATGTAGGGGTAGTTTGTTACACAGTGATAAATAATATAGTATAATAATCAGACAGACTTCAGGGCTTATAGAAAGTCTTGGCCAAGGTGGTGGAGAAGGGTATTAAAGGTAATAAAAAGATTGGAGATGGTAGAGAAAAAGGCGAGATCAGTTGACGTGAGACAATGAATGTTATAAAAATACTAGATGCCTGGTGCATGAAATTTGTGCATGGGGGTGGGGAGCCCTCAGCCTGGCCTACACCCTGTCGCAATCCAGGACCCCTCGAGGGATGTCCGACCGCCGTGGGATTGGGCCTAACCTGGCAGTCGGACATCCCTTTCTCAATCTGGGACCGCTGGCTCCTAACCGCTCGCCTGCCTGCCTGCCTGCCTGATTGCTCCTAACCACTCTGCTTGCCTGCCTGATCACCCTTAATCACTTGCCTGCCTGCCTGATCACCCCTAACCACTCACCTGCCTGCCTGATCTCTCCTAACCACTTGCCTGCCTGCCTGATCACCCCTAACCACTCTGCCTGCCTGATCGCCCCTAAACACTTGCCTGCCTGCCTGCCTGATAGCCCCTAACCACTCTGCCTGCCTGCCTGATTGCCCCTAACTGCCTCTGCCTCAGCCTCAGCCACAGCGGCTTCATCTGGAAGGACGTCTGGAGTGATGACTGGAAAGTCATTCAGCTGTCTGGTCTAATTAGCATATTACACTTTTATTATTATAGATTAGCAAATACTTAAAGTAGCATTTCCTGTGCAATATTCTAAGTGTTGTTAGTATATTAGCTCATTTAACCCTTACAATAATCCTCTAAAGCAGAGGTAGGATTATCCCTATTTTACATATAAGGAAACTGAGGCACAGAAGACAAATAACTTGCAGGTGTCCCTTGGCTGGTAGTGATAAAGATGGAATTCACCCCAGGCAGTTCAGCTGTAACGTCTACAACTCTTAATTACTCCACACACAGCCTCTCAGACTGAAAGAGAAATTGGAGAACTAACTGAAGCCTTACAAGCAGGTCAGGGGTCTGAGTAAACCCCAGACTTTTGGTCTGGAGGTGTTGATTATTGTTTCGATAAAGTTAATAGTAAAGTGCATTGCATGGCAATGTTCCACTGATTTCATTTAATTCTTAAAATATTCCCAGGGGAGAGGCAGAGAGATACTGCTATCTTTATTTTACAGAGGAGAACGCTGAGGCTGAGAGATGTCAAGGAACCATTTGGATCCCTGGATTTGTTTTTTGTTCTGTTTTGGTTTTTTGTTAATCCTCACCCGAGGATATTTTTCCATTGACCTTTTTTTAAAAATATATATATTTTTTAATTGATTTCAGAGAGGAAGGGAAGGGGAGAGAGAGAAACATTAATGATGAGAGAGAATCATTGATTGGCTGCCTCCTGCACACCCCACACTGGGGGTGGAGCCCCCAACCCAGGCATGTGCCCTGACCAGGAATCAAACCATTGACCTCCAGGTTCATAAGTCTACACTCAACCACTGAACCATGCCAGTGGGCTCCGTTGACTTTTAGAGAGAGTAGAAGAGAGAGAGAGAGAAACATTGATGTGAAAGACACATCAATTAGTTGCCTCCCACATGTGCCCAACCAGTGCTGAGGATGGAGACTGTAACTGAGATCCATGCCCGACCAGAATTGAACCCAGAACCCTTTAGTCTGTGGACTCATGCTCTATCCACTGAGCCAAACCAGCTAGGGTGGATCCCTGGGATTGAAATCAACTGAGTTTCCTTGGAAAATTGGGGAATTTTCCAACTTTAATTAAAGCAAATTATGACATGTTGAAACGCCCTTGTTTACCTTACCCATTGACATTTGCTTTTACTTATTTGCATTTCAGATTCCATGAACTAAAAATAAATAAATAAATAAATAAGGAAAGCACAAAGGAGGCAGCCCCATAAGAAGAATATGAGGTTCATGTACCACCTTAATTTCAACCAGGAGAAAGCGCATTCATAACCAAACACAATCACAGTAATATTCAAAATCAACTTAACCATAAAAGAGAGGCATATTAAAGTCAGAGCTCTGGGCCTCTTTCCAGGAGAGTACGGTGGATTGAAATAACTACCGTCCCCTCCCCCACACACACACACACACCACTAATATAATTAAATTAAATATGCATGCATATTGTTGGGGAATAATCATTATAATAGCCCCCAAAGAAAAATCTGTTTATTTCTAGTCAACCAGAAAAAAAAAAAACACAAAAAATGGTAATACTCATTTTTCCTCCAACAATATAGCAATTGTGAAACCCACAGAAATGCAGGAAAGCTAATGTCAACCTTAAAATATGAAGGTGCCCATGACAGAAACCTGGAGAGTATCACACAAACCTGATAGCTACAACAGCACAGTCATCATTTTCCCTTTCTCCACATGCCATCTGCCCCCCACGCACTTCCACTGCCAGTGACTGCAGGTCTGCATGCGCTTCACATATCTCATCCTGGGGTCCTCTGTGCTGGTTTACACTAGGATTTCTTTTCTTTGGGTTGGGAAGGACAGGCTGTGGCCCGCATCCATTACCCATGATGTTAAAACAGCGCCCTGTCATTCCAGGACCTTCATTCTCAGGTCTTCTACGGAGACTGATATTTGCACTAATGAATGCTTCCTCTGCTGCTATTGGTGGGTCAGCCACAGTGCTCAGGCATGTCCGCAGGCGGCAGCGGGCCTCTGGGTAATCAATCATGTTTCTTGGCAGCGCTGTCAATCAGGAAGGCACCTGAGTGGCACCTATCGACAATTCTCAGGGTGCTGACACGGTCCCCAGGCCCTCTCCTCTCTCAGGCTCATGGTTATACAGACTTCGAGCCTGCTGTTTTCTCATCATAGAGTGGAATTGTTTCATTTTCCTCTGCATGTGTTGATTCTTCCCCCTGCTTTATCCTTTCAAGACTATCACAGAAAATATAGTATTCAACACAAATGCCCCATGTTTCAATAGATATTATTCGGTACTTCATATCTTTTCTTCCCCTTCCCTGTGCACCCCTCAGACGACACCCTGCCAATCCCTGCAGCACCCCCAAACCATCTCTGCTCCGTCTTTGTCTATATTTCCGACCATGTATTTGACTTCTTCTCCGTGTCCTGAAAGCCTTAACAAACTATCAACAGGAAATTGAATTCGTCTCCCCATGTCAGAATGGTCTCTGATTTTATCACCAAACTATGTTTGCAGGGACCCCACTCGCGGAGTGTTTTCAGCACCACCCAATTTCAAATGATCTGCTGCTCAGACCTGTGGTTCAAGCTTTGGCTTGGAAATCAGATCACAGCACTCGGCCAGAAGCCACTCAAACGTGCTTATTTTAAGTAATTATTGTATTGACATCTTTTTCCTTTGCTCACTCAGAAAGCCATTAGCACTAGAAAAAGATCTATTTCAACCAGAAACTGGAGCTTTATTTTTTGTCAAATAAAAGCAAACCTCGCTTACCGCATGGCAAGCTGGAGACGATGACCCAGGCCCCACTAGGGACTCGCAAGTACCTCTGCCCCACCTCCACCAGCACCGGAACACAAGCCTGAGCCCTGGCCTCAGCTTGCATACACACATGTATTTGCACAGAAACACACATGTATTTACACACACACAAATGGCTAGCCCTTATCCATCCTCAAACTCATACCCGTAGAAGCCACAGCAGTGATGACGTGACGGACACTCAGCAATGACCTCTTTCTCTCCGTCCCACAAGTCCCTGGTTGAAGCCCTCCCTGGGTGCCTTCCTCACTCTGTCCACAAGAAGCACCCGAGGCAACTGGTGATCTGTTATCAGTATTTGCAGCTTCCCCCACACACACAAATGGGAATGTAATTGCTCTCTATGAAATCTCTCCACAGAGAAGGATGTTGGTCAGCACAAAATGCATCGGTATATACAACAGTCTTTAAGTGGGAAACCGAAGGAGTTTTATTCCCGGGATTACTTCTAGGGACACTTGAACTGCAGTGTTTGTTAAGGTGGCAGCAAAAACAATGGTGTTAATACAGCTAAAGAATTAAACAATAGGTCACCTGGAAACTGAAGACAGTCTGTGCACAGGGAAAGGGGAGGCTGTCATAATAACTGACAGTTATGATCACAAACCACGTGCTGGGCACTGTGCAAAGCACAGCCACGGGTTCTCTTTCATAGTCCTTACAACAGCCCCAAGAGATGGGTTCTATTGTTAGATACTCTTCCCCGATGAAGAAACTGGGGCACGGTGATGCTGGTCACCCCAGGAGGAAGCAGTGGAGTCAGGACTCAAGCCCCAGATAGTCTGGCTCCCATGGCCCAGTTTTTCATCATGTTATTCTGGGCACTCAGCCTGACTCAGCATTGTCCAGGGGAGAGGTCTGCAATGGTCTTGGATCCCAAACTCTCTTAAATATCCTCTGCTTTGACTGTATCTCCACAAAATAGCCTTCAGGTTATAATTTGGCCTCTCTGGCGTCATGACAACAGGGAGCGTGCGTGAGAGCTAAGAGAGTAGTTTCTCCCTATAAAATGATGACTTGCTGGTGTCCTGCCTACCTCGGCCTCCTGAATCTTCAGTTACGGAGAATCAGGCCTGGACCCTGAGCACAACCCCACTCTGTAAACTGGGGCCGGACCCTGGAACACTGCAGCTCCCGCCGGCCCCAGCCAGCCCACCTTTGTATAAAATCTCCACCATTTCCAGCCTCCGGTTTTGACTTGTTTTCCATAGACACCACATCTCCGTGTCCCTCTTGCTCTAAGGGAAACTGGCAAGTGCAAACTTGTGAATACTTTGAGAGCCTCAGCCTCCATCATTTCTACTATGTACCCATTTCCTCTCCTCTCTATATAAACATGTTTCCTTTAACACCAAAGGACTCCCCATAGCAATGCTTCTTAAAACTGGTTGACTCATCTATATCAATTCTATTAGTGTTATCACAATACCAGCTTGTCTTTGTCCAGCTTGGGCTCTGTCAAGAAAAAATAAATGTGCCAAAACCGGTTTGGCTCAGTGGATAGAGCGTCAGCCTGTGGACTGATGGGTCCCAGGTTCGATTCCTGTCAAGGGCATGTACCTGGGTTGCGGGCATATCCCCAGTGGGGGGCGTGCAGGAAGCAGCTGATCGATGTTTCTCTCTCATCGATGTTTCTAACTCTCTATCCCTCTCCCTTCCTCTCTGTAAAAAATCAATAAAATATTTTTTTTAAAAAAGAAAAAGAAAAAATAAATGACATCTGAGCTAGCTCCTTGATCACTATGCTATCAAAATCCTTTCTATACCACAGTATATATAATATACTGCATATGAAATACATCTGTATCTATCTTTTATCTAATGGAAAAGGCTCTGCCAAGCCCTGAGCTTTGACCATGTCCCCACAGGTCCCAAAGGCATGTCCTGCCCACCCCTTTCTTTTTCTTTTTTTTTTTTAAATATATTTTATTGATTTTTTTACAGAGAGAGGAAGGGAGAAGGATAGAGAGTTAGAAACATCGATGAGAGAGAAACATCGATCAGCTGCCTCCTGCACACACCCCTACTGGGGATGTGCCCACAACCAAGGTACATGCCCTTGACTGGAACCAAACCTGGGACCTTTCAGTTCGCAGGCTGATGCTCTATCCACTGAGCCAAACCGGTCAGGGCTGCCCACCCCTTTCTAAGGACCCACCTCCGCAGGCATGGCCTGATTCCACAGGCAGGGTCTGTGAACCAAGAGGAGTTCATCTTTTTCCTTTTTTTTTTTTTAATATATTTTTTATCAATTTCAGAGAGGAAGGAAGAGGGAGAGGTAGAAACATCAATGATGAGGAGAATCCTTGATCGACTGCCTCCTGCACACCTCACACTAAGGATCCAGCTTGAAATCTAGACATGTACCCCTACTGGGAATCGAACCTGGTGACCTCCTAGTTCAGAGGTCAATGCTCAACCACTGAGTCATGCCAGCTTGGGGGGAGCTCATCTTAACACTCACGACCACAGATCAGGGTCTGATGTGAAAAAGTGAGCATGGCCATCAGAGTGCTGCCTTGGCAACCTGACGGGGAAACACTGGAAAACAAGGTTAGAGAATGACAGTGCTGAGGGCTTAAGGGGGCAGGAGGTTGGGCTTGAGCCTGGACAAGCCATCAGCACACTGACATTGCGAGGGGGTAGAAGGTCACAGTAGTTTAAAAAGGATCAAGGAGCTGCGTGGAACAGAAGAGATGAGAATGGAGAAGACACATGTGGAAAAGCATGTGCCAAGTAGTCCTGGTTTTCAGGATTAAAAACATAGTAGAGGAAGAATGAAGGATGCAGGGGGGTTGGTAGGAAGAAAGGAAGAGCACCAGAGCATCCAGGGAAATTACAAATGAGCAAATGACTGGCCCAATCGGAGGTGTGATATGATATCCTCTCATTTTTGCCTTAAGCACCTGTGTGTCATATTTCTTAAAAAGGAAGGAAGGGAGGGAGGGAGGGAGGATGGCAGGGAGGAGGATGGCAGGGAGGCAGGGAGGGAGGGAAGGAAATACTGACACCTTGTATAACACATGTAATGTCCTAAATTCCCACCAAGGACAAAGTTGCCCCACAGGACAGTTGAGTTTCTCACCTAGTCTCAACTATAATAAGAAAGAATCTTTCCTGCCAGGTATGGATTTATATTTTGTCTTGATGACAAGATTTATGTAGCTGATCACATACCAGACAAAGTAAAGGCAGTACCATGATGGGCTACAAGTTTTATTGTGTGAGCAGAATACATAGAGGCCTAACGTTTACTCCATTTTTCTAGACATGGCCTGCAGTCAACACACTACATCATCGCCTGTTGCAGTACCCTGTCACGGCCATCTAATACTATGCACAATGCAAGGTCCTCCCCCCAATCCTTAGGTTCTTTCATTTCCTCCCCACCCTGAGCCAAGATTGGGTCTGAAACTCTCTAATTTCCAGGAAGTTTCCCTTTCCACACAAAGCAAACACATCTCTTTCTATTACAGCTGCTCACATGAGCCCTTTCGCCATTCTTGCTGAATTCTCTACTTTCACTGGGGACGCTAGACATTGAGGGAGGTTACGAAAAACCCAAATCAAAAGCAAAAAGAAAACACAGTTTCTGGGCCCTGCAGAGAGGACAAAAGTGGCTCCTTCAAGGAGCTGTGAACACAATGGTGAAAATGTAGCACTTGGCATGAGGCCCAAAGGTCTCATTCTTTCACAGTTGTGCCCAGATGTCAAACATCAGTGTTGGTATTTAATGCCCACAGAGTTGGTGAGTGTTTAAAATGGTTCATATCTGCCTTAGGAAAAGTCAAAGCGAAGAGAAGGTGTGTCTGTTTAAGACAGCATGTGCTTTTTAACTAGCCAGTGACAAGTTGCAGAAAACAGTTACACAGGTACTTACTATTTATAACTCATGGCCACATCCACAAAATACTTTCTTCTCTGTCGATAGACATTGTCCTTAAATCCCTTAAACAGAAGAGAGATGACGTTATATAGCAGAGAGCCAAAAAGTGAGCTGCAGAAGGCCTCAAAGAAAATTGCTGTGGTGTTGACTGACTACTCAATTCAAATGTAAATTTGTATCCTTGCATGGCATCTTTATGACATAGGCAGAAGCAAACTGTGCTTACAACAGTAAAACCTCATTAAACCGGGACTGTACTAATTTGGGATGTGTGGGAATTCAGGCTAAAGTTTACCTTTCCACTAAGTGGGCAGAATGGCTTAGTTAAGCAAATTGATACTGTGGACTATATCTTTTGGTTTTCATTTGCATGTAATTGATTTCATCATAAATTAATATTATCCTTTCCATTAAAACAGGTCCCTCTAACCTGATTATTCAGTAAGTTAACCTAAATTTAATTTCTTTGTGTAAATGATCAATAAATGTTAATTTATTTAAAACTCATTCATTCACAATAATTATCAAATCCCCAAATTAGCATGAATTAAAGAGGTTTTGCTGTATCTTATGAGTACAGCCACACAATGCAAAACCAATTTTAAGGGATTCATGCACAGGATAGCAAGTCCGCTCCATTCCACTCTGAGTCCCCATGAGTCTGATGAGTTTTTAGCAACTTCAAGACTTTTATTCATTGTCATAACACCTGGGAAATTAAACAGCCTGTCTGTCATTCTTTAGTCAAGTAGAATCCTTCTGAGAGGACTTCTGGTTTTACTCAAAAATCTCTCCTCTTGTCAATAGGCTTTCCATTTTCTTTCTCTTCAGAGGGTGTTTCTTCAAAGTGCTGGGAGCCCAGAAGGAATTATTTCTATTTAACTTTCTACTGATGCAGCCCCAAAAGATAAGCAGGAAGCAGTGGCCACTCTGAGAAGGGAGGCCAGGTGAGAGGACAGGCCACTGAGATCACAGGTCTGAGAGGGGAGCTGCCACAGGCCCACACGGGCCCACACAGGCCCACACAGGCCCAGCCACCCTCTGCAGCAACTTCTGAAAGGTGGGCTGTTCAACAGTAACTCAAACTCATAGAAAACCGTTGCATTCTCTCTCCTGGCTAAAGAACTGGCCTTCAAGCCAGAAACCTTCCCAGGACTCTGCTGGACAGAAATGAAGAGCTTCAATCACCAACAGCCTTTCTCTCGGGAAGCACAAGAGAGTTACTGATGGGGAGGGAGATAAGGGCCCTGAGATCACCCAGACACCCTGCAGCCATGAAGCTTCCTGCCCTGGAAGCCAGCACTTTTTTCCTTTTGCTACGAATTGGGAGTTTTTAAACTGGGGCTCATAGGCAGGCGTGGGAAGCCTTAAAATGAGTGTATACAAAATTTTGTGACCAGAGTTATCACATTCACAAAGGGGTCTGGGACCTAAAAAGACAACTCCTGCTGCAGAGGGGGATGTGTGATCCTGCGAGAGAGTGTGACTTTCGGCACTCACTGGGAACGCCAGGCAACCTGGGAGGGCAAAACTGAAGAGACCCAAGCACCTTTGTTACTCAAAAAGAAAGCAGGCCAGGACAAAAGGAAAAGAGTCGTGTGAAAAGCACAGCATCTGTTCCCCAGTTCCTGCCAAACTGGACACCATGGTAACAGCATCATAATCTGCTGGGCTTCCTAAGACTCTCAATGGTCTCTCCTCAGCGAACACCTGCACCTTTTCCAGGCATGCGGAGAGTGATTCACTCATCACGCCTCATTAGCCCAGGGTGGCGGTGATTACATGAACGTGTGGGCAATCCACAGCTTCCAGGACTGAATCCTGGGCCCACAAAATAAAACGGGGATGCTGGCTACCCTGGGGATCAGAGACACAGCATTCCATCACTCGGGACTGAGGCCAGGGGTAAGGGTACCAGATAAAATAAAGATACAGGACATATACAATATTTGGGGCATTCTTCTAAGAAACAATTATTTGTTGTTTACTTGAAATGCAAATGTAAATGAGCAGCCTATATATACACGTATTTGCTCAATCTGGCAACCCTAGCACCCAGCAAGTAGCTGCTGGACAACCCACCCTTCCTCTCTGTTTCAGCCAAGGGAAACTGAAGCCAGGCTGGCAGCCGAAGAGCTCAGCTCGCTGTATGCTGGCACTCAAGGAGTGCCACCTAAGTCAGCCCTGGTGGGATTTCTGAGTCACCAGGGAGCTTTAAATACTACGCAAACCCCAGGCACATTCCCAGGCGTTCTGACTTAAGCACCCTGAAATGAGGCTCTGGCTTGAGTCTATTTTTTAATTCCCCACAGATGATTTGAAGGGAAAGCTATGCTGAGAAACACGGAGCTAGGACATTCATCCTCAAACATTAGCGCTCATGAACAAGCGCTAATGGGTGGACCTTGAACCACTCTCCTACTCAGAGTGTGGTCCCAAACCTCCGGCGGAAGCCTCAAATGGGAGCTCGCTGGCAATGCTAGGACGCTCTCTAGAACCTCAGGACCCCCATCTGCATGTTGAGAAGATATTCCAGGTGACTTGTTTGTCCATTAGCGTTTGGGAGGCCCTGGCCTAGATAGATAACTAACCCTTTCCGGGCCTCCTCCGCGGCTGACTCTTACATCCCCGGCCCCCTCTGAGCCATCCCAGCTCTGGGAGGCCATTCCTTGTGCAATAACCCTCTCCGAACCGGGATTCTTCTGAAGCACAAAAAGGCCTTGGACAACATTTCTGTCCTCATCAAATAATAACATAAAAAACACCAACTTACCAATATCAAATTGTGCACAATGAACATTTGGTGTGCTTATAAAAGAAACATGTATGGTTTTTAAAAAAAATGAGTGAGGTAGGAGGTTGCTAACTACTTGCAATTATTTAAAGTGGCTGTAAAGAAAAGGCATCATAAGGTGGGTGTAATTAGGGATAATGGAACAAAATTAAGCACAAGACAATGTACACTGAGTATTGAATACATTTTTCACAGCAAGGTCAGTGGTGCCTGTGGTTGTTCCATCAAAAGGATTGACCCTCTTTCTCCAGGTAAGTAATTTTCAAACTAGACTGAGGGGAGCATTTGGAGAGAGGTTACCAAGAAATCCTTTACTGCCCAGGCATTGATCTGGATGATTTAATACAGCACTTCCATTCCTGGAATTGGGTATTTATTCGCCAAAATGCTTTCCACTTATTTTATTAACTATGCTTTTCAAATGCCCCTTTGAGGTCAATAAGACTTTTATTTCCACTTTTACATAAGGAATTTGAGACACAGAGGTCGGGAGACTTACCCAAGGTCATCCTGCAAGTTAACAGCTGGTGTCTGGGCAGTGATCTCACTGCTAACCTCTTAAATCAAGCCTCTGTGCTACTTCTGACTCCTCCGGAGGTGGGGAAGGGAAAGATGACAAATGGATGATGGCTGAAGGCACTTTTGAGTGTTTTTCTAATGTTCAGGAGTCTTACCTGTGAATTACTGTGAATTATCCTGAAACATCAGGCTATGATGGCAAATATGACCCTCTGTGTCTGAGTGAATTCAACTTTTGCGGGGGGGAAATGCAAATAATGCAATTGAATTAGATCTGTTTGACCATTTGTCTGAACGATATGTTATGGGTTAGTTTGAATTGGTCTACAGTAACTCAAACTGGTTTGATTGAAAATCTTCCCCTTGTTGAAGCAGAGCACTCAGACTTGAGTGTGGGCTTGTTCCCACCAGCTCCTGATGCAGCTGGTCCCGGGACCACATGAGAACCTCTGCATGTAGTCCCACTATCAGATTTCCAGACTTCCTCCACTTAAGTAAAATGAATATCTATAAGCCATTACCCTCAGTCCACAAACACTCTTGTAAGCATGACCGATCTGCTTGGGTTTCGCCCTTTTATCTGCCTGTTTATAGACAAGGAGCACCAGGGGAAAACATGCTTGTAACGAATGAGGACATTGCTTATTTCTCCCAGACTATTAACTGTACTTCATTCTGGCCATAAAGAAGTTCCCGGTCTCTTGTGTTAAATAAAAACGAATGTAAAGGCGAAGGGAGGGAATAATGGGAAATGCTTACCTACGTATCATATTTCTTTCAAGGTGGTCATTTTTATTGGCATAGGGGAGAGATGGTGGTAAATAGATTCTGGGCGGATGTGGAAAGAGATGCGTCTTCCATCACAGCCTTATTCTAATGCCCTCTGCCTTTCCATTGAGACTGAAGTCCACTCCATTGCTCTACTCCTAGCTACCTCCAGTCAAGGAAAATAGCAAGGAGAATTTTATGCTCTCACTGAGCCCCATAATGCCAAGTCCTCCCTAATATCCCCAAAGAGTGATCAATTTCAGTTTGTCATTCTTCCAAGGGTCACCATCTGCAAGTATATTTCAGGCTGTCTAATTCTACAGAAATAATCTCTCAGGTTTAGAATTTCCGCCTCTGTCCAACTCTCTAAAAAATGAATGCTTTGTGGAAATGCCATCTTTCTAACCTGCTTCCAGCCAACACATATTTACAGGGAAGCTTTCTCATCTAAAAGTCTGCTCGCAGTTAAGGGGAATAAATAATAAATTGCTCTACAATACAGCATTTACAGCACAGAACATGGCACAGTGCCTGGCACATGGATGGAACTGGGAGAGCGCGTGCGGAATGGAATTTACTGGACACTTACTGGGTGATCAGCATCGAGCTCAGAACCATACATGAGCACTCTGTGAGAGCATTTGTCTAATTCAGAGATCTTCCGGGGGAACCAGGGCACATCCTCTAGCTCTGTTGAAAACACAGTGCAGGATCAAAAATGTTAGCTCATAGATTGTGTGTTTCCCTTTGCAACATTTGTCAGATTGCAAAATCACCCGACAAGCAAAAACTGGTCTTGCCTTCTTCCTCTGTCCAAATATTCTCCGGCGGATTCAGCGTCAGGATTGTAGTCTGAAATTTCAGCGACTGAATGAGCTCATTGAATTCTGTTTTGCCACACTCGAAGTCCACAAAGATCTCCACCTCTGAACTTCTTCGCCGGGATTTTCTGGACTCAATATGAACCATGTTGACATGTTTTTCCTACGGGGATATAAGCAACACCTCTGAATCACCTCCAGGCATAATGAAAGGAATGCCACCAGCTACTCTCCTTCAACTCTTAAACAAGGCACCCACTGCCCACAAAGGAAGAAAAGACATTCTCTTCTCTCTTTGGTTAATGAAAACATGGAAATGTTTTCCTCCACTGTTTCTATTAATAGGAATAGAGACTGTAATCAGTTTTCCTGTCTCATTAAAAAAAAAAAAAAAAGAGGGGCCTAGCTGGCATGACTCAGTGGTTGAAGGTTGACCTATGACCTGGTAGGTCACAGTTCGATTCCCGGTCAGGGTTGCAGGCTAGATCCTCAGTCTGGGGCTTGCAGGAGGCACCCAATCAATGATTCTCTCTCATCATTGATGTTTCTATCTCTCTCTCCCTCTCCCTCCTCTCTGAAATCAATAATAAAGAGGGAGACATTAATATAAAGGGCCCTATAAAATTACAAACATCAGCATTTCCCAGAGCAGTCCACATCCCACGGGTTATTTGGGGAGCGGGAGGGGAATTAAGTTATATAATCCCCAGATTTATATTTCTATTTTCATATGCTTCCAAAAAACATGACTAAAACTCAAAACCCTCATTTTGTAGTGGTATGAACTTTCCATTGTAATTTAAAGTTTAAAAATAAATTTTATAACATTTACAAATAAAATGACCTTTGAAAAAAATAAGTAAATAGTACAAGAGGCAGAAACGGGGACGGTATTATGAAATGACTGAAGTTTGGGAAACATGGGCCAAAGTGTAGCCCATATTGTAGGGAAAGAAAAGGAAGAAAGGCAGCCAAGTGTGGGTCCCTGAAGGCCAAGAGAAACCAAACCGCAAACAAACAAATACCCTAAATGGGACCACTTAGGAGCTGTTCTCTCAGCAACCTCCAGGCTAGCTTCATACAAGAACATTTTGTTGAAATCACCACCCCATGATGGATTTCAGGAGTAAAAGTCTCCTTACAATAAGGTGGTTGAGTGATGGCAGCAATTTAATACTTGAACCTCAGGTTTAAATTTCCCCGGGGATGTAGTCTCCCTTTCCCCTGAGTTAACTGAAGACTTAAGTTCTCCTTTCACCCTAAGCCACCCCCAAATAAGCAGGCCCCTCCCCATCGCTCTGGATGGCACACTCCGATTATCAGCACGATTCCTGGCACGGTCCTGGGCGTCTCAGAATCCTCAGCACAGGAGCAGGAGAGGTGGTTTCCAGTGCCAATCAAACAGCATCCTTCTCTATAAAGAAACAAGTCCTATATATGTACTAATATATGTAATACTTTAACAATTAAAAAATATTTAAAAGAAAAAGAAAAAGAAACTAGTCCTGTGACTAGGAAACGAAATGCCATGATTCTGTTTCGATTAACCTTTGCGCTAATGCCACATTTTCTAAACTGGCCGATGATAAAGGTGAGACTAATATGAAGTTCAAAGTTCAAGAGTCTTCACGTGGATTGTGTCCCTTTGGACTTTTAATGTCCTCTGCTTGAAGCCAAGCAGGTATTTTTAGACAATGGAACTGAGATCCATATGGATTAAGTGGTTTAGCTAAGACCCCATGACTAGCTGATGGCCAAGTGAAAACACAGGGTTGCTAACTCCTTCTCCAGGGTTTTCTCCACTGCACCCAGCTGTCTAATTGAATTGCCTTGCCGTTGGGCACTGTATGCAGACAGCGCTGAATGATATAATTATGTGTAAAATATTTCCCCAGATTTCCATTACAACTGTTTATGGTGCCTGATCCTTTCTCCAAGGTCAAAAGAGAACAAGGAAATATTAGCCAAATCGGGCTGCTAATTCCCCCTCTACAGTCATCAAAGAGACATTACAATAATGCCTCATATCTGTACACTTGACCAAGCATTTTCACTCATATTATTTCATCACAACAACCTTGTTAGGTAAGAAGAATTATTGCTATTTCACAATTGAAGAAATTGAACGTAGGAAGCAGCTATGATTTAGCCAAGCCAGGAGAACACAGGTCTGAATCCTCTGGCTGTAATTCCATCTTTTCACTGCACTAGGAGCCTCAGGCACCTCAAAGAGGTTGGCACCCTATCTTATCTAATTAGCAGCTATTGCCTCCCCCAAAAATGCATTTGTAAAGGAGGGTGCCTTCTGAAGAGTAGAGGAACCATCGGGTATGCCCTGACAAGCAGGCAGTAGCTTTTCTGGATTTTTCTAACCTCATTCTCAACCAGGCTCTTTCTTCAGTGTTTAAACCACCCATTTGGGCCTAAAAAAAAAAAGGCTACTGCATTTCCTTAAGCAAAAGAGAAAACTTAGATATAAGGAGAGTGACTCATCTTTACAAATGGCAAGTTCATGAAACAAGGAGGCTTAGGGAAATACCAAATGCCTATACTCAGGCATCTCGTTTTATGCAGTAAATGTGCTTACAAGACATGGGCGTGATTCAAATGTTAAATCAAATCGGACTGCACGCTCTTAATATTTAAAGAGATCCTGACTCTTTTTGTGTTTGTATTTCCAGGTATGAGGCTCACATGTTTTTAATCACTAACTGCTTCATCTGACAACAGTCTGCAGAACTACTAGTAGGCTAACTCTGAATTCATAAAACATAGTTCCCACTTATTTGCTCATCTCAATGCTTGGCAGACCGACTCCCCTTGTAAAGCCTGATGAAGTTTGTTTTCTTTGAACCTTTCAACACATTATCCAGAAATGACTCAGTGATGTTTTGTAACAGACGACAGATTTGTAACCAGGCACACAGTCACTTTTAAAGGTGTGTAATGATAGTGTACATTCACCTGAAAGAGTTTCAGCGCTTTGACCAATCCACCAACTTCATTTTTCAAAGAGAATACAACCGCCGTCTTGCCACTTTCAGTAGCAGTTTCACTTTTGCTGCTTCCCTTGTTGCCTTTCTTATCATCATTTTTGCCAGAGTTTGCTTTATTTAGCTTTAAGAAGGTAGAAACACACACATATTAGTTAGGAGTTCTCTTTCACTATATTTTTTCAGAGATTCCATTCATATGCTGGAAGCCCAGTAATCATATAAACTCAAGAAGGTGCTATGTCAGTTCATAACTTTTGATCCTAAATGTTGGTCTAATTTACTGTTGGAAACTATTTTCCACTGCTCTAAAACATCATCCAGTGGTTGAAATTAAAGGGGGACCAGATTTGATTCACTTTAAGAGCAAAAAACATCTGACGATCATAAAGTAAAAAAATCTCATATATGAATAATACCTGCCTTTCTAAGTTTACTTTACAGCATAAAATTTGAACTGTTAGCCTAGTTGACTCAATGGAAACTATACTATTACTAAATACAACACAAAAGAGACCAAATGTATGTTTTTCACAATAATTTTAGTTTCGATTAAATCTTAAAAACAAAATATTCATTTCATTCTGAAATATGTCTAGACATGCACTGACATAGATAAACTCACTTTCTGCAGTTAGGTCCACATGGCCAATGGGTATCTATCTACAGTAGTTCAGCACGAAAGTATGTATTCATACAAGGCCATCTGTGTCAGCAGATGACATCTAAAATGTAGCTGCTAAAATTCAGCCAAAGAAAAGAAGAGGAGAGAGAGAGAGAGAGAGAGAGAGAGAGAGAGAGAGAGAGAGAGAGAGAGAGAGAGAGAGAGAGAGAGAACTACCTAATCATTAGGCACAAGAGTAGAATCTGAGAAACTGAAAAAGACTAACACTTTATTGGCCCTTCAAGAGACTATATATATGACTAAGTAATGACTATTAGTCCTTTTGACTAAAGATACAAATAGCAGCTTCCAGAAACTCAGGTCACATTGTCAGAAATGCAGAATAAAAAAGCTGGAAAATTTAATTTGACAAAGCAAACCTAGGATGTACTCTTTTGTACATGCAAATAGTAACTGGGTAAACAGAGAACTTCATCCCTGACAAACAGGGATTCAATACAATCTCACCCTTCTATTAGTTCCTCATGAAACTGAGGAAAGTACATTAGACATGGGACCCAGTGGATAGTGATTTGCCATGTCTTCCTCTGATTTTTCTACTGGCTTTATCTTCACATATTTGTATTGTCTCACTCACTAGATTTGTATATCAGTACAAATATTTTATTACTTATTACTTGAGGAAGAAAAATGTTTATGCAGCTATTGGAGTTTGATAGTATGTTTAGTCATTAAAAGTTCAAATGTTGTAGTACTCTCACCATCTGCCTCCTCCTCACCACCTAACACAGAGATCTTACATATTTAAGTAGCATAACTCTGAGTTTTCCTTCTAGCAATACATTATAACTTCAAAATTCCTCCATGGAATATCTCATCCAAATATTCATGATATTTAAATGTTAGAAAATCTATGTTTAAGTTTTTTGGTCTTATTTTTGCATATTGATTTAAATAGTTCTACAAAACTTGCCCTGATTACTTTTCAACATTTTTAGCAGTAATAATATACCAGTACAATACAACCCTCCAGCACAGAGTTGGAGCTACAATATTAAAACATATTTTTCTATGATACAGACTGAATTATTATTGGTTGATAAAGTCTGATAGTACAATAATGAAATAACTTTTTTATATTTTATTGATTTTTTACAGAGAGGAAGGAAGAGGGATAGAGAGTTAGAAACATCGATGAGAGAGAAACATCGATCAGCTGCCTCCTGCACACTCCCTACTGGGTACGTGCCCCCAACCAAGGTACATGCCCTTGACCAGAATCAAATCTGGGACCCTTGAGTCCACAGGCCGATGCTCTATCCACTGAGCCAAACCAGTCAGGGCACATTTAATATTTTTAATGACTAAAAATATGAATACATTTTTCTTTCAGTGTCTTTTTTTTATTAAATCCCATGACTATTACCTCAAATCAGAATCTAAAATCCTGCAAAATGTTACTTTTTTATTCTCTTAATCTTTAAATATAAAAACTATCTTAAACATTGAAACAAGTGGTGCATTGCTTTCATATTCCATCAATTAAACTGAATAAAATGGAGTACTGAGCAATGCAGGAAACTGTTGAAAGGAACTCAGTCTTTCTTTTATTCCAATAACCAACACCCGTAGAGTAAAGTAGAAAAGATTACTTCTGTGTTTGAAGGTCAGTCTTTGTCAATGGAATGGGGTATAGGAGAAGCAATAATCTTGCAGGAACCCTGAAAATCTATTTCATTTCTTCTCCCTGTTCCTTCTCATAATAAATGGCCTTTCAAAATTCTACACACTTTTGGGGGTGTGGATGTACCACATTGGCCTATATAACCTTTCGTTGATGTTCAGGACCTTCTTTGCTTTCTATTTATACATTCTGAGGAAAAGAAGTTTAGTCTGTAGCAATCAGTACACCTGCTTTACTTTATGGAGAGAGAAGGAAGACTGGAGGCAGACAGGAGGGAGGCAGGGTACACAGAGAGAGGAAGGAGTTGAGGTGTGTGTGCTTACTCTACACCAGGTGTCCATATGACAATATGGCAGGATGAGACAATTGCTACCCTAGAAAATACTCTCTAGACTAGTTCCAGATACTCAGTACTCACTGTTAAGCTGCCAAGTGGCTGATGCTCTTCGGGCACCGCTGAATCCAGAGAAAACCCTCTCCTTGCCCAGTATTTACTGGAAAACATCATCATTGCCGGCTGCATGGATCCCGATGTAATTTTCTTTCTCTGCAGCAGGGGAGACTAGAGGGGTAGTAGCTGCACTGGTGGAGACTGAGAAAGGAGCGTGAGAACAGCAGCCCTCTCGGGGCGCTGTCCAGAACCCTGGTGCTGAAGAGCAATGTGAATCCACCCCTCCCAGGGCTCCTTTATATGAGTGACTGGGGACTGATGGAAGGCCGATAAGAAAGAAACTCATTTCTGGCTGTTGATGGCCACAGTCAGATTACAGACCTGAAGCCTGGGGTTATCTGTGCTCATGATGTGATTTGTTTCATAGGTCGAGTAGCCATTTGGACGTGGGTGATGGAGAACAATACATAATAGGGTGTTATTTGTAAAAGAAAGTATCTGTCCCTGATGTTAGCTCTCATTTCTCAAATCCACTACTGGCAAGTTAACCTCAGTCTTTAGGTGACTATGAATTCAAAGATTTTGTGCTTTCTTTTCAAAAGAAGGACAATTTTTTAAGAAAAATCAGCACTGCTGAATCCCTAAGCCATTTTATTTTATATGAATAAGCTTTTTCTGATCTGATGTATTGTGTGCGGACATGTGCATGTGTGATGGCTTTCATAAAGGCACTGCTTTACAATTGTGTGATGCCATTTTGTGGTAATAGTCAGGCAATTGTAAAGAAAATGTGAGGCTTTGATTTAGCCACACATACATAGATTAGCCATATGTTTGACTAACCAAATAGATATAGTTGAGACACTAACCCTAGAATCTTTCTCACAAAGTGGGAAGGGAAGGAAACAAAATGCCCATTCAGTCATTCTTTTGATGCTATTGATGGTTAGTGAATTTTTTAAACTTTTTTCTTTATTATTAAGGTATTACCTATGGTTAGTGAATTTTTCCTCTCCACTTGTAACTAGATCAAATCCAACAATTCAATTTGAAATGCATATCAATTGATATACTTGTTCAAACTTTCAGAAGTCATAAAATTCACATTTTTGGAAATTATTGACAAGCTCTTGAGGGGTGGATGGAAGACTCTTGACCAAATGCAGTTGTTTGACTGCAAAACTAACCAAAGTCTGGGGCTGACACTGCTTGTCAACGTAGAAAAGAAGATTAAAAATTTCAAAACAGAAATAGATGGACTAATATTAACTGAATTTTCATTGTTCCTGGAGTCTTGAGGGACAATCATTATTTTATCTAATTTTGGAAATATTATTTGACTTGCATTTTCTCTAAAAATCATTTCTGACCAGCTAAGAGGAAAGTCAAGTTTAAATACATCGACTGAAATAATGGTAACATTAGCTAACATTCCTGAATACTTAGCATTTTTTTTATTTCTATTCTAAGCATATTTTTTAGGTAAAATAGAGATTCACCATCACAAACGCACCTATAAGATAGAAACTATTATTTACATTTTACATATGAAGAAACTAAGGCACAAAGAATATAGGTTCACACAATTAAAGAGTAATTGAGGCAGTATATAAATTCATGGGGTCTGGATCCAAAATCCATGCTCTCAACTATCACATTATATAGCTTCTTGAATATTTCAAACAAGGAAAAACATCTTAACAACAACAACAAAAAACTACACTCAAGAAACCATACATAGATTATTTCAGCAAAACAGGGTTTGGGAAGATGTGTAACTCAACAAAGATTTGTTAAGCACTCACTTTATGTTAGGCATTGAAACTGAATCCTAGGATGCAAGATGAATGAAATACAGTGCCTACCTTCAAGAATATCACAGACTAGCTGAAAAAGCATACATGCAAATAAGTGAACAAAATATATTGACTTCATAGGAAGACATTAAAGAACAAGAGAGAGAGTGCTTAACACTATCTTAGGGGAGTCAGAAGAGGCTTGTAGGAGGTGTGCCTGAGCTGAATATTTAAACGTTGAGTTTGTACCCTAGCCGGTTTGGCTCAGTGGATAGAGTGTCGGCCTGCGGACTCAAGGGTCCCAGGTTAGATTCTGGTCAAGGGCACATGCCTGGGTTGCAGGCTCGTTCCAACATGCAGGAGGCAGCCAATCAATGATTCCGTCTCATCATTGATGTTTCACTCTCTCTTCCTCTCCCTTCCTCTCTGAAATCAATAAAAATATATTTAAAAAAATAAAAATAAAAGTGAGTTTGTGTTTTCAGAAGGGAACGGGAAATGGTCAGAGACATATTTCATCTACAGAAAGTAATATAAGAAAATATGGGGATCTGAGCAGCTTGGGCAGCCGGAGAAGTGTCAGCAGCCAGGCAGCCCAGGTTTGATAAGTCACTAGGTGCGCTGCGGCCCTCAGGCATCCAGCACATGCCTGCCCCTCTGCTACAATGCCCAGGAGGAAGGTCAGCTCTGCCAAAGGGTCAGCCAAGGAGGAGCCCAAGAGGAGGTCGGTGAGGTGGTCAGCCAAACCTGCTCCTGCAAAAGTGGAAACATAGACAAAAAAAGGTGGCAGGAAAGGATAAATCTGCAGACAAAGGGAAAGCAGCCTGGAGTGACTGACTAGGAACCTAAAAGGAGATCTACCTGCGGATAACGGAGAAACTAAATACGAGGAGAGTTCAGCCTCAAATGAAGCAGGAGAAGCCAAGTCTGATTAACGCCATAGACCATGTCTTATCAGTGGTACCTGTCTCCCTTCTTGTACAATCCAGAAGAATATTTTTATCTATTATTTTATAAATGCAAAATTTTTAGCTCTAGAAACATTTTTAAGGAAATTCCACCTCATCCTATTCTTTTTTAAGTGTAAATGTTTTTTGTTTTTATTTAAAGAGGTGAAATCATTTGCTGGTTGTTTATTTCTTGCTACAACCAGAAAATAGTGGGATATTGAACATGGGAGGCTTTGATTGTGGGTGTCAGCTTAACGTTCCATAGATGGGGGCAGTTCTATATCCTATACTACAAAGCATACTAAATGGAAATTTAGAGTCAATCGTGCATTTGCTATGTCTTGAACATTTTTAAATTACTTCTAGTCACGTTTTGGGTAGAATTGTTTCCTAAAGAAAACCACTTCTTGATCTTGGTTCTCCCTTCCAGAATTTTGTGCATCTTTGATGTGGTAGTCATTTTCCTAGTAACTTTGTTAAGGTGCTGCGAAAGATTGAAAATTTGATAATGTAGTATATATGATATTAAATTGTAAATTAGTGGGGCTTTGATGTAACAGCATATCAACATTTAGAGATATTGGTACTTGATACTCAATTAAAGAAAATTAGCCGCAAAAATTTTAAGCTGGAAAGTCACTGGAGTAACTGTTTAGAAATGAATAGCTCAGGTGATTTTACAGTTTTGGTATATATGTTAAGAATTGTGTATAAATTGAAATGTCTCTGTACTGATCCTCAAAACAGACAATAAAATCTCAATTATGAAAAAAAGAAAATATGGAGAGCACAGTTTTTGCTCAACAATGGTAGAGAATGGTTTGGAGGCAGGGGTGTCCAGTGAGAGATAAGGTTGAAGAGGAAAGCAAGGTCCATATCCTGATAAACCTTGAATGGCATCGGTGGGCTTTGCACTCACCTCATCTTTTAAGTGAAAAAAGAATGATTGAAAGGGTTTTCTGCAAGACAACAGCATAACCATATCGGTATTTTTTAAAAGTAGCAGCCTGGAGGAGGACAGCAAGACTGAAAGGCATAACCCATTTAGGACTTGCAGTAGTCCAGCCAGGAGAAGATGGCCTGGCCACATGTTTAGAAAAGCCATCTATTTAGACGCCAGCCAGGTAATGGGATTAAATGTCCACTAATAGTCACTATAATTTCCCATGCTACTAAAAATGCTCAATGCAGACATGCCTTGTGATTATTTTAATTTTTATGATTATTTGCTATATTGACCAAGAGAATTGACTTGAGAATGATCAGACTTCATTTATAAGCAAAATATGGTATCTTATACTAGTGTTGTCATTGTCTTTATAACAACTTTCATAAAGGGAGATTGATAAAAGGCCAGCATGTTTAAGTCCAATTGGAAGAGTATTTTGGGATCAGTGAGCCAGAAGCTCAGATGAAACCAGAACAGACAGTTCAGATTTGAAATCAAAATTACCTCCGTTAACAGGAAACAAACCAAATGGTGCCCCAAGGCTGTCTCTGTGGGATAGAATGTTTGGTGAAGAAAAACCAACCACAGAGCTTTAGGTTAAAAAAGATGGCCTGTGGTGGTATCTGTTTGCTTGCCATCAGGTAATAATGATGGCATTTATTAAGGCTTAATCATGCCAGGCATCCCGTATTAAACATTTTATATGTACTCCACTTAGTCCTCACAACTAGAGTAGTATTATTCCCACCTACAAATGAGAAACCAGGGGTTCAAAGAATGGTTATGATCACAAAACTAAGAAGCAACTTAGTCAAATCCATGACTAGCTGACTCCATAACCTGTGTCCTTACCCAAATAGTTTATCCCTTCTGTTTCACATTTATAAGTACAGTAGACATTTTCTGGAATGAACAATTCCATCAATTCGACTGAATTCCCCCCTCCCCACCCCCGACATCTGACTACTGGAACTCATAAACTCTCCTTCTATGCCAAGAACATCCAAGCATCCACACTCCACCTTAAGCCACCTCAAACTCCTTGAGGAAACAATTTTAAAAAATGATTTTTAGTTCAGAAATACCACCTGTTACTGGTTACTATTACCAGATACCATTACTATTTACCCAGAAGTACCACGTCTTGTTACCAGTCCAAAGTCCGTGTGCCTGAGGCTTCAAAAGAACCTCAGAATTTGGAACAAGGCAAGGTTTATTGATCAAGAAGGCACTAACCATGAAGCTGGGAGCCCTCATAGTTCCTAAAATACATCTTAAGAAAGTACAGGGGCCCCAGCCAGTTAGGCTCAGTGGACAGAGCATCTGCCTATGGACTGAAGGGTCCTGGGTTCAATTCCGGTCAAGGGCACATGCCTGGGTTGCAGGCTAGATCCCCTGTAGGGGATGTGCAGGAGGCAGCCAATCAATGTTTCTCTGTTATCACTGACGTTTCTCTCTCTCTCCCCCTCTCCCTTCCTCTCTAAAATCATTAAAGATATATTGGGAGGGAAAAAAAGAAAGTACCAAGTTCAGGCTTCTTTTATGTCAAGAGGGGAAATGGAGGAGCTGTCTTTTAAAACCTCAAGCCCCAAGCAGAAATCCTCTAGTGACTAGCACGTCTAAAGCAGAAGCTATTAGCCTAAAGGCAGTGGGAAAAAGCAGGCTTGAATAAAGCACTTCACTCTGCTACACTATCAGCATAACTCATATTATGTATGTTTACATAGGTACGGAGCTCTAACTGCTACCAAGAAACTTTGTGGCAGTGATGGCAGGTAAATGAGGAGAAAAAGTATGCCAAGCTTTTTAAGATTTTAAAACGTTTAACAAAGGATAGTTTTTTTTTAAATCTATGGTGATGCTCTCAGATGATGTGAGTCCTTATTATAAATTTAGAAAAGAGACTAAGAGGGATCCCCCTAGACCAGTGGTCGGCAAACTGCAGCTCTGTTGACTAATGAGTTTCCCGGCCATTGCCCTAGATCATGGACTTTCATTGATTCATTCCATACTGTGAACTATCAAATGAAATACCCAGATGCAAAAGAATGAAACTGGACCACTACCTTACAAAATACACAAAAATCAACCCAAAAGGATTAGACTTGGACATAAATGCTCAAAATTATTTGAACCCTCTCACAGAATAAACTTCCATTCTTGTAAATTTTCCTTTTTATTCTATTTCCAAACTACTGAGTTGAAGATACGAAAAACTCAGCAATCCAGACATGTGAAAAATATTACAAAATCAAGTTGAGAGAGTAACCAAAAGAAATTTCTGTGGTAAAGATTCTTTTTTTTTTTAAAGAGAGGGTAGGTAGGTTCTCAAATCTAGAATGATTCAGTTATAGTCCTGTTAGGATCACACGAATAGATTAGGAAAAAGGATTCTGCTGAAGGCGAGTAATGGCTCCAGGATTCTGCCATCTAATTCAAACTTCTGGAACTCAGTTGATGCATTCTTTTAAAAATATATATATATATAGTGTGTTTTTTTCTATTTTCTCAGACCCGGGCATATGCCCTGACCAGGAATTGAACCATGACCTCCTGTTTCATAGATTGAAGCTCAACCACTGAGCCACACCAGCCAGGCAGTTGATGCATTCTTATTCCTTAAAATCCTAAGATGTGCCTCTGGCAGGACTAACCCATCCATTCCCTAAGTTATAGTTTATGAAGCTAGGGTTTCTTTTGTTACCCCTCTTAGGTATAAAATGTCAATGAAAGGGTTTCTTTTTCTCCCTACCTTCACCAATTGAAACTTCAGCACCTCATACTACACTGGAACGGTTAAAGGCTAGTTTGGAAAACACTATTAGCTAATAGGATGTGAAAGAAGCTAGTGAGAACCACAAGGCTGGGTGTCTCCTCCTTTGGAAAGTCTAGTAACTTGTATATAGAATCCTTAAAGGCTTTGTAAATCAAGAAAGTATCTGCCTCAAAGTTATCCAGAAACTGAATTTAAACTGAGCAATTTAATAAAAAATCAGTTTTCTAACTTGCTTTCTTGACACCTTGACATACGCTCAAAAACAACGTATCTTGAATTTTGTCATTTGGGGGGAGAAAGGTGGTGAGGCCATAGGACCATCTATGTATTTCAATAGCATTACTTCTATCGAGTACAAAAAGTACAATTTCACTCAGAAAACTGAACGATTTGTCTTTATATCATCTATTTGGGTTAGATACTATTCACTACTGACTTTTTAGTCCACAAATACTCCTTTTGGCACATTTAGCACTTGACTCAGCTAACAAAAAGCATGTGGCCCCAGTTTTCTTTGGGTGCATTCTGCATACTGTGCCCAACTGCTTACAGTGTAACTGCTGAGCACTCAGGACGTCAGTGGTTGCTAGAGCAAATTGCTTTGCAAAGTGAGCCTACGACTCACCACGGAAGACATTCTGGTCCCTTGTACAACTAGGCCAGACATCTAAAGCAATGTAAACACAGCCCTATTTGTGTTTTGTTTTTTAAATATATTTTATTTTTTACAGAAAGGGAGAGGGATAGTTAGAAACATCAATGAGAAACATCGATCAGCTGTCTCCTGCACACCCCCTACTGGGGATGTGCCCGCAACCAAGGTACATGCCCTTGATCGGAATCGAACCTGGGACCCTTCAGTCCGCAGGCTGATGCTCTATCCATTGAGCCAAACCAGTTAGGGCCCTATTTGTGTTTTTATAGCAGTCCACAACCCACTGGGTCGTATACCTCCAGTAAGACTAGTGTGGTATCACAGCAAAAGCCCATCCCTGAGGTTAATGTCTTTTTAATTAAAAAAAAAAAAAAAAGAACCAGAACTGGACTGCTCTTTGATCATAGGTAAGCTGACTGAAATTGGTCTTTTCATTCTGTCTCCTTTTACAGAGAGAGATGTGTGAGGAGCAGTATACTACATAGATATTTGAGGAAGAGGAGTGTATGCAATAGCTGAACTATTACATTCTAATTCTAACTTTAGGGACTTAACTACATTATGCAAATATGGTATTTCTGATTCCTGGCAGTTCTTAGCAAAGGATTTTGATTATAATTCTTTTTACAGTGAGTTCATAAGTAGTGTAATTTTCCATGGGCTGTAAGAGTGCTTCGGATAGCCAAACAGTTACAGCAGTTAGTCTAGTCGAACTGCCCTACCCGACCCTACCTTTGCATCTAAGGGCAACACAGTTTTTCTCCACGACAAGATGGATAACCTGAAAAATAAAAGTCTAATAACTGAACAGTGTGAAAAATATTTGTAACCATCTTCAAAAAACTACAATTGAAAATCCCCATATTCTAAGGACCCAAGGGTAGAACAGGCCAAATACACTGCATCATCCAAATAGCAGTGTATTCACATTAAAAGCAGATATTTAGTATCACGTAATGACATTAGGTACTGATGAAAACCTTTCAGAATCATTTCAATTTAATCATTTCATGTTTAGAAGAGACCTTGAAAACTCATCTTCCCAATGTGAAAAGGGGAAATCTACATTAAACAGCAGGTTAAGATGACTAACATCACTTTTTGCTAAAAACCAGAACTAGGGCAAATTCACCTTAGAAAATCAAGGAACTACTTTTTAAAAACTTAGGGACTTGACTACCTGGACCATGGCCAAAACACTAACCTATAAAATACAATACGTAATGGCAGTTCTCATTCAGGAGGCTCGGGAACCACTTGGATGCCTGTTAAAATGCAGATTCCTTGGTCTGCCAAAGATTCTGATTCCATAGACCTGAAGTAGAGCCTGGGCATGAATTTTGATAATACAAACCAAGGGTTTGGAAATGAGCACTCGTAAGTTATTTTAATCAATGGAGGTATTGCGCATAAAATTATTAGTACCCGCCATGTTATTCTCACATTATTTATAACACTGGTTCTCAACTTTTGGGAAAACCAGAGAACCTTTTAAGAAATTATGTGGCCTTTCCCCCAAAATATGCATGCATACACACAAGACTTCACATCCGGTAAGAAGTTCACACATCTTCTGGAAACCCCAAGTACAGGAATCCAAGCTAGAATAGCATTACTTTGTTATATAGTTGCAAGCAGATCAGGTGAATTCTAGGTTCTTTCAATGAACATTTTGGGTTACTTTATATAAACTATCTTTAATAATGGTCATAATTACATGAATTTCCCATAAAAGTTAGTTGGCATCCATTAAAACCCTTGGAAAAGTCAGGTTCAGCAAAAATGAACCTATCCCAAAAGAATGTTTCCCTTACTCAATAAAACTTCAGTCATCACCAAGGCTGAAGTTCCTAATGTACAGAGATGAAGAATCCTAGAGACATAAATCAAACTAGGGATGTTCTTAAATGCAAAAAGGTTTCCCATAGACTTATATCAGAAGTAAAGAGACTTTTTAAAATTAGACATTACCTGAATTTTAACAACTTTAAATATCACATAAAACAGCATATATTTTACATGTTGTCAAGGTATGAACAGAGCATCTTGTTAAAACTAAAAAACAAATCTTTAAAAAATGAGACTAACATATTTATCTCAACTATTTCAGATAAACTTTACAAAATATTTGCTAACTGGATTTTGTGAACCCTGATTAAGATTTTATTGAGCAATCTCGACAACAAAAGCAAAAATAAACAAATTGAACTACATCAAACTAAAAAGCTTTGCACAGTGAAAGAAACCATCAACAGAAGAAAAAGGTAACCCACCAAATGGGAGAAGATATTTGCAAATGACATATGAGATGAGGGGTTAATATCCAAAAAAAGGGTGTTCCCCAAAAATGTGTATACACTTCAAATAATTATTAATTTCATTTTTTTTCTTTTCAGATTTAACCCACTGAAATTAATTAATTATTCAGTGTATATACATTTTTGGGGAACACCCTATATATAGAGAACTCATCCTAGTCAACATCAAAAGAAAACAAAACAAAAAAAAATACAACAGCTCTAGCCAGTTTGGCTCACTGGATAGGATGTCGGCCTGCAGACCAAAGGGTCCCGGGTTCAATTCCAGTCAAGGGCACATACCCCAGTTGCAGGCTCCTCCCTGGACTAGGCCCTAGTTGGGGCTCATTCAGGAGGAAACCAATCGATGTTTCTCTCACATCGATATTTCTCTTCCCCTCTCTTCCACTCTAATCAATGGAAAAATATCCTCGGGTGACAATTAAAAATAAAATATACAACAAACAGGGATTTAAAAAATGGACAGAGTATGTGAATAGACACTTTTCCAAAGAAGACATACAGATGGCCAACGGACACATAAAAAGATGCTGGACATTACTAATCAGGGGAATACAAAGCAAAACCAAAATAAGGTATCACCTAATACCTGTCATATTGGCTATTACCTAAAATATAACAAATAATAAATGATGGCAAGGATGTGGAGAAAAGGGAACCCTCATGCACTGTTGGTGGGACAGCAAATTGGCACAGCAATTATGAAAAACATTATAGACGTTCCTCAAAAAATTAAAAATAGATCTATCATATGACTCAACTACTCCACTTCTGGTATCTATCTGAAAAATAGTAACACTAATTCAATAAGATATATGCGCCCCTATGTTCACTGCAGCAGTATTTGCAATAACTACGATATGGAAACAAACTGTCACTGACAAACGAATGAAGATGTAGTGTGTGTGTATACACACAAACACACACACACACACGTATACACATATATACACACACAATGGAATATTAGCCATAAAAAAAATGAAATCTTGCCATTGCGACAACATGGATGAACCAAGAGGGTATTATGCTAAAATGTCAGACAAATTTATGGTTGCCAGAAGGGAGGGAGGTGGAGGGAAAGGCCAAAAGGGTGAAGGGGAGTAAGAGGCACAAACTTCCCGATATAAAATAAGTCACAGGGATGTAGTGTATAGCATGGAAAATACACTATAAAATCGTAATAACTTTGTACAGTGACATAGTTACTCGACTTAGTGAGATCACTTTGTAAGATATATAAACGTTGAATCACTTTGTACTCCTGAATCTAATACAATATTGTATGTCAACTATACTTCAATAAAAACTTTATCTGGCACTATATTACATTACTCTTCCATATAAAAATGTGCTAGACTATTTAATCAAGTGTTTTAGCAAGTAGTTTTATTTTAAAAAACTTGACAAAAGTTCAACTTACTAAATGTGTTAAGATTTTTAAAAAACTCTGAAGTAGATATGGCATTACGTAGTGGGAACAAACTTCCCCAAAGCCCCTGTCCAGGAAGAACAAGAAGGACATCAAGATGTTCTAAGCAATTTCCTGAACAGCAGGAAATGAAAGGCTGGAGATGCCGGGTTTTTGATCAGTTTACTTTTTTTTTTTTTCTGAACAGGCTTACTCATTATTAAATGATGAAAGATAACACATATGATATTAAAAACTAACATCTAATGGTTCTGTCATGATTGTCAGTTAATGCTCAAGTAGGAAAAAATTTCATTTGGTTCCCTAGTTTTATGGGAGGGCGGGAACCTATCTATTGGATCATTTTAGAACTGCGTCACATTTTACATTATTAGCATCACCTGCAGGAAGCTGCTTTATTGCGTCACATAATTATATCCTCCATGGCAACACTATGCCCAATTTCATGCTGGTGAAAACTTTTTTGTTATGAAAGGAGTCTTATTTCTTTCTCATTTCCACAACTCATTCAATTGACTGTTTCAATCACATAAAAATATGAAATTTACTGGGTCCATCTTGGATTTTTTTCTCCTAATGAAGAACCACCAGATTTTTTTCCTAGGTGTGATTTAACTGAAAACACTACTTCAACTTCAAATGTATTTTAATGATATGTACAGGCATTAACAAATTACAATTAAAACGGAATCAGTTATGTTAATTCCACATAACTTAAAATCATGCAACACTGCATGGTAAAAACAACAGCTTTGTTCATATACAAAAGAGTACTATTTTGAGACTTGTGATAGTATACTGAAATTTTTTTACATAAGCTTTTTGCAAAGAGTATTTTATAAAAATTTAAAGACCAGATTAATTAGTTAATACATTATTAGGAAAGATAATAAAACATTAGGAAAGTAAGATTATAAGCAATTAATTTCAAAATTATACCAGATATAGGATTGAATGTAGCCTCATGAAATAAATGCTTAGTTAAGAAAATAGTTTTGAAAAAGATCTCATATTGATGCTACGTATTAATTTTGTCAAATCAGGTTATATAAATCAATAGTCAAGTTTATTCAGTTAAAGAAAATATGCTATTCATTTCTTATACTCATAAATAAGTACTTATATAGTCTTTATATACAAGTGAACAAAAGTCCATTGTAAAAAATATACTGCCAATCCTCTTATGGTTGAAGTAGCTCTTTATCTACACATTAAGTTGCATTGATGAAAATGTCCAATTTAAATCATATTAACCAGCATAAATATTTAAGCTGAATATTATTGTAAACAACAGAGAAAAACAAATTCTTTTATTTTGTCACTGGGTAGCAATCTACTTCTCAGCTTAGAATGCTATAGAAAGGCTCAACATTTAATTTCGTAAAATCCAAAGCCATTAAATTTAGAGTAAACAAAGTGAATGGTTTCAAAGTGCATAATTTCAACTCATCCACTTGTAGTATTTATTCGATTCCAGTTCATCCACAAGAAAATAAAATGTACTTAGCTATAAAAATACTAAGGAATGTTATTGAAAAAGAAAGGCTATTTGGTAGAAGTAACTACAAAAATAATTAGTGTAAATCTTTGTAAAGCTTTAATGCAAGAACATCAGTACACTTTCTTTCCATTAATCTTAAAGCATGATCATTACCAAGATTTAAAATTTCCACCTTTCAAAAACTTGAAAAGAAGTTGCAACAAAGTGTCTCTTCAAAAAGTAAGCAACAAGAAGGATCATGCAGGTGTTGATCTGCTAATATTTGGGGACACTGATATCTGTGTTGAGCTGTCATCTCTGGCTCCACTAGCAGCAAGTACAGGCAAGGAGTTACTCTGAAACGCAGGTGAAGAACAAGCAGTCAAGCCAACATGTTCATCTTCACCAGTGTCTGAATCTGGTGTTGTGACTTCACTGTCCTGAAGCCCCAGAATCTCACAAACTGCTTGTGGCAATTCCTGAATATGAAAAACAAAATCATCATTCACCATACAGGAAAATTAACCACAAAGTAACACTTCTAATTAAGACTACACTGATTTCAGAATCTGAACTTTTGTTCTAAGAGTGTAATTGTTATGTTCCCTCACAAACCTTCCTTCTTCACTCCAAAATGAAATCCTAACCACATATTTTCATTAAGTGGTTCCCTGATCTATTCTGAGTTAATCGCTCTTCACCCCACCCTATCACACCCACAAACATAGTTACTAATATTTTATTTATCTTTATTATTGAAAGTTACTAATATTTAGCATTTGCTTCATTCTCCTTGTTTTTCTACTATCTTATTCATACTTTTTCCCTCAATATGCAAAGGTTCCTTTAAAGGTAAGAAGGTATCACTGATATGTTTTGAACAGAATAGCTACCAAATAAGTGTTTAAACTGAACCAAAATAAGCATTTGGGACCATGAACAAATGACACGAAGACCAAATAAGAATTCTCATAAAAATGCAAAAGCCAAAATACATTAATGATTTGAATTCAGATCATCAAATTTGCCTTGTTTTCAAACAAATTAAGAGCATGATATATAAATGTAATGGCATGGACTAATCATTTCTGATTAGCATCTGTCTTTATTTAGAGACACTACATATTTAACATGAGGTCCTATTCTGTATTCACTAAATCGACTAGGGAATACATACCAATGCTTAAATTCTACAGCCTCGCCTAGCCGGTGTGACTCAGTGGTGGAGCGTCGACCTATGAACCAGGAGGTCATGGTTCGATTCCTGGTCAGGGCACATGTCTGGGTTGCTGGCTCGATCCCCATGAGGGGGCATGCAGGAGGCAGCCAATGATTCTCTTTCATCATTGATGTTCCTATCTCTCTCTCCCTCTCCCTTCCTCTTTGAAATCAATAAAAATATATATTTCTTTAAATTCTACAGCCTTGATGTTTGTCACAGAAATGTTTTTATTACTTTTCCCATTTTGCCTTATTATATGATTTTCATCTAGCATGGTTAACCAACTGTTTTCAATTACATGTTGTAAATCTATATTGGTAAACAAAATGCTAGCCAATGTTTTGTGTCTGCCTTCAACTTGCTAAAACTGCTGTTTGTTTATATTATTTCTAAGAAGAAAAATTCATTCTTGAACTCAACCAACCAAAAACATAAACAAAAATTCTTGTAAATTATTTAAAATTCTGTATACCTTGAGCCCTGGCCGGATGGCTCAAATGATTGGAGCATCATCCCATACACCAAAAGGTTGTGGGTTCAATCCCTGGTTGGTGTGTGTACTGGAGACAACCGATCAATGATGTTTCTCTCTCACATCAATGTCTGTCTCTCTCCCTCTCCCTCCTTCACTCCCTCCTTTTCTCTCTCTCTCTCACCCTCCCTCTCACTAAACATATCCTTGGGTGAGGATTAATACACACACACACACACACACACACACACACACACACACACACAGTGTATACCTTGCATTTTACCATCTGTAGAGAAATTGCTTCAGCCTTGCACAGTACATCTTCTACATCAATTTTCATGGACAATTCATTAATATGCTAAAATGAATCAAAAAATAAGTCAAAATTGGAAGCACTATATGATCTACCATATAAATAATTACCACTTATACTTTACTACAGATAAAACCCTTAAAATAAAAATATTCACACACTACAAACAAACAGAACATTTAATACATCTTTTCTTAGATCATTTCCCATTTTAAAGCTGAAAAATAACTAATAAGCTTATGGAACATTAAATCTAACAGCTGTCTCAAGTCTGCTATCTTAAAGTTATAAGCAAAATAACAATATTCTTTTAGAAAACTAAACCACAAAAAAAGTGTATGTTGAATTTTCCTTCTCTCCTAATTACTCAGGTAAAAATAACTGGCCAATATGTAATTGGTGAACTGTCACTCCCAGAGTCACTGACACAGTTTAAATTACTCGAGGGATTCAATAAATCTCCAAGAAAATGTTTTGTGTATCAACATAGAGGAAAAAAACAAAATTAAAGAAATAACTACCTTAAGTATTTCATTAAAACCATAATGCTTTTCCATTATTTGCTGCTTTTCTGATTCCAGAATAGCACAACAGAGAAGAAGATGGAAATTTTTACATGGAAGCTCAGTCCACATTACCTATAAAACAAAACAACTATTTAGTAAACTATAATAATTCTAAAACATTTTCCTCACACATACAATGTTGAACTCTAAATGCCTTCTATGCGAAGCAGAGTTGCCTAGATGAGGTAGTCCACCAGTTTTCTAGTTAGGAAATGAGGGGTAGAAAAGGAAAGTCTTATCTTTACCTACAAAGTAGTTAACATCAAGCTTAACATTTTGTGAACACAATGAATTCCAAATGTGGCTCTTTAGGTAACTACAATAAGCAAATTATCGAGTCTAACCGATACGATGAATGGTATTAATTAAGAAGCCACAGCTATGAGGTTAAGTTTAAGGTGTAAGGGTTAGAGGCAGTTTCAATATTGTCCTGAACTTTCAATTACATGCTGTTTCTCACTTTTAAATCACCTTCTGTCTCTAGAAAACTAAATCCTATAAATAAGAAAGATTCAGTTACACAATGCATGGAATCAAAAACACCCACAGACAAATCTACATTTCAAACATCATATTACATGTCATATATTGTGACAAAAACTGAATCAACTACCCCAAATGTATACCTAAATGCATAAAATGTTTGATCAATAGCTGCACTTCTTCCTAAATATAAGTAATGCCCTCAAATTTAAGGCCTTAATTTCCCCCTAGTTAATGTACCTAATAATATCTTATCTGGAAACATAAAAAGACCCATATAACCATACTATTAAAGCATACTTAACATGTTTTCATTTCTTTTACCAGGAGTAAATCAAGATGAATAATTTTCAGACTAATTCAATTTTTTAAAGTTTAAATGAAATTCAATTAACCTCCAAGGGTTTTCACTTAACATCCCAACATATTTGGTAAACACAGATTAGGAAGTTATTCTAGCTATGTGATAATAACATTCACAATTCGTCCTTTTAAAAAAGTTAAGATACTAATTTAACAAAATTGACAAACTTTAAAAATATGATTTCAGGTCAAGAACACGTGAATTTTGCCTGGCTGGTGTAACCCAGTGGTTGGGCATCGACCTATGAACCAAGAGGTCACCAGTTTGTTTCCCAGTCAGGACAGGGGCATGCAGGAGGCAACTGATCAATGACAATGTTTCTCTCTCATTGATGTTTCCATCACTCTATCCCTCTCCCCTTCTCTCTAAAAATTAAATAAAAACATATTTTTAAAAAAGAAAAGAATATGTAAGTTTTTCTTGAAACTCTGGTTTCCTCATCTGTTAAATAGATAGTAGGATGTGTTATTATTCATATTTTGCTCTAACTTAAGTTTCTTTTACAAAGCAAAATACAAATCTGTTCCCTCTCAATATCTCAAACTATAAATACAGTGCCATCTCAACTGATTCGCCTGTTAAAATGTCCTTGAACTCTACAACCTATACCAGAATATGGCAGAGCCAGTCAAGTCTCCCCAGCAGAGAACACAGACACAAATAGTCTAGAGAACTCGATCTGGGGGACCAACTAGCCCCAAATCTCATGAGGATTATAATTTACAGAAAAAGGCTCCAAAGACCAGGTATTCAGATCAAGATCACTCATTTTAAGGAGAGAACTATCATAATTTTGAAACATACTTGCTTTAGAAATTTCAGTTATATAATCCATTTATATTCTATAGAATAAATTGTTGCTTTCCATAATAAATAATATATTTGTATAATTTAAGAACTTACCTCCCATAATCGAAGAATATCTAGAAAACTAAATTCCCTTTTAAATCTGATTAAAAGCCATCTGAAGCAAAAATAAAGGTATCCAGAGTCCTGAGATTCTATACAGAGGGGAAAAAATATATATATGGCTTACTCTCATGCTAATTATCCCAGAACACAATGACCTATTGAAAGTTCTATAATTGTGTCTTCTATTAATTAAAGGAAACAATTCAAAGCTTGCAGGCTAACTTCTTTAAAAGAAAACAACCAAATAACAACAAATAACTCATTTTAAAAACAAATTGTTTTAAGACATAAATACACAGACCGGCCAGTGTGGCTCAGTTGCTTGAGCATTGTTTCATGCACCAAGAGGTTGCCAGTTGAATTCCTGGTTAGGGCACATGGCCCAGGTTGTGGGCTTGATCCCCATAAGGGACGTGCAGGAGGCAGCCGATCAATGTTTCTATCTCTCTCCCTCTCTTTTCCTCTCTCTGAAATCAATAAAAACATATTAATAAAAAAAGATTAAAAAGAACACAACTATCTTTTTAAAAAAATTTTTTTAAGACATAAGCACGCAAAGTGTAGTCCCACACTTTTATTCCTCAGAGGAACCCTGTCAAAAGCAATAGAGCATATATGTCTTTAAAAGAGTCATTTACATTTTTTTCTCCCTATGAATTACCCTACAATTTGCTGGGTATAGTTCTGATTCACTGCCTTACCTAAGTAACTGCAAAATCCACTGTCCAACAATCGAAGTAAGGTACTTAGTTGAATTAGCTGGGTCTTCATGCCTTGCATTTGTTCCTCAAAATTCTGGTGCTTTATAGAAGGAAATACATGTTACCATATAAGTAATATTTAGTAAATATTTTATAGTACATAATTAACTAATAACTAAACCTTAAGTCTAAAAACAAATATTGGACTCATACCATACTGATATATTTTTAAATCACAACAAATTAAAAAACTAGAGCAATAAGAACACATATGTAATACCTTAATCAATAAAGAATTTTTTTAAAAAAAGGTAGAGCAACATTAAAAAAGAGGGAGAGAGAATCCTTGGTCTTAAACTACAGATTATTTTCCCCTCTATTCCTTTGATTTAGATAAAAAAAGAATGTGGAAACAATTAAATATAGACTGATTGACATACTAATTTCTGACATGGAATAAGAAATTTGATGAAAGGAAACACATTTGGGAAATAAACTTTCATGAAATCACTTCCATTTAAAAATATTTCTTTAAATTATCATATGAAAAATCTATTTTAGCTTTAACATGTGTCTCATTTTAAAGAATTAACTATTTCTTAGATTTGTCGACATTAGGGAAATCTGCAATGTCAAAACCATCTTCATGACAATACTAGAAGATTATATGCATCTTGCCCTTTAAAATTTCTCACAAGATGGGAGGCATCTGTAACAATGTCAACAATTTTTTTTTAAATCTCCCAAAGTATAAAGGTTATATAATGTGTGATAATGCAAAGGACTCAATTCAGAAGCAGGTAGGACTAAACTAGATATTTAAAAAAATGGAAATGTAAAACAATCCCTCTTCTCAGCAAATCTGTTTTTGTTTTGGAAAACTAACTTTCCATTTTAAAATGTTATACATATTAAGGTGTAGTATGTTAACTGTTACTTTAAAATGAGTAAGTATAAATTTCTCAGTACTAATTTTCATTCAATAAACATCAATAGACATAACCCACATAAACAAATGCTTTTGGGATACTCAATAAGATTTAAGAGTGTGAAGGGGTCCAAAGATCGTAACGCTGTGGTTTACGTGCTTCCAAAAATCTTCAAAGTTGAGTAAATTCCCTACCAACACATCAAAGATGGAGAAGGGGAACCAAAATAAATAAAAGGCTTCTTAGATTAGTCTGATCCCTTTAAAATGTGCACCAACCCCTCTTTGGTGACCTACTACCCTACCCCTTGTGAAAAGCCTAAGAAGAACATCCCCTCCCTCACACTTCTTTTATAGTTTTAGAGACAATAGTGGTGCTGTATCAGAAGTATGTATCAGATTAGAAATCACCCATTCTTGGTAGAAAAAAAACAACGAAAGGCTACTGATTCTCATTAAACTGGTTTCTCTTTAATGAGTTAAAGAACAGTTTAACAGACTAACATAAAGGTTTAAGATATGATTCTCTCTCATCATTGTTATCTCTTTCCTTTCCTCTCTGAATATATATACATTTTTTAAAAAGATATACTTTCACCCTAGCTGGTTTGGCTCAGTGGATAGAGCGTCGGCCTGCAGGGTCCTGAGTTCAATTCCAGTCAAGGGCACATGCCTGGGTTGCGGGCTCGATCCCCAGTAGGGGGTGTGCAAGAGGCAGCTCATCAATGATTCTCTCTCATCATTGATATTTCTATCACTTTCGCCCCTTTCCTTTCCTCTCTGAAATCAATAAAGAGATATTAAAAATACACACACACACACACACACATATATAGTTTCTTCATATCTACCACCTGGACCTGTAGGGGAAAGGCAGAATTAACTCTCTGATTAACAGCATCATTTTTGTTATGATACACGGTTTGGGAGTACCAACATGGCATCCCCACTGCTACCCACTCAGCTATAAAAAGAAGCACTCCCAAAATGACAGAAGCCAACTTTGAAAAAGAAGCTATTCCTGGAGAATAAGATCTATATGAATATACTGAATCTACAAATATATCTATAAATAAACTGATATATTATAGATATATTTGTAGATTCAGCTTCAACTGAATCTACAAATATATCTATAAATAAATATGTGCACACATATGCATACATACATTACATATATGCATATTACATATAATGTATGCATACATATACATATGCATATATATTCTATGGGGGTGGGAGGTGAGGAGAAAGGAGGGACTAAACTTTATGGCAAAATGAATGGTGGGTATAAGAAAGTTCATTAGATTATTTTGCAAGTGTTTCCATAATATTTCCATAACAGACAAAGTCTGTGCCTACACCTACATTAGATGACAGTAAATATCAACAAAAGTAAATCTATAGATATTAGGCCAGCCATCACATAAGAAATAACATGTTATATGAAATAAAGCCATAACACAAAATGAAATCTAATAACTGCAGCACTGATTTAAGGGCACCAAAACAATAGCAATACAGTGAAAAATAATTGTGTAGATTTTTAAAATTACAACATACTGCCCTTTCATTCAAATATTATGGGGGGAAAAAGGATGTTAGTAGACAATATATTAAGAGATCTTTTTAGAATAAAGACTAGAAAAGTCCCCAGACTATCCTCAATGAAAAAGGTAAACACAGAGCATTTACTGTGAAAAGACAGAACTTGAACCTTCATATACAAAACATAATAGATTACAAGTGTATATTACAGGTGGTCAGAAAGTAATCTTTACATTTGAGACCTAAATACATGCACATATACGAGCACACTTGGTATCATAAGCCATCATATTGGAACATGCCAATAGTTCCTCAGTTTTATGAAAACTGTTACAATAATAAACTAAATGCAGTATGTTCACGATAACTCTTGGAGTACCTACTACCATATAAGTTGAGGTCTAAACTAAGCACTGGGGAAATATTCATGTGTTTATTCTACAAAAATCTGTTGAACAACAATCTCATATCAGGCATTGGGAAAATTCTGGAAGCATACCAGAGAACTAAACTAGTTAAGCAAAGACATGGACCCTTTATCAAGGAACATACTGGCTCTAGTGAAAAGAGGATAAACAACAGAAACACAAGGAAGGCAGACAAGAGTTTTTATACAATTAGTATCAGTTGTACAGACCTTTGTAACAAATGCCTCAGGTTTCTAGAGCACTTAGGAGTAATTGGAACTAAGAAGGCAGGTAAAATCAATAAATCAAAAAGGTAAGGAAGACAAACTATGATATTACTACATTACTGCAATTAATAATCTTTCCAAATAATTCAAAAACATTAATGTATAGTGAAAAACTATATAATTTGTATATTTATCAATTTAACAGCAAAGATATTTTTAAAATCATCAAATTTCATTATGCATGTGGAATAGGAGCAGGAGAAGTGAGGATGAGTTGGATCCATGGATGAAAGTTGAATAAATAGACAAAAGTGAGAAAAATTGCAGGGGAAAGAAGAATTGGTAAGAAACAGGGGAAGAATAGTACCAGGTGTACCAGTTAATAATGCGGATTTTTTATAATCAAAGAAAACATGGTAATTTCAAGAGAAACATCAAAAGTGCTTTATTCAAAGTAATGTCCATCACTAGCTACACATTTTCCCATCTTTCAGGTAATTTGTGGATACCGTTCCAACAAAACTTTTCTTGTTTTGAGGCAAACCATTAAGAGACCCAATTTTCCACTCTTCGTACGTTTTGAAGTGCTGCTCAGAAAGCGTGTGCACCATTGATCGAAACAAGTGGTAATCTGAAGGAGCAAGATCTGGTGAATACAGCGGGTGGGTTAATACTTCCCAGGCAAGATCTTTCAACATGTCTTTAACTGGTTTTGAAGTGTGTAATGGTGCATCATGATGAAGCAAAATTACTTTGCTGTGTCTTCTGGAACATTCTGGTCATTTCATGATCAAAGCATGGTTCAAATTGATTATTTGTTGTCGGTAGTGATCAGTATGAACAGTTGCACCTTGTTTTAGAAGCTCATGATACACCACACCTTCCTGAACCCAAACGCAGAGCATTGTCTTCTTTCCGAAGCGATTTGGCCTTGCAGTCGATGCTGATGGTTGACCTGGATCAACCCATGATTTTGTGCATTTGGTATTCCCAAAAGAAATCCACTTTTCATCGCCAGTCACAATTCGATGCAAAAAAGACTTTCGTGCCGTTGAAGCAACATTTTACTGATGACTTTTCGGTTTTCCATTTTGTCTTTATTTCAGTTGATGTGGCACCCATTTTCCTTCCTTTGAAATCTTTCCATTGCTTGTCAACGATTGGAAATTGTTCGCTGAGAAACGTTTAATCTTTCTGCAAATTGTTTTTCAGTTTGACACACATCTTCATCCAATAATACTTATAATTGTTGGTCTTCAAACTTTTTCAGTTGACCTGGACGTTCTTTGTCTTTCACATCGAAATCATCACTTTTAAAGCATTTAAACCAACATTCACAAGTATCTTGAGATGGAGCTTCCCGAGGTATTCACCATAAGCTTCCTAAAGTATTCAGCAGCACTTTTCTTCAAAATAAAGTAACGAATTATAACTTTCTGCAAATGCTCTTTTATTGGCAGGAAGTTAGACATTTTTAAGTGTAAAAATATCTATGATGTTAACACCTTCAGCAAAGTTGACACATGAAGTTTTGAAGCTTGTTGTCAATACAACAAAATAGCATACATATCAAATCACATACATATCAACATACGTATAATTCCATCTATTGAAAAAAATCCGCATTAATAAATTAACCGGCACACCTAGCAATCGAATCAGAAGGGTACTACTTCCAAATTCCACATTTGTATCCCAGAAACTCTAAGTTAAACCCTATATTGCTAGGAAACATTTTAAATGACTTCATATTCAAAATCTTTATCATGCTGCAAGCAAGCCATTTCAATATCCAACTTCAAGGCCCATCATGAAGTATATCAATCTTATTCTGAAATAGTAAAGTGACCTATGTATTAATCAAGTCTTTGCATTTCATATGCCTTTATCTACTCTTAGACCCTCTGCTTTTTTTTCTTTTTAAAGATAACTTGAGAAGACTGTTCTATTTTATTTTCCTGTTACACTCTCTCTGTACTACTGTCCTAGAACTCCATTGCCGAGATAGAACAATGATGAGAAAATATTCTTTGTAGTAATAAGTATATATAGACATAGTTCAACTCTCATAACCACGTTTCTGAGAAAAATAACAATGAATTACTAAGAAAGTGTCAGCGTTACAAATAATTCAAACACATCTGGAGAAAAATCAGTGACAAAATCCAAAATGTTCACAAAAGGTAAGGACATTACTTGGTATGACTAAGCTTTATCACTGAAACACATGATATGAAAGTTCAACTACTCCCAAGAATTGCATTCATCTATTTCATCAATATTCTGTAATGACTCATTGCTCTTCTGCAGAATATAAGCATTAACTGATATTAAAACCTGATTATTCCTTTACTAAAGGCACTTTCTATTTTTTGTATTAAAAACAATGTTGGCATTTCCAAGCCTCCTGAAAAGGCTATTTAAAAAACAAACAACATGAAGCAAGTTTCTAAAGTCCTATCATAACTTACTAAATATAATTCATTCTTTTATATAATAACATTATACAACTAAAAATTCAAATTAGATTTTAAAGGGGGGAACCCCCCGTTCTTACCATTTGGTCCATGTAGGAGGCAAAACACCAAAAGGCATCCACCTCATTTTCCATCACATATAAAAGAGGAGAAAGTAAGTCACTCATTCCTTGCACATATCCTAAGAGGAAGAAAAAAATCATGTCTCCGAAAATGTAAGCTTTATGTATCCTTCTGTGCATATCACCACCATTCACTTAAAACGGGGAGGGGAGGGGAGGGGAGGGGAGGGGAGGGGAGGGGAAGGGGAAGGGGAAGAAGTCTAGCAAGGAGGTGAGAAAGATGCATTGTTTTCAATTGAGATATCAAGCATTTATCTATCTTCCAGTAGGTGTCTCAGTGTAGACCTCACTATCAAGAGTAGGTAATATTATTAAAAAACAGTGTGCAAACCCTGGCCTGGTAGTTCAGTTGGTTGGACCATTGTCCAGTACACTAAAAAAGTTGTGGGTTCGATTTCCAGTGGGGATGTGTACAAGAGGCAACCAACTGATGTCTATGTCTCTTTCTTTCTCTCTCTAAAAATCAATAAACATATCCTCAGGTGAGGATAAAAATATAAAAAATAATGTGCAGCCCTAACCAGTTTGGCTCAGTGGATAGAGCATCAGCCTGCGAACTGAAAGGTCCCGGTAAAGGGCACGTGCCTGGTTTGTGGGCTCGATCCCCAGTGGGGGACTTGCATGAGGCAGCCGATCAGTGGTTCTTTCTCATCATGGATGTTTCTGTCTCTCTCTCCCTCTTCCTTCCTCTCTGAAATCAATGAAAATATATTTAAAAACAACACACAAATGTGTTAAAAAATAATAATAATGTGCAAACGCATTATGAGAAAGAGGAGAGGTAAGAGAAAACCCAGGGGAACATCAATGTTAAAGAAATTGAATAATTAAAGGGGAAAAATATCAAGGGAGAAGATTTTTGTAAGTCAAGGAAAAGAAAGTTGCCAGGCCAGAACAGTCAACAGTGTCAAGCTGCCCTGAATAAGCGAAGTAAAATACACACTAAACAGGATCCAACTGCTTTAGCAACCAGATCGTTGGTAATCTAAATAAAAGGAGTCACAACAAAATTAACTACCTCTTTTAAATAGACAAATCTATGTCTTCTTTCTTTTCTTGTTAACACTATCCCCAAGCAATGCTAGCAACTGGGTTTAATCCAATCAGTATGTTGTGCCTAAAACTGCCACTTTAAATACCTTTGTCTTTATGCTGTTAAAATTTTTCAGTTATGACACTAATTACAGCCCTTGCTTATAAAAGAAAAATTGCAAAGTTAAAAACTCAGGCTCTCTACTTAAAAATGAACAAAAAGTCTTAGTTCTACTTTTCACTTAAATATGTCAAGCTTATTTTTTAGTTCCAACTTATAAAAACCCTCAGTTTTCTTAAGTGTTTTACAATTAAATTTCAGACAAGACATAAATACTTAAACCAACAAAGGGACAAGAACGCATTCTAAGCCTTTTCCCATACATACTATCATTTAACTGTGGTTGAGTTCATACATTTGTAAAAGTTACAAAAAAATTATTTTCCCAATGGCAGCTTGAAAAGTCTGTGGAAACAGATCCAAAGCTTACATTTTTAACATTCATAAAAATCTACGTGTACTGAAGCCATCTGAAGAGTATATATTTTAAAAGGGAAGAGAGTATTTCTGCTAGAAATGATAGACAACTATGCATCACTCTTATTTTGAAAGAAAATGTGTTTTTAAAATTACCCAGGAAGCATATAAGCCAGTCTCTTTAAAAAAAAACAAAACCTCAGATTAAATGTGTAACAGAGAGGCACTCAGGCCACTTCAGGATCTCCTTACAAATAAACATTTAGCTCCATCTGCTTGGAGCCTCTGTTCTATCATCTACTGCTGTAGCTAGTCTCTATCAACCTATGTATACACTATGCCCTGTGGGAAAGTATGGCTCTACTCGCTTTAGCACAAAAGAACACATGGGTTCCCATGGCAGGCATCCAATGGAGTTATCAAGACATTCACAGAAGTGCCAAAAAAAAGACACGTGACATGATATCTAAATGTAAACATTTCAACATATTTATTGCAGATGCTTTTTTAAAGTAACACTTACAATGATTAATTTTATATCAACCTGAGTGGGCCGGATGTCTGACTAAACATTATTTCTGGAAATGTCTGTGGAGGTGTTTCTAGAAGAGATTAGTACTTGAATTGGAGAAATGATTAAAGCAGATAGCCCTCCCCAATGTGGGTGAGTGTAACCAAATCCATTGAAAGAGCCTGAATAGAATCTCTATTATAAAAAACCCTTGGTCACCCTAACCGGTTTGGCTCAGTAGATAGAACGTGGGCCTGCAGACTGAGAGGTCCCAGGTTCGATTCTGGTCAAGGGCATGTACCTGGGTTGCAGGCACATCCCCAGTAGGAGGTGTGCAGGAGGCAGCTGATCAATGATTCTCTCTCATCGATGTTTCTAACTCTCTGTCTCTCCCTTCCTCTCTGTAAAAAACAAATAAAATATATTATGAAAAAAAAAATAAATAAATAAAAAACCCTTGGTCATGACGCCATCACACCATAACAACCAAAGACTGGTCACCAGGAGGCTGTGTGCATGGCAAGGCGCGCGCAGGTGGGCAGAGACTTGACTCTGGGTCTAGCAGCACTGGCGGGACTTGACTCTGGGTCCCGCAGTGCACCAGGTCTGGGTCTTCTGAGATTTCGGGCGCTGGGCCCCTAGTAAAAAGATAAAGGAAGGTTGAATTCGCTCTACACCTGGTAGCTTGAGCTGGGACATCCAATATTATCCTGCCCTGTGTTCCTGGGTCTCATGCCTTCATGCATCTACACCACTGTTCCACAGCTCTCAGCCCTTCAAATGATACCACCAGCTTTCCTTGGTCTCTAGCTTGCAGAGAGCAAATTGTGGGATTTCTTTTTCTGGTGTGTGTGGGGGGGGAGTGAGGGAGAAGGAAGAAGGACAAACACATATAATCTTAATGGTTGTTTCTCTGACAAACCTTAATACACTTTTTTTTAAAAAGAATAAGTAGGTTGAAAGGAAGATTAAATTGTTATCAACAAAATTTTCCTACATGGCACTCACATAGTGAAAGCAATCGAATTAAAACATGAAAGAAATTTGATCCGAATTCAACGAAGTGCAAAAGAGTATTTACTTTACTGGGTCTAACTGCATGTGGTCTATAATAAAAATATTTCAAAGTGTATTATTCAAAAAATTTACAAAGCACCTTTCCACTAGGCGGGGGATGCTTTATTATAAAGGTATAATAAAATTTTCTAAAAAGCTAATTTAATCCTTTAAGTCTTCAGCTTTCATATGGCATCACTACCATATTTCTTCTGTCTTAGCTGAAGCAAGTAGCTAAATTAATCTTTGTATTTTAGTTGCTTGTAATCTATTTTATTTTATACATGATGTTAGTTGGGATATGCCATGAGTTGCAGGGGTGGAATTAATGTACAATTCCCTTTAATTAAAGAAAGACTAAAGCTGTTTAAATTAGCATTCAGTGACACTCAAAGCCTGCACTAGTGTTGACTGATGCACATCTTAATCAGCACTACAATTTCTGAAGTAGTTCCCTGAAATTATTTACATAGTAACTGTTTCAGTGGAGACCTGTGAGAAATGACATCCTTACTACCCTAGTGTATACTCTCACACTGATAAGAAACATTTCATCTACATCTACCTTAATTTTCCAGGTTAAGTGAACTTTAACCCTTAGAGTATCAAATTTTAAATAATCTTAGGAGTTGGAAATCATTTTTTTAAGTAAGACATTCCCTGACTTCATATATATATATATATATATATATATATATATATAAAGAGGTAATATGCAAATTAGCCAGGACATCATAACATCACAACCGCTCAGGAGGCGGCTGCGCGCACAAGTGGGCGGGAGGGGACTGCGTGCACAGTGAGGCAAGCCACTGATGGCACAGGGCCTGCCAGCTGCACACGCCAGCAGTCCCACCTCTGCAGGGGATGTCCTACTGACGACTTAGACCTGCTCCCCTAAGCCACAGTCTGGCCTCCCTCTGCAGAGGAAACACCTTTTCTAACCGTTCATTGGCTAAGCTCCCCATACGCCACCACCCACAGTGTTCTTGGTAACTTGGGTAATAAGAATCCAAGAAGGTGATCTAAAGTTTTTCCACCACACTCCTGGAGGAAAAAACGAAGGTCTGCTGCTGGAGGGCTAAGAAATGTCATATCCTGCCCTAGCCGGTTTGGCTCAGTGGATAGAGCCTTGGCCTGCCGACCGCAGGGTCCAGGTTCAATTCTGGTCAAGGGCATGTACCTAGGTTGCAGGCTCCTCCCTGGCTGGGGTCCAGGTCAGGGCTCATGCAGAAGGCAACCAATCGAAGTGTCCCTCTCACATTGATGGTTCTCTCTGTCTTTCCCTCTATCTTCCACGCTCTCTAAAAATCAATGGAAAAATATCCTAGAGATTCTAGATCCAAGATGGCGGCATAGGTAAACACCTAAACTGCTGCCTCCCACAACAATTTAAACTGCAACTAAAAGACAAAACGTCTATCACCCAGAACCACAGGAAAGCTGGCTGAGTGGAAGTTCTACAACTAGAAGGAAAGAGAAAAGAGCATTGAGACGTGCACGAGCGCTGAAAAGCTGAGGTACAGAGGCGCGTGATCCGGGCTGGCGGCGGGCGACTGGGTGCGTTGCTTTTTTCAACCTGAACGGAGACAAGCCCCCGATTACTCTGAAATCCAGTCTCTGGGGAGACGCGGGGGACCCAAACTCCTACAGGGAGAAGCTGGACTGTCTGCCAGTGAGAGTGGCTTGCTTGCAGAGCTGCGCGCAGGAATAACTGTTTACGGCACTGGGGCACAGGACTCCAGGACGCGGTCGGGGACACAGAGCCGGCTTACTAGCAGCCATTGCTGTTTGCCACGCCCTAACCTAGTGACGCCCTGAGACCCCGCCCCACACAACCTACAAACCCACCCAAGCTCCAAGCAGCTCAATTAGCATAAGAAAGCCTGCCCTATCGCAGCTTAACCTAGAAAACTTGCAGCCCGGGTCAGACAGCTCCAAAACCTCCAAACCCCAAGCAAAGAGGAGAAAACTGCAGCTCTCACTGTAGCTCCTGCTGAGTGGCCTCAGACAGTAGCTGACCTGCACCCCATTGGAGATCCAGAAGCCAGTGTACCTAGTGGTCAGTGTGAGACACCAGATTTCAACTCCTCACATCCATAAGTGACACATTCAAGAGGCAGACTCAGTGAGCACCAAAGCCCCACTGAAACAAGTCCTGCCCCATAAGTGTGTCTACAGCGCAGCACTTCTTCCATTATAGACACAGGGAGTGCTCACAGCTAATTGGCCTGGAGGTCAATTCCTCCCAGTGTACCAACAGCAATTCAGGCTTAACTACACCAAGACTTTGCACTCAGCCCACAAAGGGGTATACCAAGAGCATCCACATCAGGAGATTGGGGAGGCTGAGCTACTGCCCCCTATAGGTCACCTACCACACAAAGCCACTCCATCAACACAGGGAAGCAGCCAAAATGCAGAAACAAAGAAACATGTCACGAATGAAAGAAACGGAGGAAAGCAAACTACTGGATGACATAGAGTTCAGAATCACATTTATAAGGTTACTCAAGAATCTTCTAAAAACCACCGAGAAACTTGATGACACTTCTGAGGAGCTTAGTGAGACCTTCAAGGGCCTTAATGAGAATGCCAAAAAAATGGAAAAGGATCAGTCAGAAATGAAGCATACACTGTCTGAAATAAAGAATATACAGAAACTCAACTGTAGATCAACGTACCCCAAGAATCAAACCAAAAATCTGAAATATGTGGAAACAAAAAACATCCAACCAGCAAAACAAAAAGAAAAAAGAATCCAAAAATATGAAGATAATGTAAGAAGCCTCTGGGACAACTTTAAGCGAAACAACATCCGAATTTTTGGGGTGCCAGAAGAAGGGAGAGAGCAAAATATTGAGAACCTATTAGAAGAAATAATGACAGAAAACTTTCCCTACCTGGTGAAAGAAATAGACTTACAAGTTCAGGAAGCGCACAGAACCCCATACAAGAGGAACCCAAAGAGGACCACACCAAGACACATTATAATTAAAATGCCAAGGGCAAAAGACAAAGAGAGAATATTAAAAGCAGCAAGAGAAAAACAGTTAATTACCTACAAGGGAGTACCCATACAACTGTCAGCTGATTTCTCAACAGAAACTATGCAGGCCAGAAGGGAGTGGCAAGAAATATTCAAAGTGATGAACAGCAAGAACCTACAACCAAGATTACTCTACCCAGCAAAGCTATCATTCAGAGTTGAAGGTCAGATAAAGAGCTTCACAGACAAGAAAAAGCTAAAGGAGTTCATCGCCAGCAAACCAGGATTACATGAAATGCTGAAGGATATTCTTTAAGAAGAAGAAGAAGAAGAAAAAGGTAAAGATAAAAATTATGAACAACAAAATGACATCAAATACATACCTACCAACAAGTGAATCTAAAAATCAAGTGAATAAAAAATCTGAAGAACAGAATGGACTGGTGAATATAATAGAATCAGGGACATAGAAAGGGAGTGGACTGACGATTCTCAGGGGAAGCAAGTGTGAGGGGTGCGGGGAAGAGATTGGACAAAAATCTTACTCCTATGGATGAAGACAGTGGCAGGGGGTAAGGGCATGGGGTGGGGTGGGGAATCAGGTGGAGGGGAGCTATGGGGGGAAAAAAAGTGGAACACCTGTAATAATCTGAACAATAAAGATTTAATTAAGAAAAAAAAAAGAAAAATATCCTAAGGTGAGGATTAAAAAAAAAAGGTCATATCCTATGAAAGAGACATCTTGAAAATGCCTAAAGAAAGCTGTCATTTTTTCACAGTGAAGGGACTAGAGTCCATGTTGATGAAAACACCTTGGCAGCTGCAGCAGTCGACAGGGGCAGCAGCAGCAGGGTGATGGGGGCAGAGCCTTCCCCTAATCAGCCCAGTCACCTCCTGCAGAGGGAGGACAGACTGCGGCTTAGGGGAGCAGGCCTAAGCCGTCAGTAGGACATCCCCTGAGGGCTCCTGGATTAGAGAGGGTGCAAGTCAGGCTGAGGGACGCCCCCCCCCACCCCTGTGCACAAATTTCGTGCACTGGGCCTCTAGTATACAGTATAATTTAACTTTTATTGGTTATTCAGAATCATCATTATGAACATACCCTATAAAACAGATACCTGATACACCCTAGGTGTGGGGTCTTTGAACTAACTAAAATTCAGTCCTCCTTGAGATTTTCTAACTGTGTTCGGTAATTTTTGTCTTCTGTCTGCTTTTGATCATTTTTGTCTCCTTCCTCACCATTAATAAGATTATATTCAACACAAATAAACTTTATACCTACCTAGTCTATGGGCTAAGAAGTCAAATAACCAAATATGACAGAATCACCTATAAGAGTTTATTTATAGCCCAAGTTCCTTTGCTATGAGTAAAAGGCAAGAAATTTGGTCCACTGTGTTATAAAAACTACCCTGGCTTCTCACAAGGCCAGAGTTCTACATGGAAAGCTTGCTTATGTTTCAGATGCATTTGATCAGAAAGAATGCGGGGTTAATACAAACAAACTAAAAGAGCAATTTAGGCTGTTAGCTGGTCTGGGCCTATGCCCTGAAAAAAAAATCTGAGCATTCAGGAATTCCTTCTGAGAGTATGAATAAATTCCTACCTCAAAATTCCTACCTGAGAGTTCCAGGCAATGCCTCTTGCTCCCTAGGAATATGGTCCTATTCCCTTCCCTACAGTGGTAACAGAAACCAAACTGGCAAAGGGCCAGGGTGCTGAATGTATACTGGCAAAAAAGCCAGCCTGAAAGACGGTTTTCCACTCCCCAATCCAATATTTACTACTTGTGCAAACTTGGATCACTCTACAAACCACTATAACCTTATGTGTAAAGGAGGCATTATTTTCCCACTTCTTCAAAAGGCTATTAGAATCCAAATCTAAATCAAGTATGACAGCACTCTATAACCTGAAAAGCATTCTACCGGTATGTCTTAAATGATCCAATCTGAGGCTCATTATAGGTATGACAGACAGAACTGGCGAAAACTTAAAGAAAAAACTGTGATTTTCAACGTATTGTCACCAAAGGGGCTGATGCCTCAAAGATCCACAAAGAGTTTACATCTTTCCCTAATATACATATAAGAAGCCAGGAGGAATTCACATAGATACAAACAGTGAATAAAATGTACCCATAATTCAAGGTTCATTTGGGTTTAACATGCCAAATATCCAATTACCTTCTCCAAAAGATGTTTCTAGCTATATTAAAGTAACCTGGAAAACATCTATTTCTACTATCCTCTCCTTGAGATACCTCTCATGGTAGGTATACTCAGAAACTTCTCATTGCTTAAACTTAAAGGTTGATGCTTAGGGAATTGGTTGGTTTTTTTAAAGAAACAGCTCAAGTTCACTTGCCACTTAAAATATTGGTTTCTTAAGTTATCTATCCCTTAGCATCTCTTCCCCTTGCAATCCCTAATTCTAACCTCCAGTACCACCAGTCTTTTCAACCCATTTGTGAAACTATATTAGACAAGCAGTGCTGATAACTCTATAGGGCATGTAGTCCCTTACTAAGAAAAGAAAGTAAAGTTCTACATGCCCTACAGAGTTATCAGCACTGCCTAATACATCAAATCAATACATTCCTTAACAAGGGAGAAAGCATAACAAACAAAGGTTCTAAAACTTTCTCACTTCACAGAAGGCTTAATGTCTCAGTAAATTTTTCCAAGGTATCCCATGGCTCAAATAAACAACTAACATTTCCATTTATTAAGTAGTTAGATCCAAACAACGTAAGTATTTATGCCCTATGAACTTAGCATCTGTTGAGCATTACACTACTTCTCAAACTTTGAAATCCAATTGGATACTGCCATCCTCATTCCTGTTCCTAATCTATTTTCACCAGTACTTGCTTATCAGAACAAGGCCAAAAAACACAGCTTAACGAAGATATAACTTCAGCCCTGGCTGGTATGGCTCAGTTGGGCATCGTCACATGCACGGAAAGGCTGCTAGTTCAATTCCCAGTCAAGAGTACATGCCTGGGTTGCAGGCTCCATCCCCTGTAGGGGACATGCAGGAGGCAGCCAATTGATGTTTCCCTCTCACAACAATGTTTCTCTCCATCTCCCTTCCTCTCTCTAAAAATCAATTAAAAAAAATATTTTAAAAAATGAATATATAACTCATCAGAAGTAATGTGGTGATCTAATTTAAAATCCTGGACTATTTCAGCTAGTAGTTAGAGCTGTGTCCTATAGATGTCACTATATTTACCTAAAATTTTTAAAATCTACCACGTTGTCCCCATGAGTTTGCTAACACAGTGCTCCTCAGTGCACAATTTGGGAGCCATAGCCTTGTAAATTTCCAGTGCCCTGTAGAACAATCCCTATAAAAACTAGGCCACAGAACTATTACATACATATGTCTAACAGGTTAATAAATTGAAATTCTATTTTTTTAATTTTCTTATTGATTCCAAAAAGGGAGGGCTGAGAGAGATAAAAACATCAATGATAAGAATCATTGATAGACCACCCCCTGCATGCCCCATACTGGAGATTGAGCCCGCAACCCAGGCACATGCCCTGACCAGGAATGGAACCCTGATCTCCTGGTTCATAGGTTGACGCTCAACCCTGAGCCATGCCAGTATTAAAAATGCTCAACTCAATACTTGTGAAGAAATGGGGAGGTATTATACAACAGGGTACAATCTAACAATAGAAGATGACCAGTTTAGGTTCTGTAAGAACATTTTTAAAATGTATTAGGTCAACAGTCTAAATCTTTTAAAATTAGAAATTAGAGAACTTACCTAAATCAAAATCATACATACAGTAGGTCATCAAAATGTCATGAAGCAAAATCAACCCTGGATTATCTTGGCCTTCATAAAACTTGTTTGTTCGATCTGTTCTGTTAACATCTTTTTCTGAGGAGGAAAATCACATATATGAAAACCTTTTAAAAAACAGATTTTTATAAAGCTCACATCTTATAAGTACAGGATTCTTTTTCTTGCTATTAACTTTACTCTATTGCCAAGCCTTTACTTAATGAAAATAATTAATCAGATTCCATTGCAGATATGCAATAAAGTAGCATTCTGGAATCATTTTCAAAAATCAGTCTACCTATCCATGAGTATATTTTAAAATATTTTTACATTTTTATCTAAACACAGAAATCTTTTAATTGAATAGACAATATTTCCCATTAATTAAAAGCAACACTAGATAGTAATTTACATTAGTTAGCAATAAAAATGCCAGTCATGATGCTTGTAATTAGGCAATATTATTTGAAAATAGTAATGAAAAAAGCTACTATGCAATCAAGCGTAATCAAAGAGATTTGTTTCATTCATATTTGCTTCATTGATTATGAGAAGTAGTATCAATTTCTTTGTCATTTTCCATAATCATCTTCAGGACAAATTACTTCCTTATTCTCATATGTACATTATTCAGTCTACTAGAGGCCCGGTGCATGAAATTCGTGCACAGGGGGAAGGGGGGCGGAGGAATATCCCTCAGCCCAGCCTGCACCCTCTCCAATCTGGGACACCTTGAGGGCAGTCGAACATCCCTCTCACAATCCAGGACTGATGGCTCCCAACCACTTACCTGCTTGCCTGCCTGATTGCCCCTAACCACTTCTGCCTGCCAGCCTGATCAAGCCCTAAACACTCCCCTGCCAGCCTGATCAACGCCTAACTGCTCCCCTGCCAGCCCGATTGCCCCTAGCTGTCCTCCCCTGCAGGCCTGGTCTCTCCTAACTGCCCTCACCTGCAGGTCTGGTCCCCACAACTGCCCTCCCTTTCAGGCCTGGTCCCCCCCAACTTCCCTCCCCTGCAGGCCTGGTTGCCCCCAACTTCCCTCCCCTGCTGGCCATCTTGTGACGGCCATCTTGTGTCCACATGGGGCAGCCGTCTTTGACCACATGGGGGCAGCCATCTTGTGTGTTGGAGTGACAGTCAACTTGCATATTATTCTTTTATTAGATAGGGTATGTTAGTATAAGCAATTTATTTTAATTTTGAAAAAAATGAAAATCCACATTTTGCTGGAAATTATTTCATAACTTTAAAAACAGATTTGGAAACATCACCACAAGAATATCCCAAGTTATATTGACAATTCAATTCACGAACCTATTAAATGCATCTTGGGAAAGACTTTACAACTAAAAAGAGCATTTCTAACCTAAATTCCTCAGAATACTGGAAATTTTTAAACTCAAAATGATAAATGTACTTTATAACCAATCCTGTTTAAAAGTTGTGAAGAAATGGGAGCATATTATATAACAGAGTAGAATCGAACAATAGGAGATGACCAGTTTAGGTTCTGAAAGAACATTTTTAGAATGTATTAGATCCATATTCTAGCTTTCTTTTATAATATACTACATGAGATTTAATAAAGGAAGTATATACCTATAGAATTGTGAAATAATAGCAATAAAAGTGCTATAAATGTAAATTTTCATTTAAAATGTCAAAATGTTTCAGTCTCACATTACAGTTGATAAAGAGGTACATAATAAGTTTTTTTATTAACTTAAGCACAATTTACATAGCCATAATGCCAATACAGATGATCTGACTTAACAGGTGTTTTAAACACAGTAAAGTTATTTGTACCCTCATGAAATATCTATACTTTTTCCTCTTGTATATTTCTGTCAAGCAGAATACTAAAAAAAAAAAAAAAAAAGTATTTTATAAAGGAAGTATTTCTAGAAACTATTTCTAGAAAGACAATTAGTACTTAAGGCAAAAAAAATCCAACTCTCTGTCCAACTTGATATAGCTAAAAAAGACTGAAAACACAACCATTCCGACTAATCCCATTTTACATGCACCATCACTAACCTTTCTTACCATTCCCTCTTCGTATTCATATAACAACTGTACAACTTCTCCTCTCTTCTCAAGCATCCAACATGTTATCTTCCACCACATCCATATTTCTTCTCTGACCTCATCAGTTTCTATACTCTACCCAACTCACTCCAAGACCCTAGGATGGAAACACATGTTTCTTTCTGCTTGGATTGCCCTTCACCTAGGTATCTACATAGTTCACCAATCCCCTTTTCAAGAAGAGCCACCTGTGATCACCCAAGTTAAAACAACACAACACATAAACTTCCTATCCATCTTTCCTGCCTTTTCTATTTTAGCACTTATCACTAACATACCACATATGCTACTCCTTATCTTATTTACTATCTGTTCTTCCCCACAGGAACAAAAGCTAAAGAATTTTGTTTTGTTCCCTGATTAATCCCCAGTGCCTAGAGAATAATCTTACCTAACAATAAAGAAATATGCCTCCGCTACCCCCACAGCCAATCAGAGTGAGTATGCAAATTAACCCAACAAAAATGGCGGTTAATTTGCATACATACCTGGGTCCCAGGAATCTCCTCAGCACCCAGGTCACTCCCAGCCAGTCATTGGGCAGAGGCTTTAGGCTTGGGAAGGGGTCAAGCCTGCGATCGGCAGAGGCTTTAGGCTTGGGAAGGGGTCAAGCCTGCGATCGGAGGGAAGGGGGAAAAAAAATCAATGGAAACATAGCCTTAGGTGAGGATAAAAAGAAAAAGAAAGAAAGAAATGTCATATCCTATGAAAGACACATCTTGAAAATGCTTAAAGAAAGTTGTCATTTTTTCATGGTGAAGGGACTGGAGTCCATGTTGATGAAAATAACTTGGCGGCTGTGGTGACTGGCAGTGGCTGCAGCAGCGGGGTGATGGGGCTGGCGCCTTCCCTCATCAGCCCGGTTGCCTCCCACAAAGGGAGGCCAGACTGCAGCTTACGTCCGCTCCCAACGGCGAGCAGGCCTAAGCCATCAGTAGGACATCCCTTGAGCGCTCCCAGTATGTGAGAGGGGGCAGGCTGGGCTGAGGGACCCCTCCCCAGTGCACGAATTTCATGTACCGGGCCCCTAATCTACTACATAATAGGCACTAAGTAAATATTGAATGAATATGGGAATGTTTAAAATATTGTGATTTTCAAAAAAATTCTTGTAGAGCTATGCATTCCTTCAATAACTTTTCCAACCTGGCCTTTATCATACTAGTAAGAGTCACACAACCCAGTATTCACTATCCTACATAATAAAGAGATAATATGCAAATTAACCCTCACACCCTCACAAGATGGCTCCTACAACCAGGCTGGCAGGGGGGTTAGTGAGGGACGACCAAACAACTGAACAGCAGGCTGTGTGAGGGGCAATCAGGCAGGCGGGGGGGGGGGGGGGAAGGAGGGGTAGAAGCAGGGGGAGTGAAGAGGCAACTAAGCAGGCAGGAGAGCCATTAGGAGCCAGCGGTCCATGATTGTGAAAGGGATGACCCTGAGGGGTCCCAGATTGGAGAGGGTGCAGCTAGGCTGAGGGGGGGGATCCACCCCCCCCCTGGTCACAAATTTCGTGCACTGGTCCTCTAGTTTGGAAATTAAGTCTAATTCTGTTAATACAAAATTCTATCATTTATCTCTTTTTTAGGTTAATAGTTATTCAATTTGCAAACATTGACCAAAATTTGCTATCTGGAGTCATTTAATGAATTAAAAAATGAAATATATTCCTGCACGGGTAGGGTCCAGCTGGCCCGGCCCCAATCGGGGTGGATCGGGGCTGGGCCTTTTGGGAGGAGAAGATGGCAGAGGTTGGCTGGCCAGCCAGCCCCATCCGGCCCGATCAGGGCTGGGCCAGCTGGGGGGAGGGGCTGAGGGTGATTGGCCAGCTGGCCCACCCCTAATTGGGGTTAGAGGGGCAATTGGGGGTGGGGCTGGCAATAGGGAGGGGCTGTGGGCAGTGGGCCAGCCAGCCCTGCCTCTGATGGGGTGGGGGGCTGATGTGGGGTGGGACCAGGCAGGGGGAGGGGCTGCAGAAGATTGGCGGGCCAGCCCCACCCCATATTGGGGTGGAGGGGACCAATTGGGCGGGGCTGGCATGGAGGAGGGGCTGCAGACCAATCAGGGTAGTGGGGACCCATTGAGGGCATGGCCAGCTGGGAGGAGAAGCTGCAGGAGATTGGCTGGCCAGCCCGCCCCCTATTGGGTTGGGGGGTGCGATCAGGGGTGGGGCAGACTGGGGGGAGGGGCTGCGGGCTTATCACGGTGGGGCAGGCTGATCATGGGCAGGGCTGGCTGGGGGAAAGGGCAGCCAGCTCTTGATCTGGGTGGAAGAGTCTGATCAGGGGCAGGCCAGCAGGGGGGAGGGGCTGCAGTTGGCCAGCTGGCCCCACCCCCGATCAGCCAGTTCACTGGCCACAGTGGGTGTCGTAGCGACCGGTTGTTATGGCCGTTACGGTCGCTGGCTTTTTATATATATAGATTTAGAGGAGATCTGGAGGGATATAAACCAAAGCCTATTTAAACACAGTTATCTCTGGATGACAGAAACAACCTAATTTTAATTTTTTCTTTGCTCATCTATAGTTTCTAATTTTTCATAATAAACAAACTGTTTTTAAAATAAGACAATAAATTTAATGCAATTAATTCAACAAGTTAACTACTGTTTTTACTATTTCATATTTTGAAATTAAAATGTGTAATATACCAGTATTTATAAATATACTGACTTCATATAGCTATTTCAAGAGGAAAAACCAATAGTAAACACTGCCGGGCTGGCTTGGCTCAGTAGTTGAGCATCGATCTATGAACCAGGAGGTCGAAGTTTGATTCCTGGTCTGCCAACTCAATCCCCAGTGGGGGGTGTGCATGAAGCAGCCGATCAATGATTCTCTCTCATCATTAATGTTTCTATAGCTCTCTCCCTCTCCCTTCCTCTCTCTGAAATCAGTAAAATATTTTTTTAAGAAAAATAGTAAACACACATTCTAATGTACTCTTGAATTCTGATTTCTCTTTTCAGTCCCAATTCTATAACGTAATATTCATTTCTTAAATCTAATCAATATTTTAATGTAAACCTTTCTCGTGCACTTTCAAAATTAAGAAAAAATTACCAATAAGACTTCTATAATCTCTTAACCTCGAATTTCTCTTCTCTTGTTCCTCGCTGACAGATTTCCACTGTAGTTTCATCCTGAAGTATTCATCACTATAGAAAACAATTTTACACCAAAAACAGCTTACTTTGAACATTTTATTTAAAACTTTTAATTGAACTTTTCTACAAACAATTGATCAAAGCTTTTATTATAATGCTAGTGAGATGCAAGTTTATAAATGATACTGAAATGTTTAGTTATGAAAACAAAGGAAAAATAAAACAACCTTATACATGTCATAAGTTTTGCTTCAACTACTATAATAATTTAGGTATGATTATAAGGAAACATTTACCTTAATCCTTAATGTCATACCTAAAATTATTCCAGTCATTAAATATTTAACCATGAAAGTGTCAGAGTAATTACAAATACAAATCTACAAACTTTTTAAATTGTGACAAGTTTACTGCATAAACTTGTTAATGTAAAAATGTCTTAGGAAAACTGGCAAAAAGTTGAAAAGAAAACAATTGTTAGAGAGTTGGAATATGCACATAATGATTAGGAGTGAGCTTTAAATTAAAGGCTAGACTAATGAACTGATAATAAGAGTGCACCTGGAAAGTTGTTCTGTATTTCTTTTCAAATCTAAGAGATTATTTAAAAATAGAAACACTCTTCCAAAAAAAATGAAAGATCAATTTATGTTACAAGAGCACAGAAAAATTAAAGATAATTAACCTAAATAGCAAATACACTTTTTATGAACTATTTTATAATCTCATAATAAATTACAAAAATAAATCAAGATAAATGAAATATTTTAAAATCTAAATCTAATTAGTTTTTTTTTTCAAGTATTCAAAATATTTGTACATAACTACTCAGGTCGTCTAATAAATGTTTCTGGTTTGAAATAACTATGGCATTCATAATATATTATTTTACTATCTCAAAGTTTAATAAAAGTTCACTATGAAAATGCATACAACCCAATTTTTCTATTTAGTAAAACAGGTGCTGTGGAGAGGGGACATGTAGAAGCAATTGATTTCTCTGGTGAACACAGCCATTCTTTATACTCTCCAAGGCTTTTAAACATGATGATACTATTTTCTTGTATTACCATGTTCCAATATTATTCTTTTGCCCACCAGTTGCTATCTCCACACATTCATCTATCACAAGATTCATAAAAGGATTAAATCCCTGCAATATTCCTTGGATACATCTGCCTTCATTTAATTTCAATGATAATTTCTTGTCCATAAGTTTTGTGTGTTTTTTACTCAAGAGAGTAAATTTTGTTCATGGTGTCTACTCAGTGAGCTCAAAGATACCTCCAAACACAATCTGTGGACTCCCTCATGCTCCTGCACTGGTGGGCATAATTTTTAAATTAAAAAGATAAAAATAAAATTACTTTCTCATATCCTAGTCTACATATTCTCAATAGTTATCTAAAAACCCTTTTTCTGCCCAGCCAGAGTGGCTCAGTGGTTGAGCATCAAACTATGAACCAGGAAGTCACAGATTGGTCAGGCACATGTCCAAGCTGCAGGCTGGATCCCCATTAGGGGGTATGCAGGAGGCAGCTGATCAATGATTCTCATAATTGATGTTTCTATCTCTCTCTCTCCCTTCCTCTCTGCAATCAATAAAAATATTTTAAAATAATAAGTAAATAAATACCCTTTATTAATTTCTATAGGTGAGTTACTTGAATTTCTTTGATGAACATACAAAAGACAATTACTTACGTTTTTTGTTTTTGTAATTGAGTTCTTTCCTCCTTGGTACTATCCCAAGGAAAGTAGCCCAGAAGAAATTTCCATACTTGCTTTCTCAATGCATGACTGAGTCCCTGAAGAAAACATGCATATTAAACACATTCGTAAAAAAGAATGCAGTACTTTAGTTCACAAAACTTAGATTTAAATAAACAGAAAGACTAATATTTGAGAGAGTTTTATACATAAAAACAGCTCAATTCAGTAAATACTATCTTGTTTTGACTTCTGGATTCTCAAGATATAAACAGCTGCCAGGAAGTTTAAATAATGCAGAGTATATACAACAGACTGCATAGCAGACAGTGGAGCTGATTAGTCTTTCAAAACCAAATCATTACTGGATAACTCAACTACCACTGGGGCATATACATGTCTTCTTCACACAAACCATAACATCTGAAGTAAGGAAAAATATCTTTCCCTAGGCTTACTGGTATCCCAACTGACATAAGGGACATCACAAACATCTAACTCTGTCCTGCAGCAATTTTAAAGCATCATTCCTCAAAAAGGAATTCAGCCCCTCCCCCCAAAAAAGAAGAAAATCTTGAACAGCAGCAGTTTCAAATACAATCCATATTAAAGTATTTACCCCTCGAAATATCATCTGCTTCATATTATCTACATTTAAAATTCTTCCTTCAGAATCAATGTTCTTAGTCCATTCTTCCAGTGATACTGGCTCTCTCCTTTGAACAACGGGTCGTTCTCCCAAATCAATCTAAAATAAGATAACCAATAAAAAGTATACCTTTAACCAGTGAAATGAAATCATGGTATATAGAAACTTAAAACTAAAATATGATTACTCAGAAATGTTCTAACATTTTTAATATCTTCCCTTGTTTTCCAACATTTAGTTTATAAACTAAATAGTTAACATTCCATACATTTTCCCTCCTAAATATACAAATAATTGGGTTATAAATTCAGGATGGAAAAACATTGTTATTTTGGGTTTCAATTACATAAATTCAGAACAGTTAACATGTAAATTCCTATAAGAGACCCTTCACACTAAATGGTATGCTATATTATTAAAAAAACAACAACAACACAGTACTATTCCATTAATCATATTCTAAAATTAGTTTTTCTTCCAAACTAAAATTTGTAGCTCTCAGAACTGATTCATTAGCTCCACTTGGTATTTTCTACAGTTTTTAATTCAATTAACAGATGGTTGGTAATTTAAAAATGCCATTTACAATATAAGCCCTTTAATTAAGTACCACAATTTAGATATTTATAATGTTCTAACTATGTACAGCTTAGCACTGTAACAAATTCAAAAGTGTTGTTGAGCAGATATGTAAAGATTGGCCATAATTCAGGGCCAAAGTCCATATTATTTTAAAAAGAAAAGATTCCCATGAGAATAAAAACCTTACAGTAGTAGTGTCCTGACTGGTGCCTCTGGAACAGAACTAGAAGCAATACTCTAGGGTCACTATTTATTCACTGCTATGCACTAAATGAAACAAACAACCTGTTCATTATTATTAAAAGGCAATCAGATCATTCCAGTAAGAGAAAGCAGCTTGCAAAGAGGAATAGAGTCCAAACAGGAAATGGCAAGAAGTCTTTTGAAGACATCATCTATGTCTCTAAGGACAAAATTGCTACATCAAATGGGATTGTCACTTTATAATACATCTTGTGGTTTCCATGTGGCAGAAATAAGAAGAAAACTTCCAGTTTCCTGGGGGATCCAGTGACCTTTGGAAGGAAGACAATGGCATTGGCTTTTCTCACTATGAACAATCCAAGTACAAGGAATGAGTTCTTGGGTGTTAACTTTCTCCTCAGGATCTGATCTGATCTGAAAGCAATGAAAGCACTAGGAACCCCAGAGGATGGAGTGGCCTTATGTATGTTCATGGAAAACACCTTAGTAAGCTTTAAGAAACTTCCTTTAAAGTGTCCCACTGTATCAAGGTTGGGCATTGGTTGGAGGAGCAGAATTTATTACAGCATGTAATTTCAGATTAATGACTAGAAAGAGTTAGATCATATTTGTTCACAAGAAGATGGATATAATACTAAGCTGAAGCAAAGCTGCCCGGTTGGCTGAAATTATCCACAGTAGACAAGCTCTTGAAGTGTTAAGTGGGGCCCTCAAACTGGATTCAAAACAAGCTTTCAACTTAGGAATGGTCAAAGAAGTCTTCAGATGAAACTGAATATACAAAAGGGGCACAAGTGGCTAAAGCAGTTTATGAAAGGGCCACCAGAAATCATTAGAACTTTGAAAAAAATCTGCTTCTTCAGGCAAAGAAGTTTTATTTCCAAGAGGCATTATAGACCGAAAGAGATCTTTTAGGGACACTTTGGGGTGGACCCATAAATTTAGAGGCTATTGCTAGGAAAGGAAAATTTTGTAAATAGTTACAATTCCAATGACTCATATGTAGAAAAGTTAAATGATAATAAATATGAATGTCAGAATTACTTTGCAGGGTACTACTAGTACCTGTATTTGGGTTTGTTTTTAAAAATATTTTGAATACCTAAACTTACTGGCATAGTTTTCAGTATATAATATTCCCTCCCTTTTCTGTAGGGGACAGTTTCCATGATCCCAGTGGATGCCTGAAATCATGGATAGTACTGAACCCCATATATACTGTTTCTTCCTTTACTTACATACCAATGATAAAGTTTAATTTGTAAATTAGGTGCAGTTAAGAGATTAACAACAATAACTAATAACACAATTATAACAGTAAAGAAAAGGAAACCAAAGAAAAGAGATCCAACATTAATGAACAGAAAGAATATGTAGTAATCGATGAAGAACAATAATTTGGTGGTAAGACAAGTGTTAGTTGTTAAATATTTTAGCAAAAAGTTACAAGAAAGGATTATGAGAAAGAGGCAGATAAAACTAAAATTGAGTTTCTATTTATATAGCATTCATACACGTTTAAAAACATTCCTCCTGTTAAAATGTAAGAGCTATATTAATATAAATCTCCACTCACTCTTGTGATGACTTCAAATCCCGGTTCTTCTTGTTGATTTATCTTTAAACCTGGAATAGCATCACTAAGAAAATCTGCCATTTCTGAAGGTGGTCGCTGATGTGTAGAGGGATCGCTGCCTCTCAAACTATCAAAAATGTAGTTTGTGACTTTGGAAAATCCTACCATAGTTGCTGTATAAGGATCCTTTTTAATTTTCTATGTAGTAGAAAGAAAAATATTAGCATTAATTCAAATGAAAAATAAAAATACCTCATGATGGGAAATCGGCACTAAAACAGAGTGGTCTAAGATTATCATAAAATATTTTTTTCTGAGGAGAAAAAATTTAATTTTCTAAGCCAATCTTTTCATTCGGTTAAAATAGTATATTAAATGGGAAATTAATGCTACTGATTGAATTACAGGTAAACAATGATTTGCAGGCTTCATTCAATCTGCACATCAGAAACATATGCAGTGCTTACTTTCCATTGGTGAATGGCCCACAACAGCTTTCTTCTGTCTAGCAGTCCTGCCTTCACAAAAGAACATTATTTCTTGAAGCGTGCAGTACCACACTAGCCTAACACAAAATATTTGGTAGCTAAGTTTAAAAGCTCACAATACTTAAAAATATTAGCTGATATTTTAATCTAATTATATGGTTAGTAAATCATGCCAAGAAAAACAATTCATTCTGGGCAGTGCTGTGCCTGAAAACAGCAAAACGTTTTTCTACTGCTAGGGTTACTTCTAAATCCCAAAATGCCTGATTATTCATAGTTAGCAAAAATTGTTACTTCTTTAAAGTCAATCTTTATTGATTATTTAATCACAATAAGAAAATCCGTTCCCTATTTTTTTTTTAATCCTCACCTGAGGATATGTTTTAATTGATTTTTAGAGAGGACAGGGGAGAGAAAGAGAGAAACATTGATGTCAGAAACACTGGTTGCTTGACTCCCCGTACCCAACCCAACCAGAGATCAAACCCATGACCTAGGTATATGCCCTGAAAATCGAACCTGCAATCTTTTGGTGCACGGGACGATGCTCCAATCAACTAAGCCACCCGGCTAGGGCCCTCACTTTTTATTTTAATCAGTGGTTAGCTCTCTTGTCTTCCTTATCTTGTTTAACTTAAGAACCAAGAAGACCCCTAGCCCGATAGCTCAGTTGGTTAGAGCATCTTCCCTACACACGAAGGTTGTAGATTTGATCCCCGGCCAGGGCACATACAAAAATCCCAAACGATAAATACATAAATAAGTGTAACAGCAAATTGATGTTGCATGCTCTTTCTCTCTCTCTCCTTTCCTCTCCTCTAAAATCAATAAAAAATTAAATTTAGAAAAAAAGAACCAAGAGAATATTCGGGACAGAGTAAGCACTCAAACATTTGTTGAATAAGTGAGTAAATGAATGAACAACCAACTATCTCATTAGTTTACATACAAATCTGAGTGAAAAATAAACTAATTTATTGTGTCAAGTGCACATTTTTAGCCAAATGCAAGAATATACTCAAATATTTTAAGAGGAATTAGAACCTACTTAAATAGAAAACAAAAATTCAAACGAGATCTTTGCCTAAGTTTGTCATTAATGAATTCAAAATAGCTTACACAATGGTATTTCACCTAATCAATGAAAGCTATTTCAGTATTATGATAAAGAGGAAAAATGCTTTGAGAGTAACTAAGAACCAAAGAAGCTTCTAACAATATAAAACATACTATTATTTCTATAAAATTACAGCGAACAGTTTTATAAAGTTTACAAAGAGATATCTGACTCATTCTGTGTAACTAAGAAAGTTGAGAGGTAGGGGGTATATAAAATAATGGAGATAGATTAACATATTAATAATACAGACAGATTTAAGAAACATACTTGTATTAAACCATATGTTGGCTCATCAAGAAGATTTTCAAAAGACTGTGAAAGACTCTTATTCGGACAATTCACAAGTAGTATTCTTTTATCCTGTGGAGCTCTGTAATAAAAAGAAGGGATGTGTTGAAAATGCTAGCACAATGCATCAATTACTACCTAAATAACTCTAGTGCAGTTACTTTTCCTTAACAACAATGAAAAACTTAAATGTCTAGTTTTAGAATTGTTTCCCATTAATATAATATTAACAAGTACTTAGAACTACCTTGAGTTCCAAAACTACATGAAATATCAAATTAGCAAATATAAAAGGGTTGAAGTATATTTTTCTTCTAAGTAAAACCAAGAGGACTACATTGTAATGAACCCAAATTCTTGTTTAGAATTATAGCAGAAAACCTTAAAAATATAGCTTCCTTTATATCATCAAAACTAAAGTAAGACAAAACACACTCTAGGATTTATCAGTATATATACTATTATACACTCTAGGAAAATGTCCCATTTTGAAATGATTTCAAATTCCATTCCACAGCTTGGTAGTATTGCACATAAGATGTTAAAAATATAAGATACATCCTGGCTGGTGTGGTTAAGTAGTTGAGCATCGACCAATGAACCAGGAGGTCACAGTTCAATTCCCAGTCAGGGCATATGCCTGAGTTGCAGGCTCAATACCCAGTAAGTGGCATGCAGGAGGCAGCCAATCAATGATTCCCATCACTGATGTTTCTATCTCTCTCTCCCTCTTCTTTTCTCTCTCTGAAATCAGTAAAACCTAGTAAAAAATATAAATGGTAAGATTATCTGTTAAAGATCATTAATTATGCTAACTGTAATTATTAACACACACAAACATACTTAACAAGGTTATATAATGTACAGTTCAGGTAATAATACTTTTTAGTTCTTGCTTATTAAGCTCGGGACACAAGTTTTTCTTTGTATTTCTGCAGAGCTACAGAACAAATAAAATAGATTCCATGCAGACATCTAATTTCAGGTAATAAGATGAATTATCCACTTTTTTCTATTCAAATAAGTCTGATAACTCAGTAAGTCAACTGTAATGAATCCACAACTTTTGTGTTTAAAATAAAAATTAAATGTGTTATTTTGCTACTATCTATTTATAGTTTATTATAAATGTTTGAGATAAGAACTTTAATAACAGTTATCTCTTCTCAATTCTAACATAACAGAACACAACAGCAATGCTAAGGGGAATATGAAATCCAAAACAGGATCTTATTCTTACATATTCAGAAACAGCACTCAATCCTCAGAGACAATAGGAGCTTAATAAGCCCTTTGGCTTTTTAAAAGTAGCTGAAGTTGAGTCATTTGCATTAGAAAAAAAAATTTTTTTAATGTTCAATTTTCATTAAACACCATCTTTCTGAGCACTTTTTGGGGTCATGTTTAATATGAAGACCTACACTACAGGTTCTCGCATAGTATTTTCAAATAATAGGTCAACTTTTAAATGTAGCACCAGAACAAGAAACTAACAAAGAAACATACTTTTTCCTACTACAGTGCTGCTGGTACAGTGGTTATTATTTTGTTTCTAAGAATATTAACTCAAATTATTTCTTTAAAATCCAAATGAAAATTGTATTATTTTGTTTCTAACAATATTAACTCAAATTATTTCTTTAAAATCCAAATGAAAATTGGTCATTAAAGTCAAAACTCTGGTTATGCATGTAGAAGAGGAACAAATATACAACCTTCAACTATCTGGACTCAGATCATTACGGCTATAGATCTAAAACTGTAGTCAGTAAACTGTAGATGGGAAGAAGAAATGATTGCCCAATGAACAAGCAACCATAGATACTTTGTAAAAAGGAATGATTTCATTTTTTACAGCCAATGTTCTGTGATGAGGGGCTGGAGAGAGCTCTAGGAGGAGAGATATAAGAAATTTAAGACTTAGTTGCCCCTAAAAAAATCAACAAAACATTTTTAAAATACATCAGCCAAAAGACAAGTAGTATATTCTTAGGCAATTACAGAATATTGGCATTCCAGAATATTACTACATTTCCACAATAGTACTTGCTCCATGAAGGCAGGGGTCATATCTTTTTTGATTATTGCGCTTTCCAGCACTTGACCCAGTTCCTCAAAAAAAAAAATAGTCGTTGAATAAAAAAATAGAGGGAGAAAGAACACCGTTCCCTTGGTTTCATGTTTCCAAATGGAAATACGAACTTGTTCTAAAGAAATTCTCCTTCACAGGGACACAACTGATTGCTGAAATCAGGAAAGAACAAGGTTCACGTTTGGCATAATCCCATCCCGGCTCTCTCCTGTTCCTGGATCAGCCTGCCAACAGAGAAAGCAGTTTCTAGTCTGCTCTCATTCACATCATAAGTGATCTGTCCTCTTCAGGGAGACCTGCAGTTATCTAAAAATGACAAAAACTGGGTGCCTCAAAACTAATTTGAGGTGGATTATTATGATGCTGCATATCTAAGCTTCATCGATAATGGTGATTATTTTTATCAGCAACGGTCTGATTCTTACATTTACTACTCAGTAATTTACAAATGCAGGAAAGAAAACAACAGTTCACTTACAACCCTCATTAAAATATCACCAGCACACATTCAAGCTACACATGCCCTTATAATGTGACTAGAGACCCGGTGCACAAAATTCATGCATGGAGGGGGGAGAGGGCAGTCCCTCAGCCAGGCCTGCACCCTCTCGCAATCCAGGACCGCTGGCTCATAACTGCTCACCTGCCTGCCTGCCTGATCGCCCCTAACCACTCACCTGCCTACCTAATCGCCCCTAACCACTCGCCTGCCTGCCTCATCACCCCTAACCGCCTCTGCCTCTGCCTCAGCCCCCGCGGCTTTGTCCGGAATGACACCCAGAGGGTCGTTCAGCTGTCCAGTCTAATTAGCATATTACACTTTTATTATTATAGACAGATTGCTGAGTACATCCATTTCCCATCTAGGATAGAAAACGCTCTACATCTTAAGCTAAAATCTGTTTCCTTCTATTTTCTCTTTGGAGTCATACAAAACAAATGTACAATTTATTTCTTTTAACATCCCTTTCAATATTACTTATAGAATTAAAAGTATCATACCATTTATTCATTCAACTAAATTGACTGTGCAAATACATGCTAGGCACTGTGGCTAGGAACTCAGGAGACAATACAAACAAGATAGAAGCAATCCCTGCCTGTCTATATACATTCTAGAGCAGAACATTAAAAAATAGACAAAATGATTTTATTCTGTTAAGGGCCATGAAGGAAGCAAACAAGAGAATGAGACAGTGAAAAGGAATGGACGTGGGAACCTACATTATATAGGAGACAGGGGCATCCAGAGAAGCTCTTGTGAGGAAGTGCCATTAAACTAATATCTTGAGTATCAGAAAGGAAAAAAATATATCGCACACAAAAGAAATAGGATACATAATGAGACCTTAAGACAAGAAAGCATATAGGGTGTTTTTGGACCTGAAAGAAAACCATGTGGCTAGGCTACAGAAGAGAGTATGTGAGATAAGGTTTAAGAGATAAACAGAGCTAAGAGAGGGCAGGTCCTCGTTGACCATAGTAAGAAGTCTGGATTTTATTTAATGTTACACTAAAATTCCTCTTCTTCAAGTTAATGTTTTTCATGATACCATTTTTATCCCTTTTATTACATGTCATCTTTTCCATGTAGAATAGTCTAACATGGTAAGCCCAGTTCTCCAAAGTATGAACTCACCAGTAGAGAGGTTCTACCACTTCATCCTTGGTACTGTGCTTTAATCAAGTCCCAGATCGAATGAAGCTATTTTGTGAGTGTTACATCACAACACTGATTAATGAGCTTGCTTGCTCAAAAGTAAAACCCAAGTCTTTAACACGTGCTATTCAGATGGCCAAACCTTCTGCCCCATTCATGACAATGCCTCACCTGAAATCTACTTAATCTCCTATATGGTAGCCTAGTCACAACCTCTCACTTGAAAATCCAGACCCAAATACTACCAACCAAGCCTGACTGGTACTGATCAGCATATCTAATGCCAGCCGGGAATGATCAACATGGTAGAAGGAAAAATTTCATTCCAGAAAATACAGTGAGTATCTTCTAACTATTGGATCACTCTTAGCTTTACATAAACTAAATTTAGACATGATAAAATAAGGACATTTTTCTATTTTCTATTATAAAGTGAGGACATTATTCATGAAGTTAACAATCATCCCTACAGTTCCCCAAGCTGAAAATCGCAACTTCTCCCTTCTTACTTCCACATATCCAATCAATCACAAACTCTAATACTTGTATCTTCCCTGTCACTCTCCCATTTCATGCCTCTATAATTTCATCTAGATAACTAGAACAACTTGCTAACATGATTTACAAGATCTTTCATGCTTTGGCCTTTACCCAGCTCTTTGGCCTCATCTTTATACTTAGTAACCTCCATTTTCCCACTATGCAGACCTGTGATATTGAATTACTTCAGTTCTGTGATTACATCATGTTTTACATCCTTTCTCTATCTAAAACATCTCTCTTTTTAAATATGTCCTTCCCCTTCATGCTAATGGTCACTTGTCAGGTCTCAACTTAGATGTCGCTTCCTCAGAAAGTATTCCTGAGCCCTACCCAACCTGCAATCTGAATGAGGTACCCTTCCTCGCTTCCTGGGAGCTCCCAAAACTCCTTGTACATATATCCTTCATCTTAATTCTTGATTTTATTGCCACTTATTGGTCGTCATCCTTCACGAGGCCATAAACTCTCAGATATCAAGAAATGCGCCTGTTTCATTCTCTACTAAATATCAAGCAACCAGCACGGTGCTCAGAACATAATTGATACCCAAAATATATTTGAGGAGAGTGACAGCAAGAAGGAATATGTGTGTACAAAGGCACATAGGTGAATAAATGTAAGATATAAGATTTTTGAAAAATGATTATAATCCTATATAATAAAAGCCTAATATTCTGCTAAGAGTCCAATCATCCAGTCAACCAATCAAAGCATAATATGCTAATGATATGCTAAGGCCACTCAACCACTGGCTATGACATGCACTGACCACCAGGGGGCAGTCGACCAGTCAGCCAGTCGCTATGATGTGCACTGACCACCAGGGGGCAGACGCTCCAACCAGTAGGTTAGCTTGCTGCTGGGATTCAGCCAATTGAGACTGAGCGAGACGGACCGGACACGCCTTAGAGCCCTCCCATGGTCCCTCCCTGGTTGGCCAACCTTTTACATCCCTCCCCAACCACGATCATGCACTGGTGGGGTCCCTCGGCCTGGCCTGCACCCTCTCACAATCCGGGACCCCTCAGGGGATATCGGAAAGCCGGTTTCAGCCTTATCCCACTCAACACAGGAGCTTCCCCCGGTGGTCAGTGCGCTCCCACTGGAAGAGCGCCACTCAGCCAGAAGCCGGGCTCATAGCTGACAAGCGCAGTGGTGGTGGCGGGAGCCTCTCCCACCTCCGTGGCAACGCTAAGGACCCCTTGGGGGATGTCCGCCTGCCGGCAGGGAGCAAACCTAAGCCAGTAGGCAGACGTCCCCCGAGGGGTGATGGACTGCGAGAGGGTGTAGGCCGGGCTGAGGGGAACCCCCACCCCACTGCACGAATTTCCTGAACGGGGCCTCTAGTCATTTTATAAAGGGCTTAGACTTGCCTAACTTAAATTTGCAATATTACAAATAAAACTCTACATACCTAATAAAAACTACATAATAAAAGGTTAATTTGGTAAATATATAATCCATAAGCTACTGATGCATCTTCACTTAAATGTGTATAAAAATACCAGACCACTCTTTTCTTTAAAACAGTGCCATGACAACAGGTTGCAGATCCAAATTATTAAAATGGCAAAATGCTATTCAAAGTAGTTGATATCCCAGGAAAAAAAAAAGCTGTTTGTGCCCTGGTATACACATAGGTCACGGATACCCACTGACAAGTAAAAATAGTTTGCCTTGAGTCCAATACAACAATCCAATTTCAATAAGTAGAAAATAATTGATACTTACTCACACAATACCACATATTTTTCAAGAGAGTCAATCAGTAGTTTGCTATCACCTTGATGAAAGTGCAGAGCAGGGAGAACGACGTCATCCTTTAGACAGAATACCAAATACGACCAGCCCATACCCTCTTTGTTTTGCTTGATTGATTTCAGGTCTGTCAAACTGAACAGGAATGACCATTTGCTTTTCCCATTTCTTTGACTTGGAGTATCTTAAAAACAAGAAAGTGGGGCAAAATATTTTTGTTCACCTTTTTTTTAAAAGGTACTGACAGTGCTCTTCATGATGGCCTAACAGAAATTTGTTGACCCTAAGGAATGACTATACTATTCATATCTCTATAGCTCCCACCTGTATTAAAAATGGCAGCATGTATTTTCTTTTAAAAAATAATTTTTAAAATAATTATCCTATTGCACACAAATTAAAAAGGTTATCCCCATTTAAATATAAGCTTTGCCCAAAATGAACATGACTCTGGAAGCAGGCTGGCTGGATTCAAATTACAAAACCACAATCTTACTAAGCAAATGATTTGGAGCAAATAACTGAATCTTTCTGAGCCTGTTTCATCATTTGTAAAATGGAGAGAATTATACTTACCTCACAATGTTATTCTAAGAATTAAAAGAGATAATACTTGTCAACTAACTAGGTACAGTGCAAAGTATGTAGCAAATACTAAATAAATGTTAATATTTTCCACTCCCCCAAATATGAATGATGATGCTTTTGGACAATCATTTAAAACAAAAACAAATCTTTATTTCCATCACTTCCGTTGCAATCATTTTTACTAGGCTACACTGAGTGAAGGTAAGTATACCAGTATAAAAAAAAATATTGGGGTGAATAGCCAGACTATTATTTGGGGAAGGGGGGGCAAAAACCCAAAGAACAGTGGGGAATTAAGGGTGAAAATATAACTAAGTTGTGAATGCTTCCAAGAGAATGAATACATTTAATCTTCCTGCTAAATCAATCTTATACTAAATTAAGACCTCATATTTTAAATCAAACTATAGTTATGTAAAATAAAGCATTTTCTGAGTTTGTGCGCTGTTTATAGAAGCTTTAAATCCTAGGTTTGTGAACAATATCATAATTTATAACAAGCAACTTAAAGATTATCCATTTAAATAAAAATTTAAAGAACAAGGAAAAATGTTGTTTCTTCTCATTACTGTACAAAATTACTTTCTAATCTAGTTATAATTTCAAATCATTTTAACATTTTAACTCAGACATAAGCATGTCATGTTCCTAAAATTTTAAAAAACACTGTACCTAATGTTCTTTCCTAATAAGTGTCATACTGTTATTGAAGCTCTTCATTAATTCCGTCCCACACCATCAATTGTACAATGATAACCTGCATAGATGATATATGCTTATAGAACTTAATCAAAGGGTAGATCTATATCTGTTGACCTGCATGTATATCACCCTTCTTATACAGTCAGGAACACGATAGCTCCATCAACTCCAAAAAGATCTTCTACACTGACACAAAGAAATCTACAGCTTACAGAAATTGCTACCTGCAAGGAATGCAGGCACCATTCCTATTTCATGGGCACTTTAGCAAGTAACATTTCAAAGGAAGCTCAGAAAGGCTCAAGTTAACACACCAGTTCGAATGGTGAACTCATATCTAAGACTGGCACTAGATTAAGTGACATGTGCCCACTTGGCTGCTATATAACATGTTTTACTAGAATTTATATCATAGAGCTTATAACATTACTACAAGCTAATATCAAAGTGAGAACAATTCTACAATTCAATGTCTTCATGAATCATTTAAGTGTGAATATACACTTAAGACTACCTATTACTATATTATCTGCAAAGAACAAAAATATTTTCACAGCAAAAGAGCAATGGAAAACTAGATATAAACTATTATTTAAATGAAATTCTTAAGTTAGGGGTCCCAGATTGGAGAGGGTGCAGGCTGGGCTAAGGGACACTCCCCCCCCCCACACACACACACACAGTGCACGAATTCCATGCACTGGGCCTCTAGTCCTATATAATAAAAGCCTAATATGCTAAGTGTCCAGTCCGTTCAACCTATCAAAGCATAATATGCTAATGATATGCTAAGTCTGCTCAACTGCTTGCTAAGACATGCACTGACCAACAGGGGGCAGATGCTCCAACATGCAGGTTAGTTTGCTGCTGGGGTCTGGCTGACTGGGATTGAGCGAGAAGGGCCAGACACACCCCAGAGCTCTCCCGCGGTCCCTCCCCAGCTGGCCAACCTTGGGGACCTTTCAGGGGATGTCAGAGAGCCAGTTTCAGCCCAATCCCACAGGCCAGGCCAAGGGACCCCACTAGTGCACGAATTTGTGCACCAGTCCTCTAGTATTAAATAAAACAGGAAATGCCTCACTCATTGTCTCAGTTAAAATGCTGACAAGTAATGAGATAAGCATTACAAGTCAATTCTAGTAGTCCCTTTACTAGACTATAGCTTCATGAGAACAGGAACTTTATTTTGTCACAGCTATATCCCCAGCTCCTAGAAGAGTGACTACCATGTAACAGGTACTCAAAGATGTGTTGAATAAATGAATAACTAGGACAGATCAACAATTAAATCTATCATCAATAACTAACCAGAAACAGATGGTTACAAAGAAACAGAAACCAAGAGTTAGCTCAAAATTTCCTTTTTTTTCCTTACAGAAAGGTATTAAAACTAATTGGTACTGATAAACTTACTATGTTACCAAATATGTATAAAAACATCTCCAAAACACTGACATGAGAAAACTGGCCATAATGCAGAAGAGTAAAACAAAAGGGCTCAGTAAATATCCATGTCTTAAATAGAATTAACATCAAGGACATGATATTTTAGATGGGTTTGTAGAGCATCATGGCAGTCTTTTGTTCTGGGAATATATATTTTCAAAACATTTATCTAGTACATAAAAGCAAATATTTAGCAGTAGAAACTCTAAAGAAATATAAAGTTAAATAAATCTTTGATAGTCAATTTTTTGAAGGTTTGTCCCAAGTTTCCTTTGTGAATCACCAACAAGAGTAAAAATATTTGGAAAAAAATATAAAAATGGCCCTGGCCAGTTTTCTCAGTGGTTACAGCATCGGCCCTCAGATGGAAAGGTCTTGGATTCAATTCCTGGTCAAGGCATGTACCTCCATTGCAGGTTCAAAACCCGGCCCCAGTCAGGACACGTGCAGGAGGCAACCAATTGATGTGTCTCTTATATCAATATTTCTCTCTCTCTCTCCCCCCACCCCTCCCTTCCTCTCTTTCACTCTCTCTAAAAGATCAATGGAAAAAATATCCTTGGGTGAGGCATAAATATATATAGTTTCATAATGGCACAAATTTGAATTCTGAAACATCAAGCCTAGAAAATGTCTCCTTTAGGAAGGAGTTTTGATAAAATATAATCAGATAAGATAGTCTAGGACAGGATAGGATGGGATAGAGTGCACTGCACTTCATAACTCCTTGTTCAATTAAATATATGTATGCATATTGGGCCATATTGTTCAAAGTATTTCTTACTGCTATGCACAACCACAATTTTTATTTTTTTAATACTGGGGAAAAAAGAAGAAAATCTTAACTTTTAATAACTATGAAATAAAGTTATGCTCTTTACTTTTGTAAGCCACAATGCATGGCCAAGCCATGTAAGCAGTATTTACATCTGTGTTTTTTGCTAAGCTATACAGAGGTTCTCAACTTCACACATTTAAATCACTAGGAGATTTTGAAAAGTACAGATGTCCAGGCTCTATCTCCAGAGTATGGTTTAATTTGCTGAATAAAAGCCAACCATTAGTATTTTTTTAAAGCCTAATCTTACCAAATAATTTCAATGTGCAAAGTTGAAAACCATTATTCTAAAAAAGATCTTTAGCCCTGGCCAGTGGCTCAACTGGTTGGAGCATCGTCCTGTACACCAAAACGTTGTGTGTTCAATTCCCAGTCCTGGCACATACCTAGGTTGTGGGTTCGATCCCAGGTCGGGGCAAGTGGGGGGGGGGGGGGGAAGCAACTGATCAATGTTTCTCTTTCACATCATGTTTCTCTCTCTCCCCCTTCCTCTCTCTCTAAAAAAACAAATAAATAAAAAGATCTTTATTGTCAGATTATACTTTTCTCATCCACGTAATGCTTCTTTCGTCTATAGAATTCTGAAAACTAATTTTGCTCATTCCTGCAGCCTGACTTTTTCATTTTCAAGGGTTTAACGGTATTAGGCAACAACACACAAAAAATAGCAATTCACATAACCAATCCTAAAAATCTAGTCTAGAGAAGTTAAAAATCCCTCACATGCCAAATATACTAAACTCCTATGGTTTTACCTTTCCTTAACACTTTCCAATGCTCTGGTTCTCTTTTGATAGAAAGAGAATTCCAATAAGTTATTAAGTAAGTAAATAAATATATAAATAGGAGAGGCACACACATGCATAAACTGATGGTCAATATCTTGTGAATTAGTATTTATTTCTTAATTGCTATTTATTTCTATTAATTTCTTAACTGTTTCCAAGAAATGATATAGTTCAAAATGTAACTGCTATCTATAATAATCTATAATAATAAAAGCATAATATGCTAATTGGACTGGACATCATTCTGGATAAGGCCAGGGGCTGCGAGGGAAGCCTGGGTCCCGGGTGCCAGAGGGAAGCCGGTGCTGGCAGCTGGGGGAAGGAAAGCCTACTCTTGCACGAATTTCATGCATCAGACCTCTAGTATATGAGAATAATTCCCCAGGCCATATGTTAAAATCAATCTTACTTAGTAAAACAATGCTATATAAATGTAGCAACAGATATTCTAATAAATTCTGGTAAACATGGATAAATTCCTATAGTCAAAACCAAAATCATTAAGAGATAAAATATACTTCTACTTATAAAACATAGAGGAATCAATAGGAAAAAAAAATTTTAACTCCATACAAGTGTTTAGTATTTTTAAAAGCGATCAAGCACAAATAACCTGGCCATATCACGGATAGGCTATACCATATTTAGAATAATATATGTGTTCTTTCAGGCTGTTGGCTTGGCTCTTTTTTGTTATCTACATGTAGATAATTACCACATAGCAAACATAGATTTAAATCCTATATAATAAAAGGCTAATATGCAAATTGACTGAAAGGTGGAATGACCAGTCACTATGATGTGCACTGACCACCAGGGGGCAGATGCTCAATGCAGGAGCTGCCCCCTGGTGGTCAGTGTGCTCCCACAGGGGGAGCACCGCTCAGCCAGAAGCTGGGCTCACAGCTGGCAAATGCAGCGGTGGTGGTGGGGGTCCCGGACTGCGAGAGGTAGCATGCCGGGCTGAGGGACCCCCCACCCCAGTGCACGAATGTCGTGCACCAGGTTTCTAGTATATATGTAAAAAAGAATAATCACTGAACATGTATAAAGGGGAGACTGCAATGAGCTGTTAAATTCCCAGGAAACACTGACATTAGAATAGGATGGTTAGTGGTATACTCCATCTCCCCCTGGTGCTTTGGGATGAAATAACTTACTTTTTTAAAAATTGTACTAGATTAAGAAAAATATGCATGAGAGACAGCCAAAGCAATTTTCTAAAGTGTTTCTATTTTTTGCCATTAATATTAACTACAAAACAGAAAAAGTATTTTTAAAGCCTTTTTTATGAAGTCACAACCAACAAAACAAAGCAAAAAAGTGATGAAAAGGGAATATAACTAAAATATAAGAGTTATCTCTATTAAAGCACCAAAGCATCCTTCTTCTCTGACTGAGGAACATGAAAGAACTTTCTTTGCACCTTTGTTTATATAAATTGCAGCAAATCAGTTTAAGATTTCAAAAGATTTAATTCATACCTCCACTGGTATGTGGCTTCTTTTTAAATGAAACTGTATTAACCATGTCCCACTCTGCTTCATAACTGTTGACATGTTCTGGTCCTCGATGAGCTCTTTCTTTTGGGGCCTGAGTCCATTCTACAACTGAACTGGAATCCTAAAATGATTGTAACACATAAAATATTTAGAAACTAGAAGTAGAATTTAATTTCAAACAATGTCTTCTCAGCATCTACATAAATTAAATTTGTACATTATGGCAGGCTTCACTGGTGAGAAAACATGAACACTATTTCCTGTCATTTCCTCCCTTGCCCATCTTTACCATCTGGAGTACACCCGCACCTTTCCCATCCCTCTTCCCTTCCCCCACAGTCAAGTTACACCTTTGCCTTTCCCTCTCCTAAACTCCAAGGGCCCTTCTTTTGCTTCTGTTGCTTGTTTCCTGAGCCTAAACAGCCCAACTGGCTCACTTCTTCTATCTTTGTAACTTTCTAAATAAACGTTCTCTTACAATTAGAAAAATAAGAGAGAGAAGGGGAGGGAAAGGAAGGGGAAGAAAGCTTACCCAGATGCCTTGCAGTTAGGGGTGCCAATGAAATATAAGAAGTCAACTGCAGGGCTTCTGGAACTGAGTTTGTTTTCCTAATAAAAGCTTCATCCCTTTTCCCCCTTTACCTGCTTCCAATGAAGCTGTTACCTAAAAATATGGCAGCCATCTCATAACCATAAGAGACAAAACAAGGTAACTACTACAAATAGCTCCAAATCTTCAGACCTCTGGTTGAGGAAAACAGCCAATGGTGCCCACTTATTTAAGCCACCATCAGATGCATATTTTCTTTAACTCAAAATTAGCTAAACATTACAAATAACATATCTACATGTATAGTTCTAATAAAACTTGCCATTTAAAAAGAGACTAAAACCAAAAGTCTAAAATGTAATGTTAATAACTTGACTAAATCAGAAAGTCTAATAACTTCTATACAGCAAAGATACCACACATAAAAGAGAAGCAAGACTGGCTAAAAATGTTTCCAAAATATATGGTAGATGACATAAAAACATCCAGAATACAAAAACAACTCCTACCAATTTATTTCAAAATCAACAAATATCAAAAGAGAAAAATAAGCAAATACTATCAACAAGCAAGTCAAAGAAGAAATATAAAGTGCCAAACATATAGGAGGATATCCAACTTCAGAAACAATCAAAGAAAAGCAAGTTAAGATGAATTTCAATTACTTTGCCCTATTCCTGTGGTCGGCAAACTGCGGCTCGCGAGCCACATGCGGCTCTTTGGCCCCTTGAGTGTGGCTCTCCCACAAAATACCACGGCCTGGACGAGTCTATTTTGAAGAAGTGGCGTTGGAAGAAGTTTAAGTTTAAAAACTTTGGCTCAAAAGAAATTTCAATCGTTGTACTGTTGATATTTGGCTCTGTTGACTAATGAGTTTGCCGTCCACTGCCCTATTCAATTAAAAAATAAAAACAGGAAAGACAGTATGAGGAAATGCTATCCCCATACTGTGATGACAGTACTTACTCCAAAAAGGCAGTTCAGCCAACCTTATTAAAATTCAAAATAGGCATGTGTTTTACCACAACAACTCTCTTTTCATCAGCTACCCCCAAAAAATACTAACACATGTATACAAAGAGGCATATACAAGAATTTTCATAACAGCATTATTTGTAAAAGTGAAAAAATTGGAAATTCCTAATATTTATCAATGAAGAAATGAGTAAATAAACTAGGGAGTAGCCAATGAAATATTAGCCAATAGTTTAGACTGATAATGGGTTAATATTTATCTATGTTCAATACATACAGTAAATAAAAATGTTGTGGTAATATGTGCAGTATAACAACTACATGTAACTATGTAATTAGAAATGCACAGGAAAAAACTAGAAATGGATAAATAGATAAACTGTACAGATAAATTCTTGAAAGACATACACTAATGGTCAGATGAGGAACAGGGCTATAATCAAGTAGGACTTTAACTTGCCATTATTTGAATTTTTACAAGAATGTATTCATATATATTGCTAGTATCATTCTTTTATTTTTAAAAGGGGAAAAAGGAAATTTGTAGAGATAGAAGATATTATAAAGGCACAAGAAAATTAATAAGAACAGATACAGACTGAAAATTGGGGAGTGACTGAATGAATGAAATTATAAAGTGGAGTGTTTTTTCTTTCAGGTCCTTCCTAGGGAGCCCCCACCCATGGTTACCCAATTTAAAAAATGCAGCCCTGCCCTACTAGCCAGTTTGGCTCAGTGGACAGAGCATAGGCACTCGGACTGAAGGGTCTCAGGTTTGATTCTGGGCAATGGCATACACCTTGGTTGCATGCTCCATCCATGGCCCTGGTCTGGGCACGTGAGGGAGGCAACCAATGGATGTGTCTCTCTCACTTCAATGTTTCTCTCTCATTGTCTCTCCCCATCCCTTCCACTATGTCTAAATATCAATGGAAAAATAACCTTGGGATAGCATTAACAACAAAAACAAGAAATAAAATAATAAAAACACTGTTGGGGGGGCGGAGAATGCAGCCCTTACCACCATCATTACCAACTCTACCATCTCTAGTGGAGAAAGCTAAGAAGCATCTACAGAACCCTCACCTCACACAAAGGATTGGAATAGGTACATCAAGTACTTTTGGAAATCAGGATAAAGGTCAAGCTAAAATCAGGACTACTAACAAAGTCCAGAGGCTAGAGGTTTACTCATTAAAAAAACTAACAGGTTATCTGGATTAGGAGAAACCAAGCACACTCAGGAAAGGGATAATACACTAAAAACAGGAGAATTACCTAAAAGTCCATCTCTACAATGATTTGGCAAGGTTCCTAGCTCTCTTCCTCTACTCAGTTCCCATAACACTGGAATCCAGGCTTAACCTTTCCAGCTGGGAATCTACAAATTGTTCTCTGAAGAATGAGTAGCCCTGAATTTCAACACCAAGGATTCTCAAGGAAGCAGACTAGCCAGGTCACCCTGAGTCCCAACTATTACCAAACCTACTCAAACCTAGAGAGATTATAGTCACTTTTCTGTTGAGTGCTGTTAAATATGAGCACTACAAAGATCACCAAACTTCAGGCAAATGTCTATACAGAAGACAAAGTCCAAATGAAACAAGAAAAAGAAACTCAATTAGAGGAAGAAGACTATCTACAGAAATGAAAGCATCTTTAAAAAAAAAAACTATCCTTAAACACCTTAGAAATAAGGAAGGATATTACATCCACTAAGAACAGGATGCTGTGTTTAAAAGCAGGGTGAGGCAAGCCAGTGAGCCAGGATAAGTGGAACAGGGAAACAGACAGATAGCTGAACAAACTGGCAGAGCAATTTTTAGCAGGTACAAAAGGTCACCTCCCTAGAAATAACATCTAAGCCCCAGTTGTATTTCAGCTCCAGTCCCAGAAAAGTAGCAAAAGCAAGTGAGCAACACTAGGATTAGTTGCAATGACTAACGACCTGCACTGACAATGACCAATCAGTGAAGAACATGACCCTGAAGGAACACATCTAGAAAGCTGATGAATGTTCTGCTAAAAACAACCCTCCTCTCCCCAAGACCTCCCCTAAGATTCCTGCCAGCAAGAAAAGAATTCAGCTTTCCCTCTGGGGAGCAGCCCCCACCATTTCCTTTCCCCTCTTCCTCCACCACAGGAAGACAGCTCCTACACGCCAAGGGACGCCATGAGACTTGCAACCAGAGGAGCAATGGGCAGTGGGAACTCGTCCCAAGCTAACCCCTGAACCTGGTTTCCAAGGCCCCCTTTTAGCTTTCTTCCCAGAGAGCTAGGACAGCCCAGCCTAGGCTCTCCTGTTGCTTCTTCTATGCTAACCCCTTCTTGTTTTACTGTCCCCAGCTTTAATAACATTCCCTCATAATCATCTGGACTCCTGTTGTGAAATTTTTCTGCACAAAGTCAAGAACCCACACACTACTGGCTGGCCCTAGGCAGACCCACTCAGGGCCAGGTCCCCTGTCTGGTAACAGTAAGAAGGAACAAACACAATTTCCTAGAAATTGAAACTATAATAGCATGGCCTGTGTGGCTCAGTAGTTGTGTCAACCTATGAACCAGGAGGTCACAGTTCAATTTCTGTTCAGGGCACACGCCTGGGCTGTGGGCTTGATCCCCAGTAGAGGACGTGCAGGAGGTACCATTCAATGATTCTCTCTCATCACAGATGTTTCTATCTCTCTTCCCCTCCCTTCCTCTCTGAAATCAATAAAAATATATTTTGAAAAAATATTTTTAAAAAATATAACAAAAATGAAAAAGGCAATAAAATAACTAAAAGATAAAATTGAAGAAATTTGCCAGAATACACAATACACATATACACAATGAATTAGAAAATAGGAAACAAAGTATTTAAAAAAATTACAGGACCAGTCCAGAAGGTCTAAAGAGCTTCCTAAGTAAAGAAAAGGAAAAATGGAGAGGAAATAACTCAAAAATATTTCCTAAGAAATAAAAGACTCAAGTTTCCATATTAAACAGGCCCATCAAGTACTCAGCACAAAAAATAAAAAAGACTACAAAGGCTCATTACCAGGACATCCGAAAAGATTCTAAAGAAGAAAAATACATACAAAGGATAAGGGATTAGAATGCATTCAATCTAACATCAATAAAGAAAACTAGACAAACCTGGCATGTTAACTTTCAAAAACGTGGGGAAAATTATTTTCAAGCTGTAATTCTAAGCCAGCCAAGCTATCCAATCCAAAATAAGAATAAAAAAGTCTTAAAAAAATTTTTTTTGTTCCCATGCACCTTTTTATTCCTTAGGAAGCACTGGAACTTGGGAGTAAACCCAAAACAACGAGTAAACACAAATAGGTAGATAACAGCATAGGATTTTTTTAAAAGGGGGGAGGGAATAAAATATGGGAAAGAGGCTAAAAGAATCCCCAGGATAAGTGCTGCACAGAAAACCCAGGGGGCAACTAGTATAAAATGAAGCATGTAAGACACCAGAAGAAATGTCTCCATGAAGATGAAATTAGAAGATCATGTACATGATTAAATACTTAAGAGAAGAAATGTGGACAGCTGAGCCAGAGTTTCAAGGTGAAGGTGAAATAGAGATAAGACAGAGTTAAATCTCTACCTACCCACAGTGAGAAGTCAACACATGATACAAATGTTAAAGACAAATTATCATAAAAACCCAATGATTCTACTCTTAGGTTTTCTAGAGAAAATATATGCTCACACAAAAACTTGTACATGAATGTTCATAGCAGCATTATTTATATTAGTCTAAAAGTAAAAAAAAAGTCCATCAAATAATGAAAAAACAAAATGTGGTATATCTATAAATGCAGTATTATTCAGGGGGGAAAAAGAAAATATCAATAGATGCTATATCATGCATAAGCCTTGATACATTATGCTAAGTGAAAGACCACACATTGTATGGAAATGTCCACAACAGACAAATTCAGAGACAAAGTAGATTAGTGGTTGCCAGGGACTGGAAGAAGAGGAGATTAAGGAGTGACCAACCAATAAGGTTGTTTCTTTTTTAGGAGTGATGAAATGTTCTAAAATTAAATATTGGCAATGGTTGCACAAAACTGTAAATTTACTAAAACCACTGAATTATACACTTTAAAAGAGTGAGTTTTATGGTATATGAATTATATCTCAAAAAAGCTATTTTTTTAATGCCCTAACTTTCCTGAGTCATATTTTTTTTAAATACCTTTCCAGCATAGAGAATACTCGAAGAATCTAAAGCATCATCCAATGGTCTCCAATCCACTATAACTTCAGCATCCTAGAGAAAAAAATTATGAACTACGTTTACTATTCAGCAATATCTTACATTCTTAGTCATCATTACATTCTTACATTATTTTTAATCCCATGAACCCAAAATAAGTTAACCTCTTAAATACTAGCACTTTAAATATGCAATATCATATATAAACTACTATTGGACAATCAATATAATGTAGATTTTAAAACTCTGCTCACATTTTATTATAAGAAACTAGTGGCCCAGTGCATGAAATTCGTGCACATTAAAAGGGGATTAATTAGAGGAAATATTTTAATATTGCTATTTGCCCTTTCTCTATAACAGAAGTGTCAGAGATGAAAGAAAATTAGTAAAGTATATATGAAAATCTTCCTCCTGTCAGAGTCTGGAGCACACCGCAGACCCAGAGTCAAGTCCCTGCCCACCTGCAGCACCTCAAAATCATGTGAGACCCAGGACCCGGCCAACCCCACTCTTGTCAAGCCCTGCTGGGTGGGGGACATAGCCTCAGGTCCCCTGGCCCGGCGCCGGGCAGGGGGGCACAGCCTCAGGTCCCCCGTCAAACCTCACTGGGCAGGGGGCACGGCCTGAGGTCCCCCAGCCTGGCACCGGGGTGGGGGGGCGCAACCTGAGGTATCCTGGCCCAGAGCCAGGGCAGGGGACACCGCCTGAGGTCCCCCATCAAGCCCCGCCAGGTGGGGGACGTGGCCTGAGATCCCCCGTCAAGCCCTGCCAGACAAAGGTGCAGCCTCAGGTTCCCTGGCGCTGGGGCTGGGGGAGCAGCCTGAGGTCCACCAGCCCAGCACTAGGGCGGGGGGGCACACCTTGGGTCCCCCATCAAGCCCCACTAAGCGGGGGGCGCAGCCTGAGGTCCCCTTTCAAGCCCCACCAGGCGGGGGGCATGGCCTGAGGACCCCCGGCCCAGTGCCAGGGTGGGGGGCACAGCCTGAGGTCCCTGTCAAGCACCACTGGGCAGGGGGCACAGCCTCAGGTCCTCTGCCCCAGCCCAGGGCCACGCAGCCTCAGGTCCCTGCTGACTGCTCGTTAAGGCTCATTATGGGAACTCAGCCTCCACTGTGGGTGCCGCCATCTTGTGTTACGGAAACCCTGCCTCCACTGTGGGTGCCACCATCTTTGTGATGGTATGACAGTCAACTTGCATATTCCTTCTTTATTAGATAGGATGTATTACTGCAACTTCTACATAATAAGTTTTTAAGTATTCCATGCCATTTTACTGACTTAAAGTATTTTATTTCTAATATCATTTAATGTTAAATTTACAACTACTATTCAATTACATATCTTTATCTTACACATGGAATCCAAACTTGCTGATAATGCCCCAAAGATTAGCCACTACCATGAACAATTAATTATTAAGTAAAATCATTTACTGGAAACATACCTTCTCTAAAACACGTAATATTCCTGAAATCAAGCTGTCTTGGTCATTGCTCTTTCCACAAGACGAGTGAATATAGACACCATCCTGTTCATATATAACCTGGAACAGCAAAAATAAGATTAATCACACTATTTTTATTCAATACTATTTCAACATCAGTTTAAAAAAATTAAAGAGATGTTTTCCTATAATGCCTGAACCAAGTTTCTGGTTATTTCATACGTAAATATATTATCAGGAACCGACTGTGATGAGAGAACCAAGATGGAGATGTAAGTAAACACCAGTACTTGTTGCCTCCCACAACCACATCAAAATTACAACAAAATACCAAACAACCATCATTCAGAACTGACTGAAAGCTGGCTGAAAGGAAGTTCTACAACTACACAAATAAAGAAAAAAGCATACTGAGACTAGTAGGAGGGGCAGAGGCGTGGAATGGGCTGGTCCAACACCCACATGTGACATTTTTTTAATCGGGAGGGATATCTCCAAGACCTCCCCTGAGAAGCAGGGGGTCGCAGCCCCCCCCACCACCACCACCACCACCACGAGGTTTCCAGAGCTGGGAAGAGAAGTCCTTGTAACTTCAGGCTGTAAAAATCAGCAAGGATTGTGGCTGAGTGACATGGAAGCTGCTGAAGTAACAGGTGTTCCACAACCTTGTAAGGTCCTGCTTCCTCTAAGCTCCAGCACCAAGCAGCAGGTTTAGGGGAATCCACGGACATACAGGGAGAAACTGAACTGGTCTGCCATCAGGGCAGAAACTCATGGCCAGCTTTGTCCCAGACAGGGATGCTAGCTAGGGTCATTGTTCCAGTGCTGGGACCTCCCCCATCGCAGACCTGACTGGCAGCCATATGTGAGTTTCTGTAAGCATGGTCCATACTGTTTGTTCCACCCTGATGATTCCCTGAGAACCCACCCTTGGCTTTTTCATATGAATGGCCTGTCCTGGCTCAGGCTTCAGATTTCCTAAAATCTCTCAAGCAGCAGCTGGCATCACACCTAACAATAAAAAGCCCAAGACCCTACACTAGCACCAGCCTGCCTTGCTTCCACAGCTGGCCTCATATGGGCACTTCCTAGCCCAATACAAGCAGCAGTCATCTGTATATCTCACTGTAGTTCATGCCAGGTGGCCCCAGGCAGTGGCTGACTTTGTACCTCCTTGGAAGCCCCAGAGCCAGTGCACCCAGTGGAGAGCTTCAGACCATAGCATATTAGAACTCTACACATCCACAAGCAACAAACTCAAGGGGCAGACTCAGTGAACACCAAAGCCCCATTGAATCAAGTCCTGCTGCATAGGTATGTCACCTGCATAACAACTCTTCCATTGTAGACACAGCTGGTCCTCACAGCCAACTGGCCTGGAAGTCAATTCCTCCCAGTGATGCCAACAGCAATCAAGGCTCAAGTACAAGACTGTGCACCCAGGCCATAAAGGGGCACACCTAGAGTGCACAGCTCAGGTGACTGGGAGGTTGAGCCACTGGGCCCTACAGGACACCTACTACACAAGACCACTCTACCAATTCTAGGAGACATAAGAGCTCTACCTAATACATAGAAACAAACTCAGGGAAGTAGCCAAAATGTAGAGACAAAGAAACATGTCACAAATGAAAGAAATGGAAGCAAGCAAACTACTGGATACAGAGTTCAAAACAATGGTTATAAGGTTTCAAAGATCTTAATGAGAGCATCAAGGGACTTAATGAGACTTTTAAGGATCTTAATGAGAATGTCAAAGAAAGGAACAGTCAGAAAGTAAGCATACACTAACTAAAGAATAATTTACAGGTATTCAACAGTAGAGTAGAGGATTCCAAGAATCAAATCAACAATTTGGAATATGAGGAAGCAAAAATCACCCAATCAGAAGAGCAAAAAGAAAAAAAAAATCCAAAAATATGAAGATAGTGTAAGGAGACTCTGGGACAACTTCAAACATACAAACAGTCGCATTATGGGGGGACCAGAAGAAGAAGAGACAGCGCAAAGAATTGAAAACCTATTTGAAGAAATAATGACAGAAAATTCCCCCCTACCTAGTGAAAGAAAGCACAGAGTCCAGGAAGCACAGAGAGTCTGAAAGAAGAAGAACCCTAAGAGGACTACATCAAGACACATCATAGTTAAAATGTAAGGGTTAAAGACAAAGAGAGAATCTTAAAAGCAGCAAGAGAAAATCAGTTAGTTACCTACAAGGGAGTGCCCATACAACTGTCAGCTGATTTCTCAACAAAACTTTGCAGGCCAGTAGGGAATGGCAAGAAATAGTCAAAGTGATGAATAGCAAGGACCAATGACCAAGATTACTGTACCCAGTAAAGCTGTAATTTAGAATTGAAGGTCAGATTAAGAGCTACACAGACCAAAAAAAAAAAACTAAAGGAACTCACCACCACCAAACCAGCATTATATGAAATGTTGAAGGGTATCTATACTAATAAAAGGGTAATATGCTAATTAGACCGGGAGACCTTCCGGACAAAGCCATGGTGGCAGGGCTGAGGCAGAGGCGATTAGGGGCGATCAGGCCAGCAGGGGAGGGCAGTTGGGGGAGATCAGGCCAGAAAGGGGGGGGGTGCAGTTGGGCGCGAGCAGGCCGGCCGGGGGGCAGGGGGGCGGGTGGGGGCAATCAGGCCAGCAGGCCGGCGCGGGGGGGGGGGATGTTGGGGGCGAGCAGGCTGGCGGGGTGGGACAGTTGGGGGCAAGCAGGCCAGCAAAGGGGGGAGGGGCAGTTTGGGCAATCAGGCCAGCGGGGGAGGGGGCAGTTGGGGGCAAGCAGGCCAGCAGGGGGGGCAGTTGGGGGCAAGCAGGCCAGCGGGGGCATTGGGAGTTGGGGGTGAGCAGGCTGGTATAGGGGGCATTTGGGGGCGATCAGGCTGGCAGGCAACATGGTTACGGGCAATCAGGTAGGCAGGCGAGCAGTTAGGAGTCAGCGGCAGTCAGACATCCCCTGAGGGGTCCCAGATTGGAGAGGGTGCAGGCCGGGCTGAGGGACACCCCACACACACGAATTTCATGCACAGGGCCACTAGTTCTTTAGTAATAAGACAACAACGACGACGGGTTAAAAAATATTGACTAAAGAAGGAGGGGGGGAAGGGGAGGAGGAGGAGGAGAGAAGGAGAAGAGAAGGGGAGAAGGGGAAGAAGAAAGAAGAAAGAAGAAGAAGGGTTAAAAAATATTAGAGCAACCAATGAACTGGTATGCATATACGCAAAACCTGTGGACACAGACAATGGGGTGGTAAGGGCCTGGGGGTAGGAGGGAGGACGGAAGCCGACCAGAAGAGGTTAATGGGGAGAAAAGGAGGACCTATGTAACACTTCCAATAATAAAGATTAATAGACAAAATTAAATTAACAAGATGGCAATAAATGCATATCAATAATTGAATCTAAAAATAAAAATAAACTAGTAAGAAATCTAATAAACTAAACTGAATAGAATCAGAGTCATGGAAACACTGAACAGAATGATGAATCTCAGAAGGAAGGGGTGAGGGGGTGTGTGGGAGAAGATTAACCGAAGATCTTACACTCATATATGCATTACCTAAGGATACAGACAATAGGGTGATGAAGACCTGGGGTGGGGTAGGGCAGGAACCGGGTGGAAGAGGACCATGGGGGGGGGGGGGGGGGGGAGAGGGCGCAGGCGCATCTATAATACTCTCAACAATAAAGATTTTTTTTTTTAAAGACTATGATAAAAAAATAAAAAATAGCACTTAGAATTAAGAGTACTTCAAAGAAAGAAAAACTGGAATTTGTTTTGTTATGCATGAAAGTGTTTAATTTCGTGATTATCACAATCTTTTTTTAAATTTTTTTCTTTATTGATTAAGGCATTACATAGGTGTCCTTATCTCCCCATTTCCACCACCCCCGCCCCACCCCCACTCATGCCCTCACTCCCCTAGTGTCTGTGTCTATTGGTTAGGCTTATATGCATGCATACAAGTCCTTTGGTTGATCTTCTCCATAAACAAAGATATCAGGATAACTGCTATGTATCAATATTCAAATTTCACTTAGGTATGCTTTTAGCAAATGTTAAGCAAACTGAAAATATTCAAGAGTAAGAATAGATGAAATACTATACTCAATAGACAAATACTAAAACCCTTTCCCCTAAGAACAGGAACAAGAAAAAGATGCCCACTTTCACCACTCCTGATAGACAGAGTATTGGAAGTTCCAGCCACAGTGATCAGACCAGAAGAAAAAACAAAAGGCATCTAAATTGGAAAAGGAAAGGAAAATTCATTATTCAAAGATGACATATTGTACATAGAAAACCCTAAAGACTCCATAAAAAAACTACTAGATTTAATAAATGAATTCAGCAACATAGCAGGATACAAAATTAACACCCAGAAACGTATGGCATTTTTATACAGCAATAATGAACCCACAGAAAGAGAAATTAAAAAAACAATCCCATTTACACTGCACCAAAAAAATTCAGGTACCCAGGAATAAATTTAACTAAGGAAGTAAAAGACCTGTACGTGTAAAACTACAGGACGTTGAAAAAAGAGATAGAGATAGACATAAACAAGTGGAAGAATATACCATGTTCATAGCTTGGTAGAATCAACACCATTAAAATGTCCATATTACCCAAAGCAATCTACAGATTCGATGCAATCCCCATTAAAATACCTATGGCATATTTCACAAACCTAGAACTATTCAAAAATTTATATGGTATTTTAAAATAAAAGACCCGCCTTAGCTGGTTTAGCTCAGTGGATAAAACATCGGCCTGCAAACTGAAGGGTTCCAGGTTCAATTCTGGTCAAGGGCACATGTCCAAGTTGTGGGCTTGATCCCCAGTAGGGGGAATGCAGGAGGCAGCAGATCAATGATTCTTTCCCATCATTGATGTTTCTATCTCTTCCTCTACCTTCCACTCCGAAATTAATAAAAATATTTTTTTTAAAAATGACCCCCAATAGCTGCAGAAATTCTGAGAAAGAACAAAGTTGGAGGGATCACAATACCAGATATCAAAATATATGACAAAGCCACGGTTCTCAAAATTGCCTGGTACTGGCACAAGAACAGACATATAGACCAATGGGACAGAACAGAGAACCCAGAAATCAACTCAAGCCATTATGTTCAATTAATATTTCACAAAGGAGGCAAAAGTATACAGTGGAGTCAAGATAGTCTCTTCAATAAATGGTGTTGGGAAAATTAGACAGATATATGCAAAAAAATTAAACTAGATCACCAACTTAACCATACACACAAATAAACTCCAAATGGATAAAAGACTTAAACCTAAGACAGGAAACCATAAAAATCTTAGAAGAATCCATAGGCGGCAATTTATCAAACCTATGTCGTAGCAATATCTTTACCAATACAGCTCCTAGGACAATGGAAACTAAGGAGAAAATTAAACAAGTGAGACTACATCAAAATAAAAAATTTCTGCACAGCAAAAGAAACCATCAATAAAACAACAAAAGAGCCCACTGCATGGGAGAACATATTTCTCAATGTTACATATGATAAGGGTTTAATCTCCAAAACTTACAGGGAACTCACATAACATAACAAAAGGAATATAAACAATCCAGTCAAAAAATGGGCCAAGAATCTAAATAGACACTTTTTGAAAGTGGACATACAGAAGGCCAAGAAACATATGAAAACATGCTCAAAGTCACTAATCATCCCGAGAGATACAAATGAAAACAACAATGAGGTACCATCTCACACCTGTCAGAATGGCTATCATTAACAAGGCAACAAAGTGCTGGTGAGGATGTGGAGAAAAAGGAACCCTCATGCACTGCTGGTGGGAATGCAGACTGGTGCAGCCACTGTAGAAAACAATATAGAGTTTCCTCAAAAAAATTAAAAATGGAGCTCCCATTTGACCCAGTAATCCCACTTCTAGGAATATATCCCAAGAAATCAGAAACCAATCAGAAAGAATATATGCACTCCTATGTTCATAGCAGCACATACAATAGCTAAGATTTGGAAACAGCCTAAGGGCCCATCAGCAGATGAGTGGATTAAAAAACTGTGGTACATCTACACAATGGAATGCTATGCTGTTGTAAAAAAGAAAGCTCTTACTATTTGCAACAGCATGGATGGACCTGGAGAGCATTATGCTAAGCGAAATAAGCCAGTCGGAGAAAGGTAAATATCACATGATCTCACTCATTTGTGGAATATAATGACCAAGATAAACTGATGAACAAAAATAGATCCAGGATTGGGCCTAGAAGGGCAGTCGGACATCCCTCGAGGAGTCCCAGATTGGAGAGGGTGCAGGCTGGGCTGAGGGACATACACACATACACACACACACACACACACACACACACTGTGCATGAAATAAAATTTAAAAAATTTACCAAGCATGCTAATAGAGAAACATGACCCATAAAATAAGATCCAAAAGACACAAATAATAGGATTAACAGAGACAGATATTAAAACATTATTATAACTGAATCTCATATTATTCAAGACACTAGAGAAAAGTTAGAGCTCATCAAAAATACTACAAAGACCCAACTAATCTTCTAAAGATGAAAAATACAATGTCTCATATGAAAATACACTGAGTAGAATAATGGTAGATTAGACACTGCAAAAAAATACTGAATTTGAAGTTACAGCAATTAAACTATATGAAACATAAAGGGGGAAAGACTGAGAAAAGGTGAACAGAGCATCAATCAGTTGCAGGAAAACTTCAAGTGGTCTAGTACACAGATAACTGAAGTACCTCAAGGAGATGATGGACGGGAGAATCAAAAAATAACTTTAAAAAACAAGATAATTGCAGAGATTTTTCCAAATTTGATAAAGACTATAAAACCACCTATTTAAACAGCAAGAATCAGGGTGATGGATGGGGGTGAGCTAGAAGGGATCGATGGGGGGAAAAGGGAGACATATGCAATACTTTCAACAATAAAGATTTAATTTTTTTTAAAAAGAACCACACACACAAAAAAAAAAACTATATAAAGGCACATCCTATTCAAACTGTTCAAATACAATGAAAATCTTAAAATCTGTCTGAGGAAAAACCATTAAGTATAATGACTTGACAGATTTATTTTTAGAAACAATGGAGACTAAAAGACAATGGAACATCATTTTTAAGCCACTTTATTCAGGTATGACAGACATAAGAAGCTATACATATTTAATGTATTTAACTTGACTAAGTATGGGGATAAGTATAAAACTATGAACCATCACTAACAAGCCATAAACATATCCAAAACCTTCAAAAGTTCCCTCCACCTCCTTGGAGCAACTTCTTTAAAGTAACTGAAAGAAAACCACCATTAACCTACAATTCTATGCCCAGAGAAAATACCTTTCAAAAAAAAGGTAAAATAAAGATTTTTTTTAGACATAAAAGCTAAAACAATTAATCAACATGAGACCGACACTATAAAAATGTTAAGTCTTTCCGTCAGAAAATCTGGATCTTCATACAGAAATGAAAGCCACCCAAAATGGTAACTGGGTATAAATATATTTCATTTCTCGTTAAACAAATCTTTGTTTAAAAAGCATAAATAGATTGGGGAAAGAAGATGGCTGCCAACGAGAAGGCAGACTGCAAGAACTGTGTGAGTGAGAAAACAAAGGGAGAGTGTGTGGTCGCACAGGGAGTGTTTGTTGGTGAGTTGAGGGACAGCTATACTCCAGGAGACAGTGGGGGACTGCTGGACGGGGCTCCCCTGACCAGGCAGCCCCCACGGCTGCTGGGTTCCCTCCCGGAGCAACCGGATCAGACGTGGAGGTCATGCCATCTTGAAGGGGGAAAGTGGATGTTATCAGAAGCCGGAAAATCTACAACTACGGCACCCACCGAACAGCTGGGAACCCGAGAACATTGGTCCCCGAGTGGGGCAAGCACACGGATTCAGAGGAGCTCTACACTCCACCACGGAAGGAGCTCTACACTCCACCACAAAGGTCAGATTTCGCCTCGGAGAAGGTGAGAGAGAAACGTGCACATGGCGGGAGCCAGAGAACCTGGGGAAGTCTGCGCCTAGGAAAATCCGTGGCTGTTGGGGCTGGCGTGATCCATGAATGTGGAGGGGGATCCGCAGAGCTGCTAACAGAAGGGAACTCTAAAAAGCAACCAATTTTGATCTGGGCGCAAAGGGCAGCCTAAGACCCAAGGGGAAAAAAGACTGCACAGACTTGCACGCAGCATTGGAGTTCACTCTTACGCTGGCTCTTTTTTTCTTTTCTTTTCCTCTTTAAATCCTTGCTTCTGATTGATTACTAAGCCCAATACATAGGACCACCCAATTGGGGTCGCTCTATGAGACTGCAGGGGAAAGTTGTTTTTCTGGAAGCTGGGGATCAGAGCGGGGAATAACCATTAGAGAACTAGCTCTGGGGCAACCCACTCCACCAAATCGGTAATAAGTGCCACAGGGAAAACAAATCTAAACACTAGGCTAGAGAGGACCTACAAACCCAGAGGTCAATCCAGAAACACTGCCACCCAGGGGTTGAATCACAAATTGACTCTTGTGTAAAAACAAATAAAGGAAAATATGAAATAGAGACGTACTGCCTGCTTAAAAATCAGGACTGGCTTACAACACTGAGGAGCAGTGGGACGTAGGGAACTTCAAAACTGTCCTGATCAGGAAACAGGCATGCCAAACAGAACAGTAGAGCAAGTGAATGACCTTCACTACTGTACATTTTTATTTTTTTCATCTTTTACTTAAGAAATTAATTTTTTTCTTTTTTCCTCACTTGATTTTACCTTTTTATTACATATTTATTTTCAATCAGTATTATTACTACTACCATTTTACCTTTTTTTTTTAAGTGTCATTTTATTTTCTCTTGATTTTACTTTGGGATTAGTCTTCTACATTCTATTTTCATCTTTCCTTTAGCATCATTTTACTCTATCTCAACTTTACCTTTATGCCAACACTCTCACTTTCCCCCTTTTGCTGTCCTGTTTCTCTTACCCTATTCCTGCTTTAGATTTTCCCTATTCCTTCTTTTAGCCCATTAAAATTTCACCCTACTTATATATCTAATTTCCAATCCCCTGCTCCAAGTCCATACACACCTCTCTCTTCTCTTTCTTCACTATCCAAAATTTTTTTCTCTGTCCTTTTGTTTTTGTTTGCTTGATTGTTGATTATATCGATTTTTTATGCTTGTTTGTGAGATTTTGCTTTTTCTTGTTATTTTTGTTTTGTGTTTGTTTTTTGCTTCTTTTTTCCCTCGCCTTGTTTGATATTAGTTGTTGTTTGTAGTTTGCATTCACCTCCAGGTACCTGTTGCTGGCATTTGTTGGGATTAGTGGCTATTCTATTGGCGTTTTTTCCCCTCTTCTTTTTCTCTCTCTTTTCTCTCTTATTTTTTTTCCTTTTCCCACTTTCATTTTTGCACTCCTTTTTTTTCTCTCTCTTTTTTTTTTTTTTTCTCTTCTTCTTTCTCGCCTATCCTCTAATTCACCTTTCTCTGGTGGTCACCTTTATTTGGGGTTATTAATATAGTGAATACATTTGTGTTCAGTGCCTTGTGTGTTGTACCTTGTTGTGTTGTATTTTGTGCCTTTAAATCAGCGCGGGAGAGAGAGAACTAAAAAGCATAAATATGTTTGTTTGATAGGATTTGTAACACATGCAAAAGTAAAACAACAAAAATAGCATAAAAGCCAGGAGAAAAGAAATGGACTATATTGTTCTACATTATTATACTTCATGTGAAGTAGTATAACACTTGAAGATAAGTGTGGTAAATTAAAAACGTATACTCTTAAGTCCTAAAGCAATCACTAAAATAAGTTATAACTAATAAACCAATAAAGAAAGTAAAGATGGAGTAATGAAAAAGAAAAGCTAGAATGGCTATATTAATATGCAACAAAAGTAAATTTCAAAGCAAAGAAATATAACCAGATACAAAAATCTATATATATATATATATGCCTAAGCAACCATTACGGCGAACAACCGGAACTACCAGACAACCAGCCTGTAGCTATGACAAGTGCTGACCACCAGGGGGCAGATGCTCAACGCAGGAGCTGCCCTCTGGTGGTCAGTGCACTCCTATAGCCAACCTCCTGTGGTCCCTCCCCCTGGCCGGCCGGCCCAGATCGGCCCCAGCAGGACTGGGTGAGACGGCCCCAATCAGCCCTAATCGCCGGCCAGGCCAAGGGACCCCACCCATGCACAAATTCGTGCATTGGGCCTCTAGTAATTTCATAAAGATAAAAAGGTCAATGCATCAGGATAACTTAATAATCCTAAATGTTTATGCACCTAATAACAGACCTTTACAAAATTTAAACTAATAGAAATGCAAGAAGAAATAGCAAATCCACAATAATAGTCAGAGATTTCATTATCTGTCTACCATAACTGATAAAGGAGAAAGTCAGTAATATAAAAAAAAAACTTGAGTAACACTATCAACCAACTTGACCTAAGTGGCACTTACAGAACACTCCACCCAACAACTACAAAATATACCTTCTTTCAAGTGTGCACAAAACATTCACCAAGACATATCATACTTTGGGCCATAAAACAAAATTTAGTAAATTTAAAAGAATTCAAGTATATCCTGTGATCACAGTGAAATTAACTTACAGATCAGTAATAGAAATATCTTTGGAACATTCCCACTTATCTAGAAATTAGTAACATATTTCTAAATAACCCAAGGATCAAAGAAGAAATCAAAAGAAATTAAAAAGTATTTGAACTAACTGAAAAATGCGAACATATCATATCAAAATTAGTGCAGTGCCACCAAACAGTGCTTAGTGGGAAATATGTAGCACTGAATGCTTTATTAGGAAAGAAAAAAAGCTTCAAGTTAATGACATCAGCTTCTACTTTAAGAAACTAGAAAAATTCAAATTAAACCCAAAGTAAGCTGAAAAGAAAGATTAGAGGAAAAGTCAATAAAATAAAGAAAAATGGGGGTGGGGTCAATGAAACCAAAAGCTAGTTATAGTTCCTTGTGTATAAAACTGATAAAGATCTAGTCCCAGCTGGTTTGACACAGTGGATAGAGCACCAGCCTGCAGACTGAAAGGTCCTCAGTTCGACTCCAGCCAAGGGCACATGTCTGGGTTGCAGGCTCCATCTCCAGTAGTAGGGGGTGTGCAGGAGGCAGCCAATCAATGATTCTCTCTCATCATTGATGTTTCTCTCTCTCCCTCCCTCTCTGAAATCAATAAAAAATTTTTTTAAAAGACCTGATAAATCTCTAGCCAGATTTAGAAGGAAAAAACAAGAAACACAAATTACCAAAATTAGGAATTAGAGCATAAACATCACTATAGATTTACACATATAAAAAGATACTGCAGGCATGGCATGGCATGGCTCAGTGGTTGAGCATGGACCCATGAACCAGGAGGTCACAGTTCAATTCCCAGTCAAGGCAAATGCCTGGGTTGTGGGCTCAATCCCCAGTGTGGGACGTGAAGGAAGCAATTGATCAATGATTCTTATCACTCATGTTTCTGTCTCTCCCTCTCTCTTCCTCTGTGAAATCAATAAAAATATTTTTTAAAAAGACACTAAAAAAAATAAACAATATAGACTAATAAATTTAACAACTTAGACAAAACGGAAGACACAGCTACCCAAGCTTGCTCAAGATGAAAAAGATAACCTTAGTGGCCCATTATGAATTAAGGAAATTGAATTTGTCATTTAAACCTTCCCACAAGGAAAATTCCCAGCAGATAGTTTTACTGATGAATTTTGCCAAATATTTAAGAAAGAAGTAATAACAATCCAACATAAACTTGTCCAGAAAATCGAAAGGAATACTTCCCAATTTAGTCTATGAGGCCAACATTACCCTAAGACCAAACTCAGACAAAAATATTCTAAGAAAATAAAACTATAAAAAAAAAAGAAAAGAAAACTATAGACTAATTATCTCATGAACTTAGACACAAAAAATTTAAACAAAAATTTAACAAACTGAATCCAACAATATGTAAACAGAAAAATACTTCCTGACCAAAGGGGGCTTACCCTACTTGGGTTTGGTTTAATATTCAAAAATCAATCACTGTAATTCATCTTTGTGAAAAAATTTAAAACAAAAAACATGATCATCTTAAAGGACACAGAAAAAGCATTTGACAAAATCTAACATCCATTTCTGACAAAAACTCTCAGTAAACTAGGAATCGAAGAAAATATCGTCAGCCATATAAAAAAGCATCTATGAAACACTACAGCTGACATCATATACTTAAAAACACTGAATGCTTTCTCCTAAGATGAGGAACAAGATAAGTATGTTCACTCTTACCACTTCTATTCAATGCTATACTTGAGGTTTTAGATTCTGCAATAAAGAAAAATAAGTAAATAAAGACATCTAGCTTGCAAAGAAGTAAAACAACTTATTGGCAGATGACATGAGCGTCTATGTAGAAAAATTCAATGAAATCTACATAAAAACTACTATAACTAAGTGACTTTATTTAGCAAGGATCCAAGACTCAGGTTCAATATACAAAAATCAATTACTATGCTTTTATAAATACCAATGAACAATCAAAGTGGGATTTTCAAATATAGCATTTAAATAACATCAAAAATATGTAATACTCAGGTATAATAAATCTGACAGATATGCAAGACTTCTAAACTGAAAATTATAAAACATCTAAGAAAAATGAAAGACAAACCTAAATTAAATAAGAAATACACCAGCCCTAACTGGTTTGGCTCAGTGAATCTAGTATCATTGGCCTGCAAACTGAAGGGTCCCGGTTTCAATTCAAGGGCACATGCCCAAGTTGCAGACTCGATCCCCAGTGGGGGGCATGAAGGAGGCAGTTGATCGATGATTCTCATAATTGATGTTTCTATCTTTCTCTCCCTTCCTCTCTGAAATCAGTAAAAATAAAAAAAGAAAATAATTTAGTTTAAAAAAAAAAAGAAATATACCATGTTCATGGCTCATATGAATCAATGTGGTTAAGATGTCCATTCTCTCCAAATTGATCTCTAGATTGACTGCAATGTCAATCAAAATCCCAGCGGGCTCTTTTGAAGACAATAACGAAAGCTGATTCTAAAATTGGTATGAATATTCAAATGACCTAGAATAACCAAATCAGCCTTGAAAAAGAGTAACAGTGGAGCACTAACATACCTGACTATAAGATTCAGTATAAGTCTACATAGTAATCAAGAAAGTGTGGCATTGAAGAGAAACAAATGAATTGATAGTACAGAATAGATTTCAGAAACAAAGTTTATAGACATATAAAGTTTCTTTTAGACAAAGGTACAAAAGCAACTCAGCAAATAGAGGATAGTCTTTTCAACAAATAGTACTTAAACTTTAAAATGGGTATTTCTGGCCTTGGGTTCAGAACATTTTTAGAAATGACACCAAAAGCATAAAATATTGATAAATCATCAAAATTGAATTCGTTTGATCTCCAAAAGACACTTAAGCAAATGAAAACCCTCGATCAGGAAGGGCAAATATATTTGCAAACCACATATCTAATAAAGGGTTTGTATCCAAAACATAAGAAGAACTCTCAAAAATCATTAACAAGCAAATGAACAATAGTTTAAAATAAAATGGGCAAAAAGTTTGAACAGACACTACCTAAGATACAGGAATGGCATATAATCACATGAAAAGATACTAAACACCATTAGTTATTAGGGAAATGCAAACTGAAACCCTATGAGTGTGACCTGACATTCCCCACCGAATATATACAAACTTCCTGCCTTGGCCCACTCTGAACTCACCTCTTCCCTCAAAGCCTTGTGCCATTTTGGTGTGCATTGTGTTCAGTGTACCTAGAACACCCTTTTACAATTTGTTTCTGCAAATAACTTCTACTAAATCCTGCAAAAGAGCACAAGCAATAGCCTCTCCAAACTCTTCCAACAACCCCCATTCCACCTAATCTGATTTAGAAGTTCCTTCATTCATACACTCAAATTTATTGAGATCCAACTAGTTGCTGGGAAATAAAAGGTGTTGGTGGAAAAACACACATACTGAAAAAAGTGTCTGTCTAAACTGGTAATGTCATATAAACGAGTAACTCTATGGTCATAGCAGAATGTCAATTTCTTATTTCTTCGATAAATATTTAACGTCTACCTACAATATGCCCAGCATAAAGTAGGCTTAGAAGGTATAAATAAGATTCAGTCATTGCCTTCCTAGCACTTACAATCTAATTAGAGATTAAGATAACAAATAATCACAGCATATAAGAGAAGTATAAATAAGCCACCACAAATAAATTATATATAACCTAGACTTAAGAGGCTCAGACAGGATGAGAAATAAGGAAGACTTAACCAGAGTAACATATAAGCTGAGGCCTGAAGAATGGCAATTTTAACTAGAAGAGGATGTATGTTCTATACAAAGAGCAGAAATTCAGAACATGGTTATAACCCAGATCATATAGTAGAAGCTAGTGTTGAGAGACAAGAGTAGAGATCAGATCATAACGGGTTTTATAAGCCATTCCTCAAGAATTAGGGAGTTTGTAATTTATCCAGAAGAGAATCTTTGCCACTAAAGAGTCATTAGACTCTTGGAAATGCCATAGTCAGACTTGCCTTTTTCTAACACTCTGGCTGTAAAGCCAAAAATAAACCGCTGCAGTAATCCAGGGAGGGAGAGACTTACAGTGGCTTGAACTAAGGCAGCAGCAGTGGGGATGAGGAAAGGCAGAAGGCCTAGAAAGTTATTTAAAAAGGTAAAATGTTAGGACTACATGACTGATCAGATGTGGGAGGTGAAGGGGAGAAGAGTCAAGGACAAAACTGAGTAGATGAGGTAAGTAGGGTACTCAGAAGTAAACAATGAGTGTTCTTTAGGACACATTAATCAGTAATGACTGTGAAACTAAAGAAATGTAGAACATAGGATGATTTTACAGGGTAACAAACCACAGAAATTCAGAGTGAAGATATAGAGATACTGAGATATTGAGGATAGTACAATTCTCAATGAAAGGCAGGGTGCATAATTAGTATTGCTTTTTAAGGACATTAGTGTGCCAAACAATATCAGACAGGAGGGCAGAAATAATTTAGCAGTCCGGAGAGCTACAACAAGGACTAAGTGAATGACTTACCTTATACTAACAACTCTATATACATTACTAGGGGCCCAGTGCACAAATTCGTGCACCTTGAAAGGAAATGTGGGCCGCGAGGCTACGGTGAGCATAGGGGCAAGTCTTGGCCTATCCTCCGCACCCCCATCCGGCCCCTCCCACCAAGGTCCCTGGTCCCGTCTGCCGACAGCCACACTTCCACCACCAATGCCACTCCCACATGCTGATGGCGCCGGCCCTGTTCACACCCACTGACAGCACAGAGAGACTGGGGCCGGCAACAGCAGCAGGTACAAGCGGGGCCAGAGCCATCAGCAGGTGCAAGCAGCAGCTGCTGCCCCAATGACCCCTCAGGAGCAGGGGGAAGTGGAGGAGCCCTCAGGGGTGATTGGGGCCGGCAGCCACCGCTCGCACATACTGATAGCGCCGAGCAATCAGGACCAGCGCCAGGCGCTGCCAGCAGGTGCAAGCACCTGGCAGGACCGCAGCACACAGGAGCAAAGAATTTTCGGTAACCACCAGAGACTCGCCCCGATGACAGCAACTGGCGACCGCCTTGGTCTGGCACCCCCACTCACCTGTTCTACCATCCCGCCACAGCCGACGCCCACTATGTTCTGCGCTCTGCCACCTGCTGCCGACGCAGGCCATGTTCCACACGCGCCGCCTGGTGGTCAGCGCACGTCATAGCAACCGGCTGTTCTGCCGTTCAATCTATTTGCATATTAGGGTTTTATTTCATATAGAGAGATAGAGATAGAGATATATAGCATTGCACAATAAGAGATTGTTAATAGATTTCATAAGGATTTCCTTCCACAAAAAAGTTGCCAGACATAAGGCGTCATTTAACACCGATGGTCTTGATCCAGCATCTAGAAGGTTTAAGGAAACCTGGAGAAGTGGCTGTGCATAAATAAGAGTCTAGAGACAAAACATAATTTTGAAAGGCATATGGGGGGGCAGAGGAGCCTGGCTGAAGAAACCAAGTTCTCTTTGTCTCAGGACCCCTTGGCTTTTTATTAATACAATTTGTCCTAAAGCAAGGTGGAAATGTACACATCAAAGGCCTGAAAAGGACTACAGAGTCCATTGTCAGATTGGGGAACTGCCTTCTGCTGTTCAGGTGTTTGGCCAACAGGAGGCAGTAAAATGTAGATTAAGATGCCCTGAGCTGTCTGGCAGCAAACAATCATCCTTTTCAGGTTTGGGGAAATGCCTTTAGCCATTCCCAACAGACAATAACATATGTGACTCAGCCCTTGTTGAGTCCCCAAGTTCTATCAACCTTTTGATGAAACTCTTGCAATTATGACATGCTGGAACTGGCTTCTGGCAAAAAGCGAAAATGAAAAGGTTGCATTATAATTTTTCATTTAGTCCCAGCAGCTATGTCCAAAGGAAAGACTTGACATTTGAACTTTGTCAAAAAGCTATTTTTTTTATTAATTCATATATTGAAGTAACTTCTTAAAATTGCAAACCACTGTACTGTGTCAAGAATGAGAAGTCTGTGTTTAGCCATTCTTATATCCAAAGAACTCAACACACAAAGGTATTCAAATGTTTGTTAAACTAAAGAATGCCAAAAAAAAAAAAAAAGATGGCATACTCATATTGTATCCTGTACCAGCAAGGTACTACCATGTTATAAGATCTATTCTAGGAAAAGAAATAGACTCTGGGAAAATCTACTAAGTACCAAGAATATCCTTTATCTTTCTTAAGCACAAGGGTTTCACACACTATAAGCATATCTAAAAGAAATTGGAAGCAGCCAAATTTAAGCTACAAAGTAAGTACTTACTCAGAATGCCACTAAAACAAATTCTAAGAAAAAATAACAACTGATTTCCCACTTGTTTCAAGTTATTTTCAATAGAAACAAATTCTAATACAACCACAGTAAAAAACACAGACCTAGAGTGAAATATAAGGGTATAAAAATATAGGACTTTTTAACTTCAAGACAAGAGTGCTATCATTAGTGAGCCCATCTCTCTCACTCTAGATCTCCCTCATTTTCTCTACCTTCTTGTAGGTTCCTCTTCACTGACTACCTATGTGCCAGAATCTATGCTAGATGCAGGTGAAATACTGCAGGCCCTGACCTCATGTCTACAGGTCTTCAGATTACAAAAATTCACAATACAAATATTTAGTCTAAAGGCCTTCAGAATACAAATATTCACTAGAAATAAAGCAACTTCAAGAACTTTAAAATCATATTACATTTCTTATTTAGACATGGTAAAGGGGTGGTTGTTAGCTAATGTATTCCTTCTGAAGAAATGAAATGTATAAGCTCCAAGGTAAGGGGCTATTTGTATCCCCAATGCCTAATATAGTGACTGGAACAAATTAGGTGCTTAATAAATATTTGCTTGAAAATTAAACTGTAACCATCAAAGGCATTGGGCATAAGGGCAAAATCTATTTTAAACTATCTCCTTTCTCCTACCTTCTCCGTAAATTGAACTCATTCCACTAATTCAATTCTGTTCACCTGTAAGAAAAGAAGCAAAATGGCCTTTACAGACTTGTCCCCATTATCTTCCCTCATTATTCACAAGAGGATGTCACTCCTTCCATTTGGTTAACAGAAAATATATGGTTCTGCACATACGTAGCAACAAAGAATAGCTAAACTCCAAAAATCAGGGTTTATTATCAAACTCAAACCCACTTTCAAAAGCTAAGAAAAACAATATGTAAGAAAACAATCCATACACTCATGATGCCAAAAAAAAAACAAAAACAAAAAAAAAACCTACCCTTGACTTTAGTCAAATCAGAGAATTGAAAACATCAAACTAGTACCGTGTATTCACTGAGTTACTGAACTATCCACTGGCAAAAAACCAACAGCATACTAAGGGGCAATACAGGGTCATAAGGATACAAAACACTATACAATCACATTCATAACATTACATACTATAAAGCAGCGGTCACCAACCTTTCGGACCTCGCGAACCACCGGTTGGCGACCACTGCTATAAAGAATCTATAGAAACCCTAACTGGTTTGGCTCAGTGGATAGAGCGTCGGCCTGCGGACTGAAGGGTCTCAGGTTCGATTCCGGTCAAGGGCATGTACCTTGGTTGTGGGCACATCCCCAGTAGGGGGTGTGCAGGAGGCAGCTGATCGATGTTTCTCTCTCATCTATGTTTCTAACTCTCTATCCCTTTCCCTTCCTCTCTGTAAAAAAAATCAATAAAATATATTTTAAAAAAAAAGAATCTTCAGACTTTATACTCTGGTCTAACCTTCAGAAACTAGTTTTTGGGATTTTTACTTTTGGTCTTATTTTATCATAGATTCTATAATTCTTACAAGTGATCAGGTTCCCCTATTTACTTTGGCTGCTAGAAAACTTACAGCCAAACTAGAGCTCACTAAAGCATACAGTTTAATAGTTGTACTTCAGTTTCATCTACTTTCCATACCTTTATTTACTTTCCTTTTGCCTCCTTTTCCCCTCTAGTTTATTTTACGTAACTATATTAATTTTACATTTGTGAATAGTCTTTATCTTGGTACAAAACAGCAGCAAAAATAAACATTCAATTATTTCCAAACCAATAATAACCTTACTATCTTAAGACAGTCTGAAATAGCTTCCTTAACAATAATAAAAATGGCAGCCAACCTTTATTGCGCACTTGATGCCAGGCATTATTCTAAATGTTTTGCAAACATTAACTCATTTAATCCTCTCTACAATTCCATGATGGAAATACAATATAATTATTATTCCCAATTTACAAATGAAAAAATGGAGCGCAAGTTAAGAAATTTGCCCAAAGTAACACAGGTATAAAGCAATGGAGTGAGGGTTTAAACCTAGGCCAGTGGTGGGCAAACTGCGGCTCTGCTGACTATTGAGTTTGCTGACCACTGACCTAGGCCATTAGGCTCCATCTCTTTAAACATTGCCCTACTGTGATTTTTTTCATTCATCAAAACTACATGACTCCTAAAATACGGTATTTCTCAATTCCCAAAATAACAATGAGAATTAGAACTAGAAGTAACTTCAAAAATGAAATTCAGCACTAGATGGAGTGACTCTGTTAGTTGAAGCATCGTCCTGTAAGGTAGCAGTTCCGAGTCCCAGTCAGGGCACACACCTAGGTTTCAGGTTCTAGTCTCAGTCAGGAGGCAACAAATTGGTGTTTCCCTCTCACACTGATATTTCTCTTTCTCTTTCTCTTTCTCTCTCTCTCTCTCTCTCCTCTCCCCTTCCCTCTCTCTCCTTCCTCTCTCTAAAAAAAAAATAGCTCACTCACCAGATATTTCCCCTAATGCCTAAAATTAAGCCAAGTGTTAAAATTATTCCCAGTTATCAGACCATGACTTTTTTTTTTTTTAATGAAATTCAGCCCCAGCCAGTTTTGCTCAGTGGATAGAGCTTTGGCCTGAGGACTAAGAGTCCCGGGTTCGATTCTGATCAAGGGCATATGCCTGGGTTGCAGGTTAAGTCCCCAGTAGAGGGCATGCAGAAGGCAGCCGATCAATGATTCTCTCTCATCATTGATGTTTTTTTTCTCTCTCTCCCTCTCCCTTCCTCTCTGAAATCAATAAAAATGTATTAGAAAAAAAAAGGAAATTCACAGACATACTAAAACCATATTCTTAATCTTTAAAATTCCACCATTCCTAACCAATGACTTGCAGGGAAATTAAGATGATGAATAACACCTGCAGAGCATTTAGTATGTGCCAGGCTTTGCTCTAGTACAGTGGTCAGCAAACTCATTAGTCAACAGAGCCAAATATCAACAGTACAACGATTGAAATTTCTGTTTAGAGGCAAATTTTTTAAACTTAAACTTCTTCTAACGCCACTTCTTCAAAACAGACTCGCCCAGGCCATGGTATTTTGTGGAAGAGCCACACTAAAGGGGCCAAAGAGCCATATGTGGCTCGTGAGCCACAGTTTGCCGACCACTGCTCTAGTATATCTTATTAATGCTAACAATCCCATAAAGTAGGTACTATTGTCATCACCATATACAGGTGAGAAGACTGAAGTCCAGAGGTTAAGTAATTTGACTGAAGTCACTATTAAATGTGAAAATAGTTTTTGAAACCAGCTTGGCTCTAAAGTCAAGCTCTTACCTCTTATCTTACACTGCTTCTCCATATGACACAGATTAACTTCCTGCATCCATCACTTACTACATTAAAAGTTCAAAGCAAGCGAGAGAGGAACCAAGATGGTAGCATAGGTAAACACCTGAACTTGCTGCCTCACACAACCACTTCAAAACTACAAGTAAAAGACAAAAAGGATATCATCCAGAACCACGGGAAGGCTGGCTGAGTGGAATTTATACAACTAGAAGGAAAGAGAAAAGCACACTGAGACTGGGAGGAGGTGTGGAAGTGTGGAACTGAAGTGCAGAGGTGCACACATGCAAAAAGGGCTGGCAACTGAGTTCCCTGTTGTCTTTTTCAATTGGGAGGGAGATACAAGCTCCCAACTGCTCTGAACTCCAGTTCCAGGAGAGACTCTGGAGGCCCAGACTCATAAGGAGAGAAACTGGACTGTCTGGCAAACGGCCAGAACATGAGGGCTACTTTCTCTCAGAGGTGCTTGCAGCGATCATTGCCTTGCACAGTGCCGAGGGACACAGAGACCCAGGGACCTCTTCGGGGCAGGGCTGACGGTCAGCCATTGCTGTTTGCTCCACCCTGGTGATTCCCTGAGACCTTGCCCCACCCAATTTACAACCCCACCCAAGTTGTGAGCAGAGGCTTTTACATATGAATGGCCTGGTCTTTTGCAATCTAAAACCTAACATACTGCAGCTGGGTTAGAGAGCCCCAGAGCTTCCAAAGAAGGCCCAAAGCTGGACAGCAACTTGCATTGCTTCACAGCTGGGCCTCATCTGAGCACCTCCAAACCCCAAACAAAGCGGAGGAATCTGCAGATGTCTCTGTAGCTCCTGCTGGGTAGCCTCAGGGAGTGGCTGACTTTGCACTTCCTTGGAGATCCAAGAGCCAGTGTACCGAGAGGTCAGAGTGAGACCATCCAGATTACAACTCTTCGCATCCATTAAGAGACACACTCAGGGGGCAGACTCAGTGAGCGCCAAAGTCCCACTGAAGCAAGCCTTGCCCCATCAGGATGTCTCCAGCACAGAAGTTCTCCCATTGTAGACACAACTGATCTTCACAGTCAATTGGCCTGGAGGTCAATTCCTCCCAGTGATACCAACAGCAATCAAGGCTTAACTACAACAAAACTGTGCACACAGCCCACAAAGTGGTGCACCAGGAGTGTCCACCTAAGGTAATTAGGGAGGCTGAGCCACTGGGCCCTATAGGATACCTAGCACACAAAGCTACTCTACCAACTACGGGAAGCAGCCAAATTGTGGAGACAAACAGGTCACAAATGAAAGAAATGGAGGAAAGCAAACGACTGGATATAGAGTTCAAACCACACTTACAAGGTTACTCAAGAATCTTCTAGAAACCTCCAAGAAATTTAGTGAGACCCTCAAGGATATGAAAAAGGACCAACTAGAAATTAAGCATAAACTGACTGAAATAAAGAATAATATACAGAGATCCAACAGCAGACTAGAGAATCCCAAGAATCAATTCAAAAATTTGAAATACTAAGAAGCAAAAACACCCAACCGGAAAAGAAAAAAGAATCCAAAAATATGAAGATAGTGTAAGGAGCCTCTGGGACAACTTCAAGCATACCAACATCAGAATTATGGGGATGCCAGAAGAAGAGAGAGCAAGATACTAAAAACCTATTTGAAGAAAGAATGACAGAAAACTTCCCCCACCTGGTGAAAGAAATAGACTTACAAGTCCAGGAAGCGCAGAGAACCCCAAACAAAAGGAATCCAAAGAGGACCACACCAAGACACATCATAATTAAAATGTCAAGGACAAAAAACAAAGAGAGAATATTAAAAGCAGCAAGAGAAAAACAGTAACCTACAAGGGAATACCATACAATTGTCAGCTGATTTCTCAACAGAAACTATACAGACCAGAAGGGAGTGGCAAGAAATATTCAAAGTGATGAATAGCAAGAACCTACAACCAAGATTACTCTACCCAGCAAAGCTATCATTCAGAATTGAAGGTCAGATAAAGAGCTTCACAGATAAGAAAAAGTTAAAGGAGTTCATCACTGCCAAACCAGTATTATATGAAATGTTGAAGAGTATTCTTTAAGAAGAGGAAGAACAAGGTAAAAATAAAAATTATGAACAACAAAGTGACAACTAATATATATCTATCAACAAGTGAATCTAAAAATCAAGTGAATAAAAAATCTGATGAACAGAATAAACTGGTGAATATAACAGAATCACGGGCATAGAAGGGAGTGGACTGACAATTCTCAGGGGGACGAGGGTGTGGGGGTGCGGGAAGAGACTGGACAAAAATCGTACACCTATGGATGAGGACAGTGTGGGGGTAAGGGAAGAGGGTGGGGTGAGAACCGGGTGGAGGGGAGCTATGGGGGGAAAAAAGAGAAACTGTAAAAATCTGAACAATAAAGATCTATTTTTTTTTTTTTTTAAGTTCAAAGCAAGCGAAGTGTACTCATTAGAAAAGTTAACTACATCCCAGAGCTCAACACTGAGAGATTCTATTTCAGTAGAGTGGGTTTGTGGCCCAGGATCTGTATTTTTTTTTTAATGTTTTTATTGATTTTAGGAAGAGAGAAACATTGCATGCCCTCTACTAGAGATCAAGCCCACAACCTTGGGCTTGTGCCCTGAACAGGAATCAAACCAGCGATCTCTTGGTTCATAGGCTGATCTTCAACCACTGATCTTGGTTCACAGGTTGATGTTCAACCACTGACCCACACCTGCTGGGCAGCATCTGTATTTTTTAAAGGTACCGCATGAGATTTCTTGTGAACATTGGTTAACATCCCCTGCCCTAGGTTTCTAAAATAGACAGGGCTTAGCTAAACATTTTTGGAGGAGGGATGGCTGGAGGAGGCAAATAAGAGACACACACACACACTCTCTCTCTCATATATGTATATATATTTTCCCCCAACTCCTCTTTCCCAAAAGGTATTATGGGTTTTTATGCCTTGAGGACTATTTTAATGGTGACAGTAACAAAACAAAAAAAGATAGTTTGTTTCTTAAAGCAAGAGAGGATCAGATTTGTGCATTAGAAAAATAAGTCCAGTGGTGGTGTAGAGAGGTGACTGTGGGCAAAGAGACTGCAGACAAGGAGAAAAAAAAATTAGCTAAGAACTCATAACTACAGGTAAACGAAAGGCCTGAATGAACTAAACATTGAGAATGAAGAGGATGCAGCAAATTAAGAAACATCATTACAGTAAAACGGCTAGGACTTGGTTATTGATTAAACATTGTTATAGAAATGGACATCTCCAAGTTCGTTTTACATGCACACAGGTGAATGATGCTGCCATGAAACTAAATCTGAGCTCACTGAGAGAATAAGTGACTTTTGTGGATCATGATAGTATTATTTGGAAGAGGGTAGTTTTTGGCATGAAAATATAGTTCATAGAAGTGATGGGAATGGGTGTGAATATGCAATGAGAACAAATGAGGTGACAGAGTTATGAAATAGACTAATTTTAAGAAGTCAGATTAGGAAAGGTAAGTAGCTAGGAGGCAGTTCGATTAACAGTCATACTTCAGTTTCATCTACCTTCCCTACCTTTATTTACTTTCCTTTTGCCTTTTTCCCTCTAGTTTATTTTACATAACTATATTAATTTTATAGTTGTGAATAGCCTGGGAGGCAGGGTGAAAAAAGTCTTACATTTCACAGCTGTTTCATCATCTCAAGGGTTCTTTCAAAATCAATCCACACCTGAACAAGGAAATTCTCCCTCTTGAAAAGTCTTAGATTGAATCAAGTCCAGATGGAAAATCAAATGGGATATCCTTCATATACAGGGCTTTACAGCTGTGAAGAATAAGTCAAACAGTTTATTCTTGTTTTTTACTTACTAGTTGTATTATATTCCATACGAACAACTATAAAACTACTTTTGCCCCATTCTGTATGTAGTGAGTCAAGTAGATCAGCACCCACCCTTAAGACAAAAACTGACAATGACAAGAAACCAAAGAGCGTGAATAATCCCAATTGATGACCAACCTATCATTTAAAAAGCCAGTATGCAGAATTATGTAATGTTTAATGCTTTTGTTATTTCATGTAATCCTATCGACTACAATACAAAAAATAATGATTGACATCACCTCCATTTTAGAGACAGACAATATGAAGGACAGAGAAGTCATGCTTGCTCAATTCCCCAAGGTCACATTTCAGATTATCAGTAAAGCCACGACCACAGATATTATTCTGCCACGTAGTCTAGTAATCCACACACCAAACCACAAATGCTGCCAAATAATTCAAAATGGGATGGGGAGGGCAGCACAGGGAAAATGAAAGAAACTCAAAGAACAGAGGAAGCTATCTACAAGTAAATAGTCCTTAGTGTGGGATGAGTCATCACCAGACCCAACAGTTTACAAAATACACCCGCAATGGGAAATGCTGCCGGCGTACGTCGTGATAGTCCGAAATAACAAGCTAATTTGAAGAAGTCAGGTGTGCTTCCGCAACGTCAACAGGCACTACAAAACGAAATCTCCCTAGTTCCTAACGAACTAGGCGGGGGGCACTGACCGCCTCCTTAAAAAAGCACCAAAGATACTTCCAGAGTAACAGCAAAGAGACGTCTAGGGAATAAATACCTTACCTAACAACTTCGTAGGCAAGCGTGGGATGGAAGCACGCCCTTTTGCTCACAAGCACCAACCAACTCAGCAGTCTGGTAAATGGATCAAATACACTCTTTTCTTCTGTGCGCAACCGCTGCACGGCACCTGTTTTTAGCTCCTCTCTAAGGGCCTGCACCAAGAGTAAAGCAGAGGAAAGCCGGGGCAAACGAGATTAAGGCCTCAAAGAGAGGAAGCCGCAGGAGTCATAAGAGCAAACATGGAGAACTAAAAAAGTGAGCCAGAAAAAAGGAACTGGGCAACCACCTGTCCCTAAGGAAAAGTAATACAAATAATAGTCCCCCACCCCGGGGCGGAACAGACCACCACAGTGCCGAGGCCTAGCTGTCCCTGGAGCGGGAACCAGGCGTCTAATCCCCCGACTGAGCCGGCATTCTCGAGAAAACAGCTGACACCGCCAAGACCTCTTCTCCCACACCCGCCACGGGCTGTTCCTGGTACAGAAAAGCCCTCGCATCCCTCCCCAGCCGGCCTCCAAGCAGCAAAAGCATCCCCCATTACAGAAAAAGGCGAGGCGTTTCCCGTGGCCGTTACTTACCTTCCCGCTCACTACACCCGCCACCGCCATGTTTCCTGCGCGGGCCTGTGATGACGTAGCAGCGCCCCACGTGTCTCTCGGACTCACAACAACATCCGTCAAAGCTAGGCTAATTTCCGGGAGGGAAAGGGGCGGGAAGTAGGAGGACGCGGCGTGAAGGGGAGGGACAGAAGGAGCCGTCTGACGCATGCGTGGTGAGTAAGGCTCGGAGGCAGCTAGGGTGGAGTCTCTGGTGCACACTGCGCATGTGCCTGTATTTTTCTAAGCGGAAAGCTGAATTGACTTGGTTTTGCCTTGGGGTTTGCGGAGGAGTGAGACTCAGCCAATCGCCTGCCAATTCAATTTGGTGAGAACACCACTTTGGGAGCCAGCGAACGTAGTCCTGGGTTTGTGGCTATAGACAAGTCACTTCCTCCTTCTGCTTCAGCCTCAGTTTCTCATCTGTAACACGGAGATGATAGAGCTGTGGTGAAGATTAAAGGAATCCTAGCCCGCTATCTGAGGCACACACACAGTGCCTTTCCCCTCTGTACGTGAAGTGTCCGAATTTCAGTTTGGTCACTGCCGCTCACACTTGATGTTGAGCAAGGTGTTTTGATAAGAACTTCAGTAACATACCACACCCTCACTGTTACAGAGTCCAACGTACATAGCTCATAGATCCTACACAGTTACTTAATAACTGTGCGACTTGAAACAAGTTTCTGAACTCAACCAAGCTTCAGTATGTAAAATGAGAATTACCCATGGAGTGGTTGTAGGAATCTCCTGGGACAATGCATGTGTGGTAAGATGGTTTGTCAAGATAGTAAGGTATTAATTTGTTTTCTTCTCCGTGCTATGAAAGAACGCTAGAGAATGACTGGAAACTCCCCTGACAATTCTGGCACAAGGTGTGGGACTTCCCTTGCCCCAGAGCATAATAAAAGGGCCTTTTGTGTTCATTGAGATATTTCTCTCTTCACATAGTGGAGAAAGATTAGAGGCTTTTGCGGTTGGTTGGATAAGTGGCAACCAATGGGAGTAACAGAAAAGGTTTCAGGTTCTCTGCCTATCGGGCACTTAATGGGTTGAGGGAGGTGGCAAGACCTTACATGAGAATGGATGTGAAGCACCATTAGGGAGGCTGCACTGTGGACCTCAGAGATTCTATCTATGGCCAACACCCATGCCCAAGCTTGGCACTGACTGAATCAGCAAAGCAGCTCATCTGTAAGGGATAAGTGAGCTGGGGAAATGTGCATGTTAATAGTAACCAACATTGAGTGAAGACTTGAGGACCTTCCCCAAATGTACTGGACTAAGACCCCTTGACCTTCATACAATCCTGGGTGTGGTTTGTAGATCTCTTATAGTGACCCAGATTAAATTTTCCACCAGCTCAGAGTAATGGAGTATGATTAGAGAAAACAGATTTTTTAATATATTTTTATTGATTTCAGAGAGAAACGGAGAGGGATACAGATGAGAGAGACTCATTGATTGGCTGCCTCCTGCACGCCCCACACTGGGGATTGAGCCTGCAACCCAGGCATGTGCAACCAGAATCAAACTGTGCGTGACCTCGTTATGGGGCAAAAATAGCATATTGGGAACTAGCTATAGTTATGGGGTTAATGTAAAAACCGTTGAAACTTGTAAAGAATTTTTGTGAGTTTATTTGAGCCAAACTGTCGTCATGTGCTGGGAAGCAGAACCTCAATGAATTGAGATAATGCTGCAGAGAATGGCAGGTTACTTCTGTATTTATACATTGCAATCAAAAGAAGGGATGTAGATGGGTTACATGACATCCATTGGTGATAGATTAAGGAGGTGGGATAAAGCAAAGTGGGGAAACCCCTGGGATTGGATAAAAAGTAAAATGATGGACACATACTTAGGTGGGTGCAGGAACAAATAACATGATAAAGGAATTTGTGGTATCTGTCCTGGTGCCCAGCACATTAGGTTGTGCCCCAAGGGATCCAGAAAAAGGGAAGTTACAAGTTACCCACACATTTCAAGGGTATGTTATCATAGATGCAAAAAGACAATAGGCTCAGTTAAGGTAAAGGTTGACCTTGTCAGTGAAGATACCAGCCTGCCGGAAAGGGATCATTGTGGACAGGAAACCCGGAAGGCTGGTCAACAACCTTAATTGCTCTAATCACTCACTGTTTAGTTGAAACATTGTTAGCTGAAGCAGCCTCTACCTCTGTTTGTTTTGCCTAAATTTCTGTTACTGGAGTTTCCTGCCTAAGGGCTATGGGTGTATCCCATCCTAACCAATAAAAGAGTAATATGCAAATTGACCATCACTCCAACACACAAGATGGTTGCCCCCATGTGGTCAAAGATGACTGCCCCCATGTAGACACAAGATGGCCACCACAAGATGGCCAGCAGGGGAGGGCAGTTGGGAGGGACCAGGTCTGCAAGGGAGGGCAGTTGTGGGCGATCAGACCAGCAGGGGAGGGCAGTTGGGGGTGACCAGGCCGGCAGAGGAGGGAAGTTGGGGGTGACCGGGCCTGCAGGGAAGGGCAGTTGGGGGGGACCAGGCCTGCAGGGGAGGGCAGTTAGGGGCAATCAGGCTGGTAGGGGAGTGGTTAGGGGGTGATCAGGCTGGCAGGCAGAAGCAGTTAGGGGCAAGCAGTTGGGAGCCAGCAGTCCTGGATTGTGAGAGGGATGTCCGACTGCCCGTTTAGGCCCAATCCAGGTAGGGCATCCCAGATTGGAGAGGGTGCAGGCTGGGCTGAGGGACACACACCCCCGTGCACAAATTTCATGCACCGGGCTTCTAGTAGTCTCAATAAAAGGGATAGCAAGGCCAGAGCAGTGTGTAGTCCTCCCACTAGAGTGGGCTCCTGCCTGGCCCCCAGTATTCCCAAATTAATACTTTTCTAGTCTTTTTTCATTTGTGTGTGGCCTTCTCCAGAACCCGAACCCTGAACCGGAACCCTGAACCACGTGGGACGTGAAAGGGGTTCCTACACCGGCCTAGGATGTAACCACCCACCATAACTGCTTTTAGTTAAAGTTTAATTTCAGACCATCCTGTGTGGTTACTTTAAGTCTCTGAGTTTTCAATACTGCCATGCAGGCCTCCCCTGAGCTTGTCAGGTTAGCATGTGGCCCTTTTGTCCACAATGGGAAATATTAATCATGCTCTGTTACCCATGATTTCCTTGTGTTGGTTAAAGAAAGGACAGTCTGACCTGGCTGGGAGTTGTATGCTTCCAGGACCTGGGAGTCAACCTTAGAATGTGGTCCATTCTCATTTAAGAACTGCATATTATTATGGAAAGATTAACAGTTTGTTATCTAAACAGTGGAGTTTACCAGAGCCTGCATTTCCTACTTCCCTATGCCTGTAATCCCTACTTCCCCATGTAATCTTTGTCCTACCCTATTTAAGCAGCAGGCCTATGGGGGGCTGCAGAGCAGATTTTTGTGGATGACCTGCTGCTCTCCCATACTGCTAGCATTATTGGAATAAACATTCATATGATTCAACCCTGTCTCTGTTTAATTGGCTCAAGTAGTAACAGGCAGCACAGATCATTGATTGTCTGATTACAACCATGAGCCATGCCGGTTGGGTGAGAAAAAGCCTATATAATAAAGAGATAATATGCAATTGACCCTCACACCCTCACAAGATGGCTGCCTACGGCCAGGCCGGCACGGGGGTTAGTGAGGAACAACCAAACAACTGAATAAGCAGGCTGCATGGGGTGACCAGGCCGGCATGGGGTTAGTGAGGGATGACCAAAAGACTGAACAAGCAGGCTGTGTGGGGCGACCAGGCTGGCAGGGGGCACAGTTGGGGGCGACAACACCAGCAGGGGTGACAGTTGGGGGCCAGGCTGGCAGAGGGGGCAGTAAGAGGCGACCAGGCCAGTGGGGGCAGGGGGGCAGTTGGGGTGATTAGGCTGGTGGACTAGGCCAGAGGGAGGAGGGCAGTTGGGGGTGACCAGGCCAGCAGGGGGGGCAGTAGGGGGTGAGCAGCCAGTGCAGACGGGGGGGATTAGGAGCGACCAGGCTGGCAGGGAGGGGACAGTTGGTGGCGACCTAGCTGGCAGTGGGGGGCAGTTACGGGTGACCAGGACAGCAGAGGGGGGGAATTAGGGGTGATCAGGCTGGCGGGGGTGGGAGGGGCAGTTAGGGACAACCAGGCAGGCAGGTGAGTGATTAGGAGCCAGCAGTCCAGGATTGTGAGAGGGATGTCCAACTGCCGGGATCGGGCCTAAACTGGCAGTTGGACATCCTCCAAGGGGACTCCTCTCCCGTGCGTGAATTTTGTGCACCGGGCCTCTAGTTTTAATACAACATTTCTTATACCTTTGTTTTGGAGAAAAGTTGAGTGCCAGGAATAGAATACTTACAATGTTACCTATTATTTACATAACAAGATTGGGAATTAAAGGCTTCTTATTGAAAATTTGGCACCCTAGATTTATCTGCTACTTCATATTCTTAACCCTCACCCAACAACTTCCCTTTAAATGCTGGTGCTACCCATGACCTATCCTTGCATTTCCTTTAATTTTTCCCCAAACACTATCCTTGGGCCATTATCTTCACATTCCGGTATTACCACCACCTATGTGCTGATGACTCCCAAATACCTGGAGCCCAAGTCTCTTGCTTTCCTAAAGTCTAGAACCTACACTGACTGCCTTGATGATGAAAGGGCCACATGCAAATCTGACAATCTCAGGGAAGGCCCAATGGCAGTCTTGCAAACTCAAAGACCTAAAGTCACCACAAATGATGGTCTGAAATTAAACTTTAACTAAAAGCGGTTATGGTGGGTAGTCACCTCCCAGGCTGGTATCTTCACTGACAGGGTCAACGTTTACATTAACTGAGCCTATCTGTCTTTTTGCACCTATGATAACATATTCTTGAAATGTCTGGGTAACTTGTAACTTCCATTTTTCTGGACCCCTTAGGGCACAACCTAATGTGCCTGGGCACCAGGACAGATATCACAAATTCCTTCATTGTTATCATGTTAATTGTTTCTGCACCCACCTAAGTATGTGTCTATCATTTTACTTTTTATCCAATCCCAGGGGTTTCCCTGCTTTGCTTTCTCCCGCCTCTCTAGTCTATGAAAACTCAAAAAATTCTCATTTTGTCAGATTTGCCATTTACTTAAATAGTTCCATTTACAATTGTTTGAAATGTAGCGGGTAAAAATAGTCTATTATTGCTTGCAGATAATCCTGGAAATCCACTTATATGGAAACCCACTTAAAATTCTCCAGCTATTCAAATAACAATAGGCTCTAGTTTTCAGAACAAAATGTCAAACTTTTCAGTTAAATACTTGGAGCTAATGTGGATGAACTTTCCACAATTGCTATTTCTAACTAGAAATCATCAACATATATAAATCAAAATCTGATTTTAAAATACCTTGCTTATTATATTGAAAGCTAGTTTAAGGTATAGATAATCATCCACAAAGACTTTCTATGCTTTATCTCTTATCAAATTACTCCATCAGAAAGATACATATGTTGTGTGTATTATTATGACTCCTACACGTCCCTTCCTTTGATTGCAATGTATAAATATAGATGTAACCCGCCATTCTCCGGAGCATTACCTCAGTCTGTTGAGATTCTGTTTCCCGGATATTGACGACAATTTGGCTCAAATAAACTCACAAAAATTCTTTACAGGTTTGAATGTTTTTATGTAAACAACCTGCTGGACCTTTTTATTTGAATGAACCACTGACACCTAAAAAAAGTCCTAAATTTTTGCTGTTCAAAGTGTAGTTTGCAATCCAGCAGCACCAGTATCACTTGGCAGCTTGTTAGAAATGCAGGCTCTCAGGTCCCACCCTGAATCAAAATCTACATCTTAACAAGATCCTACGGTGATTTGTGTTCACTTTAAGCTTTGACAAACATAGTGTTAAACTAACTTATACTAATATTTTGCTTTTGTTTTCTGAAAATTACTACCATTTGCTGAACTAGAAATGCAGTCAGAACACAATTTGTCCAGGAGGGTCTTGCAATCATGTTTCCCCTTTCTGATGTTTTTCTCTGGAGAGGTCCTGGGAAATACCCCCACAATGTCTCTCTTTCCTGCCACCACTCCCACTCCCAGTCCCACATTCAGGTCTCTCATTACCCCTGGTTTGGACGATTACTGTGGCATCTTAATTCTTCCCTTGCTTTCTGCTTGACCTTCCTCCTAACCCATAATTCATATCCCTGTCAGGTTAATTCTTCTAAATCATAAATGTGATCATGTGAACTCCATGCTTAAAATCCGTTAATAGCTGTGCCACCTCTTCAGGAAAGAGTTCAAATCCTCCAGCATAGCATACAAGGTCCTTCATAAACTGTTCCTGCCCACCATTTTAGATTTATCTCCCAACTTTCCCCAGTCAGATCCAATTCTCCAACCATAGCCTAATATCTGAATGTTTGCTGAATGTACCGTGCTGTGTCCCTAGATTGCTTCTGACTGTAGCAGATTGGCTTAGATTAGCTTGGCTTGGCTCATGGGATCATCCCTGAGGCAATCTCTGTGACCCAAAGTATATGATGTTCTGATTAGCTTGATTTGCCCATAGCTTCAGTCAAAGTACATGAAATGGGAGGAAGGGTAATTCCCAAAGAAAAATTTAGGAACCATTCCAGAAGAAAGGGGGGTGGCTGCTGCGTAAGCCAAAACAGACATCAGTTACAGAGGTTCCATTTCTACATACCCATGGTATCAGACTACAAAACACTTGGTTACTTACTGAATTGCTTTCCTTTCCCTTAATAGGCTATGAACTATTGAAAGGCAGAGAGTATGTATACTTTTCACATCGTGACCACTACATCTGACGTAAATGCCTAACCCATAGTAGACACTAACTGAGGGTTCATTTCAATCAATTTCCATTTAGAAATGGCATAGTTAGACTTCACTTCCAAGAGGAAAGAGACCCTTTTCCTTCTTCAGTGATATCCTCTGAATGCAAAAAACAAGGCTGGGATTTCAATATAGTGTGTTTCATGTTTTTAGTTCTTTTACTATATTAGAAGGAAAATAATCATAGTACATTTACATATAACAAGTGAACAGGTGTTTTAAAGCAGCATGTATATGAATTTAAAGTAAAAAAAAAGTCATTGAGTTCCTTATAACTTAAAATAATTACTGTTTTCATGGGAGTGCGTAATTTTATAGTTCCTAAGTTCACGCCCATGAACTAGAGAGTCATTTACTAGTTACATCACTCAAAAAGTCATATGATATAAAATAATCTTAATAAGTACCTTAAAGAAACTTTAGACCTAGGTAGTACTTCAGAGATAGTCTCCCCAGATATTTTCAATTGAAAAAATTAAGTCTCTTAGAGATCAATGATTTACCAAAGTCACAAGCTGCTTTTATGACTGAATAGAGACATCATTATAGATACATGTCTTAGTTAGCTGTGCTACACTAAAGTGGTCACTGCAGCATCTAATTACCTATTCAATTTGATGCGCTCTCAACTCAGTTGCTGACATACCTATTTTACTTTGAGTTTATCCCATCATCTAATAAGATTTTCCCCAACTTTTCCACTTCTCATTGATCTCTATCTTTCCTGAACTCTTACACCAGTCAGACTAAAATTTTTAGTGCTCAACTATACAAGATAGTACTATGAAAAGAGCACAGACTTTGCTCACAGCCAAGAGATTACAGGATTTCTCTCTAGATAAGTTAACCAGCTGATGAAATCAGATCTATGGATACTGCAGTTGGGGGTCTTCATTGAAATGACCCGGCCACATTATCCTTCAGTGCAGAACAAAAACCAACAGCCTCTACATATATACCTAAAAATTTCAGTCAGCTTTTGTTTCTGGACCCTAAACTATAAATAGATAATTGTGGATCACTCCACATTTGAAGAAAACCTTTAAGCTGAAAGGCAGAGACCAAAATGAACAAACCAACAAAAAGTAATTCAAGACAACAGAGAACAGAAAAAATATTTTTAATTATAATAAATACCTTTTGAGAGATAAGATTTTGCATTCATGAAACAAAAATAAAAGGCCCTGTAAAGAAATATTCAGGAAAGCAAAATGAAATGTTAGAAGTTAAAAAATGATAACATAATTTTTTTAAAAAACCTCTAAGTGGATTGGAAGATATGCTGAGGAAATATCCCAGAAATTAAAACAAAAAGGAAAGCCCTGGAAGAGAGAAAAGTTAAGAAAAGTAATGGATTAGAAGTTATACAATATCCAAATGAGAGAGAGAGAGAACAGAGAATATGGAGAAAAAAAAATTATCACACAAATATTTTTTAAATTTCCCAGAAATGGAGGAGTATCAGTCAAGATAGTGGCATAGGTAAACATGGTATGCAGAACCTCCCGATGTTGTAAAAGACCGAAGAATCCCAAGCAATGCTTAGAGAAATGGAGTTACACAATTTTATTATGCCAGTGGTCTCAGAGGAGTTGCCTCCAAAGTCTGAGCAAACCAATATGGTAGAAGCTCTTCTTTTATGCCCTTTGGTTTTTCTGTCCCCCAAATATGGATGGGACTTCTGGACCTTTCGTGGGCTTTGCAAAAAGCCCCATGTGTTAGGATGGGTCCTTGAGACCATATCTAAGCCTGGCGCCAGCGCTGTAAACCTCCTCCGGGGGTTGTGTATTGTTCATGGTTTATGGCCTCTGTAAAATGTGAGCATTTAGGTAACAGGTCTTGCAAGACCAGATTGTGGAGAAAGGAGCAGTGACTTAATTATAGGTTATCAAGAATGTACATTCGGTTACTGGCACAGATTCAGATTACTAGTTCCCCTCTCTCCCCCAAACATCAGGGTTACATTGGAATTAGCCATTTAGCCGCCTCACCACAACCACATTAAAATTACAACTCAGTTACAGAACAACCATCATTCAGAATGCCAAAACTAGTTGAAGAGAAGTCTTACAACCAAGGCGATAACGAAAATGCCACATAAGACGTGTTGGAGTGCTAGAGGCCTGAAAAGGGCTGATGCCACACCCATGTGTGGTGGAAATCTGGGCTGAAGAGGTACCACCTAAGGAGAGAGGAGTCCCAGCCCACATCAGGCTCCCAGCACGGGTTTCCAGTGACAGGAAGAGAAGTCCCCATGACTTCTGGCTATAAAAATCAGTGGGGACAGATTCTGGAGCCCCAGGCATTCCTCTTAAAGGACCCATGCACTAACTTACTTGTACTCAATTGCTCTGAGCTCCAGCATTAGGGCAGCAGCTCAAAAAGTCACATCAGGGACATACAGGGAGGAACTGAATTATCTGGCTTCAGGAAGAGGGCAGGTGGGGCAGCTTTGGGAAGGCAGGGAAGAGTGAGAGATCAATCAAAGGACTTGTATGCATGCATATAAGCATAACCCATGGACACAGACAGTAGGGGGGTGAGGGTATGTGCTGGGAGGAGGGGGCGGAACGATTGGGGAGAGGTCAGTGGGGGAAAAAGGAGACATATATTGTTATATCGCAAATTAGCGAGCTGGACAAGACGCCTTAATGAACCAATTAGTTAGGAGTCATCTTTATTGCACGCAGGTTCAGAGCAGATTACCTCTGTCAAATTCTGAACACCCAAAGGAGGAAGCATTCTCTTTTTATATCTTTTTGGGTCCTTGTGTAAGTTATTTTTACAGACAATTTGTAACCTTAAGTACATATCATATCTAACAGACACCTGTAACCTTGAGTATCATATCTATACAGACACCTGGCATCAATATCAGTGTATCAGTTAGATGGCTAGCTTGCAAGGTCAGACAATTAAGTTTATCTTTTCTATTATTCAAGCTAAAAACAGAGTTGACTTACAGAATAAGACACTAATAATAACAATAGTTCAAACAGCAGTTTCAAACAGCAGTTTTTCCAAAGGAGGGATTGCTATGCTTCAATGTAATACTTTAAACAATAAAGATTTTTTTTTATTTTTTTTATTATTTATTTTATTTTATTTTTTTTTACATTTTATTGATTTTTTTACAGAGAGAAAGGGAGAAGGATAGAGAGTCAGAAACATCGATGAGAGAGAAACATCGATCAGCTGCCTCCTGCACACCTCCCACTGGGGATGTGCCCGCAACCAAGGTACATGCCCTTGACCGGAATCGAACCCGGGACCCTTCAGTCCGCAGGCTGACGCCCTATCCACTGAGCCAAACCAGTCAGGGCTAAAGATTTTTTTTTTAAAGTGCTGGCAGAGGCCATTGTTCCACAGAGCCAGCAGGTGGCACCATATCTGAGTCTCCATCAACCTAGTGAACACTGTTCACCTAGCCCTGGTGATTCCCAGAGATCTCACCGCACCCAACTTGTAGTGCCTTTTCCAGTGCCTTTTCCATACAAATGGCCTGTCTTGGCTCATACTTCAGACTTTCTTAAAATCTCTCAAACAGCCCTCACAGGTTTGGCTCAATGGATAGAGTGTCAGCCTGTGGACTGAAGAGTCACAGGTTTGATTCCGGTCAAGGGCACATGCCTGGGTTGCAGGCTCAATCCCTCATAGGGGGCGTGCAGGAGGCAGCTGATCAATGATTCTCTCTCATCATTGATGTTTCTATTTCTCTCTCCCTCTCCCTTCCTCTCTGAAATCAATAAAGATATATTTTTTAAAATAATAGTAATAATAAATAAAATCTCTCAAACAAGCAGCATTTGGTCTGTGCTTATCCTGTACCTCTTGCATTTGACCCCAGACCTAGCGCTAGCAGCAGCCAGTCTCGGTTTGCAGCTTGATCTCTCCTGGGTATATCCAAGCCCAGCACAAGTAGCAGTCATCTGCAGATCGCTCTGTAGCTCATGCTGGGTAGCCCCAGGCAGGGCACAGGTCATGGATGACCTTTCATTTTCTGGGAGGTCCCAGAGCCAGCACACCCAGTGGATAACTTCATACCACAATGGATTACAACCCAACCACAGACACGAGTGACAGACTCATCCATGAGGTGGACTCATTGGGCACCAAAGCTCCAATGAAGCAAGTCCTGCTCCTTGCTGTCTACCCCTGCACAGCAGCTCATTTACTGTAGTCACAGCCAGTCCTCAAAGACACATCATAAATAAAATGTAAAAGGTTAAAGACAGAGAGAGAATCTTAAACCAGCAAAAAAAGAAAGTGATTAGCTACCTACAAGGGAGCCCCATAAGACTTTCAGGTGACTTTTCAACAGAAACTTTTCAGACCAGAGGAATTGGCATGAACCACTCAAAGTAATAAAACGCAAGGACCTACAACAAAGATTATCCAGCAAAGCTATCACTTAGAATTGAATGACAGATAAAGAGCTTCTCAGTATTAAAGAAATGTTAAAAGGTCCTCTTTAAGAAGAGGAAGGAAACCCTAGCTGGTTTTCTCAGAGGTTAGAGCATTGGCCCATGGACTGATTGGTCTCAGGTTCCATTCTGGTCAGAGGTGCATACCTCCCTTGCAGGCTCAAAACCAGCCCTGTGGGGGCCGTGCAGGAAGCAACCAGTCGATATGTCTCTCACGTCAATGTTTCTCTCTTTCTGCTCCCCCCCTCCTCCAATTTTCTGTTTAAAAAAAAATCAATGGGAAAATATCCTTGAGAGAGGATTAACAACAACAATAACAACAAAAGAAGAAGGAAGAGGAGAGAAAAAGATAAAAAATATGAAAAAATAAAATGGCAATACATATACATCTATCAATAATTACTTTAAATTCAAATGGATTAAATGCCCCAATCAAAAGATATATGGTGACTGAATGGATAACAAAACAAGACCCTTACATATGCTGTCTACAAGAGACTCATTTCAGATCAAAAGACACACACAAACTGAAAGTAAAGGGGTGGAAAAAGATATTTCATGAAAATGAAAACAAAACAAAACAGCTGGAGTATCAGTTCTTATACCAAACAAAATAGACTTTAAAATAAAGGCTACAATTAGAACCAAAGAAGAATCCAGCAACTCCACTTCTGGGTATTAATCCAAAGGAACCCAAAACACTAAATCAAAAAAATATATACATCCATATGTTCATTGCAGCATTATTTACAATAGCCAAGATATGGAAGTAACCTAAGTGTCCATCAATAGATTAATGGATAAAGAAAAGTTGTGCATATATGCATACATACAAAGAAATATGACTCATAAAAAATAAGGAAATCTTGCCATCTGCAATAGCATGGTGGACCTAGAAGATACTGTGCTGAGTGAAATAAGTCAGTCACAGAAAGACAAATGCCAGATAATTTCACTTATATGTTAAATCTAAAAAACAAAATAAACAGAAGAGAAACAGACATAGATACAGATAACATTTTGACAGTTGCCAGATGGGAGAGGGATTGGGGAAATGGGTTAAAAAGGTGAAGGTCCCAGCCAGTGTGGTTCAGTGGTTGAGCATTAACCTAAGAACCAGGAGGTTATGGTTTGATTCTGGATCAGGGCACAAGCCTGGTTTTTGGGCTCGATACACCAGTGCAGGGCATGCAGGAGGCAGCAGATCAATGATTCTCACATTGATGTTTCTCTCTCTCGCCCTCTCTCTTTCTCTCTGAAATCAATAAACATATATTTTAAAATAAAAAATTAAAAGGTGATGGGTCTAAGAAGTATAAATTGGTAGTTACAGAATAGTCATGGGAATGTAAAAGTACAACATAAGGAATATAGTCAATAATCCTATCTAATAAAGAGGGAATATGCTAATTGACCATCACTCCATCACAAAGATGGATGCACCCACAGCTGAGGCCAAGTTCCCATAAGGAGCCTTAACAAGCCATCAGCAGGGATCCAGGGCAACTACCTCCCCCACCCCTGTGGGGCTTGACAGGGGACCTCAGGCTATGCCCCCCACCTGGCAGGACTTGACAGGAGACCTTAGGCCATGCCCCCCACCAGGTGGGCTTGACAGGGGACTTCAGGCAGCACCCCCCACCCCAGCACCAGGCTGAGGGACCTCAGACCGCACCTCTTGCCCAGCAGGGCTTGACAGGGGACCTCAGGCCATGCCCCCTGCCCAGCACCGGGCCAGGGGACCTGAGGCTGTGCCCCCATGCCTGGCTGGGCTTGACAGGGAACCTCAGGCTGTGCCCCCCACTCAGCGGGGCTTGACAGGGGAACCCAGGCTGCGCCCCCAGCCCAACGGGGCTTGACGGGGGACCTGAGGCTGCGCTCCCTGCCTTGACAAGGGTGGGACTGGCCGGGTCTGGAACTAGCCCAATGGGGAAGGGGTCAGCTGGGTCTGGGTCTCATGCAATTTTGAGGTGCATGTGGGTGGACAGGACTTGACTCTGGGTCCCGTGGTGCTCCCCAGACTCTGACAGGAGGAAGGTTTTCATATACACTTTACTAATTTTCTTTCATCTCTGACACTTCTATTATAGAGAAAGGGCAAATAGCAATATTAAATTATTTCCTCTAATTAATCCCCTTTTAATGTGCATGAATTTCGTGCACTGGGTCACTAGTATTGTAATAACTATATATAGTGTCAGATGGGTACTAGATTTATTAAGATGATCACTTCATAAGTTATATAAATGTCTAATCACAGGTTTGCACACCTGAAACTATAATATTGTGCACCAACTGTAATTTTAAATAAATTATACAAACATTTTTTAAAAGGAAAAAATTCCCCAGAAATGTCAGGCATGAATTTTCAAATTCAATCAGCCCACCAAGTTCCCAGCAGAATGGATTAAAAAGATCAATAACAAAGGACATAATTGTGAAATTGCAGAGGAATGGGAGTCAAAAAAAGATAGTAAAAACTTTGATGAAGGGCAAAAAGAAAATAGGTTATATGAAAAGGATGAGAATAAAGATTTCTTTGACCTTGCTAGTTAGGAATACTGGAAGCTATAACTCAATGAAGGAAAGCCTTTGAAAGTATTTTTTACCTAGAACGAAATACCCAACCAAATAATCAAGTGTGAGAGTAAAACAATGCATTTTCAGACATGCAAGTTAAAATAAAAATGTATCTCTTATGCACCCTTTCTCAGGAAGCAACTGGTGGCTGTGTGACACAAAAACAAGGCAGTTAATTATGAGGGAGGACCATACAGAATCTAGAAAATGAGAAACAGACACAAGGGGTATGATACAAAAGAGAATGTTCAGAATATTCCTGATGTGAAATGGTGCAGCCACTGTGGAAAACAGTATGGCATTTCCTAAAAATATAAGCAGAATTTTCACATGATCCAGCAATTTCACTTCTAGATATGTATCCAAAAGAATTGAAAGCAGAAAAAGGTATTTGCACACCAATATTTCTAGGAGTATTATTCACAAGAGAGGAAAGGTTGAAAAACCCCCAAATCCATCAACAAGTGAATTGATAAACAAAAGGTGATATATACATACAATGAAATATTATTCAGCCTTAAAAAGGAAAACAATTCTGATACATGCTACAAATGGATAAACTTTGAAAATATATGGTAAATGAAATAAGCCAGACACAAAATGGCAAATACATATGATTCTTTTTATATGAGGTACCTAGAACAACTATATTCATAGCGACAGTAGAATAGTGATCCAGAGGCAGGAGGGAGGACAGGGGAGAATCAGAGTCAATGTTTAATGACTGTAGAGTTTCAGTTTGGGATGATGAAAAATTCTGAAAATGGAGAGCAGTGATGATTGCACAAAAATGTGAATGTACTTAATGCCACTGATGTATACACTTAAAAATGGCTAAAATGGTAAATTTTTGCCACAATTTGAAACATAATTAGAAAAAAATAGGAGAAAATTAGACTTAACATCAAAATCATGATCCATAAAGAAGGTGATAAATTGGACTTTATGAAAGTTAAAAACCTTTGCTTTTCAAAGTCTTCATGAAAAGGATGAAAAAACAAACTACAGACTAGGGTAAAACATGTGCAAACCACATATCCAGCAAAGAACTAATCACTGAAATATATAGAGAAGTCTCAAAGCTCAACATTAAAGAAACACTTAATCCGATTGAAAATGGGTAAAAAGCACTGCATTAATTTTCTCTTGCTGCCACCCCAAACTTAGTTGTGGGGGTGAAAAAACACACACATTTTTGTTTTCTTATCATCATACGTCAAAAACAGGTCTCGGGAGCCTAGTTAAGGATCAAGCTGTCAGCAGGGCTATTTTCTTTTCTGGATGCTTTTAGAAGAGTTTATTTCTTTCCCAGTGGTCATTTGAATTCATTCATTGGCTCATGGCCCCTATCTTCATCTTCAATGCTAGCAATATTCCATCTCTCTGAAATATCTGCATCTTTGATCCTTCTTTGTCAGTCACATCTTTTCCTGAAAGGTTCCCCACTTAAGGACTCATACAGTTAGATTGGGTTTACCTGGATAATTCACAACAATTCCCCATCTCAAGGTCCATACCCGTAATTCCTTCAACAAAGTAACTTTGCTGTGTAAGGTAACATATTCTAAGGTTCTGGATTTTGATGTTATACTATCCTATATAATAAAAAGCTAATATGCAAATCGACCCAACAATGGAACAACTGGTCACTATGACATGCACTGACCACCAGACACTTCATGCAGGAGCTGCCCCCTAGTGGTCAGTGTGCTCCTAGAGGGGGAGCGCTTCTGAGCCAGGCTCATGGCTGGTGAGTGCAGCTGCAGTGGTGGGCAGTGGTAAGGATGTCTGACTGATGGGGAGTGGGCCTAATCTACCAGTTGGACATCCTCTGAGGGCTCCCATACTGCAAGAGAGCTCAGGCAGGGCTGAAGGACCTCCCCGCCCCCCCAGTGCACAAATTTCATGCACTGGGCCTCTAGTCATTGTGTAAGATGTTACCATAGGGGGAAAAAAAGGTGTGAAAGATATATGAGTCCTCCCTGTACATTTTGGGGGGCAACTTTCCACAGTTCATATGTGTATAGGATATTTTTCAATTCAGTTACATATTTTCACGTAAGTACCAGTTAGGATGCCTTTGAATGTAAGTAGCAGACAATCCAAACAAAAATGAATTAAATAAGTAGATTTTGATTTGTCTCAACAAAAATTCAAGAGATAGGGCAGTTTGGGTTTAATTAATTCACCACCTCAACATGATCATTGATTGAACACTCTGCTTCTTGAAATATTTCTGTTCTTTCATTTCCAGAATGTTTTTGTCCTAAAATAGTCCCCATGCTCGCAAAATGACTGCAGCAGCCCCATCAATCCTATCCTCCTACAAAAATGTGCAAAGGCTGGAAGAGAGGAAGTTCCTTACATGGGTTACCTTTTATTCCAATTACAGTTGGCGTTCAATATTATTTTATACTAGAGGCCCAATGCATGAAATACATGCACAGATGGAGTCCCTAGGCCTGGCCAGCAATCAGGGCCGATCAGGTTCCCCACCTCCCCACCTCTCCCCCTCCTCCTTCCCTCACCGCCCACATCCACCACCACCCACCTCTGGTTCCCCATCCCAGCCTGGGGGCCCGGCCCCGATCAGGTGTTTGGGGCCTTCTGGCCAGGGCGAGGGACTGGGAGGCTGGCCAGCAGGCCCCATCGGCAATCAGGGCCTGGGGGCTGGGGGCAGCTCCTGCATTGAGCGGCTGCCCCTTGGTGGTCAGTGCATGTTATAGCAACCAGTTGTTCTGGTCATTGCATTGTAATGGTCACTTAGGCATATATATAATAGTGGCCCGGTGCACGACATTCCTGCACATTAAAGGGGAATTAATTAGAGGAAATATTTTAATATTGCTATTTGCCCTTTCTTTATAATAGAAGTGTCCAGCCGGCCCCACCCCCATTGGGCAACACCAAGACCTGGCTGGCCCCACCCCCATCAAACCCTGCTGGGAGGGGGAATGCAGCCTCACATCCCAGCGCCAGGGCAGGGGAGGCGTGGCCTCAGGTCCCCCAGCCGCAGTGCTAGGGTGGGGGGCGCAGCCTCAGATCCCTCGGCCCCCTCAGATCCCATGCCACGCAGCCTCATCCAGACCTGCCACGCCTCATAAATGCACCTCCTGGTGACCGGTTGTTTGGTCATTACGGATGAAAATAAAGTCATGCACTTAAGCATGCACATTCATTTTCAATGCCTGATTTGTCTACATTCTCTAAATTGCAAAATAAATAAGATCTTCAGCCAGGTAGCATCATAATGCCAAGTTCTTTATATAACGACACATACCATTCTCTCCACTCAGTATTCTCCATTTGAATGGATTAAATGTATGTGACTCATATGAAAGGCACTGCTGCTTGCTCTTAATAGAGGAAGCATTAGCTCAAAACCTAATGCCATAAAGTGGTTTAAATGGCATATACTGACTTGAAGAACAGAAGGAAAAATAACGACAACAAAAAACAGCGTTTGGTGCTGTGGATGGCAGAATCCTCTCCCTTTACCTTTGTTTTTTTCTGCTTTTCCCATGAACCTATTTGCGCTCTGCCTCAAAATCAACACAGAAGACAAAATCAGATGCTGTAATCTGCATTTCAGAGTGCATTTGAGTACAAAGAGCTGTTTTTCAATCTTTACCTTTTTTTTTTAATCAATGCAGCTCAAACTTGCTCCCAACTTCCAGGAGCCAGGCCAACATGGCTGTGCGGACACACCTTTGCTAGGTGCTGTCAGGCTTCAGGGCTGGGGCAGGGAACATGCCAGGTGTTGCTGGAAACGAATCAGCTCTCCTCTCTACATAGCAGGAGTCTTTTTATTATAAAATGCAAAGCAGCAGCCATTTTCCATTACCCCCATTCCCAGCCCTCCTCACCCGGGGGCATAGGAAGGGGCTTGGGAGGATATTTACTCTCAGCTCTTTGATTTCTCTTATTTAACTGAGCCCAGTGACAGCTGCTTCTCTGAGGGCAACGCCAGCCGGCTCAGGGCTAGCCGCACCTGGAAGGTAAGTGGCAGAGCTGACCTGGGGCTTTGACCAAGCCCGAGTATGCAGGTCACAGCAACCTCGGCAGGTGGGCTGCTCCCGAAGACTCTAAGCCCCTCCCAGCTCCACACCCCAGCTTCCTGCTCTCCCCCTTTCACCCACAGGCGCCACCGGCATGGTGTGCCCCAAGGCTTGGTGTGCAGACGCCAGGATTGCAGGTTCAAGACGCTCCACCTCCTCCTAGCTCTTTGAGCCATAAGTGCCGGCAGGGATCTTTCCACTCGGTCTTGGTCTTTGGTCACTGCTGAGGTTTTCTGGACTCTCTAGGCCAGGGACAGCCAGGACCTTTGTCTCTGATCAATGCCAAGCCTGAAGCCTGCTTGGGGTACCCCCAGCCCCGGGAAAGTGTGGGGCATGGCCAGCCTGGTTGAGGGGCCGTGGGGGAGTGGGGGGTTGGCTAGCTGCCCCACCCTCAATTGGGTGGAAGAGGCTGATCAGGGGTGATGCCAGGGGAGGGGCTGGGCAGGGGAGCCATCTTGTGACAGTGTTATGGCATGAGGGTCAATTTGCATATTACCTCTTTTTTAGATAGGACTAGAGGCCCGGTGCATGAAATTCATGCACGGGGCTGGGAGGGAGTGTCCCTTAGCCCAGCCTGCAAAGTCTCCAATCTGGGATGGCTCAAGAGATGTCCCAACAGGCAGTCAGACATCCCTCTCACAATCCAGGACTGCTGGCTCCCAACCTCTCACCTGCCTGCCTGCCTGATTGCCCCTAATTGCTTCTGCCTGCCAGCCTGATCCCTCCCTAACCACTCCCCTGCCAGCCTGATTGCCCCTAACTGCCCTCCCCTGCTGGCCTGGTCACCCCTAACTGCCCTCCCCTGCAGGCATGGTTGCCCCCAACTGCCCTTCCCTGGAGGCCTGGTCCCCCCCCAACTGCCCTTCTCTGCCAGCCCGGTCACCCCTAACTGCCCTCCCCTGCAGGCCTGATTGCTACCAACTGCCCTCCATTGCAGGCCTGGTCCCTCCCAACTGCCCTCCCCTGCTGGCCATCTTGTGGTGGCCATCTTGTGTCCACATGGGGGCGGCCATCTTTGACCACATGGGGGCAGCCATCTTGTGTGTTGGAGTGGCAGTCAATTTGCATATTACCCTTTTATTATATAGGATTAGTTTCAGGTGCACAGCACAGACATTCATAAAATTTACAAAGTGATCCCACCAATAAGTCCAGTACTCACTTGACACCATACGCAGTTATTACAATACTAGAGGCCCGGTGCAAGAAATTTATGCACTAGGGGTGGGGGGGTTGCCCCTCAGCCCAACCTACACCCTCTCCAATCTGGGACCCCTTGGGGGATGTCCAACTGCCTGTTTAGGCCCGATCCCTGTGGCAGTCGGACATCCCTTTCACAATCTAGGACTGCTGGCTCCCAACTGCTCACCTACCTGCCTGATTGCCCCTAACCACTTCTGCCTGCCAGCCTGATCACCCCCTAACCACTCCCCTGCCAGCCTGATCGATGCCTAACTGCTCCACTGCCAGCCCGATCGTCTCCAGCTGCCCTCCCCTGACAACCCGGTCACCCCCAAATGCCCTCTCCTGCATATTTCCTCTTTACTAGATAGGGTTTTTTCTTTAGCATATTGGACAGCCCTAACTGGTTTGGCTAGGTGGATGAAGCATTGGCCTGCAGACTCAAGGGTCCCAGGTTCGATTCTGGTCAAGAGCATGTACCTTGGTTGGGGGCACATACCCAGTGGGGAGTGTGCAGGAGGCAGCTGATCGATGTTTCTCTCTCATTGATGTTTCTAGCTTTCTATCCCTTACCCTTCCTCTCTGTAAAAAATCAATAAAATATATATTTAAAAAAAGGAAACATTTAAGATTCCTCCATATCTGCCTGGCTTATGTGACTCAGTGGTTGAGACCCCAGGCTGCCACCACTGGAAGGGGATCGCGCCCCAGCCAGGCTGAGACCCCAGCCCAGGCTGCCGCGCCTGGCCAGGGATGGCACTGTGGGGGGTGCACACCCTGGCCAGGCTGAGACCCCAGCCCGAGCTGGGGTCTCAGCCTGGCCGGGGATCACGCAGCAGGGGTGTGTGGCCCTGCGGGCCTGAGACCCCAGCCCAGGCTGCCACCACGGCCGGGGATCACTCCGGGCGCTGGCGCCTCCCAGCCGCACACCCCGGACTGCCGCCGCTGGGCGGACTGGGGGACTCTGGCGGGGCTAAGAGGACTGGGCACCACCATCTTGTAGATACAAGATATCGATCTTGTAGCTATGGGTGCCACCATTTTGTCATGGAGTGATGGTTAATTTGCATGTTACTCTTTTATTAGATAGGATAGAATTATTGGCTATGTTCTCTATGCTGTACTTTACATCCCCATGACTTATTTTGTAACTGCCAATTTCTATTTCTTAATCCCTTCACTTTTTTCACCTTCTTACCCCTCCCCTGCTCCAATTCCCCTTCCATCTGGCAACCATCAATTTATTCTCCATATCTATGAGTCTGTTTCTGTTTTATTTATTTTGTTTAGGTTCCACATATAAGTTAAATCATATGGTATTTCTCTGTCTGATTTACTTCACTTAGGATAATGCCTGCTAGGTTCATTCATGTTGTCACAAATGGTACAATTGTATTCTTTTTTATGGCTGAGTAATATCCCACTGTGTGTGTGTGTGTGTGTGTGTGTGTGTGTGTGTGTGTGTGTATGGGCTCATGTGTACCACATCTTTATCCAATCATCTATCAATGGACACTCAGTTTTTCCCTATCTTGTCTATTGTAAATAATGCTGCAATGAACATAAGGTGCATGTAACTTTTGTGTTTTGGATTTATTTGGATAAATATCCAGAAGCGGAATTGCTAGGTCATATTGCTAGTTCTGTTTTTTTAATGTTTTCAAGAACCCCCATATTGCAAATTGGTGTTGCACCAATTTGCAACACCAACAATAGTATACAAGGGTTCTTTTTTCTTCATATCCTCACCAATACTTGCTGTTTGCTGATTTATTGATAATAGTCATTCTAACAGGTGTGAAAAGATATATCGTTGTGGTTGTAATTTACATTTCTCTGATGAATAGTGATGTTTCCTAACTTTTCATATGTCTGTTGGCCATCTGTATGTCCTCTTTGGAGAAGTGTCTATTCAGGTCCTTTGCCCATTTTTTTATTGGATTGTTTGCTTTTTTGGTGGTAAGTTGTATGAGTTCTTTATAAATTGTGGTTATTGCCCCCTTATCAGATGTATCACTGATGAATAACTTCTCCATGTGTTCCTCTTTTATGACTAATGAAAAGCCATTGGGAGTTTTTCAAATCTTATTGGCCAGAATTGCATCTCATTCTTATTCCTAAATTAGTATGGCTTAGAATGTAGTAGAACTCTCAAGTTTATGGCTCTCAATACCAAAGAGCATTTAGTTACCTAAGAAGAAAGAGAAAACGGCCATTGGGTAGACAGCCTATATGTTTGCAATACCATATGTGCAACCGGGATTGAAAAAAATTTTTTAACTCTTAATACATTTGAAAAGAGCTCTAAAGTTATCCATTGTACCTAAGGCTACTATTACCTCCCCATGCAAGACTACAGCAACTTTCTTGTACTCCCTGCTTAAAATATTGTTGCTTTCTAATCCTTTCTCAACAATGAAGCACAATGATCTTTTTTTCTGTTTTCAGTTATAATAACATTAACCTCCTAAAATTATTCACTAATTTTTCATCAATACTGACAGTATGAAATTCAGGCTCCTTTTTTGACTTAATCCTTCAGCTTATTTTCTACCATTCTCTGCAAACTGTTCTCTGAACTCTGTGCGATTTCTTCCTTTGCTTCTTAGGTCCCTTCAGCCTGGCATCCCCTTGCTTTCCGTTACCAAACCTACCCGTTTCGACAAGGAGATGGCTTCTCAGCCAGGACGTCAACTCTTTCTCTTGGAAAGCTCCTCCACAATTCCTCATCCTGGTAGTGGTAGGCAAAAGAGTCTCTACTAATAGAATTGTAGGTGTGAGCTGGAAAAACAATGAAGAGCTATTGAAAAACAAATAAAAACTTCAAACCCGAGGCATGGTTATAAGCAGGGAGTTTTTGAATGTCAATTGTTTGTATCTCAGTGACAGCCTTTACATATGTTTTTCCCCCTATTGCTATGATGCTTTAGAAATGAAAGACCTGTTGGGCAAATAATAAAAAATAGCTTCCCAAACTACTGATTATTCATGAAATGTTTCCATTTATCGCTGAATCATAACATAGCTAACTATTGAGAAATGGAGTTATTGGTGAGCCTGAGGAGGTATTCTTGTTTTCTTCTATCAAGGCACATATTACCTCATATCAAATGTTTCCTTCTCAGCTTCATTACTTATCCACTCATATTTTTCTCTCCTTTAATATGTCATGAAACTTTATGTTAAATGCTTTTCCCCCCACTGTTTATGAAATGAAGAAAGAAAACAGGAAATTTATAAGCTATTTGGTAAGAAAAAGGAATATCAATGTAATAATCATTTAAAATTATATTGGCACAAATCTACAGCATTATTTCTCTCTCATACTCTGATGAAGCTAATGGAAAACAAAACTAGCAAATTCAAATAGTTGCATAAATTGAACACTGGAAAATACCAGTTGTTGCACTCTAAACATTCCATCTAAAGTTTGAGAGGGGCACCCTCGCTAGTTTGGATAGAGCATTGGCCTGTGCACTGAAGGGTCCTGGATTCGATTCCAGTCAAGGGACCAGGTTTCAGGCTTGATCCGCAGTGGAGGGCATCTCATCATTGATGTCTCTATCTTTCTCTCTCCCTTCCTCTCTGAAATCAATAAAAATATATTTAAAAAAAATAAAGTTTGAGGGGGTATGTTTCTCTACAACAGTTATTTAAGTATTTTATGTGAAATTCCTTGCATAACTGCATGTACAGCCATAATTAGTATACTTTCCCTGACTTCATGCCCACAACTTTGAATCAATATTAAGCAATAAGAAAAGATATACTAGTATAGTATACATGGAACCTGTTATTGGGATTTAAGAATGTGTTGGAGCCAACTATTTAAGTGAACTATTTGATTTCCTCACCTGTTATGGGCATAGAGGATAAAATAGAAAAACAACAACAACAACAAAAAAAAACCCTAAGGATCTACAGCGTAGATTCTACACCAAACACCAAACTCCTAGGACTGTAAGAGGATTTAACATTCTGAAATTTGTTCCCTCAGCTTGTTAGTAGTTTAATCTTCAAGTGTGATGGTACGTGAGCTCCTAAACTTGTCTTCCTTTGAATTAGAAGTCTGGTAAGCTTAACTGAGATGGGATGGCAACCCATGATCTGTGGGGCAACCACAGATGCCCCACAAACCAGTTGGAAGACCAAACTAGAAATATGGATGAATTACTGGAGTCTGTACATGGGACAACTCCAGAGAGTTGTAGCTCCTGGAGGCTGTAGCTATGGGAGTGGGGGCAGTGTTTCTACCATCCTACTGACTTTTCCTCTGGGAATCCCTACAGGGTCCCATAAGATCGGAGGATGCAGAGAACCCAGAGAATGATCCCCCTCGCCATGACACTGACTCTAGATTACTTTCAGAATAATCAAATAACCACAACACTTTAAAGACTTTATGCCTGGTGATTCTGTTTGCATATTCATTTATGAGTTGAATTGAGGAATTCAAGCCCCAAATCCTCACTCCATTTATTCTATTCAAATAAATGTGAATATTTTACTTGAAGAATGGAGCAGGGTAAGAATTTCTAAGTAATTGACTTAGTTCTCCCCCTTTAAAATGGAGATATTCACTAATCCTGTATTTTCTTAGTACCTACTATGCGCAGGTATAGGAATCAAGAATCCCTGAGAGCCCTAGCCAGTTTGGCTCAGTGGATAGAGTGTCAGCCTGCAGACTGAAGGGTCTCAGGTTTGATTCCAGTCACGGTCATATGCCCAGGTTGTGGCCTCCGTCCCTAGTAGGGAGCATGCAGGAGGCAGCCAATCAATTATTCTCTCTCATCATTGATGTTTCTTTCTCTCTCTCCCTCTCCTTTTCTCTCTGCAATCAATAAAAATATATTTTTTAAAAATAGAAAAGTTTATATCTAACATCATACTCAATGGGAAAAAAACCTGAAAAATTAAAAATAGAACTATCACATGATCCAGAATTCCTACTTTTGGTATTTATCTAAAGAATTTCAGCCCAGATCTTGAATAGATATTAGCATTCCTATGTTCATTGCAGCACTATTTACAATAGCACTATTTACAAGACATGGAAACAACCTAAATGTCTAATGATAGTCATACATGTAATACTATTCAGCCTTCAAAAAGAAGGAAATTTGAAATATGTGACAAGTGGATGGACCTTGAGAACAGTATGATAAGTGAAATAAACCAATCACAGAAAAATAAATTCTGCATGATTCTGCTTATATGAGGCATCTAAACTAATCAAATTCATAGAATCAAAGAGTAAAACTGGTTGCCACAAGTTGGGGTGGGGCAGTAATTGGGAAGTTACTAATAAGTTTCAGTTAGACAAGATGAACAAGCTCTGGAGACTTGCTTGTACAACACTGTAGTTATAGTCAACAATGTATACTTAAAAATTTGTCCAGAGGGTAAATCTCTGTTACGTGTTCTTGCATAGATTTAATTTTTAAAAACTAAAATACAGGCTGTGCATATTCTGCAAGTTAGAAATCCCACTTCTAAGCATATTCCCTAGTGAATCTTCCACATGTATGAAGTGTCATGTACAAAATAAATACTACAGCATTATTTGTAATAGTAAAAACTTATTAAAAACCTGAATGAGCCCTAGCTGGTTTGGCTCAGTGGATAGAGCATTGGCCTACAGACTGAAGGGTCCCAGGTTCGATTCCAGTCAAGGACACATGCCTGGGTTGCGGGCTCAATCCCAATAGAGGGCATGCAGGAGGCAGCTGATCAGTGATTTTCTCTCATCATTGATGTTTCTATCTCTCTCTTCTCCCTTCCTCTCTCCGAAATCAATAAAAATATATTTAATAATAATAAAAAAACTCTGAATGAGCACCACAGAGAGAATTTCCAATAAGCTGTGGAATACTACATGCAATTTGAACAAATAAAGTAAAGCAATCTATATTAGTATGCCTAGATTTCAAAAACAGTGTTAATTTAAAAAATATGTTGTAATGTTTTGTTTAAAATTTTTTTAAAAAATTCTATGCCTCATTTATCTTTATGCACTGCTAGAAAATTGAAGTCTTTTTCATCCTTACATGAATTCTCTTTACTGTCTTACTATTGCCTTCTCTTTTCATTTGTTAAGAAATAATTTTCTTGCTGTTATAATAGTAAGAACAATACTTGTTTCCTGGCTTGTTACAAGATTGTATTTCCATTCACAAATTCGTCATGGTATATTAAAGCACAAATGAGGTAGCTATAATCAATGGCATTGGATCTCTAAAATACAATTACAGTGCTTCACAATTTGACTGGAAATGACAGATTGTAATTTGGATTACAGCGTATTACAATTAATTATAAATTGCCAATAGCAAATACATTTAACCCCCCTTCACACTTGTAATCAGTCAAGCATGAGATAAAGCGTATCAGGGAACACAAATCATTACAAAATAAAAAACACAGGTACTTGTGGAAGAAATAATGCAATATCCATTTCTGTTAAAGTCAACTTTCATTTTAATACTTTTATTTTGGAATTTAAAAGGCAATTCTTGTGGCGAACCATTTCATTAAATTTACTCACAAAAAACACACACAGTTAATTTGAAGGGAAAAACTTTCAATATCTCCTATGAAAATAGCTTACTCTTTAGAAAGAACTGAATTAAAACATGCCCTTCTTTACATAAATAACATGCAGAATTTATTTATTTCTGTTATTGAAATGTATTTTCATAAAGAGAATAATAACCAAACATAGAGAGCTCTGACCAAAATGATGTAACCTTTGACCATACTTATCTGCTAATAAGTCTAATGTGGTTAAGTTGTTAGCATGTCTCATGTAGTGCCAGTAGCATATATTTATTCTAAGTCTATATTGAATCCCAGAATATTGGAAATTTCCCTTAGGAATACTAATAATACACCAGGAAACTCATATACTCTCTTTCCAAGATACTAAATTTCACTTTATGAATTTGAAATTGCATTCCAAAAACAAATTTTTCTTCTTATTAGATTGTGCTTGTTATAAAGATTATCATTCTACATGCATTTATCAAGAATTGCTCAATATGCAAGCTTGAAACAAGGATTAAGTTAACTTCTTTGTGGTGAAAAATGAACAACAGGGCACCATTTAATAAGAAGAATTAATCTACACTAGTACCACAATCTCCTAATAGAATTCATGCTCCTCTTTCTAATTCACTCTCAGAAAGTAATTTAAGGGTTGAAAGAACTGGTTGATAATTAACCTTTAGAAGCTTCAAGGAAGAAGGATTTTTTTTTTTTTTTTTAGTTGCTATTAGTGTCCCATAAAGTAACAATTAAGCACTTGGTCTGCTCTCTTGTCCCCTCAAGTGTCTGGATCCAATTACTAGTTATGACTACAAACAACAACAACAAAACAATAACAGGAACTTCCGTCTATGGCCCAGTATTACTGCAGAGGACCGTAAGCAACCATTGGAGACATTTTGCCTCTTTCAGCAGTCTAACTTTCATCTTCCCTAGTAGCCCGCCCCATTTGTCAAGGATTACTTATTCCAGTGGTTCAGAATAATCCGAAAAATTTTTAAAAAGTTTATGCTCAGTTCTTGACCTTACCAATACTTCTGGGAGTGGGGTCCAGGTATCAGTACAGGAACTCCCCTAGTGATTCAAATGTGCACTCAAAGTTAAGAACTTCTGTTCTTGTCTCTGAACTTCTTTCCTTCCTGTCTTTGGTTTAAATTTACTTGAGCAGCAGAAGTATTTTCAAAAACTCCTAATAACACAAATGAAAGGGATAAACGATGTGATGGTTAATTTTATGTATCAATTTAAGTGGCCATAAGGTGCACAAATAAAACATTATTTCTGTGTGTGTGTGTGTTGTGGGGGCGGGGGAGGAGGTTGACAGTGTTTCTGAAGGAGATCAGTATGTGAATTAATGGACTCAGTAAGTTGCCCTCCCCAATGTGTTTGGGCATCATCTAACCTATTAGTGGCCTAAATAGAACAAAAGTTGAGAAAGGAAGAATTTATTCCTTTATTCTTGTCTCATTGCTTGAACTGGGACTTCTCATCCCATCTTCTTTGCCCTGGGACTGGGAATTACATCTTCAGCTCCCCTGTTCTCAGGGCTTCAGACTTGGATTGAATTACATCACTGGTGTCCCTGGGTCTCCAACTTGCAGACAGAGGATTGTGGGTCTTCTCTGTCTCCATAATTGCATGAGACAATTCCTCATAATAAGTCTCCAGATAACCATGTGATAGAGGATAGATAGACAGATAGATAGATAGATAGATAGATAGATAGATAGATAGATAGATAATAGATAGATAATCTCTGGTTAGTTCTGTTTCTCTCGAGACCACTGATAGTGTCTTTAGGCAATTTAAATCTCCATTGTTGCCCTAACCAGTTTGTCTCAGTGGATAGAGCGTTGGCCTGCAGACTGAAAGGTTCTAGGTTCGATTCCGGTCAAGGGCATGTACCTTGGTTGTGGGCACATACCCCGTAGGAGGTGTGCAGGAGGCAGCTGATTGGTGTTTCTCTCTCATCGATGTTTCTAACTCTCTATCCTTCTCTCTTCTTCTCTGTAAAAAAATCAATAGAATATATATATTTTTTAAATCTTCATTGTTTGCAAAATTCTAATATCAATTCATTGGAGATCTAGGGTTCCAGTGTACCATTTAAAAACTACTTTTTCAGGCCTTGGAATATCCCGGAGCATTTACTCAAATTGGGTGAATGGTGCCATAGTGACCCCCCATGCACTCCTCATACATTCACGTATGGATCGGTCTCTGAGCTAACGTGGCAAATACAGAGATAAGAACAATCCTTCCAGTCTTCAAAATAGCTCTTGGTCTAATGTAGAAGACCAAGACAATTCAATGTGCATTCATTCAACATAAATTGAGTTCTTAGGATGTTCAGCTTGATTCTGTGTTCTAGGAATGCAGAGAAAATCCTTATACTCTCTGATTTTACCTTCTAACTAGGAAAAACAGACATAAACAAAGTAAATAAAAATTATATTATGTTAGAAGGGATAGGAAGTGTTGAATAAGTTATAATTTTAATGTGGATAGAAGTCATGGGACACAAGAGAAAATACAGAAGAGACACCTTGAAAATAGTTATACTTGACCTTGGTAAAAACAATTTTGTGGAGTGATGGGGTCAGGTGGGAAATTGCAGTAGTTTGAAGAATGAAGAGAAAATAGGAGAACATACATAGAGGTACCAATGTGAACTTTCAATAAATCCTATATAATAAAGGGGTAATATGCAAATTGACCATCACTGCAACACATAAGATAGCAGCCCCATGTGGACACAAGATGGCTGCCACAAGATGGCTGGCAGGGGAGGGCAGTTGTGGATAATCAGGCCAGCAGGGGAGGGCAGTTGGGGGAGGGGGGAACCAGGCCTGCAGGGGAGGGCAGTTGGGGACGACCAGGCTGGCAGGGGAGGACAGTTAGGGGCAATCGGGCTGGCAGGGGAGCAGTTAGGGGTCAATCAGGCTGGCAGGGGAGTGGTTAGGGGGTCATCAGGCAGGCAGGCAGGCAAGTAGTTGGGAGTCAGCAGTCCTGGATTGTGAAAGGGATGTCCGACTGCCTGTTTAGGCCTGATCTTGGGCCTAAATGGGCAGTTGGACATCCCTCGAGGGGTCCCAGATTGGAGAGGGTGCAGGCTGGGCTGAGGGACACACACATCCCCGTGCATGAATTTCGTGCACCAGGCCTCTAGTTTTATTATAAAACAGGAAAGAAGAGATGCTCATAATTAAGGATGGACTTTGTTTAAAGTAGGAGGTTCTTTTTAAATATGTTTTTATTGATTTTTAGAGAGGGAGAAGGATAGAGAGATAGAAACATGATGAGAAAAAACACATCATCAAGTGGCTGCCTCCTGCACATCCCCTACTGGGGATGGAGCATGCAACCCAGACACGTACCCTGACTGAGAATCAAACCGGTGACATCTTGATTCGTGGGTTGATGCTCAATCACTGAGCCATACCCACCGGGCATAAAATGTGAGGTTCTTGATCATGTTTCTAATTCTAAGAAAAGGGCCAATAGAGAATTCTGTTCAATATGCTGTGGAAAAAAATGAGATCATCTATAAAAATACCACTATATGGGAGATGTATTATAAAACTGTACAACTGAACCCTATATAATAATTTTATTAACTACTGTCACCCTAATAAATTCAATTTTAAAATTTCAAGCAAAGATGAATGCATGATAGAAAAATCTTTATGACCAGACCATGAGCTAAGCAAAGAGTTATTTTATTTTTAAAAATACATATTCTATTGATTTTTTACAGAGAGGAAGGGAGAGGGATAGAGAGCTAGAAACATCGATCAGCTGCCTCCTGCACACAGCCCCCCCCCCCCACCGGGGATGTGCCTGCAACCAAGGTACATGCCTTTGACTGGAATCGAACCCAGAACCCTTCAGTCTGCAGGCAGACGCTCTATCCACTGAGCCAAACCGGTCAGGGCACAAAGAGTTTTTAGAAACAACACCAAAGCACACTCAATAAAGGAAACGATTGCTAGATTTCATCAGAATTTAAAACTTCTGCTCTTTGAAAGACATGAAGAGAATGAAAAGATAAGCTGAACAAAATGTTTGTAAATCATGTATCTTTTAAAGAACTTATATTCAAAATATATAAAGAGCCCTAGCCGGTTTGGCTCAGTGAATAGAGTGTTTGTCCACGAACTGAAAGGTCCCAGGTTTGATTCTGGCCAAGGGCCCATTGCTCGGTTGCTGGTTCCCCGGCCCTGTTTGGGGTGTGTACAGGAGGCAACCAATAGATGTGTCTCTCTCACATCAATATTTCTGTCTCTCCCTCTTCCTTCCACTCTCTCTAAAAATCAATGGAAAAATATCCTCTGGTGAGGATAAACAAAACAAACAAAAGCTAAAAAACCCTCCCCAAAAAATAAATAACTCTCAAACAAAATAATTTTAAAAATCACAATAAAAGATGGGCAATGGGCAAAAGATTTGAACAGACATGTCACCAAGAAGATACACAGAGCCCTGGCTGGTGTGGCTCATTTGGTTTCTGGCTTGATTCTGGGTCAGGGCTCAAACACCGGGGAGGGATAGGGATCATGCCGGAGGCAGCCAATGTTTCTCACCCTCTCCCTCGCCCTTCCTCCCTCTCCCAAACTCAATAAAAATATTTTTTTAAAAGAAGATATACAGAAGTCAACTAAGCATATGAAAAAATGTTCAACATTATTTGTCATTAGGGAAATGCAGATTGAAACCACAATAATATACATACCTATTAGAATGGTTATAATTTAAAAGCCTGACCATATCAAGTGTTGGCAAGGATGTGGGAGAACTGGAACTTTCATACTGCTGGTGGAAAGGTAAAATGGTACAACTACTTTGGAAAACACTTTGGCAGTTACTAAAAGTTAAACATACACCTACCAAATAAGCCAGCCATTTTACTCCTAGGTAGTTATTCTGCACACAAATGTTTACAGAAGCTTTATTTGTAAAACCACAAATGGAAAACCACTCAAATGTCCATCACCAGGTGAATGAATAAACAAAAAAGCAGTTATATCCATACAAAGGCATATTACTGAGCAATAAGTAGGAATGAACTATCAATAAACACTACAACATGGATGAATCTTAACATAATTATGCAGAGCGAAAGAAGCTAGACTCAAAAGTGTACATACTATATGATCCATTTATATAACATTCTAGAAAATTCAAGCTATTCTATTGTAAAGGAAAGCAGGAATGGAGGAAAAGGATAAAGCATAAGGAAACTTTTGGGATTGATGGATATATTCATTATCTTCATTGTGATGACAGTTTCACAGGTCAAACTTGTCAAATTGCACACTTTATATGTACTTTATTTTATATCTATTCTTCTTCAACAAAGCTAATTAAAAAATTTTAAATTACATACAGAGTTCTACCTCCTGTTTTTTTTTTTTAAAGAAACTTAACATATCTTGTTGATTCTATCTTTTAAATACACAAAACACCATCATTCTTTTTTATAGCTACTTAGGATTCTATTATACACATGCAATGTAATTTGATTTTACAATTCTCCTACTGATGTCAATTTACAAACAATGCATTGAAAAACTTGTACAAACTTGTTTCCGTCATATACAGGCATATTTACAGGATATATTTCTAGAAGCAAAAGTGTTAGGTCAAAAAGAAATACATTTACAATTCTGATTGTTATTGCCAAATTGAACAGTTTTCAATGCAGGAAACAGAACCATTCCAGGCCTCTTAAACAGGAAGGCACTTGTAGGGAATGTGAAGCTTCCAAAGTCATTGGGAGAGTTAAAGGAATAGGGTGTAGGGATCTAGGTTGAGCCTCCTGGAATGAATCCTGCCATGATACAGAACTGATTCACTATGGGAGCTTTTACTTCTGGGGTCATCACTGAGCCATGCTGGAAGCCAGAGGCCACCACCACAGCCTCTCACACCTGGGAAACTGGGCAAGATCTCATAACCACCATTCAGGAATATGTCAGATTATGAAGCTACTGCCACCACTACCACTACTCCATATCCTGAAGTCAGAGGATGGACACTTGGTCGCTGCTGCATGGCAACAGGTTTCTCACAACATTGCAACATTCAAGAACCTCAAGAAGATGGCCTATGCCTCACTTCTCTTCCCAACTCATGTGGAAAACACATAGTTGAGAAAAAATCTAATTGGTTTCCAAAACTCTAGCTACACAAAAAAGTCTGGTAAATGTTTTTATTTCCACCCTCTCTAGGAAAGTAAATTGACAATTGACAAAATACAGAATATGTAGTTCAGCATCCTGAGTGGTTGTTCCAATATATGCCTCTACAAGTAAAAACACTTGCTTCCTAATTCTTACCAATAATATCTAGAACATAACACAATGCTTTATGAAATTAAAAAAATCTTCCCCAGGTGTGGCTCAGTTTCCTGGTCAAGGAACATACCTAAGTTTCGGGTTTGGTCCTGGTTGGGGCGCTGAAGAGAGGCAGCCAATCAATGTATTTCTCTCATACTGATGTTTCTCTCTCTCTCCTCCCCCATCCCCGCCTTCCTCCTTCTCTAAAATCAATTTTTAAAAAATCTTTCTTGATCAAACAGGTTTAAAAAGTAGTGTCTCAGGGTACTTTTATTTTGTACTTCTCTTAACAGTGAAGCTGAATTTTCCAGCTTGAGTCATTAGTATCCATTTCTGTAAAAACTCCATAGTTTTGGATCTTTTTCCTTTTGTACTATTGAACTTTTTTCTTATTGAATTATACGAGTTTTTTATATATTAAGCAATGTATAATATAATTTGCAAATTATTTTCCCCAAATTTGTCATTTTTATTTTGTTTATGGTTTTTGCTATGAAGAACTTATTTAACATAGTGATGTAATTTATCATTATAATTTTATAGTGAGAATCTTTGTTTCTGGATTTTATATTGAATTAGAAAAGCCTTCACACCACACTAAAATCTTTTACAATTCTCCCATGATTTCTTCAAGTACTTTAAACATTTCAGTTTTCACACTTAAAAGTGGATTTTATTTTGATATAAGATATGCATCCAACTTTATTTTTTTCCTGGAAAAAGCTACCTAGGTATCCTAACACCTTTCAATGAGTAAGCTATATTTCCCCACACTAAACTGAAATGTTATCTTAATCTTGTACTAAATTTCCATATCTGGGTCTATTTTTGACTTTTTAATTGAGTTCTAATATGTTTAGCCATATGCTAGGACAAAACTATTTTAATTACTAGAGTTCTCTGTTTTAATATTTCATAAGACTAGTCTACCCTCATTGCTTTTTCAGAGCTTTCCTGGCCAGTCTTGCTTCTCAAGGAACTTTGGAATCAGCTTTCTAGTTTTGAAAAAGCCTGATATTTTTATTGGGGTCACATTACATTTATAGATTATTTTACATTAATCTCCTCCACTTCCAATGTCTCTAAATACTCTAATTCTCCTCAATTTTAAAGGTCCTTGAGGACATGAATTTATACTAGTATATTTTGTGTACCTTTTAGAGCACCAGTAAAATGCTCTGCATTGAATGGCTCATGATTAACCCCTACCATGGAAATAGAAACACCAAGTGCCTGCTAAATTCTGAATCTGTCCAGTTCATTTATTCACCACTTTGTCAGGTCCCACTGATTTTCTTCTAAAGAGACTAATCAATTCTGCCAATTCATAGCATCTAATTCTTTTCTCCTGACAGTGATATCTTTTAAAGTGTCACTCATATATTTTACAACAAAGTAGGCATTTAGTTTATAAGTTTTTTCGTTAGATTTACATATGAGATTGCAGGGAAATTTAAATGTTTTAGTCTCAGGTTTGCTTGAACAGTCTTAGTGATACTTATACATTGTTCATAGCAGTGTTCCTAAATCTATGTATGATTTTATTTTAAAAAATACACACATTAAGTATAACGTGAGGAGAAATCCAAACTAAACATGTTCACATGTATGAAACAGATTACATTCTATAAACTACATAAGAAAATTAGTCTTCTTACATTAGGATATTATGTTAAAATATTTCCAAACCACACCAGTTAACTACATAGGAAGAATAAATCAGTCATGTGTTCATCTTAAAAATACTACACCAAATCAGAAGTTTCATGTGATAAAACATATGTTTCTTCCCCAGGCCTTTTACAAGCATGGTAAAAATTCTAACTTCTAAGTTAAACTTTCTAAAGTGAAGTTAGGTTAGTAACAATTGTGTGCTAGGAGTGAAAGATGAAAATTCAGGAAAGTACAAACAAAAAACAGCTCTTCAAACTGCCCAGGAAAATGGTCAAATATTTATAGATTTTCCTCACAGGGCCAGAAGACATTATCCCCTTCAGTGGTCAGCAAACTGCAGCTTGCAAGCCACATGTGGCTCTTTGGCCCCTTGAGTGTGGCTCTTCCACAAAATACCACGGTCTGGGCGAGTCTATTTTGAAGAAGTGGCGTTAGAAGAAATTTAAGTTTAAAAAATTTAGCTCTCAAAAGAAATTTCAATTGTTGTACTGTTGATATTTGGCTCTGTTGACTAATGAGTTTGCCGACCACTGCCCTAGCTTAACTTGAGCACTAGTCTCAAATCTCATGAGAAGGTTCTTTCACTGCTTCAGTAACTAATTCTTCTTTTGCCTTATATTGCACCTTATACCCCCTGGATCTTACATACCACACTCCCAACTCTCAAAAAATGAGGCATAAAATTTCAAATGTGCTAATACTTTAAAATTACCACCAAAGATCAACAAAGGCAGATAACTGAGATTTAAAGGTCTAACCAATGAGTTCATAACAATAGGATATGAATCCTGACCACAATACTCAAATTAAAACAGTGCAATTACTTTTTATTATTAATTTGGATTAACAGATTCATCAGTGTTAAGTGATAACCAGAGATTATGAATTAAGATTATGTTTTGCCTCTTTTCCTGTCCATTCATTGTTTCCCATTTGGGGTACCCCATCAGGCACCTGCAAAAGTTCCTTTTAGCATTTCTTGGTATATATATTAAAATGGCATAAAAATCCATTTGAGTTAATATAAATGTAATGATTTGCTTTTAATATCCCATTAAGTATATTGCAAAGCAACCAAAAAGCAAAAACAAAATAGCAAAATTATCTTGAAAAACTGAAGGAGTTAAAAACGTATACATTTTTCTAAAAATTTTTGTCCAAGATTAAGAATTTTAGGACACTAACTTCTACCCAGTTGTCAACACTAGGACAAAAATGGTGAACTTTCAGCTCAAGTTTTCTACCTCAACCATTTCCAAAAGATAACAGGCAATGCTTAATCATCTTAAAAAACAAAACAAAAGAAAACAAAAAAAAAACAGAGAGCAAAGATGGTAAGGGAATTTAGGACAGCATTACCAAAAATTGTACATATGGAAAATTTGGAATTTATCATACAAATGCCAGGTAGCTGGAAGCATCTGCATAATTTATTGATGAAAGAGAAAGGCAAATGAAGGAGAGGGGAGGGCTGACTCTGAAAAAGATATTAGCTACCTTTGGTAAGTAAAGGTCATAGAACCTATCTCAACCTTCCCTAATGATGTTAAAACTGACTTTAAAATAATGTCAACATAAGACATTATTAGGCTAAGGATATCCCCAAACTTCCTTATCATTAAACTAGAGGCCCAGTGCATGAAATTCGTGCACTCAGGGACGGGGGGCGGTCCCTCAGCCCGGCCTGTGCCCTCTCATAGTCCGGGACCCCTCGCTCCTTACTGTCCCCTGCAGCGGAGGCAGAAGAGGCTCCCGCCACTGCTGCTGTGCTTGCCAGCCCTGAGCCCAGCTTCTGACTGAGCGGTGTTTCCTCTGTGAGAGCACATTGACCACCAGGGGGGGCAGCTCTTGCGTTGACTATCCACCTCCTGGTGGTCAGTGCACAACATAGCGACCAGTTCTTCCACTATTCAATTTGCATATTAGGGTTTTATTATATAGGATATAAGCTCCCCCTCCCCCCTTTTTTTAAAAAAGCAGTGCTTGGCTTAGAGGTGCCTTTAAGTACCACTACAAATACTATGATTCTTCGACAATATATTTTTTAACTAGAGGCCCGGTACACAAAATTCATACATGGGCAGGGCGGGGGGTCCCCTCAGCCCAGCCTCCACCCTCTCCAATCCAGGACCCCTCGGAGAATGTCCGACTGCCGATCCCAGGGATCGGGCCTAAACTGGCAGTTGGACATCTCTCTCACAATCTGGGACCGCTGGCTCCTAACTGCTCACCTGCCTGCCTGCCTGCCTGATCACCCCCAACTGGCCCCCCATCCCCCCACCACCAGCCTGGTCACTCCTGCCTTCTCTGCCAGTCTGGGTGCCCCCGCTGTCGGCCTGGTTGCCCCCAACTGCCCCCCCCACCAGCCTGTTTACCCCAAACTGCCCTTCCCCCACTGGCTTGGTCACCAACTGCCCCCCAGCCAGCCTGGTAGCCCCCAACTGCCCCCTCTCCCCCCCCACACGATAGTGACCCCACGCAGCCTGCTGTTCAGTCATTTGGTCATCCCTCACTAACTCCCCTGCCGGCCTGGTAGCCCCACGCAGCCTGCTGTTCAGTCGTCCATCTGGTTGTTTCGGTCCTCATGGCCCCCGGCTTATTTATTAGGATGGCTATTTTTGGATTCTTGGCTTTTAATATTCTGAATCACAAACCAATTTTTCTTTAACTATACCCACCAGGATTCACTATCAATAAAACAGGACAAATAAAATTCACTTATCAGATTGAATAAAGCTCTCAACACCATACCCTTAAGCTTTAACTCTTAGTTCTGCATTTAAGGACCACCCTCCCACTTCTATGAATCATATCCATGGCAAACAGTCCACAGATTGTTTGCTTTTATGAGAATTGCTTTTATGGCACATAGTGATAACTTTACAAATAATTCTTCATCATGTTAGTAATTCTTTAAATTTTCTTTTATCAGAAGCAGCAGCAGCACTCCTAAAGTCTGACAAAGTAATGAATCAAAATGTTGAGAAATCAGGACTATCAAATGTCAACCTCAAGGCAACATATCAAAGAGAAGTACTCAGTAAATTAAATGCCTTATCTGACCATCTTCATTCAAGTTCAACCAAAATTATGTCCTTCATAAGTGATTTTCTTGTGCCACTACTGTTGGCCATTTTTTAAAATTTTTGAAGGGAGGAACTACTCATGCCAGCCACTTCTTCAGTTAAAGAACATTTCAGGTTTAAAAACATCAATACAGGATTCATGGGGGAATTTATATTGCATATAGTTTTGGTACAAAATCCTATCACCCTGGAGAAAGCCAAAAATTTTGTATTTCCCTTAAAGGCTTTTACCTTTTGAAGAACTGTCACCAGATCATGGAAATTATTCACCTTTTATGAATTAGTGCAGGTGAATTAATGCAGATAAATAGAAGTATTCCTTAATAACTGGCTCATAGAATCATTTTTAAAAACTGATGTCATTCATTTTCTCCCCAAAGGAGTCAAGAAGGGACCTGGATGTTACCTTTGATAATATACTATAATTAAAAATATACTATTAAAACTTATTGAAAAGATTAGCAGAAAATTCAGATAATCATTAAGCTATCTTTCTGGCCTATCTTCATATCAGGTAGGAAAAAGAGGACCTATACTCCCAATTTGGAAAGTGTATTTAGAAATTCACAAATTACACTTGGTCACACTCTCCAAACAGGCCTACTATGATTCATTAATGAATTGTTTCCTAGGTTACTATCTGGTGACAATGCAAAGAAAATATCTGTCAAAGGCAAAAATAAAAAATAATTGCTTTTTAAAATGCATTTTTTCTAGGTTAAAAAAAAAAGCAGCTGTCTAAATAAGCACAAGGCATCTGTTTCCTGCACTGTTACCACAAAATTTGGAAAAGCAATTTGGGCTTGAGGATCATTTAATTGCCCCCTTGAAGCTAAAAAACAAGTTATTCTATTTTAATCTGGCTTGAAAATTATTTGCAAGACCCAAAATCATTCTGGTCAGCTTTACCTCAACTTTCACTATCAGCTACAACTACTGTCATTCTAATTACCTCCAGTTTCACTGGTACATATCTGAACAAATACAGAATGTGAACATGCCTGGTTTGTTGACCTCATATCCACAGATAAAGTACTTACATACTGGAGTATGGGCAATGGCGCCCTAATTTTAAGCTCTAACTATAAAGGACACTAGGCACACAGCAGATACTCAATAAGTGAAAGTGACAGAACAGTCATGATAAACAGAATGTGTTTTACATTTTTTAAATGACCACTGGAAAATTAACAAAATCATGGAAAGTTGTGCTTTCAATTGTTATTTCCATTAAAAATCAAATATGAATAAATTCGAATTGTTGTTCTGGGGCACACACATTTAACTTTGTCATGGCACTAATATGCCAAACTATTGCTTTGGGAGTGCAGAGAAGTATCTGAAGTAATTGTTGGGGACACTGCAATGCTCCCCAAGTAGGAAAGTATGCCAAGAGAATGAATGAGTCTAACCCAAAACTACCTGGGTATTAAGGAGCTTGGACGTGCACACTCCTCTTTCTCAGCCATATTTTCACAGGGACTAGAAATCAATAATTCAAATTTACTTTCCCAGAGTGCTATGGTTACTCTTTAAGCTTAATTTACCATAAATATACTAATAAAACATCTTAAGAATCAGTTAACTTCTAAGTTTAAGAACTGTCAACACTGATTTAACTTTCGTTAAGGTGGAATTCTCGTTTGTTCTTGATAAATTGGTTGTTGATTGAGGATGGAATCTGACATAGGGTAAAAGTTGCTTTCAGGGAACTGAAACATATAAAGGTCAAGTATAATAAAAACATTTTTATATAATAGGGATACAAACACACCCTAAGTCGTTAACAATGGGTACCTCTAAAGAGTTATGTAGGATGGTAGGGAAAGGGAGATCTGAAAAGAAACTTAAAATTTTTTCACTCTAAAGGCACAGATCAAATGAAAGTTCACATTTTTGGTAACATGAAGTCTTGTGTGACATTACTTGAAGTTGTATGAAGACTTTAGTTTATCCTGTACTTTTCCCCTATCAATTATACTTCCCTCTTCCCTCAAATAAAAATCTAAAGAATCTGCTGAAGTTAACTCCTGAATTTTTTATATTAATCAGTCAAAAGTAGTCCAAAAATAATGTACTTCAAATTAATTGTAAGTAGATGCCATTCTAATTTCCTGATTTACACATTTAAAGGAGACTGATTCTAAGTAAGCACTGGTTTGCATTAAAATTTTATGATTCTAATGAAGTCCACCAAATTAACCAGATATCTTTTTGGAGGTTATTCAAAAAGGCAAAATATGCCCAAAGAGGTATGGGAGAAAAATAAAACGAAAGTCTGTTATACTGACACTATAAGCCCGGTGAATGACATTTAAGCACTGGGGGGTGGGAGGGTGGTGTCCCCTCAGCCTGGACTGTGCTCTTGACCAGTCCAGGAGCCCTCGGGGGATGTCTGACTGCTCCCACGGGGATCTGGCTTAAGCCACAGTCAGGCGCTGCCACGGAGGCGGGAGGCTCCCACCACTGCAGCTGTGCTCACCAGCCATCAGCCTGGCTTGTGGCTGAGTGGCGCTCCCCCTGTGAGAGCGCACTGACCACCAGAGGGCAGCTCCTGCACTGAGCATCTGCCTCCTGGTGGTCAGTGCATGTCATAGCAACTGGTCATTTCACCGTTTGGTTGATTTGCATATTAGCCTTTTGTTATATAGGATAAGAGCTCCTGGGCATGTTGGTTAAGAAAAAAATCAAGTTGCAAAACATACGCATAGTAAAAACAATTCATGTAAAAATTGTAAGCCCCACAAAACTATATATATATGGCAAAACAGTAATTGAATAGTATGTATTAGAAAGCAAGGGTGACCATTTGGGAGGGGAGTTCCTAAGGGACACTTTCACTGTATCTCTATTTTTATTGAAGAACCTCACATTTCTAGGAAGTACTACATATAATGACTTCCTTAAAATAGCTTGCTACCAAAAATACCAGTTGTCTATTTTTCAACACTATCATAATTTATCCCTATCCTTCATTGCTCTACACAAGTTCAAATATAAGAAAATCATATTAGCTTTTTCTTGAGCATCTAATAATGGAGAGGATACAGCTGCCAGGGAGTATCAAAATCAAGGTAAGAACTGATACAGTGGGAATAAAGGTAATTTAAGTAGGCAAGCCCATCTTCTGGTTTTAATGTGATGCATTTGGAAATATGTGCAGGCTTCTGAAGAGGGTAAGATGCTTTCTTTCTGGGTGTAACATTAACTTGCAATGCTCATTTGTCTACTGCAGAGAAAATGTAGCAGTAGAAAAGTTAATACTCAAAAGTACACTCAGCTTCTCAGAAAAGAGATAATATAGGGTATCCTCCAAAATGTATACACACTTTAACAGCTGGTAACTCACTTAGTTTTCACTCCTTTTCAGGTTTAACTGATTTGAAATAATGGGTGAAGGCAGACTAAGCTTTGAAGAAAATGTATCCTAATGTGCCACTATACTTTTTTTAATGAAAGTTTACAGTACAAAACCGACAACAGTCGACGAGTTGAGGGCACACAAGTACCAAACAAAACAGTTCTTAATGTTTGCAATTCTATTTCTTTGCATTAGCAGCAATAAACAGTCATCAGTTTGAAAACATGCACCGACAAAAAAATTATTCATTCTTGTAGATTCTTTTAAATTCTGAAAATGAACTGTATGTTAAACACTGACTTCATAATCATTCAAAGTATGTATGCATATTTGAGGAACCCTGTATATATATCCCAGGTAGTACAAGTAGTGCTAAATGTCTATGAAGATATTAAAGTGTTATTTATTTAGAAGTGAAGCATTTTTGCTTGATATTGGAAACTCAAGAATATTGCTAATTTTTTTCATGACATATGATTAATACTAAACTATTTACATTTAGGAAAATTTTCTCTGGTTGTGATTAATCTGTTTTTTTGAAAAGAGAAAACCCATCAAAATCAGACAGATGTATCATGAATTTTGGCCCACAACGCCAAATACATTACTGTTTTAGTTGATTATAAATTACAGAACATACTAAAATCAATGCCTATTATAAAGTCAAGTAAATGTGTATGTTCAATGAATCTCAGCTTTTAATTATGAAAATCATTATGGTAATGCATTTTGTTATTTAGAAAAGCATACTTAAGAATCTATTCAAAGGATAACCAATGAACACAGACACTGGGTGGAGGGAGAGGGAGAAGAGGGCATGTGCTAGGGGTAGGGGAGGCCAGGGGAAGGTCAATGGGGGAAAAAGGAGACATACGTACTACTACTTGTAATAAACAATAAAATAAATAAAGCAAATCAATGTGAAGAATGTTGATGAAATATAAGGGGGGGAAAAAGAATCTATTCAGTCTCTATATCGTTAGACATTATTGTTAGACTACTGCTAGTCACTACTATCTACACTCTTGCAGAAGATCCCAACATCTTACAGCTTCTAATTAAGTATTCCCTCTGTCACACTGTTTCTGTAAAGAACCTATGAAAATTGTAACAGCAAACAGAAGTTAAATTTGAAAAGTAAAAGGCACAGATCAAATCACTTCTAGAGATAAATGGTAATTACAAGGGGAAACTGTTATCTGGACAATGAATTGTTATCTGGAAAATGATCTGGACTCTTGATAGCATTTATAACACAGAAAATTGCAGATTCTATATTAAAAGAAATAGCCTCACAATTCATTTTTTTAATGTTATAAATATTTGGCACAATGCACAGCTTGCCTTATTTACAAACTATGTGATAAAAGTAACATATTTTTCAAAATACTTTTAAAAATTGTCAGGTTATAGTTTCACATCTACTCCTCACTACCCCCTTCTCTAGTTCCTAAAATTTTATTTTCTTATTGAAAATCTAAAAGTGATTATCATTCCTTTCCTACTTTAAGGCCAAATTAAAATTATTAATAATATATAAAAAAGATCAATCTAGGGTATTTTCAGGAGACATCCCTAAAACAAAACAAATTCACTCATATTTATCCAATAATATGCTTTTTTCTTTTCAGATTACTATTTACCCCCAGATTGTTGCAATCTACATTTTTTAAACATATTTTTATTGATTTCAGAGAGGAAGGGAGAGGGATAGATAGAAACATCAATGATGAGAGAGAATCATTGATCGGCTGCCTTCTACACGCCCCACACTGGCAATCGAGCCCACAACCCAGGCATGTGCCTTTTACCAGAATCGAATCCTGGGACCCTTCAGTCCGCAGGTCAACACTTTATCCACTTGAGCCAAAACGGCTAGGGCTGCAATCTACATTTTTTTAAAAACGATAATCTTCCTCTATAATCAAAGTAAAACAAGGAGCAGCATAGCCATTATCATTACAGAAATGATTTTATACTTTTAAGATTATATTAGGTATTTTTAATGACAATACTAAACCAATTTTTAATTATATATACTAAATGTATATACTTACTATTTGAAAAATATATTGATTCTACCTATTTATTTTTACTACATATGGTAACTTGTGTCTTCTTCCTAATAGCACAGTTAAAAGGATAGGAACACAAAATATGTATTAAATGTGAAGAAAGATTGGAAAAACTTCCTCAGCCTTGGTCTATCATCTCTTTACCTTTCCTTTGTATACCCATTACAACTGATTTGTCTTCATTACCCTTTCACGCTATTCCCATCTAAAGACCTGTGGGGCTTCTGAGCAAGGACATGAATACTACTATACTGTTGCTATTGGATTAACTTAAATTCCAAGTTTAAAAAAGAATAAAATGCTTGATGTTAAGAAAACTACACAGAAGCCAAGGGAGAATAGGGGAGGAGGGGAAGAAACAAAACTAAACAGGGAGAGCAGTTGTGGCCCACCAATAATTATCTGGCAACTCCAGAGCAGAGATTCCTATTTGGACTTTAAAAGGTCAAAATTGAGAGCACAGCTCTCCAGTTATCAGGTTTTATAACATCATTTTTTTTGGAGTAATGCTCAATTTCATCTCTACTTTAAAAAACCTATTTCACTCCAATGGAAAAGAGCTTGCTTCCCATCTACATCTACAACAGTAGAAATGACAAGGCTTTCTTTATTACCCCTGAAAGCCAAACTATTTTCCTCTATTATACTCATGATTCTCCCTACCTTTCCCAATCCCCTGCATAAACATCAAACTCCCAGGAAACAGAGAAACTACAAAGAGTACAGCCACTGAAGACAACTTTAACTTATCTCCCTGACTTTTTCCCACCCACCCCTTCCCTCCAAACACACACAACAGAGGTCAATGTGTCTGTTGAGTTTGGCAAGGACAATCATTAAAAAAGGTAAAGTGCAATAGGGTGGTGAAGGCCTGAGACTGGAGGCAGGAGCGGGCTAGAAGAGGTCAAGGGGGGAAAAAGGGGACATATGTAATACTTTCAACAATAAAGATTTAAAAAGAAAAAACCAGTAAAGCGAAGGCTCACAGAATCCTTAATACTAAGTAAAAATTCTAATGTCATACAATCAATTCATTCAACTTTTAATCCATTTGGGAAAGTTTAAGCTTTTAACTTAAAAATATGGTAGTACTTCTTTATATCCTCTTAATTGTGCATGCTAACAACTTTATTGCATACTACTGCTTCTTATTAGAAGTAAATCCAGGGACCATTCCATTTTATCTTAGACATAACATTTACTAGTTTTCCAAGCATGACAGAAATGGAAAAATATATATATTAGAGCAAGAACAATTTATGTTAATGTCTACCATTTGTGTTCCTTCTGTGAGCAGTGCCTGACTATATTAAAATTAACAAATTTAAGTTCAGTCCTATGCTTAATGAACAAAAATCTAATGAGAGACTAATTTACAAAGTATACAAGAATATAATTTTATAATAAATCTTTCCAGTGTTCTCTGTAACTGCATTACATGAAATGTTTCCCTTCACAGAAACTCAGAACAGCTCTTATAAAATTAAACAACTTTCTGTGTTCATCTCTGGCAAGCATTAAACAAGTACAACTTGCTCACAAAAGATCTAAAAGTGCCGTCTCAGGAGCATAAACTACCACTAACATGCTGCATGAATTAGTCTTGGGGAGGGGCTATTGTCTGGGACCCCTTTGTCTCTTCTTATATCAATGAACCCTTCTCATATGAAGCTGAAGAGAAAAAACTAAAGCCATTGAAAAAGTGAAACTTAGCATGCTCCCCTCAAATATTTCTAAGATAACCATTCTAAAGCAAAATTGGCAGAAGTCATCTCTTTTATAAAAACAAACAAACAAACACAAATAAAACCACCCAAACCAAAAGGCAAAAGCCGCTGTTTGATCATCAATTGAACTTACAGAGGCCAAAACATGTGACAACAGCAATAATTCAAGTAAAGTATTTGTGAAAATTTAAACACGCCACTTTCAAGTTAAGACAAAAGTGAAGGGAGCTATGATCTTTATATTCAGAGTCAGAAAGCTTAGGCATTATCATCAAATGTTAATCATTTTACAGTCATCAATGAGACTATTGTATATATTTTTGCACCTTGCGCTTGTAAAAGCAGATAAAATATCTAATATGTAATTTACAATGTATTTTACCAGCTCAGCATACAGGATGTATATAGATTATATCAAAGTAGTAGACAGTTATAGGGGCCTGTGCAAACCCTGCAAAAATAGTACTTCGGGTATTTGCTAATTAAAAAAAACAAAAACAAAAACAGTTTACTGTTTGGAAGTGATACAGTTCAAACTACCACAAAATACAAAGGGCTGCAAAATGTATACCATTCCAACAACATATATAAGTTATTAAATAAAGATTTGATTTAAAAGAATATAAATGAAGCCTTTAAGGTCTTTTCTACATGCATATTATTCCTTATTAAAGAAAAAATATGTAAAAAGGCCATTGGTAATTGCTTTGTTAACATTTGTAGAAAATGCCAATTCTCTGGTCACAAACTTTACTAAGTTTAGCACTTAAGGTCTCTGCAGTGTTATAAACGTAATTTAAAATACTGTTAATTCTATAATTCCATTGGTAAAATAATGTGACTTGGAATATGGCAGTCTTCATGTTGAGGGCAATGATCCACAGTTTGTTTTAATTTCTGAGGTGTGAACAGTTATCCAGAAGAACAGCACCCTCCACCACTGCTCTGGACTTGAGGTTCATCATCAATAATCTGTACACCTCGCCTGGCAGCTCCTGGTTGACTGGAGCCATTGCCTTTTGCCCTCTCATCCACTTGTGCTGTTTCTATCATCCCTAAGAGAGGAAGAAAGCAGAAATTATTTAAGATTACAATCTTAGAATTTTCTCTTTCTATAATTTCAGTATACCACCATGATAGCCATTTCTAACTTTAAATCAAAAAAGAAACTAAATATAATAAACATTCTGTCAGCTCACTAAACAGCTTTTCCTGCAAGTTTAAAAAATTAACAGTAAGTTTGTCTAGATATATAATGGCCACAATGACAGGGAAAAAATTTTTTTGGCTTGAACAAATGACTATATATAAGTGTAATCCTTAAGATTTTTCAAATGTACTCAGAATTATGTCAAAGATGTCTAAATTGTTCCAAGAACAAGTGATACTTAGGGTACAAGATTTATTCTTCAACTAGTAATGCATATTTGAAAGAATAAAGGAGTTTAACATGAAGAATAACAAATCTGGAGAATTCACGCTATCTAATTTAAAGATACAGTAGAAAGCTATTCTAATGAAGACAGATATTAGTGAAAGGAGAAATACAGAGATCAGTGGAACAGAGTCCAGATACAGACCCATGTATTTGACATATGTGCCAAGATTATTCAATGAAGGATAATCTTTTTAAGAAAACAGTACAGGAACTGGACAGTTATATGTAAAAAATAAACCTCAATTTATACCTCTCACCATATGCTAAATTAACAAAAAATGAATTATATACCTAAATGTAAAACATAAAACAAAGTTTCTAGAAGAAAACATAGGAGGAAATCGCTATAGGAAAAAATCTTTGTGACTTGAATTAGGCAAAGATTTCTCATATAAGACACAAAAATCAGAAATCATTAAGAGTAACTAATAAATCAGACCTCATTAAAATTTAGAACTTCTGCTCTTTAAGAGACACAGTTAAGAAAAACGAAAATACAAGACATAGATTAGGAGTAAATAACTGCAAAATATGTATCCGAAAAGATAAGGAACGAACAGAAGGAATCCTCAAAACAAAACAAGGGGTTTTAAATTTGGGTCGAGACACTGCTCTTGAACAATGGTTTCCAAATTGAAGTTGTGGAACAATCCACTGAGATGAAATTAGAAAACGTTACAAATTCCAACTTCTACTTAGTTTTCCTCAAGCTTTAAAATTATCTATTTATGTGTTTTGTAATGTGCAAAATATATTTATACTTGTGTATGTTCTGTATTTTTAAATAAACATATGGGGAATGCTAACATCTTTCTATAAAGACATGTGATTGAAACATTTGTAAGTCAGATCTAGAGCTTAGTACTCAAAGTAGTCTGAGGGAGGACCAGCATCATCACCAGTTGGGTTAGAAATGAGAAGCTCAGACCCCACCAGATCCATTTTAATAAGATCCCCAAGGGATTGGTATATACAGCAGTGCTTCTCAAATTTTAGTGTGCATCAGAACCATACAGAAGGAATGTTAAAACACAGATTCTGGGCACCACCTCCTTAGATTTTGATTCATTAGGTTTGGGGTAGGGCCCAAGAATTTGCAGCATTTCTAACACAGTCTCAAGGGTTGCTGCTGCTGATGCTAAGGGCACTTCACTTAGAAAATTATTACTCTAGAACAATTATGAATGACTTTCAGGTTTTCATAGAACTGAAATTTACCTAAAAGTTTGTGTACATGTACATTTTTCTATAGAGAAAAACCAGTTTCATCAAATTCTCAAAAGAATCTGATGTCCATTAAGTTCAAGGAATATAAATTAACAAAATCATTTCAATCTATTATTCCACAGACTTGAGTTTTCCAAAATATGTATTTTATTGGTAATATGAGAAATGACTTTCAGGGTATACACTGAGTGGCCAGATTATTATTATGTGAGTCTCTGAACACATAATAATCTGGCCACTCAGTGTGTGCGTGTGCGTGCGTTCATGTGTTTTAGAGGTCTGGTGCATGAATTCGTGCATGGGTGGGGTCTGGCCAGCCTGGTCAGGGGGAGGGGACATGGGCGGTTTGCCGGCCTTCCTGCTGATCGAACTCCTGGTGGAGGGGACAATTTGCATATTAGCCTTTTATTATATAGGAGGCTATACATTGAGTGGCCAGATTATTATGCATTCAGAGATCATAGTAATCTGGCCACTCAGTGTATATAAAGAAACATTTTCCTTTCTCTCTTTAAGCAACTTTTTAATAATAGAAAATTTCAAATGTATACATAAAATTGGAAAGAATAGCATAATGAAAATCCGTATGCCCATCACACAATTTCATCCATACCTGGCAAGCATCCTTACCATTATTTTGAATCAAATCCCATATACATAATTTTATTCATAAATTATTCTAATATAATCTATAAAAGATAAGAACTCTTATTAAAAATAACTCTTGCCCTAGCTGGTTTGGCTCAGTGGATACAGCATTGGCCTGCGGACTGAAGGGTCCCAGGTTCAATTCCAGCCAAGGGCATATGCCCAGGCTGCAGGCACTATCCCCAATAGGCAGCGTGCAGGAAGCAGCCAATCGATGATTCTCTCATCATTGATGTTTCTATCTCTCTCTTCTTCTCCCTTCCTCTCTGAAATCAATAAAAATATATATTTAAAAAAATAAAATAAAATAACTCTTGCCCTAGCTGGTTTGGCTCAGTGGATAGAGCACTGGCCTGCAGACTGAAGGGTCCCGCGTTCAATTCCGGTCAAGGGCACATGCCGGGGTTGCGGGCTCAATACCCAGTAGGGGGTGTGCAGGAGGCAGCAGATCAATGATTCTCTCTCATCATTGATGTTTCTCTCTCTCTCCCTTTCTCTTCCTCTCTGAAATAAAAAAAAATAAAATTAAACTAACAAATAAAACCTCTTGCCCAGCTGGTGTGGCTCAGTGGTTGAGCATCGACCTATGAACAAGGAGGTCAGGGTTCAATTCTTGGTCAGGGCACATGCCCAGGTTATGGGCTCGATCCCCACTAGGAGGCAGCTGATCAAGAATTTTCACTCTTATTTATGTTTCTTCTCTCTTTCTGAAATCAATAAAAATATATATAAAAAAGAAAGGAGTTCAATGGACACAGACACTGGGGCGGTGGGGGCTTGCCTGGGATGGAAATGGCTGCAGGGGGGGTGGTCAACTGGGGAAAAAGGAGACACATGTAAAACTTCAGACAATAGAAAGAAAGGAGTTAAAGAAAAACATTAAGTAAATAGTAGTAATGGTAGATGTGACAAATCATCAATGTGGTCATTAATGGAGATTGTAAAACATCACTTTAGAAATATTATGAGTATTTTAAAAAGCCATTTCTAAATATACTAAATCTGAATATACCTACTTTTACAAAGGTCAAGAAAGAGTTCCTCAATTCCTTTGTTCTGTTTGGCTGATGTATGATAATGTTTTGCTCCCACAGATTCTGCATACCTTAAAAAAATAATACCAATGACCAATGTAAAAAGTATTTCTCATATTTTTGTCATGACGGCTATGTGAATTTTTTCATAGTACCAAATTTAGTGACCTTTAATTAGCCCAGATTTAATAACATTAAGATTATATCCCTGGTCAGTGTGGCTCAGTTGGTTGAGCAGTTGACCCATGTACTAAGAGGATGCCTGTTCAATTCCGGTCAGGGCACACGGCTGGGTTTTGGGCTTGATCTCCCGTGGGGGACATGCAGGAAGCAACCCAGGCAGCTGATTGATGTTCCATTCTCACATCTATGCTTCTCTTTCTCTCTCCCTCTCCTTTTCTCTATCTCTAAAGATCAATTAAATATATTCTTAAAATAATAAAAAATAATAAAATAAAAAGATTATATATAGCTGTTTCACATCTCTGTACATTGAACCAAATTTTAAATGAGCACAAATTAACAAGATTTAAAATTTTTATAAATTAACTTGGAACCCAAATATTTTTAAAGTTTTTGTGACACACTATTTGATCATGATAGTTTTCTTATGCATTATTTTTTACTGAAATCATAAAGAGATGTGAGAGTAGATTATCTTTATATACCATGGTACAGCCAAAGTCTAGAAATTACCAATGTTAACATGCTTCACTGAATCCAACAGTTCAATCTATACTAAGACATTTGAGCATGGCTGGTGTGGCCCAGTGGTTGAGCATCAACTCATGAATCAGAAAGTCACAGTTCGATTCCTGGTCAGAGCACATGCTGGGATTGCGGGCTTGATCCCCAGTGGGGAGCATGCAGGAGGCAGCCGATCGAAAATTCTTTCTCATCATTGATGTTTCTATCTCTCTCTCCCTTTCCCTCCTCTCTCTGAAATCAATTAAAAAAAAAAACATTAAAAAACCACAAACCAGACATTTGAGTAATACCTAAATGTTAAAGCACACTACTAAGAGGAAGATTTCTACTGGGGAGTGATTGTTGGGGGAGGAGGGGTGTCATTGGAAGGATGGCAGGGATAACACTTACGATTCTGCTTCTTGAATGGACACATGTCTCTCCTTTTCCAAGTCTATTTTATTACCTAATTTGAAAAAGTAAATGCCAATCTTTAATATTAATTCATTATTTTAACAAAATTAAGCCAATTTGAAATACACAATTACAACTTTTAATCACCTGGAAAAGTAATACAAATCCTTATCAGACTTCTAAATGTCTTAAAATTATAAACATAACCCTTATGACATGAGGGTTGATCATATCTATCAAGGTGAATGCCTCAACCTCCCTCAAATGGCTCAATGCATAGCATTCCTGAAGCTGTAGTCTGTCAGAGAAAATAACGTTTCCAAAGAGATGGTCACTATTCCTTGTTTCACAGTATTACAGAGACTAAGATTAGGGAACCCAGGCATAAACCTATGTTTCTTAGCCAAGTGTAAATGGTCCCCAATCAACTTTAGAATCAGTCAATAATTAGGCAAGGCTACCATATTGTTCACAAAATTGTATTAGGCTAGCCTCTTGGATCCTAAGAGTATTGTGGTTTCCTGGATTATATAAACTGGATAAAAAAAGCATTTATTGTATGGCTTTTTAAACACTTCACCACCAGAGAAGGAAACTATACTTTTTGTTTTAAAAACATGAGAGGACTTAATAGAGTATATGCACATTATAACCTAGAGAGTATTAGGCTAAGATAATAAGTCAGAAAGAGAAAGACAAATATCATATGAATTCACTTATGTGGAATCTAAACCACAAAATAATTGAACAAAACAGAAACAAACTCACAGACACAGAGAAAAAAATTGATGATTGCCAGATAGGTGGGGAGTTAGGGGGATGAGTGAAAAAGTGGAAGGGATTAAGATGTACAAATTGCCAGTTATAAAAAGAGTCACAGGGATATAAATACAGGAATATAGTCAATAATATTGTAATAACTATGTATGGTGTCAGATGGGTACTAGACCTATTGAGGTGATCACTTCTTAAGTTATATAAATGTTTAATCACTATGTTGTACACCTGAAACTAATATACTTTATGTCAATGGCAACTGAAAAATATATATATGTGCACATCATACAAATTTGAAATTACTCAAAATAAATTTAGCCCTCCTTAAACAAGGGAACCAAACAGATTATGGTAAAAAGTCACCAGAACAAAAGTGAAGACACTGCAAAACGCAGATTCCTTATTAAATGCAGGATAGAAGTAAAAGTGAGTTGGCTGGACACACCAAGTGCTAAAGGTAATGGAAATAACAGATAGGAATGGGGGAAAATACCCTAATGAAGGACACTTCAAACAATATTTTGATTTTTTCTATTATGATTGGGGGGGGGAGGGGCACGAGGAGGAAACCTTGTAAATAAAGTTCTTTTTCTTAGGGCCTTAGAGAATCTAGAAGAGCACTGAAGTAAAAGCACCTAATGAAAGATGCAATGCTTAGAACTGAGAAATATAAGTCCAGAGATTCTACATGTAAAGGACCTCAAATAATCTGAGCACTAATTGTAAGCAACTGCAATCAACTATCTGATTCCATAATCTAAGGATGAGAGGGAGGGAAGTAGTCTAAAGCTCAGTAGGTATCAACAAATTTAGTAATGAATTCTTCCCCTTTGAACAGTTACTTGTCTACCTCAGCAGGAAGATACATATTGGTTCTGATTTCCTACATTAAACTTTTTCAATAAAAATTTTAAATTGCTGAATATTACAGCCAATATATTCAATAGTCACCAAAGAAAAAAGTTTTATTTATGCTATAAGAATGCAAAAAGCACCACCTAGTGGCCAGTGGCTCCAACAAACAAAGGCACAATATTCTGCCACTCTTAAAAAGGTAAAACAAGATTGCCTCCTAGAGGTAGCAAGACCTTTGTTCCAATTAACTAAAACCCTAGATGGGTTTTTTTCTAGATCTTTTTGCACCCCTCCCCTTTTTTCCCCAAATTCCATCTGAATTATCAATATCTATTTTTTAAAAATGAGAATAGGAAGCGTATTGCTTCAAATGATTACTTGGGGGAAATTAGTTTTATTATGTAGTAACATTTTAAACTTAACTACCTTTAATAAATCCAGTTATTAAAATAGCTATTTTAATTACTTAATTATTAAACAAAACTTTTTAAACCCCTCTATGAAATAACTACTATTTCTTTGAACAATCAGTGTTCATAATGGATTGGGTAAGCACAGACTAAGTCACAGAAAACTGCCTGTTAGCAACGCATACCTTTCCAAAGCTCAAAACCTTTTTTTTAGTTCCTATATTCTTTTAAAAGCAAGACAGCTAAAGGATTAAGGCTTTAAAGCTTATATCTGTCTCAATATGATGGTGCAGCTAACAGGAAACTGTCTAATAGGCTTAAAACACCTGAAAACAAGGATAAAACACACCTACTTGCAAGTACAGTACTAGAAAGATTAAAAAAAATGGCTAAAGCTACTGGAGAGGGAGGGGAAAAAGCCACCCTGTTAAGAATAGTAAAAACTTTATCTTTTTCAAAAACACTTATTTGACTTAAGAGCAGGCTAGAACCATATTTTGCTTAAACTGGATGGTGTCTGGTCTAGTGATAAGCTTTCAAAAGCCTTTTAAATCTGAAGAAAATTTGTTAAGTCCAGGCTCATTTCATAGCTATAAGATTTCAGGCAAATTACTTAATCTCTCTTAGTCTCACTTTGTACAAATACAGTTAACAAACTTTGCAGGGCTGATGTGAAAATATGATATATGTACTAAGCTTAGCATATAGTACATGTTCAATAAAGAGTAGTTACTAATATTAGCCATATTCATTACAGTGAATGATCAAATGGAAAATCAATCTTGTTATGAGAGAGTTAGGTTCTACCACCACGCTGCTGGCTCCATCTAGCTAACTTAGTTAAACCCAATGCTCTAGGAAATCTTCCCCTAACCCTTGACCCCCTAAATTTAGTTAGATTTGCTTCTGAACTATCACAGCACTCTGTAGTACTCCACCCTTCATAGCATTTATCATCCTAATATATAAAAAGTCAGAGGCTGTCACAACCAAAACCACCGGACAGACAACCAGACGGACAACCGAACAACAGGCTGTGTGGGGCGACCAAACGACTGAACAGCAGGCTGTGTGGGGCGACCAGGCCAGCAGGGGGGACAGTTGGGGGCAACCAGGCCGGCGGGGAAGGGGGGCAGTTGGGGGTGACCAGGCCAGCAGGGGGACAGTTGGAGGTGACCAGGCTGGCGCGGGGGGGTGGGGGGGCAGTTGAGGGCGACCAGGCCAGCGGAGGGTGGGGTAGGGGGGACAGTTGGGGGCAACCAGGTTGGCAGGGGTGGCAGTTAGGGGAGATCAGGCTGGCAGGCAGAGGCAGTTAGGGGCGATCAGGCAGGCAAGCCAGTGAGCAGTTAGGAGCCAGTGGTCCCGGATTGTGAGAGGATGTCCGACTGCCGGTTTAGGCCCAATCCCCAGGATCGGGCCTAAACCGGCAGTCGGACATCCCCCGAGGAGTCCCAGATTGGAGAGGGTGCAGGCTGGGCTGAGGGGACCAACCCCCCCCCCCCCCATGCACAAATTTCGTGTACTGGGCCTCTAGTAATATATAATTGCTTGTTTTTTCTCTCTCCTTACACAATAAACTCTGAGAAAACAAAGGCATTATTTATTTTGTTTACTTATTCACTACACAATTCCCAAAGCCTGGTACATAGTAAGCAATATATAATGTTGATTAAGGATATGGGTTTGAAGTAACAGACAGACCCTACTTAAAATCCCAAGTCTACATCCAACTAGCTATGTATTTTGGAAAGTATCAAGCTCTCCAAGCCCATTTCCTCTCAGGTGTAAAATAGAAATGGCAATAATACCTCCCTTGCAATATTGTCAGGAGGCGTAAATGAATTATGTAGTTCTTAGAAAAGTACCTGGCACTAAATAAACTACTTATTATAATAAATATTTGGCACTGGCAGGTGTGGCTCAGTTGGTTGGGTGTCATCCATGCATAGAAAGGTTGCCAGCTCAATTCCTGGTAAGGGCACATGCCTGAGTTTTGGGCTAGACCCCTGGTTGGGAGCATGCAAGAGACAGCTTATTGATGTTTTGCTCTCACATCTCTGTTTCTCTCTCCCCCTCTCCCTTCATCTCTCTCTTTAAAAAAATTTTTTTAAAGTAGTAAAAATAAAAATAATATTTAACAATCGTACAAATGTTAAGGGCAGACTAAAACCAAAATACTATCAAATAGAGCAAATAGGATGGTAATCAATGGATTAATTAAAACCTAGAGGGGGGAAAAAGGCTCTGCCAATGAAGTATGAGGTTCTCTATTATTGGTTAACACATTATCAGAGGCTTAGATAAAGACCTAGGAGGCTCAGTATCTAATTTACATCTATTCAGAAACATAAGATAAGTTGAAATTCCTATGCTTAGGCTTAAATAACAATTACAGAAGAACAAGATGGGAAAAGACTGACAAAAGAACAATATTTATAAAAAAAGGAATTCAGATTTTTGTTATCTATAATCTACATAAAAAGAGACACTGACCTGACATAGCTAACAAGTGTATACAATCTTGGGCAATGTTGGCAGAAGGATAGTGAGGATTTAAAAAAGAAAAGAAAAAAAAGCCATGTAAGTATACACTGGCTCAATAATGTTTTATTCTAGGGTTCATTTTAAGCATAGGAGACATACTGATACATTGAAATAAACCCATAAAAAATAATTAGGATGAATAAAATGTTTGGAAGCTAGACCAATAAAAAAAGATGAAGACCAAGAATATAAGACTGTAGGTGAACTATCCAAGCAGGCTTCAAAGGTTTGAAAGGTTGTCTTATGTTCAGGAAAAGGAACAAATATTTGTCTAATGCCTTCACTATGCTAAGTGTCCTCCAAATCATATCTAATCTTCACCACAATCTTGTGAGGTATTATTATTTTGAATTTAATGATAAAACAAAAGGACTACTGCAGAGAATAGAATGAACATCACTAGGTGAAAAAAATAATGCAAATGTTCATCAATGACAAAAGGATAAACTGTAGAATATTCAACAGGATAAAGTATTAGACAGCAAAGAGAATAAAATGAACTACATATATATACAAGAATGCAGAGAAATCTTGCGAACATCATGTAAGCAAGGGTCCTCAAACTACGGCCCACAGGCCACATGCGGCCTGCCGAGGACATTTATCCGGCCCGCCGGGTGCCACTGCCTGTCCTGCTTAGCAGCTGACTAATCCCGGACCCGCAGTGCGCATAGGAATTTGTTCATAGTTTTTTTTTTAAACTATAGTCCGGCCATCCAACGGTCTGAGGGACAGTGAACTGGCCCCCTGTTTAAAAAGTTTGAGGACCCCTGAAAAGCCAAAGAAATCAGACAAAAAAAGAGTTCATTATCTATGATTACATTTATATAAAATTCAAAACAAAACTAATCCATTAAATAAAAAGTCAAGATAGTGTTTGGCAGTAGGAGATGGTGAGGAGAAGGCAGCTGGGTAGTGTGGGGATGAGAAAGAAGCACAGGTGGGGCTTCTAAGGTACTGGTGATATGACTTCATTAACTGTGAAATTTTCCTTTTGTGATAAATGGGCTCTCCAAATTCTCCCAACTCTCAATTACAATTAAAACGCCATGTCACATTTTCCAATAGGAAAGAAAAGACAGTGAGCTTTTTATACTTTATACCAATCATTAATAAACAGTATATAACATTAAATATGAATATTTTACCCTACTTGTAGTAAGCTACCATACACAATATTCCTAAACTTTCTTATAATATGAACATGAAGAATATACAGTTTACATTAAGCTTAATATTCATAAGCTTATTTACCTAGTTTTTAAAGAATGTTACTTTATAACTTGGTCAAGTAACAAACTCTTGAGACTTCTTTGAGTATATATTAGCCATTTCTTTCTCTCTTCCAAGAGATAATCCCAATTCTAAATACTCAAATATTCATTTGTTAATAATCATAGCCACTTCTATCCCCAGCAAGTCCCATATACCACACAAAGGCAGGCCAAACACACTAATCACTAGCTGCAACTCTGGCCCCAAACTCCTATATAGCCTACTATCTCAGTGTTCAGTTGTGAAACATTTCTGCCATCTAGCCTAACATGCAGCATCTATCCCTCCCTCCCTCTCTCTAAGCATGCTCTCAGATGAGGATTTTAAAAAATGTATATAGTTTAATGTAGAGATCAAGAACACTAGCGTAAGTAATTGGTTTTAATTTTAGTTCCTGAACTTATTTTCTAAATAAAATCTTATGGTGAAAAAGTAAAAGTCAAATTGAAACAAGGCTGGGGACTTAAAGCCTTACATGTTTAGCTTCCCATTTGTTCCCCAAGGCATTCCATGAAGTACAGAGTTTGAATCTCCTAAAAGAGCACTTTCAAATACTAAATTATTCTAAAACATTATGTATTAAAATGCCATTCTTCTTTTCTCATATATTTTAACATGAGAATTACTGGTTTACTATTCTTTAACAAAACATTAAGAAAACAAAGGAGATTTTTTAAAAAGTAATGATGCTTACCAACTATACATAAACAGATTTCATTTCCCAACATTTTCCTCAATTCTTTGACCCAGTTTTTTACCTGTGTATATAAAAGAATTAACATTAAAACAAATTCTGTTACAAGACTACCATTACAACACCCCAAAATTCAACAGTGTCAAAATACCTCAGAATTTGGCTAACAACCATATATTTAGTTGTTACCAGGAATGATTCACTGTAAGATCATTTATTGCCAGGTTATATTACAAACATCCAATAGAAATATTACTCTCTGTATCTACATACAGGTACAGAGAGAAGTACCTCTTATTACAAATGTTCGTAAATCTTCTATAGATTCAAGCAAAGCTATTCACCAGAGCAAAAGCATGTCAACTCCAGCCTCTGATAACAGGTACTTGATAGAGCCACTTTGGACTTAAGAACACAAGAACTTAACCCAACTGGTTCTGAAATAGAGAGCATAGGAGCTTCTGTGTCACACACTTAAAGGGATACACACACACACACACACACACACACATACATACATATATATATATAGATATATAGATATATATCTATATATATATATAGGCATCAGAAAGACTGGCAAAAGAAATTTTCATTCTTTAGTATAGGACAGGTTTTTTCAACCTTGGCAACTACTGACATTTTGGCTCAGATGATTCTCTGTTAGGAGGAACTGTTCTGTGCAATCAATATACGATGTTTAGCAGCAAACCTGTCCTCCTAACCACTCTATGCCAGTATCACCCTCCAGTTGTGACAACCATAGATGTTTGCAGATATTTCTACCCACTCCTGGAGAACCACTGGTATACAATGACTCCAGTAACAAGCTGCTTCTTTATTATGGATGAAGCATAGCAGTAGGCACAGTTGGGAGTAAACTAGAATTAAGAAAATTAATCTTTTGAAGCCATGATTTTAATGATGTTGACTACAACAAAATAAGATAAAAAACAAACCTGGATACCTCCTTTCATTTTTTTGTAATGGAATTCTGTATACAATCAAATTACACGGAACTTACATAACTTCCAAAAAAATTACACACATATCTATTTATAAATTACAAATATTACATTAAATATATGGTTAGCATTTACTGTGCATCTGGTCCAATGGTAAAAATGTTAACAGCACTATACTCCTATTCTCTGCAAGAATGAGAGGAACTAACTCTTTAGTAAACCCAAAATCTTTAAAAAGCAAAGGTAATCAATATCACTACCTTGTCTCTACAATAGCACTGAACCAGTTTTCTCAAAACAGCCCCATCTTTTTGCTTCATTCACACATATATACAGTTTTCAGAAAAGCATTTAATTTCTGCCCCTAGTTGGCTTCACATAAGAAAAATTTGATAGTAGTGGTATAAAATGTCCATCCTAATCACTTCAAAGGAAACATGTCAGAATCCAATTACGTAATACTCTACTCTCTATACCTATAGTATCACAAATCTAACCAGTTAAAAAAATTGTTATTCACCTCCAATAAGATCTCCCTCCGCAGGCATCCAATTCATTACCCCATACATTCTGTGGTGAGTTAAAGATGGTCACAAATTCTTTGCCAATCTTCTTATCAAGAGGCAGACTCTATTTCCCTTTCCTCTGAATTTGGGCTAGCCTTGTAACTTGCTTTGACCAAGAGAACATGGCAGAAATAATGCTACGCCAGTTCCAGTCCTTAAGGACTGGCAGCTACAATCTTGGGATCCAGTTATCATATAAGAAGCTTAGGCTAGAATATGGTATAATGAGAGAGCATGTGGTAAGAGAACCAAAAGATGAGACACCAAATGGAGAAGCCATATGGAAAAGAACGAGGCTGCCTTGGATGGTTCCAGCCCAGCTAAACTCCTAGTTCAATGCAATTGCATGAGTGACTCCGCTGACATCAAATATAGCAGAGGACGCACAAAATCATGAAAAATAGTAAATAATTTTAAACCACCAAGTTTTAAGAGTTCTGCTATGCAGCAAAATAAATGGTCACTTTTTAACTAAAGAGACTCAACCTTCTCTCTCTCCCTCTCTCTTTTTGTTAATCGTCACCAGAGGATATTTTGAGGGAAAGTGGGAGGGAGCAAGGAGGGGAGAGAGAGAAACATCAATGTGAGAGACAAACATGGATTGGTTGCCTCCTATACCCACCTTGACTGGGGTCAGGGGGTGAGCCCCCAACCCAGGTGCATGCCCTTGACCAGGAATCAAACCTGTGACCTTTGGTTCACAGGCCAACGCTCTAAACTCTGAGCAACACCAGGCAAGGCTCAACATTCTCTTTATCAAGAAGATACCTAAACCATTTTTTTTAATGAAAAAGGCAGGAAGGGCTCTGGCCAGTGTGACTCGGTTGGAGCATCGGCCCGTATACTAAGAGGTGGCAGGTTTGATTCCTGCTCAGGGCACATACCCATGTTGCAGGTTCCATCCCCAGTCAGGGCATGTACAAAATGCAACAAATCAATGTTTCTCTATCACATTGATGTTTCTTTCCCTCTCCCTCTCTCCCTCTCTCTTCCCTCCCCCCTCTAAGATCAAAGTTTAAAATTATATTAAAAATTTTTTAAAGGCAGAAAGGGATAACAAATAGCACCAAATAGCAACCCAAAAATAACTGTTTAAAATATCATTAAATCTGCAACTGTTTCATTTTCCTACCCCTTAAACTAAGTTTTTTCCATGTCATCAATAATCTAAGGCAAGCATGGCAAACTCGCGGCCGGCTGGCTGCATGCCTCATTTATTTAAATGAGGCATGCAGCCCGTTAGCCGCGAGTTTGACATGCTTGATCTAAGAGCTAACATATATCTGCTTCATCAATTACTAATTGTTCAGAGATAAAAGGAAAAAAAAAACTAAAAAGGCAAGCAATTTCAACATGAAACAACTAGAACTCGAGCTAAGATAACTTTTTGCTTTGGATATTACCCCTTTTGGTTACACACCCTTGAAAAATTCCAAAAGGGGCTTCCAGAGGAAAGGTCAAATAAGTAATCAGTCACTATCCTAATAGTGATGACAATCTATATAAATAAAACCCTAACATGCAAATAGACCAAACGGTGGAACAACCGAACAACCAGTCACTATGATGTGCGCTGACCACCAGGGGGTGCGCATGGAGTCAGCAACAGGCAACAGAGCGCAGAACATGGAGGGCATCGGCCGTGGTGGGATGGTGGAACAGGTGTGCAGGCGTGCCTGACCAAGGCAGGGCACCGGTCACTGTCATTGGGGAGAGCCTCTGGTGGTTACTGAAAATTCTTTGCTCATGTGTGCCACAGTCCCGCCCCCGCTGGGCTCTCGCACCTGCTGCCGGCACCGGCCCCACTCGCATCTGCTGCTGGAGCCACTGCTCAAACCCACTGTTGGCACCTGGTGCCAGTCCCAATCTCTCGGCGCCGTCAGCAGGTACAAACAGTGGCTGCTGGCCCCAATCGCCCCTGAGGGCTTCTCCAGCTCCCCCTGCTCCTGAGGGATGATGGAGGCAGCAGCTGCCACTCGCACCCACTGATGGTGCCAGCCCTGCTCACACCTGCCCCAATTGCTCCCCACTGTTAGCAGGTGTGAGTAGGGCCAATATCATCAGCGCATGGGAGCGGTAAGAGCGGGGCTGCCCGTCAGCCCGTGGGAGTGTGGGAGCGGTGGCAGCAGGAGGGGGGCTGCCAGCAGACAGGAGACCGGGGACTGTGGTGGGAGGGGCCGCAGTGGGAGTGGAAGATGGGCTGAGACCCGCCCCTGTGCCCAACCGCAGCCTCCCAGCCCACAGTTCCTTTCAAGGTGCACGAATTCATGCATGGGGCCCCTAGTTCAGAGATAAAATTTTGTTTTTGTTTTTTATAAATATACTGGAGGCCCAGTGCACGAAATTCGTGCGGGGGTGGGGGGTGTCCCTCAGCTCGGCCTGTACCCTCTCCAATCTGGGACCCCTTGAAGGATGTCCTACTGCTGGTTTACAGGGATCCGGCCTAAACCGGCAGTCGGACACCCCTCTCACAATCCGGAATGCTGGCTCCTAACCACTCACCTGCCTGCTTGCCTGATTGCCCCTAACCACTCTGCCTGCTGTCCTGCTCACCCCCAACTGCCCCTGGCCACCAGCCTGCTCGCCCCCAAATGCCCCCCCGCCAGCCTGATCACTCGCAACTGCCCCCCATGCCAGTGTGCTCGCCCCCAACTACCTCCTCCCCTGCCAGCCTGCTCACTCCCAACTGCCGCCCCCTCCTGGCCTGCTCGCCTCCACCTTCCCTCCCCACTGGCCTGCTCGCCCCCAACTGCCCCCTTGCTGGCCTGCTCACTCCAAACTGCCTCCCCTCTCCCTGCTGTCCTGATCAGCTCCAAATGACCCCAACTGATGGGGTGAGGGATCCCCACTGGGGTGCCTGGCCAGCCTGGGTGAGTGGCTGATGGCTGTTTGCAGGCTGGCCAAGCCCCGCAGCAGGGACCCTCACCCCATGGGAGTGTGGCCAGCTTGGGTGAGGAGCTGAGGGGGTGTTTTCAGGCTGGCCATGCCCCCTGGTGATCCAGGCTCCCAGCCCCTCCTTTTTTCCTTTTTTCAGCGCCTCCTTAAGCGGAGGCCAGGGCCGGCTAGAAGCAGGTATCTGGGATTTATTTATCTTGTGCAATTGAAACTTTGTAGCCTTGAGTGGAGGCCAGGGCCGGCCAGGAAGCTTGGCTTCCTCCATTGCCAGGGGCAACCCAAGCCTCCTGCTTGCTCCAGCTCCCATGGCTGCCGCCATCTTCGTTGGGTTAATTTGCATACTTGCTCCTGATTGGTTGTGGGTGTAGTATGATGGTTAATTTGCATGTTTCTCTTTTATTAGATTTCTTTATTGATTTCAGAGAGGAAGGGAGAAGGAAAGATAGAAACATCAATGATGAGAATCATTGATAGGCTGTCTCCTGCACACCCCCTACTGGGAATCGAGCCTGCAACCTAGGCATGTACCCTTGGCCGGAATTGAACCTGGGACCCTTCAGTCCGCAGGCTGACGCTCTATCCATTCAGCCAAGCCGGCCAGGGCCAGAGATAAGTTTAATGGTGGTAACTCATTTTTAATCCCAACTCTGTATTTTTAATGTACAAGCCCGGATTGCTCAGTGGTTGAGCGTCAACCTATGAACCAGGAGGCCACAGTTTGATTGCCAGTCAGGGCATATGCCAGTGTTGCAGGCTTGATCCCCAGTGTGGGGTGTGCAGGAGGCAGCTGATCAATGATTCTCTTTCATCACTGATGTTTCTATCTTTCTCTTCCTCTCCCTTCCTCTCTAAAATCAATAAAAATATTAAAAATAAACAAATAAATAAAAAGGGGTGAAAAAAATGGAGGAACTTTAAAAAAACACACAACTTTTTAAAGCTATATTATATCCTCCAGAACATTTAGTGAGGAGAAAGAACTTAAATTTGATTTAGTTCTCCTTTATCCTCTTCACAATTAGGAAGCCCATGCAGCTGTACCAAGATTTCAGTTGCCCAGTATGCATGGAATCCAAGAAATGCATGTGATTTTTCTTTAACAGGAAGAAAATAAAAAGCCCCTATATTTTCCTGAAGCTTTACTTCAGATTCCCTTTCCTAAGGTCTAAGAAAGTCATGTAATTTTAACTAATAATAACTAGTATTCATATTGTTAACATAAATTAAATACTCCATTAAAAAATAGGAGTGGTCACAATTTATATACAACTATACCTTTAAAATCAAGACTAATCACATTAGTAAACAAAAGCATGTTACGGAAACTTGAAAAATCAGTGTTGTTCTTCTATTAAGTCATCTATTCATAAGTAAATAAAATACCTTCTGAAAAGAATCTTCATCTGTTATATCATAAACTAAAATAGCTCCATTTGAATCTCTGTAGTAAATTGGACCCAATGCATGGAATCTCTCTTGTCCTGCTGTATCCTAAATAAAGAAGTAAATGCTTGTTATATCAGAAGAAAAAATACACCTATTGCAATTACAGTAAACTTTTGACTAAAAGTTCATGACCACAAAAAGTGGGGCATGAAGTTATAGATAACCACAAAACACTGTTAAAAGAATCAAAGAAGGTTACAAAAACTTTTTAAAACTTAAGTTATAATCAATATTTAATGTTTTACTGTTATACAAAGTTTCCATTTACCTTCCCAACCATCTTCCTCCCCAGCAATCTTCCCACTCCCACTAAAAAAAAATAGTTTGGTTACCTCAGGGTCAGAATGACCAAGATGGCATTATAAGCCAGGAATAGGCCTGGCCCTAAATTTAGGCTTCCCACAGAGGGAAGAGACAAGGAAAGAGAGGAAGCAGCAGGACCGCCTGCCAAAAGGTACGCTACTGCATCACCCACACCCTTTTCCCCACTAGCCACTCCCTTAGAAGAGTGGGACATAGAGACAAGGGGGGAAAAGGCCAAGTGGCCCTGGCCTGCGTGGCTCAGTTGGTTGAGCGTAGTCCTGTACACCGAAGGGTAGCCAGTTCGATTCCTGGTCAGGGCACATGCTCAGGGAGTAAGTTTGTGTGCAAAAGGCGGCCAATTGAATGCAATTGAATGTTTCTCCCTCTCCTTCTCCCTTCTAAAAGAAAAAATTAAAAAAAAAACACATATTTTTTAAAAAGGCTAGGCAGCTGTCCTGTCTCTAACATGTAATTTCCTGAGTTAATCCTTACCCAGCTGAAAAGTTATGATAGCAATATTCATGTATATAATTGTATTCAAGATATAATTATTAACCAGATTTTAGAAAAAAAATATTTTAAAAAGTTTTGGCCAATCTGGAGTTAATTTAAAAGAAAATTCAAAATTTCAAATTACTATTCCTTGAGTCAACAGTTATTCGAATACAAAGACGGCAGAGGCCTTAACTTTCAAGGTTAACTTACCCATATAGCAAGGTTTACTCTTTTCCCACCAATGTTTAACTTCTTTGTTAAGAATGATGCCTAAGAAAACAGAGATATACATCAAACAATGTTTCATATAAAATAATGTTTTTTAACTTAACTATAGATGAATAAATCATCTCAATATGAATCTCAAGTTATCTGGGTGAAAAAATAACCACTGAATTTTTATGAATGTTTACTAAGAAAACATTTTCAATGAAGAAAGAAAATTACTTACATTCTAATCTAAGAAAAATATAGTTTTATAAGCATGTTATAAAAAAACACAAAGAAAAAACAGTACTTAAATACTATTTTTTAGTTTTTCCCCATGAAAAATTTTCTTAAGAGTATTGAATTTGATACCACCTTAACTACTCAATATAGAAAGAGTCTAAGAGATTTCTATGATGAGATAAAACAAATGTTTACTAGTAATTTACTTAATGTATAAATACCAATATTACTCAAAAATATTCTTGCAATTATTTTATAATTCAATTATTTCACCAATATCTAATACTTTTCCTAGATACTAAAGTCACAGTAATGGAAGGAAACAGTTCCAGCCTTCAAGGAGCTTGTGTCTATTGTAGAAATAAAAATGCATGAATATTACATGTCTACAACTATAGTCTACCTATTCAAATCCAAGAGTCACTGCTCGTAAACAATGTTCTGCAAATGATTACCACGTGATCACACCACATCACATGTAGTAATTGGTTCTGTTGTCACATGGTGTGACTTTCTGCAGCAGTTTTAACAAGTGCAGGCAGATGTTCTAATGTGCATTAAACCTTGCTCCAGCGTGTGCATTTGTTTACTCATTGTGTCTGGTGAATGCACACATTTAAATTTATCCAGTATAAATTTTAAATTACTATAATGCATACAGAAAACTTTTCTGTGAAATTACACAGTCATTAATAATACATAGTCATTTCTACTATTGCTAACATCAGCTAACAGTTATGGAATGATTACCCTCTGCCAAGTACTATGCTAAGTACCATTTAAAAAAATTTTTTTTAATTGATTTTTAGAGAGAGGAAGGGAGAGGGAGAGAGAGAAACATCAATATGAAAGCAACACTGACATCGTACAGCTGCTTCCAGGCTGCCACTATCTGGAATTGAGCTGCAACCCAGGCATGTGCCCTGACTGAAAATTAAACTGGCAATCTTTTGGTGCATGGGACGATGCCCAACCAACTAAGCCACACCGGCCAGGGCTGTGCTAAATACTTTTTACAAGATCATTCGTAAGGTTCTTCTTTATACAAGTTAGGGAACTACAATCCTATATAATAAAAGGCTAATATGCAAATCGACCGAATGGCACCCTATGATGCATACTGACGGGGGGCGGGGGGGAGCAGACACTCAATGCAGGAGCTGTCCCCTGGTGGCCTGTGTGACAGGGGGAGCGCTGCTTAGCCAGAAGCCGGGCTCATGGCTGGTGAGTGCAGTGGCAGTGGCGGGAGCCTCTCCCGCCTCTGTGGCAGCACTAAGGATGTCCGACTGCCAGCTTAGGCCCACTTCCCTCAGAGCAGGCCTAAGATGTCAGTCAGACATTTCCTGAGGGCTCCTGAACTGCGAGAGGCGCAGGCCAGGCTGAGGGACTAATCCCCCCCCCCCCGCAGCGCACAATTTTCGTGCACCGAGCCTCTAGTCTACATATTAAAATCTTAAAGCCTTATCTTTGTATCCAAGGACCTCCACAACGTGTCTACATCTGTCTTCCCAAGATAGCTTATAGTATTTCTTTACTTACTCTTCAACTTATCTGGGCTGTATACAGTCCCTCCAATTCTGGTTTTTTGTTTTTTTTTCCCCCATTAAATACCCCCTCTAACTTGGGCCTATTCTTTATTCTCTATCTGAATCATATATATCCAACTTCTGTTCTGACCTATACTCTTCTTCCTTATATTCTTAGGTTTTCTCATACTACCCATACAAACCACAATGAGTCTCTCTATCCTCAAGAATTTTATGAACCCCAATCTTGTAATATACAGCATATATACTACCTTATATTGTAAGTTATCTTTTCATAGGTGTAAGTCTTGTGATAAAATTACATATTTTTATTAATTTAACACTTTTGCAGAGTTTACAATAAAATTGGCAGTGTTCTAAGAACTCTTTAATAGTGACTCATTTAATTCTCACAGCACCTTGTGAATTACATATAATTACTAGAGGCCTGATGCACGAAATTCGTGCAAGAGTAGGCCTTCCTTCCCCTGGCTGCCGGCACCAGCTTCCCTCCAGCACCCACTGGACTTCCCTCTGGCCGCCAGCAGGCACCTGGGACCCGGGCTTCCCTCACAGCCCTGGCTTTGTTCAGAAGGTCATCTGGAAAGATGTCTGGTCTAATTAGCATATTATGCTATTATTACTATAGATTATCCAAAAATTATATATGTAAAAACTGAGATACAAAAAGGGTAAGTATCTTGCCCAAGTCACACAGTAAGTGATAGAGTAAGATTTGAAATCCAGGTAGTTTGGCTCCAAAAAGAACTTATAGCTTCTATGCTCTGGTACCTCCCAGACTGAGATCTGGGCTAACACTTCTTCTCCAGTGATAGGGGCAGGCAGAGTAGTACCAACACCCACACAGATGAAAATCCGCATATAATTGTAGACTTCCCAAAAAACTTTAACTATTCAGCCTACTATTAATAGGAAGAAGACTTAACAGAGTTGAAAAGACTTTATGTAACAGTAACAGAAGACATAAACAATTAACACATATTTTGTATGCCGTATGTATTATATACTGTATCATTATAAAAAAAATAAGCTAGAGGAAAGAAAATGTTATTAAGAAAAATCATGAAAAAATAAATTTAAGCACTGTACATATTTATTGAAAAAATCCACATATAAGTGGACCCGTGAAATTCAAATCCATGTTGTTTAAGGGTCAACTGTATTGTTATTATAGATAAACACATTTACAAAGTGCCTGGGTAAATTAATGGAGGTACCAGTATCTATATTACAAAAGGCCAGTGGCCGTAACGTCCAGTCACTAGGAGGTGCACTGATGGGTCTCGCGGTGTGGCGAGAGGCAGTCTGGGTCCTGCGGGTGCAGCGGGAGGGGGTCTGGGTCTTGCGCGATTTCGCGCACTGGGCCTCTACTAACTCTATAACAGAGATGTGTTCCTAAAAGCTTTCTTATAAACCAAATTATTTTAACTCAAATATTTGATGCACTAGTAAAGCACATTATCAAAGGGTCCCCATTAAAGCTTTTTCCCCCCTTCATAGTGAAAAATATAAGTCCTACTCTATAGAAAAATTCCTTCTGTAGTATAAATCATCTCATTTTACAGACCTCCTAAGTTTTTAATATTCTGTATTTTCTTTAAGAGCAAACATCTAGTTTTAAAAACATACAATTATATATTTGAGAATAAAGTTGAAAAGACTTTATGTAACAGTAAGATAGCAGCAAACGATCAAAAGCTGAAATTTGTCTTACCCTTTTTAACCACCTCTATGAGGCACACTCTTAATCTGTCTAGCCTACTGATACCACTTATGGTTACAATACTCTGGGCAGTGGTTCTTAATTCTGTTACATGTCAGTGAGAGTTAGAGGGGGGGTGTTCATGAACTTCTTCAAGAATCTGATGAAAACTATGAATCCACTCACTCCCAAGAAAACTGCTCATATGCACATACCAAAAACAATTTCCACATACTTGCCAAGCACCGTGTTTGGACTTTCTCATTTAATCTTTGTAACAATCCTGTGAAGTAGGTAATTATCCCTATTTTACAGTTGTGAACTTAAGATTTAAATAATAGTGACATCAAAGATGAGATAATTGAGTCAGGTGCTACAGTGGATGAAAGCCTGTCTGACTCCTCAGTGCTTTTTCTATTGCTCAAAGCTGCCTATTCTAGAACATACACACATTCTTAACCCGGCACTCCTCTAAAGACACTAAGTATTTCTGGATGCCAATTCATCTCCCAAAATATTCTCAGGGTAGGCACAAGGTAATGAGGATCAAAGTAACAGTACATTTCCTATCTTACTCCTTCAAACCCTGAGTTACAGCACCACTACTTTTAATTCCAATGACTTCATCTTCCAAACCACAGGGGTATTAACAAAATTAGCAATCTTATTAGTTCAAGACTGCCATCTGTCATCTGCACCTGAGGCTGGCTTATTTTGCCCATCTTATCAGAAATCTTGGCGGTAATTTTTAAAAATCTCTACTTAAAAAAATCAAAATAGAATCACAGGAGAGAAATAATAGGAACAAATTATTATCTCCCAAATGAAAGTCTTTTAATAACTTGTTTCAATTTTTGTTTTTTGTTGTTGTTAGCCAGATCACTTGCTGTGCTTGCTAATCACTGACAAAGCAAAATAGCTAAATTAGCATAGTAACTGAATTGTGGATGAATAGTTTCCTGACTTTATCTGATATCTTTTAAGTTCAGCAAATTTTCATTAGTGTGTGTGTATAATTGAATGGTAATGTTATTTTTGCTATACTCATTAACACTGTTTCAGACTAAAGTATCTATCACCATGTTCAGACTTAAGAAAGGGTTCAGGCAGATAATTTATAAAATTAGTCCTTTGTAGGAAGGCAATAAAAATGAGCTATCAGAAAACTAAGCTAGATTGCTACAAAGGCAATCATATTATAGTATTAAAATGTAAAAAATTAATATGTTGTACACCTTAAATTTACACAATGTTATATGTCAAATATATTTCAATTTTTTAGAAAACTAAGCTGTGTGCTTGAATACCTCATTTCTTGTTCTTAGCTTCTGAAAAGAGGAACTATAATCAGTTTAGAGTCCAAGTAAATACCTTGCAAAGAAGACTCAAAAAGTCACTTCTAAGAAGTAGCTTAAAACACAGCAGAAAATGGCAGTCAGATACATAATACTTCTATATTGAAAATTCAAAGCCACAATTCAAAAAAACCCATTTGTTAGAAAAAGACTTCAACTATTGTATTTTATAAAAATGTTATAGATGACCTGGCTGAATCAACAGTGATGTGGCTTCCAGAACTATATGGAAGATATTTCAGATATTCAAACATTAATCTTACAAAGAAGGAAACCAAGATTCCTATACCAGAGACTATGATGCCAAGTACAAAACCAACTACTAGAATCTTAATGCCAAGTGTTGCTACAGAAGTTAAAGGGAGGGGGGAAAAGTAGACTTAGTTTTAAAAAAAATGGTACACGTTATTCTTGTGGGACCTTGGAAATCTAATTCAAATCTTAGTTTCCTCATTTGCCAAACTGTCAGGATACTATCTGCCCAGCAAAACTTACAGCAAGCACTGTTTTGCTAATCAAATAACAGGCACCTACCCTACACTTCAGGAGGCAGATAGGTGGAATTCCAGTTAGTATTCTAAAAAGGGAAATGATAGAAGGCATTTAAATTAGAGTTTGTAATTTAAAACACCTTCAATAAGGAAAAAAAGGCACATCTAAAGAAAAGAAAGCGATCACCCAAGAGCACAGACACAGAGACATATCAAAGACAAAAGATGGTTATAATCCAAACTAGAGGCCCAGCAAGTGATATCGTGTGAGACCCAGACCTGCCATGCCGGCAGGACCCAGACTAACTCCTGCCGTGCAGGGCAGGATGCAGATGCGGGACCCAATGTCAAGTCCCCGCCTACCCTCGCACGCCTTGCCAGGCACACAGCCTCCTGGTGACCAGTCTTCGGTCGTTCCACCATTACGGCATCATGACCACAGGCCTTTTATATATATAGATAGACGGCACAACATTTAAGAATACATAAAGGCAAGCTCGCGCGTTGTCCCATAAGAGATCACAGGTTCAATTCCAGGTTAGGGCACATGCCCAGGTTGCCTGCTGGACCACCAGTAGGGGGCGTGCAGGAGGCAGTTGATAGATGTTTCGTATTACTATTTCTCTCCTCCCTTCCCCTTTCTCTCAAATCAATAAAAACAGGTGCTCTCCCTCCCGGGAGCACACCCATGCCTTTCCCTTCCCTCTCCATTTCCCCTCCCCCCATCAAATCAAATCAATAAAAACATTTAAAAAACAAAAATTTTTTAAAAATAAAATATTAAAAATTTATATAAAATAATACGTAAAGTCAAGAAAGCTAACTGTTAAAGTATCTTACTCATCTTACATTTCCCAGCTAGCACAATGTTTGATACATAACAGGTGTTAAATAAACAATTCTTGAATTTAATTGCTTAGGTTCAGCAGTATTGCATTGAATAAATTCCAGAGAAAAGGCAGTAACTCCCTCACTCCAATTGTCTTTCTTGCCTATGCCAATTTTATCAAAGCCCCAAATCAGCAGGGAAATCACATCAGAGAGCTTGGGGACTCTATATAACAGGGGTGGGAAATGTCCGGCCAGCAAACTCATTTGTCCTGGCTATGCCAAGGCATTAGGGGTGAGTTAAATGATTGACCAAATATAGCAGGCTAAATTTTAAGTTGATAATTTTGTATGGCCTGTGAATGATGTTATAAATATCCAAATAGCCCTTGGCAGAAAAAAGGTTCCCCACCCCTGCTATGTAAGATTAAGCTTCCTGGGCCAGGTAAAGTATTTTGGGTTCTCAGAGAGCTCAGCTACAAGATTACTTCACAATTATCAGTAACTTAGGAGAAGCTCTGCAAAAGGCAGCAGTACTAAAGCACTAAAGCACAATATCACAATTTTCGAAAAGGAAGTGAATTTCCAGAAATGTCAACCCCAACAGAAAAGTCAATTCCAGCCAAAACTCGATTATGAATACATTTTTCTATATTTTTAAAAGTTGTTTATAACCTAAGACACAATTTTAAAATGTAGTTATCCCTCAGTGACAGCATGGGTTCTCAAAATAATTCATGCCAAATTCCATTATCTTTTTGAAATGGAAGAAACCAACACACATTAAGCACCACCTATTTATTCAACAGCAAACATTTATTAAACAAACATGTGCCAGGCACTGTGATAGGAGCTTTACATATGATGGCTGTCTATTTAATCCACATAAAAATCCTATGTGTGAGATTCTCCCATTTTATAAAAAAAAGAGCCAACTTACAAAGTTTAGAATAACCAAGATCATGATGGCTTTAAGTAGAAACCAAAATTCAAACCAAAGTCCCCTTTTACCACAAGTATGGCTTCCTAATGCAGAAACACAGTGTATCTTGTCTTCTGCAAGAATTTGACAAAGCATCTTGTGATCCCCTGGGGCAAGACTAATGTAGCTAGGGCAAAAAGCTAGGAGATCTATAATGCTGGAATTTTTTTTCCTAAAGGTTTTATATCCAGTAGGTAGTAGCCCAAGTCTTAAGTTGTTTTTTGCTTCCATTATCAATAATATGTACAACACTCCATTAGTATTTCTCACTCAAGGAGAAAAGAAGACTATGGGTCATGCATAGCCTAAGATAGCCCTACCCTAAGATTCTGAAAGTCTAAAGAAAACTACACCTCTAGTCACACATCACTGGACTACAGGGAGACCTGCTGCAGAGCTCTGTACTTGGCCCTCTCTCCCTCCTTTCAAAGTCTTTATTAATGACCTGGCCAGAAATTAAGGAAATATCTTTGGGTGTCAAAGTTAAAATGAGTAGCTAATCAAGACAATAGGGACCATGCCTTATTCTTTACATGCTCAGGACTCAACCAACTGCCTGACCCTAAAATCAATGTTTTTTGAACTATAGAATAAAAACTTAAAAGGACATACGAGGTTTTAACCACTGACGCAAATCTATCAAAGTCAAATTTAATGGGTCAAATACATTAGGGACAAAAAGCAACTACAAAAATCCAAGAAAAAATAATTTAAGGGATGTACTAGTAACACTCTTTTTTAAGCAAATAAGACTAAGATAGCAAGCCCAATATTAACTGGTGTGACAAAAAGTTAGAATCTTTTCTACTTCAGTATTAGGTGATAGCCTGCACTATTCTGCTCAGTTCAAACCACCCCTGCAATCATTTCTGCAGCTCAAGGCATCACATTTTAAAGAAAAGAAGACAACCCAGCCGGCATGGTTCGTTCAGTGGTTGAACGTCAACCTATGAACCAGGAGGTCACAGTTTGATTTCTGGTCAGGGCACATGCCCAGGCTGTAGGCTTGATCCCCAGTGTGGGGTGTGCAGGAGGCAGCCAATCAATGATTCTCTCTCTCATCTTTCTTTCCCTTCCTCTCTGAAATCAATAAAAAAAGAAAAAGGACAATGAGTAAATAAATAGAGTCTAGAAAAGACGTCAAAATAGTGAAATGAGGAGCATTTGAGATCTTGCTCCCTGGTATATGTTGCCAGTTTGACTAAAATAAACTCATTAAAATTCTCCAAAAAAAATAAAATAGTAAAATGATTTAGAATATCATAAGAAACCCAGTTAAAGGAACCAGAGCTGTTTATCCAAAAGATGACAAGACTCAAGATGTGATAGCTATCTTTAATTATCAAAAGGGATGTCCCGTGCAACCAAGATGCAGTAGCAGAACTAGGACTGGAAACTACAGGGAAACAGATTTTGGCTTTACACACAGAAAAACTTACTGGAAATTAGACCTATCTAAAAATGAAACAGGTCACCTCAGGGCTTAGTTGTATACTTTCTATGTCAGTTTATCACTCCTCCAAGACAAAAGTAGACAATCACTTGACTGAAATATTAAACAAGAGACTAAAACAGAGAACCATAAACTATCTTAGATTCCTCAGTCCTATAATTCTTTGAAATATGAATGCATGAGAGTGTACTTTGCAAAACAAAGTATTTTACAAAGATAGGTAGTAAGTCGTTTTGTTTACAAGAAAAAAGGGGACCTTCCTATCATACCCACTGATGCATTGTCTCTCCATTAGGAAATTAAAAGCTTATAAGGATGTGTTTTATGGATCACACTGAAGTCAAATTTCTCTGAAAAACATTAGAATCAGGTGAGATGAATTGATATCTAAGAGGAAGAGATTAGCTATAATTCTGTTTCTATATACTGGAATACAACAAAATCCTCAATTCAATAATATAATCCAGATATTGTTGTGATAATGGAGATCTACCATAATTTCATCCTCTCCTGTGTAGATTGCACAGGACACTGTGTAGATTCCTGGGATTTGGTAAGGAGAATGTGCCTAGACATGGGCAGGGGCTCTTCCTGGAGTTGAGCTGGATGTGAGTGGACCTCCTATGGACAGTCTCCAGCAGTGGCTTTTCTCAGATATTTAAAAATCTCTAGCCTGCTTTTAGCTTTGATGGTGTTTTTTGAATGTATAAGGAAAGTGTATGTTTTAGGTTGAAGGGCTAAATTATGTTTTTTAAAATATATTTTTATTGATTTCAGAAAGGAAGGGAGAGGGACAGATAGAAACATCAATGAGAGAGAATCATTGATCGGCTGCCTCCTGCATGCCCCCTACTGGGGATTGAGCCCACAACCCGGGCACGTGCCCTTGACTGGAATCGAACCTGGGACGCTCCTCCAGTCCCCAGGCTGACACTCTGTCCACTGAGCCAAACCAGCTAGGGCATCTTTTTTTTTCTTTTCTTTTTTTTAATTGAGAGCTAAGCTGGCCGGAGGTCCTGGTTCGATCCCCTGTCAGGGCACATGCCTCGGTTGTGGGCTCAGTCTTCACTGTGGGGCATGCAGGAGGCAACCAGTCAACGATTCTCTTTCATTATTGATGTTTCTATCTCTCCCTCTCCCTTCTCCAAAATCGATAAAAATATATTTAAAAAAATAAAAATTGGAGTTCAATTGCAATGGCTCTTTTCTCTTAGACCTGTAGCATAAAGGAAACCACTAAAGGGGTGGTTTACCAATATCCAGAGGCAGTGTGACTTAATTGCTCAAAATCTGAAATCAGACCTGGGTTCAAATTTCAGCTTGGGCAGCATGACTTGTGACAATGTAATGACTAGCAAATTACTCAACTTAACCAAGCCTGTTTCCTCACCTGTAAAATGGGGCTAACAAAACTATCCACCTCAGCCTTAGCCGGTTTGGGTCAGTGGATAGTGTCAGCCTGTGGACTGAAAGGTCCTTGGTTCGATTCCAGTCAAGGGGCCATGACCAGGTTGTGGGCTCAATCCCCAGAAGGGGGCTTGCAGGAGGCAGCCCATCAACGATTCTCTCTCATCATTGATGTTTCTCTCTCTCTCTCCCACTCCTTTCCTCTCTGAAATCATTAAAAATATATTTTAAAAAACAACTATCCAGCTCATAGGCCTGATGAAAAAAAACACATCAAACCTTAATATTAGCTATTGCTATTTTACCTAAGTGATTTTCTAAACTTCCAAATGACCATAGGCATGTATTTACCGTACAAATCTCACTAGTACCACTCAAAAACAATCCACTATTAGTATTATGTAAGTCATCTTGTACAAGGATGTAAGAAAAAAGGAGTTTCCTGACATTAACTTTTACAGATATTATGCTTTACACAGGAATAAAAATAGAACTGGAATTAGAACTGGAACATCTTTGTAAATTCTAGACTCGGTACTTTAATAATAGAATCAAATGTCACAACAATAAGAACATTGTGAATTCTATTAATAGTATCTATGTTCTTACATACTCCACAATCATTAATTAAGATCTATTGTGCAATCTGGGGCAGTAAAAATGATGAAGAACTTACACTAGACCAGGTTCTAATCGCTTTTAGGTGTATTTGCCCTGACAACCCTATGAATTAGATAGATACTAAATTATGGCCACTCTAAAAGATGAAGAAACTTAGGCCAAGATAGATGAACTAACTTGCCCAAGATCACACAACTAGTTAAAAGGATGGAGGCTCAAAAGTTCACTAGCGTTTACTGTCTCCTACGAAGATCAAGTCAGATTAGTTGGATTTTTTTTTCTAACATGTGCAGCCTGATTTCTTTGAGAGGGAGACAGACTACAACTGCCTCAAAGGACCGGTTTCCCTCCCAATAAATGATTACATTCTAACACTTTTCTGAGGAACCACAATGTAACTACAGAAGAAAGCCGGCTCTATCAGAAACAAAGAAAATAAACAGTGTTCACATGACGTTTCCATGTGAATGTGGGTCGACCTCGCAGACTACGACTGACTCCCAAGTCAGAACCACGCAGGCAGTAATGAAACTGCGTAACCCACACCGGCAAGCGGTCATTTCAAAATCCCTCCAGAGATGAATGTTTTGCCAATCAGCACGTTACTTGAAGACAGGACAAAATTGAACTTGCATAAACACTTAGTCATCAGTAAGCACTGAAGTTACCAGTCACCTAATTCGCAAAATCAAATCCGCAGCGAAATTCCTAATTCCGAAAGAAACAAACAACAAAAAAGGCGGGGGTGACATTTGGTGACCGTAAAGTGAAGGCACCTAGGGCCCAAGCGGAAGTAAAACGAAAGGGAAAAACTAGCCCAATGATGGGGACTCCACGACCTGCGCAGCCGAGTCACTGGGGACTTTTCAGGGCCCTTCCATTCCCCTCCCAACAGTCTGTCTTTCCGTCTACAGGCTGCCAAGACCCCGAGCGTCCTCAGGGCGAAGTCGAAAGGCCATTCCAAGGCGGAGGTGACAGGCCTGAGAATTGTGAGCCCCGAACCAGGAGACCGTAGCGGCCGAGACCTCACGGCCCCGGAGGGGTAGGGACCCCAGGCACCACCTCCCGCTCCCTGGGGCCCACACCTGCAAAGTGGTGATGTGCTTGTCGTTGAACTTGTTCTCGCAGTAGCGCAGCACCAGCGACGTCTTCCCCACGCAGCCTTCCCCCAGCAGCACCACCTTGAACGAGTAGGCTCGGCCCGCCGCCGCCCCGCCGCCGGCCGCAGCCATCCCGTCGCTCCCCGGCCACCCGAACCCTAGAGCAGCGCCGAGCTCCGCACGGCCGCCGCGGCGCCCTCACAGCCACGGGCGCAGGCCCCTCCGCACCGGCCCGCCAACCCCGGGCGCCGTCTCCTAGCTCGTCTCCTGGGGCGAGGCCTGAAGGGGCCGAGGGAAAGTCCGAGAATGAAGGGCCCCTGCCACCACGTCAGGCACCAGACGAAAGGAGAAGAGCACTCCCTCTCCTCCTCCCTCTAATGGCGTCTCCTTCCTCCTACGTCACACCCCGGGTCACGTGACCGCGCGGCCGCGGGCGGCGCTAGAACTCGGCCCAGGAGGACGCGTCCGGAGGTGGGCGGGGCTTCTGGCCGCTTCCCGGGGTGGGGCTGGCGGGGAAGGGAGAGCTAAGGTGCTGTCTGTGGCAGAGCCGCGCTGTCTGCGGGCCTCACCAGTCTGCCTTTCATGGGAACTGGGGGAGCAGGGAGTGAGTAGTTCGGACAAGCCCAGCTTAGGTGGAATGCTGAAGTGCAGGACGTTGTCGTTCTTGCTCAGGGAATGTTCACAAAGCTAAGTCGCTGTAAGCCAAACTGCCAAGGTGCCCTTCAATATCTTAACAGTATTTTCCTGTGGGACTTCAAATCATAACTATTGGATTTCTTTTAGTTCCCCAGGCCGCCAAGTCTCCTCATCTTTCAGATCTCAGTTTAAACCGGTAAGGCTTCCCAGACCACCCATCGTTCTCCTGGCCTTCCACCCCTCTCCTTCCCCACCCCCCAAGTTAGGTATTTCATGGCACAGATACACCTTCTTTAGCAGTGTTTACCACATTGCATGGAAATTACTTTGCTGAGTATTTATCTGTCCTTGTTAGGCTGCAGATGTGTTAAGGACAAGAACTGTGTAAGACATGCCCACTTTTGAATTTCTGACTCAAAGCACATACTTGACATTTTATAAATATTTGGATGCTTGATGATTGCTTATTTTTCTTCATCTGCCTCCCCTTTCTTTCATAAAATACACTCTTTCAAGAAACCATACTGGTGTTTCTGAAAATTTGCAACTAGAAATATGGTGTCAGTTAGGTAAACATCCCCTCCTCCCCCCCCCCCCCCACACACACACTCCTTTTCCACTTTAAACCAGATAGTCCATTCATTCATTCAAATATTTGAAGATATCCACCATGTGCCAGGCCCTGTGCTGAACAAGATACACATTTTAGCAGGGAAGGTAAACACAGTCAATTATACAATAAATGCTTTCATCTTGATAAAGCAGTTCAGAATAATTTGCAAACTCATATGGGGACCCAACTGGAATAACTTAGGCAAGAAGGGAGAAGAGCTTCCAAGCAGACAGAACAGTATGTCCAACAGCCTTGAGGTAGGAAGGAACAAGCATCTAAAGTTAAGCAATACAAGAATGCAGAGAGGAAGGAAAAACACATCAGATAAGACAGGCAAAGAAGCCAGGGGTCAATACTGAAAGGGCCTTTCAGCAAATGAAGAGTTTTAATCAAGGGGGCCGACAATTATATTTGACTTTTAAAAGATCACTCTGACTGTACTGTAATTTGGAAAATGGATTAAGAAGGATAATATTACTTAGACTTATTTAGAGTAATTATGTCTTTATTAATATGATTATATAGGAGGATATATTCTCTACTTCTTCTATCTGCATTCCTCCTTTCAGGGCCTCTGCATATTCATGAATACTTTTAGAATTAGAAAGAGACTTCATTTTGAAGGGGCACCTTCTGCTATCCCTTCTGAATTCTTATTCATATTGCATTGGAATCTGTCTCCACCTATAATTAATTGTTCCTAACTCAACCTACACACTATGTATCTAATCTCTATTCTTTATGAAATATCTCCATAGGTATGAAGAAAGCTATGTGATCCTCCTTTAAGCCTTCTCTTTTCAATATAGCCAATTCTTTCAACCACTGTTCAAATGATATGGATCCCAGATCATTTAATAGCTTGATCCTCTTAGAACCTACATGCAGTACTTTGCACTTATCACTGAATCGAAAACAATTAAACTTTTTCATTGTAAAATAAAATAATTTTTAAAGATAAAATAATCTTTCAGATTTAACTTACATTGGGATTTAAGGAAAGTATTGCAAATGCTCATAGACTGTGCCTCTCCAGTGAAGCTCAGTTGATTGAGCATTGTTCCATGCACCAGGAGGTCGCTGGTTTGATTTCTGGTCAGGGTGGGTTGCATGCTCCATCCTCAGTATGGGGGTTTCAGGAGGCAGCCAATCAATGTTTTTATATTTCTCTTCCTCTCCCTTTCTCTCTCTGAAATCAATGAAAACATTTTTTAAGTATGATTTTTAACAAATGTTCATGGATTGCAATATGTCAATTTGGCATAGTTTTGAGAAGAGTGGGTAAGTATAGATGTAAGTTGTGGCAGATTGATAATGCCCACTCCACTCCCCCTGCCAAAGATATCAAATCCTACATCTGGTGCCTGGAGATGTTAACTTATTAGGAAAAGGGTCTTTTCTGATATGATTAAATGAATGATTTTGATATAGAGAGATTATCTTGGATTATCTGGGTGGCCCCTACATGCAATCACAAATATTCTCATAAGGAGAAATCAGAAGGAGATGCCACACACACAAAAGAAAAGCAATGTGACCATGCAGGCAGAAATTAAATGATGCAGATACAAGCCAAGGAATGCTGACAGCCACCAGAAGCTGGAAGAGACAAGGAATAGATTCCCCCCTAAAGTTTCTGGAGGGAGTGTAGCCCTGCCAAAACATTAATTTCTGCCTAGTGAAACTTATTTTTGACTCCTGACCACCAGAAGTGGAAGAGAATGTGTGTTATTTTAAGTGAATAGATTTGTGATCATTTGTTACAGAAGCAATAGGAAACGAATGCATAAGTATATATTCAAGTACCCTACATGAGTCCAAGCATAGAAAGACATTCAGGCTACTTCTGAATGTCAGAAGAACTTAGGTCAGCTGTGGAATCAGCTATGATCATTCTGTATAAACTTGATAGAGGATGCCCTTATCTTTTTGTTTTCTCTCATTCCTCATATCCAATCCACTACCATGTCTAGTGAATTGTACTTTCAAAATAGGTCTTTATTAAAAAATACATTTTTTATTGATTTTGAGAGGAAGTGAGAAGGAAAGAGAGATAGAAACATCAATGATGAGAGAGAATCATTGATCCGTAGCCTCCTGCATGTCCCACACTGGGGATTGAGCCCACAACCTGGGCATGTGCCCTGGCCAGGAATCAAACCATGACTTCCTGGTTAATAGGTCAACACTCAACCACTGAGTGACACTAGTTGTGCACTAACTGCTTTTTTATTACTGCTCTTAATGGTTTCTTTGTCTTTAACCTTTTGTATTTTAATTGCAATGTGTCTTGGTGTGGGCTCTTAAGATTCTCTCTTTGTCTTTAATCTTTGGTATTTTAATTATGATGTGTCTTGGTGTAGGTTCATCTTGTTTGGGACTCTCTGTGCTTCCTGTATTTGCATTTCTTCTTCCTTCAAAAGTTAGGGAAGTTTTCTGTCATTTTTTCAAATAGTGTTTTTAAATATGTATTTGTATTGATTTCAGAGAGGAAGGTAGAAGGAGAGAGATAGAAACATCAATGATGACAGAGAATCATCAATCAGCTGTCTCCTGCATGCATTCCACTGTGGATGGAGCCCGCAACCTGGGCATGTACCCTGACTGGGAATTGAACGGTGATCTTCTGGTTCCTAGGTCAACACTCAACCACTGAGTCACACCTTGCGGGCTCAAGTAGTTTTTTAAATCCTTGCTCTCTCTTTTCTCCTTCAGGCATCCCCATGATGTGAATATTTGTATGCTTGAAGTTGTCCCAGAAGCTCCTTCCACTATCCTCACTTACTAAAATTATTTTTTCTTTTGCTGTTCTGATTGGGTGTTTTCTGCTTCCATATATTCCAAATCCTGATTTGATTCTCTGCTTCATCTATTTTACTGTTGTTTCCTTGTAATTTATTCTTCATTTCAGCTAGTATCCTTCATTTCTGACTGGTTTATTTTTATGTTTTCTACCTCTTTGTTTAAGTTCTTACTAAGTTTATCTACTCTTCCCCTAAGTTGATTAAGCATCCTTTAACTAGTGTTTTGAATTCTGCATCTGGTAAATTGCTTATTTCCATTTTGTTTAGTTCTTTTTCTAGAGTTTGTTCTGTTGTTTCATTTGTGACATTTTTCTTTGTTTCCTCATTTTGGTAGCCTCCCTATGTTTGTTTCTATGTATTAGGTAGAGCATCTATGTCTCCTGGTCTTGGTAGAGTGGCCTTGTGTAGTCGGTGTTCTGTAGGGCCTAGTGGTGCAGCCTTCAGAGTCGCCTGAGTTGGGTGCTCCGGGTGTACCACCCCTCTTCATGGGGGCTGTGTGCACCCTCCTGTTGTAGTTGAGCCTTAATTACTATTGGCACATCAATGGGAGGTATTGACACTTCCCCCCTCTCCAGGCCAATCAGCTGCAAGGATTGGCCATGACTACCATGGAGAATCCACTGTGTAGGGGCTGATTCCATGGACTAGGACTAATTTCTGTGGGATTCTGTTCTTGCTGAGTCTGCCCCTTGAGTGTATCTCTTGTTGAGGTAGTTGGGTGGTGCTTTAGTCTGAAGCTGTCCACTGGGTGTACTGGCTCTGGGGTCTTCCAGGACATCTAGGCCAAGGTCAGCCACTGCCTATGCCCTGCCCAGGGCCACCAGCATGAACCATAGAGTGATTTTCAAATGGCTGCTACTTGTGCTGGGCTTGGAGGTGTCCAGGAAGAGGCCATGCTGCAACCAAGGTCAGCTGCCATCAGTGTCAAGCCTGGAGACATTTAGTAAGAGTATGGGGTACACAGAGGCCAGATGCTCTTGTTTGAGAGATTTTAGGAAAGTCCAGAGTATAATACAAGTAGGGGTCTTTGGTTTGGTGGGACAGGGGTCTCAGGGAATCACCAGGATGGGAAAAACTGTGTTAGCCAGATTGATGGAGACTGAGATATGATGCTGACTCTGTACGGGGAGGGCTCAACAAAGGAACAACGGCCTCTGCCAGCACTTTCGTCTGGGAGAAAGCTGCTCCTCCAGCCCTTGTCATGATGCCAGATAATTCAGTCCCTCCCATATGTTCCTACCACTCTTTCACCTGCTGCCCCAGTGCTGGAACTCAGAGCAAGTGAGTCCAAGTAAGTTCATGCCCAGGTCCTGTAAGAGCTCCCTGGACTCCAGCAACCTTCAGTCTCACTCAGCCATAGTCCCTGCAGGCTTTCACAACCAGAAGCTACAGGAATTTCTCCTTTCAGCACTGGAACCTGGGCTAGGGGGGGCCTGGTGTGGGACTGAGACCTCTTTCTCCACATGGGGCACCTCCACAGCAAAGACATCCCTCTCAATTATCAACTGTCACACGTGGGTGTGGGACCAGGCCTCCCAATTGCCAACCACCACACCTGGGTGTGGGCACAGCTTGCTCCACATCTCCTTCCCTTCCACCAGTCTTGATGCAGCCTCCTCATCCCATCTCCAGCCATAGCACCTCCGTTCAATTAGATCTCAGGTAGCTCTGAATGACGGTTGTTGTATAGTTCAGTTGTAATTCTAGTGTGGTTATGGGAGGATGTGAGCACCTCATTCACCTACTCCACCATCCTGACTGGAAGCTCTATAATAGCCATGTTTGATACTAAACTGGCATCCACACTTTCTTCTCCTTTCAGAGGTATGATATCCACTCTCTCCTTTGCCAAGGGATATGCCATAGCTTCTAGCTGGTTCTGATTGCATCTCCCTGTGGTTCCTACCAGCTTTTAGAGGCCACTAGTCCTGCATGTCAAGCAATAGTTCAAATGCTTCTTGCTGGCAAACAAAACTGAACTGTAATTGTAAGCATTGGCCACAAAGGGGCATAAGCAGCTCAATGAAATTTACGAGGTTGGCCAGTGTACATTCAAGACTGGCCAGTGTGGCTCAGTTGGTCGGAGTGTCATCCAGTACACTGAAAGTTTGGGGGTTCGGTTCCCAGTCAGGGCACAACCCAGGTTGCGCGTTCAATTCCGAGCCTCAATTGGGACATGTGCAGAAGGCAATCAATTGATGTTTCTCTCTCATATCAATATTTCTCTCCCTCCCTTCCTCTCTCTCTAAAAATCAATGTAAATTTCCTCCAATGAGGATTTAGATAGATAGATAAATGGGTAGATAGATGATAGATAGATAGATAGATAGATAGATAGATAAGACTGGAAGTCAGAAGTCCCTCAACATGAAACAAAAAGAAACCATTGGGAGAGTTTCTGCACAGTTGTAGAAAACAAGAAAATTCCAAGAAACATGTGAGCTAGGGGAGGGAGAAAGACACTTCCCACACCATTCATTCCCAAAGTCCAATGTTAAATAAAAGTGTCAAAGAATAAATTTAAGCCAAACTTCCAGATTCTCAGAATTTATCAATTTCTTCTAAAATATATATAATCTCAAAGGCTAAAGGGAAGAAAAAGTGAAGAGGCAAACCACGTTGTTTAATTGTATTGTGTATTTTATATTTCCATTTATAAATTATATTTTGAAATAACCAGAGCTTGAGATTTTATTAGATAGCAGTATATGCTTAACATAATTGGCAATAGAATTGTATAGCTGCAATTTCTAAATTACTAAAAAGGTTTAGTTCAGAATGGTAGCAGTCTCGTTGAGTCAGTCTAGTATGCTTACTTTTAAATACTAGATGTCAGGGCTCATATGGAACTGGAAATTCTGAAGAGATTTGTCCACTTGAACTAGGCCTGAATGACTGTACTTTTCCATCTTCTTGAGAAGTAAGTCAGTGTGGAGATGGAAAAGCCTCTTCAAGAAATTGTTTTTCCCTGGTGAAATAATTTGGTTGAGGGTTCTTATGAGAGATTTGTGATGTTGAGATTGGAGATATTTTTGATAGCTGCAGAGGATCTAATGGGATGTTTGGAAATCCACATATATACTGAGGATTTCAGCATTCAGAACCACTTGCTTGAGTGTTTTCTTTATTGGCTACTCATTCCTGTTTGCTAAGGTCTCATTTAAAATCTTACCATTTTTTCAGGCCACTTTCTAAGTACTTGCTAGCATGTATCACTGATTATGACAATTACCTATTTATTTATAAGTACTAAACCTGTAAGTTCTATGGTAGTAAAGATCTGCCTTGCTCATCATTATATTCTGTATCCAGAATAATACCTAACATGGTAGATGCCAAATAAATAGAACTCCAAAGTTTGTTCTCTCTCTCTCGCTCGCTCGCGCTCTCTCTCTCTCTGTAACCCCATGCACACCTTGGTACAAACCTCCAGTTCCTTGAGCCTCCATCTGCCACCAACTCCCCCAAATCCCATTTACAGAGATGTCCCTCCCTTGAACCTTTTAGACTAAATTCCAATCTTGTGTGTGAAGGGTGAACCTCCATGAGGCCAGACAAAGAACAATTGCTAAGGAAAGAACATTTACAAAGGAGCTGTAGTGAAAAAAATCACCCCTACCTCAGTTCATCTATCAAGCCCTCTCTTGTTCTCTCCATCCCTCCTATTTGTAGCTCCTTCATACAACCCCCCTCCATCACCAGGTTTGGACTTCATATTGAGCACTTCAACTCTCTCTTCCCAGCATCCTTGATTCTCTTATATCCTTATATTTCAAGTACATCATCCCAGAACATCAACTTCCTTTTTTTATTTTTTTAAAATACTTTTTATTGATTTTTTACAGAGAGGAAGGGAGAGGGATAGAGAGTTAAAAACATGGATCAGCTGCCTCCTGCACACCCCCCACTGGGAATGTGCCCACAACCAAGGTACATGCCCTTGACTGGAATCGAACCCAGGACCCTTCAGTCCTCACCAACGCTCTCTTCACTGAACCAAACCAGTCAGGGCCAGAACACCAACTTTCAAGTAAAGTTCTGTAAAAATTATCTGAGCCTCTTAGATTTTGTGCATCAATACAAACTTACAGTTATCAGTGTCATTCTCAGGACTACCTGTCAGTTCCTTTACTTTTTTGGCTTCTGCTTTCACCAGTGTCCTTTTACTATTCTTGGAAACTTTCCTCACTTTACTTCTTGTCCTAATTCAAGTTGTTCATAGTATTCCCTTATTATCCTTTAGTGTCTGTGGGTCTGTAGTTATTACCTTTTATTTCTAATACAATATAGGCTATTATGTACTAGAGGCCTGGTGCACAAAATTCCTGCATGGGTGTAGTCTCTAGGCCTGGCCGGCAATCAAAGTGTGAGTGTCTGGTGTGGAAGGGCAGGTCCCAGCTGACCTCTGGGCCCTGGGCAGAACCTGGGCCCCTGGGCCCCCAGGGGCTCCCCTCCACCTAAATCAAGGTGCCTGAGTCCCCACGTGGAGATGCAGTGAGCGCAGCCAGACGCGTGGGCCTCTGGGCCACCCAGCAGTGCTGCATGGAAGCCGGGTGGGCAGTGCACTCTCTCCCAGCCAGCCTCACAAACCAGCTCCTGCGTGAACCCACGGGGAGCCCAACCCGACCCTGCAGTCCTGGTGGCTGCGGCCTGGCTCACCCCGAAGAGGTCATGCAGGTGCAGGCGGGCTCCTGCTGGTGCTTGGCACCTGAGCGCAGGGGCTTCCCCAGCGAGCGAGCTCTGGTGTCCAGGAGGAGGGTAGCAGGGGGAGTGAGAGCGAGCTAGGGGACACCCCACGTCCTCACCGCACCTCTGTCCCCATCACCCCCTCCCAGGTAGCCGGCAAAAGGTTGGTCGCAGCACCCCCCCCCCCCGCCTCCCCCCCCACCCCCTCATCACCCCCCGGCCTGGGTGCTGTGGGAGGTTGGTTGCTGCCACCCACCTCCAGTTCCCTGAGCCAGCCCAGGGCCCAGATCCAATCAGGCGATCAGGGCCTGCCAGCCGCAGGTCACCTTCTGCAAGGTGATTGGTGGAGGCTGGGTCCCTCCCCCCACTCCGCCTCCTGCTACAGGCCAGCAGCATCTCCACTGCTGCCTGCTACCAGTGCCATGTTGCCAACACCCGCCATGTTCCGTGCCACCCCTTGGTGGTCAGCACACATCATAGCAAGCAGTCGAATTCCCAGTCTCCAGGTCTAACTCCCGGCTGAACGACCACCCGAGGGAACAATTTGCATGTTAGGCTTTTATTATACAGGATGCTCTCTTTTTTTCTTCATCAGTCTTACTAGAGATTTATCAATTTATTTACTTTCAGAGAGCTTTGGTTTTATTGATTTTCTCAATTATGTTTCACTTCTCAATTTCATTGATTTCTACTCTTCATTTTTCTGCCTACTGTGTGTTTGGGTTTAATTTGCTCTTTTTTTTATAGTTTCTTGAAGTAAAAGCTTAGATTACTGATTTAGATCTTTAATCTTCTCTTTTATAAGTATTTGTAATAGCTGCATCCACAAATTTTAACATGGTGTATTTTCGTTCAGTTAAAAAATATGTGTAGCCCGGCCAGAGTGGCTCCACTGGTTGAGTGTCATCTTGTGCACTGAAAGGTTGCAGGTTTGATTTCCAGTCAGGGTACATACCTGGGTAGTGAGTTCGGTCCCTGGTGGGGGCACAAATGGAAGGCAACCAATTGATGTTTCTCTCTCACATCAATGTTTCTCTCTGTCTCTGTCTATCTCTCTCTCCCTTCCTCTATAAGCCATGTCGTGAGATGAGGGTTAATATACCATATATATTGTTGTTGCTTTGTTTTGTTTTGTTTTTTCATTTCCCTTGAGATGTCCTCTTTTATTCATGGGTTATTGTAGAAGGCAGAGTAATGTCCCTCTTCCTCCCCCCCCCCCTTCTCTCTTCCTCAAAATAAGAATATATTAGTTTACATGACAAAGGAAAATTAGGGTTGGAGATGGAATTAAGGTTGCTAGTCATCTGACCTTAAAATGGTGAGATTAGCCCTAGCTGGCTTGACTCAGTGGATAAAGCATCAGACTGTGGACTGAAGGGTCCCAGGTTCAATTTCTGTCAAGGGCACATGTCCAGGTTGTGGATTCAGTCCCCAGTGAGGGGCGTGCAGGAGGCAGCCAATCAATGATTCCCTTTCATCATTGATGTTTCTATTTCTCTCTCCCTTTTCCTTCCTCTCTGAAATCAAGAATATATATAATAAAAGTGAGATTATCCTGGATTATCCAGGGAAGCCTAAAGTAATCATAAATATCCTCAAAAGTAGGGGGTGGGGGAGTGTTGGAGAAGGGTATAGGGGAAATGGAGTGAGACTTACTTGGGGTGGTGAACACACAATACAATGTAAAAATGATGTGTTATAGAATTGTGCACCTGAAACCTGTATAATTCTGTTAACCAGTGATACCCCAATTATTTCAATAAAAAGAAAAAAAGGAAAAGCCAGTGGCAGAGGAGATGTGGTGACAAAAACATGGTCAGAGTGATCCACCACTGCTAGCTTTGAAGATATAGGAAGAGAATCATGAAATAAGGAATGCAGATAGTCACTGGAAGCTGGAAAAGGAAAAAAACACACACACTCTCTCCTCTAGATCCTCTAGAAGGGAATGCAGCCCTTCCAACCCCTTGCTTTTAGCCCCAGGAGACCCATGATGGATATCTTACCTAAAATTATGATAATTTGTTACAGAGCGATGAAAAACTAATAATTATTTATAAATGTTATTTAATTTCTAAATATTTGAGGATTTGCCATGTATCTTTCTGCCATCATAATAAAAAGCTTATATGCAAATGGTCATCACACTGTAATGTCATAACAACCAATCAGCAGGACCCTGAGGCTGCATGGCACCAGGCTGGGGAGGGGGCCCTCAGGCCACACTCCTGCCTGGCGGGGCTTGACAGGGGACCTGAGGCTGTGCCCCCTGCCCAGCGGGGCTTGATGGGGGTGGGGCCAGCCAGGTCTGGGTCTCATGTGATTTCGAGGTGCTGGAGGGTGGGTGGGGACTTGACTCTGGGTCCTGTGGCCTGCCCCAGACTCTGACAGGAGGAAGATTTTCATATACATTTTACTAATTTTCTTTCATCTCTGACACTTCTATTATAAAGAAAGGGCAAATAGCAATATTAAAATATTTCCTCTAATTAATTCCCTTTTAATGTGCACAAATTTCATGCACCGCGCCACCAGTTGATTTATAATTTAATTGTTTTGGTTTAAGAACATGCTTTGAATAATTTTTATTCTTTAAATTTATCTCATGGTCACTACTGGCCTATCCTGGTGAATATTCTATGTGTATTTGAAATGATGCATTCTGTTGTTGGATGAATTTTTTTATAAATGTCAATTAGGTCCAATGAATCTATAGGATTATTCAGATCTCCTCTATGGGATTATTCAGATCTTCTCTATATATTTTTTCAGTTTTTTTTACATGCAATAAAAATTAATATGTCAAGAAAAATGATTTTAAGTATAATACTGTTACATGCAATAAGGATTAATATTTTAAGAAAAAATATTTAAATATAAAAGTACCAAAACTAACATAGTATAATATCACAAAAGTTGTAGAAAATATTAAAAATCTGCAAATAACAGGATTACTTCTATTATATTCTAAAATATTTTTCCCCTCTGGCTCTATTCTGGTTTATCAGTTTATGTTGTTCATTATATTCCACAGATGAGTGAGATCATGTGATATTTATCTTTGTACAACTGGCTTATTTCACTTAGCATAATGCTCTCCAGTCCATCCATATTGTTGCAAATGGTAAGAATTCCTTCTTTTATACAGCAGCATAGTATTCCATTGTGTAGATGTACCACAGTTTTTTAATCCACTCATCTGCTGATGGGCACTTAGGCTCTTTCCAAATCATAGCTATGGTAAATTGTGCTGCTATGAACATAGGGATGCATATATCCTTTATTATTGGTGTTTCTGATTTCTTGGGATATAGTCCTGGAAGTGGGATTACTGGGTCAAATGGGAGCTCCATTTTTATTTTTGAGGAAACTCTATATTGTTTTCCACAGTGGCTGCACCAGTCTGCATTCCCACCAGCAGTGCACAAGGGTTCCTTTTTCTCTGCATCCTCATCAGCACTTGTCATTTGTTGATTTGTTGATGATAGCCATTCTGACAGGTATGAGATGACACCTCATTGTTGTTTTGATTTGCATCTGTCGGATAGTGACTTTGAACATGTTTTCATATGTCTCTTGGCCTTCCTTATGTCTCTCTTGATAAGTATCTATTTAGGTCTGTTGCCCGTTTTTTGATTGGGTTGTTTATCTTCCTTTTGTTAAATTGTATGAGTTCCCTGTAAATGTTGGAGATTAAACCCTTATTGGTAATAACATTGGCAAATATATTCTCCTATGCATTGGGCTTTCTTTTTCATTTTCTTTTTTTCTCATTAATACAGTATTTATTTGTCTTCCTTCTGTCAAACCCTGAGCCAACCACTTTCCTGGGGCTGGGGAGGTATAGGAAAAGGAACATATAGGACAGACAAGACACAGGAAAAAGAACTATGGGAGGTAGAGACAGCTCCTTCATATGGCGAAGAGGATGAGAAAGGCCACCATCAGGCAAAAGAGCCCCATGGCCTCTGAGAGGGCAAAGCCCAGAATTTTGTAGAAGAGCTGTTGCTTCAGAGAAGGGGTCCTGGCATAAGCAATAGTGAGGCTCCCAAACACAGTCCCAATTCCAGCCCCAGAGCCTGCCACCCCTATGGTCAGCCCCAATGAACTTGGCTGCTGTGTCCATGTCCCTTGAAATGGCATTGGTTTGGAAGCTGTGGCTAGAAATAAGTGAGGTCAGGGGATGTGGGGCTTCCAAGGTGCTGAGGCTCTCATGTGTCAGTGTCTTTGGTCGTTTCAGCACCACTGCAGACATTGACCTGCTCAGTTGAGAGGTGCTCCTGACCAGGGCAGGGGTGGAGACAATCTTGGTGCGGGCATACATTTTCAAGGGATGAGGGGAGCTGCTCCCAGTGCAGAGAAGACAGCTGCAGTGGGCTTTCTTGTTGTTTTGTTGATGGTTTCTTTTGCTGTGCAGAAGCTTTTTATTTTGATGTAGTCCCATTTGTTTACTTTCTCCTTAGTTTACATTGCCTTAGGAGCTGTATCAGTAAAGATATTGCTATCTGACATATGTCTGATATTTTGCTGCCTATGGAATCTTTCAATATTTTTATGGTTTCCCGTCTTACATTTAAGTGCTTTATCCTTTTTGAGTTTATTTTTGTGTATGGTGTAAGTTGGTGGTCTAGTTTCTTTTTTTTTTTTTTTGCATGTATTCATCCAATTTTCCCGGCACCATTTATTGAAGAGACTGTCTTGATCCATTGTATGCTCTTGTCTCCTTTGTCAAATATTAACTGAGCATAATGGCTTGGGTCGAATTCTGGGTTCTCTGTTCTGTTCCATTGGTCTCTATGTCTGTTCTTGTGCCAGTACCAGGCAGTTTTGAGAACTGTGGCTTTGTAATATAGCGTGATATCTGGTATTGTGATCCCTCCAACTTTATTCTTCTTTTTTCAGGATTGCTGCAGCTATTCGGGGTCTTTTTATATTCCATATGAATTTTTGGTGAGTTTCTTCTAGGTCTGTGAAATATTCCATTGGTATCTTAATGGGGATTGCATTGAATCTATAGATTGCTTTGGGTAGTATGGACATTTCAATGATTTTGATTCTACCAATCCATGAACACAGTATATTCTTCCATTTGTTTATGTCTTCCTCTATCTCTTTTTCCAATGTTCTGTAGTTTTATGAGTACAGGTCTTTTACTTCCTTAGTTAAATTTATCCCTAGGTATCTTAATTTTGTTGTTGTTGTTGCAATGGCAAATGGGATTGTTTTTCAGTTTCTCTATGAGTTCATTATTGGTGTATAAAAAAGCCATACATTTCTGGGTGTTAATTTTGTATCCTGCTATGTTGTCAAATTCATTTATTAATCTAGTAGCTTTTTGATGGAGTCTTTAGGGTTTTCTATGTACAATATCATGTCATCTGCAAATAATGAAAATTTTACTTTTTCTTTTCCAATTCGGATGCCTTTTATTTCTTTTTCTTATCTGTTTGCTATGGCTAGCACTTCCAGCATCCCTGTCTTGTTCCTGTTCTTACAGGAAATGGTTTTAGTTTTTGCCCATTGAGTATGATGTTGGCTGTAGGTTTGTCATATATGGCCTTTATCATGTCGAGATATGCTCCCTCTATTCCCACTTTGCTGAGAGTTTTTATCAGGAAAGGGTGTTGGATTTTGTCAAATGCCTTTTCTGCATCAATTGATATGATTATGTGATTTTTCTTTCTCAATTTGTTTATGTGATGTATCACATTTATTGATTTGCAGATATTGTACCAGCCTTGCATCCCTGGAATAAATCCCACTTGATCATGGTGTATTATCTTTTTAATATATTGTTGGATGCAATTTGCTAATATTTTGTTGAGGACTTAAGCACATATGTTCATCAGGGATATTGGCCTGTAATTCTCTTTCTTTGTAGTGTCCTTATCTGGTTTTGGAATTAGGATAATCCTGGCCTCATAAAAAGAGTTTGGAAGTGTTCCTTCCTCTTGGATTTTCTGAAATAGTTTGAGGAGTATAGATGTTAGTTTTTCTTTGAATGTTTGGTAAAACTCCCCTGGACCTGGGCTTTTGTTTGGTGGGAATTCTTTTTATTACCACTTCTGTTTCATCAGTTGTTATTGGCCTATTCAGGTTTTTTTAATTCTTCCTAATTCAGTTTTAGGAGATTGTATTTTTCTAGGAATTTGTCTGTTTCATCCACATTGTCCAACTTGTTGGCATATAGTTATTCATAGTATTTTCTTATAATCCTTTGTATGTCTATAGTGTCAGTGGTTAATCCTCCACTTTCCTTTTTGATTTTATTTATTTGGGTCCTCTCTCTGTTTCTTGATGAGTCTGGCTAGTGGTTTATCAATTTTGTTTATCCTTTCAAAGAACCAGATCTTGGTTTCATTGATTTTTTGTATTATTTTTTTTTACTCTCTATGTCATTTATTTCTGCTCTGATCTTTGTTATCTCCTTCTTTCTGCTCACTCTGGGGTTTTCTTGTTGTTCTCTTTCTAGTTCTTTAAGTTGTAGGGTTAAATAGTTTATTGCTGATTTTTCTTGGTTTTTGAGGTATGCCTGTAGTGCTATGAACTTCCCTCTCAGGATTGCTTTTGCTATGTCCCAGAAATTTTGAGTTGTTGTGTGTTCATGTTCATTTGTTCCCAGAAAGTTTTTTATTTCTTTCTTGATCTCGTAGGTAACCCATTCATTGTTTAATAACATGCTATTTAGACTCCATGTGTTTGAATGTTTTTGGGTGTTTTTTACTGTAGTTGATTTCTAATTTCATTCCACTGTGATCTGATGCTTGATATGATTTCAATCTTCTTGAACTTGTTTTGTGTCCTAACATGTGGTCTATCTTTGTGAATTGATCCATGTGCACTTGAGAAGAATGTGTATTTTGCTGCGTTGGGGTGAAATGTTCTATAAATGCCAATTAAATCCATCTGATGCAGTGTGACCTCTAGAGTCTCTATTTCCTTGTCTGGCAGATCTATCCAGTCAAGTCAGAGGGGTGTCAAAGTCTCCTACTATGACTGTATTGTTGTCAATCTCTCCATTAAAGTCCTCTAGAAGTTTTTTTTTATATATTTAGGTGCTCCTATATTGGGTGCATATATGTTTGCCAGGGTTATATCCTCTTGTTGGATTGATCCCTTTAGTATTATGTAGTGATCTTTGTTATCTCTTGTGATGGTCTTCATTTTAAAGTCTATTTTGTCAGATATGAGTATTGCTACTCCAGCTTTTTTTTTCTTTTCCATTTGCATGGAAATTTTTTTCCCATCCCTTCACTCTCATCCTGTGTGTGTCTTTTGTTCTGAGTTGGGTCTCTTGAAGATAGCATATATTTGGGTCATGTTTTTGTATCTATTCAGCTACCCTATGCCTTTTGATTGGAGTATTTAATCCATTTACATTTAGGGTTATTATTGATAGGAACTTTTTTACTGCCATTATATTTCTGTATGGATAGGTTCCTCTCTCTTTATTTCTTCTTCTCATTATAGCAATCCCTTTAGAATTTCTTGTAATGTTGGCTTGGTGGTGATGTACTCATTTAGCCTTTTTTTTTTTTTTTTTTTTGGTCTGGGAAGCTCTTTATTTGACCGTCTATTTTGAATGATAGCCTTGCTGGATATAGTAATCTTGGTCTCAGGTCCTTGCTTTTCATTACCTTGAGTACTTCATGCCATTTCCTTCTGGCCTGTAAAGTTTCTGATGAGAAATTAGGTGTCAGCCTTATGGGGACTTCTTTGTAGGTAACAGTTTTCTTTTCTCTTGCTGCCTTTAAGATTATCTCTTTGTCTTTAATTTTTGGCATTTTAATTATGATGTATCTGGGTGTGGGCCTGTTTGGGTTCTTCTTGTTTGGGGTTCTCTGTGCCTCCTGAACTTGTGTGACTTTTTCCTTTACCGTTAGGGAAGTTTTCTGCCATTATTTCTTCAAACACCTTCTCTATGCCTTTCTTCCTTTCACCTCTTCTGTCACACCTGCTATTCTAATATTGTTACATTTCACGTTGTCCCATAGCTCCCTTAAGCTGTCCTCTGTAGAGAGTGTCTGGGAAGGCACATGGGCATTCTTCTTTAATGATTGTCAGCTGAACCCAAGGTGACAGGCAAAGCTGAGTCTTGGTTACACATGTTACCAAAAAGGCAGATGTGTTCTCAGTATTGACCCTTATCTTTTCCCAGGTGTTGGGAAGTGGGTTTTGATATGTAAATCCAGTCAAGCACCAGGAATGAATAGGACTCGGGCCTACTCAAGAATGCAAATAATCTTTTTGGTCTTGACTTTTGGTGAAACTTCCTGGTATTTGGGGGTATAAAATAAACTTGCTGCATCGGCTCTGGGTCACTGTCTCTTCATCAGAAGAGGGCAGTGGTCCACCTGGTCCCAGCTTTTTCCTTCTATCTCTGTGTCTTGTCTCTTTCTTTTATTTCTCAATCCCCAGCCCCTCTACTTGAAGAACCGGATCATCTCTCTTTCCATGCTGGACATGGAAAAGAGAGACCCTGCCATAGTCCTCCTGTTTTTTAATTGTTTTTTTCTTTTTGGTTTTCTGATTGAGTGATATTTTCAACTCTGTCTTCTAATTCACTGATTCCCCTAATCTGCTGTGTATTCTTTCCAATGTGTTCTTTATTTGTATTATGTCATTCTTTATCTCAGACTGTTCTTTTTTCATAGTTACTATATCTTTTTTCATGCTGTTGAGCATCTTTACCATCATTATTCTAAACTCTGTTTCAGATAAATTTCTTATATCTGCTTTATTTATCTCTTCTTCTGGAGAGTTCTCTAGTTCTGTCATTTGGGGGTTGTTTCTTTGTCTCCTCATTTTGGCTTTCTGTTTGGGTTTGTGACTATTTACTAAGTAGATCCTCTACATCTCTCAATCTCTACTGTAGGACATTGTTAAAGGCTGTTTCTGACTAAATAGGTCAAACAAAGACTCAAAACCTCCAGAGACTTCCTCTGCCTACAGACTGATAAGATTCCAACTTGTATTGCCCCCCCAGGCAATCATCCTCAAGTATGGTTAGAGTTTTTTTCAACAGGGTGGGGTAGTTGCTTCTGCCTGGAGGCTAATTGTGATTTTTAATCTCTTAAGTGGCCTCAGGGCAAGGTGTTTCCCAATAGGGTGTGTCAACTTTCTTCCCACCAGGCAAGGCAGATGTCTATTTGGGAAAGATGTCTTCTGCTGCATGAGGAAACTTGGGGTGTCTTCCTTCTGAGCTCTATCACAGCTCCAGTCCACTTCACCCTCCCTCTGCCAGAGCACAGGGTGGTTGGCTCACACGGAATTTTGTGTGCTGGCTCTTTAAGAGGATGCCTGAATTTTCAGCTGTTACTCTCTGGCAGACAGCACCCTGCTGCTTTTCACAGCTAGATGTTATGTGGGTACTCACCTCTGTTCTGGTGCTCTCTGCTGAGGGGCCCAGCTTGGGGATTAGATCCCTGAATTCTCAGTGGCAACCCCCCACAGATGAGATATTTCTCCGGGACTTCAGTTGCTGTCTGTGGGTTCCCAGCCAGTCCTTTCTCACCTCCACTCCTCCTACCAGTCTTATTGTGGTCTCCACTTTTGGTCCTTGGGTATCAGGGTTCTCTCCTGCGAGATTCCTGTTGATTATTCAGGAAGTTTTTCTGTATTTTAGTTGTAATACCAGTTTGTTTCTGGGAGCATGTCCATGCAGCATCCATTTACTCTGGCACCATTTTTAATACTTCTCTATCTTTATTGATTTTCTATCTGTTGCTTCTGTGTTGAGGTCTCCAATTCCAGTTGTAGATTTGTCTATTTCTCCTTTCAGTTCTACCAGTTTTTTTTTCCATGTATTTTGAAGTTCTTTTGTGAAATGGATAAACATTTAGGACTGTTATGACTTCTTGGAGAATTGACTCATATATATATGTGTGTGTGTGTGTGTGTGTGTATATAAAGAGTCAGGGTCCATAACGTCCAAAACGACCAGAGGCTCTACCGAATACCAGGCTGTGAGCACAGCAGGCTTGAGTGGGAGGGGACTTGTGGCAGTGGGGACGGGAGCGGGGGAGTCAGGGGAGGCAGGGCCTGGCAGAGGGCAGCCTGTACTCTCCACATGGCCGGGGCACCTGTGAGCGCTCCTGATGGCCCACAGGTGCTGCTTCAGCTCAGCCTGCAGGCTCCACTTGGCCCCATTCACAGAAGCACCGGCACCACCTCCATGCCACACCCCCACTTCTGTCAGTCCCACCACCCTGAGGCGCCCTCCCTGAGCTGTTTCCAGGAAGATCCCACCCTTGGAGTGCGCCTGGCTCCTGAGGAAGTGGGCAGCACCACAGGCAACATTTGGTGGCCATTATTCTGCCTACCACAGTATGAATCAGAAAGAACACAGAGAAAAGGGACAACGGCAACAAACATTTAAATCTGGAAGGCGGATGAATGTGGTCCGTGCCTTAGCAGCCTGAGGACATTGCCCCTGAAGTGAACCCAAACCAGGAGTGATAAAAGGGAAGGGGCACCAGGGGTTATCCCACAAACCCCCCAAAGGCACCCATGTTAATGAACTAAGTACCCCTGGGAGTGAGAGCAAAGCTGGGGCCAAAAACAAGAGGATTGGTCTACAAAGGGCCCTAATCCTCAGATTTCCTTCTCCACTCCGCACAGCTGGGCAGTTGCCTCACCTCCGTCCCAACAAAGACAGAAGGTTCATTGTCCTGAGAGGATAAAACAGGGTCTCTGATCCCAGGACACAGCAGGACAACTGGAAGGGGCAGCCCTGTGACCCACCAGTGGCCTATTTGACTGCTCCACCCTGAATGCAGGAAGCCCACCTTCCCTCCCATCACCTGGGGCCCCCTCCCCTCTGACTCCCAGACAGTGAAGTTAGGATGAAACTCTCCAGACAGGACACTCCAGAATTTATTCCCTTCAATCTCTGACTATATTAACAAGTATTTTGTTACTGTTGTTTCATTTCCTGTTTGTTTTCCAACTCACCAAGAAAAGAATACCTAAATAGGTTGGCATCAGAGATTTCCCAACAAAACAGCCCAATCCCAACTCTCTGTATTGATCTCCTGAGTCAACCAGCCCTCATAACCCCTCCACCCCACATAAGGCTACTCAGCAGCTTGCTTTTATAAACCATTTTTTATATTCTTTAAGCAATTATAGGAAAATACAAAGGTCTTAAGTGGTCAGTATAATGGCTCTTGACAATTGTATACACCTGCGCAACCCATACCTCACTCAAGATATAGCACATTTCCATCTCCCCAGAAAGTTTCATCATGGCCCAGTCAACACCTCCCCCACCACACCTCCCTCCCCCCAACCACTATGCTATTCAATCTCTTAGACATGAGCAGATAACCAGGGGTCATCAATATTAGAGAAAAACCTCTAATATAACAAAAACAAACAGATTTTTGAGGAAATAATATGCAGGAGGGAAAAACTTAAAAACAAAACTATATTACTATATTCAGACTTAGGAAAATATATGGCACATGTGAAATAAAAATTAGATGCTGTTTTGGGGGAAAACACTCTGAGAATGAACAAAACAAAACAAAAAAGTTCTTAGACTTAGATAATATCCTAGCAGAAATGCAAACTTATTTAAAAGGGGTCAGCAGCCCTGACTGGTGTGGCTCAGTTGGTTAGGCATCATATCCTGCACCAGGAGGTTGCCAGATTCCCTATCAGGGCACAGACTGCGGTTGTGGGCCTATTGATGTTTCTCTCTCTCTCTCTCTCTCTCTCTTTTTCTCTCTCTCTCTCTCTCTCCCCCCCCCCCCATTCCCTTTCTCTCTTTCTCTAAAAATCAATAAACTATTATTTAAAATAATAAAATAAGGAGAAACCAAGATGGTAGCATAGGTAAGCACCTAAACTGCTGCCTCGCACAATTTCAAAACTACAACTAAAAGACAGAATGGACACCATCCAGAACCACAGGAAAGTTGGCTGAGTGGAAATTCTATAACTAGAAGGAAAGAGAAAAGCTCACGGAGAATTGGAGGAACGGCAAAGGGTTGAGGTACAGCAAAGGGTCTTTGTGCGCACAGAGAGGAAGGGTGGCTGAGAGCCTGGCTGACTTTCTCTGGCAAGAGGGGGAAGGAAGTCCCCGACTGCACTGAACTTCAGTTCCAACTGCACTGAACCCCAGTTCCGGGCAAAACTCTGTGGACCCAGGCTCATACAGGGGGAGTCTGGACTGTCAGGTAGAGAGAAAGGCACTTGGAAACTCGGAGACCCGCGGAAGGGAGTCTGGAGGTGCGCACCAGTGTGCACAAAGACTGAGGAAGTTGTCACAGGCTTTCCCTAGCAGAAGGGAGTCGGAAGCTCCTGACTGCACTGAACCCCAGATCTGACTGCACTGAACCCCACTTCCAGGCGAGCCCCTGGGGACCCACACTCTTGCAGGGGGAATCTGGACTCTCGGGCAGAAGCTCGGGAGGCGGGGAAGGCAGAGGTCTGAAGGTGTGCGCAAGAGCAGGGCTGATGGGAAGCCAAGACTGTCTGCTCCACCCTGAGACTCCACCCCATCCAAGCTGAGCACAGAGGCTTTTGCAATTTGGCAAGTCTAATCCTATAAGGCTGTCTCTAGCACCTAATTTCTCCCAGAGTAGACACAGCTAATCCTCATAGCCAACAGGCCTGGAGGTCAATTCCTCCCAGTGATACCAACAACAATCAAGACTTAATTACAACAAGGCTGTACACACAGTCCACAAAGGGATGCACCAAGAGTGTCCACCTCAGGTAACTGGGAGGCCGACCCACTGGGCCATATAGGAAACCTAGCATACAAAGCTACCCTACCAACTCAGGGAAGCAGTGAAAATGCGGCAACAAAGAAACAGATCACAAATGAAAGAAATGGAGGAAAACAAACGACTGGATATAGAATTCAAAACCACGGTTATAAGGCTTTTCAAGAATATCCTAGAAAAGGCTGATAAATATAACAAGACCCTCGAAGATATGAAAAAGGACCAACTAGAAATTAAACATGCACTGACTGAAATAAAAAATAATATACAGAGACCCAACAACAGGCTAGAGGAATGCAAGAATCAAGTCAAAGAAGTGAAATACAAAGAAGCAAAAAACACTCAACTGAAAAAGCAAAAAGCAAAAAAAATCCAAAAAGTTGAAGATAGTTGAAGCCTCTGGGACAACTTCAAGTGTAGCAACATCCGAATTATGGGGGTGCCAGAAGAAGAGAGAATGCAAGATACTGAAAACCTATTTGAAGAAATAATGACTGAAAACTTGCCCCACCTGGTGAAAGAAATAGACTTACAAGTCCAGGAAGCACAGAGAACCCCAAACAAAAGGAATCCAAAGAGGACCACACCAAGACACATCATAATTAAAATGCTAAGAGCAAAAGACAAAGAGAGAATATTAAAAGCAGCAAGAGAAAAACAGTTAGTTACCTACAAGGGAGCACCCATATGATTGTCAGCTGATTTCTCAGCAGAAACTATGCAGGCCAGATGGGAGTGGCAAGAAATCTACAAAGTGATCAATAGCAAGAACCTACAACCAAGATTACTCTACCCAGCAAAGCTGTCATTCAGAATTGAAGGGCAGATAAAGAGCTTCACAGATAAAAAAAAAAAGCTAAAGGAGTTCATCACCACCAAACCAGTATTATATGAAATGCTGAAAGGTATTCTTTAAGAAGAGGAAGAAGAAAAAAGGTAAAGATAAAAATGATGAACAACAAATACATATCTATCAACAAGTGAACCTAAAAAACCAAGTGAATTAAAAACCTGAGGAACAGAATAATCTGGTGAATATAATAGAATCAGGGGCATAGAAAGGGAGTGGACTGATAATTCTCAGGGGGAAAAGGGTATGAGGGGGGGTGCAGGAAGAAACTGGACAGAAATCGTACACCTATGGATGAGGACAGTGGGGGGCAGGTAAGGGCAGAGGGTGGGGAGGGAACCGGGTGGAGGGGAGCTATGGGGGGAAAAAGGAGAAACAATTGTAATAATCTAAATAAAGGTTTATTTAAAAAAATAAATTAAAAAAAATTTAAATTACCCTATGATTCTAGCAATCACAAGCCTAGGTACATAGCCAAAAGAATTCAAAGCAGGATCATAAAAGATATTTGCATGTCTGTGTTCATTGTAGCATTATTTGCTGTAGAGGGCCCCCTGGGAATGAACTTGGATATTCTTTAAATTGATGTCAGCTGAGATGACTGGCATGGCCGTTTCTGGGAAACAGCCTCCCCCAAGAAGGCAGAGACTGTCATCAGTACTGATTTCTTATCTTTATCCAGGTGCTGGGAATGAGGGAATGAATGGGAACTTGGCCCACCCAGGCCTTGATATGTTAAATCCAGTCCTAATACCAGGAATGAGGGAATGAATAGGACCTGGGCACACCCAAACTCCTTTGATCCTAAGCGTATCAGGGAAACGCCCCTTTGTATTTTTGGAAAATAATAAATGTGCTGTGTGGCTCAGGGCAGTCGTCTCTCCAGCAGAAGAGGTCAGCGACCTACCCGGGACCCAGCTTGAATCTATCTCTGTGTCGACTCTCTTTATTTCATTTATTTCTCAATCCCCGGCCACCTCTACCAAGAACCAATTTCATCTCTCTTCCCACACTGGCAACGGAGAAGGGAGATCCCTGCCGCATCAGGCCCCCACAATTCGCTATAGCCACAAGATGAAAGTAACCTGAGTGTCCACTGACAGAGTAATAGGTAAAGAAAATGCAGAATAGTCCTGGCCGGGTAGTTCAGTTGGTTAGAGCATTGTCCCAATACAACAAGGTTGTGGATTCAATCCCTGGTCAGGACACATATAAGAATCAACCAATGAATGCATAAATGGGTGGAACAATAAGTCAGTGTTTCTCTTCCTACAATCAATAAATAAAAATTTTAAAAAGGAGAGAGAGAAAATGTAGAATATACATACAATGAAATATTATGCAGCATGCCTTGGCCTGTGTGGCTCAGTTGGTTGAACATTTTCCTATGCACCGAAAGGTCACAGGTTCAATTCCCCAGTCAGGACACATACCCAACTGGCAGGTTTGATCCCCAGTTGGGGTGCTGCAGGAGGTAGCTGGTCAATGCTTCTCTCTCTCTCTCTCAAAATCAATTTTAAAACATTTTTAAAAAAATGTTATGCAGCCTTAAAGAAAGAAGAAAATCCTGTCACATGCTACAATGTGGATGAACCTCAAAGACATTATGCTTAGCTAAATAAGCCAATTGTAAAAGGACAAATATGCATGATTCTACTCATATGAAGTATCTAACAGTCAAAATCATGGAGACATAAAGAAGAAAGGTGCGCCCTGACCGGTGGCTCAGTGGATAGAGCGTCAGCCTTTGGACTGAAGGGTCACAGGTTCAATTCCGGTCAAGGGCATGTACCTTGGTTGTGGGCACATCCTCAGGAGGGGGTGTGCAGGAGGCAGCTGATCCATGTTTCTCTCTCATCGATGTTTCTAACTCTATCCCTCTCCCTTTCTCTCTGTAAAAAAATCAATAAAAAATATATTTTTAAAAAAATAAGAAGAAAGGTGCTTGTCAAAGGCTGGGGGAAATAAGGAGGGGGGAGGAGGAATTAGTGTGTATAGAGTTTCAGTTTCATAAGATGAAAAAGTTCTAGAGATCTGTTGTCCAACAGCTAACACTACTGAACTTAAAAATGGTTAAGATAGTTAGTGCCTAGCCAGCGTGGCTCAGTGGTTGAGCATCGACCTTTGAACCAGGAGGTCACAGTTTATTCCCATTCAGGGCACAGGCTTAGGTTGCAGGCTCAATTCCCAGTGTGGGATGTCCAGGAGGCTGCTGATCAATGATTCTGTCTCATCATTGAGAGAGAATAGATGTTTCTATTACTCTCTTCCTCTCCTTCCTCTCAATAAAAATATATTTTAAAAAATGGTTAAGCCCTGACCAGTTTGGCTCAGTGGATAGAGCGACGGCCTTCGGACTGAAGAGTCCCAGGTTTGATTCCGGCCAAGGGCATGTACCTTGGTGGCAGGCACATCCCCAGTAGGGGGTGTGCTGGAGGCAGCTGATCGATGTTTCTAACTCCCTTTCCTCTCTGTAAAAAATCAATAAAATGTATTTTTTAAAAAGTGGTTAAGATGGTAAATTTAAGGTTATATACTTTTTACTATAATAAAAACAAAAATCCATCCTCTCTCCAGTTAATCTATCACCTAAGTTCATGTGTTTATAAAAGTATTTTTTCTTTCTATTCTATTGACCTTTTTGTCTTTTTTTTTTGAAGATATACTGTAATTTATTGAGAGCCTCCCCTCCCCACCCTGGCAGTCTCTAGGTCACTTTTTCCGCTTGTAGATCTGTGCTAGCCTCAGGAAGATGGCTGGGGGCAGGGGCGAAGAGCACTGCTCGATGAGACCCAGAAGGTGGCTGTAACTGTCTTCCTCATATTGCATAAACACGGCCTGCAGATTCAGCTCCTCATAAGAGTGCCTTCACCCGGGCCACCTTCTCAGCCTCTTTCTGCCCATAATTCTCCTGCAGGATCTGGCGCTGCTCTGGAGAGGCCCGTTGTAGACACTGTACCACCAGCCAGCTGCATTTGTTGTTCTGGATGTCAGCGCCAATCTTGCCCGTCACGTTGGAGACCCCAAAGAGATCAAGGTAATCATCCTGGATCTGAAAGAGCTCTCCCATCTCCAGCAGGATCTTCTTGGCATTGGTGTGTTCCTTCTCCCCATCAGTGCCTGCCATATACATAGCAGCAGCTACACGAAGGTAGAAGGAGTAGAAAGCTGTCATATACTTGACAATAAATTTGTACCTCTTTTCAGTGAAACTGCCAAGATCCACGTTGCCCTGTGGGGCTGTGATGCCGTCCAGAGTCTGTCCAATCTCAGTCTGATAGGAAGTCTGCAGGAAGAGTTCCATCCGGTTCAGGTAATAGGGCTGCTCCTGGCAGTAGAGCTTCAGTAGTCGGTAGATACATGCTTCCAGGAGAAGAGCATCATTCACGGCATCCAAACCAATGCCTGTCTTCTGATACCAGCAGATCTGCCCCCGTCGGGTGAGGGATGCATCCATAATGTCGTCTGCCACCAGGAAGAAAGCTTGGAGCAGTTCCACACACCAGCCCACAGTCATGGTCCTCTGGAGACTATCAGCATCCTGCTTGCTTGGTTCCACCAGATCCTGGAAAGTTATCAGCACCGTCATACCCTGTTGGTACTTCCCTCCAATGACATTGTACTCCAGGATCTCCTTAAGCCGGGCAATAGCATCTCCTGTATCTGGGTGCCCCAGGTCATCCTCAGTCAGCACCTTGACAATCTGGGAGAACTGCTGGATGAAATTCTGCTTTTTTTGGTTATAAACATCCAATTTCTGGTCTCCATTCACTCTGAGGGAGGAATAAAGTACTCTGTTCCAGGATGCCGGTTCCCTGACCTTTTTGTCTTTTGCTATTATAATATCATATTGATTTGATAAAGTATTTGTATTAAACATTTAAAATTTCATAAGACAAATCTCACATTATTGTTTTTATTTTTCATAATATTTTGGCTAATTCTTAGTAATTTCTCTTAGTAATTCTACTAGCATTTTATTGGATCTCTTGGGTTTTCTAGGTAAATGATGTCATCATCAGCAGAAAGAAATCATTTAAACTGTTGTTTTAAAAATTTTGTATCTTATTGTGTTTATTAAAACTTCCAACACAATCTATACTGATGAAAGCTTAGCTGGCCCTCGCGCCCTTGCATGATGCCCTCATGTCATCACAAGATGGCCGCCCCCACATCTCACAAGATGGTTGCACCACATAGTCACAAGATAGCCACCCCCAAATTGTCACAGGATAGCCACCCCCATGTTGTCACAAGATGGCCTCCCCCACTTCATCACAAGATGGCTGCCACAAGATGGCCACCACAAGATGGCTGGAAGGGGAGGGAAGTTGTGGGCAATAGAACTGGCAGGGGAGGGCAGTTGGGGGCAACCAGGCTAGCAGGGGAGAGCAGTTAGGGGCCATCAGGCCTGCAGGGGAGGGCAGTTGGGGGCAAGATCAGGTTGGCAGGGGAGGGCAGTTTGGGGTGACCAGGCTGGCAGGGGACAGCAGTTGGGGGCAACCAGGCCAGCAGGGGAGGGCAATTGGGGACCATCAGGCCAGCAGGGGAGGGCAGTTGGAGGCAAGATCAGGATGGCAGGGGAGGGCAGTTGGGGGCAACCAAGTCAGCAGGGGAGGGAAGTTGGGGGTGATCAGGCTGGCAGGGGAGCAGTTATGCTTCAATCAGGCTGGCAGGGGAGTGGTTAGGGGGTGATGATGCTGGCAGGCAGAAGCGGTTAGGGACAATCAGGCAGGCAGGCAAGCGAGTGGTTAGGAGCTAGCAGTCCTGGATTGTGAGAGGGATGTCCGACTGCCATTTAGTCCTGATCCCACAGGCAGTTGGACATCCCCCAAGGGGTCCCAGATTGGAGAGGGTGCAGGCTGGGCTGAGGAACACCCCCCCCCCCAGTACATGAATTTTTTGTGCACCAGGCCTCTAGTGTTAAATAAAGATGGTAATACTGTAATTCTATGACTGGTTTCTAACTTAAATTTAAATTGTTTACTTGGCTTGTTATTTAGAATACTACTTGCACAGTTGTAAATATATGGTTTTTGTTATACTTTGGTAGTTTCCTTCTACATCTTTTATACTTATGAGATAGCATAGGGACTTGGGGACAGGTGGAAGAAACACCAGATGAGCTGACCACAAGAATGCAACCACCCATTCACTTCCTATGAAAAATGCAAAAGTGGTTATTCTTATCTCCTTTCTAACCACTTACCCCAGTGCAGATGTTGAGACCACTGTTCTGTATGTGCAGTGGAATAAGGTTTGACCACTCTACACCTCTGGGGTGGTGGTAGTGAGGAACACTGCCAGCTTGCTCTCCTCAAAGCAGCAGTCTCAGAGATTGTTGCTAGCAACTCAAAGGCAGGAGGAATTGGTCTGACCCTGACACAGAAAAATATTCATACCCTGCCCAATCTTTTTGGAGGCTGGCCTTATCCCCAGCCTATTAAAACAACCCAACAAAACCTCCCAGAGAGCCTAGTCAGGAACCCTGTACTCCTGTGCTATCTTCCACAGTTCTTCTTAATTTCCATCTTGGGGAACCCAAGAATCCCAATGCAGGTAACACTTAGAATTTTTATTAGGATGGCTGTTATTTCATCAAATAACCTTTTGGCATTTAATTAACAAATTATTTATTTATTTACTTATTTATCCTCACTCGAGGATATTTTTCTATTGATTTTTAGAGAGAGTAGAAGGGAGGGGAAAAGACATACAGAGAGAAACATTGATATGAGAGAGACACATCAGTTGGTTGCTTCCTTCACACACACACACACCAGGGCTGGGGATCAAGCCTGCAACAGAGGTATGTGCCCTTGACTGGATTCAAACCTGGAATCCTTCAGTTGAGAGTCGATGCACTATCCACTGAGCCAAACCTGCTAGGGTTCCTTTGGGCATTTATTGATGGTGACATATGATTTTTACTCTTTAATTGTTATAGCAATGCATTATGTTGGTAGATTTCCTGATGTTCAAATACCATTGCATTCCTGAAAACAATCTTGCTTGAACTTCATATATATATATGAAGGCCTGATGCATGAAATTCATGCAAGCGTAGGCCTTCACAGCCACAGTGGCTTCCTTGATGCCTCCCTTGCAGCCATGGGCCAGCTGCCTGGATCTCTCCCTCGCAGATGAGTCAGTTGCAGCCTGGCCTGGTCCTGAAGGACGTCCAGTCTAATTAGCATATTATGCTTTTATTATTATAGATGAATTTAGTAATTCTATTTACTAAATTTTAAAAAATCTTTATTGTTGAGATTATTACAGATGTTCCTCTTTTTTCCCCCTCCACTCAGTTCCTGCCCCACACCAGGCCTTCTCCACCTTATTGCCTGTGTCCATAAGTAATGCATACATGCATATAAGATCTTTGTTTGATCTCCTCCCGCCCCCCCGCCCCCACTCTTTCCCTCTGAAAATCATCAGTCTGTTCCATTTTCATGCCTCTGATTCTATTTTATTCACCAGTTTATTCTGTTCATTAGATTTCTTATTCATTTGATTTTTAGATTCAATTGTTGATAGATATGTATTTGTTGCCATTTTGTTGTTCATATTTTTTACCTTTTTCTTTTTCTTCTTCTTCCTCTTCTTAAAGGATACCCTTCAATATTTCATATAATACTGGTTTGGTGGTGATGAAATCCTTTAGCTTTTTCTTGTCTGTGAAGCTCTTTATCTGACCTTCAATTGTAAATGATAGCTTTGCTGGGTAGAGTAATCTTGGTTGCAGATCCTTGCTATTCATCACTTTGAATATTTCTTGCCACTCCCTTCTGGCCTGCATAGTTTCTGTTGAGAAATCAGCTGACAGTCATATGGTCACTCCCTTGAGGGTAACTAACTGCTTTTTACTTGCTGCTTTTAAGATTCTCTCTTTGTCTTTAGCCTTTACATTTTAATTATGATGTGTCTTGGTGTGGTCCTCTTTGGGTTCCTCTTGTTTGGGACTCTCTGTACTTTCTGGACCTACTTTCACCAGGTAGGGGAAGTCTTCTGTCATTATTTCTTCAAATAGGTTTTCAATATCTTGCTCTTTCTCTTCTTCTGGCACCCCCATAATTTAAATGTTGGTGCACTTGAAGTTGTCCCAGAGGCTCCTTACACTATCTTCATATTTTTGGATTCTTTTTTCTTTTTGCTCTTCTGGTTGGGTGTTTTTTGCTTCCTCATATTCCAAATCAATTTGATTCTCGAGATCCTCTAGTCTACTGTTGAATCCCTATATATTATTCTTTATTTCAGTCAATGTATGCTTAATTTCTGACTGGTCCTTTTCCATTTTTTTAGCATTCTCACTAAGATCCTTGAAAATCTCACTAAGTTCCTTGGAGGTTTCTAGAAGATTCTTGAGTAGCCTTATAACCATGGTTTTGAACTCTATATCCAATAGTTTGCTTTCTTCCATTTCTTTCATTTGTGACATGTTTCTTTGTCTCTGCATTTTGGCTGCCCCCCTGTGTTTGTTTCTATGTATTGGGTAGAGCTGCTAAGAGTCCTTGCGTTAATAGAGTGGTCTTGTGTAGTAGGTGTCCTATAGGGCCCAGTGGCTCAGCCTCCCCAATCACCTGAGGTGGACACTCCAGGTGCCTCTTTGTGGGTTGTGTGCACAGTTTTGTTGTAGTTGAGCCTTGATTGCTGTTGGTGTCACTGGGAGGAATTGACCTCCAGGCCAATTGGCTGTGGGGACCAGCTGCGACTACAGTGGGAGAGCTGCTGTGTAGGAGACACCCTTATGGAGAAGGACTTGCTTCAGTGGGGCTTTGGTGCTCACTGAGTCTGCCCCTTGAGTGTGTCACTTATGGATGTGAAGAGTTGTAATCTGCTATGATCTGTCACTAACCACTGGGTACACTGGCTCTTGGGTCTCCAGGGAGATGTAAAGTCAACCACTGCCTGGGGCCACCCAGCAGGAGCTACAGAGATATCTGAATATTCCTCCCCTTTGTATTGGGTTTGGCAGTGTCCAGACAAGGCCCACTGTGAAGGAAGGCAGGCTGGTGCTGGCACAGGGTCTTGAGCCTTTTATTGATAGATTTTGGGCTCCCTGTCCCAGCTGCAGCTTGTTTCACAGGTTTTAGCCTGAGCAAAGACAGGCCATTCATATGCAAAAGCTGCTGCATGCAGCTTGGGTGAGGTTGTAAATTGGATGGGGCAGGGTGTTAGGGAATCACCAGGTTGGAGCAAACAGAAATGGCTGCCAGTCAGCCTTGCAACTGGGGAGGTCCCAACTCAGGAACAATGACCACTGTGAGCACCTCCATCTGTTAAAAAGCCGCCTGCAAGTTCCTGACCCAATGCCAGACAGTCCAGTTTCTCCTTGTACATGTCTGGGTCCACCAGAGCCTCTCCCAGCACTGGAGCTCAGAGAAAGCAGGACCTTGTAAGTTCAGTTTGTGTGCCCGGTCTCCAGCAGCCTCGTGTCACTGGTTTTTACAGCCCATAGGGACTTATTTTCCCAGCTCTGGGACCCTGGGCTGGGTGTCTGGTGTGGGGCTGGGACCCCTCCCTCCTGATTAAAAAAGCGTCACACCGGGGTGCCAGACCAGCCTATTTGGTACCTCTGCTCCTCCTACCAGTCTCAGTGTGCTTTCTTCTTTACTTCTCTAGTTGTAGGACTTCCATTCAGCACGCTTCCTGGCAGTTCTGGATGATGGTTGTTCTGTATTTTAGTTGTAATGTTGATGTGGTTGTGGGAGGCAGTAAGTACAGGCATTTACCTATGCCGCCATCTTGGTTCCTATCTTTCTGTTTACTAAATTTTTAAAGAGTATTATGCCTCTATATTTGTGAGATAAAACTAAAATAGATTTTAATTTAGTACAACTATGGAAAAGAAGCAAAAGGAAATAGAATAAATATTAACATGATCAAACCGGTTAAAACATGGAAAAAGATATGTAGAAAAGTAAAATATAAATATTACATATAAAGTATGAAGGAGGGAATAACATGAAGTGTATGTTAGGTCTCTTGCCTTTCTCCTCTAATTGCTTACATTTTTTGTCTTGATTTCCATTTCTTTGTTTTCACATTGCACTTTGAGAGAGTATTTACTCTTTTTACCTTCTAAGCCATTGCAGTGACCAATCTCTTTCAATTTACCTACCAACATATATAGTTGGGGATTCTGTTTTATATCTCTAGTAATTTTTCTTTACTGCATTGGATTTCATTAACTGATTTTTTTTTAAACACACACACACACACACACACACACACACACGTAATTTGTTCTCTTTGTGTTATCAGCTGAATACACAAGTGGAATACACTTGTCCAATACACAGCTGAATACACTCATTGTTAGTGGGTGTGGAGTTCTTGGGGCATGGCTGAAATAAGCATTTTCAGAAGCCCCCATGGGGGAATGAGATGTGATAAAAGAACTTATTTTCATGAAGTTACATTCCTTGGGTTGTAAAGTACCATGCCCCTTAACCTAGTCCTGGAAAATGTGCAGCTGTGGGTTCAGCAAAGCCAGAAGCAGGGCCAGTGTCCAGAGTTTCCATTCAGCATCAGGGTCCAGTTCAGCATCAGGCAGATTCCGTCTACTAGTCCATTATGTGGAGTCCACATGACTGTGGGCCACATGGGCAAATTCAGGAGAATGTGCCCCCTACAACAGGAGTCCCAAGAGGCTAGCGGGCCAAGAACCAAGAGAGTGGAACTCCCTTTTTCTAGGAGTTTAAATTATTTAGATTTCATGTGTTTACAGTGGCCATGCCTATTCTGGCCACTGACTTGTTCTCAGGTGTGACTGATAGATAGATACCTCTCACATCATCCATGTCTTACTGGGCATGCATCTAAACTGCCTTTGTCCAGTCCTTTTCCCCATCAATCTGTGGAGAACAGACTTAGAGAATGTTAACTGCAATTTCCTGGCAAAGCTGTATAAAGAGTATGCCTATATTATCTAGTCTTTCCTTTACTCCTTTCCTGTTTAATAATAACCAGATTATTGCAACAGTATAATTTGGTGGGGGGATTATTTTCTGTTTATCACCCCCCCCCCACGTCTTACCTATATAAGCTGTTTTTCTTTTAATTAGTTTATTTTTCCCCTCCCTCCCTCCCTCTCTTTCTCCCTCCCTTTCTTCCTTTGTTTTCTTATTACAACTCAGATCTGGTTTTCTGGAAAACCTGAAGTCCAATACACAAGGTGTAGAGACCTGAAGTTTCTCTACACCTTGCATTGGCAATGTAGAAAGCAAGCAGGTTGTCATCTCTCTTCTGACTCCCTAAATAGAAATCTTCTAACAAAGCAGAAAAGAATGAGGACTTTGGAGCCAGACTGCCTCAGTTCAAACAACAGCTCTGCTGTTTCTATGATGTGGCCTTGAGCAAATTATTCAAACTCTGTCTCAATTTTCTTATTCATCCAATGGGGAACATATAGTAAGAACATTCTTGTGGAATTATTGTGAGAATAAGAGTCTACTTTTGTGAAGTACTTAGAGCAGTTCCTGGCAATCATACTGACTGTTGTTAAGAACTCCTGAAAATGGATGCACACATGGTGGAACAAAAACTGTTAAAACTTTGAGCTTTCTGTCCCCCACCTCCCCCACCACCAATTGTTCTTAATTTTGGCTGCACATCTGAATCACTGAGAAGCTTTTAGAAATACTTGTGCTGTACTCCATACTAATTAGATAGAATCTCTCAAAAGGGGGAATTAGACAGTAGGAGTGTAATGGAGTGAAATACTTTGCTCTGACTCTATCTTAATTCTAGCCTGCATTTCTCCCATGACCTTCAGGCTAATAGCTCTAGCTCCTGCTATAGACTTGCCCATCAACTAGAGGAATTCTGCTTGAGGTTTGTGTTTTTGCAAGAACAGCCCCTTGTCAGAAGGCACATTTCCAGAAGAGGGAGGGAAATCTGTACAAAATAATGACTTTATCAAAGATTTATAAGAGCCTCAAGACTGGACTCAGATCAGCAAGGGTCAACTGATCAGCAGGAATGAAGAGGTTATTGCTTTTGCTCTCCTGCTTGGGGGTGTCTAAGATTCTCCCCTACCCCTGGCACTGCCCCTCCTCCCCTCCCCCCTCTTGACATAAAATAGGCCTAAATTGTAGGCTCTCTTAAGATAGATTTGCAGAAGCTATGAGGCACTCCCACATCTTCTCCATCAACAAACCTTTCCTTACTTCAAACTCTGACATGTTGAATATTGGCCTTTGAAGCATTAGGCACACAGACCTTGAACCAGTAACAGAAATTTTCCAAACTTCCCACATGATTCCAGTCTGTAGCCAGCACTGACAACCACTGCCTTAACCCCTGTACCAAAGAAAATGCCTTACTTGCCTATTGATTGACTACTCCTGCACAAGTCAGTGTAAATGAATTCCTCAAATAGGTTCTTTTGCTTTGCAGAATGCAGGCCTTAAAAAGAAGACCACAGAATGAGGCTAAATATCAAGATTCAAGAAAATTTGGAGAAACTCTGTAGTCATATTCCATTGCACTAAGATAAAACCCAAAGTCTGATAAGTTGAGGCTCTTTGGTGGTCCAGCCCTGTGTGCCTACAGCTCCAGCCTCCTTGCCTTATCCTCCCTGCTGCTCAACAGGCCCCAGCCTAACCAGCCGCCTTTGCATGCCTTTAACAGGCCAAGCTCTTTCTGCTTCAGTGTTTTTCTGCTGACTGTTTCTAGTTCCAGAAATGCTCTCTACTCTCTGCTCTTTCTTTCATTAAAAAAATATTTTAATTGATGGTTTTAGGGAGAGAGAGGAATAGAGAGCGAGAAAGAGAAAGAGAAAGAGAAAGAAACATGGATTGTGAGAGAGAAACATGGATTGTGAGAGAGAAACATGGATTGGTTCCCTCCCATCTGGGGATCAAGCTCTCAACCTAGGCATGTGCCCTGACTGGGAATGAAACCAACGACCCTTCGTCGCAGGAAACAATGCTCAACCAACTGAACAGCACTGGCCAGGGCGTCATACCCTTTCATTACTTGCTGAGTGCCTCACTTTTTCAGAAAAATATGTCTTGACCTTCCAATAAAATCAGTCCCTCTAGGTTCCATTATTCACCAACACTGTAGTTTCCTTCATAACATCTACCACAATGTGCATCTGTTTATTTGTTTGTATAATTATTGACTTAATGCCTAACTCCTACCTAGACTATAAGCTTTATATTTATTTTGTTCTATTTCCTTATCTTAGTGACTTGTGCCTAATATCATGCAATATGCCGATTGTTCATGACTAAATGAATGAGTAAAAAGCTGTTAGTTCTAAATTTTGATCAGTAATTGAAAGGTTAAAATTTAGTCCTGAAGGTTTTTGAAAATATGGTTTTATTGATTTTAGAGACAGAGAAGAGAGATAGAGAAATAAAAACATCAATGAGAGAGAAACATTGATTGGCTGCCTCCTGCATGTCCCCTACAAGGGATCAAGCCCACAGCCTAGGAATATGCCCTGACCAGGAATTAAATCGGGACCTCTTGGTTTATGGGTCGATGCTCAACCACTGAGGCACATTGGCCGGGCCTGAAGGGTTTTTTATCTTTTTTAATATATTTTTATTGATTTCAGATATAAAGGGAGAAGGGGAGAGAGACAGAAACATCACTGATGAGAGAGAATCATTGATTGGCTGCCTCCTGCATGCCCCCTACTGGGGATTGAGCCCCCAATTGGGCATGTGCCCCTGACTGGAATGGAACCCGGGACCCTTCAGTCCACAGTCCAATGTTCTATCCACTGAGCCAAACCGGCTAGGGCTGAAAGGGGTTTTTGATTATGTATTTCAAAACTTTATGGTTTGGATGAAGAAATTGATATCCAAGTATTTAAGTGATTTGGTCAAAATCATTCAACTAATTAGTGATGGAATTAGGACTCAGTCTCATTTCTTCCACTTATCAGTCCAGGGAACTTTCTAGTACTTAGTGATTTGCTACTGCAGATACAAAACAAGAAAATTAAGAAACTAATATTTAGATATATGGGATGAATAAAGGTTTAATGCAGTCATCATTCAGAAAAACAATATTTTATGTAAAGTGTTAGAAGATATTGAAAACTGAACTGAGTTTTAGTTTTCAAGTAAAAACAGGAGTGAATAAATAAAAGCTTATTGAACCATTGTGAAAGGTTGCTAATCTTTAGTTCACTTTATATTACCATTTGGAACTTGTCCAGTTCCTCAGAAAAGGGGGCCATCAACCAATAAGAAAGCTACTACTCATCAAATTCCTTTACCATTCCAAGTGATTTGCAAACACGGACCCAAAATCTTTTTACAACTTTTAAAAGTATGTATTTTCTATCATAGATGAGAAAATGAGGTTCATTACCACACAATTTGTAAATGTTTTTTAAAATTTATCTTTATTATTGAAAGTATTATAGATGTTCCCTTTTTTCCTCCACTGACTCTCTCCACCCCCTTTCCCCCTTTCAGGCCGTCACCACACTATTGTCTGTGTCCATGGATTATGCATATATGCATATAAGTTGTTTGGTTAATATCTTCCTTCCTTCCTTCTGCAACTCATCCGTCTGTTCCACGCTTCTAAGTCTCTGGATCTATTTTGTTTGTCCATTTATGGTGTTCATTAGATTCTACATGCGAGTGAGATCATGTGATACTTGTCTTTCTCTGACTGGCTTATTTTGCTCAGCATAATACCCTCCAGGTCCCTCCATGCTGTCTCAAAGGGAAAGAGACCCTTCTTTTTTATTGCTCCACAGTATTCCATGTTGTAAATGTACCACATCTTTTTTTATCCACTCATCTACTGATGGGCACTTGGGCTGTTTCCAGATTTTAGGTATTGTAAATAGTGCTGCTATGAACATAGGGTGCATATATTCTTCTGACTGGTGTTTTGGGTTTCTTAGGCATCAGAATTAAGTACCGCATTTGGTGACTTTCAGTTTCCCATTTGACATGCAAACAGCTTAGAATTTGTTGGTTCCTTTTCACAACAAGAAAAAAAAAAAAGCTGAAGAAACTGGAAATCAGCAACACTTCTTAGATCTATCAGAGAACTGAGGTCATAGGGAAACTGCTGCCCTTAAAACTGGACAGAATCACAGTTTACAGGGAGCAGTAAGAAGCCCAGGAGTGCAAGCCAGAAGCTGGAGCCAATTTCAGTGGGAACACTTTAAACTGTAATTAACCAATTGCTGGAAGCTTAATGCTGGCTAGCTTGAGAGTTAAAAATTTCTAGGGGGCCCAGGATTAGGGAGGTCCCAACTTTCCTGAATTTTACCTTCAAGAGCCATGCCAAGTCCTCACTGTAAAAACCAGAGAAAAATTCCTCTATTTGAAGAGGGAGAGTATTTTAAAAGATGCCTAGTTTTCCTTAACAAGATGTCTGTCCCTCAGGGGAAATAATTTTACCTGAGCTTAACGAACTGAAGTTTCACTGAAGCCTAATCCACATGGGGAAGGGAAATACCAACACCACCCTCTTTTAGCTTTTGATGTGGAGGAAAGGAAATACCCTTAAGATCGAGACCTGATTATAGGATTATAGAACACTTCTCCCACACATTACTACCACACCAGTAGGGTTCCTGCATAATAAGAAGGGATTACAGCCAAAAGAACTACAAACCTCAGACTCTATTCTTAAAGTCCTATTCTAGGAAAACCCAAAGACAATGAGGCAGACAAAAACAAAGACACTAGAGAAACTTATAGCCTCTAACCTCACAGCAAAGAAAACATTAGACACAGCCTAACTTATAGTCAGATAAACATAAAACCTCATACAAAAAGGCAATTTCAGTTCCTTTTACTTGATACAGCATGTCTAGCTTTCATAAAAAACTACAAGACAGGGGAGAAACCAAGATAGCGGCATACGTAAACACCTAAACTGCTGCCTCACACAACGATTTCAAAACTACAACTAAAAGACAAAACGGACATCATCCAGAATCACAGGAAGGCTGGCTGAGTGGAAATTCTACAACTAGAAGGAAAGAGAAAAGCACACTGAGACTCAGAGGAGTTGCAGGAGGCAGAGGTACTGAGGAGCGCGTGGGGAGGACTGGCAACTGAGTGCGTGGCTGGCTTTCTCAAGCAGGAGGGAGACAAAAGCTCCCAGCTTTCTCAAGCAGAAGGGAGACAAAAGCTCCCGACTGCACTGAACTCCAGTTCCGGGCAAGACTCTGGGGACCCAGACTCATTCGGGGAGAAACTGGACTGTCTGGCAGCAGGCGAAACTCGAGGGCGGCTTTCTCTCAGAGGTGCTTGCAGCGATTACCACGGGACACTGAGACACAGGGGGCCTATTAGGGCAGGGCTGACGGGAAGCCATTGCTGTCTGCTCCTCCCTGAGACTCTGCCCCATCCAAGCTGAGCACAGAGGCTTTTGCAACTCTTGTCTCATAAGGGTGTCTCCAGAACAGAAGTTCTCCCAGCATAGACACAGCTGATCCTCACAGCCAATTGGCCTGGAGGTCAATTCCTCCCAGTGATGCCAACAACAATCAAGGCTTAACTACAACAAGACTGTGCACACAGACCACAAAGGAGTGCACCAAGAGTGTCTATCTCAAGTAACTGGGGAGGCTAAGCCACTGGGCCCTATAGGACACTTAGCACACAAAGCCACTCTAACAACTCAGGGAAGCAGCCAAAATGCGGAGACAAAGAAACAGGTCACAAATGAAAGAAATGGAGGAAAGCAAACGACTGGATATAAAGTTCAAAACCACCATTATAAGGTTTTTCAAGAATATTCTAGAAAAAGCTGATAAATTTAGCAAGACCCTTGAAGATATAAAAAAGGACCAACTAGAAATTAAGCATACACTGACTGAAATAAAAAATAATATACAGAGATCCAACAGCAGACTAGAGGATCGCAAGAATCAAGTCAAAGATTTGAAATACAAAGAAGCAAAAAACACTCAACCCCAAAAGCAAAAAGAAAAAAGAATCCAAAAATATGAAGATAGTGTAAGAAGCCTCTGGGACAACTTCAAGCGTACCAACATCAGAATTATGGGGGTTCCAGAAGAAGAGAGGGAACAAGATACTGAAAACCTATTTGAAGAAATAATGACCAAAAACTTCCCCTACCTGGTGAAAGAAATAGACTTATAAGTCCAGGAAGCGCAGAGAACCCCAAACAAAAGGAATCCAAAGAGGACCACACCAAGACACATCATGATTAAAATGCCAGAGCAAAAGACAAAGAGAGAATATTAAAAGCAGCAAGAGCCCTGACTGGTTTGGCTCAGTGGATAGAACGTCAGCCTGGGGACTGAAAGGTCCCAGTTTCGATTCCAGTCAAGGGCATGTACCTTGGTTGCAGGCACATCCCCAGTGGGGGGTGTGCAGGAGGCAGCTGATCGATGTTTCTCTCTCATCGATGTTTCTAACTCTCTATCCTTCTCCTTTCTTCTCTGTAAAATAGCAATAAAATATACTTTAAAAAATAAAATAAAATAAAAGCAGCAAGAGAAAAACAGTTAGTTACCTAGATGGGAGCACCCATACGACTGTCAGCTGATTTCTCAACAGAAACTATACAGGCCAGACGGGAGTGGCAAGAAATATTCAAAGTGATGAATAGCAAGAACCTACAACCAAGATTACTCTACCCAGCAAAGCTATCATTCAGAATTGAAGGGAAGATAAAGAGTTTCACAGGTAAGAAAAAGCTAAAGGAGTTCATCACTGCCAAACCAGTATTATATGAAATGCTGAAAGGTATTCTTTAAGAAGAGGAAGAAGAAGAAAAGGGTAAAGATAAAAATTATGAACAGCAAATACATATCTATCAAGAAGTGAATCTAAAAATCAAGTGAATAAAAAAATCTGATGAACAGAATAAACTGGTGAATATAATAGAATCAGGGGCATAGAAAGGGAGTGGACTGACAATCCTCAGGGGGGAAAGGGGTGTGTGGGATGCAGGAAGAGACTGGACAAAAATCGTACACCTATGGATGAGGACAGTGGGGGGCGGGTAAGGGCAGAAGGTGGAGTGGGAAATGGGTGGAAGGGAGCTATGGGGGGAAAAAGAGGAACAATTGTAATAATCTGAACAATAATGATTTATTAAATTAAAAAAAAACACACTACAAGACAGGCTAAAAGGCAAAAACTACAGTTTGAGAGACAAAACAAACATCAGAATCAGACTCAGATATGGCAGAGATTTTGTAATTATGAGGCCAGGAATTTAAAATATCTGATTAATATACTAAGTACTCTAATGGAAAAAGTAGACAACGTGGACATGTAATGGGAGGGTAATGTAAGCGGAGAGGTGAAAATCCTAGGAAAGAAAGAATCAAAAGGAAATGCTGCAAATTAAAAACACAGTAACCAAAATGAAGAATGCCTCACCAGTAAATTGGACATGGCTGAGAAAAGAATAAGTGAGCTTGAAGATATGTGAGACAAAACCTGATAGAATTCAAGGAGAAATAAAGAAATGCACTGCTGTAGCTAAAGACTTCAATACCCTTCTATCAGGAATTGACAGATGCAAGAGGCAAAAAAAAAAAAAAAAAAAAGCAAGGATAGAGCTGAATTGAAGTGCACCATCACTCAACTGGATTTAATTGACTTCAACAACAGCAAAATACACATTCTTCACATTCTGGGATATAAAACACACCTTGCAAATTTAAAAGAATAAACATCAACCCTGGCCGGTGTGGCTCAGCTGATTGGGCATCATTCTGTGCACTGAAAGGTTACATGTTTGATTCCCAGTCTGGGGAAGGGCCAGGGTTGCGGGCTCCATCCCTTGTAGAGAGCACGTAGGAGGCAGCCGATCCATGTTTCTCACACTGGTATTTTTTTCTCTCCCTCTCCCTTCCTCTTCCTCTAAAAATCAATAAAAATATTGTTAAAAATAAAGATCTAAGAATAATAATAAAATCAAGGTGTCAGGAGGACTGTGCTCCTTCTTTCTGGAGGCTCTAGGGAAGAATGTTTCCTGTCTTTTCCAGCTTCTAGATGCCACCCACATTCCTTAGCTCATAGCCCCCTTAATCCATCTTCAAAACCAGCATGGCATTGACTCTTCTGTTATTACATCTCTCTTTGACCAATACCAGGAAGTGTTTTCCACTCCCCCACCCCAAAACACACATATTTCTTTTATTTATAGTTTATGGTCAATGCAAATCAATTCCATAAAGTGAAAAACTATTAAAAAATGAAAGCATTATTATGCAAAAAGCATAAAAGCAGGTTCATAGGCGCACACACAGCAGCATGAGACCCAGCAGGTGTTTCTGAGGGCAGTATGCTTGCTTTCCTCTTCATGGCCATGGCCATATCAAACACTAGAATGCCTTGCCATTAGTGTGTGTTCATGGGAACCAAACTTTGTATCTAAAAACATTTTTCACGTTAAAATTGTTATTTTGATTCTTAAAGGTTAAAGCAGGTATTTTCAGGAAGAATTTATAAGAATTATTACAAACTTAATCATGCTGGTGCCCTCCCAGCCTTACTCCGGCATGGGTGTCTTCATTTCTGGTTTTGTTTCTGAAGCTCTGGGCCAGGCCTTCACCACCGCTCCCACCTCTGCTTGCTTCCTTCCCAGGCTCCATTGGCAGCTCCTCCCTGGCTCCAGGCAGCATTTTGGCTGTGACTGCACCTACTTCCAAAGTCCTGGCCTGGAACCTCGTCTCACAGGGGCCAGAGCTCAGGAATGCCCCCATAGTGATGAGACTTGGGGGCTCCTCCTCCAGCCAGCAGACCTCTGCATACCGGCTGCCACAATCCATATCAGGTCAAGAACTCTTACTGTCTTTGTCTTTCCCAGCAACAATTTGGAGATTTTGTAGATAAAGGTCCAGAACCATGTCACTGTATCCATCACTGCTGCTGCCTCCCTGGGATAGTCTCCAAACCTCCCCTGACCTTGGGTGACCTGTGACTGCTCTTTAAACTTTTTAAATTGTCACCTTCTTGCTGAACAAGGTGCTATCAGTAGGTCAGGAGCAGAAACCCATAGGAGAAGCCTGCTGGTAGAGCCAGTACCTATCACCACAATTGTTACTCGAGGCTCTGTCCTGGTGATGTAAGTCTGTGGGGCCTTGTCAGGACCTGGGCAGCTTCAGTCTTTGGTGGCCAGTCCCAGGAGGTCTGGGAGCTCCAAACTGCATCCAGATTGTGGCCTTGCTGGACTGGCTGAGGTCCGACCTGGAGATGCCAGACTATAGTCTGATTTCCAGTGGTTTTTCCTTCCACACCTTGGACAGGGACCAGACAGGGGTCTGAGGTTTGGGCAGGACTTGGCCCAGTGTCCTTCTGTTGTAGGAAGCAGGAATGGCACCAGGTGTCTGACCGGTGGGGTCAGACCAAACCTGGGTTCAGCAACCTTGGTACTTGGGTTCTGGCTAAGAAAAGAATTCAGAGTTAAGACTCAAACTCGCTAAAAAAAACTTATTTGAGCAAGCAAAGAGAAAGTACACGTGGAGAGAAATGTTGAGTGGATAACTCAAAGAGCTGCTATTTTCCACTTTCAAAGACTGTGATTAGATTGGACCCACTTGATTAACCCAGGATAATCTCATCTCAAGGTTCTTAACCTTGATCCCATCTGGAAGTCCCGCTTTGCTGTGGAAATAGTTACAGCTTCTGAGGATTGGGACATGGACATCTTTTAGGGACCATTGTTCTGCCTACCACACATGGTTTCTCCAAAGGCTTTCACGTATATTGACTTATTTAATATCAACAATGTGGTGGAATAGAAAGTACACATATTAAACTGAATTTTCCATACAGAGGGACAAACAGAAAGAATGTATTTTGCCCCAAGGTCATACAACTCATATTAGGGCCCTTTACAAGGGATCTTACCCTCCCTCTCCAGCTTCATTTTATACAATTGCCCTCCATCTAACCTCTAGCGAAAGTGATACCATTGTAATGAACCTAGTCTATATATATAAAAGTCTAGGCAACAGATCGACTGGCTGACCAGCTGGCCAGCTGTGATGCGCAATGACCACCAAGGGGCAGATGCTCAATGCACAGGCATGGAAACATAGAACAGACTGAATCTCGGGGGGCGGCGGGGGCTGGAAGAGATTAACCAAAGATCTTATATGCATACTAGAGGCTCAGTGCATGTATTCGTGCACTGGTGGGGTCCCTTGGCCTGGCCTGTGCCCTCTTGCAATCTGGGACCTCTTGGGGGATGTCGGAGAGCCAGTTGTGGCCCGATTTCCGCAGGCCAGGCCAAGGGACCCCACTGGTACACGAATCCGTGCACCAGGCCTCTTGTTATTAATAACAGGAAAGGAGCAAAGGGAAAGCCAAATAGCATAGGCATGTCATTTGTTCAAATTTGCCAAGAAGCTGCAGTTTAACACTCCCCAGGGAGCAACTGGTCTATTCCCTGCAGATAGCTGGGGGAAGGGACTGAACAAGGGGGAGTATAGACACATGCTGGTAAAGTCTGGGTGACATGGGGAAAGTACTTGCTTGTTAGTCACACCTGGGAAAGGTCATTGGCCAGAGTAGGCATGGCCACTGCAAGCATGGGAAGATCTGAGATATTTAATCCCCTCAACAAAGAAGTTCTCTCTCTTGTGTTTTCTGGACTCTTGGGACTCTTGTTGCAGGGGCCCCACTCTCTTGGCTCCCCTGCATTCACTCACATGGCTCACAGCCATGCGGACCCCACACACAATAGACTAATGGACTGCAACTAGCCTGATGCTAAGTTGGGCCCAACTCCAACATGGAACAGACACTCTGGACACTGGCTTTGCTTCTGACTCTGCTGAAGACCCAGCTGCATATGTTCCACGACTGGATTAAGGGAAATGGGGTTTTGGAAACTCAGGGATGTAATTTCATGCAAATAAAAATCACTCATCCTTCCATGTGAGTCTCAGAACATTCTTTATCTCGAGATATCATAAGGACTCGACCCCTGGCACTCAGTGCAGAAAAGAATACCCCAGGTCCACTGATAACAAAAGTGAACTTTTTTTCCCCCTCAAAAATGTCATTCCTGCCTGTCCAGTGTGGCTCAGTGGTTGAGTGTTGACCTATGGAACCAGGAGATCACAGTTCAATTCCTGGTCAGGGCATATGCCCGGATTTCGGGCTTGACCCCGAGTAGGGTGCATGCAGGAGGCAGCTGATCAATGATTCTCTCTCATCATTGATGTTTCTCTCTCTCTCCCTCTCCCTTCCTCTCTGAAATTTTATACACACACACACACACACACACACACACATATGTCATGCCCTTTCACAACTCAGTCTTTTGATGTGTTGTTGTATGGTAAATTGGAACCTGGGCCCCTTCCCATGCTCCAACTTCCTCTCCCATCCTGTGGGAATACTAGTGAAGGCCATCTGAATGTGAGAGCTTGGGAATCTGGCCAGTAACTTGGTTTAAGAAAGGTCAGAGAGAAACTGCTTGTAGATGTGAGCCTGGATTGTAAATAGGTAGTGTTTTGATCTTACACAGCTTATACACAGATCCCCTCCCCCTGCATGCCCTGTGTTTCTCTGTTTTCTGTACTCTATAAAACCTTGTGTTGGGAAAGTCTGGGTGGTGACAAAACAATAGTGCTGGATGGCTGCCCACAGTGGGGCCCTGTCTGCAGGCCAGATGGGACTTAGCGAGACTTTACCAGTGGCAGCCAGTGTAGCAGTAAACTTCACCCTTCGGCCACCACTGGTGCACCCAAACTCCTAATAAACCCGTGTCTTTCACAGCCAGCCTTCTATGTTATTTATTCGGAATCCAGAAACAATATATTGAGGATTTTTGGGACCTCAGCACTTTGCATAGCAGTTGTCATACCCTCTGGGAGGGAGTACCCACATTCTTGACTTGGCAAACATTTACTCATCTTTTAATGTTCCACTTAATGTTGTCTGCCAGCTCTTCCCAGATCACCCAGGCAGCTAGTGGCAGAGTCCTCACTGTGCTTTGTCATATCCTTACCACACATCATAATACATGTGCACACAGGGTGTTAGGATGGGGATGACTCTAATTGCCTAGTTTTGATGGAGATGCTAATATGAGAAACATCAGGAGACTAAAGTCAGAATAACACACACACATACTTCTAGAGAGAACTTGAAACCTGTTGCATAACTCCTGGACTCTTCAGCCAGACCAGAGTTACAAAATAGGGCCAGAGAGGAAAAAACTTTTGTGAGGAGAATAGTGAAAAGTTTCTTTAGAAGTGGTAGCCAGGCCATGAGTCTCCACTCTGGAGAGGGGACTTGGAGTGTTTACTTTAGTAGAGAGAGAGAGAGAGAGAGAGAGAGAGAGAGAGAGAGAGAGAAATTATTAGTGCCTAAATCATGCCTAAGAAAGTTAAAGCTGACTTTCATCCTGGGGGCTGTCTCCTGCCCAGGGATCCAGAGGGCAAGAAAATGCCTGACTCTTTCTTTGATGGTAAAACCAGAGAGGTGCTGCTGCACTGAGATCAGCTAGCACTTTCAAGGGTTGTCAAGGCAAGGGAATTTCCCATGGAGCATATGTAGATCACCTGGTGAAACTCTGTTAAGAGGTTGTCTTGACAACAGGGCTGCCTGGGAGGTAAGAATATCTCAGCAGAAAGAGGTGAGATGCCCAGGAGTTGAGGAAACAAGAGTGGTAGATTGTTGGAATGAGGCTCCCTCTCCTCCAGAGTCTCACACCTGTCACCTTTCTCCTTTACAATGTAATGCTACCCCTTCCATAAAGAGGTGGACTGCGTTGCCTTACCCTTAGAATCTGAGTGGCCTTTTCACTTTATTGACCAATAATTGTCACAAAATGACATCATGAGACTTCTGAGGCTAAGCCTTAAGACAGTGGTCAGCAAACTGCGGCTCGCGAGCCACATGCGGCTCTTTGGCCCCTTGAGTGTGACTCTTCCACAAAATACCACGTGTGGGTGCGCACGTACAGTGCGATTGAAACTTTGTGGCCCATGCGCAGAAGTCAGTTTTCGGCTCTCAAAAGAAATTTCAGTCGTTGTACTGTTGATATTTGGCTCTGTTGACTAATGAGTTTGCCGACCACTGCCTTGCAGCTTCTCCTTTTGCTTTCTTGGAACACTTGTGTCATCAGGCCATCAGGTGAAAAAGCCTACTGGAGCATGATAGACAGGTCATGCGAGAAGCTCAGCCAAGAATCAGTATAAAGTGCCACACATACAAATGAGGCATCACGACTATCCACCAGCTTACCTTTTGACTGACTGCAAATATGAATGAGCCCAGATGGCAGGATGTAGAATAGCATTGCCCAACTGAGACCAATGAAAATGGTCAGCCACAAATCCTGAGCAAATAAATGGTTTTGGCTTAAGTCAGTGGTCGGCAAACTGAGGCTCATGAGCCACATGCGGCTCACGAGCCCCGGTTTGCCGCTCTGTTGACTAAAGAGTTTGCCGACCACTGTCATATACTACCCTTTACCTCTTTGCACACAATATGCCACAATTGCCTAATCCTCACAGCTTCCAACTACACGGTAACATTAGTCTAGTCCAGTGGTCAGCAAACTCATTAGTCAACAGAGCGGCAAACCGCGACTCGTGGCTCACGAGCCGCAGTTTGCCAACCACTGTCCTAACCCCATCACTTTGGGGTTTAGGATTTCCACATATAAATTTTGGGGGCATACAAACATTCAATCCATAACAACTAGCATCAGCAAAACTTCAGTTTATTAACAGAGTTGCAATTCAGCCTCTAGATTGACCAAACCTGGGTTAAAAAACCATCAAAGTAAGAAACATCTAAACCTGTAAAAAATTTTATGACTTTATTTGAGCCAAACTGACAACAATCGCTGGGAAGCAAACTCACAACAGATTAAGAAGACACTCTAGAAAATGGCAGTTTTACCACTTATTTTATTTTATAATTTATTTTTTTATTGATTTCAGAAAGGGAGAGAGAGAAGGAGATAGAAAGATCAATGATGAGAGAGAATCATTGATAGGCTGTCTCCTGCACACCCCCTACTGGAGATAGAGCCCGCAACCTGGGCATGTGCCCTTGACCTGAATGGAACCAGGGACTCTTTAGTCCGCAAGCCTTCGCTCTATCCACTGAGCCAAACTGGCCAGGGCTACCACTTATTTTATACATTAGAATCAAAAGGGAAGAGGGAAGGAGGTTACATGTAATTCCCTGGATACAGATTAGAAAGGCAAGAGAAAGCACAGCAGGGGAAATCTTTGGGATTGAATAAAAAGTAAAATGAATAGAAATGCTTCTTTTACTTTTGTGGGTATAGGATAACAGTCAACAATTAACATGATAACAATAACAATGAGGGGATTTGTGGTCTCTGCTCTGGCATTGTGCTTTGAAGGGTCAGGAAAAAAGGAAGTTACCCTTATGACCAGAGGGGAGCTTGCCTGGTCTTCCCTGGCTGCTGCTGGGGGTGGGGCTCTTATGATATCCTGAGAAAAGGAATTTTCTGAGACTCCCATGGAAGAATGCCATATGGTAAAAGGCTTTATTTCCGTGAAATGACACAGCTGGGTTTCCAACGTCCCATTTGCCTTAGTCCAGCCATAGAAGAAGTGTAGCTGGGGTTTCAGTGGAGCTAAAAATCAGAGACAGTGTCCAGGAGTTTCCTTTCCACTGAAAGGGTTAGCTGGCTAACTTAATTAGGAAGGTTTAGGGAATGAGGAGGGTCTATGGGAGAGGAATACGTAGATGGAGACTTGAAGACGCCAGGGTGCTTATCTTACCTGTACAGAGGATAGGGACACGCCACAGGCAGATGGAAACATTTCTGGCCTCAGCAATTAGAACAGCCATAAACCAAGGACAGGGGTATCTCTGGCCTGAGCAATTAAAGGGACCATAAGTTAGACCAAAAGTAGCCCTGACCTGAGCAGCTGGGAGAGCTATACGATAAGACATCTCTGCCAGCACAACTGGGAAAAAACCATAAGATAAATCAAAAGTGACTCCAACCTAAACAGATAAGATGACCAAATGAGGAAAAGTGCAGATGTGGGGGTCCTGGGAGCTGATTACAGGGCTAAGGTCCCATGGTTGAGAAGGAGGGTCTCCAGCCTATTTAATGCAAAAAGAAAGCAGCGGTCACCCTCCTTAGGGGGCCCTCTGTCCACCCAGGAGGAACAGAACCTTAGGCGTAGGAACTTAGAGAACGCCATTCTTAGGTGGCCTCTGCCCCTCTGCACCAAGAGGGACAGAGTTTTAGGCTTAGAATTTAGAATTAAGGTTTGAGAGGTAGTATTTGCTTGCAATAAAGTTTCTGTACTTTCCACCTACCACCTTTTGTCCGTGGCTTCATTTTTCGAATCCATCTGGACAAGGACCCAGGAAAGAAATCATCTTGCTCAATAAAACAACCAGAATCACCATGATGGAGTCAGCTCCAGTTCAGTAGCAGGCTAGTTACAGTCCATTAGTCCATTGTGTGTGTGGTCTGCATGGCTCTGGGCCATACGTGTGAATGCAAGAGAACCAAGAGAGTGCACCCTGAACAAGAAGAGTCCCAAGAGACCTGAATGTACAAGAGAGTGAATTGCTGCTTAGTGGATTAAGTATTCCAAATTTTACAGTGGCCACAGCCATTCTGGCCAACCATCTCTGACCCAGGTGTGACTGACATGCAAATATCTTCTCTATGTCACCTCAACTTTACTGGGCATGCATCTATCTTCCCTATGTGGTTCCCTCCCCCAGTGATTTGCAGGGAACATGCCTATAATGTCTGGCCTTCCCTTGTATCGAAAATCAGCTAGCTGGACAAGACGCCTTAATGAATCAATTAGTTAGGAGTCATCTTTAGTGCGCGCAGGTTCAGAGCAGATTACCTCTGTCAAATTCTGAACACCCAAAGGAGGAAGCATTCTCTTTTTATATCTTATTTAGGTCCTTGTGTAAGTTATTTTTATCGACAATCCGTAACCTTGAGTACATATCACATCTAACAAACACCTGTAACCTTGAGTACATATCATATCTAACAAACAACTGTAACGTTGAGTATATTATCTATACAGGCACCTGGCATCAATATCAGCCTATCAGTTAGATCAGTGGTCAGCAAACTCATTAGTCAACATAACCAAATATCAACAGTACAACAAGTGAAATTTCTTTTGAGAGCCAAATTTTTTAAACTTAAACTTCTTCTAATGCCACTTCTTCAAAATAGACTCGCCCAAGCCGTGTTATTTTGTGGAAGAGCCGAACTTAAGGGGCCAAAGAGCCGCATGTGGCTCGCAAGCCGCAGTTTGCCGATCACTGAATTAGATGGCTAGCTTGCAAGGTCAGACAATTAAGTTTATCTTTTGTATTCAAGCAAAAACAAAAAAAATGTTATTTTATAGGCTAAAAATAACAGAGTTGACCTACATAATAGGAGACTTTCTAAGAATAACAGAGTAGTTCAAACAGCAGTTTTCCAAAGGAGGGATTACTTTGCTTCACCCTTTGCTCCTTTCTTGTTATTTATAACTAGTTAATTACTATGGTATCACCTAACATTCCAAAGGTATGTTATTTTAGATGCAAAAATTGTCCAATAGAAAGGCTCAGTTAAGGTAAAGATTAACCCGTCAGGGAAAATAACAGCCCAGGACATGACTACCTGCCATGACCTGCCTTTAGTAAGAATATTTTAATTTCAGACCAGATTGAGATCTTGCTCCAGAGAATGGCAGTTATGTGCCTTATTTTATACATTACAATCAAAGGAGGAAGCTTAATGGGGTTACATGAAATTCACTGATGATTGATTTTAGAGAGAGAGACACAAATGGAGAAGAAAAAACATTGGCTGTCTCCTACACACCCCCTACTGGGGATCGGGCTGGTGCCCCTACTGGGAATCAAACCAGTGACCTCTTGATGCTCAGAACAATGCTCAACCAACTATTCAGACCATCCTATATGTACTTTAGGTCTCTGAGTTTGTAAGTCCACCATGAAGGCCTCCCTTGAGCTTGTCAGGTTTAGTAGGTGGCCCCTTTTTTGTCCATACCTGGGAAGATTCTCCCACCCCACAACAATCATGGTTTCCTCTGCACAAAGATAAACTTTGTAGGGGTTCAGAATGAGTCACCCCAAGATGTGCCTGTGGATTATTTTGAGTTAAAGGCATCTGAGACCCTGCAGGCTCATGAGAAACTTTTACCTCTCTTCCTTAAAGGATTTAATTAGGGGCTTTGTCCATAAGAGTTATTACCAGAAATAACTTTTTATGACCTATCTATAGGGTAGGGCAAACTTCTAATTATTGAACATCTGATCTTATTGTCCTTCAAATAATCTACCTCTCTTCTGAAGCCCCAATCTCCCTTTCTCATCCTTAGTTAGAATGACATATATATACCCTGTCTCTGAATTTCATGTATGTGTATGTGTGTGTGTATGTCTGACTCATGCATATGGGATTCCCAAATGTATGTAGGTAATAAATTTGTTTATATATTTTCTCTTGTTAATCTGCCTCATGTAGACTTAATTATTAAACCACCTGAAATAACAGAGAAAAAAAGTTTCCCACAACTTACAAGAGAATTTAGATGCTTCCATTTCTTCTTTTTAAAGCAGAAATAATCAAAAAGAACACTCCATTTACTATACTAATAATTTCACTTTTAATTTTTTATTGAAATAATAAATGCATATACATGTTCAGTCCAAAACATTTTCACCACTGGATACACCTGTGTAACCAGCTCCCAGATCAAAAAATATTTTCCGCACCTCAGAAGCTCCTCTCATGAAACGTCCATTCGTTATTCTCAATCCTAAGGGTTACTGGTGTCCTTGAGTTTTAATAGAATAGATGACTTATACACATTTTTGTTCTTTATATAAATAAAAACACAGTATGCACTCTTTTGTGTGTGACTTCTTTTGCTCAACATTATCTTCTGAGCTTCATCTATAGTGAATGCAGGTGTAGGCTGCTCATTCTCATTATTATATAGTATATCCTTTGTGTGAATATTCTACAACGTATTTATCCAGCATATTGCTCGGTAGTTTCCAGTTTGGGGCCATTATGAAGAGAACTGTTATGAATATTTCTTTCAAGTATATATCCAGGCATGGAATTAATGGGTTAAAGTATGTATATTCAACCTTAGTAGATACTGCAAAACACTTTTACAAAGTGGTTGTAGCAATTTATGTTCCCTCCAGCAATGTAAGATTTCTAGCTGTACTACATTTCCTTCAGCATTTGGTGTTTTGCAGCATAGTTTTTTTTCTTTAATATATTTTTTATTGATTTCAGAGAGAAAGGGAGAAGGAGAGATAGAAACATCAATGACGAGAATCATTGATCAGCTGCCTCCTGCACACCCCTACTGGAGATTGAGCCCGCAACCTGGGCATATGCCCTGACCGGGAATTGAACCGTGACCTCCTGATTCATAGGTTGATACTCAACCACCCTAGGATATGACTACCCTGGTCAAGCTTGCAGTGTAGTTTTAATTTGCATTTCTTTAATGACTAAAGAAGCACATTTTCGATGTTTACTATTTGCATATTCTCTTTTATAAAGTGTCAATTAAGATCTTTTTTTTTCTTCTGGTTACTTTTATTTTATTCATTTTTTTATTAAGGTATTATATGTGAACCTATCTTACCATTGCCCCCCCACACCCCACTCATATACATGCCCTCACCCCCCAGTGTTTTGCATCCATTGGTTATGCTTATATGCATGCATTCAATTCCTTCGGTTGATCTCTTATCTCCCCACCTCTCCCTAGCCTTCCCGCTATAATTTGACAGTCTGTTTGATGCTTTACTGTCTCTGTATTTATCTTTTTGTTCAACAGTTTATAATGTTCTTTATTATCCATAAATGAGTGAGATCATGTGGTATTTTTCTTTCATTGACTGGCTTATTTCACTTAGCATGATGTTCTCCAGTTCCATCCAGGTTGCTACAAATGTAAGAATTCCTTCTTTTTTTTATGGCAGCATAGTATTCCATTGTGTAGATGTACCATAGTTTTCTGATCCAGTCATCTGCTGATGGGCACCTAGGCTGTTTCCAAATCTTAGCTATTGTAAATTGTGCTGCTATGAACATAGGGGTGTATATATCCTTTCTGATTGGTGTTTCCAGTTTCTTAGGATATATTACTAGGAGTAGGATTACTGGGTCAAATGGGAGTTCCATTTTTAGTTTTGTTTTTTTTTTCTTAATTAAATCTTTATTGTTCAGATTATTACAGGTGTTCCACTTTTTTCCCCCCCATAGCTCCCCTCCACCTGATTCCCCACCCTACCCCATGCCCTTACCCCCTGCCACTGACTTCATCCATAGGAGTAAAATTTTTGTCCAATCTCTTCCCGCACCCCTCACACTTGCTTCCCCTGAGAATCGTCAGTCCACTCCCTTTCTATGTCCCTGATTCTATTATATTCACCAGTCCATTCTGTTCTTCAGATTTTTATTCACTTGATTTTTAGATTCACTTGTTGGTAGGTATGTATTTGATGTCATTTTGTTGTTCATAATTTTTATCTTTACCTTTTTCTTCTTCTTCTTCTTCTTAAAGAATACCCTTCAGCATTTCATGTAATCCTGGTTTGGTGGCGATGAACTCCTTTAGCTTTTTCTTGTCTGTGAAGCTCTTTATCTGACCTTCAACTCTGAATGATAGTTTTGCTGGGTAGAGTAATCTTGGTTGAAGGTTCTTGCTGTTCATCACTTTGAATATTTCTTGCCACTCCCTTCTGGCCTGCATAGTTTCTGCCGAGAAATCAGCTGACAGTCGTATGGGTACTCCCTTGTAGGTAATTAACTGTTTTTCTCTTGCTGCTTTTAATATTCTCTCTTTGTCTTTTGCCCTTGGCATTTTAATTATGATGTGTCTTGGTGTGGTCCTCTTTGGGTTCCTCTTGTATGGGGTTCTGTGCGCTTCCTGAACTTGTAAGTCTATTTCTTTCACCAGGTAGGGAAAGTTTTCTGTCATTATTTCTTCTAATAGGTTTTCAATATTTTGCTCTCTCCCTTCTTCTGGCACCCCAAAAATTCGGATGTTGTTTCGCTTAAAGTTGTCCCAGAGGCTCCTTACATTATCTTCATATTTTTGGATTCTTTTTTCTTTTTGTTTTTCTGGTTGGATGTTTTTTGTTTCCACATATTTCAGATCTTTGGTTTGATTCTTGGGGTATGTTGATCTACAGTTGAGTTTCTGTATATTCTTTATTTCAGACAGTGTATGCTTCATTTCTGACTGATCCTTTTCCATTTTTTTGGCGTTCTCATTAAGGTCCTTGAAGGTCTCACTAAGCTCCTCAGAAGTGTCATCAAGTTTCTCGGCGGTTTTTAGAAGATTCTTGAGTAACCTTATAAATGTGATTCTGAACTCTATGTCATCCAGTAGTTTGCTTTCCTCCGTTTCTTTCATTCGTGACATGTTTCTTTGTTTCTGCATTTTGGCTGCTTCCCTGTGTTGATGGAGTGGCTTTGTGTGGTAGGTGACCTATAGGGGGCAGTAGCTCAGCCTCCCCAATCACCTGATGTGGATGCTCTTAGTACACCCCTTTGTGGGCTGAGTGCAAAGTCTTGGTGTAGTTAAGCCTGAATTGCTGTTGGTACGCTGGGAGGAATTGACCTTCAGGCCGATTAGCTGTGAGCACTCCCTGTGTCTATAATGGAAGAAGTGCTGCGCTGAAGACACGCTTATGGGGCAGGACTTGTTTCAGTGGGGCTTTGGTGCTCACTGAGTCTGCCTCTTGAATGTGTCACTTATGGATGTGAGGAGTTGAAATCTGGTGTCTCACACTGACCACTAGGTACACTGGCTTCTGGATCTCCAATGGGGTGCAGGTCAGCTATTGTCTGAGTCCACCCAGCAGGAGCTACAGCGAGAGCTACAGTTTTCTCCTCTTTGCTTGGGGTTTGGAGGTTTTGGAGCTGTCTGACCCGGGCTGCAAGTTTTCTAGGTTAAGCTGCAATAGGGCAGGCTTTCTTATGCTAATTGAGCTGCTTGGAGCTTGGGTGGGTTTGTAGGTTGTGTGGGGCGGGGTCTCAGGGCGTCACTAGGTTAGGGCGTGGCGAACAGCAATGGCTGCTAGGAAGCCGGCTCTGTGTCCCCAACCGTGTCCTGGAGTCCTGTGCCCCAGTGCTGTAAACAATTATTCCTGCGCGCAGCTCTGCAAGCAAGCCACTCTCACTGGCAGACAGTCCAGCTTCTCCCTGTAGGAGTTTGGGTCCCCCGCGTCTCCCCCGAGACTGGATTTCAGAGTAATCGGGGGCTTGTCTCCGTTCAGGTTGAAAAAAGCAACGCACCCAGTCGCCCGCCGCCAGCCCGGATCATGCGCCTCCGTACCTCAGCTTTTCAACGCTCGTGCACGTCTCAATGCTCTTTTCTCTTTCCTTCTAGTTGTAGAACTTCCACTCAGCCAGCTTTCCCGTGGTTCTGGGTGATAGATGTTTTGTCTTTTAGTTGCAGTTTAAATTGTTGTGGGAGGCAGCAGTTTAGGTGTTTACCTACGCCGCCATCTTGGATTCCTCCCCATTTTTAGTTTTTTGAGGAAACTCCATACTGTTCTCCACAGTGGCTGCACCAGTCTGCATTCCCACCAGCAGTGCATGAGGGTTCCTTTTTCTCTGCAACCTCGACACTTGTTGTTTGTTGATTTGTTGATGATAGCCATTCTGACAGGTGTGAGATGGTACCGAATTGTCGTTTTGATTTGCATATCTCAGATAATTAGTGACTTTGAGCATGTTTTCATGTGTCTCTTTGCCTTCCTTCTGTCTTCTTTCGAAAAGATTCTGTTTAGGTCCATTGCCCATTTTTTTTTATTGGATCATTTATCTTTGTTTTATTAAATTGTATAAGTTCCCTGTAGATGTTGGAGATGAAACCTTTATCAGTGATAACATTTTCAAATATGTTCTCCCATTCAGTGGGGTTTCTTGTTGTTTTGTTGATGGTTTCTTTTGCTGTGAAAAAGCTTTTTATTTTGATGTAGTCCCATTTGTTTATTTTATCTTTAGCTTCCATTGCCCTAGGAGCAGTATCAGTGAAGAAGTTCTTTCGGCATATGTCTGAGATTTTGCTGCCTGTGGATTCCTCTAGTATTTTTATGGTTTCCCATCTTATGTTTAAGTCCTGTATCCATTTTGAGTTTATTTTTGTGTATGGTGTAAATTGGAGATCTAGTTTCATTTTTTTGCATGTATCTGTCCAATTTGTCCAACACCATTTATTGAAGAGGCTGTCTTGACTCCACTGTATGTTCATGCCTCCTTTGTCAAATATTAATTGAGCACAGTGGTTTGGGTCTATATCTGGATTCTCTATTCTATTCCATTGGTCTATATGTCTGTTCTTGTGCCAGTACCAGGCTGTTTTGAGAACAGTGGCTTTGTAACACAGCTTGAAATCTGGTATTTAAATCCCTCTTACCATATTCTTCTTTCTCAGGATTGCTGTGGCTATTCAGGGTCTTTTTTTATTCCAGATGAATTTTTGGAAAGTTCTTTCTAGGTCTGTGAAATATGCTGTTGGTATTTTAATGGGGACTGCATTGAATCTATAGATTGCTTTGGGTAGTATGGACATTTTAATGATGTTGATTCTCCCAATCCATGAACATGGTATGTTCTTCCAACTGTTTACATCTTCCTTTATCTTTTCCCAGTGTCCTGTAGTTTTCCACGTATAGGTCTTTTATTTCCTTGGTTAAGTTTATTCCTAGGTATCTTAATTTTTTTGGTACGATGGTAAATGGGATTGCTTTTTTAGTCTTTATTTCTGTAAGTTCACTATTGGTGTATAGAAATGCCATAGATTTCTTGGCATTAATTTTGTATCCTGCTACATTGCTGAATTCATTTATTAAGTCTGTTAGTTTTTTGATGGAGTCTTTCGGGTTTTTTATGTACAATATCATGTCATCTGCAAATAAGGACAGCTTTACTTCTTCTTTTCCAATTTGGATGCCTTTTATTTCTTCTTGTCTGATTGCAATGGCTAATACTTCCAGTACTATGTCGAACAGGAGTGGTGAGAGTGGGCATCCCTGTCTAGTTCCTGTTCTTAGGGGAAATGGTTTTCGTTTTTGCCCATTGTGTCTGATGTTAGTTGTGTGTTTAACATATATGGCTTTTATTATGTTGAGGTATGATCCTTCTATTCCCACCTTGATGAGAGTTTTTATCAAGAAAGGGTGTTGGATTTTGTCAAATGCTTTTTCTGAGTCAATTGATATGACTATGTGATTTTTATCTCTCAATTTGTTTATGTGATGTATCACATTTATTGATTTGCGGATATTGTACCATCCTTGCATTCCTGGGATAAATCCTACTTGGTCATGGTGTATGATCTTTCTGATGTATTGCTGGATCTGATTTGCTAGAATTTTGTTGAGGATTTTGGTCTCTATGTTCAAGAGGGATATTGGCCTGTAATTCTCTTTCATTGTGTTGTCTTTATCTGGTTTTGGTATTAGGGTGATGCTGGCTTCATAGAATGAGCTTGGAAGTGTTCCTTCCTCTTGAATTTTTTGGAATAGTCTGAGAAGGATACGATTTAGTTCTTCCTTGAATGTTAGGTGAAAGTCCCCTGTGAAGCCACCTGAACCTGGGCTTTTGTTTGCTGGAAGCTTTTTGATGACTGCTTCAATTTCTGCCATAGTTATTGGCCTATTGAGATGTTTAGATTCTTCATGATTGAGTTTTGGAAAGTTATATTTTTCTAGGAATATATCCATTTCCTCCAGGTTGTCCAGTTTGTTGGAATAAAGTTGTTCATAGTATTCTTTAAGAATTCTTTGTATTTCTGTGGGGTCTTTTGTTATTTCACCTCTTTCATTTCTGATTTTGTTTATTTGGGTCCTCTCTCTTTGCTTCTTGGTGAGCCTGGCTAGAGGTTCATCAATCTTGCTTATCCTTTCAAAGAACCAGCTCTTGGTTTTGTTGATCTTTTGTATTGTTTCTGTGGTCTCTATGTCGTTTTTCTCCACTCTGATCTTTATTATTTCCTTCCTTCTGCTTACACTGGGCTTTTCTTGTTGCTCTGTTTCTAACTCTTTGAGTTGTAGGGTTAGAAGATTTATTACCATTGTTTCTTGTTTTTTTGCAGTAGGCTTGTACAGCTATGAACTTCCCTCTCAAGACTGCTTTCGCTGTGTCCCATAGATTTTGGATTGCTGTGTCTTCATTGTCATTTGTTGCCATGATGTTTTTTATTTCTTCCTTGATCTCTCTGGTAACCCAGTCGTTGTTTAATAGCATTCTGTTTAGTCTCCATGTGTTAGATTTTTTTGATTATTTTTATTGTAGTTGATTTCCAGTTTTATGCCACTGTGGTCTGAGAAGATACTTGGTATGAGTTCTATCTTCTTGAATTTGAAGAGACTTTGCCTATGTGCCAGCATATGGTCTAACTTTGAAAATGAGCCATGTGCACTTGAGAAGAATGTATATTCTGTGGCTTTGGGGTGAAATGTTCTGAAGATGTCAATTAATTCCATCTGGTCTAATGAGTCTTTAGGATTGATGTTTCTTTGCTGATTTTTTTGTTTAGAGGATTTGTCCAATGGTGATAGTGGGGTATTAAAGTCTCCTACTATGAGTGTATTGCTGTTAATCTCTCCCTTGATATGCTCCAGGAGTTTATGTATTTGGGTGCTCCTGTATTGGGTGCGTATATGTTTACCAGAGTTATTTCTTCTTGATGGATTGCTCCCTTTAGTATTATGAAATGGCCTTCCTTATCTCTTATGTCCTTCACTTTGAGATCTAATTTGTCAGATATAAGTATTGCTATCCCAGCTTTTTTTTTTATTTCCGTTCGCCTGGAAAACCTTTTTCCATCCCTTCACCCTCAGCTTGTGTGCGTCTTTCTTTCTGAGATGGGTTTCTTGTAGACAGCAGATATATGGGTCTTGTTTTCTTATCCAATCCATTACCCTGTGTCTTTTGATTGGGGCATTTCATCCATTGAAAGTTATTATTGATAGGTACTTGTCACCATTTTTATTCTATACCCCTGTGTTCCTTCTTCACTTCCTTTTTTTTTTTTTTTTTTTTTTTTTTTTTTACAACAGACCCTTTAGTATTTCTTGCATTGCTGGTTTGGTGGTAATAAATTCCCTTAGTCCTTTCTTATCTGTGAAGCTCCTGATTTCACCTTCAATTTTGATTGATAGCCTTGCTGGGTACAGTATTCTTGGATTCAGACCCTTCCTTTGCATGACTTTTTATTTCATTCCATTCCCTTCTAGCCTGATGAGTTTCTGTTGAGAAATCAGTTGCTAGTCGGATGGGGGGTCCTTTGTAGGTAACTGTCTGTCTCTCTCTGGCTGCTTTTAAGATTCTTACTTTGTCGTTGGTGTTTGCCAATTTATAATGTGCCTTGGCGTCGGTCTTTTGGGGTTCATTGTGTTGGGACTCTGTGAGCTTCTTGGATGTATGTGTTTTTTTTTCTTCCCTGTATCAGGGAAGTTTTCTGTCGTTATTTCTTCCAACAGGTTTTCTATCCCTTGATCCGTTTCCTCGCCTTCTGGAACCACTATTATGCGGATGTTGTTTTGTTTTGTGTTGTCCCAAAGGTCCCTTAGGCTCTCCTCCTGCTTTTTAATTTTTTTTTTCCCTAGAAGCTGCTCTACTTGGGTATTTTTTTCCACCTTGTCTTCTAGTTCACTGATGCGGTCCTCTGCTTCTCCTAGTCTACTCTTGATGCTTTCTATTGAGTTCTTTACAGCAGTGATGTCATTTTTCATTTCTTCTTGGTTCTTCATTTCTCTTGGTTCTTACTCATATTGACGAATTTGACTTCCATTCTTTTCAGGCACCTTTTTACCATTTCTCTGAATTCTTTCTCTGACATGTGGCTAGCCGCTATTTCGTTTACTTCCTTTTCTGGTGATGCCTGCTTTTCTTTCATATGCGGGCTGTTTCTTTGCTGATTTTTTTGTTTAGAGGATTTGTCCTCTTCTCCAGATGTCTGGTTATGTAGTTCTCTCTCTCCTTATCCCAGGCAAAATCTGACCTTTCTATGTTGGGTCCCTCTTCTCCAGATGTCTGGTTATGTAGTTCTCTCTCTCCTTGTCCCAGGCAAAATCTGACCTTTCTATGTTGGAGTGTAGACCTCCTCTGAAAATGCATGTTTGCACCAATTGGGGACCAGTGTTCTGGGGCTTGCAGCTGTTCAGTGGTTGCCACACTTGTAGCTTTTCAAGCTTCCGATAAGATCCACTTTCCCCTTCAAGATGGCACGGTCTCCGCATCCTAGCCGGTCGCTCTGAGAGGGAACCCAGCCACAGTGGGGGCTGCCCAGTCAGGGGAACCCCGTCCAGCAGTCCCCCACCTTCTCATGGAGTTTAGCTGTCCCTTAACTCGCCAACAAATACTCCCCGTGCGACCCTCAGCTGTTCTTTCATTCTCTTCCAGGACAAGGCTCGGGACCCGTCTGTCTATTCCGCCTTTTTTTTTTTTCTATTCTATTTTATTTTTTAAATGAATCTTTATTGTTCAGATTATTACAATAGTTCTTCTCCCCCCCCGCTTAGCTCCACTTCACCTGGTTCCCACCTCACCCTCTCCCCTTACCCCCACCCCTGTCCTCATCCATAGCTGTACAATTTTTGTCCAGTCTCTTCCCTCAGCCCCCACACCCATTTCCCCCCGAGAATTGTCAGTCCACTCCCTTTCTATGCCCCAGATTCTACTATATTCACCAATTTATTCTGTTCACCAGACTTTTTATTCACTTGATTTTTAAATTCACTTGTTGATAGATATGTATTTGTTGTTCCTAATTTTTATCTTTACATTTTTCTTCTTCTTCGTCTTCTTAAAGAATACCTTTCAGCATTTCATATAATACTGGTTTGGCGGTGATGAACTCCTTTAGCTTTTTCTTATCTGTGAAGCTCTTTATCTGACCTTCAATTCTGAATGATATCTTTGCTGGGTAGAGTAATCTTGGTTGTAGGTTCTTGCTATTCATCACTTTGAATATTTCTTGCCACTCCCGTCTGGCCTGCATAGTTTCTGTTGAGAAATCAGCTGACAGTCGTATGGGTGCTCCCATCTAGGTAACTAACTGTTTTTCTCTTGCTGCTTTTAATATTCTCTCTTTGTCTTTTGCTCGTGGCATTTTAATCATGATGCGTCTTGGTGTGGATCTCTTTGGATTCCTTTTGTTTGGGGTTCTGTGTGCTTCCTGGACTTGTAAGTCTATTTCTTTCACCAGGTGGGGGAAGTTTTCGGTCACTATTTCGTCAAATAGGTTTTTCAGTATCTTGCATTCTCTCTTCTTCTGGGACCCCCATAATTCTGATGTTGGTATGCTTGAAGTTGTCCCAGAGGCTCCTTACACTATCTTCATATTTTTGGATTATTTCTTTTACTTTTCCGGTTGAGTGTTTTTTGCTTCTTTGTATTTCAAATCTTTGACTTGATGCTTGCGATCCTCTAGTCTGCTTTTAGGTCTCTGTATAATATATTTTTTTTTTATTTCAGTCAGTGTATGCTTAATTTCTAGTTGGTCTTGTTTCATATCCTCAAGGGTCTTAATTTATTGGCCTTTTCTAGAAAATTCTTAAAAAACCTTGTAAGTGTGGTTTTGAATTCTATATCCAGTCGTTTGCTTTCTTCCATTTCTTTCATTTGTGACCTGCCTCTTTGTCTCCACATTTTGGCTGCTTCCGAGTTGATAGAGTGGCTCTGTGTGCTAGGTGTCCTATAGGGCCCAGTGGCTTAGCCTCCCCAGTTACCTGAGGTGTACACTCTTGGTGCACTCCTTTGTGGGCTGTGTGCACAGTCTTGTTGTAGTTAAGCCTTGATTGTTGTTGGTATCACTGGGAGGAGTTGACCTCCAGGCCAATTGGCTGTGAGGATCAGCTGTGTCTATGCTGGAAGAGCCTCTGTGCACAGCTTGGATGGGGCAGAGTCTCAGGGTGGAGCAGACAGCTTTGGTTTCCCGTCAGCCCCGCCCTAAGCGGCCCCTGTGTCTCAGTTTCCCACAGCAATGGCTGCACACACCTCTGAGAGAAAGCTGCCCTCGAGTTTTGCCCGCTGCCAGACAGTGCAGTTTTTTCCCAAATGAGTCTGGCTATCCAAAGTCTCACCCAGAACTGGAGTACAGTGCAGTCGGGAGGTTTTGTTTCCCTCCCGAATAAGAAAGCCAGCCACGCACTTAGCTGGCTGCCCTCTCCGTGCTTGCATGCCTCCGCACCTCTGCCTTCTGCAGGTCCCCTGAGTCTCAGTGTGCTTCCTCCTGACAGTCCAGTTTCACCTGTATGAGTCTAGGTTCCCCAAGTCTTGCCCGGAACTGGAGTTCAGTGCAGTGGGGACCCTTTGGCTCCCTTCTGTTTGAGAAAGCCAGCTGCATATTCAGCTGCCTGCCCTTTCTGCACATGCACATCTCTGTGTCTCTGCACCTCTGCCCTCCACAGCTCCTCTGAGTCTCAGTGTCCTTTTCTCTTTCCTTCTAGTTGTAGAGTTTCCACTCAACCAGCTTTCCGGTGGTTCTGGATGATGTCCATGTTGTCTTTTAGTTGTTGTTTGGAAATTGTTGTGCGAGGCAGCAGTATAGGAGTTTACCTATGCCGCCATCTTGGTTTTTCTCTTTCCCAATTCAGATCTTTTACCCATTTTTCTATTAGGTTGAAAGTCTTTTTAAAAATTGATTTGCAGGTGTTTGTTTTATATTCTAAATAGGAATACTTTGTTGAATACACATTCTGGAAATCTTCTACCTACTCTGTGGGTTGCCTTTAATTAATAGTGTCTTTTGATAAACAGAAATTAACCTTAATGTAGTCCAACTTTTTTCTTTCTGATTAACACTTTGTGTACCATTTAAGAAATCATTATCTGTACTCTAAGTACACAAAGTTGTTTTTTTCTCAAAAACGTATTGTTTAATCTTTCACATTTATATCTGTAATTAATTTTCTAATTACTTTAATTTTATTTTTTAATGTATTTTTATTGATTTCAGAGAGGGATATATATATATATATATATATATATATATATATATATATATATATGTATGTGTGTGTGTGTGTGTGTGTGTGTGTATATATGTATATGTTATGCTAATTAGACTGGATAGACCGGATATCTTTTTGGACAAAGCCATGGTGGCAGGGGCCAAGGCAGAGGCGGTTAGGGGTGATCAGGCCAGCAGGGGAGAGCAGTTAGGGGCAATCAGGCTGGCAGGGGAGCATGGTTAGGGGTATCAGGCAGGCAGGCAGAGGGGTTAGAGGCAATCAGGCAGGCAGGCAGAGGCAGTTAGGGGTGATCAGGCAGGCAGGCAGGTGAGCAGTTAGGAGCCAGTGGTCCCAGATTGTGAGAGGGATGTCCGACTGCCAGTTTAGGCCCAATCCCCCAAGGAATCTGGATTGGAGAGGGTGCAGGCCGGGCTGAGGAACCCCCTCTGTGCACAAATTTCGTGCACTGGGCCTCTAGTGTGTGTGTGTGTATCCTATCTAATAAAAGAGTAATATGCAAATTGGCTGTACCTCTGCTGCACCCACAAGCCATGCCCACCAGCCAATAAGGAGCGAGTATGTATATTAATCCAACCAAGATGGCTGCAGCCATGGAGAGAGCAGGAGGCTTGGGTTTCCCTGGCAATGGAGGAAGCCAAGCTTTCTGCCTGCCCTGGCCTCTGTTTAAAGCTACAAAGTTTCAATTATAGAAGATAAATAAATCCCAACAAAAATGGCGGCAGCCACAGAGCTGGAGAGAGCAGGAGGCTTGAGTTGCCCCTGGTGATGGAGGAAGCCAAGTTTCCGCAGCCTTGGCCTGCCTTGGCCTCTGCTTAAGGCTACAAAGTTTCAATTATAGAAGATAAATAAATCCCAGATACCAGGGTTTCCGCTTGGGTCACTGGGGGGCGTGGCCAGCCTGTAAACCACCACAGGCCCATCGCTCAGGCCACCCCACGCCCCAAGGGATCCCCTACCCTGATCCTGGATATCCTTCAGGGCAAACCAGCTGGCCTCCACCCATGCACCAGGCCTCTATCCTATCTAATAAAAGAATAATATGCAGATTGACCATTACTCCAACACACAAGATGGCTGCCCCCATGTGGTCAAAGATCCTGCCCCCATGTGGACACAAGATGGCCACCACAAGATGGCCAGCAGGGGAGGGCAGTTGGGAGGGACCAGGCCTTTAAGGGAGGGCAGTTGGGGGCGGTCAAGCCTGCAGGGGAGGACAGTTAGGGGTGACCAGGCCAGCAGAGGAGGGAAGTTGGGGGCGACCGGGCCTGCAGGGAAGGGCAGTTTGGGGGACCCAGGCCTGCAGGGGAAAGCAGTTGGGGGGGGACTCAGGCCTGCAGGGGAGGGCCGTTAAGGGTGACCAGGCCTGCAGGGGAGGGTAGCTAGGGGAAAACAGGCTGGCAGGGGAGCAGTTAGGCATCAGTCAGGCTGGAGGGGAGTGGTTAGGGGGTGATCAGGCTGGCAGGCAGAAGCGTTTAGGGGCAATCAGGAAGGCAGGCAGGCAAGCAGTTGGGAGCCAGTAGTCCTGGATTGTGAGGGGGGTCCCAGATTGGAGAGGGTGCAGGCTGGGCTGAGGGACACACACCCCCGTGCACGAATTTTGTGCACCGGGCCTCTAGTATATATATATATGTGTGTATGTGTGTGTGTGTGTGTGTGTGTATAATCAATGATGAGAGAGAATCATTGATTGGCTACCTACTGTATGTCCCCCACCACAACATGGGCATGTGCCCTTGACCAGAATCGAGCCTGGGACCTTTCAGTTCACAGGCCGATGCTCTATCCACTGAGCCAAAGTGGCTAGGGCTAGAATTGATTTTCTAAATGATGTGCAAAAGGGGTCAAGATAGATTTTTTTTCCACATATGGGTATGAAATGACCCAGCTCCATTTATTGAAAAGATAGCATGTCCCCTCTGTACTGTATAGTGATAAATCAGGTGACCACTTTCCTCCCAGGCTCTCTTTTAACAAAAATCACTGCATTACTTAATTACAAAAATAAGAATATTAATTGTAGAATATATTAAAAATATAACTAAAGTAAATGCTAAAACTCTAATAATTCCACCTTTCAGCCTAATTAACATTAAGGGTATATACATCCTGACCTTTTAAAAAATATACATTTTTATTGATTTTTAAAGAGAAAGGAAGGGAGAGGGACAGAGAGATAGAAACACTGATGCTTCCTGCACACCCCCTACTGGGAATTGAGCCCAAAACCTGGGCATGTGCCCTGAATGGGAATCAAAACTGGTGCAATCACTGAGCAACACCATCAGGGCCTGAACTTTTAATGGCTAAAGAGCTATGAATATTTTTAAAACAAAATGAAAGCATAGCTGTTAATTCTGATTTTTAAACTATTTTTACTTTACCTTTGATGTCAACAATAAGCATCTATAATAATAAAAGCCTAAGTGACCATTGCAACCGAACAGACAACTGAACAGGCTGTGTGGGATGATCAGGCCGGCAGGGGGGTTAGTGAGTGACAACCAAACGACTGAGCAGCAGGCTGCATGGTGACCAGAGTGGCGGGGGGGAGGGGGAGTGAGGGGCGACCAGGCTGGCAGGGGGGGCAGTTTGGGGTAACCAGGCTGGCAGGGTGGGCAGTTGGGGGTAACCAGGCTAGCAGGGGGGGCTGTAAGGGGTGATCAGGCCAGTGGGGGGGGGCAGTTGGGGGTGACCACGCCAGCAGGGGATGCAGTTAGGGACAATCAGGCAGGCAGGCAGGTGAGCCATTAGGAGCCAGTGGTCCCGGATTGTGAGAGGGATGTCCGACATCCCCCAAGGGGTCCTGGATTGGAGAGGGTGCAGGCTGGGCCGAGGGGACTCCCCACCCCCGTGCACGAATTTCGTGCACTGGGCCTGTAGTCTAAAATATTTCTAATAGCTAAACAGTATTCCTTTTTAAATTGTATTCCCCTAGATACAATTGTTTTGACATTGTCTGGCTTTCTCATAGCCTTTCTCATTCGTAAGAGGAGAAAAACTTGCCCTGGCTGGTGTTGGTCAGGTGGTTGAGCATTGTTCCGTGCACCAAAAGGTTGCCAGTTTGATTCCTGTTCAGGACACATACCCAGGTTGTGGGTTATCTGGGTAGGGTTGGGTGTCTATGGGAGGCAACCGATTGATGTTTCTCTCTCCCTCCATCTCTCTCTAAAAAAAAAAAGTAAAATTAAAAACATACAAAAGCAAACCTATTTTAAAAAAGAAAGAGAAAAACTTTAGATTCACAAAATTTTTTTTCTTTTAATCCTCACCTGAGGATAATTTTCCATTGATTTTGAGAGAGAGGGAAGGAAGGCGATAGAAACATTGATGTGAGAGAGAGATATTGATTGGTTGCCACCCATACAGGCCCAGACTAGGGCTGGGGATCAAGCATGCAACTGAGGTTCTTGCCCTTGACCGGAATTGAACCTGGGACTCTTCAGTCACGGGCTGACGCTCTATTCACTGAGCCAAACCAGCCTGAGATCTATTCTTTTTAAAAAATTTTTTTTCTTGGATGTAAGCATCCGACTTGAAACTGCAAAATGACAGTAATAAAATTTCATTGATTAAAAAGAAAATATACCCCAACAATTACTATGTAGAAATGATTCAAAGTTCTTTGAGAAGGTGGGAGAGGGAGCGAGGTTTGTTAAGGGGAAAGTGGAGGCAAAAGATATTTTAACTTTAATATTCTAATTACTTAAAAAGTAAATTCAGTATATTACTTAAGTAATAAATTTTATTTTTAAAAATCCTAACATAAAAAATTGTCATCACATGTAGAAAATAAACTTTGAAAGGGCAAGTTATGATAAATGAAAGAGAACATATCTAGTCTTGGCAGGTAGAATAGTTTCAGGAGACTTGCCCTGCCAAAATGGCCTAACAATAATTTTCTGACTCATTAGTTCCAAAACCATTAATATTGCATCACATGTATTAAGAAATGTTGGAATCATCACAGTCCTCAAATATTCAAGAAGCCAAACTAGTTTTTTATTTTCCTCCAGAAATATGTTCTGATTACCAACTTTCAATGACTTAAAGAAACATGTTTAGAGTCAAACAACTTAATTTAATAAACATATATTAAAGACCCATATATTTTTTAAATGTTCAGGACCTTCTGGAGTTACAGATACTCCATTAGGAAACTGAATAATTAAGCTGCATAATTGTGTTTACATCTTTAAAGTACGTACAATTCACCAGGGATTTGGTGGCTAAGTGCAGTTTTTTCTCACTGAGATAGCCTATTGCGAAAACAGTCTTTTGTCCTCAGGGAAAGAAAGGTATGGAAATCACATGAGAAATATTTTAAAGTACTTTAACAAAATAATCCACACCATATCAAAATCCTTTAGAACACAGTTAATCATATAGTAAGGAACAAAATTGAAAAGTAGAATTCTCTTTTGTTGAGGCTATAATGTAAAGGTGAGCACAACTTAGGTATATCACAGTAACTCATGGCATCCATCTTCCAGTAAATTCTAGATTAGCAAATAATTTTCCAGTTACTCTTTAATTGTTTGGTATGCAAATGTAAAGCAGATCCTTCTACACATTTGAAAGACAGCTAGAAAATGCATTAAAAATATTAAATTTGAGATGTATAGTAAGGTGCATATTTTTTAGATACAGGGCAGCTTTCTCTTGCTTTTATTTAAAAATATTTTTTTCATTCATTTTAATGGTCATATGAAAAAGACATTTATTTTATTTTCATTACTAACCCCGAGGAAGGAAGAACAAATATGGAACAGGCCTCACAGCTTAGGAATCAAACTACACACCTTTCACAATTGTAAATGGCAAATAATGGAAAAAGTCCAGGATACTACACTTATTCAGACTTCCACGCACATCAGTTTAAACCACATAAAATGGATATAACATTTGGGCAATTGGCACAGTGGCATTTCTCTGGCACAGCTGAGAACCATTTTTAAATTGTATGACTTTTAGTCCCCACACTAGTTTAAACAAACAAAATAAAATTTATACCTACCACATAGAAACTTTCGGTTCAACATGTTAGCTTTTAGATCAATATATGCCAATATACAGGGCATTGTGGTTTCATTGCTCAAGAAGCTCCATTCAGCAGAAGAAAAAATGGTAAGTTCTATTGACTCTTGTCTTTCACTGGAACATGTTAACTGATGAGAGGAAAAATGTAGAATTCCATCACAGTGGAATACGAGAGGTGCTGGCATTTCCCCTTTGCCATTACAATTATTTTTCTTAGGATGAAACTTGGGATTGCAAATTTAGCTGAATTCACAACCTGGGCCAGAAACCCCAAGCAGCTGTTGGGAGCAAGAGAGCAATAAGGACAGAAGAAAACAGATTCACCGCATTGTTATCAAGAATTGGTTTCCCTGCTATGTGCTTCGCCTCATTCGTTGGGCTGTTGACCACCATGCCAGTGTTTTCATCCAAACCTACAGTGGAAAAGAAGCCACATGAGGTCCAAAATCCAAAATGACTTGATAAAAAACACCCTTTTTCCTCTAAAGGAAATAATCTTTGAAAGATTAGCAGTCACTTATAAAATGACTTTAGGGGATAATCTATATGGTGAGAGAGATGGAACCCTTCATTACAAAGGGCCTCTTTGAATAAATGGGTTTCAGTACTCCTCAATACTGTTTTCTCAACATTGCTGGAGTTCATTCAGAAGTAGAAAAGAGAACATGAAAAGCAGAAATGACATGAAACTGGCAGACTGGGCCTGCCTTCCCAGTGGTTCCCCTCCAAGACCAGCCTATAAGGCCCCCGAGAGTAGAGATCATGTCAGCAGCCTCTGCAATGGATGCCCAGGACCCAGCATGGTGCCAGCACAAAGGAAGCACACTAAGATTTAATGAATGGATTAACCTATCCACAGCCCACAATTGTTTTTAAACCCACTCAATACAATCAGAAACTTGTCTAGTTAGAGCCCAGTTTAGAATAAAACTCTTTAAAAAACTTGTGTGTGTGCGTGTGTGAGTACAATTATTGAGCCCTCGGTGTGAATTAAAATCAGATTGATTCCTCCTTAGCATTGAGATGAGACTAAGAAAACAGAGCACAAACGTTTTGGTTGGTTGTGAGGGGAGCGCAAGGGCAAGCAGATTATATTGGGGCATGAGAATTGGGAGGACAGTACTCAGGGAAACTTTCTCTAGACTCCCAGCCTCTTAATTATATGAATCAAAGGAGAAAATGTAGTTGACTAGCCTGTGGAGTAAATATACTCCTAACAAAATATGTCAGTACACTGACATGACGGGAGAGCGTCAGAACAAAGCTCAGAAACCTTTTGGGTAAACTGCCTCTCCCTTGTATCTTTAGTGGGGCTAAAAACTCAGTAGGGAGGAAAGCAAGCACAATGTCACAGTAGAAAAAGTCACATGTGTATAGTTAGATTAGTACAATAATTGTCTCTCAAATGGACTTGGAAAACAAGTGGAAGGACAGGGCATTAAAATGATTTGATCCCCAAACCCGTTCTGCTTTCCTAGGATTAAGTGAAGTCCCATTAGCAAAACAGTCTGTTTCCTGCACTGTCATATCCTCCCCACACAACTTCTACTCCTTGTTCTGCAGGACTAATTCTCTTTCAATGAGCTTAACAAAAAAGAGTAAGAAAATAAAAATCATAGAATAGACTTTGCCTTATCACTCATGGTCTCTCAACTCCTGGTGTCTTTAGGGTTTTCATTGTCATATCCTTTTATTTTCCATATTTCTTTCCCATTTCTTTAACACACCAGTAAGTTGCAATAATAAGTAATGTTTTTACCTGTAAATTGCATTGTAGCTCCTAAATATGAGTCCATAATTGATCCTAGTAATCCAGCCAGACCCCCAAATGCAATAATTGGCCACTGGGGAGCAGAAATGTCCAAATCATTAACAAAAACCAATTGTGTGAGGAAGTAGGCAATGCCCACAAAGGTACCACCAAGGAGACTGGAAACAAGGCCCACTATCGTAACCCCTCCATTGGTCCCTGAAGAAGAAACATGGATAAAACCATCTTGTTAATAACCAGCAAACAATAAAGGCAAGGAAAGCAGAAAATTTTGGTGCCTATCCCCTCAAGACTAATTTAAGGAAAGAGTTCTCTTTGATTTAATCCAAAGATCATAAGACCAAAGATCATAAGATCATAAGAACTTAGGAAGCAGTCTTTTCTCCTCAATAACTGTTAACACTCTAAGCAGTGAAGTAGAAAGGTTCAGTGGAGCTAGACTGCCTGGTTTCAATCTTAGTTCAGCTGTGACTGTGACTGTAGTGAAGGTACCTGACTTCTCTATTGCTTAATTTCCTTGTTTGTAAGATGGAAATAATCAAAGAACCAACTCGTATGTTATTAAGAGTACTTAATGGTAATTCATGTAGATCAATGCCTTGCATATAGTAGTTACTCAAATATGTTAGCTGTTCATGATGATAATGATGAAGGAAAAGAAGAAAAGGAGGCGAGAAGTAGCAGGAAAAAGAAAAGGAGGAGTTAGAAAAGGAGGAAAATAAGACAAGGGAAGAAGAAGAAGGGGAGGACGAGGCAATGACAAAGATGACAAAGAAGTTGTAGTAGGTTGGCAATAGTAATGGGAAACGGAGATACATGTGAAAGCACTAACCACATACTAGACCCTTAAGAAATACTCTATTGTCCAACCTCCTCCCCTTTTCCTTTCTCACTGGTATGTCTGTGAATCAATCTCTATGTTTCTATATTGTTTTACCTAGGGCTCGCTAACTTTTTCTGCATTTTAAGACTACAGCAATTTTCCAATCAAGGAGACTAACAATTCCTCAAAGACTATTAACTAAGAAACACAATAAATCGAAGTTTTTCTTTTGTTCATTTTTTTTTTTAAGAAACTTAAAGACTCACCAACTGGAACTTTCTCCCACGTTGTTATTAGCCTTGGTGGGCTTTTACTCAGAACAGGGCCAATTTCTGAAGCCCATGTGTCACCAGCAGAGCAGGCCAGTGCTGCCAAGAGAGACAAACACATCCAGGAAGCAGTGTGCTGCTTGGAAAAATCTATTGGGATTTCCCCGGGGCCATTTTCTATCATGTACAGTAGGGCCAGCTCTGTGGGTACAGCTCCATTACAGAACACCTGAATCCAATTCCTCTGCCCGCCTAGCAGCAAAAAAGTAGAAAAAAGGACAAGAAATGTTTTCTTCTCAGAAGGAAAATTACGCTGATTTAGGAACTTAAATATTTTAACATTTAAGAAAAGAAAAATGACTAAAATTTTTTAAGTGACTAAAAGTAGGATGGTACCTTTGCCCATATTCTATATTGTTTTAAGAATAATGAAAGACTTTAGTGCTTCTAAAATTTTGCTCTTACTTGTTATTGTGGTGAAGTAATGATAAATTAAATCAGGCTACTACTTTAATTCTCATATAACATTTATCTTATTTCAACAGTCTAAACATGTTTTGATTAAAAGCTTATATGTTAGGATGAAACAAAGTTACTCTTTGAAATAACGTCAAACATTGTCCGACTGGTTGAGCATCAACCCATGAATGAGGGGGTCACGGTAAGATTTCCAGGTCAGGGCCCATGCCCAGGTTTCATGCTCAATCCCCAGTGGGAGGCATGCAAGAGGCACCCGATTGATGATTCCTATCACGGATGTTTCTCATTCCTCTCTCCCTCTCCCTTTCTCTCTCTGAAATCAATTAAAAATAAAAACATATTAAATAATGTCAAATATAACTCATGTTACCTTCTTTATATTCTGAATCTAGACGCTTCTTTATTTCGCCCTTCCATTTAGTGAGTTTTGAAGAAGAAAGGAAAAACATCAGCAAAGAGGTAAAAAAGCTGAAATTTGCAATAGTTAGGATAAATCCGACTATCAGCCCTGAAAGAAACACATATACACACAGAATTATATTAATCCAAACACTAATACCATGGAAAAAAAATGGATTTTTCCCTGGTTATTTTCACATTATAACCTGAAATATACATACCCATTTTTACCAATTAAGGTATTACCCAACAGTAAACTAAATGTCAGTTTGGTTAAATTGAGATTTATTTCTTACTATATTCTGACCTCCTTTCACACAAACTATGCTATGTAAATATAAAATATTATTTTAGAAACTTTATAATGGAATTACAGAACACAATATGATTTTATTATTAAACAATACGCATTATATATATTATCCTCCTATATAATAAAAGCCTAATATGCAAATTGTTTCCTCAGGTGGTCGTTCAACCACTCACTATGACGTGCGCTAACTACCAGGGGGCAGTAACCAACTTCCCGCAGTGCCCAGGTTGGGGGCTGCGACCTCTTGCTGGCTACCTGGGGGCAGGAGGTGCAGTAGACAATGTGGGTGTCTGCTGAGCTTGCTCTCATTCCCCCTTCTACCCTCCCCCCACCCAGGACACCAGGGCTCTTGTACAGGGGAAGCACCCATGCTCAGGTGCCAGGAGCCCTAGAGGATCCCGCCCCCCACCCACATGGCCTCTTCCGGGTAAGCTGGGCCGAAGCCACTGGGACTGCAGGGGCTGGTTGGGCTCCCTGTGGGTTCACGCAGGAACTGATCTGTGAGGCCCCCTGGGAGAGAGTGCACTGCCCGCCGGTTTCTGTGCAGTGCCACTGGGCGGCCCAGAGGCCTACGCTGCGCCCTTGCTCGCGGCATCCAGCCGTGCTCACCGCACCGCATCTCCATGTGGGGACTTGGGCGCCATGACTCAGGTGGAGGAGGGTGCGTGGGGGTCTGAGGTGCTGCCCAGGGCCCAGAGGTCAGCTGGGACCTGCCCTTCCATGCCAGATGCTCGGGCTGATTGCTGGCTAGGCCTAGGAACTGCACCCATGCACGAATTTCGTGCACCGGGCCTCTAGTATATAATATTTGGATGGCTAGACTCTAGACTCCCAGCCTCTTTCAATGAGCTTAACCTGAGTGTGGTTCTCTCAGGGAGGTAAGACTATCAAGTCTTTTAGGTTTCTATTTTTTACTTTTTCCTCCCATAGCTTGGGATTTGTTTTCCAATTTATAAAGAAAAATTTTTTAAATATAAGCTTTTTATCCTTTTCCAAGAAGTTCCACATGCTCTCATGTTGAGCCTCACAAACTATGTGAGAAGATAGAGCATTTCTTGGATAAGTTTTCCTACTTAAATCTATGAAAATAATTCTGGACTGCCTGTAGAACCAAAAATGGAATATATACTGTAAGTGTGATTTTAGATTTAGATTTTGAGACCTTTCTCTTTGTTGTTGTTTTTTTGCTTGTTTGGGCAAACAAAGAAGAAAGAGGATATTCTTCATTTTTTCATGAGTGTCCAATTTCAAGAAAAGCTTCTAAAACCTATAGTTTAATCAGGAAAACAAGCAAAAAGGAAGCTTACATGACACAGAAGAGGAAAAAAAGGAAAGATGTGCTCTTGTCACAGCAATATGGAAAGAGGCCCTGACATCAACTGCTAAATCAATGAAACATGCTCGAGACTTGCTGTGGGTTAAGTAAAAATTATAAAGCCTCTCCATAGGTATTTCTATAAGGAAAGTACAAGCACATATGGAAATTGGCTTTTTAAATCACACCAAAATTCCTTAAAGGCCCTTTGTTACAAAATTTGAAAGTGTTCTAGTGAGTAAAGTTTGGTGTCAAGGTAGCAAAACACCCTCATTTCTATTATCACAATGGCTATTTAACCCTATAAAAATGAATTAGTGAGGATTCTGGGAAGATGGAGGAGTAGGAAGCACCAGGAATCTGTTCTCCCACTCAGACAAGAAATGAACTGGAAAAATCTGTCTGATAAAAGTATTTTAGAACTCTAGTCTATTGAAGACTCGCAACTTCTGTTGGAAGGTCTGGGGGAAGCTGCTGTTAATTTCAGCTAGGTAGCAGCTTCCCATCAACCACTGTCAGCAGGCAGTGCAGGAGTTGCAGGAGCTACTTGTACACAGCTTGTGGAAACCAAGTGGGCAATAAAGATCTTGTTTCCTAAATATCAGGATTTGTATTCTGATCACTGAGAGCTACTTCTGATCACAGAGCTACAGACACAGAGGCTGGCAGCTACCCCACACTGTTTCAAGCCCCTCTCTGTTTCACTGAGGCAACTTCCAGGGGATTTAAATGGATGGCCCCCAACTCTCCTTCATTTTTCTGTTTTCCCTCCTTTTGGGAGCCTGACATTTTATTTTATTTTATTATTCTTTTTTAAAATATATTTTATTGATTTTTTACAGAGAGGAAGGGAGAGAGATAGAGAGTTGGAAACATTGATGAGAGAGAAACATCGATCAGCTGTCTCCTGCACGCCCCCTACTGGGGATGTGCCCGCAACCCAGGTACATACCCTTGACCAGAATCGAACCTGGGACCTTTCAGTCTGCGGGCCAACGCTCTATCCACTGAGCCAAACTGGTTTCGGCTGGGAGCCTGACATTTTAAAGACGAGGCCATTCAAAAGCAATTCCATGTATGTGGGAAAGGTACAGGCTCAAAACAGACTGAAAAGACATTATGTGTAGATGGCCCCCTGGGAAGGCACCTGGGCATTTCTTTAATTATTGTCAGCTGAACCCAAGGTGACAGGCAAAGCCGCCTCTTGGATACACATTTACCAAAAAGGCAGATGTGTTATCAGCACTGACTCTTACCTTTGCCCAGGTGTCTGGGAGTGGGTTTTTGATGTGTAAATCCAGTCAAGCACTAGGAATGCTTGGGCCTACTCAAGAATGCAAATAATCTCCTTTGTCTTGACTTTTGGTGAAACTTCCTGGTATGTGGGGGTATAAAATAAACTTGCTGGATTGGCTTTGGGTCCCTGTCCCGCCATCAGAAGAGGATGGTGGTCCCACCCGGTCCCAGCTTTTTCCTTCTTTTTGTGTCTTCTCTCTTTCTTTCTTTCATTTCTCAATCCCCAGCTCCTCTACTCAGGAACTGGACCCGCTCTCTAGCCGCGCTGGACACGGAAAAGAGAGAAAATAGTTCACTTAGGTTTTACACCTCAGGCTGATCCTTGACACAGAGACAACCTACAGTAATCAAAAACAAAACAAAACAAAAAAAATAGCAAACCATGGGGACAAAGGAGATTCTGATTTCCAGAGTTACCATATTATTTAATTTCAACAAAAATATCACACAGCCTACAAAGAAAGAGAAAAATATGGCCCATTCAAAGGGGAAAAAAACAATAAATGAACAGAGTTCACTAAGAAAAGCCAAATGGTGGGCCTACTAAACAAAGATTTCAAAACAACTGACTTAAAGATGCTCAAAAGAATATAGGTAGATGTGATGAAAGTCAAGAAAACAATATGGAAATATAAACAAAGAGATAGAAAACCTAAAAAGAACCCAAAAAGAAATACTGGAACTCAAAAGTACAATAATAAAAATAAAAAATGCACTAGAGATTCAAGGGCACATTTGATCAGGCAGAAAAAAGAATCAGTATGCCCTGGCCAGGTGGCTAATTTGGTTTGGGCATTATTCTGTACACCAAAAAGGTTGCAGGTTCAATTGCTAGTCAGGGTCCAATCTCCAGGCAGGGTGCCTATAGGAGGCAACCGATCAATGTTTCTCTCTCTCCCCTCCTTCCTCTCTCTCTAAAAATCAATAAGCCCTAGCTGGTTTAGCCCAGGAGATAGAGCGTCAGCCCGAAGACTGAAGGGTCCCAGGTTCGATTCCGGTCAAGGGCACATACCTTGGTTGCAGGCACATCCCCTGGCCTTGGGGGAGGGGGAGGCAACTAATTGATGTGTTTCTCTCTTTCTCTCCCCCTTCCTTCCACTCTCTCTAAAAGTCAATGGAAGCGTATCCTTGGGTGAGCATTAACAAAGCAAACAAACAAATAAATAAAAATAAATATAAAAACATATCCTCAGGTGAGGATTAAAAAAAAGAATTAGAGAACTCAAATACAGGATAATGGAAATTACTGAATCTTAAGAACAGAAACAAAATAGATGGAAGAAAACTGAAGGGAGCCTGAGGGATTTGTGGGACACCATTAAGTAGACCAACATCCAAATGTGGAAATCTCAGAAGGAGAAGAGAAAGGGAGAAGGGGGCAGAGAAATTATTTGAAGAACTATTGGCTTAAAACTTCCCAGGTTTGATGAAAGAGATGAATATAAACATGCAAAAATCTCAACAAACTCCAAATAGATGCATTCAAAGAGACCCACACTGAGACACACTATAATCAAACTTTCCAAAGACAACAAGAGAAGCTTGAAAGCAATAAGAGGTAAGCAACTGGTCACAAACAAGGGATCAGAAACTTTGGAGGCCAGAAGGCACTGGGCTGATATAGTCAGTACTAAGAGAAAAGAAAAATAAACTATGAATACTATATCTAGCCAAACATGAGCGAGAAATTAAGACAGAGTCTCAAAATGTTAATGAGGTTATGCTGGCAAAAAATTCAAAGTACAATGTTATAACTTTAGGATGTTAAATGTAATTCTCTTGGTAACCAAAAAGGAAATAGTTATAAAATATACTCAAAAGGAAATAAGAATGAAAACATTACACTACAAAAAAATAATTAGCACTCGCCACTGTGGCTTAGTTGGGTGAGAAGCCTTCCCATGCACCCAGAGGTCACTGGTTCACACAGGCCCGGGTTGCAGGCTTGATCCCCAGTAAGGGGTGTGCAGGATGCAGCTGATTGATGTTTCTCTCATCAATATCTCACTCTCTCTCGCTCTCCCTTCCTCTTTCTCTAAAAAATCAATAAAGACATATTAAAAAACAATTAAACACAAAAAAGACCATAATGCAGGAAAAGAGGAACAAAAAACTGTAAGTCATATAGAAAACAAATAGCAAGATGACAGAAGTCTCTCCTTATGGATAATTACTTTAAATGTAAATTAAACACTCCAATCTTTTGATTGGCAAAATGAATAAAAAATACATGATAAACCTATATACTGTCTACTAGAGACTCATTTTAAATCCAATGACACAAATAGGTGGAAAATAAAAGGAATTAAAAAGGTTTTCTATGCAAATAGTAACCCAAAGAGGGCAGGGCTGGTTATACTAACAGACAAAATCAGACTACTGTGCCCATGTGACATGACCCCATCATATATTTTTTAAAGAATTTCCTCTTTTTTCTGACATAACAAGATACTATAGGCTCACCCCAAATCAACTTTGCCCCAGCCCTCGAAAGAGCCCGTTCTCATAAACTGCTCTGGGTCAGTTTAGTGGGGAATGGATATTAGAGGTCAAGGTCTAGGCTCATACTGTGCTCATTGCAACTGGGGTATATTTGCTTTTTGTGGACAGGGCATACACATAATATACACAAATATACACACATGCACATACATATATGCATGCATATATATGTGCACACATAATGTAAATATTCATACACATAAATATTTTAGAAATCAAAAGATTACACCAATAACTCTATTTCCAACCCATCTCCACAGGCTCTCTATTGCTTTCCATATTTGTATGCCTCTTTCTCCTTAGTAAAAAACCTGGCTTCAAACAATGACAATGTCACTCATTTGCTCAATCCTTTATTACATCTAAAACTATTTTAGAATTGCTTCACCCCTACTATGACAAAAATAAACCTACCCAAAATAATTTTGGACTGGTTTGCAATTTTCCCCTCCCCCTAACCAAGACATAGTTAAGTACTGTGTTAGTAAATTATTCATTTTCTTTTTTTCTCTAATATTAATTTATAAGCACACTGAAGAGAAAAAGAAGAAAATGAATTTAAAATACAACTGTGTTCACCTGTCTTAGTTTGCTTTCAGTTTTAGATCCCCCCCTTCATCTTTACTGATTTAATTTCATAAATCTGTAAAACACCAGCATGCTTTAAAAAATCAAACTTATACAAAAAAGTATACTTGGAAATGCCACTTCCACCCAAATCCCTTCTGTTCCTCCCTCTGTATTTTGCTCTCCCTCCATTTTCTGTAGATAACCAACTTCACCTTTCCCCAGTTTATTATTAAGTGTTTCTTCTGATAAAGATAAGCAGATATATGCATGTTTTGTTATTTTTTCTTATTCCTTACACAAAAGGGAGCATTCTCTATATGCTCTTTTGAATTTTCAGGCACACTTTCATACTAATTTCACAAACCTTCTTTTAGGGAGAGAATGTGCTAGTCTTCCATTGAGCACTTAAATCTGTGACACCCAAGAAATTTACATTCTGCTTTATAAATTGGTCTCTCACGAGTATGGCTGCTTCAAGTCTTAACTTGTGGGTCTGACAAAAATCCAAGTTTCAGCCTTGCAGGGATTGATACCAGCTTCCTAGAATGTGATAACCACACCAAGGCACTATTACATTGTGTAGCTCTATCCCGGATACCTGCTTGTATTTTTTTTCCCTTTCCACTGAATTTATTGGGGTGGCCTACTTGTTTTTTAACTACAAACTTTTCCATTTCTGGCTAACTCTATGACTGACAATTCTGTTCTCTGTAACTCTTACGATAAATATATCCAATTTTGCTACATGAATATTTTTATTAAATAACACATTAAGCAAATTTATAGTAATGCAATAAAAGATTAAATAAGTGTCAAATAAGTTAATATTTATTTAAGAAATAAGTATTAAATTATATTTTATTAAATAATAGAATAAGAGACCAGGGTCCTATTTTTGTAGTAACTCTTTTCATTGGTTAGCTCAAGGTTCATATTGCAAATGAGACATTTATTGATTGATTCACCCAGAAATACTCAATTATTGGCATTTTACTTAAATTTAGTACATTTTAATTGAGAGTGCAAGAAATAGGCCAATGCTGTATGAAATACATACTAATAAAGTGCTGTAGTTCTGCAGTTGAATAGTGTGGAGTACAAATCTCAGCTCCTCCATTTACCTCTACATGACTAGGAGAAGTTACCTAACCTAAAGCTTGGATTTCTCATCCTATCTAATAAAAGAATAATATGCAAATTGACCATCACTCTAACACACAAGATGGCTGCCCCCATGTGGTCAAAGATGGCTGCCCCCATGTGGACACAAGATGGCCACCACAAGATGGCCAGCAGAGGATGGCAGTTGGGAGAGACCAGGTCTGCAAGGGAGGGCAGTTGTGGGCAATCAGGCCAGCAGGGGAGGGCAGTTGGGAGGAACCAGGCCTGCAAGAGAGGAAAGTTGGGGGCAATCAAGCCTGCAGGGGAGAGCAGTTAGGGGTGCCCAGGCCAGCAGAGGGAAGTTGGGGGCAACCGGGCCTGCAGGGAAGGGCAGTTGGGGGGGGGGACCCAGGCCTACAGGGGAGAGCAGTTGGGGGGCACTCAGGCCTGTAGGGAAAGGCAGTTAGGGGTGACCAGGCTTGCAAGGGAGGGCAGGGGCAATCAGGCCTGCAGGGGAGCAGTTAGGTATCAATCAGGCTGGCAGGGGAGTGGTTGTGGGGTGATCAGGCTGGCAGGCAGAAACGGTTAGGGACAATCAGAAAGGCAGGCAGGCGAGCAGTTGGGAGCCAGCAGTCCTGGATTGTGAGAGGGATGTCCGACTGCCCGTTTAGGCCCGATCCTGGTGGGATCGGGCCTAAACGGGCAGTCGGGGGTCCCAGATTGGAGAGGGTGCAGGCTGAGCTGAGGGACACCCCCCCCCCATGCACAAATTTCATGCACTGGGCTTCCAGTCTCTCTATATAAAAGCCTAAGGAAAATTACGACTGAACAATTGGAACAATCGGTCGACCAGTTGTTATGATGTACACTGACCACTAGGGGGCAGGTGCTCAATGTGGGAGCTGCCTCCTGGTGGTCAGTCCCTCCCACAGCCAACCTCCTACAGCCAGCCAACCTCCCAGTGTCCCTCCCCTAAGCCAGTACCTCCCCCCGGCCAGCCAGCCAACCTTTTGCAGTTCCTTCCCCTCAGCTGGTCCCTCCCCGTGGCCAGCTGGCCAGCATCCTGCAGTCCCTCCCCTGGCCAGCCAACCTCCTGTGGTCCCTTCACCCCGTCCCTTCCCCCGGCCAGCAGGCTCCAATCCGCCTAGCCCCGATCGGCCCAGGGACCCCACCCATGCATTTCATGCACCAGGCCTCTAGTTAGGAAATAAGAGGAATAATAATTCCTACCTCACTGGCTTACTGCAAAAATTTAAAAGAGATAATATAATGTGATTATATTTTCCAGCACGTAGAAGCCCCTTAATAAATGTTAATTAACATCATGGGTAGTGCCTTAGCTGGTTTGGCTCAGTGGATAGAGTGTCGGCCTGCAGACTGAAGGGTCCTGGGTTTGATTCTGGTCAAGAGTACATGACCAGGTTGTGGCTCCATCGCCAGTAGGGGGAGTGTAGGAGGCAGCCATCAATGATTCTCTTTCACCATTGATGTTTCTATCTCTCTCTCGCTTCCTCTCTGAAATCAATAAAAATATATTAAAAAAACAAAACAAAATAAGGCGTTCCCAAAGCACTAGAAGACTCAAAGATTATGGCTGACTTCTGACTTTAAAATAACTAAATTCTGTACCTAATAGATGCCATCTGGGTAAGAACTGTCTATAAACTGTCTACAAATGAGGGTGGGAGTGAAGTTACACCCAAAATTCCAACCAAGGTGATTTAGGTATAATCTTTGGCATTATCAAAATTTTATAATTTAATAAACTCAAATATAATTAATTGTATTACATGTACTTTACCTAGAGAAAGACTATGGGAATCAAAAGAAGGCTGGTTAGTCCAAAATAAGAACATCAACAATCAAAAAATTCTGAGATGCTCTAAATTAAATTACAGTGGGCCACAGAGTGGCAGAAAAAGATAAGGGTAATTATCCAGTTAATAGCTGTGGTCCAACTAACAAAAGACTGCACACATTTCTGAATGTATGTTAGAGCTTTGAATGCACTTCCAGGAAACTATCTAAAAAGAAATAAATGGCCAACCTCCAGAGGCTACTGCATCCTGCTTATGAATGAACTTTCCTGACTGTTGCCCACAACCAATCAAAAGTACAAATATTTCTTCTTAAGGACTGTGCACCTATCCTAGAATTGCCCCTGCTTCATCCCCTCCTTCTCTATATCCAGTGTATATTCTTTCAAAACAACATACATCTTTAAAAGAGCCCCACCAGTTCTCCTCAATAGTAGGTCCATAATGCCTTATTTCATAAGATGAAGACATTCTGTCTCTCCATCTGGCTTTGCTGCTGGTGTTTTGGATTGTATGTCCTAGGACCTGATCTTTTTTTCTGGCTAGCATATGACTCAATAACCCCTTTCTTTCACCAAAGCTTTTGGCCTCGAAGGTTTTTTGTTTAACAACATGAAGGCCTAAAGAACCAAGAGGTTGGCAGACTTGTTGAACACTGTACAAGGAAGGAGACCCTTTGATTTGTGGACTTGCATTACTGTTTCTCAGACTTTGTACTTACCCAAGCAACCTTCTAATTATCCTTTGACTTCTCAAATAACCTGACTACAAGAATAGGGCTTGCCTGAACAGTGATGTTTACATTCCAGTTGGTCTGGTAGTTCCATATTTTATCAGATGAATAAAGTAGCATTCTGGCTCATATATCAGTCCCATGCAATAATGAACAGCATAAACCAGGTTCCTTGGCTCTGATCAACTCTGGGTACCTGATAGAATGAGGTTTCCGTTTCAGAAAGACTGAACACCACACCTAAACTATGTTAAAGAAAGTTGTTAAGGCCCTAGCTGGTTTGGCTAAGTAGATAGAGTGTCAGCCTGCAGACTGAAGTGTTCCAGGTTCGATTGTGATCAAGGGCACTTGCCTGGGTTGTGGGTTCGATCCCCAGTAGGGGGTGTGCAGGAAGCAGCCGATCAATGATTCTCTCTTATCATTGATGTTTCTCTCTCTCTCTCTCTTCCTCTCTGAAGTCAATAAAAATATACTTAAAATATATCTAATAAAAGAGTAATATGCAAATTGATCACCACTCCAGCACACAAGATGGCTGCCTCATGTGGTCAAAGATGGCTGCCCCATGTGGACACAAGATGGCCACCAAAAGATGGCCAGCAGGGAAGGGCAATTGGGAGGGACCAGGTCTGTAAGTGAGGGCAATTGTGGGTGATCAAGCCAGCAGGGGAGGGCAGTTGGGAGGGACCAGGCTGGCAGAGAAGGGAAGTTGAGGGCGACCGGGCCTGCAGGGAAGGGCTGTTGGGGGGGACCCAGGCCTGCAGGGGAGAGCAGTTGGGGGGGACCAGGCCTGCAGGGGAGGGCAGTTAGGGGCAAACAGGCTGGCAGGGGAGTGGTAAGGGAGTAATCAGGCTGGCAGGCAGAAACGATTAGGGGCAATCAGGAAGGCAGGCAGGTGAGCAGTTGGGAGCCAGCAGTCCCAGATTGGAGAGGGTGCAGGCTGGGCTGAGGGACACCCGCCCCCCCCCCCCCGCATGAATTTCATGCACCCGGCCTCTAGTCTACCTAATAAAAGAGTAATATGCTAATTGACCATACCTTCATGACACCCACCAACCAATTAGGAGTATGCAAATTAACCCAACAAAGATGGAAGGTTAATTTGCATATGCAGGCATCGTCACCATGGTGACAACGCAGGCATACCACACCACCCCAGCCGCTCTGGGCCTCTGGGCAGCATGGGAATGTGGAAAGGTGGCTCTGGGCTGGAGCGGAAAGGCAGAGCGAAGGCGATGCCAGCAGTCAGGGGAAGGAAGGCCCATTCTTGCACGAATCTTCGTGCACCAGGCCTCTAGTATATATATTTAAAAAAAATAAAAGCCGTTAGGGTCATCCTTGTGAGACAATCACCAGCCTTTCATGACAACACCCCCATTTGCTGTGCACTTCCAATACACTTACAGCATCTCCTTCAGGGAATTAAATGCCCAAAACCTATTATATTTATCATCTGTTTCTCCTGACTACAAATGTAAGCTCTCTGATAGTGGGATTTTTACCCATTTTGTTCACTACTAAATCTTAAGTGCCCAGAATAGTGCCTGGCATATAGGGAACCCTCACTAAATATCTGTTGAACAATTGAATGAAAAAAATGGTAAACCATTAAGCCTAATAGTCTTGGCAAGTGAAATTAAATTCAAACTTTCAAGTCAAAAGCCTGATAACATGTTATCCACACTGACATGTTCAAAGGAATATAGTGAATAACTAGACTAGACAATATTTCTTTGGAGCAAATCACCTGCATAGTACTTTGCAGTTTACAAGCATTTTCCCACATATCCTCTCATGTGATTTATTCCACATTCTAGAAATACTCTCTCAAGGAGACTAGAGCCCTCCACTTTAGTGTTCACATTAAGCATTGCCTCAATCCCCCTCTCATTCTTCTATCAACATTGAGCTATTCCTTCCTATGTCAATAAGGATTCTAAACACCCAGATCCTGTGGAAGTTCTGAAACTCTTCTCAATCCTAAGCACAGTAATGGCATAATATGATAAACTTTAGTAAAATTCCTCTGACTATGAATAGTAGTAGTAGTAGAATAAAAACAGTAATAACTTACATTTGTAAAACATTATTATGCACACCAGGTATTATGCTAAACATTTTACATGGATAATTCCTGCTAAGTCAGTGCCCAAGGTACTATTATCCCCTCCTATTTTGCAGATGTGAAAATTACAACACTGAAAGTTTAAGTGACTTGTAGTCATACTCCACAACACTATTCCCAAGTACTGTGATATACTTTAAATCAGCATTACAATATTTTGTCCTTAAGGGGGAAAAAGATACAAGCAAAAAAGATATCAACATGCCATAGAATGAAGTGATTAGGAAAAGAGCAGAGGTTTTAAAATCAATCTACATGTTTCCTAAGCACCTATTACGTGTGTAACACTATTTAAAGAAGCATGGGACACAGAAGCATAAGATCACTTTGTCTTCAGGGACTTTATAATATGGTTGAAAATAGATAATAAATCACTAAAGGTGAATGTTTGTATAGTTTTAAAAGATGTGTTGTCCCACACATTATCTTGCTTAAGCCTAACCAATAAGTCCATAGGACCCAGTTCACAAAAGATAAAGAAAAGTGAGGCTCTGTGGAGTTAGGCAAGGTGGCAAAGATCATAGAGATAGCAGGAGCAGTGCTAAGATTCAAATACTCATCTTCTAATTCTAAATTAAGCTAGGTAGAGATGAATGGAGGCCCAAGGGTGAGAAGGTAGAAGAGAAAATGGTAGCAGAAAACAAAAAAACAAAAGTAGAGATCAGAAAAATAAGAGAAAGTCAACATACAACAGAGAAATCAAAGGAAGACAACTTCAAGAAGGACTTAACCCTTCCTGCTATAGATCAAGAAAAATAAAAATCAAGGCAAGGATACCCGAGAAAGAATATTTTTAGCAAAGCATAACTGTTATTATATTTAAGGAGATAGTGTTCAAATTATTTGCTATAAATAGGGAACTACTTCCAAAGTGCTCACAACAGTGCCTGATACATAGTATGTGTAATATTACATTTAGAAAATAAATATAACAACCATTCCTAACACTTATTGATTATATGGTAAGACAAAAATCATATAAAAATATCAACATAGCCCTAGCTGGTTTGGCTCAGTAGATAGAGTGTTGGCCTGCGGACTGAAGGGTCTCTGGCACATGCCCGGGTTGCGGGCTTGATCCTCAGGGGGCATGCAGGAGGCAGAAGATTGATGATTCTCTCTCATCATTGATGTTTCTTTCTCTCTCCCTTCCTCTCTGAGATCAATAAAAATATATTTAAAAAATTCTTTTTAAAAAATCAATGTCTGTTAGCTATTTTTTTATAATGGCTCCTTTATTTCATACCTAGGGAGAGTGCTCCAATGTTTTTGCTAGCAGATACTAATAGTTTAATCCAACTAAAGGAGCAGAGTAACCAAGGTCCTCAAAAGTCTATTAATTTACTTGCTATAAATTACAAAGTTAAATTTGTACATTACACTAAAAGGGTATGTTACTATCTGAAAACTTGACAGGATAGGAATGCTGAGCAATATATAACTTTAACATTGTGATTTATAGGCTCATATATTCAGAATTTAGAAAACGTGAGTTTAAATTACATAAGCATGCACTTACAATATGGTTAAACATTCAATAGCGAAACATACCTCCTAAAGCCCCACTGTGATCTAGACTTTTCTTTTTAAAGCCATTTGATGCAATCAAAACAGGAACAACAACAGAAAACAGCCAACGCCAAGGAGAAATAGGCTGTAAGTTACCTGAAAAATTATAAAGGTAGAGTGTAAACTGTGTGAAGCTTGCATAGGTTAGTCTTGGCTGTAAACATTGATAACTGCATTCTAGATTGAAATACTGTCAAAAGTAGGAAAACTGAAATAAAGTCACCAATGTAAAATATTTATGTTGAGACTTAATATTTTCAGAGGTAATAACCAAATAAGTCAATAACCAAGTAAGTCCTGTCCAAATTTTGGAACCATTTACAACTATTTATAGTAATGGGTATTTAACACATATTTGAAGATTTAAAATGAATTTTTTTTTTTTTTGGAGAGGAGGCATGTATTAATTCTCAAGAAAAGCACACAACAAACTCCTTTCTAATAGGATCCAATTATTCCTCTCTGTCTTTCAGAGATTTTTTTTTTAAGTAACATTCTCATATGCTACATATCTCAGGATTCAATGATTAGCAACTGATTTTTCCAAAGATTGCAGCTCATAGATGTTTTGCTTGGCTAGCATAACGTTTTTAAACAATTTGATGTACCAACAAACAAACAAACTAAAAAACAAAAACCAAAGAATAAACAATGAGTTGATATTTAAAGATTAGATTTCATATACCAATCCAGATTCTTGGCTTCTGCCTTGTAAACTAGAAACTTGAGCCATGTGGCAGAATTGACTATAGGTGAAAAGAGGCTGCCTCTTTTACTTTTTAAAAAATGTTTTTATTGATTTTAGAGAGCGAGGAAGGGAAGGAGATAGAGAAATAGAAGAATCATAGATTGTCTGCCTCCTGCACGCCTGCTACTGGGGATTGAGCTCGGTACCGAGCATGTGCCCTAACTGGGAATCGAACCAGGGACATCTTGGTTCATGGGTCGATGTTAAACCATTGAGCACACCAGCCTGGCAGAGGCTGCCTCTTTTAGATGAATCCTTGTTTTCCCGTTTGAAGTGCCCACCATTCCTGACAGACTCCCTAACACCAAGGCCGAGTGACTACAGACAGTCAAGGAAAATGTGAACTATTGCTTGTGCCTATGTTTCTATCAAAAATAGGAAAATGAAAGACAAAGAAGGTCAAATGTTCAACAACAACAAAAAAACCCCGTGAAAATCCTATTTCTGAGAGAGAAAACGATTCCCTTGTGTTTAACATACAAGGACCTGGGACAGCTTCACTCATTTATATCCGTTGCCTGGCTCCAGGGGACCTTCAATTTACAAATCCTGTTTTGTTCTATTGAGTTCCTCATAGTTAATACTGTTACTAAGGAGAATCTCCTCTCAGATCTCTCCTCTCCAGCCCCTCATCCCCTGCTGTGACTCACTACAATTGTCAATCTAAGAAATATTCAAACCTGTGAAGAATTTTAGTGAGTTTATTTGAGCCACAACTGTTGACAATTTCCGGGAAACAAAATCTCAACCGATTGGGATGATGCTCCAGAGAATGGCAGTTTATACATTACAATAGAAAGAGGAGATGTTAAGTGGGTTACGTGAAATCCATTGGGGAGAAAGCAAAGTGGGGAAATCTCTGGGATTGGATAAAAAGTAAAATGATAGACACATACTTTTTTACTTAGGTGGGTGCAGGATAGTTTAGACAACAATTAACTAAATAACAGTAAGGGATTTGTAGTCTCTGCAGAGTGGTGCCTGTGCTTTGAGGGTTCTGGAAAAAGGAAAATTACTTTGACATTCCAACAAATGTTATTGCAGATGAAAAAAGACAATAGACAGGCTCAGTTAAGGTAAAGATTGACCTTTGTCAGGGAAGATGCTGGCCAAGGGCATGACTACCTACCACAAACTGCTTTTAGTATAAAAAGTTTTAATTTCAGCCCGACAGGCATGGCTCAGTGGTTGAGCGTTCAACAGTGCAATTCCCGGTCAGGGCATATGTCTAGGTTTTGGGCTCATTCCCGGTGGGGGGTGGTCAGGAGGCAGCCAATCGATGATGCTCTCTCATCACTGATGTTTCTGTCTCTCCTTTCTGAAATCAATAATATTAATATATATATATATATAATTTTTTTTTTTTTTTTTTTTAGTTTTAATTTCAGACCATCCTGTGTTGTTACTTTAAGGCCACCATGCAGGTCTTCCCTGAGTTAATCAGGTAGCATGTGGCCCCTTTTCGTCCCTATGATGACCAGCCCAGAGAGTTTCTGTACCCTGGAGAACACCATTTGATTAACACCATTTGATTATTAACGTGTCTCTGAAAGAGGACTAAGGTCTGAACTGGTAATCACTTACAATATAATCATTTATGAGTTTACTTGCTCACTCTATTTCTCACTTTTCTTCTTGAACTGTAGATTTTGTTTTTATTTTTTCAATTTATTTTATTGATTTTTTACAGAGAGGAAGGGAGAGGGATAGAGAGTTAGAAACATCGATGAGAGAGAAACATCAATCAGCACACTCCCTACTGGGAATGTGCCCACAACCAAGGTACATGCCCTTGACAGGAATCGAACCTGGGACCCTTCAGTCCGCAGGCCTACGCTCTATCCACTGGGCCAAACCTGCCAGGGCAGTATTTTGTTTTTATAGAAGTACCAAAGAAGTTTGTGTAAATGCATACTTATGCTCTAAAGCAGATGCAAAACCTTAAAGACTTGAGTCCTGAGTACCTTCTATTTATGCAAAGTGGCCCCAGACTTTAAAAGGACTGTTCTTTTGAAATGACCAAACAGCAAACAAATCCTCTAAATCTCCAAATATAAACACTATATTTTTTATTTTTACAGGACAAATAAAACTGATAAACTACATTATGAATATTCTTATTAAAAGTATTACTTTATGTGCTTTACAAAAACTATGCTTTAGTTATTTCTCACCAAGATAGATGTAATAATTACATATTCTGAAATAGATGTAACTAATGTTATCACAAGCAGCATTTATTAAAGGGTTTAGAACGTTAAAGCCACTATTTATACTTTCTGGGAAATTAAATCCAGGCTGTGGAAGTTAAGTAAACACAATTCATAACCAACTTATATTCGGAGGATAGAAGTTTTGGGTTTCACAGTGATACAATTTTAAATTCCACTGATTAGTTAGTTTATTTAAAAAAGAACTCGGAACACTCATACTTACCATAATAGGTGCTTGCAGTCATAGACAAAATCCAGAAAGCTAAAGAAATGCAAATGATCAGACTCAATATAACTATATTAGTTATCATCTTTATATATTTTTTGCATATACTGTCGTCAATATCTGTCATGAAAAATGAAGCTATGAGCAACTGGGGAAGAAAATATATAGCATTTCTGAGAAAAATAATCATTTAGGTTGCCAGCAAAACACTTGCGTGGAGGCGAACATAAACGCCAACATCTTCCAACGATCAAAACAGTAATATAAAGGCAAACTATTCCTGGAAACTTGCTGGTGGAGAGGTTAACGATCCACTGACAAAACAACATGCATGCTCTCAGTGGGGCTGGCTCCTAGACGGCGGTCACTTCACACCCGAATCCGGAGGAAGATGGAAGAACAGCGGAAGCAGCCAATCAGCGGCCGCAAGGATGTCGAGCTCCGCTCCCACCGCCCGCCCACGCGCCGACGCAGTGGGTCGGTGCCACAAAGTGGCCTAAGTGTAGTTGGAACCCGGACGAGTCTTGGCAGCTAGCCCGACGAGACAGAGAGCAGTCACGGTCCGGCGGCCGCCCGTGCCGACCTGGAGTCCAGATCCAGCCAGCCAGCGCTTAGGGATTGGAGTTCAGCCCGCGGCTACCGCGTCTCCACCTCCGGCGGCTCCCCTTCCGCGCGCAGGCGCCATGGCCGCCCGAGGACGTCGGCGCGTTCACGTGAGCCTTTAAAGGGCGGCTCCAAAGTCGTGGGGCTCGGGCCGAACCACTGAGAGGAGGCTGCTGCAGCTCGGACCTGGGGGTTTGTACTGCCCCTAGCAATAGTATTGATATCTGGGACCTTATGTTTGAGGACACGTGGAAACGCTAAAAAGTGAAACCACCGCCTGGGTAGTAACAGAATAAAGGAATGCAGGTGAATTTAGACCCTGAAAGTCCATTTCAAGCATAATATTCAAATACTTTTTCATCTATGAGGAATTAATGACATATTATGGATTGGGCATGGCATACAAATGTGCTGTAAAACGGAATTTTTTGACGGGCAAAATAATTTAAAACATTTAGTACCTATTATGTGCTGGGCACTGCTGGCTGCTAGAGATGTAAAGATAAAGCTAGACATCGTTTTTACTATTGAGCTCTCAAATTATTGTCATGTTATCACTTTCAATGTGGAAAGCTGTTCCCTCATCTCTCATTTGAAGTGGGTGCATTCAGTAATTTCATTTTGAAAGTAGAACGTCTTGTTACCAGTAATAATCCAAATCTCGTGGCTGATTTTAGGTTTTTCTTTAAATAAATTTTGTTTGCCTGGTTTAACAGTAACTGATACTTACGTTACATTTATGAACTTTTTCAGTTAATAGCTGACAATGTAAGAAGAGCAGGCAAGTCAGTTTCAGACATAGAACCCAAATGTATTTGAACCCACTAAGTATTTTTTTTAAAACACACTATTTTAAATCTAAAAATACATGCCAAGACAACTTAACACCCTTTCCTTTGTTGAGGGACCTAATTAACTAGTTAACTGAGAACCAAATCTGTGAAGTAGGACTCGATGGTAATGGCTTTCCCTTACTATAGACTACATGCATATGTACCCACTCTTTCTTTTAGTCTGTTCTGCACAAATAATTGGATTACCTGAGAAAGCAGACTGGCCAATATCAGTGATACCAAACAATTACTATTATTAATAGTAAAAGCTAGAATCTTTTTGGTTTAGCATATTCACTTTGTACATGCTTTTTTATATATATAAATCTTTATAGTTTAGATTATTACAATTGTTCCTCTTTTTTTCCCCCATAGCTCCCCTCCACCCGGTTGCCACCCCACCCTCTGCCTTTATCACCCCCCCCCCACTGTCCTCATCCATAGGTGTACGATTTTTGTCCAGTCTCTTCCCGCACCCCTTCCACCCCCTCCCCCAGGATTATCAGTCCACTCCCTTTCTATGCCCCTGATTCTATTATATTCACCAGTTTATTCTGTTCATCAGATTTTTTATTCACTTGATTTTTAGATTCACTTGTTGATATGTATTTGTTGTTCATAGTTTTTATCTTTACCTTTTTCTTCTTCTTCCTCTTCTTAAAGAATACCTTTCAGCATTTCTTATAATACTGGTTTGGTGGTGATGAATTCCTTTAGCTTTTTCTTATCTGTGAAGCTTTTATCTGCCCTTCAATTCTGAATGATAGCTTTGCTAGGTAGAGTAATCTTGGTTGTAGGTTCTTGCTATTCATCACTTTGAATATTTCTTGCCACTCCCATCTGGCCTGCATAGTTTCTGTTGAGAAATCAGCTGATAGTCCTATGGGTGCTCCCTTGTAACTGTTTTTCTCTTGCTGCTTTTAACATTCTCTCTTTGTCTTTTGCTCTTGGCATTTTAATCATGATGTGTCTTGGTGTGGTCCTCTTTGGATTCCTTTTGTTTGGGGTTCTCTGTGCTTCCTGGACTTGTAAGTCTTATTTCTTTCACCAGGTGGGGGAAGCTTTCTGTCATTATTTCTTCAAATAGGTTTTCAGTATCTTGCTCTCTCTTCTTCTGGCACTCCCATAATTTGGATGTTGGTATGCTTGAAGTTGTCCCAGAGGCTCCTTACACTATCTTCATCTTTTTGGATTCTTTTTCCTTTTTGCTTTTCCAGTTGGGTGTTTTTTGCTATTTGTATTTCAAATCTTTGACTTGATTCTTGCGATCCTCTAGTCTGCTGTTGGATCTCTGTATATTATTTTTTATTTCAGTCAGTGTATGCTAAATTTCTAGTTGGTCCTTTTTCATATCCTTGAGGGTCTCGCTAAATTTATAGGCCTTTTCTAGAAAATTCTTGAAAAACCTTATAAGCGTGATTTTGAACTCTATATCCAGTCTTTTGCTTTCCTCAGTTTCTTCTATTTGTGACCTGTTTCTTTGTCTCCACATTTTGGTTGCTTCCCTGAGTTGATAGAGTGGCTTTGTGTGCTAGGTGTCCTATAGGGCCCAGTGGCTCAGCCTCCCCAGTTACCTGAGGTGGCCACTCTTAGTGCACCCCTTTGTGGGCTATGTGCACAGTCTTGTTGTAGGTAAGCCTTGATTGTTGTTGGTATCACTGGGGGGGGGGAATTGACCTTCAGGCCAATTGGCTATGAGGCTCAGCTGTGTCTCTGCTGAGAGAACTTCTGTGCTGGAGACACCCTTATGAGGCAAGAGTTGCAAAAGCCTCTGGTGCTCAGCTTGGATGGGGCGGAGTCTCAGGGCGGAGCAGACAGCAATGGCTTCCCGTCAGCCCTGCCCTAAGAGGCCCCTGGGTCTCAGTGTCCCGTGGTAATCGCTGCAAACACCTCTGAGAGAAAGCCACCCTCGAATTCTGCCCACTGCTAGACAGTCTAGTTTCTTCCTGAATGAGTCTGGGTCCCCAGAGTCTCACCCAGAACTGGAGTTCAGTGCAGTCAGGAGCTTTTGTCTCCCTCCCGCTTGAGAAAGCCAGCTGCATACGCAGATGCCCACCCTCTCTGCGCGCGCCTCGGTACCTCTGCCTTCCACAGTTCCTCTGAGTCTCAGTGTGCTTTTCTCTTTCCTGACAGTCCAGTTTCACCCTGTATGAGTCTGGGTCCCCAGAGTCTCACCTGGAACTGGAGTTCAGCACAGTTGGGAGCTTTTGTATGCCTCCTGCTTGAGAAAGCCAGCCGCACACTCAGTTGCCAGTCCTCTCTGCATACGCACCTTCGTACTTCTGTCTCCTGCAGCTCCTCTCAGTCTCAGTGTCCTTTTCTCTTTCCTTCTAGTTGTAGAATTTCCACTCAGCTAGCCTTTCTATGGTTCTGGATGATATCCATTTTGTCTTTTAGTTGTAGTTTTGAAATTGTTGTGCGAGGCAGCAGTTTAGGTGTTTACCTATGCAGCCATCTTGGTTTCTCCCCTGTTTTTGTACATTCTTAGACAAAATTATAAGCCAGTCTTGCTTCCCCTTTCTGCCCCACACTTAATCACAATCACAGGGTAACATTGTGTGAATTTGGTGTTCTGAGATTTTTATGTCAAACAGAAAAATCATGGGCTACCTGTGCCAGGCCTCTCCTAACAACACTGTCAGCCTAGTTCCTGGGTGTCAGGGATGATTTTCTCTTTCTCACGACTGTCTGGCTAAAATTGCCTATTAAATCATAAATAATGGTGCCAATGGCTGATCCTTCAAATGAATATTTCACTTCATTTTTCTTCTCAGTGTCCAATAATTGCTGTTCTCCATAAATAAGTTATTTTAGCTTAAGGCTGAAATAGTTTGGGAGGATTAGTATAGTTAAGATATACTGTTCTTTTTGTTTTTGTTTTTTTTTACAAACCCTTGTGTTGAGGGCTGACTTTCAATAGATTGCAGCGAGGGAGCTGCTCTGCTACTATAAAACCCTGACCCAGAAGCAGGTCGTCTACGAATGGTTTAGCGCCAGGTTCCCCATGAACATGGATTGTGTAAAAGGCATGGGGGCGGCCCCCTTTCCGGCCGCACCCTGTTTCCCAGGATGAAGGGCTCTCCGCACCAGACCCTGGACCCGATGTGCAGCAGAGCGCGCCACGCCGTGGCGAGGCGCTTGGGCACGATGGCCTGCCGCGGAGACAGCTCTCCGAGGCCAACAGAGGCTCCGTGGTGCTGCTGTATCGTTGTGCCTGGGCGGGATTCTGATTTAGAGGTGTTCAGTCATAATCCCACAGATGGTAGCTTCGCCCCATTGGCTCCTCAGCCAAGCACATACACCAAATGTCTGAACCTGCAGTTCCTCTCGTACTGAACAGGATTACCATGGCAATAACACATCATCAGTAGGGTAAAACAAACCTGTCTCACGATGGTCTAATCCTAGCTCATGTTCCCTATTAGTGGGTGAACAATCCAACGCTTGGTGGATTCTGCTTCGCAATGATAGGAAGAGCCAACATCAAAGGATCAAAAAGCGATGTCGCTATGAACGCTTGGCCGCCACAAGCCAGTTATCCCTATGGTAACTTTTCTGACACCTCCTGCTTAAAACCCAAAAGGTCAGAAGGATCCTGAGGCCCCGCTCTCACGGTCTGTATTTGCACTGAAAATCAAGATCAAGCAAGCTTTTGCCCTTCTGCTCCATGGGAGGTTTCTTAGGACACCTGTGTTACCATTTGACAGGTGTACTGCCCCAGTCAAATTCCCTACCTGGCATTGTCCCCGGAGTGGGTCGCATGCAGCTGGTGTGCGGCCGGGCGCTTGGCGCCAGAAGGGAGAGCCCCTCAGGGCTGGGCTGCCCCCCCTCCACCACCCCCCGCCGCCTCACCGGGTCAGTGAAAAAAGGATCAGAGTAGTGGTATTTCACCAGCGGCCTGCAAGGCTGGCGGACCCCCCCTCCCCACCCCCTCGCGGGTACTCAGGGAAGGGGAGCCGGGGGGCCTCCCACTTACTCTACACCTCGCATGTCTCTTCATCATGCCAGACTAGAATCAAGCTCAACAGGGTCTTCTTTCCCCACTGATTCCACCAAGCCCGTTCCCTTGGCTGTGGTTTTGCTGGATAGTAGGTAGGGACAGTGGGAATCTCCTTCATCCAAAGATATACTATTTAAAAAAATAAAAACCACCATGATTTTGTAGTGATGGCCAGAGGGAGGGGAAGAGGGCTGGGTGGAGGTGAGTAAAGGGAGGGAAATGGGGGACATTTGTAATAGTGTCAACAATAAATTTTTTTAAAAAACCTATGATTTTACAGTCTGGTAACTTTTATAGACTTTAACAATCTTAAAATTTTCAATAGTCTTTTATTATTTACTTTAAAAGCCATTTCTAGCAACAGAGAATTTCTTGTTAAGCATTTCTTAAACTATATTCCTCAAGATATTAGTAGGTATGCTACCCTCTACCTTCACTCCCCACCCAATACCTGTTATCAAATTTAAAGTGGAGATATTTTGTATACTCCTAGGACTGTGAGATGCATTGGTAAACGTTCTGAAAAGTTAAGAAACTTGAACATCTTTGTTTAAATCTTTCCAACAGAGTTAATTCTATTTTACCAGATTCATTCTTTTCCCTTAGAAAACATGAATTTGAGAATTTCTAATCAGAGCAACAGACTTAAAAGTTCATTATTGCATTAATAACCTTTAAATGTTACAATATAAATATTTGTTTATTCTTTGACATAAACAAGTTTGGATTTTTCTGGGATAGACATTTGGTACTTATCCCGATGGCAAAAAGCACTTACTATTGCCAGGAGAGTATCAAAGGATTCTATGTGCAATTCCTTTGTATCTAAGCCAAATGAATGGTTTAGATTTTCTGAAATCTAATATTTGAGTGCCTAATATATAGATTAGACCCAAAAAGAAAAAAAACAAAACATCTACATACACTGCCTTGAAGGAACATCTGTATCTATATCCATATATATAAAAGCCTAAGCGACTGTCTGACTGGCCTACCATCCGGTAGCTATGATGTGCACTGACCACCAGGGGGCAGACGCTCAACACAGGAGCTGCCGAGCTGCGGTGACTTGGCAGCTGTGGAATCACAGAGGAGGGAGCCCGATTCTGGGGTGCGTCACCTAAGAACTGCCCTCTCACAATCTGGGACCCTTTGGGGGATGCCAGAGAGCTGGTTTTGGCCCGATTCCCACAGGCCAGGCTGAGGGACCCCACCAGTGCACGAATCTGTGCACTGGGCCTCTAGTAGAAGATAAAAATAGATATGCAGATAATTACATTATCCAACTTATGTATAAAATAGGATTCAAGGAGTAAAGCACTTAGGTAACTTTGGAATGTTAACACAGTGATTTTCAACTGGTGTGCTGCAAGAATTTTTAAAACATACAATACCTGACCATTTTCCCGTTAGATTGTCAAATTAAAAAAAAAAAAAATGACTACAGCCAACACAACAGCCATCTGCTGTGAATGAGTAAAAACCATACCTTTTTTTTTTGGTGTCAGATTGACCAAAAAATATATATTTTTGGTGTGCCGCAGAATTTAAGTAATGAATGTGTGCCATGAGATGAAAAAGGTTAAAAATCTGTCAGAGAGCGAGAGTTAGAGCTAAGGCTTGAAGGATGATAACGAGTTTGTTGTTACCAAACTAAGTGAAAGGCAATCTGTAAAGGTTTGGTGGTTAAGAAGAAAAAAAAAAAGAAAAAAGAACAACAAAAAAACCCACATGAAAATAGGAAGTTGAAGAGAATGGAAGAGTTAAAAGTTTGAAATATTATCTAAATAATTACACTGACAACCTGAGAGATAGGCATATACTATCTGCTTTCTTGACATTAAACACAAAGGTTTTTAAAAAGTTATTGAGCACAATTGAGGTGTAGGCAGTAAATTGAGGACTGATACTGAATTAGAGTCAACTCATTCTAAAAGGGCATTAGGAGAAGAGGGTATTGACAGTGAGGGCAGGAATAAACAAATGGAGTATTTTTTCCCCAGTAGCCTTGAGGACAGGGATCATGTCTGTTTAATTCATTCTAGTTTGCTCAATGTCTCTTAGTGAATGTTAAGATAGTATGTTTTGAATTGAAGTATTAAGTAATATTTTAATCAAAAATTAAGAAAAATCACATCATATATCCTTTTTTATTAGAATAATGCTTTGATAATTATAGCTACAAAGCAAACTTTTTGTTAGCCTCAAATTATTGTCAGGATAGACAGAATTTTTAGTATATCTGGTTTAGATTGCATAACCAGTATTTAAAACAGTGCAAATAAACTATAGTGGATGTTTAGATAGAAGTAACAAAAATGATAATGATCATTCATCTTCCACGCTTTACATATTTTTATTTTATTTACAGCTTGCTTTAATTTAGGGAGAAGAACTTCTACAGAAGTATCTCAGGGGGTCAACTTAGAGGAAGGACTTCCACTGAAATGTTCATGTACATTTTTTAGAAATAATAGGCATGATACTAATGTCCTTGGAAAAAGGTTTTAATATCAACATACTCAGAATACAATTTCTGTGTGAATACAATATATAATTTTAAGATATAAATTATAAAATCATTAATTTTAGAAAGTTTCCAAACTACCTAAATACCAAAAGAAACCCATATTCTGGCATAAAATTGAACAGTTTTCTCTATATTATACCCAAATTAAAGTTTACCCGTATTCTAACATTGAGAAATGAGATAACCAACATTAAAAAGTCTACCTAGAAAAGATCAATGATGACTTCATAGACTATTTTTACTATATATATATATATATATATATATATATATATATATATTATTTTATATTAGTTTTTTTGGACACACGACTTGTTCTCTTTTAATAACATGATTTACATATTTAACAGAGGGTTATAATGTGGTGGGCAAATGGAAGACTTGAAGGCTGAAGACGAATGTTCAATCTAGAACTTCCTACATTACTGACATTCTATCCCTTGTGCCAGTTGGCACACTGTAAATGTCTGAATGAATAAATAAGTTATATCACACTGATTTCTTCAGCTGTAAATTGGGAGGTGATACCACGTATCACACCGAATATTTGTAAAGAACAACCAAGAGAACTAATGGGTGCCATAGTGCTTTGTTAACTTTAAGACTCCGAGCTAAAATATTTTTAAAGATCTAAGTTAGTAGAGTTTATTATTTTGTAAAAGCATCAAATAAACTCCTTGGCTTTGATGTAGTATTTTATTTAGTTATATTTCCTGTTAACAGATATACCATTAACAACAAATTTGTTCAGTGTTCATTTTAAAGGGAAAAGTATCTTACAACTCATTAAAAAATCCCATGTAATTCAGGTCAACATTAGTGTCCTTTTACTTCCTTTGGTTAAGTCATAAGAAATCTCTTTGTTTCAAAAGAAAAGTATTTCATTATAAGAAGGTCTGAAGTTTATATTCTCATTAAATTTCAATTTACCAAAGCACTTCACACATATGTCCTTTATAGCATTTATCATATTGTATAATAATTTTTTTTTTCTCTCAGGAGACTTTGAGCAACTTAAGGGTAAAAAATCGAGTCAGATTAATCTCATTTTTAAAAAAATTTAAAAAAATTTTACTTATTTTTAAAATATGTTTTTAATGATTTCTTTTAGGGGGAGAAGAAGAGGGAGAGTTAGAAACATCAAGGAGATTGACTGATTTCTGCACACCATCACTGGGGATCAAGCCTGCACCCTGGGCATGTGCCCTAACTGGGAATCAAATTGGTGACTTCTTGGTGCAAGGAGTCTGGCCAGGCCAGATTCATCTTTATATCAAGTTACTATAGCCTTTGGCTGGTTCTTTTTTTAACATATTTTTATTTTTATTGATTTCAGAGAGGGAAGGAGAGAGAGGAAGAAACATCAATGATGAGAGAGAATAATTGATCAGATGCCTCCTGCCCGCCCCACAGTGGGGATCAAAAGCACAACCCAGGCATGTGCCCTGACTGGAAATCGAACCTTTATCTCCTGGTTCATAGACTGAGGTTCAATTTCTGAGCCATACTTGCCAGGCTTGGCTGGTTCTTTGTAAAGGTTAGTGCCTATGTAGATATAGAATGAATGAACAGAGGATATGTGTTGTGTCCAGCAGAGGAAAAAGAATTATTATTATTCTGATTAGTTTTATAGTATATGGTCAAAGTGATAAGAAGTTTATCAATAAATTAAAAACAGGATTTTAAGTTTCTTTTTAGATTTTATTCTATGAATAAGGCTATTTTTAAGGTAGACAGATATATGTTAACGAAAGAATCTGATGCAGCGAGTTTGGAACATGTTATCAGGACAGTGACATGAAAATTACACTAGGGAAAACACCAAAAATTTTTTCACTTTAAAATTACTCAGTGGTAGTTTATTTAGTGGTCTCAAATAATAATGAATGGAAATTGCTGAAAGCTTGTTGTATTTCATAATGTTCTATTTTTGTGATTTTAAAAATATTATATTAAGATACCAAGATATTATTGTAAATGGGAATCAGCCTACATAAGTGTTTTGTATTGGGGAGGGGTAGTGAACTACATAAGAATCTGTATTTTGAAAGCATAGTTTATGTTTAAATGATTATTTATCTAACTTATTTTGAGGTATAAAGTAAATATGGTCAATAAGTGTTTGCTGATGATTATGACTAGGTATTGGTAAAAAGATAATTTGAAACCATATTAGAAAAAAGAACATGGAGCTAAATCTAGTATTTACGATAAAATGACAAACAAGCTTTATGATACAGGGTGGAGCAAAAGTAGGTTTACAGTTGTTCATATGGAAAATAATAGAATAATTAATAAATAAGAACAAATACTGCTTCATGTACTCACAACTGTGAACCTACTTTTGCCCCACCCTGTATACACTAAAGGATTTTCATAAATATTTGTTGTAAGTGCCTTACAATTAAAACAGACTTTCCTTACCCTTGCCTTTGTTAAATCTAGTTGCTTGGGAGGCATTCCTTATTAAAAGAGGGTGCCAATAATATAAAAAGACTGTTGCTAGGATCCAAGCAAAATAGCAGTCTGAGCCCTGGCTGGGTAGCTCCGTTGGTTTGAGTGTCGTCCCGATACACCAAGGTTGCGGGTTCAATGCCTGGTCAGGGCACATGTAAGAATCAACCAATGAATGCATAAATAAGTGGAACAACAAATCAATGGCTCTCTCTCCCACACACAGATCAATAAAATAAAAAGAACCACCACCCAGCAATCTAAACACCTGGGGGGAAAAGTATTTTTTTTTTAAATCATCAAGTAGCATTTACTTTATAGGAAAGATTTATAGTAATTTATGATTATGTGTATGTTACTTTCATATGGTGGTGTCAGAAAGCTTGAATCAGGATTAAATAACTTCATGATACACATAATTTTTGCTGGATTTGATCAAAACTATTAGAAGGAAAGTGTTCTTATTAAACATTTATTTGGTGAAGTAAGGCAAACTCTTTAATTGTTCAAGTGGCGACTATAAGAATAGTTCTGATATTCTATTTTTTAAAATAATTAGCACTTGCATAGCTTTATTCACAGACACGTGTTTTTGTAGGGAAGTACATTTTATTTCCCTTATGCAGTATGGTTGTTCTATTCTACTCTTACTAAGAAAGGAGATAAAAAGCAAGCTGATGTGTAAGAAAAACTGATTCCATCTTAAGTTATAAGTGGTAAAGATATAGTAAGTACTGTTTTATGATTAAATTCTACTGTATGTTTATGGTGGGGAGGGAAAGCTTAAAAGTTTGGTATCAACATACATGAAGGCAGAGGGAGTTTTCTAACAGGGAACTGGTAGCATATTTGCTTATTAATGCATCAATTTTGAAATTAAAATTCTTTTTAAGTAAGAGCAGTATACAGTTATCTTTTTGTTAAAGGTAAAAGTTAGATCCTGATCTCTGCATTACTTCACAACATATTTTCTTAGAAGGTTAATATAACCAGCTACCAGTTTTTATGGTACTAGTCTGAGGAATTTGAGTCCTTACTAGCTTGGATGACTCAAGGGTACTTCATATTTAAAAATATTTTCAAAATATTTTACAATCCATTTTAAAAGATAATATTCTTATGCGGGAGATTGTGATTAGCTCACTTTTACTGTTAAAAAGATATAGAAAGTTTAAATAAAAGAACTTGCCCTGCACCTCAGGCTTTTTTTTCTGTAAAGTTTCCAAATCACAGTGTCAGTAATAACTTAATTAATACAAACCCCAGCAGTTTTAAAGTCATATTTAATATTGGTTAACTCCTACTTACCTTAATTAGGATGTACTGTCTCAACTTTGGTACACAAAAACATTTTTTCTAATATAAATTAAACACATTACTTGTTATAGAGTGTTCTTTAAAAGTTGTTTTAAAAGGCAAAAACACATCTTGCAAAACTTTCTAGCAAATTTTTAATGTATGTAATTCTCATGTAAGGCACTTCCATGCTTTTTCAAATAGGTTTCATAAAGTTTTCTATTTTTGTAATCAAGTCTTCATAAGTTATACAGTAAGAATTTACTTCAAGTAAAACTTTATTAAATACCCAATTTTGGTATTATTTCCTTAAATATCTTTACCTTTGAATAGAATAAATGATGGGCATCAAGATCGATGCAAGCTAATCTTTTTTTTTTTTTTCTTTTTGTGTGCAGGCTAATCTTAAATAAAAGCACTCTTGATCTGGTTTATATTTAGAGAATTGGTAATGTTTTATCTTGTTGGTCTTGTTTAAGAATCTTGAAATCCTCCAAAGGAAGACTGTTTAAGGCAGTTGGTAAAATATGTTCGGATGTGCCTTTAGGTAATATGTTATTTGCTTCTAGATTCTTCACCAAGCAAGTGGCTTTGATCCATCTTCGAGTTGCTCTGCGTTCTTTTTGTAGGCAAGTTTTCATTTTCCTTCTTAAACTTGCTATTTCTTTTTCCAGTTTAATTATTCTCTTTTTTGCCTCCATAGGATTCCTAAAGGCATAACTGTGTTCAAGTAACACTTGTTGACTATTAATGTTTGATTTTAAACTAGATGGTCCAGTTGGAGCACAACTGTTACTTTTCTTCAGAAGATTCCGTGACTTGAGTTTCTGTGCCAAATAAAATTAGAGAGTTGTACATAAGTTATGTAATGTCACAAATAAATTTTGACCAATTTAAATAACAGTATTAAAATTTCTCTTTTTAAAACTGATTTTAAAAGCTAGCAAACATGACCAACCCATCTCATGTAATCATAGATTCAAGTTTCTCAAGGGGTTGAATTAACTCAAGTCACCTATTTCTTTTTGTTTCCCTCTACAGAGAGATACTAACATTGGTTTGGAAATAGACAATGGACTTTCAAGGTCCTTCAAAATTATTATGGAGACTATAAATATCTTTTGTAATTATCTAAGACCAATATAATGTATTTAGGTATTTAGGTGATACTGATTTGATCTCTTTTGTAGGTAAATATTTGCTGATTAATATTTCAGACCTTGGATCCTACATAATAAAAATATATTCCCAAGTATCAAGCCCCTGAATAGATGTAGTACTTATTAATTGTTCAGTTATAGCTCCCATTCCAGGAGCAGATGGGGGACTGCTGGACAGGGGTCCCCTGACTGGGCAGCCCTCACTGCTGCTGGGCTTCTTCCCGGAGCCACTGGCTCGGACACGGAGACCGTATCTTGAAGGGGAAAGTGGATCTTATCAGGAGCCTGAAAATCTACAACTGCAGTACCCACTGAACAGCTGCGAACCCCCGAGCACCGGTCCCCAATTAGTGCAAACACGGGGATTCAGAGGAGCTTTGCACTCCACCACAGGAAGGTCAGATTTCTCCTGGGATAAGGAGAGAGAGTACTACATAACCAGACACCCAGAGAAGAGAAACAATGGGGGGTCAAAGAAACAGCCCACATATGAATGAAAAGCAGGCATCACCAGGAAAGGAAGTAAATGAAATGGAGGCAAGCAACCTGCCAGAGAAAGAATTCAGAGAAATGGTCATAAGGTAGCTGAAAAGAATGGAAGACAAATTCAACAATATGAGTAAGAATCAAGAGGAAATGAAGAAGAACCAAGAAGAAATGAAAAATGACATAGATGCTGTAAATAACTCAATAGAAAGCATCAAGAGTAGAGTAGAAGCAGCAGAGGACCGCATCAGTGAGCTAGAAGACAAGGTAGGAAAAAATACCCAAGTAGAGCAACTTCTAGAAAAAAAAAAAAAAGCAGGAGGAGAGCCTAAGGGAATTTTGGGACATGAAACAAAACAACATTCGCATAATAGGGGTTTCAGAAGGAGAGGAAACTGAGCAAGGAATAGAAAACCTGTTGGAAGAAATAATGACAGAAAACTTCCCTGATATAGGGAAGAAAAAACTCACATAAATCCAAGAAGCTCACAGAGTCCCAAGCACAATGAACCCCAAAAGACTGATGCCAAGGCACATTATAATTAAATTGGCAAACACACCAACGACAAAGTAAGAATCTTAAAAGCGGCCAGAGAGAGACAGAAAGTTACCTACCCCCCCGCCACCCCCCGTATCAGACGAGCAACTGATTTCTCAACAGAAACTCATCAGGCTAGAAGGGAATGGAATGAAATATACAAAGTCATGCAAAGGAAGGGTCTGAATCCAAGAATACTGTACCCAGCAAGGTTATCAATCAAAATTCAAGGTGAAATCAGGAGCTTCATAGACAAAAAAGAACTAAGGGTATTTATTACCACCAAACAAGCAATGCAAGAAATGCAAAGGGTCTGCTGTTAAAAAAAAAAAAAAAAAAAAAGGAAGGGAAGAAGGAATACAGGGGTGAAGAACAAAAATGGCAACAAATAAGTACCTATCAATAAGTACCTATCAACAATAACTTTATTTTTCTTTATGGGTTTAAAACAAAATTATATTTAACTTGTGGATTAGTATACATTTAACCTCACATCTTAGATTATAGGATATTAATCTGCAAAATTGATGACTGGAAAAACGCAGCCAATTTTGGAAAATGATACCAGATTCTTTAAAGAACTGAGTCAAACAAAGTTCTATGTTTTTTTTAGGTTATAAACTATTAAGAAGTACAATTTCTGTCAGATAAGCCTACTTGGAATAAACACATACCAGCTTACATTTATAGATATTTAAGGCTTTTAGGCAGTTGGAGACTGGGTTGCAGGTCTTCTGGATCTTTGTCTTTTCCTTGATATTATTTTTTTAAAATTTAATAAATCTTTATTGTTCAGATTATTATAATTGTTTCTCCTTTTTCCCCCCATAGCTCCCCTCCACCCAGTTCCCACCCCATCCTCTGCCCTTACCTCCCCCCCAATGTCCTCATCCATGTACGATTTTTGTCCAGGCTATTCCCGCACCCCTCCCCCACCCCCCCCGCCCAAGGATTGTCAGCCACTCCCTTTCTATGCCCCTGATTCTATTATATTCACCAGTTAATTCTGTTCATCAGATTTTTAATTCACTTGATTTTTAAGTTCACTTGTTGATAGATATGTATTTGTTGTTCATAATTTTTATCTTTACCTTTTTCTTCTTCCTCTTCTTAAAGAATACCTTTCAGCATTTCACATAATACTGGTTTGGTGGTGATGAACTCCTTTAGTTTTTTCTTATCTGTGAAGCTCTTTATCTGACCTTCCATTCTGAATGACAACTTTGCTGGGTAGAGTAATCTTGGTTGTAGGTTCGTGCTATTCATCACTTTGAAAATTTCTTGCCACTCCCGTCTGGCCTGCATAGTTTCTGTTAAGAAAACAGCTGACAATTATATGGGTGCTCCCTTGTAGGTAATTAACTGTTTTTCTCTTGCTGCTTTTAATATTGTCTTTTGCTCTTGGCATTTTAATTATGATGTGTCTTGGTGTGGTCCTCTTTGGATTCCTTTTGTTTGGGGTTCTGTGCGCTTCCTAGACTTGTAAGTCTATTTCTTTCACCAGGTGGGGCAAGTTTTCAGTCATTATTTCTTCAAATAGGTTTTCATTATCTTGCTCTCTCTCTTCTTCTAGCACCCCCATAATTCGGATGTTGGTACGCTTGAAGTTGTCCCAGAGGCTGCTTACACTATCTTCAACTTTTTGGATTCTTTTTTCTTTTCCAGTTGAGTGTAGTTTGCTTCTTTGTATTTCAAATTTTTGACTTGATTGTTACATTCCTCTTGTCTGCTGTTGGGTCTCTGTATAATATTTATTATTTCAGTCAGTGTATGTTTAATTTCTAGTTGGTCCTTTTTCATAACTTCGAGGGTCTCGCTAAATTATTTGGCCTTTTCTAGGATATTCTTGAAAAGCCTTATAACCGTGGTTTTGAATTCTATATCTATTTGTTTGTTTTCCTCCATTTCTTTCGTTTGTGATCTGTTTCTTTGTCACCGCATTTTTGCTGCTTCCCTGAGTTGGTAGGGTAGCTTTGTGTGATAGGTTTCCTATATGGCCCAGTGGGTCGGCTTCCCGTTAACCTGAGGTGGACACTCTTGGTGCACCCCTTTGTGGACTGTGTGTACAGCCTTGTTGTAGTTAAGTCTTGATTGTTGTTGATATCACTGGGAGGAATTGACCTCCAGACCAGTTGGCTGTGAGGATCAGCTGGGAGAAGTTCAGCACTGGAGACAGCCTTATGTGATCAGACTTGCTAAATTGCAAAAGCCTTTGTGCTCAGCTTGGATGGGGTGGAGTCTCAGGGCGGATCAGACAGTCTTGGCTTCCCTTCAGACCTGCCCTTGTGCGCGCCCCTCCAGACCTCTGCCTTCCACGGCTCCCCTGAGTTTCCACCTGACAGTCCAGTTAGAACTGGGGTTCAGTGCAGCCAGGAGCTTCCGACTCCCTTATGCTAGGGAAAGCCTGCGGCAACCTCCGCAGTCAGTCTTCTCTGAGAGCACTTGTGCACGTGCGCTTCTATATCCCTGCCCGCCGCGGCTCCCCCGAGTCTCCGTGTGCCTTTCTCTCTACCTGACAGTCCAGACTCCCCCTGTATGAGCCTGGGTCTACGGGATTTCACCTGGATCTGGGGTTCAGTCCAAACGGAACTGGGGTTCAGTGTACCCAGGAGCTTCCTTCCCCCTCCTGCCAGAGAAACGCAGCGAGCCACTCAGCCGCCCTTCTTCTCTACGCGCGTGTCTCCGTACCTCAGCCCTTTGCCGCTCCTCTGATTTTCCATGAGCTTTTCTCTTTCCTTCTAGTTGTAGAATTTCCACTCAGCCAGCTTTCCTGTGGTTCTGGATGATGTCCGTTTTGTCTTTTAGTTGTAGTTTTGAAATTGTTGTGCGAGGCAGCAGTTTAGGTGCTTACCTATGCCGCCATCTTGGTTTCTCCAATAATAACTTTAAATGTTAATGGATTTAATGCCCCAATCAAAAGACATAGGGTAACGGATTGGATAAGAAAACATGACCCATATATCTACTGTCTACAAGAAACCCATCTCAGAATAAAAGACGCATACAGACTGAGGGTGAAGGGATGGAAAAAGGTTTTTCAGGCGAATGGAAATGAAAAAAAAAAACTGGGGTAGAATACTTATATCTGACAAATTAGATCTCAAAGTGAAGGACATAACAAGAGATAAGGAAGGCAACTTCCTAATACTAAAGGGAGCAATCCAACAAGAAGAAATAACTCTGGTAAACATATACGCACCCAATACGGGTATACCCAAATACATAAACTCCTGGAGGATATCAAAGGAGAGACTGACAGCAATACAATCATAGTAGGAGACTTTAATACTCCACTATCGTCATTGGACAAATCCTCTAAACAAAAAATCAGCAAAGAAACATCAATCCTAATAGACTCACTAGGTCAGATGGAATTAATTGACATCTTCAGAACATTTCACCCCAAAGCCACAGAATATACATTCTTCTCAAGTGCACATGGCTCATTTTCAAAGATAGACCATATGTTGGGACATAGGCAAAGTCTCTTCAAATTAAAGAAGATAGAAATCATATCAAGCATCTTCTCAGATCACAGTGGCATAAAAATGGAAATCAACTACAATAAAAACAATCCAAAAAATCAAACATGGAGACTAAACAGCATGCTATTAAACAATGACTGCGTTACTAGAGAGATCAAGGAAGAAATGAGAAACATCATGGCAACAAATGACAATGAAAACACAACAATCCAAAATCTATGGGGCACATCGAAAGCAGTCTTGAGAGGGAAGTTCATAGCTCTACAAGCCTACCGCAAAAAAAAATAAGAAACAATGGTAATAAATTACCTAACCCTACAACTCAAAGAGTTAGAACGAGAGCAACAAGAAAAGCCCAGTGTAAGCAGAAGGAAGGAAATAATAAAGATCAGAGCAGAGATAAACGACATTGAGACCAAAGAAACAATACAAAAGATCAACAAAACCAAGAGCTGTTTCCCTGAAAGGATAAAAAAGATTGATGAACCTCTAGCCAGGCTCACCAAGAAGCAAAGAGAGAGGACCCAAATAAACAAAATCAGAAATGAAAGAGGTGAAATAACAACAGACCCCACCGAAATACAAAGGATTGTTAAAAAATACTATGAACAACTCTATTCCAACAAACTGGACAACCTGGAGGAAATGGACATATTCCTAGAAAAATATAACCTTCCAAAACTCAATCACGAAGAATCTAAACATCTCAATAGGCCAATAACTATGGAAGAAATTGAAGCAGTCATCAAAAAGCTTCCAGCAAACAAAATCCCAGGGTCAGGTGGCTTCACAGGGGACTTTTACCTAACATTCAAGGAAGAACTAAATCGTATCCTTCTCAGACTATTCCAAAAAATTCAAGAGGAAGGAACACTTCCAAGCTCATTCTATGAAGCCAGCATTACCCTAATACCAAAACCAGATAAAGACAACACAATGAAAGAGAATTACAGGCCAATATCCCTCTTGAACATAGAGGCCAAAATCCTCAACAAAATTCTAGCAAATTGGATCCAGCACTACATCACAAAGGTCATACACCATGACCAAGTAGGATTTATCCCAGGAATGCAAGGATGGTACAATAACCACAAATAAAGGTGATACATTACATAATCAAATTGAGAGATAAAAATCACATAGTCATATCAATTGACTCAGAAAAAGCATTTGACAAAATCCAACACCTTTTCTTGATAAAAACTCTCAACAAGGTGGGAATAGAAGGATCATACCTCAACATAATAAAAGCCATATATGTTAAACACGCAGCTAACATCATACTCAATGGGCAAAAACTAAAACCATTTCCCCTAAGAACAGGAACTAGATAGGGATGCCCACTCTCACCACTCCTGTTCGACATAGTACTGGAAGTATTAGCCATTGCGATCAGACAAGAAGAAATAAAAGGCATCCAAATTGGAAAAGAAGAAGTAAAGCTGTCCTTATTTGCAGATGACATGATATTGTACATAAAAAACCAGAAAGACTCCATCAAAAAAGTAATAGACTTAATAAATGAACTCAGCAATGTAGCAGGATACAAAATTAATGCCAAGAAATCTATGGCATTTCTATACACCAATAGTGAACTTACAGAAAGAGACTAAAAAAGCAATCCCATTTACCATCATACCAAAAAAGTGAAGATACCTAGGAATAAACTTAACTAAGGAGGTAAAAGACCTATATGGGCAAAACTACAGGACACTGGAAAAAGAGATAAAGGAAGACGTAAACAGATGGAAGAACACACCATGTTCATGGATTGGGAGAATCAACATCATTAAAATGTCCATACTACCCAAATCAATCTATAGATTCAATGCACTCCCTTTAAAAAACCAACGGCGCCCTGACCGGTTTTGCTCAGTGGATAGAGCATCGGCCTGCAGACTCAAGGGTCCCAGGTTCGATTCCGGACAAGGGCATGTACCTTGGTTGCAGGCACATCCCCAGTGGGAGGTATGTAGGAGGCAGCTGATGGATGTTTCTCTCTCATCGATGTTTCTGGCTCTCTATCCCTCTTCCTTCCTCTCTGTAAAAAATCAATAAAAATATATTTTAAAAAATAAATAAATAAAAATAAAAAACCAACGGTATATTTCACAGACCTAGAAAGAACTCTCCAAAAATTCACCTGGAATAAAAAAAGACCCCAAATAACCACAGCAATCCTGAGAAAGAAGAACAAAGTAGGTGGGATCTCAATACCAGATTTCAAGCTGTATTACAAAGCCACTGTTCTCAAAACAGCCTGGTACTGGCACAAGAACAGACATATAGATCAATGGAATTGAATAGAGAACCCAGAAATCGACCCAAATTACTATGCTCAATTAATATTTGACAAAGAAGGTATGAACATACAATGGAGTCAAGGCAGCCTCTTCAATAAATGGTATTGGGAAATTGGGACAGATACATGCAAAAAAATGAAGCTAGATCACCAACTTACACCATACACAAAAATAAACTCAAAATGGATCAAGGACTTAAACATACGATTGGAAACCATAAAAATACTAGAGGAATCCACAGGCAGAAAAATCTCTGACATATGCCGAAGAAATTTCTTCACTGATAGTGCACCTAGGGCAATGGAAACTAAAGAGAAAATAAACAAATGGGACTACATCAAAATGAAAAGCTTTTGCACAGCAAAGGAGACCATCAATAAAATAACAAGAAAGCCCACTGCATGGGAGAACATATTTGCCAATGATATCAACGATGAGGCATTAATCTCCAACATTTACAGGGAACTCATGCAGCTTAACAAAAAGAAGATAAAACAACCCAATCAAAAAATGGGCAACTGATCTAAATAGACACCTTCCAAAAGAAGACAGAAGGAAGGCAAAGAGACATATGAAAACCTGCTCAAAGTCACTAATCATCAGAGAGATGCAATTCAAAACCACAATGCGGTACCATCTCACAACTGTCAGAATGGCTATTATCAACAAATCAACAATGACAAGTGCTGGTGAGGATGTGGAGAAAAAGGAACCTTTGTGCACTGCTGGTAGGAATGAAGACTGATGCAGCCACTGTAGAGAACAGTATGGAGCTTCCTCAAAAAACTAAAAATGGAATTCCCATTTGACACAGTGATCCTACTTCTATGAATATATCCCAAGAAACTAGAAACAGGAATCAGAAAGGATATAGGCACCCCTATGTTCATAGCAGCACAATTCACCATTGCTAAGATTTGGAAACAGCCTAAGTGCCCATCAGCAGATGAGTGGATTAAAAAATGTGGTACATCTACACAATGGAATACTATGCTGCGGTAAAAAAGTTGTTCTTACCATTTGCAACATCATGGATGGAGATGGAGAGCATTATGCTAAGTAAAATAAGCCAGGCAGAGAAAGATAAATATCACATGATCTCACTCATTTGTGGAATATAATGAACATAAACTGATGAACTTTAAAAATAGATCCAGAGACAGAGAAACATCAATCAGAACGTCAAACCTCAGGGAAGGTAGGGAGGGTGGGGGTAAGGGGGAGAGATCAACCAAAGGACTTATGTGCATGCATGTATGCCTAATCAATGGACAGAGACAACAGGGGGGTGGGGGCATGAATGGGAGGTGGGGGGTAATGGGGGAATAAGGACACATATGTAATACCTTAATCAATAAAGAAATTTAAAAAAAAAATGTGGGCCAAAAATTTTGCCCAAATCAGACCTGAGGACCCTTTTTTTCTTTATTACTTTCATTCAATTAGTCATCAAGTCCTATTAATTCTACATCCTATATATCTCTATCATGAATCAACTCCTCTAGCACTTTTAAAAAAAATTATTATTAAATCTATTGGGGTGACATTGGTTAATATGATCATATAGGTTTCAGGTGTGGGATTCTATGTTACAACATCTGTATATTACACTGTGTGCCCACCACCCAAAGTCAAATCTTCTACCTTCACCATATATTAGGTCCCCTTCAGTCCACATGCCTCTTTAGCATTCTTAATGCTACTCCCATCAGGCCTATATTATATCTAGCTTGAATATGTCATTACCTACCATAGACTTTATATGGGTACAAAAATCAAAAATGGTTGGAACAGCATCCATTTTAAGTCGTCGAGTTTGTCCTGTTAGGTCAAAACAGGAGGCTTCAAAGTGCTTTGAACAAAGAAAAGTGTGTTTTCCTGGCACAAAATTTTTGCGCCTAACCAGGCGAACCCATTCTTTTCTTCTTTTAGGATCCAAAGGAAACCTTAAAAAAAAAAAAGCAACTCAAATTCCAACTATCACAGTTTTGGTTGCACCTAAATGGTTAAAACAAATTTTAAGTGGTAATGATTTAAAGTGTCTTCAGTTTGGCCGGTGTGGCTCAGTGGTTGAGTGTTGACCCATGAACTAAGAGGTCCTCGGTTTGATTCCCGATCAGGGCACATGCCCATGTTGAGGGCTCCATCCCCAGGAGGGGGTGAGCAGGAGGCAACTAATCAATGTTTCTCTCTCATTGATGTTTCCATCTCTATATCCCTCTCCCTAAAACCAATAAAAACATAAAGTGTCTTCAATGTACATAAAAATGTTATATTTCCAATATCCAGACAATGTCACAGAAACCAATTCATGCTAATATTTGTAAGTTGTAAAAAATTAATAAAAAACTGACTTGAGTGGTTTTATTTTTCAGCATTTTAAAAAGAGATCTTTCTTCCTACTCTAGTCCTTAACTTGGGCAGTGAAAATAAACAAGACTACAGTGATCTAGGCCCTCACTGGGTAGCTCTCAGTTGGTTAGAACATCGTCCCAATACACAAAAGTTGCTGGTTTCATCTCCAGTCAGGGCATAAGAATCAACCAATGAATGCATACACAATTGGAACAACAAATTAATTTCTTCCCCATGTGAGACACATTGATTGGTTGCCTCTAGAATGTGCTCTGACCAGGGCAAGGGATCAAACCTGCAACTCAGGTATGTGCCCTTGACTGGGAATCCAACGAGGAGACCCTTTGGTGCTCAGGGCCTGGGCCGATACTCTCATCACTAAACTAGGCTGGCTAGGGCTTATCTCTTTAACACTTAGTACAGTTGCCTTGAGTAAGGACTCAACAAAAATTTGCTTAATTAAAATGAGACAGAATATGTAAATTAATTAACTCACTGTATTACTTCCATGTAAACAGCATATATTTAAAAAAAATGAAAGCTACGTAATACAGTAGAAATCATAATTATTACAAAAAGTAAAATGCTGCTGACAAGCCCAGCAGGAATGTTTTTCCTGTCATATTTATTTCAAATATAAAGCATACTAATGTGTACCCAGTTAAGGAAAAGAAAAATATAAGGGACTGTCAAAATTAGTGGTAACTTTGTTGACTGATTTGGAAACATACCAATCAACATTCACATGCAACAACTTTGAGTTCAACTCTTCTTTAGTTTGATTACCTAATGAACTGAGTAGTGTTTAAAAAGAATCATTCATGTTAGAAGATCATGTGTCTCCCCACCTGAAGCTTCACTAGGTAACAGCTTTGGCTATCATCAGATATCCAGTTTGCTTAAATGACCAGCAGTGAGGGCACAAAGAGATGAAAGCACAATTTGCTGATAAATACCTTTCAGTCTCCTGTCCCTGTCCCAACTCCAAACATACCCTGATCTGAAGATATTAGCATTTGTTTGTCACTCTACAGTTTATGTTTTCATAAATGTAAGTTTTTTTCTATTTCATTAGAAACCCCTGATTAATTTATCTACTCTGCTTACCCCTCACCTTTTAATAAAATGTATTCTTATTTCAAAGATCTCTGTTCCAATATTTAATGGTTTGGAAATATTTCCTGTGCCCTAAGCTAAAAAAATCAAGCTTTAGTTTATAAACACTGAACTTATGAATTTCTTCTTGTTGGGGGCCTCAATAAAGACTCAGAACTTATAAAATAAGTACTATCATTGGATTATCATTTGTATAAGACTCTTCAGAAATATGAAGGTTGTCTTTCAGATATTTATCCCCTTTTTCTTATCTTTTTAAAATGAGCTCCCTAATTATGCAATCAGTACCTCCAACTGAACCTTCACCAAATTTTATTTCCATCTTTTATGGCTCAATTAAGGAATCTCATCTTCCTAAAGAAGTTTTTCATGATCAGAAGACAAGGTTAGATGTTCCTATATGACAAAGCATTAACACCACTGTATTCTAATTGCTTGCTTTTCTATCTCCACCACTATATCATGTTTTTCTGGTTAAAACTGTTTTTCACTACTTTATCATGTTAAGTAAGCACTCAGTGAGCTTTTCTGCGTGAATCAATGAATAAATGAACTAATGGGGCTAGCTTAGCATTACTAAATAATCTTTAGTTATCTGTGTTTAAACAGAATAACCAACAATTTTATACACACACACACACACACACACACACACACACACACACATTTTATTGATTTCAGACAGGAAGGGAGAGGGAAAGATAGAAACATCAATGATGAGAGAGAATCATTGCTTCCTGCACACCTCACACTGGGGTCAAGCCTGCAACCTGGGCATGTGACCTCCTGTTTCAAAGGTCGACACTCAACCACTGAGCCATGCTGGCTGGGCTAATCAACAATTTTATATTTGACTTTTCCATAATCATATTTTGCATGTGTTGTTTGTATTTTTCTTAGTATGTTCAAAGGGGGTTGATATAGCCCACAATTGAATTTAAATAATAAATCATCCTGTATTTAAAAAATAACATAGTGGTAACAGATGGATATATGTTTGTCTACACCAGTGGTCAGCAAATTCATTAGTCAACAGAGTGGCAAACCGCGTTTGCTGACCACTGGTCTACACCATAATAAAACTAGGCTTTCAGAAACATTAGATGTTTGGAAAAAAATCACTCAGTATTTTAAGCAATGCTATTTGACTTGGGTCTTTAATAAATGGCTGAAGGCCCGTATATTCCAAGCAATGCCCTAGAAACTGTCCCAAGTGGTAAATAAAACTGACCTACTTTTATGGTATCTACCTTCTATTAAGGGCATACTGTAATGGGGAGGATAGAGAATTGAACAGCTTGATGCAATAGAAAAGAATGGCTGAGAACTGTTGTCTCTCAAGTCAAATCAGGGTATCAATCCTGGTTACTTGACATAACAGCTAGGTAACTTTAGGCAAGTTATGCAACCTTTTTAGTCTTTAGTTGTATTGTCTATAAGATACCATTTTAATGATATCTAGTGTGGTTTTAGGGATTAAATGAGACTGTTTATGGAAAATACTAGATAAATGTTGTTATTATAAAAGTAATTACAAGTGTCATGGGTGTTTAAAAAAGGTTAAGTACAAAGTTGAATGGAACCATAAAGCAGGCAGAGCTAATCTAGTCAGGAGGTTTTAGGATAGCAGGAATTAGCTAGAGGAATTAGGGTGGGAATAGTGAAAAGTGTTATGACATGAAATGATGCCAGATAACTTTATAAGTTGAAGAGTAATTTTGAACTTTATCCAAAATGGCATTGACAAGCCATTATAAGTCACAATTTAGAGCTGATTAAAAAAAAAATGTTTTTTACTGATTTCAGAAGGAAAGAGTGAGAAGGAGAAACATCAATGAGAGAGAACCATCAATTGGCTACCTCCTGCACAGCCCCTACTGGGAATGGAGGCACGTGTTCCCATCAAAAATTGAACCGGCGGACCTCCCAGTTCATGGGATGATGCTCAATTAAGCCACACCAGCTGGGGGCATTATCTTATTCTTAAAACTATATATGTCTGTTATATCTATATGGTATAAATGCTAGATAGAGTATATTTTTCTTCCCAACTTTGATTAGTGATGTCAGGTTGGTAGTTTGAAACCAGATAATGTAGGGAGTATTTATATTATAGAATTAGGGCAAATACTATGAATCAGGGCTTTCCCCTTTCCTGGGAGATTCTGTTGTTAAAGATTCAGGAACACATCACTGATTACAGAAGTTGGGAGTACATGAATGGAAGCAGTGAGCAAGTTAAGAGGCTGTTGTAATCGAATCAAAAGGGAATGGTAGGAAGTTAAGGAAGGATGACCTTCAGATTTCTGGGTAGATGATGTTTTCATTTACTGAGAAAAGGCATGTGGGAAATAGCGAAGGTTTGAGGAAAGGGCAAATTCTTTAGTACAGTTTTGATATAAATCTGAAGAATTGGAGAGGCCAGGGGAATACTGAGACACTTGGCCTATATATAGGTCTAGAACTTAATGAGATTTGGACTGGAGATAATTTGGGAAGCATCACCAAGTAAATATTACCTGAGACCACAGCAACAGTTGAAATTTTTTTACAAAGAGAGGGGCTGGCAGGGCAGATAGGCTACAGAAGTAACAGAAAACCACAAAATTAGTGTAAAATAATTCAAAAGTAGAGAGTATTTCAAGGAGGAAATGATCACATGCCATGAGAAAAGAATACAGGAGTGACAACTCATGTTAGCAAGAGCAGTTTCATAAAATTATTTGTGAGACCTAGTCCAGAGTGGGCTGAGATAAGAAACAATGAAGATGGTTAAGTTCAGGCAATATAAGTTGTATATGGGAATAAAAGAAGCCTACCAATGTCTTAGGAGAGGAATTAGTTCATATTGTTTGTTTATAAAGTAGAAATGTGTTTTTATTGTTATTTTATGACCTACATTTTTGGGTTACACATGAAAATGTTAATTTCTTAAGAAGCAAATAGTCAAACGTGGAAAGGAAGTATGCATGCTACCGTTTCATTGTGTATCTCTTAAACATTCAATATTATTGGTCCTAGACTCTTCCCTCTCTCTCATCTTCCAAATCAAATACAGTAGTTTCTCCTCAAGTATTTCTCAAATCTGTCCACTTCTTTCCATCCTTACTGTCAGTACTACTCTAGGCCACTGGGTGGACTCTACCTTATTTCAAGGCAGGCTCCTGTTTTTTCTCTATCAACTCACCTCTCCTATTCTAGTGTTGGTTGTGCCAGCAAAGAAGTACATTGTGTATTTCAGTTGACACTGTAGTGTAGATTTCCTTGTGAAAGAAACAGTGGGTACATTCTTTAAACAAGCTTCTTTCTTATTGAATTTCTCTCTCGAGGATGCTCAACCAGCACTTTCAATAACACTATTCTCCATATTTCAGCCAGAGGACTTTAGTTCTCCCTGAATGTCTTTTCTGCAATTATATGTCTTTCTTTTTTATTATATTCTAAACTTCAAGAATGTAAGAATTTTCTGGATCTCTAGCATGATGTTGGGCAAATAAGAACTTGGTACACATTTGATAGATGAACAAAACATTACATTTGATGAAGTAGTTGAAAACAGAAACATCACAAAGATTTTTTTAAAGTGGAAACTTTTAATAAGGGGGTACACTTAGTCATGAGTAGGGAAAAGGTCAAGGATATAATTTTCTACATCCTATGATTGTATTAAGTTGTGAGGTATATAAAATCAGAACTTTTTACACTTAATGCTTTTTAATGCTTCTTAAGTCACATGGCAGGCACTTGCAGAGAAGATAAACATTTATTTACTGTATTTCATGTAGTGTTCAAAGTGCTTTCAAGAGTTCTGATTTGAGAGAACTAAAGAATTTTCATTGGCCCTACCTGATTTGGCTCAGTGGATAGAGCCTCAGCCTGTGGACTGAAGGGTCCTGGGTTCAATTCCAGTCAAGGGCACATGCCTGGGTTGCAGGCTTGATCCACAGTAGGGGGCGTGCAGGAGGCAGCCTATCAATGTTCTCTCTCATCATTGATGTTTCTCTCTCTCACGCTTCCTTCCTCTCTGAAATCAATAAAAATACATTAAAAAAAGAACTTTCATTGCTCTTCCAGCAAAGGAAGGAAGAACCTAGGTTCTTCTTATTACTCCTAGTAAGAATAGAAAGCTATCTTTTGCACTTTCATTAATATTGCTTAATTCCACGATTATCATCAATGATGACTCAATTACTCTGCAGAGTTATTGTATGGGACTATTAGAAAAATCTAAATGCTTCCCATGTCAATTCAGCTAGTAAGAATTTCCTGATTTTAACAGGAACACAGTAGGCTTTAAGATGATTGCCGACTTGAGCAGGAAGATTTCTTATGGAGTCATTAATGTCAAGACCAGTCTAATACATAGGAATAAGAGTAGAAAATTAAGGTATCCGGCTGTCACTTTTATAAGGAGTAATCACCATACAGAACTTGGATTTCTTTTATAAAGCAGGTACATCTTCCCCAAGGGGAGAAATATTGGACAGATTTGAGAAACACACAAAGGGAAAATACAATGCTTCCCTGCTACCCCCTAGATAGTGAAGTTATTAGAATTAGCAGAATCCTCGTGTTCCTTCTACACAAGCAATACTCAATCTAACAGCTCGCGTTTCGTCTCACCCCCACTCCCCGCCCAGGTTACCTGTGGAAGCTGATGTTAATGTGCTTGTTGTAGGTAGTAGCACAGCCCGCCGCGGCGCAATTGGTCGGCATTTCCCTTTCCCCCTCATTCGGCGCCGTCGTGAGCCAGTCCTGAGGCGCTGATTGCTAGGCTGGGCAAGCGAGGCAGGGGAAAGGCCCACCAAGCAGAGTCGTGGGGCGGGGTGGGCACAAGGGGTGTGTATATGTGTGCGTTGGGGGTAGGGGTCAACCTTCCCTCTTTATGAATATGGCCGACTTGAGCCCGCAGAGCCGTCAGTCCCGCAGCGCCAGTCGCCTTCCTTTGCCTTCACCAACATGGCGGACACAACCCGGTCCCCTCCCTGGTCCCCAAAAGGGAGAGGGACTACTGCGTCTCTTTAGGAGCTGTCCTTGGAGCAAAAAGAAAAAGGAAAAAAAAAAAGGAAGAGGTACTATCCACCTCCCCGCCCCCCACTTCTATGATACACTGTCGAGGACGAGATTAAGAATAGACCCGCCCATTCCAACACGCACCCAGATATCCCAATCCAGTCCGAGGTGGGTGTGAGTTGTAGACTGGAAGGACAACCCCTAAAACAGGAAAGGAAAAACTACAAGTCCCACTGGGAATCGCGTGGTCTTAATCGTTATCGCGGGAACTGAGAGCTTGTTTCCGGCCTTCCGTAGGAAGTGACGTCGTGGGCTGAGCCACTTCCGACCCCCTTTCTCGCGAGGCGGAAGAGCTCCATTCGCGGAGGAGCAAGGGGGCGCTAGGGTAGGGAACTGGGTTGCGACGGTCCGGCGAGAGAGAGCTGGGGTGCCGGGAAGTTGGGGAGCACAGCCCGCTAGGTGTCCGAGTAGGGTAAGGCCGTACCGACCGGGTCCATTAGGAAAGAAGGGGCCGAGGAGCAAGGTAATTGTCGGGCGGTTCTCCGGACGGAGGACTCAGGTTGTGTGGAAGGCGCTGCTCTCGGGATGGCGACCGCAGATCCTCCGGCCCCAGCCTCCAGTGGCCTCTCGCCCAAGGAAGAAGGGGAGCTAGAAGATGGGGAGATCAGCGATGACGATAATAGCCAGATACGGAGCCGGAGCAGCAGCAGTAGCAGTGGCTGCGGGCTGTTACCGTATCCGCGGCGGAGGCCTCCTCACCCGGCCCGGGGCGGTGGATCCGGCGGAGGCGGTGGCTCCTCGTCGTCATCGTCCTCTTCGCAGCAGCAGCTGAGGAATTTCTCACGCTCGCGGCACGCGTCGGAGCGGGGCCACCTCAGGGGACACAGCAGCTACCGACCCAAAGAGTCGTTCCGTTCTCACCAGCCCTCCGTGCGGATGCCTTCGAGCTCGCTGTCCGAGAGCAGCCCTCGGCCGTCCTTCTGGGAACGGAGCCACATCGCCTTGGACCGTTTCCGCTTTCGAGGCCGGCCTTATCGGGGTGGGAGTCGCTGGAGTCGGGGTCGTGGAGGGGGTGACCGAGGAGGCAAGCCGGGGGGCAGACCACCTCTGGGTGGAGGACCGGGATCCGGATTCAACGGCAGTCAGAGCTGGCGGGAGCCCTCTCCACCTCGGAAGAGTTGTATCCTTAACGTGGCGGTCGGCCCTGGGTGTGTCACTAAAGTTTCCCTTTAGCGTCATTACTAGGTCTGTGAGATGAGTAACTTCACTGAACCGTCAGAGCCGCTTATTTGTTACTTAAAGTAAGTTGGTCTTTGGTAATCCCCATGTGTCATGCTATAGTGTTTTTAAAGATTGCTTTATTGGGTAGATTGCTTTTTAACATTACCGAGTCATTGTTTGGGGCCAAGCTAGTGGAATCTAACAGTCTAAAATCAGATCTGTAACAGTACTTTAGAAGCCCACGTTTTATTAGCATTTGTCTTTGCTGGTACAGAAACTTTATACGTGAGGTTAACTTGGATTGTTAGAGGGAGAGAAAAATATAGACAATTTGGGGAATAGTGTTGTTTTTTTTAAAATCGTATTACACTTTGATATCGTAAATTATGAAGTTTCATTCTGCAAAATCTTACCGTTTTTGTTTGTGATTTTGATTTTTCCTTTCTTGACTTATTCTTACATATTGGTGTCTTTTAAAGTGGGGACAAAAGACCATATATTATCTTTACCTCCTTAACTTACCTATTTCTTACGTTTACTTTTGGACATTTTATAATTCCTAGTGCTGACAGATTGGGTAGAAAGAGAAGGATAAACTTAACATCATTTTAATTTTAACATATGGGAAGCCATAGGGATGTATGGGAGGGTGAAGATGTGGAGAGGTTGAGAAGCAAAATACCTGATTTTTGTTTCCTCTGACCTTATTCTTTGTTAACTTTAACATTCCTGAGTCTACACAGTATTTATACTGAATAATCAGTTACCTGAAGTTTTGCTATTTTGTGATGGGTTGGTAGAACTATGTCTTGCTTATTCCATGATAACTACATAAAAGTAGTTTACTTGGCACCTTTATTATTGGTTGCAATTTCCATGGTATAATGATTTTGTTAGTATAGTTATTATATATGAAACTTACATATAATGACATTTGTTTGGAAGGCACTCAACATTATTTTTTTATTAGAGCCATATGGCCTTCTTTATATTTCAAGATACAAAGGGGACAAGAAATGTAGGTTTAGGTAAGTAGCAGCAGCTTCTGGTGCTAGTGCCTTGTAAAAACTTATTTCGGTAACCAAAATTTGAGTTAGGAACATACAAGGATTATTTCAGAGAAAATCATGTAGGTATTTAACTTTTAAAGCAACAGAGGATGTTTTTCAATAAAGTTAAAATCCCTGCCTGAGATATTTATTAACCAAGGATTTGTTCATTGTCAATTCTGAATCTAAAAACAGAAAGGTATTTAAGCACATATACTGGTATGTATTTTTTAAGAATGAGAAAATGAAATGTGTAATTTGTGTTGGAGAGACAGAGTTAAATAATTAATATAAAAAGTTCAAATTGAGGTACATAAAAAGGATTGTGGGAACTCAGTTTATTCTTAAATTATTCTGTAGAAAAGGGGGTGATGAGTGGGTTTCCCTACCTCCTTCCTTTGCCTTCCTTCTGTGCACTCTAATATCAATTCGGCCTCTGCCATATACCTTTATTAATTAAGTTCATATGTTTCTATTAAAAAACAGGCATATGAAGTTGTAAAAGTACAGGAAGATAACCAGTCTGATTTCTCTGTTAACTTACTAGAAATGAGCTGTCTTGATGTTTTTCTTTTCACAGATGCTGCATTTAAGAAAAGGATGCTTGTTTTGATCCTCTGCTAATTGCTTTTCTCATGAAGTATCATTAATCTATCCTAGAGGTGATATTCTTTTAAGGATTTGTGAAGAAGAACATAGTTCCCAGCCACTTTTGTATAACATGAGCAAACAAAATTTGTAATGTGAAATTTTATTTACTCAAATTTCTTTCTTTTTAAAAGAATTGTCTTTATTGTTGAAAGTATTAGATGTCCCCTTTTCACCCCCAGTCATTTCCCCTTAACCTCTTCACCTGCCCCCCCCCCCCCCCATTCAGATTTCTTTAAGACCAAGATTGTACTGAGTTTAATTCGTATTTCCATTGTTGGTTATAATAATGACATTTTTATTTTACAAATTTTGCATTCAGAAAGAATAAGTGTTTTTCTGTGGCTCATTTCCATAATCCAGAAGTGAAGCAGCATGAGTACAGGTGGTTGGTGGTGTTTTTTTTTTTTAAACTTCTTTTTTTGTAGTGATTAAGGTATGCTAGATGTAGCTTAAAAGAAGTAGAATAAACCAAATCCTACTGCAGTACTTACTGTCTTTTTAAAAATATTTCAAAATTGATTCTAGAGAGAGAGAGAGAGAGGGAGGGGAAGCAGATGGGGAGAGAGAGAAACATCAATGTGAGAGAAACATCATTCAGCTGCTTCCTGTACTCCCCCTACTGGGGATGGAGCTGGAAACCCAGGCATGTGCCCTGACTGGGAATGGAGCCCCGCATCTCTTGGTGCATGGGATGATGCCCAACCAGTTAAGCCACACCAGCCAGGGCCAGTACTTAATTTCATTCTTAATTGTTTTGAGAGATGGGGAGAGGGAGAGAGGAACATCGATGTGACAGGGAATCAAACTCGCCACCTTCCAGACTGGGGGATGATGCTCCAACCAACTGAGCAACACCGGCCAGGTCATTCTCATTCATTTTAAATTTTTCTTAGTGATAGACACTTAGTCAGTCTTAGCATATGTCATCCTTTGGATGACTATTGTTTTAAACCTTCAAATCTGGTGAGAGCTAAAATATTAGGCCAGTGTCTCTCATCAGTAGAAAGTCATTCTATTTTCACCTGTAGTTGTAAAGGTTGACAGGTAGCTTGTTTTTAAAACCAGGTTTCAGCTAGAAATTGCATCTTGGCCAGCTTAAAATTAAATCCTTTAAGTGTTTGTTTTTAGCTGTCCTGCATAGACAGAAGTAGATTTCAGCCCTGCTGGGTAGTTCAGTTGGTTAGAGCTGGGGTCGGCAAACTGCGGCTTGTGTGAGCCACATGCGGCTCTTTGGCCCCATGAGTGTGGCTCTTCCACAAAATACCACGGCCTGGGCGAGTCTATTTTGAAGAAGTGGCGTTAGAAGAAGTTTAAGTTTAAAAAATGTGGCTCTCAAAAGAAATTTCAATCGTTGTACTGTTGATATTTGGCTCTGTTGACTGAGTTTGCCGACTACTCTAACCTTTAGAGCCTTGTCATCAACACCAGGGTTATGGGTTAGATCCCCAGTTAGTGCACATAAAAGAAGCAACAAATGAATGCCTACATAAGTGGAACAACAAATTAATGTTTCTCTCTTCCTCTCCCCAGACCCCCTTCTCTAAAATAAATGAAAATAAAAATTAAAAAAAATAAGATTTCATTTAGCCTTGAGGATTAGTCAGTTAAAATCATAACTCACTTTTCCTCATTTTTCTGTCCTTATTTCTCACTAAGTGTATTGAATCTTCCTTTTACAACATTATGTCATTGCTATTTTTTTAATTACTGGAGTTGTACCTTTAGATAGCTCCATTGAAAAGTGAGATGTAAATGCAGTTAATTACAGAATTTATGTACAAAGAATACATAACGGTGGGGTAGCAAATAATTATCTGGCTTCAAATAGGTGACATTTGAATTGGGGTCAATTTGAAGAACAGAAAAACCTAGACACAAAGCTATGCATAAATTGTGATGAACAGGGGAAAGATGAGATTGGAAAAGGAAGGCATTATATGCCATTATAAGGATTTTGGAGTCTGTTTTTGGTGAGATACAAAAAAGGGAAGAGATCTGACCAGATTTATATTCCAGATTAGTCTAGGAGATGGCTTGTGGAAGAACTCCAAATATCCAGGCCAACCTTTTCATCTATGTAAAACTATGGGAGTGCATTAGAATGCTCAAAATAAAAAGAGAGGCTATATAATGGAGAGCACCATTACTGGAGTTAAGAAAACTTAAAGGGGAAAAAAAAATCTAGGGAAACAAGTGGAGAATGAAGTTATGGAAGCCAAGAGAGAAGTGGTTTACAGAACCACTACAGAGGTCAGGTAAAAAGTGTTTGAAAACATGGTGAATAAACTCAGCCAGCAGAAGCCAGATGCTGTTGGGTTGAAGAGTGTATTAGACAGGTAATGAGACACTAGTGTTCTTTCAAGAAACGTGGCTCTGAAGAGGAGAGTTCAGAGAACAAATATTTACCAAAACAGTTTTGCTAGAACCATTAAGATTTTCAGTTGTAATTCTTGTTTAGTTTCTAAAATATTTGGTGTTGATTCCCAGTCTTGAATTGGTCATTAGGGAAGTCTTTGCAAGTTGCTTGTCATATAAGTTATTAAACAGAGAAGAAACATTTGGTAACTGTAATGCTATATTCTAGCCAATTCAAATGATTTGTAAATTACATTGTATTAAAATCACATTAAATACTTTTCTCTTGTTAATTTGTAGGCTAGAAAAGGGAGGTGTAACAATTCTCATGTGTATGAATTATTTTGAATAAAAATTATAGTTTGGAACTTTGTAGCCATTTCCAAGAAAGAAGTTATACTGTGTTTATCACTATGTTAGAGAAGAAAATAACTAAAATAATTGGTTTAGGTATCCTTATGTTTAGGGGAAAATGTTTAGAAGATACTTTTTGAATACTATTTAAGAGTTTTATTTTTTATGGTAGAACTGCCTTCATTGTCTTAGTTTATGCATGTGTTAGATGTTAGTATAGTTGATGAGCTCTAAGATTGTTATGTATTAGGTTTTTAAGCAAATGTTTCTTATTCATAAATCAATTGTCAGTGTTCATTTTTTATCTCTATTTTTTAAAAATTGAGACATGAGAAGAAACTAAAAAGAAGAAACTTTCCTCCTGATTATCTGAAGTGTAAATTATCCACATCTGTGACAAACCATTCAGTTTCTCCCCTCTTGCTTCAGAAAGGAATCTTAACATCAGCTCATTATGGGCTCTCCTGATACCTACAGAAAGAAGGATGTTATAACCTAACCAGATGGAATACCTGTGGATACTATGGGTAATAATTGACACTAGTGATTTTGTAAGTGGACTATTTATATGGATATTTGTTAAATTTGAAATATGGGCACTGAATGAAGGTGGGCATTAGCAGCATATATATTAAAGTGGAATTTAGTAATTTAAAAATAACACTTCATCTTGAAAAAGGGAGACAACTCATCTATAACTTAATGTGTTTCTGTTAAATTAACTGGAAAAATTTTGGAAACTGGTTTCCTTAATATGCTGTTCAGCCAAATGTTTTGGAAGATCTCCATCAAGAAAAAATTATTCATCAAAAAGTGAAAACTGTGGGGAAGAAACTTTTGAAGATTTACTGTTGAAGTATAAGCAAATACAGTTGGAACTAGAATGCATCAATAAGGATGAAAAACTAGCTTTGAGTAGCAAAGAAGAGAATGTGCAGGAAGATCCAAAAACATTGAACTCTGAGGACCAAACAAGCACTGAAAATGTCAGTATTATAAAGGACTCAAGTAAAGAATTAGCTCCTGAGGAGAAAACACAGGTCAAAACTTTCCAGGCATTTGAATTAAAACCACTCAGGCAAAAATTGACTTTACCAGGAGATAAGAACCGGTTGAAAAAAGTAAAAGATGGAACAAAACAACTTTCCCTGAAATCTGACGCTACTGAATCCAGTCAAGGTAATGGAATTAAATACTTAAGTATAAGATTGTTCTATTTCTAAAGGGGTACCTAACTACCTGTTTTGGTGGCATTCTTCATTGATATGATTCTAATAATTTATGAATTATTTTTGCACTTTCTACATAGACAGTCATATCATCGAATGATTGCGTTTATTTCATTCTAATTTTTTAAAAACTTAATTTTTAGTATAAGTAATAGTGGACACCTTTGTTCCCAAACTTAAAGGGAATGCTTTTGACATTTGCCATTAAACATGTTTAAATTTTTGTATGTACTGTCCCTTGTTGGATAAAGGAAGTTGTTTTTTCCCTTTCCCCTATTGCTTGTTTGAGATTTTTCAGCATGAAATGGATGTTGAAGCTTATCAAATCTTTTTTCTTAATTATTGAGAAGAGCATGCATCTAATATTTCTTTAATTTATTAGTGTAGTGGATTACGTTAATTGATTTTGTAGTGTTAAACTACCCTTGTGTAGTTGAGATAATCCAGCTAGTTCATTGATATATCATTTTTATACATCATGGATTTGGTTTGTTAATTTTTCTTTTTATAAATGTATAATTTATATACAGTAAAATTTATCTTTTTTTACGTATGTAGTTTTTTGAATGCAGGCATTTGGGTAACCACCACCACCACCACCCTCCAGTTAAGATATGGAACAGTTCCATTAACCCCTACCAATTTCTCCATGCCACTTTGTAGTCAGTCCCTAAATTCCCAAACCCTTAGCCCACCTGGTAACTGCTGATCTCTTTACTGTCCTTATAGTTTTGCTTTTTCAAGAATGTCATGTAGCCCTGGTTGGGTGGCTCAGTTGGTTGAAGTGTTGTCTCATATACCAAAGGTTGAGAGTTCAATTTCTGGCCAGGGTACACACCTACGTTGCTTCTAGCTACTTTCACTTGGCATAGTGTATTTGAGATTCATCCATGTGGTTGCATATAGTAGCAGTTTGTTATTTTTTATTGCTGAGTGTTCTATTGTATGGCTATGCTACAGTTTGCTTATCCATTTACTAGTGAGGGACATTTGAGTTCTTGCATTTCGGACCATTTAAAAGCTTCATAAATAAAGGTTTGCTAATGCTTTGTTTAGAATTTTTCATCTGGGTTCAAAACCTTTAATTTTTTACCTATCTTTTGCTTGCCAAGTTTTAGTGTAAGGTTGTGATGCTCCAAATGAGTTGGGGAGTGGTTTCCTTTTTTTATTTTCTGAAATAGTTCAAGATTGGAATCATTGCTGGGATATTTGATAAATCTTGCTGGTTAAAGTGTCTGGGACTGGATGGAGTTTTTTTCTGGGAAGGTTTTAAAACTACTGACCTATTTCTTTTTGTTCATTTGTTTTGTTTCTTTTTTTTTTTTTTTTCTTTTGTGCCTGTTCTATTTCTTTCTATTTCTGGTTAAGGCAGTTTACATAAACTGTTTTTCTAATAATGTGTCCATTTCCTGTAAGTTGTAAAAGTTTATTAGAAATTATTCTTTCCCTAGCCAATTTGGCTCAGTGGCTCAATTTGGCCTGAGGACCAAAGGGTCCTGGGTTTGATTCCAGTCAAGGGCATGTACCTTGGTTGCAGGCTCCTCCCCAGCACGGGTCCTGATTGGGGTGTGTGCCCGAGGAAAAAAATTGATGTGTTTCTCTCACATCGATGTTTCTATCTTTCCCTCTCTTACTCTCCCTAAAAGTCAATAGAAAAATATCCTTGGATGAAGATTAACAAAACAAACAGACAAACAGTTTTTCTTAAGATGCTTGGCCGATGTGGCTCAGTGGTTGAGTGTCAACCCATGAACCAGGAGGTCACGGTTAATTCCTGGTCGGGGTACATGCCCGGGTTGCAGGCTGAATCCCCAATGTGGGGCATGCAGGAGGCAGCCAATCAGTGATTCTTATCATTGATGTTTCTCTCTCTTTCTTTCTCTCTGAAATCAATTAAAAAATATTTAAAAAAATTATTCTTAAGAATCCCTTACCTTATTTTTTTTAATTTCTTAATTTTTCTTGTTAATCCTCACCTGAGGATATTTTTTCCATTGATTTATTTTTTAGAGAGAGTGGAAGAGAGAAGGGAAGCCGGAGGGAAACATCAATGTGAGAGAAATACATCAATTGGTTGCCTCCTGAACTGGCCCTGCCAGGGCCTGGGCTCAGGCCAGAGAGGAGCCTGCAACCAAGGTGCATACCCTTGATCAGAACCAAACCTGGGACCTTTTGGTCTGCAGGCCGATGCTCTATCCACTGAGCCAAACCATCTAGGACTCGCTTACCTTTTTTTTAAAAAATATATTTTTATTGATTTCAGACAGGAAGGGAGAGGGAGAGAGAGAAAGAAACATCAATGATGAGAATCATTGATCGGCCTACTGCACGCTCCCTACTGGGGATTGAGCCCACAACCTAAGCAGGTACCCTTAATCGGAATTGAACTGGGACCCTTCAGTCCATAGGACAACACTCTATCCACTGAACCAAACTGGCTAGGGCCTCTCTTACCTTTTTAAAAATTATGTATAGCAGTGATAAAATGAACTCTTCCCTTTAAAAAAATTTCCCCAGAAGTAAGTCTATAGTTTTTAAAATTTCTTAGTTTTTAGCCTCTCTCCTGTTAAGATCCTTTTGGGCTATGAAATTTCTACTTTAGCTGCATCTCAGTTTGTAATGTGTAAATTTTTAAAATTCAGTTGTAAATATTAAAAAACTAGTGACCTGGTGCATGAAATTCGTGTACGTTAAAAGGGGGACCCAGAGTCAAGTCCCCGCCCACCCACATGCACCTCAAAATCTCCTGAGACCCAGACCTGGCCGCCCGCCTCCCCGGCCCCCCACCTCTCCGCCCCCCCATTGGGCTAGATCCAGACCCAGCCAGTCCCACCCTTGTCAAGCCCCACCAGGCAGGGGTCATAGCCTCAGGTCCCCTGGCCCGGCACCAGGACGGGGGGAGTGGCCTGAGGTCCTCCAGATGGGGCAGGGGGCGTGCCTTGAGGTCTCCCGTCAAGTCCCGCCAGGTGGGGAACACAGCCTGAGATCCCCTGTCAAGCCCTGCTGGGTTGGGGGGGCACAGCCTGAGTTCCCCCGACCTAGCACTGGGGATGCACCTTGAGGTCCCCTGTCAAGCCCCACCAGGCAGGGGGCGCAGCCTCAGGTCCCCTGGCCCAGTGCTGGGGTGGGGGATGTGGCCTGAGGTCCCCCGGCCTGGTGCTGGGGTGGGGGGAGCAGCCTGAGGTCCCCTAGCCCAGCACCAGGATGGGAAGTGCACCTTGAGGTCCCCTGTCAAGCCCCATGGGGATGGGGGAGTGCGTAGCCTCAGGTCCCTGCTGATTGCTCGTTAAGGCTCCTTATGGGAACTTGGCCTCAGCTGTGGGTGCAGCCATCTTTGTGATGGAGTGATGGTCAATTAGCATATTCTGTCTTTTTAAGGTTCTTTCATTTCTTGATTTTATTTTATTTTACTTTTTTTATTGTTTTAAGTATTACAAATAGTAGTACACATATCTCCTTTTTTCCCCCCCAGTGACCTCCCCCCAACCTCCCCTACCCCCCAGTACATGCCTTCACCTGCCCACCCACCCCCCACCCCAGTGTCTTATATCCATTGGTTGTGCTTATATACATGCGTACAAGTCCTTCGGTTGGTCTCTTACAGCCCCCCTCGTCCAACCTCCCTTGTCTTCCCAATGTAGTTTGACAGTCTGTTCAATGCTTCTTTGCCTCTGTATCTTTTTCCCACCATTTCTTTCCTTTAAAAAGTTTTGCCTTTGCAGACTAGAAATAAACATATAATAACAAAACAAAACAAAACAAAAAAATGTTTGAGTCCCAATTTCAATGTCCAACAGTTCTGAGTCCCCGTTTCAATGTCTAACAGTTCCTTATGTGTACATGTCAGCAGTGATATCTGGATGGTGGGCACATGGTGGCAATGCACGTCCGACCCTCTCTGGTTTGGTCCTAGGTAACCTGCAGCGGTGCACAGCTGCTGACTGCTTGCGTGGCAAGGCGTTGTCAGCGTCTTCCATCTCTGGACTGTTTTTTCCTCTTGTCTTCGTGGTTGGAGCACTCCTGTCAATTCCTCTTTGTTGCAGGAATCCACCTGGTCTTGGGGTTGTTTTCTGAAAATATACAAATATATTCTCGACCACAAGTTAATAAAGGAATCTTTTCTATGTAATTGATTTGGGATCCTTTTTATTTTTGTTCAAACGATTTTCCTTTGTCTTATTTAGACCCCATGTGTGTTTTTAATGGCCATCTTGCTGTTAGCATTACAAATGAAAATTAATTTGGTAAAGTAAAAATTTTCTAGATGTAATTTACTTACAGGATATTTTTCCTTACATGATATTGCCCTACTATTCCCCCCCCCCTTTTTTTTATTAATGGAGGTTTTGGTAAATTTTATAATGCAGTCTTGATAACTTTAAATTTAAATTTTTTTTTTGCCCAAAAATATGACTGCTTTAGGCTCATTACATATTCAGGAATTTTACCATGAGATGAACTACCAAAAGAAATTTTAGTTATTACTTTAAGAACAGCTTTTTGTCCAGTACAATTAAATTTACTTGAATATTCACTTATTTCAATTAGCCTATTTAAATTAATCTGAAAACTTGATTACTATTTTACTGTCAAATTTAATACTCTACCAACAATCTTAGTTTACCCTGTAAATATTAGTGGGAAGGATTATTTGCATTCTTGAGTGGGCCCTGAGCATTCCAGATGCTAGGCTGAATTTAGATATAGGGCAGCTGCTGTCCGTCAAGTCTCTTGTCTGTTACCTGGGTCCGATCTGAGCTGGGCCAAGTGTCTGTCTGATTCTTTTTCTTTAACCTGTAGGCTATTTGGAAGTGCTTAACTTCGAAACATGCAGGTTTTCTAGCTGTATTTTTGTTACTGATTTCTAAGTTAATTACATTGTCAGAGAATAAGATCTATACACTGAGTGGCCAGATTATTATGATCTCTGAATGCATAATCTGACAGGAGTTCGACCAGCAGGCAGGCCGGCCAACCGCCCATGTCTCCTCCCCCTGACCAGGCTGGCCAGACCCCACCCATGCATGAATTCATGCACTGGGCCTCATATATATATATATATTTTTCTCTCTCTCTCTCTCTCTCTCTCTCTCTCTCTCTCTCTCTCTCTCTCTCTCTCTCTCTCTCTCTGAGTGGCCAGATTATTATGTGTTCAGATATCATAATAATCTGGCCACTCAGTGTATAATACCAGTCTTTTGAAAATACTTGTATAGACTTTCTTTATTGTTTAACATATGACAGATTTTTAAAACTGTTATGTATATGTTTGAAAGAAACATATGGGTTGTTAGATAAAGCTTTTTATGTTCATACTAGTGACCCAGTGCACGAAATTTGTGCACATTAAAAGGGGATTAGAGGAAATAATTTAATATTCCTATTTGCCCTTTCTCTATAATAGAAGTGTCAGAGATGAAAGAAAATTAATAAAATGTATATGAAAACCTTCCTCCTGTCAGAGTCTGGGGCTCACCACGGGACCCAGAGTCAAGTCCCCATCCACCCACATGCACCTCAAAATTGCGTGAGACCCAGACCTGGCCAGCGCGGGCCCCCCTGGCCCCCATTGGGCTAGATCCAGACCCAGCCAGTCCCACCCTTGTCAAGCCCTGCCAGGCAGGGGGCATATCCTCAGGTGCCCTGGCCTGGGACCAGGGCAGGGGTGTGTGGCCTGAGGTCCCCCAGCCCAGAATGGGGCGGGGGCATGCCTTGAGGTCCTCCATCAAGCCTGGCCAGGTAGGGGACACGGCCTGAGATCCCCTGTCAAGCCCCGCTGGATGGGGGGCATGGCCTGAGGTCCCCCGTCAATTCCCATCAGGTGGGGGAGGGCACAGCCTCAAGTCCCCCGGCCCAGCACCGGGAGGGGGAGCGCAGCCTCAGGTCCCCGGTCAAGCCCCACTAGGCAGGGGCACAGCCTGAGTTCCCCAGACCCAGCACTGGGGGTGCACCTTGAGGTCCCCCATCAAGCCCCGCTGGGTGGGGGGCACAGCCTGAGGTTCCCTGTCAAGCCCAGCCAGGCAGGGGGGCGCAGCCTCAGGTCCCCCGGCCTGGTGCCAGGTTGGGGGGGTGGAGCCTGAATTCCCCTGTCAAGCCCCACCGGGTGGGGGGTGCAGCCTGAGGTTCCCTGTCAAGCCCTGCCTGGTGGGGGGGCGAGGCCTGAGGTCCGCTGTCAAGACCCACGGTGGCGGGAAAGGGCGTAGCCTTAGGTCCCTGCTGATTGCTTTTAAGGCTCCTTATGGGAACTTGGCCTCAGTTGTGGGTGCAGCCATCTTTGTGATGGAGTGATGGTCAATTAGCATATTCCCTCTTTATTAACTAGGAGGATCTTTCTTCATTTTCTGATCTGCTTGATCTATTACTGAGAAGTTGGTTAAAACCTGCTACTATTCTAATGTTTTTCAGTGCTTGCTTTAAGTACTTTGAGCCTGGGGAATTGACTCATTATTCTCAATATCTTGGAGTGACCTTCTTTATAATGTTTTTGCCAAAAAGGCTATTTTTGTCTATATTTATAGCCACACCATCTTTCTCTTGGTAATGCTTTTATAATATTTTTCATTCTTCCAGTGTTTTCATTCTATACCTCATGTCTCAGATGTCATTTGTGCATAGTATAGAGCTGGATTTCATTTGTAATTTAGTCTGACAGTCTTAGTCTTTTAACTAGAACATGTAGTTCATTCCCCTTTTTTGCATGATTACTGATACTTGGATTTCCTTTGTTTTTTCTTTCTTGGACTCTTGATTATTTTTTGTATAACCTTTTTTTACTACTATGAAGGTTAGTTACTAAGTTTCTGTTATCATAATGGATCTTTTAGTAGTTGTAACATGAATTTTATCAATGTTTAATATTAACCAATGTCTTTACCCTTTCCCTGATATACAAGGGCCAATATTTGTCTAGCTTTGCCCATCTATTTAACATTTTCTTTGCTCATTCTTTCTTCTATGCTTAGAGTATCATATGTTTAAAATACATTTAAAAATTTTCCTTTAGCACTGAAATGCCTCGGGTTCGATTCCCAATCAAGGGCACATACTTGGGATGCAGGTTCCATTTTTGCCCTAGTCTGGCAGGTGCCAGAGGCAACCATTCCATGTGCCTTTCTCACATCAATGTTTCTGTCTCTCTCCCTCTCTCTCCCTCTCTCTCCCTCTCTCTCCCTCTCTCCCCCTCTCTCTTCCTCTCTCTCTCTCTCTCCCTCTCTCTCCCTCTCTCTCCCTCCCTCCCTCCTTTCCACTCTCTCTATAAATCAATGGGAAAATAGCCTCAGGTGAGGATTAAAAAAAATTCCTTTAATGTGTGTTTGCTGGGTGTCAAACTTATTTCTGTTTGCCCTCTTTTAAAAATAATTTTCCTAGGTTTAGAATTCTAGGTTGGTTAATTATATTTTCAACATTAAAAAAAATATTTTTATTGATTTCAGAGAAGAAGGGAGAGGGAGAGAGAAACATCAATGATGAGAGAGAGTCATTGATCGGCTGCCTCCTGCATTGCCCTCACTGGTGATCAAGACCACAACCCAGGCATGTGTCCCAACAAGGAATCAAACTGTGACCTCCTGGTTCATAGTTCGATGCTCAGTCACTGAGCCACGCCGGCTGGGCTCAGCATATTGAAGATATTTTTTTGGCTTCCATTATTGAGTTTGAAAATCATCTACTTAATTTCTAGTTTGAAGGTAATCCATCTTTTTCTGATTGCTTTAAAGATCCTATTTTTGTCTTAATATTCTGTAGTTTAACATATCACAATGTGTTGATTGTAGTTTTTATTTATCTAGTTTGGGATATGTTGTGCTTTTTGTTTTTATTGATTCTGGAAAATTGTTCTCTCAAAATACTGTCCCATTCTCTTTCTTTTCCAAAACTGTGTAGACATGTATTGTATTAAATCATCTCACTTTATCTTCCTTTTCCCTTAATTTCTCTTAAGTTCCTATCTCTTTATAACTCTGCTACAGTCTCTGAAATGCCATTTTCTATATCTTTTAGTTCACTGATTCTCTCTTTACTGGTGTCTATGTCTGATCAGCCTTAAGCCTACCTATTGAGTTTTAAATTTCAGTTACAGGTTTTATTTTAGTATTTTATTTTTATTGTGTTTTCAGATCACTTGGCTCATTTTTTTTAAAATATATTTTATTGATTTTTTAGAGAGAGGAAGGGAGAGAGATAGAGAGTTAGAAACATCGATGAGACAGAAACATCGATCAGCTGCCTCCTGCACGCCCCCTACTGGGGATGTGCCTGCAACCCAGGTACATGCCCTTGACCGGAATTGAACCTGGGACTTTTCAGTCCGCAGGCTGATGCTCTATCCACTGAGCCAAACCGGTTTCGGCATTGGCTCATTCTTTTTAGTTTTCTTTTCTCTGCTTATTTTTTCAAATATATCTATTTCTTTTCTTTTTTAATATTTATTTATTTATTTTTACACTATACAAAATAAATCAGTCTGTGTGTGGTGTGGTCTCCACTTTCAGAACTTGGGTATCAGGGTTCTCTCCTGCAAGTTTTCTGTTGATTATTCAGGAAGTTTTTCTGTATTTTACTTGTAATGTCAGTTTGTTCCTGGGAGCCTGTCCTTGCAGCATTCACTTACTCTGCCACCATTTTAAATTCACCTCTATCTTTATTTCTTTAAACATGTTAACCGTAGGTTTGTTTTGTTTTGATTCTCCCCTTTGCCTGCTAATTTCTTGTATTGAGGTCTTTGTGGGTCTGATTTCTGATGTTTGCTGTCTCTGGTGTTTCTTGTTTTTGGCACTTCCATTTCTTGAATACTTGGTGATTGATTTTTTTTTTTTTAATGAGTTACTCATTTTTCTTGGAATTTTTTTGGTGGGATTTTTTTGAGGCCTGACACGAAGTTGGATTCCCCAGAGAGGATTTGCTTTTGCTGCTGCCAGGCACTTGAGTGGACTTTTGCTCTCAGACCACTTTATATTTGAAGTTTTCAAGGACATTCATATGGTGTAAAGTTGGTTGCAAACCTGACTGGTGACTGATTTTGTTACACATTCTTAGGGACATTTCCCTTCCACCCCCCCGCTTCAATACCATGATTCCAGAAGACAGTTTTGAAAAGTATAATCCAGTTGGATAGAAAAGACACACATAAGTACCATAGAGTAAAATAAAAATTTATGTATGGAAGCCTGCAGTAACACAGAGGAAGGATAAAAAGAAATCCCACTTGGGTTTAGGAAGTTTTCATAGTTACGGAATGTCTTGAAAAATGAGTCGAAATTTTTCCACTTGGGAAGTCAGATGAACTGAATAAGCAGATGAAGTTACAGATCTATTAAAAGATATTGGATTATGGGTGCAATGTGGGCAACATGGTATATTTCTAAGAGTGGTAATATATGGATTTACAAAAGGATAGGTGAGATTGGATAATGAAGGGCCTTGAATATCTTGTGAAAGGATTTATTATTTATTTTTCTGATTTATTGATTTTAGAGAGAGAAGAAGGGAGAGAGAGAATAAAACAACATCAATTTGTTGTTCCACTTGTGTGTGCATTCATTGGCTGATTCTCATATGTGCCCTGATTGGGAATGAGGACCAATTGAGCTACCCGGCTTGCTAAAGAATTTAGAGTTTAAGTATCAAGTGGGCAGTCAGATATTTTTAAATAGGAAAATGATGAGATCAGGTATCTGTTTTAGGAAAATAACTGGCAGCAGTATAAATGAGTTATTGGATGAAAACTAAAAAGAATAAAACTTATCTGAATCAATAAGTTACAGTATTTCTACTTATGCATTTTCTCTTCCAATCTTCAGCAAGACTCAGCTCTGCAATCAAACCTTCAAAATTATTGATCATTTTTTTTCCCCTTCTTTTTTTCATTTCTCTCAACTCTTCTAAACCATCATAATTTTTCAGGCTTTTACTCAGCCTTTATCTCTATTGTCAGCCTGTGAGCTTACCTCTACTTCAAGCGATCTCATTCAACTTCCAGCTTCTCACTTCCTGACTGTAAACTTATATTCATACTGATTTTCACTCCAGTTCCCCCACTCTGAAAAAGTGGTACTTCTTCTCATTTATGGCCACTTTGTTTTAACCTGTATTACTGCCTCTAACTTCTCCCTCCTTCTCTGGACCTTGCTCTATCTGTGTATTTTGATTAATCTTTAACCACTTTCTCTTAATGGGTTTTTATTATAGTCATATTTTAGAGTTCCATCCCAAAATTTAAACATTCCCTCCTTCCCATCCTGCATTCTCCTTTAACTTGTCTTTTTAAGCAGACTTCTGGAAAGAGCGAGTGTTTGCTGACTCTTTTCATTTTACTGCTTATGCTTTCTTAACCCAGCGCAGTCTGCTTTTCCATCCTTACTAGAATACTCATGGCAAGTTTACGTTGAGCTAACTGCGGAATTCATTTTTCATTTTTATTCTTTTTTTTTATTTCATTCATTCAAAAATTAATGGAGCACTTTATTCCAGGCTCTTGGAACTATATCACTGAACAAAATAGTCAATAATTTATGCCTTCATGGTCTTGCATTTTAGAAAGGGAGACAGTAAATAACAGTTTTAGAAAGAGACAAACTGTAGAAGGTAAGTAAGATGGGGTAGTGGGTACAGGTTGCAGTATTTTTCTTTCCCCCCTGTTTGTTTAGTTGAGAAGGTCTGAAAGACAACATCTTAAATGTTTATTCAAGCTTTAGCTTGTGTCAAGTTTTCTACTGCCCTGTTGGCCAAAGCAAGTTACACACCTCAGCCTGGAGCAGTATAGGCAGGCATCACGAAAGGGCATAAATTCAGAAAAGTGTGGAAAATGGGGGCATTGATGCAATCCATCCACCACAAAATGAAATTTTTACAAGTTTGGTGTGACTGTGTGTGTGTGTGAACATAAATGCTATACTGTTGGATATGATTCTGCATCTTGCTATTTCCACCCAGTGATATCTTTTTTTGGTGATCTATTCCCTTTAACTGCTATAAGAATTTCAAGTTATGAATACATAGCGCATTTTATGGTGCCATTTTTGTGATGAATAAACATTTAGGTTGTTTTCAATGTTTCCCTCCTACTGTATTTCATAGTCTGAGATATACCTTTTTTCTCATTTTATTTTATTTTTAATTTTTTTTAAATAAATCTTTATTGTTCAGATTATTACAATTGTTCCTCTTTATTCCCCCCATAGCTCCCCTCCACCGGTTCCCACCCCACCCTCTGCCTTTACCACCCCCTCCCATTGTCCTCATCCATAGGTGTACGATTTTTGTCCAGTCTCTTCCCGCACCCCACACCCCTTTCCCCCTGAGAATTGTTAGTCTATTCCCTTTCTATGCCCCTGATTCTATTATATCCACCAGTTTATTCTGTTCATCAGATTAATTCACTTGATTTTTAGATTCACTTGTTGATAGATATGTATTTGTTGTTCATAATATTTATCTTTACCTTCTTCTTCCTCTTCTTAAAGAATACCTTTCAGCACTTCATATAATACTGGTTTGGCGGTGATGAACTCCTTTAGTTTTTTCTTACCTGTGAAGCTCTTTATCTGACCTTCAATTCTAAATGTTAGCTTTGCTGGGTAGAGTAATCTTGGTTGTAGGTTCGTGCTATTCATCACTTTGAATATTTCTTGCCACTCCCTTCTGGCCTACATAGTTTCTGTTGAGAAATCAGCTGACAGTCGTATGGGTGCTCCCTTGTGGGTAACTAACTGTTTTTCTCTTGCTGCTTTTAATATTCCCTCTTTGTCTTTTGCCCTTCGCATTTTAATTATGATGTGTCTTGATATGGTCCTCTTTGGATTCCTTTTGTTTGGGGTTCTCTGTGCTTCCTGGACTTGTAAGTCTATTTCTTTGACCAGGTGGGGGAAGTTTTAGGTCATTATTTCTTCAGATAGGTTTTCAGTATCTTGCTCTCTCTCTTCTTCTGGCACCCCCATAATTCAGATGTTGGTATGCTTGAAGTTGTCCCAGAGGCTCCTTACACTATCTTCATCTTTTTGGATTCTTTTTTTTTTTTTTTTTTTTGCTTTTCCAGTTGGGTGTTTTTTACCTTCTTTGTGTTTCAAGTCTTTGACTTGATTCTTGCGATCCTCTAGTCTGCTGTTGGGTCTCTGTATGTTATTTTTTTATTTCAGTCAGTGTATGCTTAATTTCTAGTTGGTCCTTTTTCATATCCTCGAGGGTCTCGCTAAAATTATTGGCCTTTTCCAGAAAATTCTTGAAAAACCTTATAACTGGTTTTGTACTCTATATCCAGTCGTTTGCTTTTCTCAATTTCTTTCATTTGTTTTTTTTTGTTTGTTTGTTTTTAAATACATTTTATTGATTTTTTTTTTTTTTTACAGAGAAGAAAGGAGAGGGATAGAGAGTTAGAAACATCGATGAGAGAGAAACATCGATCAGCTGCCTCTTGCACACTCCCTACTGGGGATGTGCCCGCAACCAAGATACATGCCCTTGACCGGAATTGAATCTGGGACCCTTCAGTCCACAGGCTGACGCTCCATCCACTGAGCCACACCGGTTAGGGCAATTTCTTTCATTTGTGACCTTTCTCTTTGTCTCCGCATTTTGGCTGCTTCCCTGCATTGATAAAGTGGCTTTGTGTGCTAGGTGTCTTATAGGGCCCAGTGCTCAGCCTCCCCAGTTACCTTAGGTGGGCACTCTTGGTGCACCCCTTTATGGGCTGTGTGCATAGTCTTGTTGTAGTTAAGCCTTGATTGTTGTTGGTATCACTGTGGGGAGTTGACCTCCAGGCCAACTGGCTGTGAGGACTAGCTCTGTCTATGCTGGGAGAACTTCTGTGCTGGAGACACCCTTATGAGACAAGACTTGCAAAAGCCTCTGTGCACAGCTTGGATGGGGCGGAGTCTCAGGGCGGAGCAGACAGCATTAGTTTCCCGTCAGCCCTGCCCTATTAGTCTCCTGTGTCTCAGTGTCCCGTGATAATCTCTGAAAGCATCTCTGAGAGAAAGCCGCCCTTGAATTTCGCCCACTGCCAGACAGTCCAGTTTCTCCCCGAATGAGTCTGGGTCCCCAGAGTCTCGCCCGGAACTGGAGTTCAGAGCATTCGGGAGCTTTTGTCTCCCTCTATTGAGAAAGCCAGCTGCGTACTTAGTTACCAGCCCCCTCCAGGCGTGCATACTTCGGTACCTCTGCCTTCTGCAGCTCCTCTGAGTCTCAGTGTGCTTTTCTCTTTCCTTCTAGTTGTAGAATTTCCACTCAGCCAGCCTTCCTGTGGTTCTGGATGATGTCCGTTTTGTCTTTTAGTTGTAGTTTTGAAATTGTTGTGCAAGGCAGCAGTTTACATGTTTACCTATGCCGCCATCTTGGTTTCTCAAGTTTCAGTATTTTTTTATTTTTTAATCCTCACCCAAGGATATTTTTCCATTGAGTTTTAGAGACAGTGGAAGAGAGAGGGAAAGACAGAAATATCAGTGTGAGAGAAACACACAGATTGGTTGCCTCCTGCATGGGCCCAGGGAGGAGCCTGCAACTGAGGTATGTGCCCTTGAACCAGAATCAAATCCGGGACCCTTTGATCCATAGGCCAATGATATGTTCACTGAACCAAATCAGCTAGGGCCAGGGTGCAGTGTTAATGAGTGATTAGGATGCCTGAATTTGAAGGTGAGATTTAAACAGAAGTTTTGAAGATGCTGAGGAAATAGCCAAATGGATATCAGGGGGAAGAGGTTTTTAGGCAAATAGAATGAATAGCTAGTGCAGTGATTTTTTTTCTTTTATTGTGGTCCTTGTACCAGCATTGACTGGGAACTTTATAGAAATGCAGACTCTCTGACCCTACTCCAGATACTGAATTGGAAACTCTGGAACTGGGGCCCAGCAATCTATATTTAACAAGCCTTCCTGTTGATTCTAATACCTCCTAAAGTTTGAGAAGCACTGAACTAGGACAGCGAATTTCAATCTTTTTCATCACATGACACACATAAACTAATTACTAAAATTCTGCAGCACATCAGAAAATATGTTTTTTGCTGATCTGACAAAAAAATAGGTATAATTTTGATTAACTCATACACAATGGCTGTTGTTATTTTTTTATTTGACAATCTAAAGGAAAAGAGGTCGGTGCCCCTGACTAAGCAATCAGGTATCACGTGCTTTAAGAATTCTTGTGGCACCTCAGCTGAAAATTACTGAACTAGATTAATGACCCTAAGGCAAAGGGTTAACTGGATTATTTGGGGAATAACAGGGAGGCTGTGCCACTAAAAAGAGAGTGCCGGCTTGTGTGGCTTAGTGTTTGAGCATCTAACCATGAACCAAGAGGTCAGTAGTTTGACTTTCAGTCAGGGCACGTGCCTGGGTTACAGGCTTGATCATCAATAGGGGGCATGCAGGAAACAGCAAATCGATGCTTTTTGCTCATTGATGTTTCTATCTCTCTCTCCCCCTCCCTTTCCCTCTCTAAAAATTAGTAACATATTTTTTTAAAAAAGAGAAATTGAGGGGGATAAATAGTGGGAGAGAAGAGGTCAAAGATCATAGGGATAGATCATGCAGAGCCTTGTAAGAACTTTGGTTTTTATTTTGAATGATTCTTGAGCAAATTCTTGGCATAATTTATTTTATACATATTCTCAAAGGATCAGTATGACCTTTGAGATCTATATTCAGTGATGTTTTTCTCACTAATCTTGATATTTTGGGGTTTCTGTGATACCATACACATCTGGAATTTCTTATTTTCTTTAAAAATTTTCTTGCTAACTTAACTGTTGATGTCCTCCATGTTCTATTTTTCTGGGATGTTTTCAATTATTATGGTTTTAACTGCCACCTATATCATGTTGACTGTCTCTAGCTCAGTTTAGGATACCATGTAGTAATTTTTAAAATACTGCATTCATTTTGGAAGTATTGAGAATTGAAATAATTTTATTGTAGAGACACATTTTATTGGTAGACACAAGACATTGGTGATGTTTTTAACAATAACCTGCTTGGTTTTAAACAATAACCTGCTTTTATACTCTTTGTGTAAAGTTAAATTTATAGTGTGAAATTTATGGTTTGTATACTTGCCTCTATGCTACTTTAAAGGAGGATGCTGCCACCAGTTATAGATAAGCTAGATCCTCATCAATTAATAGGCTTCTCATGTAGGAGCAAAGTTTAGTGCTTTCTACACTTACTACTGAAAGTCTGTTTATGTCTTTATTTTTTTTCATTTTAGTATTCTTTGAAGTATGATAAATTTTGCTGTAATTCGACATGCATTCCTATAAATCACTACCCTGCATAATTTGCACAATAAAAACCACAGGGTTTATGAACAAAATGGAATTAGAGAAATTTAAAAACTGTGTCAGTGACACATGAAAAAAGATAGGAACCTAATAAAAATTGTAGTGCAGCTGTACATGTTAAAAGGGATAAAAAAAATGCTTCAATAATACAATAAATGTCATTTTACTTTGAAAAAGACCTAAAATGTGTGTGTGGCAGTGGAAGATTTTCAGCTTATGAATTATTATAAAGTGGAGCATGGAAGGTTATCTGAATTTGGATAGTAAGCTGTTACACCGGATATGGATGAGTGTGGCTGATAAACATACACATGAACTGAAGTAGTTGGTAGATGCTCAAAGTTTGTGGGGTTTATGTATTCCTACGTGGCTTGGATCACCAGGGGTTAGTTTTCTGCATTCTCAGTGTTTCTTGGAGACAAATCACACTTAAGCAAACATGAAATTTGTGTTATGCTCAAGTTATTTCCTAATGTATCAGTCATGTTGCAACAAATGGACATTTTCAAAATAAGTCTTAAATTTAGCTTATTTGGTGGTTTTCCTTCTACTTACTTTGTCTAGGGTACTTGTTCAGTAATTTCCCCATTTGTTGAATAAATTACCTGTTCTTTTACCAGTAGGTCTTAGGCAATCAAGTTAGAATGTTTGGAACACTGATAGATGAGGGGGGAAAAACTAAACTTGGACTTTAGACTTCATTTGTGTCATCTTGAGGAAAGACTCTCTTTTAGCTTCAGAAGTATATCTCAATGCTATTGTAAATATACTATAACTTTATTGTGTGTAACTTTATTGAGCAGTTATAGGTTAGATAATGCATAAATAAGATTTTGTAAATAACTTTTTCAGAAATCTGGGCCCAAGGCTAGAATTCTGGAAAAATGTTGGTTGGATTTAATTTTATCGGTACTTAACCTACTTGTACTGATGCTTTTCTAGATAGAGGACCATTTCTGTGGTGTATAAATCCAGTACAATCTCTAAATGTTGAGTCATTTCATTTAGAGGTCTGAATTAATTATTTTATCAATGTGTATTATATATTTTATAATGAAGCTTTGCTTGCTGTCTACTTCTACAGTTCTCAATAATAACTATTTTTCGTTTAAAAATCTTTTTATCAAAATAGGCTTTTAGTTTATAATTTAATATTTTGAACCACTAGCTTTCTAACTTTTAGAAATGAGACCAATATGAGAAGTTTTGTCAGATTTTAATTTTCTCTAACAATATTCTTTTGCTTGAGAGATTGAGAAAACGAGACCCTTTAAAATAATTAATATCAAACATTATATAACATTTATTTTAAGTTGATTATAGCTCCCTCAAAGTATGCTGTTTTGTTTTAAAGGATTAGAAGATAAGGAACAAAATTTAGCAAGACGACTTAGTGCCTCAGATATCCTATCTGAAAAGGTAAGATACTACTTTGTGGAATTGGATAGCTCTGTAAGACTGACTGTTGTACTGCTTTACTCTGTTCTTTCAAAAGGGAAATTGTCTTGCTTTTCACTAATATACTTTCATCATTGTGATATCTTTATTTGGACATAAGCTTAAGAAAATCTGGATAGACATCTTGGAGTATTTTTCCACTAGGTTCAATTAAATTGTGTTTAATTGAAGTGTTATTTATTTCCTTACATGCTCTCTTTGTTTGTTGAAGCTTAATTTTCATCCAAATAATTTTCTTTTTTAATTATGGGAGGCATTATGCTGTGTGGGAAAGCTTCAGAGTTAGACAAACCTTTTGGCTGCTTCCTGCAATGCAATGCCCCACACTGGGGATTGAGTCCTCAACTTGGGCATGTGCCCTGATTGGTAATCAAACTAGGACCTTCTGGTTCATTGGTAAATGCTCAACCACTGAGGCATGCTGGCTATGCAGCTGACTGCTCTTGTGTAAGCCTTTGCTTGCCTCTGGTTTTCTTCTTTACAAAATGAGTTTAATGTCATCTGTTCTCTGGGTTTGTTGTGAGGTTCTGTAGGATAAAATACAGAGGCATCAAACACTGTGTTTAACATTTAATAGGCAGTTAATAATCCAAGCCTTTTTTTGTTTTAGTTGTTGAATTAGAGATCTGGAAATAGGTGCATTTAAGATTTCATCTAGTTTTTATGAGTAAATGGTAATGATGCAAAGAGCGTAGGAGCTTTAGGAAAAAGGTGGTCCTGAATTTAAGGGTGATAATATAACAGATACACACACACACGCACACGGAACACATGCACATTCATGCATATATATGTGTATATGTTTTTGAATATCTTCCCAGCAATTTTGTAAAGTAAGTTGACATTATACAGGTTAAGTGACTTGCCTATAGTTACATAGGACTTAAATGTCAGAGCAAAGAGTTGAATGAAGTTCAGTGCCCTTCTTGCTGATCATATAGCTGCTTTAAGTAGCATATAGTTGCACGGTAGAATCAGTGGTTTCTTTCTTTTATTCTAAAAGGAGTAGTTGCAAAAAGTAATTAAAGACTTTCAAGTCTCAGTGGAACAGTGATGATAGTTTTATTTTAAACTCTCTAGATCAGCACTGTCCAAAATCTAATAGAATTTTCTATAATAATGGAAATGTTCTATATCTGTACTCTTTAATATGGTAGGTATTAACCACATGTGGCTGTTAAACACTTGAAATGATTATTGTGGCTGAGGAACTTAATTTTGTATTCAGTTTTGGTTATTTAAATTTAAGCAGCCAGATATGACTCATTCCTACTATATTGGACAGCACGACTCTAGAACTTTAGTACTAAGCAGTAGAATTTGGTATGTTTAAGTGACTATAGAGTAAAAAATAATCATAATAATTTTAAAACTCATTTTCTACATGTATTTCCCAATAGTGGGAAATGTAACTATATCCTGGTTTGTATAAACTGAAGTAATGGTAGTTCAATTAGGGATTTATAATAGTTCATGTAAGGGTGAAACCTGTTGATATAGGAACTACTGTTTCTTTATGCTTAAGAATTAAATAATTTAATTGTGTTTTAGGAAAAATGTAATTACAATTCACCTATAAGAAAAAGTTATTAGGGCCTGGGTGGTGTTGCTCAGTGGATTGAATGTCATTTCAGAGACCAGGAAGTCCCTGGTTTGATTCCTGGTCAGGGCATATACCCGGGTGTGGGCTTGATCCCCAGTAGGGGGCATGCAGGAGGCAGCAGATCAATGTGTCTCTCTCATAGATGTTTCTCTCTCTTTCTCTTCCTCTCCCTCTCCCTTTTTCTCTATCTAAAAATCAGTAAGAACATACTAGTATTTTAAAAAAAAGTTATTAGATAAGTGATCTTTGACCTTTTAAGCTTAGACTTCTGATTTTTTTGCCTCTTCCTCCATACAAACACAAAGAAAAAACATAATTTTGCATTTACTTTTAAGGGGCGGGCGGGGAGGCCGAAGAACCAAACCTCTTACCTTATTCCCATGCAATTCATGCATTCCAATTAAGAACCTCTGCTTAGATTGCCTGACATTTTCAGTTATATTTTAGCTAAAATGTATAGAATTTGATTTATAAAATTCTCTCAAAAGAGGTATTTTCAATCAGAAAAAAGTTCTCAGACATTTGCCCTGAATCTGTCTTCCTCTTTTAGCTTTTCTGAAGAAAAGTCTTGGGTGTTTCAAATATCCTATATAATAAAAGGGTAATATGCAAATTGACCCTAACTGCGGAACGACTGGGAACTGCCGGTCGCTATGATGCACAACGACCACCAGGGGGCAGATGCTTAACGTAGGAGCTGCCCCTTGTGGTCAGTGTGCTTCCACAGGGGGAGTGCTGCTCATCCAGAAGCCAGCTCATGGCTGGCCAGTGCAGCAGCAGTGGCGGGAGCCTCTCCCGCCTCTGTGGCAGCAGTAAAGGGTATCTGACTAACATGGAGAGCAGGCCTAAGCTGTTAGTCAGACGTCCCCCAAGGGCTCCTGGGCTGCCAGAGGGATGTCCACCTGCCGGCTTAGACCCAATCCCTCAGAGAGCGGGGCCATCCCCTGAGGAGTCCCAGACTACGAGAAGCCGCAGGCTGGGCTGAGGGACCCCCCGCCCGAGTGCACGACTTTTTGTGCACCAGACCTCTAGTTTTAAATATTCAGATAAATATTTATAGGTTTAGAACATGTAATGTTCAAATATAAGCAAGTCTTTACATATTTTTTCAACACTATACAGTTATAAAATACATATATTTTTAAAGTTTGCAACTTTGAATCTTGACTTTCAGTGTACCAGTTTTCTGTATTACTCACACGATGATCACTTTATTCTTCATTCCTTATCTCTCCTGGATCCTGGATTGAAATTTTTTTTTTTTTTTTTTTTAGTTCACTGGCTTCTAGGTTTTTATTCTTTTTGTTTGGAAAGCCTAGTTAAATGCTAATCTCTAACCCTTAACTTTCCTTTTATATTTTAAGAATAGTTTATTGATTATTAGAGAGAAGGGGAGGGAGAGAAAGAGAGAGAAACATTGATTAAAGAATGCAACGTTGTCCCACTGCCTCCTGCATGCCCCCTACTGGGGATCGAGCCTGCAACCCGGGCATGTGCCCTTGACTGGGAATTGAACTGGCTTCCTCCTGATGCATATGACAATATCCAGCCTACTGAGCTACACAGGCCAGGCCTTTTTTTTGTATTATCCTGTTTCATCAGTTGTATCCTTTCCCTCCAACCCTACACTTGAACATATTGATCTTCTGTTTGTATTATAGGGACTAAATTAGGGTCTAGGGCTATAGTAAGTAATCTTGTTAACTTTATTTATATTTGCCATTTAAATATTTGCCTTAGAACCAACATTAAATTTTGATCATATAAAAGATTTGACTTGGTGAAATGTTCACATTTAAAAATTGCAACTTTTTATTTTTATTTTTAAGAAACTTGGTGAAGATGAAGAGGAACTATCTGAACTACAACTTCGTCTTTTGGCTCTTCAGTCAGCCAGTAAAAAATGGCAACAAAAAGAACAGCAGGTGATGAAAGAAAGCAAAGAAAAATTGACTAAGATGAAAACCGTACAGCAAAAAGTTAAAACCAGTACAAAAACACATTCGGCCAAAAAAGTTAGCACTACAGGTGATCATTTTTGTTAAATTCTTTTAAATGATTTTGTGTATCAGTATAGTATCTAGATTTTAAGTCAGAAAGTTTTGAGTGTGGAGAATTATATGGCCTTGAATGGAAGACAATCATATGTAAACAGAACTGAGGAATAGCTACATATATACATTGAGTGGCCAGATTATTATGATCTCTGAATGCATAATAATCTGGCCACTCAGTGTATTTGTATCTCAAATGGGTACCAAAAGTATTCTAGACTTTTGCTGGAGATCAGCCACTTATTTGCCCTGAGCTTTCTATCAGCCAGTGCAAAGGGAAAAACTGATCAGGTGCATGATTTACAGTATCTTTGATATCAACTAAATGAGGTACTCAAGAGAATAATCTGTTATGATCTCTGAACGCATAGTAATCTGGCCACTCAGTGTATATCCTCCTATATAATAAAAGGCTAATATGCAAATTGTCCGCTTGACCAGGAGTTCGACCAGCAGGCAGGCCGGCAAACTGCCCATGTCCCCTCCTCCTGGCCAGGCTGGCCGGACCCCACCCATGCACGAACTCATGCACCGGGCCTCTAAAATAAATAAATAAATACACACACACACACACACACACACACACACACTCACTCACTCTCTCTCTCTCTCTCTCTAAGTGGCCAGATTATTATGCGTTCAGAAATCATAATCATAATATGGCCACTCAGTGTATATATGACTTAATGATAATAAAAATTATTTTTAAAGCTCTTGTTTTCTTTTATCCTTTAGAAAATTCTAACTGATAGATACTGATGTTTCTGCATTTTTCATTTAAAGCTAAACAAGCATTGAGGAAGCAGCAAACAAAGGCATGGAAGAAACTACAACAACAAAAAGAACAGGAAAGACTGAAAGAAGAGGAACTGCGGAAACAAGCTGAAGAAGAAGAGAGAAGGAAAAGAGAGGAAGAAATCAGAAAAATTCGAGATCTCTCAAATCAGGAAGAGCAGTACAATCGATTCATGAAATTGGTTGGTGGAAAGAGGCGGTCAAGAAGTAAAGTAAGGAGTGTAGGAATATGAAATCAAAGCACTATTCAAATTTAAGTGTCCTTACCATTTTATTGTATAGATTCAATCAACTGAGAAACAAATTTCTTATGTTTCATACAGCTTGTTATATAAATGACTTTTTTTCGTGAGAAGGAAAGGTAGGTTGTAATTGAAAATGAGTGTTTTATGGTTCTAGATGTTGAAAATAGAAGAAATAAAAGAAAGACTAAAATCATGCTTAGCAAATCCTACATTTAACTTTTTTATCATTTTCTAGTTAAATGAAAGTAGGATTACTAAATTGTAGTGAGGACTTATTCTAAAATGGCTGCTACCTAAGTACAGGGCAGAATTTCATTCATTTTTCATTATTTAGTAATGTAGAGTTAGAAATGTGTCATGCTTAATTGGTAGACTATTTTAAAGAAAGTTAAATCATATAGTAATAGCCTTAGTGGCTATTTATTTATTTATTTTTATATATTTTTTTATTGGTTTCAGAGAGGAAGGGAGAGGGAGAAAAAGAGAGAGGGAGAAACATCAATGATGAGAGGGAATCATTAATTCCCTGCCTTCTGCACGTCCCCTTTGGGTATTGACCCCAAACCTAGGCAATGTTCCCTGACTGAGAATTGAACTCTGTGATCTACTGGTTCATAGGTTGATGCTCAATCACTGAGCCACACCATCTGGGCACCTTAGTGGCTGTTTAGTTATCAAGCATTTGTGAGCCTTTAGTATATATGAATCATTGATAATGACTGAATGACTAATTCTCTTTTATGGATTGCATCAGGAAGTATATCGGAAATTTGATGTTGATATAGTGCTATTAGTGATAATTTTTAGAACTCTGAGCTTTGAGACTACACTTGTGAATGTACTAAGAATAGAGGTGCTATTAAGAGTAAGATCTCTTTAATTCTAGGGAGTCAGGAGTTTCATTTTCTTAAGCAAGGAATTTGTAAATTTGAACTTTTAAAAAACACTTTGATAGAATCTTCATTTAGAGAGAAATAATGTATTTGCACATTACTCCTATATCCATCTGTATAGGTTTTGCTAATTTTTAGTTTGTTATAAACCATCTCTGTGAGTGACATTGTAAGAAGTAAAAAAGAAAATATGCAAATACATTGACCAAGAGTTTCTAGTTTTCAGCTATTAATTTATAGCTAAAATGTAACTTTTTTGGAAATAATCTAAATACAGTTTTCATGATATTACACTTGAATTTATTTAGTTTTTTTTTTCTTTTAATTCTCACCAGAGGACATGTTTTTCTCTGATTCTAGAGAGAGAGAAAAGGAGAGGGAGGGAGAGAGGAAGGGAGGGAGGGAGGGAGGGAGGGAAAGAAAGAAAAAGAGAAACATCAATTGGTTGTCTCCCGTCCTCGCCCCAACTGGGGATTGAATCCCCAGCCAAGGTATGTGCCCTGACTGGGAATTGAACCTGTGACCCTTTGGTGCATTAGATGATACTCTAATCAACTGAACCACACCAGTCAGGGCTTTTCTAGTCTAGTTTTTTATACTGGGAGAGGCCATAGGTATTAAAGATTTTGGTGTTATTTTATAGAGGAACTAGAGGCTGGTGCACGAAATTTGGGCACTCAGCCTGATCTGCACCCTCTTGTAGTCTGGGAGCCCTCGGGGGATGTCTGACTAACGAGCCTAAGCCGTCAGTTGGACATCCTTAGTGTTGCCGCAGAGGTGGGAGAGCCTCCAGCCGCCACTGCTGCACTCGCCAACTGTGAGCCCAGCTTCTGGCTGAGCGGCACTCCCCCTGTGGGAGCGCATTGACCACCTGGGGGCAGCTCCTGCATTGAGTGTCTGCCCCCTGGTGGTCAGTGCACGTCATAGTGACTGGTTGTTCTGCTGTTCAGTTGATTTGCATATTAGCCTTTTATTATATAGGATAGGTCAGTGGTCAGCAAACTGCGGCTCGTGAGCCACGGTTTGCCGCTCTGTTGACTAATGAGTTTGCTGACCACTCACCTAGACTCTCGATTCCAATAATTACAGGCTGCTGTCGTTTTTTGTGATTAAGCCCCTATCCCAGTGGTCGGCAAACTCATTAGTCAACAGAATGGCAAACCGTGGCTTGCAAGCCGCATGTGGCTCGCGAGCCGCAGTTTGCTGACCACTGGGATAGGTAATTATTAGCTCAGCTAACTATGGAGGGTTTCATTTTATTAAAATGTATAGATAGTCCCTGATAGCTTCCATTTTTTATCTGACGATTATCAACTACCTGTCATGTACAATGAATTTCCCAAATCAGATGTGATAGGAAGCTCTAATTGGAGCACCATGAGTTTTGATACTGTTTCCTAGAAAATAACTATTAATTGTTTTATAATTTCTATTCTAAGAATAGACTAAGAAAATGTTGTGAAATTAAATATCTTGTGTAATTAGTCTTCAGATCCTGACCTGAGACGATCCTTAGATAAGCAACCAACTGATAGTGGAGGAGGCATTTATCAGTATGATAACTATGAAGAAGTTGCTATGGATACAGATAGTGAAACCAGTTCTCCAGGTATGAGCTAAAACTCTTAATACATTTGCATATTCATAATTATGAAAAGAAAATGGTCCTGAAACTGCCCAAAACCTTGAAAGAAATGTAATGAACATGAGATTTGTTAGTGGATTGTTCAACTGTAGGCGTTATTGTAAATACTTTGAGAGCAAATTTCAAATGTGTAATATTAACCTTTATTTCCCATTGTTTCTTCTGGCTAGCATTTAAATAGAGAGACAGTGTTTAAACTCTGAACTATTTGGTCTAAAAAGTGAAGATTTTAAAAACAGATGAGTATACTGCTTTATGAAAAAAAAACGTGAACAAACCTTTGATCTTAAGAATCTTTATGTCCAAGATATTTTGAATTTTAGTCAAAAGGATCTTACTTGTTTTTAGGCTTCCTTCTTCCTCCTTCCAGTGATGATACTTTGTAGGAATTAGGAGATGGATGGTGATACTAGTGGCATCTCAGGAAAGACTAGTTAGAACTGGTCAGGCTGTATCTCAATTAGATTACATATTCTAAAATGTGACTCTAACCTGGAGGGCTAGAGACTTGCTTTAGTTGATATTCAGGGGTGATGGGCTGTGAGATAGCTATTTTCACTAATTAAAGCACATGAAACTGAAGCAGACAACTGAATGCATTTGGCATTTAGAACTGGAATACTTATTTAAATAAGACCATATGATCAGCATATTTCTTCCTGTGGTTATATTTGTGAGACCACATCAAACTAGAATCCTACTTTTAATGTGTCTAGACCAGAGACAAGGCAAAGTCTGATTTGGGTAATGTTTATTGTTTTTAGGCTCATGTTTGATAATCTTACATGATATGTTTTGATTTTATAATTTAACTCTCTTTGGTCACTCTTTCATTTTCTTATTTCTAGGTTCTTAGAGATGATTCATAGTAATTCCCAAGTGTTGACAATATTATTAATACTCTGTATTCCTATAAAATAATATTATGATCTGTACTTTTTAAAGAATTTTATAAAAAAGAATTATTATACAGAGGATGTATTTTCTACTCTGTCAGATTTTAACTTTTTCAAATTCATTATAGATATTTTAAAAAGTAAAATGTTCTAAAGGCCAGTGTATATTCCATTGGGCCACAAATCAACCCCATACAAATCATATGGGTAATGTCTATAATGACTTGTGAGACAACTGGGATAAAGAAGAAACATTAGACTTTCTCTAAGGTTGTATAATTATTGGGTAGCAAGAGTAGTTTGAATCTGCAATATTTTATTGTGTCTTAAGAAACCATTTCCTTATTTTTATTTGCTACTAAGGAAGAAGAAATGCTAATAATTTAACTGGAATGCATCAGTAACTATTTCAGAATTATTAAAATGTGAAAAATGTGTACTTTATTGATTAAATGCAGTAGGCAATTCATTTCTAGTCCCATTTGCTTTCTACACAACTTAGTCAATTTCTTCACATTTTTTGATCAACATGAAGGGAAGAATGGAGTCACCATATCACTGTTTTCCTTTAGTTCGGGCACTTTGGCAATTTCGGGAATTTTTTGTTTTATTCCTTAAAAAGTATATCTTTTTAGCACTTCCTGCTCTATTCCCTGTTATCATCATTAGGTGAAAATTAGAACAAAGTGAAAGGCTAACTTTATGGTGATGTAAGGACAATTTTAAATAGGTGGAAGTGGTCTCTTGATGATTAAAGATTTTATTAGAGATTAAGAAAATCTAATTTGTACTCTACCTAGATGCATTTGAATTTCTCCAAATGTACATAAATTTATTCATGTAGAGGTATTTCTGTTATTAAACTCTTAAAAAAATTTTTTTTTCAGCTCCTTCACCGGTGCAACAACCATTTTTTGCTGAATGTACATTGGGTTATTTTTCTTCAGCACCATCTATTTCTTTGCCTCCACCACCTCAGGTTACTGTAAGTGAGAATTGATTAGTTCTAAAAAAATTTTGTTACTTTGTGTAATTTCTAATTTGTTTGAAAACTGGCATGTAATTTATGAGTGATTAGGTTTGAAGAGAGCTTTAAAAAAAAATCAGAATTGTTTACCAAAATTAATTGCTATGAAATCTGTGGACTGAGCAGTTGATTATTCATTGGCAGGCTATACATTTGGTAGATTGTTTCAAAAGAAAAAACAAAAAGAATGTGGAGAAATCACAAAGTCATAGTTATTTCTAGACTGAGAGATCCTAGAGACCAAACTGAATCTTTGTCAGTAGGTTAGAGGGAATCTTGCCATTTCACAGTTCCTAGGTAGACATCTGGTGTCCTCCTGGGAAGTATAAGGTGAGGAAAACATAGAGCAAAGAGTGAGAGAGAAAGTATTTTCCTTTTTTCTTGAACTGTTTTAAATGCCAAGAGTAATACGGGAAGGTATTTGAAGCAAAAATATATTTAAACTCGGGAATTTGGGAAAATTAGTTTTTTTAATAGATACTCTCTAACAGGCCATTTCACAAGGATTTAAGAGGGTAGTGGAGAGTCTTCCTGGCACTTCTTTTCTCTCTTTCTCTCTCTCTCTCTCTCTCTCTCTCTCTCTCTCTCTCTCTCTCTCTCTCTCGTTAATCCTCACCCAAGGATATTTTCCCCATTGATATTATTGATTTTTAGAGAGTGGAAAGGAAGTGGGGTGGGGGGGAGAGAAAGAGAGAGACAGACATTGATGGGGTGAGAGACACATCGATTGGTTGCCTCCTGTACGAGCCCTGACCGGGGCTGGGGATTGAACCTGTAACCCAGGTTGTGCCCTTGACCAGGAATAGAACCCGAGTCTGCAGGCACATGCTCTAACCATTTAGCACTGGCCAGTGCCTAGTGCTTATTTGTTAAGATACTCTGTACTTTGTATTTTCCAGAATTCCTGGTTCTTAATTTTTTATTTTTATTTAAATATCATGGTTTTTCAGTATCTCTACTTGCTTTCAGGTAGTCATCTGGAGAGATAGACCTTATAAAATTTTTATTCTTTAGATTGCTAAATAAAGATAAGAATAGGAATGGAAAAGTTTGTATAATTATCTTAAAGTTCAAATATTGATTTTATTTTTATTGCAAAAATTATACATTTTATGGCTGAATATTGAATTCTTGGATAGTTTTTGAGATTTACAAATACTTACACTTATAGCCAAAATAATAACCTAAAGCTTACCTTTTCTAATTTAATGATGCTTCACAGATAAACATTTGGAATTGGTAAAATTTGCATGGTAATTATTATTTCTTCTTTTTTTAAAAAATAACTAGTCTTTGCCACTTTTGAGCCAGCCTTATGTGGAAGGATTGTGTGTTTCTCTTGAACCTCTACCTCCTGTACCACCTTTACCACCTCTTCCACCTGAAGATCCAGAACAGCCGCCAAAACCACCTTTTGCAGATGAGGAAGAGGAGGAAGAAATGCTGCTTCGAGAAGAACTACTTAAATCTCTAGCAAATAAAAGAGCTTTTAAGCCAGAGGTAATTTAGATACCTGAACCACTAGGTGGTGCTCATGAGCTTACGTTTTTGGAAGCCCTACCCTTCTCTTGTTTTTGGAATTCATTGGACTTTTATAAAGTAGGGTTGTTAAGTGTGGCACTAATTTGCTCAAGATTTTTAAAGACAACAGAAATTTCTTCTTCATTTTTTTCGTGTTTCATATCTGTCTCTTTCCAATTTAGGAAACATCCAGTAATAGTGACCCACCTTCACCTCCAGCTCTGAACAATTCACAGCCTGTGCCAAGAAGCAATCTGTCAATAGTCAGTATTAATACAGTATCTCAGCCTAGGATACAGAACCCAAAGTTTCACAGAGGACCTCGTCTTCCACGAACTGTGATCTCGGTAAAAAAACAAACAAAATATTTAATCCTAGTATTATTCAAACAGCCTTTTAGAAATTTGTATGCAGTTTCACTGTCTTGTTCCCTCCTCCTCGTTTATTTATATACACATATGAAGTCAAATGTAAATACAAATTTATTTTTTATGTATTAATAATGAAATGGGTTCATCGTCTTCACTTGAAAAATGGTGGAGTTTATGATAATGTTATGGGGGAAGCATTATTTTCATCAGAGTGGTATGCTTGCCTCAGTTTTTTTTCTATATACATTGGTCCATTCAGGATTTCTGTCCTATAGTTAATTTTTAGCAAATTATGTATTTTTATTTTTCCTGTCTTTGTTTATACTTTGTTCATGTTTTTCCAATTAATGACTATACTGTAATGTAAGAATTTATGATGTTTATTAAGGAGATGGGAATGACAATTTTTCCTGCCTTGTTTTCTAATGGCTTTTAAGTAAAATAAATGGGGCAAAGCCAAACTGTAATCTTGCCTTTGTTAGGTGAACCAACGTTAGTCTCCTACCATCATATTATAACTGCAAAAGCCAAAATGTTTTAAAAATAATTATTTAGAATTATTAATTTTTATCTCAGTTGTAAGAGTTAATTTAAAGATGGCATTATGGTTCTTTATAGAAATACTGGAGAAAATAAAACTTAATGAAGAAGGTGATCATAGTAGTGTTTTTAAAGACTGAGAATATAGACTATTGTATGTTTTTGTCAGGTAACCAGTATTGCTAGAGTGGGACAAAGTCAGTTTTGCAGTGTAACTAGAAGGAACCATAGACTATCTACTTGGAGCCCATTATTTTTATGGATTGAAATTTGAAGAGGTTAAGTGACTTGTTCAAGGCCATGCAGCTAATTGTGGTAGATCCACGAATAGGATAGAGATACTTTTGTCATCAAGGGTAGCAGATATATTGTCTTTGCAGCTTCCAAAGCATAAATCAGTGGTTGTAACACTGAATGATTCAGATGACAGTGAATCTGATGGAGAGGCTTCCAAATCAACAAATAGTGTTTTTGGTGGATTGGAGTCCATGATCAAAGAAGCAAGACGAACTGCTGAGGTGAGTGCAATAATGAAAGATAAAAAGAAAGATAATTTATTGACAGTCATTAAAGTTTATTCCTCTTTCCCCCAACCCCCTGAAAATTAGACCTCCTAGAGGCATTGATTTTTAATATATTAACTTGTGGATATATTTTACTTGTTAGTACTTTATATAATACTAGAGGCCCAAGGCACGAAATTCGTGCAAGGGGCTTGGCCCTTGCAGCCCCGGTTTTGTCTGGAAGGTCGTTCGGCTGTCTGGTCTAATTAGCATATTATGCCTTTATTATTATAGACAATGAAGCATGTATATATTTAGATAGATTTAGCTATTGAACCCCTTTATTTTTATTTCTGCTTGTTCTTTTTTCAGACTAGTGGATAATTGTCTTCTGTACTAAGGAAATTTACTGTTTTGAAATTGTGTTACATTACCAGAAAGCAGTTTTTATTGAAGTGTATAATCTAAGTGCAACTTTTATCCCTATTCTTACTGCAGCAGTTGTTTAGATATGATATAGTTCAATTATTTTCAAACTGTAGGTCTTGATTACTTAGTATATTATGTAATTAGTTTGTTGGTTAACAACCAGCTAAGGGAGGGCTAAGTGAGTAAAGAGGGTCAAATATATATGATAACGGAAGGGAACTAGACTTTGGGTGATGAGCACCAAATAGAGCATGCAGATGTTGACTTTTAATGTTGTATATCTGGAAATTGTATGTTATTAACCAATGTTACCTCAATTTAAATTTAAAAAAGGAATATAAAATAGTGAAGATAGTCAATTATTTTTTAATATATAAATACTAGAGGCCCGGTACATGAAATTAGTGCCCGGGGGTATGTGTCCCTCAGCCCAGCCTGCACCCTCTCCAATCTGGGACTCCTCAAGGGATGTCCAACTGCCCGTTTAGTCCCGATCCTATCAGATTCAGGATTTCTGTCTATTCTACAGTTAGGATACAGGTAGGATCGGGCCTAAACGGGCAGTTGGGCATCCCTCTCACAATCCAGGACTGCTGGCTCCCAACTGCTTGCCTATCTGCTTTCCTGATTGCCCCTAAGTGCTTCTGCCTGCCAGCCTGATCACCCCCTAACCACTCCCCTGCCAGCCTGATTGATGCCTAACTGCTCCCCTGCCAGCCTGTTTGCCCCTAACTGCCCTCCCCTGCAGGCCTGGTCCCCCCCCCCCCCCCCAACTGCCTTCTCCTGCTGTCCTGATCATCCACAACTTCCCTCCCTTGCAGGTATGGTCCCTCCCAACTGCCCTCCCCTGCTGGCCATCTTGTGGTGACATGGGGGCAACCATCTTTGACCACATGGGGGCAGCCATCTTGTGTGTTGGAATGATGGTCAATTTGCATATTACTCTTTTATTAGATAGGATAGAAGGCTGGTGCATGGGTGGGGGTGGGGGCCAGCTAGTTTGCCCTGAAGGGTGTCCTGGATCAGGGTGAGGATTCCCTTGGGGCATGGGGTGGCCTGGGCGAGGGGCCTGTGGTGGTTTGCAGGCTGGCCACGCCCCTCAGCCACCCAAGTGGAGGCCCTGGTATCTGGGATTTATTTATCTTCTATAATTGAAACTTTGTAGCCTTGATTGGAGCCAAGCCTCCTGCTTGATCCTTGGCTGCAGCCTTTTTTGTTGGGATTTATTTATCTTCTATAATTGAAAGTTTGTAGCCTTGAGTGGAGGCCTGGGCCTGCCAGGGTGTGCAGAAAGCTTGGCTTCCTCCATTGCCAGGGAAACCCAGGCCTCCTGCTCTCTCCATGACTGTAGCCATCTTGGTTGAGTTAATTTGCATACTCGCTCCTGATTGGTGGGCGTGGCTTGTGGATGTAGTGGCGTGATGGTTAATTTGCATATTACCCTTTTATTAGCTAGGATAAATGCACACTAGGTTGCAATGTAAAAAAAATATATATATATATATATATGTATATGTATATGTATACATAAATATCTTAGTATGAGATACGTGAAGGTTGCTGATCTGGTTTACTTCAAATGTTTTCTAGCAAGCTTCAAAACCGAAGGTACCTCCAAAATCTGAAAAAGAAAATGATCCCATGCGAACACCTGAATCTTTGCCTGAAGAAAAGAAGATTGAATATCGATTGTTAAAGGAAGAGATTGCCAAGTAAGTGGCATTTTATGTAATTAGCTTTAAAGATATGTGCTGTTTTGCTAACTAAGTCTGTATACAGTTTATTGGCATTGCGAAATGAATAGTGCATGGTTTTATTCAAGATGCAGAGTTAATATTTTTACAACTCACACAGGAGGGGGAGCCATATGATCATTTGTAGACTTGACTACAGTGATGCACTGAGATCAAAACAGCTTAGAGAAAAAGAGAAAAGCTAATATAAAGGAGAGCTACACTCTCCGCTTTGAAAACGATCTTGGGTCATGCATATTGGTCATCATTGTTATTAGTCAATATGACTAATACTTTTTAGTTTATATTATGAAATAGAAAGCATCTCTAAAGAAAAATAATTTCCATTTATTCTTTGGTATAATTCACCTGTCTTTAATATTTTAGTCGGGAAAAACAGCGTTTGATTAAATCAGATCAGATGAAGACAAGTTCATCATCTCCAGCAAACTCTGATGTGGAAATTGATGGAATTGGCAGAATAGCAATGGTTACTAAGCAGGTTTCAGATGCAGAAGCAAAACTTAAAAAACATAGGTGAGCCTCATTATCTGATTCAATACTGCATGTATCTAATTCTCATATGTTAGAGGGATATCTTTTGTGGTGTATGTTAATACTAAGTACACTATATAATTATAAATTCTTTTTTTTTTTTAATATATATTTTTTCATTGACTTCAGAAAAGGAGAGGGAGAGAGCGAGAGGAACATCAGTGCTGAGAGAGAATCATTGATTGGCTGCCTCCTGCACACTCTCCTACTGGGGATCGAGCCCACAACCCAGGTATGTGCCCTTAACTGGCATTGAACCCGGGACCCTTCAGTTTGCAGGCTGACGCTCTATCCACAAAGCCAAACCAACTAGGACTACAAATTCTTTTATACTTGGTAGAATTTTATAAGGTTATCATTTTGGTGAATTATACATTTACTTAAAGTAATAGTATTAATATTTAAATAAAAATACCAAGACTTCAAAGGATTTTGTCCCTTCAGATTTATACATGGCTTATTTGGAATTTTCTTTAAAACTTCTGGCATGATTTTTGAAATACCTTCTTTAGAGGCATATTTTTATTGTTAAAGATGGACTTGATTGTTGGAAATAGTCATTATCTAGTTTGTTTCAAAAGACACATGGTCAAATCTTGTGTTATTATAAACTGTGAATATAAAGTTAAGGATCATAAACCTCTTGCATGTTTTATGAGGTTACTGTATTGTTCTGGTGTTTCAAAATTTTGAGAACATGTTTGTAAAACCTCAAGTTGAATATGTCGAATGATAGAACGTATTTGAATACATTGCCATATTTGGGGATTATTTATTTTATGGAGGTATAATTGACAGGTAACAGTTTCACGTATACAATGTACGTAATGATTTGATATTTGTTTGTATTGTGAAATCATCACCACAGTAAGTCTAGTTAACATTCATCACCATATGTAGTTACAAAATTTTTGTCTTGTGATGAGGGCCAGTAGCATATACTTGATAAAAATAATTATATCACTTTATGATAGACATTTTTTTCCACTCCAAACACCCTGATTATCATTAACTGATGGAGAGCAAAATGGTTTTAGATAACATCAACATTTCTGAGCTCTGTTCTGCTACTCAGTCCCCTTTTAGATTTAAAAATATGCGTTTAAAAATATAAGGTTCTGTGCAAAGATGGTGAGACTTTCTCTGTCCTGTTTTTATAATTTGCTAACCAGTTCTTAAAATTTAAATCTTGTTATTTTTAATTCTCATTTTCCTGAATCTTTATTGTTGAGAGAATTATAGATGTTCCCCTCTTTGTTCCCCCAACCACCTGGTTCCTGTCATGCCCCTGGTCTTAACCACCCTATTGTCTGTGTCCATGGGTAATGCATATATGCATATAAGTTATTTGGTTAATCTCTTTCTGCCCACCTCCCAGTCTGTTCTATATTTCCATGCCTCTGGTTCTCTTTTACTCATCAGTTTATTTTGTTCATTAGATTTCTTGTTTGTTTTATTTTTATTTTTAGATTCAATTGTTAATAGGTGTGTATTTATTGCCCTTTTATTGCTCTTTTTATTAATCTTTTTTTCTTCTTCTTCTTAAAGAAGACCCTTCAACATTTCATGTGATACTGGTTTGTTGGTGGTGAACTCCTTTAGCTTTTTTTTTCATCTGTGAAGCTCTTTATCTGACCTTCAATTCTAAATGATAGCTTTCCTGGGTAGAGTAATCTTGGTTATAGATCCTTGCTTTTAATAACTTTGAATATTTCTTGCCACTCCCTCTGGCCTGCAAAGTTTCTGTTGAGAAATCAGCTGACAGTTGTATGAGCACTCCCTTGTACATAACTGTTTTTCTCTTGCTGCTTTTAAGGTTCTCTCTTCGTCTTTATCCTTTGGCATTTTAATTATGATGTGACTTGGTGTGGACCTCTTTGGGTTCCTCTTGTCTGGGACTCGTGCTTCCTGGATTTGTAAGTCTATTTCTTTTGCCAAATAGGGACACTTTTCTGTCATTATTTCTTTAAATAGGTTTTTAATTTCTTGCTCCCTCTCTTCTTCCAGCACCCCATAATACAAATGTTGGTACACTGAAGTTGCCCCAGAGGCTCCTTACACTATCTTCATGTTTTGGAATTTTTTTTTCCTTTTGCTCTTTTGATTGGGTGTTTTTTTGCTTCCTTATAGTTCAAATCGCTGATTTGATTCTCGGCATTCTTTACGCTACTGTTGATTCCCTGTAAATTATTCTTCGTTTCAATTAGTATATCCTTCATTTCTGACTGGTCCTTTTTTATGCCTTTGATATCTCATTAAGATCTCTGAAATTCTCACTAAGTCCTTGACACTCTCATTCAGTTCTTTAATCATCCTTATGACCATTGTTTTGAACTCTATATCTAGTAGTTTGCTTGCATCCATTTAATTTAGTTCTTTTTCTGGAGATTTCTTCTATTCTTTCTTTTGTGACATGTTTCTTTTTCTGCGCATTTTGGCTGCTTTCCTGTTTGTTTCTATGTGTTAGGTAGAGCTGCTATGTCTCCTGGAATTGGTAGAGTGGCCTTGTATAGTAGGTGTCCTTGAGTGTGTCACTTATGGATGAGGTAGAGTTGTAATCTGGCATGATCTAAAGCTGTCCTCTGGGTGCACTGGCTCTGGGGCCTCCCAGCAAGAGCTATTGTGTGATCTGCAGATGGCTGCTATTTGTGTTGGGCTTGGAAATGCCTAGGAGAGGCCAAGCTATGAACCTTGGCAAGATGCTGCTAGTGCTGGGCCTGGGGCCACTTATAGAGAGACATGGGGCACACTGAGTTCAGATGCTACTTGTGTTAGAGAGTTTAGGAAAGTTTGAAGTCTGAGTCAGGACAGGTTATTCATATGGAAAAGCCACTGCAAACTGCTTGGGTGGGGCTGCAAATTGGGTAGGGCAAATCTTAGAGAATACCAGGGTGGGGCAAGCAGTGTGGGCCAGATTGATGGAAATTTATATATAGTGCCTGCTAGTCAGGTCTGAGGTGGGAGCACCTAGCACTTTTGTCTAGGAGAAAGCTGCTCCCCCAGTTCTTCCCCTAATGCCAGACAATTTAGATCCTCTTCATATCTTCCTGGATCCTTTCAGAGTTGCTGCTCTAGAGGGAATGAGTTTGAGTGAGTCCATTCATGAGCCCTTTAAGAGGAACTTCCTGGGACTCCAGCAGCTTCCCTTTCACTCAGCCACCATCCCTGCTGGTTTTTACAGCCCAAAGTTACGGGGGCTTCTCCTCCCACCTGATAGTTCTGGCGTGGGGCTGGGACCTCTTACTCCTCATGGGAGGCATCCTGAGCCAAGGTATCTCTCTATTAAAAAATGCCACATGTGGATGTCGATCAGCCAAGGTTCCTGGCCTCTGCCCCTTCTACCAGTCTCAGTGTGCTTTCTTCTTCTCTAGTTGTAGGACTTTCATTCAGCCAGATTTCAGGTGGTTCTGAATGATGGTAGTTTGGTATTTTTGATGTGGTAAACTTTAAATATTGATAGTAAAAAAAGTGATTACAGTGATGAATTAATTCTTAATGTTGAAAAATCATTAATCCACACTAATAAAAGAGAAACATGCTAATTGACCGTACCTTTGCGACACCTACCAGCCAATCAGGAGTGAGTATGCAAATTAAGCCAACAAAGACAGGGTTAATTTGCATATGCAGGCACTGAGTGGCCAGGGCCGGGGTGGGACGTAGGTGTTCCACACCACCCCAGCTGCTCGGGGACTCTGGCCAGCATGGGAAGGCGGAAAGACAGCTTCGGGCCGGAGCAGAAAGGCGGCTCCGGCCAGAGCTAAGGTGGTGTCCGCAGCCAGGGGAAGGAAGGCCCATTCTTGCACAAATCTTCGTGCATTAGGCCTCTAGCAATATATACAAGTTAATGGTTTTTTAAACAAGCTTCAAAAGTTTATCTACCTAGAGTTAATTAAGGAAAGAAAGGTGGAAATTTATAGCCTCCTTTCTAACATCATAGCCACTGTGGTATTATTCTTTCTTTATCCTTTTTTATAATAAATCTTTATTGTTTAGATTATTACAGTTGTTACTCTTTTTTCCCCCCATAGCTCCCCTCCACCTGGTTCCCACCTCACCCCCTGTCCTTACCCCCCCCCGCCCCCACTGTCCTTGTCCATAGGTGTACGATTTTTGTCCAGTCTCTTCCCACACCTCCCACACCCCCTTCCCCCGAGACTTGTCAGTCCACTCCCTTTCTATGCCTCTGATTCTATTATATTCACCAGTTTATTCTGTTCATCAGATTTTTTATTCACTTGATTTTTAGATTCACTTGTTGATAGATATGTATTTGTTGTCACTTTGTGATTCATAATTTTTATCTTTACCTTTTCCTTCTTCCTCTTCTTAAAGAATACCCTTCAACATTTCATATAATACTGGTTTGGTGGTGGTGAACTCCTTTAGCTTTTTCTTATTATATGTGGAGCTCTTTATCTGACCTTCAATTCTAAATGATAGCTTTGCTGGTAGAGTAATCTTGGTTGTAGGTTCTTGCTATTCATCACTTGGAATATTTTTTGCCACTCCCTTCTGGCCTGCATAGTTTCTGTTGAGAAATCAGCTGACAGTCGTATGGGTACTCCCTTGTAGGTAACTAACTGTTTTTCTCTTGCTGCTTTTAATATTCTCTCTTTGTCTTTTGCCCTTCGCATTTTAATTATGATGTGTTTTTAATTATGTGGTCCTCTTTGGATTCCTTTTGTTTGGGGTTCTGTGCGCTTCCTGGACTTGTAAGTCTATTTCTTTCACCAGATAGGGGAAGTTTTCTGTCATTATTTCTTCAAATAGGTTTTCAGTATCTTGCTCTCTCTCTCTGGCACCCGCATAATTCGGATGTTGGTACACTTGAAGTTGTCCCAAAGGCTCCTTACCCTATCTTCATATTTTTGGATTCTTTTTGCTTTCCAGTTGGGTGTTTTTTGCATCTTTGTATTTCAAATCTTGGACTTGATTCTTGGGGTTCTCTAGTCTACTGTTGGATCTCTGTATATTATTCTTTATTTCAGTCAGTGTATGCTTAATTTCTAAGTGGTCCTTTTTTATATCCTTGAGGGTCTCAATTTCTCGGAGGTTTCTAGAAGATTCTTGAGTAACCTTACAACCGTGGTTTTGAACACTTATGTCCAGTAGTTTGCTTTCCTCAATTTCTTTTATTTGTGACCTGTTTCTTTGTCTCTGCATTTCTTTGTCGCTGCTTCCCTGTGTTGATAGAGTGGCTTTGTGTGTTATGTGTTCTATAGGGCCCAGTGGCTCAGCCTCCCTAATTACTTGAGGTGGACACTCTTGGTGCACCCCTTTGTGGGCTGTGTGCACAGTCTTGTTGTAGTTAAGCCTTGATTGCTGTCGGTATCACTGGGAGGAATTGACCAATTGGCTGTGAGGACCAATTGTGTCTGCAATAGGAGAACTTCTGTGCTGGAGACACCCTTATGGGGCAGGACTTGCTTCAGTGGGGTTTGACACTCACTGAGTCTGCCCCCTGAGTGTGTCTCTTATGGATGTGAAAAGTTGTAGTCTGGATGGTCTCATTCTGACCACTGGGTACACTGGCTCTTGGATCTCCAAGGAAGTGCAAAGTCAGCCACTCCCTGAGGCCACCCAGCAGGAGCTACAGAGACATCTGCAGATTCCTCCTCTTTGTTTGGGGTTTGGAGGTGCCCAGATGAGGCCCAACTGTGAAGCAGTGCAAGGTGCTGTGGGGCCTTGGGCATTTTTTTGGAAGCTCTGGGGCTCTCTGACCCAGCTGCAGTTTGTTAGGTTTTAGATTGCAAAAGGCCAAGCCATTCATATGCAAAAGCCTCTGCTCACAGCTTGGGTGGGGTTGTAAATTGGGTGCAGCGGGGTCTCCAGGAATCACCAGGGCAGAGCAAACAGCAATGGCTGACCGACCATCATCCCTGCCCCAAAGAGGTCCCTGGGTCTCTGTGTCTTGCAGCACTGTGGAGGAACAATGATCGCTGCAAGCACCTCTGAGAGAAAGCTGCCCTCGTGTTCCGGCCTGATGCTAGACAGTCCAGTTTCTCTCCATTTGAATCTGGGTCCCCAGAGTCTCGCCCGGAACTGGAGTTCAGAGCAGTTGGTTGCTTGTATCTCCCTCCTGATTGAAAAAGACAACAGAGTACCCAGTTGCTAGCCCATTTCCACGCGCACCTCCATACCTCCGCACTTCCTCACCTCTGCACCTCCTCCCAGTCTCAGTGCACTTTTCTCTTTCCTTCTAGTTGTATAACTTCCACTCAGCCAGCCTTCCCTTGGTTCTGGATGATACCTGTTTTGTCTTTTAGTTGTAGGTTTGATGTGGTTGTGTGAGGCAGCAAGTTCAGGTGTTTACCTATGCCGCCATCTTGGTTCCTCCTATTTATTTTTTTAATCAGAAAAAAGAATGTAATTTGGAGTGTTTTTACAAGGTAACACATATACGTCAAGGAGATAGTGACTATGTAAGTTTTTATATTAAGTATATAATATATGTTCTGTTTTTAACTTCTGAACAAGATATTGGAATTTAAGTATTCTGAACATAATAAAATACATTTAAAACAGTCTCTTTGCAAATGTGTCTTCAGTTTTGAATGATATTTGTCTGTGGTACTATATATTATTATTTCTAGGATGTGCCATTATTTTATACATTACTAAGAAAGACACATGCTGTTAGCTGAACTATGATATGCCATAATGTTGAGACACATCCTGATTTTAGAAATCTGAAATGTGCTTTATAGATGAAATAATCATAATGACCATAATTTTATAAAATTATCAGTGAGAAGTTGTATTTGTTTTAAAAGTATGAAATTAAGCTAAATTTATTTAGATTTTATTTCTTTAATAACTTAACAAATGAAAAGGTTTTTCAAAATTCTTTGTTTTTCTACTCGCTATCCTTTCTATCACATTTCTGTATTTATGATTCATTCTAGATGACAGTCATTTGTTGAGTGTTGAAATATGGTGTCTTCTGGGAAGAATGCCTCATATTTTTTAATCATAATGTTTAGTAGTTGAAAAGATGGAAGTTTATACCCATAAATTTGTCTTTTGTCCTATTTTACTTCTTAGTTCCAAACTTTTATCCATATATTGTTTAAAAATTATACTTCCTTTTCCCCTTAATGCTTGCTTTAGATAAAATGAATTAGAGATTTGTAAGTTAAACGTGCTTGATTATATTTATTAGATGTTTGTTTATTAGCATTATATATGAAGTTAAACAGAACATTCTGCCTAAGTCCTCATTTTTCAGAGTCATATGGGGTCAGATTCAGCCAACATTAAACATTTACTATTAACTTTTCAACTATAATTCACATTAACTTAAGATTTATTTATTTATTATTTTTTTAATTTAATAAATCTTTATTGTTCAGATTATTACAATTGTTTCTCCTTTTTCTCCCCACAGCGCTCCCCTCCACCCAGTTCCCACCCCACCCGCTGCCCTTATCTCCCCCCACTGTCCTCATCCATAGGTTTACAATTTTTGTCTAGTCTCTTCCCGTACCCCCTACAACTCTTTCCCCCTGAGAATTATCAATCCACTCCCATTCTATGCTCCTGATTCTATTATATTCACCAGTTTATTCTGTTCATCAGATTTTTAATTCACTTGATTTTTAGATTCACTTGTTGATAGATATGTTTTTGTTGTTCATAATTTTTATCTTTACTTTCTTCTTCTTCTTCTTCTGTTTTTGTTGTTGTTCTTCTTCTTCTTCTTTTCTTCTTCCTCCTCTGCCTCCGCCTCCGCCTCCTCCTCCTCCTCCTTTCAGCATTTCATATAATACTGGTTTGGTGGTGATGAACTCCTTTAGCTTTTTCTTATCTGTGAGGCCCTTTATCTGCCCTTCAATTTGAATGATAACTTTGCTGGGTAGAGTAATCTTGGTTGTGGGTTCTGCTATTCATCACTTGGAATATTTCTTGCCACTCCCGTCTGGCCTGCATAGTTTCTGTTGAGAAATCAGCTGACAATCGAATGGGTGCTCCCTTGTAGGGAATTAACTGATTTTCTCTTGCTGCGTTTAATATTCTCTCTTTGTCTTTTGCCCTTGGCATTTTAAAGTGGTTCTCTTTGGATTCCTTTTGTTTGGGGTTCTCTGCGCTTCCTGGTCTTGTAAGTCTATTTCTTTCACCAAGTGGGGGAAGTTTTCAGTCATTATTTCTTCAAATTGGTTTTCAGTATCTTGCTCTCTCTCTTCTTCTGGCACCCCCATAATTCGGATGTTGGTATGCTTGAAGTTGTCCCAGAGGCTTCTTACACTGTCTTCAACTTTTTGGATTCTGTTTTCTTTTTGCTTTCCTAGTTGAGTGTTTTTTGCTTCTTTGTATTTCAGTTCTTTGACTTGATTCTTGTGTTCCTCTAGCCTGTTGTTGGGTCTCTGTATATTATTTTTTATTTCAGTCAGTGTATGTTTAATTCCTAGTTGGTCCTTTTTCATATCTTCAAGGGTCTTGTTATATTTATCAGCCTTTTCTAGGATATTCTTGAAAAGCCTTATAACCATGGTTTTGAATTCTATATCCAGTTGTTTGTTTTCCTCCATTTCTTTCGTTTTGTGATCTGTTTCTTTGTCTTTGCATTTTGGCTGCTTCCCTGAGTTGGTAGGGTGGCTTTGTGTGCTAGGTGTCCTATATGGGCCAGTGGGTCGGCCTCCCCATTACCTGAGGTGGACACTCTTGGTGCACCCCTTTGTGGACTGTGTGTACAGCCTTGTTGTAGTTAAGTCTTGATTCGTTGTTGGTGTCACTGGGAGGAATTGACCTCCACGTCAATTGGCTGTGAGGACCTGCTGTGTCTATAATGGAAGAACTGCTGTGCTGGAGACACGCTTATGTGTCAGGACTTGTTTCAGTGGGGCTTTGGTGCTCACTGAGTCTGCCTCTTGAATGTGTCACTTATGGATGTGAGTAGTTGAAATCTGGTGTCGTCTCACACTGACCACTAGATACACTAGCTTCTGGATCTCCAATGGGGTTCAGGTCAACTACTGTCTGAGGCCACCCAGAAGGAGCTATAGTGAGAAATACAGTTTTCTCCTCTTTGCTTGGGGTTTGGAGGTTTTGGAGCTGTCTGACCAGAGCTGCAGTTTGTTAGGTTAAGCTGCGATAGGGCAGGCCATTTATAAGCTAAAGCTGCTGTGTGGAGCTGGGGTGGGTTTGTAGATTGTGCGGGGCGGGGTTTCAGGGAGTCACTAGACTAGGGCGTGGCAAACATCGATGGCTGCCAGTCAGCTGTTTCTGCATTTCCATGTTTCCAAGTCCCTGTGCTCTAGCACAGTAAACAATGATTGCTGAGCGCACCTCTGCAAGAATGTCACCCTCACTTTCTGACCCGATGGCAGACAGTCCAGCTTCTTTCCGTAGGAGTTTGGGTCCCCAGTGTCTCCTCAGAAACTGGAGTTCGGAGTAATCGGGAGCTTGTCTCCCTTCAGGTTGAAAAATGCAGTGCACCCAGTCGCCCACCGCTAGCCTGATTCGAGGGCCTACGTACCTCAGCTTTTCAGCACTTGTGCACGTCTCAGTGCTCTTATGTCTTTCCTTCTAGTTGTAGAACTTCCACTCAGCCAGCTTTCCCGTGGTTCTGGGTGATAGATGTTTTGTCTTTTAGTTGTAGTTTTGAAATTGTTGTACGAGGCAGTAGTTTTGGTGTTTACCTATGATGCTATCTTGGTTTCTCCTACATTAACTTAGATTTAAATGATTTTTTTAAAAAAAGATCAGACCTATAGTTACTTTTATAAAATGTAACTGCCTATTTAAATACCTGTATGATTTATGAGAATAAAAATATTAATCTTTTAAAACTCTCACCTGTGTAGCGTAAATATATATTTAAAAATGAGCTATTGCTTTGTAATTTTTTTTTCTAAATATATTTTATTAAGTTTTTACAGAGAGGAAGGGAGAGGGATAGAGAGCTAGAAACATCGATGAGAGAGAAACATCGATCAGCTGCCTCCTGCACACCCCCTACTGGGGATGTGCCCGCAACCAAGGTGTACATGCCCTTGACCAGAATTGAACCTGGGACCCTTGAGTCCGCAGGCCGATGCTCTATCCACTGAGCAACACCAGTCAGGGCTGCTTTGTAATTTTTATTCTGATGGTATTTAGTCTACTAGTTTAAAAAAATACTAATGAGGATTTTGTTACTTTTAAATTAGGATTCTCTTGATGAAAGATGAATCTGTTTTAAAGCATCTAGTACAGCAAGAAGCTAAGAAGAAAGAATCTGTTCGAAATGCTGAAACTAAGATTGCCAAACTTACAGAACAGCTTCAAGCAACAGAGAAATTTCTCAATGTCAACAGAATATTTTTGAAGAAGCTTCAGGAACAAGTAATGTTCTTTTTTTAAATTAAAATATTGTAGTCTCATGTTTACTACCCATTTTTTATGGGACAAATTTTTAATAAAATAATGTTCTCCCTTGAGACATAATATTGGAATATTTATATTTTCCGTTGAATACCCTGCTGTGTTAAAAAGTTATTTCTTATTCTAAGTTTTACATTTACATTTTTAGAATTATCCTTTGTTTTCAGATTCACAAAGTGCAACAGCGTGTTACAGTTAAAAAAGCTTTGACTCTAAAGTATGGAGAAGAGTTTGCTCGGGCAAAGGCAGTGGCTAGTAAAGAAATAGGAAAACGAAAACTGGAACAAGATCGCTTTGGAGTAAGTTGTTTGTAGAAATATTTTATTTTTGGAAGGCAGAAAGTTTTTATGATAGTTTTGAGGGTAAGAGATAGATAAAATAATTCATTCCTGCATATTGAAATAGAATAAGATTAAAGCTTTGTTTTCAGATGTCATCCAAGTTTTTGGAACCTTGTTTATTTATTTTGTCTTTGTTTTTTTGTTTTATAGATTATCTAGCAAAAATGTTGGAGACTCGTAAAACTGTTTTATGCTCGTTATCTAGTTTTATAATGTTGGCATTGTATTGTGGGGATAGCACAGTTACCAGAAATTGTTTATAAAATCATAGCGATATAAAATATTTATATCATTTTTTCCCCCCAGCCAAACAAAATGATGAGACTGGACAGTTCTCCAGTATCAAGTCCAAGAAAGCATTCAGCAGAACTAATCGCTATGGAAAAAAGACGATTACAAAAGCTAGAATATGAATATGCTCTGAAAATTCAAAAACTAAAAGAAGCTCGGGCCCTTAAAGCAAAGGAACAACAAAATATCGCTCCAGTTGTGGAAGAGGAACCTGAATTTTCTTTACCTCAACCCTCACTTCACGATCTGACTCAAGATAAATTGAGTCTGGACACTGAGGAAAATGATGTTGATGATGAGATTTTGTCTGGGTCAAACAGGGAACGAAGAAGATCCTTCTTAGAATCCAATTCTTTTACTAAACCTAACCTTAAGCACACTGATACACCTAACAAAGAGTGCGTAAACAAAGCTAAGAACATGGTAGAAAAACCAGAACTTTTTCTAGGGTTAAAAATTGGTGAATTGCAAAAATTATATTCAAAAGCTGACAGCTTAAAACAACTGATTTTAAAAACCACAACAGGCATTACAGGAAAGGTTTTGTGTGGTCAGGTAACAGAACATTTCATATTCTTTTAAAAAATAAAGAATTCACCCTAGCCTTATTTGCCTTATGAAGTTATTGTTTTCTTTTGCAGGAGATTTCTGTGGATGTAGATTTTATGACAGCACAGAATAAAACAACAGAAGTGAAGCCTTGTCCTTTTAGTCCCTACCACAGCCCTCTTCTGGTTTTTAAGTCCTACAGGTATAAAAGAAAGATTCAGTGAACTTCAGTTTCAGGATTACTCCTGTTTTTTATATCAGCTTTGAATATTTGATGATAATGAAAAAAGAAATTGAATCATGGTCACTGAAAAATGAATTTGCTCTTTTAGGAAAAGTAAAAATTAAGTGTCTTGTCATATACAAACCATATCAGGAAGTAAGGGTTAGCTCACACTTGGGTTTATTAACTGTTATCAGATTTTAATTTCTTGCTACTGGTGGAATTGTGAATTCTCGTTTATTGCCTGATAGAGATTATAGGAAAAAAAATAACGAGTCCTATAAGAATTTTTTATTTTACTGTTACCATGTGTAAGGAATGCATTGGCCAGCTCTCATAAAGTTGATTTAGGTATTCTCAGATGATTAATTTTGTAGGAGGTTGTATTTGTCTTTAAAACTTCTACAAGTTGTGAGCCTGTTAAATGGGTATGATTCAATTGTAAAACTGTAAAGCACCTATTAGGTAGTATAGATTTTTTCCCTAGTTTTTTGTTGGCTGGTGATGTGTGTAAGAAATACCAGCATTATGTAGTATTTTATTATGTGATGTGAAAACACTACTTTTAAAATACAGAGTTTTTTGTTTTTTATTTCAGGTCTTTTATGTTCTGGGTATAAAAGTGGTTTGTCCCTATCACTTTATATTCTGGGGGTGGAGGGTCACTATTAAGTAATTAAGTATAGAAATTTTAGTTGGGAAGGAAAAATGAAAAATTTTCTAGGTTATGTTTATGAAGCATAATATGTCCATCTCTCTTCTTAGATTTAGTCCATACTATCGAACTAAGGAGAAACTTCCCTTAAGCTCAGTATCATACAGTAATATGATTGAACCGGATCAGTGTTTCTGCCGTTTTGATTTAACAGGAACCTGTAATGATGACGATTGTCAGTGGTGAGTAGTTTTAATATGTGAACATTTTATAATCTAAAAGACAGTTGTGGTTATTTGGGCTTTGATATGTACATGATTATCTTTTCTGTGTTGTCCTTTTATTTTAGGCAGCATACACAAGACTATATGCTTAGCCGAAAACAGCTATTCCAGGACATTCTGTCATATAATCTGTCTTTGATTGGTTGTTCCGAGACAAGCAGTGATGAAGAAATTGCTGCTGCAGCAGGTTATTAAAGACCTCTTTTTGTTCCCCAAGTGAAAATTTGAATTTAGGCAATTTAAAAATGTAACATTCAGTTTTTTTGACATCTTTTAATTGCTATCATAATTCAGTATATTGACCTATGACTCTTTATCTAGATCTTCTCTGTCCAATACAGTAGTCACTAGCCACATGTTGCTATTCAAATCTAAATTAAAATGTACTCTATCAAATCACACTAGCCACATTTAAGTGCCCAATAGCCACTATTGAGTTCAGTAGCTCAGTGGTGGTCAGTGCTTACCGGTAGGACAGTGCAAGATATAAGACCTTTCTATCGTTGCAGAAAGTCATTTGGATGGAACGCAACTAAATGGTTTAGTTTATTTGGAAGAATATATAAACATTTGTATAGAAATTTTAGTAATGATTTTAAAATAAAGCTCTTTTATTTTTCAAAAATAAAGGAGAGTTGGAAGTTTAAAGATGTTTATAGTTTCATATTCTACAATGAGATCAAAAGGACTTTGTACACTTTGATATTGTCAAAAGCATAGGTTATTGTCAGACATTAGGAGTAAATGTTAAATTTTTCACTAGATTTAGTGCCAGGTATTAAGTTTATTAAATCGTTATCACAACCAAAGTGATTATAAAGTCACTGAATCTAATCATTCCCTCTTTAGGACTTTAATTTTCACTTGTTTAGTTTGTTTCAAGAAATATACATATTTTTTTCAGCTCAAATTGGAATGCATAATGTGGTAAGATTTGCATAGTTAAGATGTTGTGGTCTTTGCCCTCTAGAAGCTGTATGTATTTTTGATTACTATCATATACTTTTCTTTAATTCTTAAACTGTTCTTCACTTCATACTCTTTAATTAGCCTCTTCTCTGAAATCCATGTTTTTTATACTTTTTATGACAATAGCATTGGTCTAATTTCAGAAAAATATGTTGAGAAACTTTTTGGAGTAAACAAAGATCGAATGTCAATGGACCAGATGGCGGTTCTTCTTGTTAGCAATATCAATGAAAGTAAAGGCCATAGTGAGTATATATGTCTCCCCCTCTCACAAAAGGATATTGTCGTGTTTTTATGACACCAAATTTTTTGGCATTATGTTCTCATTATAAAAAAGTTATATAAGATGTCCCAAAAAATGCATACACACACTTTGAATAATTATAAAGGCAGTATTTTTAAAATATATTTCATTTTCAAAATTGAGCTATCAGCTGTTAATGTGCGTATACATTTTTTGGGGGACACCCTGTGTATATGTCATTTCTAACACAACAGAATAAATTTAGCTCTTTTTTTTATTGTTATTTGGGTAGCCTTCAAAACTATAAAGACTAGCTGTGTCAACTGAGTCTTTCCCTGTCTACTTTAGCACCTCCATTTACAACCTACAAAGATAAAAGAAAGTGGAAGCCAAAGTTTTGGAGAAAACCTATTTCAGAGAATAGTTTCAGTAGTGATGATGAACAATCTGCAGGACCAATTAAGTATGGTAAGAATTAATTTAAGATCCTCAATCATTCAGTTGTGGTGTTCTACTTTACTAATCTTTTTGGTGTATCTACTATTGTAGTTTTTATTTTTTCATTTCTATTTTTGAAAACCAGTTATGCCATTTGGTATTTAAGGCAGTTAGTAGCTCTTCATTGTGTACAACTGCCTCTTGCATTGCAGGGCATTTTGTATGGTCCAGTAAATCCAGGGATGACTCTTTAGTAATTGTGACAACTTCAAACCACTGCCTGGCTTGTGTCTTTTTGAGGGCAGATGTTTTATTTTATTTAAACTTTGATTTGAGCCTGTGTTTTCTGACATGCAGTAAGTAGGCTCACAAAATGAATGAATAAATGAATGAACAGAGTAATATACGAATGAGTGCCTATTGTGAAGCACATCTTGCATTATAATATCAAGTTTACATAATTTAATTGTTTGCTATTTGTGGATTAGCATATACCTGATAGGTGTATGCTCTCTTGTGCTTATTTACATTAATGTAACACTTTTTCTTTTAATTTAGATATAGTGGAATAAATAATCTTCATAAATTATAACTTTCTCTTACAATTTTATGAGTGTGAATTATTAGATGATGGCACTTACCTTAAAGTAGGGAAACCATATTTCTGTTTGACCCAGCAGAGTCCTAGTTTAAAGATGAGACCAGTTGTTTTTTTCTTGTGTCTGTGGGTAAGAGAAGGTATGAAACTAATGAAATCTTTTTATAGCCTTTCAGCCAGAGAACCGAATAAAAGTTCCAGCTTTGGATACAGTTGTGACTCCAGATGATGTCAGATACTTTACAAATGAGACTGATGACATTGCTAATTTAGAAGCAAGTGTGCTCGAAAATCCTTCTCATGTACAACTTTGGCTCAAACTTGCATACAAGTACTTGAGTCAAAATGAAGGGTAGGTCTACTTCCAGTCTTTGTGTCAACTATTGCACATTTATATTTTTGTGTTTGAGGTTCATTCCTTCTGTGGTAATCATATTTCCTTCCTAGTATCAATGGAACCTTTGTTTTTTTGACAGAGCTAAAGCACTTTATTGTTTAAAAGCTATTAGAAAATGTTTAAGATTAGATCTTTAGTTGTGTGCATGTCTCGGTGTATAGGTAATAAATTAGCTATAGTTTTTAACTCTAGTGAGCTCTTATTTCAAAGTAGGATTAGTTAAAACAGTAAGTTCTCAGTGGTATAAGGATTATTTATTGGGTTTTTAAAAAAGTAGTGTGACAGGTTAAATTTTTTTTGTTAATTTTCATTTGGAGATTTAAAGCTTGTTTAAGATCCTCTAAATTCTGGTGACTTGCCTTGTTTTCTGCATGTAGTATTATATTACATGTATGCAAATAAGGTAAATAGTAATTTATCTCACAATTGGCAGTTTCTTTTGTATAAATTTATATTCTAACTCCTACTTTTTGATAGTTTACCAGAAATAATCTTTTATTATTAGGAATAATCGTTTATTGTCTCAATTTTAAAATGATAATAATTCAGTTTTTTTTTTTTTTTAAACAGGCTACTCTGATTGTCTATCTTAGAACTCAGTATAAAAGCTTTTAATAAGGCAGCACTGCAGAATGCTAAAACACCTTACATACCTGAATATGGTGCTTATTTAACGTGCCCTGTGTGTCATTTCCATGTTAATGGGATAAGTTGCAGTGTTTTCTGACTCATTTACTGAATGAAGGCCAAAGAACTGTACATTATTTTATGAATAGGATCATGAGAGACAATTATCTTCTCTAAGATATAGCAAGACCTTGACCGTTGAAAAGAACTATTATATTGAAAGCTTTGATATTTTGTACTGGCAGTAGCTGGCCTTGAGGGAGAATTGTTTAACTTTTCGCATTCCCAGATCAGCGTAAATCATAAAAAAGGTATTACTGAGTATGGACATAAAGTACATTTGAAGTTGATAATTTAGTGGTTTTATAACACAGTGGTTTTATCTGGTAAATGTTAACTGAGCATCCACATAGAAAGGAATTGTTGGGTCTATGGGAAATAGGAACAAATGTGACAAAATCCTAATCTACCAATTTTTGTTATATGTGTCTAGTTTCTTGGTAGGTTTTAGTAGAAAATGGAATTTAAAAATTGACTCAGTAGAGTAGCCCAATTTAAAACTTTTCAAACATTAAAAAATTTATATCTTCCTGCTTTTCTTTTAAACATGTAGGCTATGTTCAGAGTCTTTGGATTCTGCTTTAAATGTTCTGGCGCGGGCTTTGGAAAACAACAAAGACAATCCAGAAATTTGGTGCCATTATCTCAAATTGTTTTCTAAAAGAGGAACCAAAGAGGAGGTGCAGGAAATGTGTGAAACAGCTGTTGAATATGCTCCCGATTATCAAAGTTTTTGGACTGTGAGTAGAAAAGATAACATAATCCTGTGTGTGCACGTGTGGGTGTGTGTGTATATGTATTTATAACTCTGGGTCATCTTAAATATTGATATATAGCTTAATGGATCATATTCTTTATTTGCATATAGATATGATACCTTTACTTTTGTTGTCCAGTAACCTCAAAACCACTTCTCTGTGTCTAAGTTAATTTAAACTAAACAAGAAGAAAATACTTAGTGAAGAGGCGATTTTTGTTGTTGTAAAACTTTGTTGGTATAGAAAAAACATGAACATTTTAAAACATTTTAATACCTATTCTTAAGCAGTTTTTTAAAAAAATTATTATTAATCCTTACCCCAGGATATGTTTTTATATTTAGAGAGAGAGGAAGGTAGGGAAGGGGAGAGAGACAGAGACAGAAACATTGATCGGTTGCCTCCCATATGCTACCTGACCGGGGGATTGAATCTGCAACCTAGGTATGTGTGATGACTGGGAATTGAACCTACAACCTTTTGGTGTATGGACAATGCTCCAGCCAACTGAGTCACCCTGCCAGGGCTCTTAAGCAGTTTTAGTTTGTACGAAGTTAAGTGAATTTTGTGCAAAGCATCTGAAAAAAATTTTCTTTTGAATTTCTTATTCATGTGAAACATTTTCATGAATGCCAAGAAATAATATATCATTTTTTTTCAATATGTTTTTATCGATTTTAGAAAGGGAGAGAGAGAGAGAAAGAGAGAAAGAAAGAGAAACATCAATGATAAGAGAGAATCATTGACTGCCCCACACTGGGGATCAAGCCCACAACCCGGGCATGTACCCTGACCGAGAATCAAACTGTGACTTTCTGGTTCATAGTTTGATGCTCAACCACTGAGCCACTCCGGCCTGGCTGTCTTCATTTTTATAGAAATAAATATTAATCTGTAATTCATACTAATATTGACCCTGGCCAACATATAAAGATTTGGTGGAAAAATAGGTCTTCCTCATTTTCTGAGAGAATGGTCTGTTTCCTACTCAGGTTTAAACTTAAAATTTTAATGAATCCACCTGTAAAAGAAATACTCACTAATATCTGAACTCTTAGCAGCTAAACTCAGAAGCTGTTAGATTCAGATAACATTCCGATAAATCTATTACTGTTAGATCTATCATTTTCTTGCCAATTGAAATTCAGAACAAATAAGAATTGTATAACATGGTATCCCTTAATGAATTAATTTGCCACTCTAACTAGCCTAATACAAGTACTGAATAGGTGTGAACAGTGAAATATGCTTGATTTTTTTACTTGGAGCCTTGTAGTACCAAATTAATGCTGTTGATCACCACAAGATTTTTAGAGTGTAATATTTTTCCTTAAAATTGTTTGGTCTTAAAGGCCCTTTTAATTTCTTGATTAATTTTTTTAAGTATGTTTTGTTGATTTCAGAGAGAGGAAGGGGGAGGGAAAGAGGGATAGAACATCAATGATAAGGAGAATCATTGATTGGCTGCCTCCTGCATGCCTTCTACTGGGGATCAATCCCACAGCCCAGGCATGTGCCCAGACCAAGAATCGAACCGTGACCTTCTGTTTCATAGGTTGACACTCAACCACTGAGCCACACTGGCCAGGCTGATTAAGTCTTTTTAATTATTTTGCCATCTAGTTCTAATATGAATGCTATTTTTAGAGTTTTTATATAGTCACACACCTAAGCAATGCAAATTGTATCTACACTAATAAAAGAGAAAGATGCAAATGTACATTCGTGATGACAGCCAATCAGGAGCGAGTATGCAAATCAACCCAACAAAGATGGCGGGTTAATTTGCATACACAGACACAGAGTGAAGACTGAAGGCTCCAGCCCGAGCTAAGACTGAAGACTGAAGAGGCTTGGCTTCTCTGCTGTGGCCGGAGTGAAGGCCTGGGTCCCAGGTGCCAGAGGAAAACTGGTGCCGGCAGCCAGGGGAAGGAAGGTCTATTGCACGAATCTTTGTGCAACAGGCCTCTAGTGTGATCATAAATGAATTTTTGGAGATAGATCATGATCTTGCTGTCATTTACCTATTGATTCAAGGAAAGAAAAGATGGAATTTTTTCAGTGATAATTCTGACAGTACATTAGTATTATTCTAGTGTTCATCTGATTTTACTTTCCAACTTGTGGTAGAAGTGGAAATCTAGGTTATAGTACTGGAAGATTAGTTTATGTATATTTATAATGTTCCTTTTTGTAGAAATTGAAGATTTAATATGAGACAGTTTCATAATGAGATATGAAAAATACACATTTTACATCTTATGAAGCATAATTAATTTTATGAAATCTCTTTGGGCAGTTTCTGCACCTAGAAAGCACCTTTGAAGAAAAGGATTATGTATGTGAGAGAATGGTGGAATTTCTGACGGGAGCAGCCAAACGGGAAGCATCAGATATCCTGTCCTTTCAGCTTTTAGAGGCTCTTTTGTTTAGAGTTCAGCTGCACATATTTACTGGAAGATCTCAAAGTGCACTTGCACTTTTACAGGTAAATAGTTGTTGTAGCATTTAATTATACTTTGTAGAGAATTGGCTTTAGATTTGAATTCTTGTTTTACCACTTATTAGTAAGTTGTGTGAAGTTAAGTTTATGATTGTTTCCTCATTTACTTAGTGGGGATAATATCTTCTTTAAAGTGTTTATGAGGTTTAAATGAAACTAATGTTATCTCCAGTACCCACCAGAATAAACTTCAGTATTTAAACAAGAAAGTAAAAAAATTAGTTCATGTGAAAATCTGCCAAATGGATGCGGAGTTTTGTTTGTTTTTATTAACTCCTCTTTATCTTATTAGATTTTTAATAACAAGACACTTAAAATGTTCAGATAAATTTAATCTTTTTCATTAAGTATGTTATGAATCTTAGCATAATAAAATTTGTTAATTTGATATTAATATTTCTAAAATGTTGTTGATTAAAAAAACTGGTGAAAAGTTTTAACGTAGGTATTTAAGAACCACTCCAAAGAAATACAACTGTTTTATTCGTTGTTGCCTTTCATTTGAATCTCAGGAATAGGAGTCATTATTTTAGAAAACATTGAGTTATTTTTTTGTTTACCTAGAATGCATTGAAATCGGTTAATGATGGAATAGTAACTGAGTACCTTAAAACAAGTGATCGATGTTTGGCATGGCTAGCCTACATACATCTTATTGAATTCAGCAGTCTCCCTTCAAAATTTTATGATCCATCTAATGCCAATCCTTCAAGAATTGTTAACACAGAACCATTTATAATGCCATGGCAAACAGTTCAAGATGTAAAGACTAACCCTGATATGTTGTTAGCAGTGTTTGAAGGTAAGTATAAATGTTTATAAATTATTTAATATATCAACTTATCCCTTTTATGGTTCTTCATAATTAAGTAGAACAGATTTATAAATTGCAAGTTGTAGTTCTATGCTATAGTTCAAGATTAAGTATTGAATCAGAAGAGATTGGCATTGGCATCTATGAAGGCTAGGAACTGTACATAATTAACACTACATAATTACTTTTCTCTGATTATAGCAAAGGATATTAGCTAGAAGAATGGATTTGATAGTTTTAATGAGTTGATTGAATTTTTAAAAGCAATTTATCCAGGTGAAGGTTAAAGATTATATTTTATTTTTCAAGTAATATTTGATCCATCAATCAATGAATTTGATTGTTACTATATACTAAATAATTTATCTGCTCTGGGATACATAAGGTATAAAGCCCATTCCTTCCTACTAAGAGGTATATAACCTAGTCAGAAGATAAAATCTATACATTTGACATAATTATTAAAAGATGAGGCCAGATAACTGTGAATTAGTATATAGTCTAAAAATCTGTGCTTATAGAAGAGATTAGAATCTGTGGTTGATACAGTTATATGGTACAGGCCATAAACCGAAAGGGAAGATATTATTGTAGGTTGGCATGATCAAGAAAGTCTTCATAGAAGAATTAGGACTTAGAGCTGAATTTTGAAGCTCAACTATGATGTGACTTAATGGGCCGCTTCAAAGATAGGATCCTTGTTTTACATCTACATTTTCCAAGTGCCTGCAATGTTTGACTTGGTGCTAAGTGCTTTGTATAAATGTTTATTGAGTAAACCAGTGAAGAAGGGAAGGGGAAAAAGAACATTCCTGTTAGGGGAGCTAAGTAAGTAAAAAGCAACAAGTGGATAAGAATTGGTACATTGGATTTGAAGGGAGATTAGAAGAAGGAAGAGTTCTTATTAAAGTGAGTTTTGTGCTAAAGAATAGTAGGAATTAACTTTCATAAGTGGAATGCTATCTACCAAATTTTCAACTTTGTATAAATGTATTAGACTTGATGACAATAGAGGTTCTTGAAGAAAGAAAAAAAAATTTGCTGAAGAGAATGATACCACAGGTAGGAAAACCAACCAGAAACTCATTGCCATAACTGAGGCAAAAAAGGGAGAGAAGACGTAGTTAAAGATGAATTCAGGTTCTTGAGACTAGCAAAAAGGAAAGTGCATTAGTAGAAAACTAATAAAATGGGAAGACTGATTTTGGTCGTAGAAATAGTATTTGTGAATGGTAATTGGTCACCCAATTGGAAATGCCTGTTGGCAAAAGGAAATAAGGAAGATAAGGAAGTGGACCTAAAGTGGACAATTATGGATGGAGAAATGGATTTGGAAGTTAATTAACATAGAAGTTACTAAATTACAAAATGCTTTGCAGTTTTTAATGTACTCTCTCAGTAAATTATTTAGTAGTTGAAGCTATGAGGTATTTCCTCTGAGGACATTAGACATTTAAAACTATAGTAGTTAGAGGTTAAAGGGAGTATATGAGACCAAGAGAACATATAAACAATCATTTAAAAGCAGAGGCGAAAAGAAAAGAAAAGGAAGAGGAAGTATGTCAAATGCTAATCAAATAAAATGAATGTAGAGCTAGGCTTTTAGGTTTGTTTAGTTATGATCCTGTAACCGAACTTCAAATGAACAGTTTCAGAGTGGCATTCACTTACAAATCTGGGGGTCATGCTACCATTGGGCAAGGAGGAAATAATGACATTTTTTTAAAGTTTTACAAAGTAAAACATGATACTATTCTCTAAGAAGTAGCCTGGTCAAGTAAAATATTCTTTTCTTTTTTTTTTAAAGTAAAGTATTCTTTACAAGGGGGAAGTGTATTTTGAAGGAGTAAGGAAAAGATCTAGTTTAGGGGGAGACACTTAAATGGCTGTATGACAGCAGTCAAGGTCTCTTGAAGTGGGTCAGAGAAAGAAGAAAAGGTAATTCTTTGAATTTTATTTTTTTTAGATAAGTTTTAAGGAATTTAGGAAAATGAAGGGATATTTGTTGAAATAAAAATTTTGATAGATGCAAGATCTCATATTGGGTTGTTTTATTTTTACCAGGAAAGTGAGGGTAAGAGATTGAATTTTATGAGTTTGGAGATATCTGAAATATCTCCTTTGGGTAAATGCCAGGAGCTCAGAATAAGATGATGGTCAAGCAAAGGGCTAGACCATCTTCTCCTATGGTCTTTTAGAGTTGAAAGAACAGTCAAATAACTAATTCTATGTTTGATTCATGCTATTGTGATATTTTTGGATAGATGCAGTGAAAGCTTGCACAGACGAGAGTCTTCCTGTTGAGGAAAGAATAGAGGTCTGTGTTCCACTTTACACAAACATGATTGCTCTGCACCAGCTTCTAGAGAGGTAAAACTTTTAATTGGCAAACAGTTAACCTTGTGTTAAAAGTTGATTTTTAAAATATGTATAGCCATGTTTTTTTCTTGTTAAGGTATGAGGCTGCAGTAGAACTTTGTAAATGTTTATTGGAATCTTGTCCCATGAACTGCCAGTTGTTGGAAGCCCTTGTTGCTTTATATTTGCAAACAAATCAGCACGACAAAGCCAGGGCAGTGTGGCTTACTGCATTTGAAAAAAATCCTCAGAATGCAGAGGTTTTTTATCATACGTGCAAATTCTTCATCGTGCAGGTAAAAATGAAATGACTTAGAATGTTTATATGTGATGTATTTATGTTTCACAATTTCATAAATTATTTCAGGCATCAGCCTCTTCAGGATGCTTCTACTGGTCCTTTTGCCCTTTACAAATTATTTTAGATATTCCTTCTCTCTCTGCTGTAAAATACCCTGTGTATAGTTCTACCATTATGCTTATTAAATTGCTTTGTAATTTTGTTTAGAGCTGCTTTGTAGGCTATGTTAAGAACTTCTTGAGGGCAAAGACCATGTCTTACTCAGATTTGGAGCCCCAACACCTAGCACAGTGCCAAACATATATTAGAAGCTTAATAGTTAATTGGTGGCTGCAACTTGAGACTGGTGTATTGGGTGTCAAGCTGTTTAATAGTTAAATTTAATTTGGAAATCAGAATATAGAAATTATCTCTATCCCACCTATTCAAGAAGCCTACTCAAATAGTGAATTTTAGGGGTTTTCCTCCCTTGAAAGATTTTAATTAAACATTGTAAGCCTAACGTGTATTCCTCCTTCCTCTTTTAAAAATAGAATCGAGGGGATAATCTTCTTCCATTTTTGCGGAAATTTATTGCATCCTTCTTTAAACCTGGGTTTGAGAAGTATAATAACTTGGATCTGTTTCGGTAAGTTTGTAGAACTCTTAATTTGCAGAGGAATGAGAGAGTATAGTTCATTGGGAAGACTACAGATTTTTGTGTGAGTGATTGACTACATTTTAAACTAATTTAAAAAAATACTTGAACACCCTCTTAGACCATTAGGAAGACAATAGCATTTAATAGAAATGGAAAGATGTAAAATGCGTTATAATCTTGAAAGACACTAGTGAAGGTTTATATTAACACCATGGTAACTCATTCTGCTTTTAATTTATTGTTATTGTTAATTTTAACATACAATACCATGGCAGTGAATTATCCTGAGACAATAAGTGATTTTTAAAAAATGAGTTTTAATTTATTGGTGATCTAAATAAAGTAGATATAATTTGCCTCATACCGTTTTATTTTTTTATTTATTCTAAAGAGAACTGCTCTCACTTCTGAAATGTTGAGTAAGAAGCTTTATAGGATTCTTTTCTCAACCATCACTTTGTTAGTAACTTACATAGAGCTAACAACAAGGTCACAGCAGATCATGGAGAATGATTTTTTTAAAAGTTCTCTTCCCTTCTTCATCCTCACCTCTCTGTAATGATCAGAACACTATTTTTAATGATTTTGGAGAGGGAGAGAGAGATAGAAACATCAATGATGAGAGAAAATCATCAATAGGCTGCCTCCTGCACGCCCCACACTGGGGATCAAGCCCACAACCCAGGCATGTGCCCTAACAGGGAATCGAACCATGAGCTCCTGGTTCATAGGTTGATGCTCAGTCACTGAGCCACACTGGCCGGGCTATATAAAAACATTTTTAAAAACAACTCACATTTTGTTAAGTCACTGGTCCGTCCACTGTAGAATATTTTGTGAGCATGGCAGTTTTATTGGAGATTTGGTAAAAAAATTTTGGACCACTATTCTTCCCTAGACTTGGGTCTTTACAATCTGTCCTCTTACGGCAGTCAGTTTATTGACAGTGATTTCAGTGCTCTTTTGAAATTCTGCATTATATCTAGATTAATAGTTTAGAATAAATTACAAGAGAATAATTAAAATGCAAATTAATAGAGAAGAATTAAACTATTCTAAAAGGAATTTGGAGATTATTCAGCTTTCCCATGACTTTCTTCCTGTTTAAATTAGATTGCTAAAACATCTCAAACTCCAGCACAGGATAAATCCAAAACTGAACTAAACTTTTTACACACTTGCTGATTTTGGTCTCCCATTGGGCATGGAGATAATTGGTTTAACTTAAAAGATGTTACCAGTTTTTGCTGTAGTATCTAATCAAAGATCTTCAGGTTATCTTGATGTTAACTAATGAAACAGGATAAATAACAGTGTCAAAAAAACATTTGAAAATACGTTGCCTCCAAATAATCTGGTTGTTTACTAAGTCATATTACTTTATTAATTTTTTTGTGGGAATAGTCATAATTCATAATTCATCCAGAGTTACAAGTAAAAGGTATCTGGTGGTGAGTCTTTTTAGGTAAATCTGAAAACCTTATTTACATAAAGTGTGCATTTCTGTGAATTTAGGAAATCTTTTTTTGTTTGTTAATCCTCACCCGAGGATATTTTTCCCATTGGTTTTTTTTTTTTAGAGAGTGGAAAGGGGGCGGGGAGGAGGAAGGGGGGAGAAAGAGAGAGAGAGAGAGACAGAGAGAGTCATTGATGTGTGAGAGACACATCGATTGATTGGTTGCCTCCCACATGCACCCTAAACGGGGCTAGGGATCAAGCCTGCAACTGGGGTATGTGCCCTTGACTGGAATTGAACTTGGCGGGACCCTTCAGTCCACTGGCTGACACTATCCACTGAACAACACTTGCTAGGGCTGGAAATCTTTTTTGAGTCACATATTAGGAGAATGGCAGTAAGTGTAAGGTAGTTTTGGGCATTGTCATATTTACTGATATTGATATAAAAATTTAAATTTATATATATTGACAAAGTTTAGTAATAGAGGTCTGCTGTTAATAGGTAAACCATCTCGAGTAGAAATTATAAAATAAAAAAACTTAGAACTCTAATATTTACTTAGAGTTTGATTTTATCATTTCCTTTTTTCTATGTAACATTTAGTATAAAGGCAGAAAGAGCTAGATGTGGTAATTGTCATGTGTTTCAAATCAATTTGAAGATTAGTAGATAACTATAACAGTTAACTTGGAGATTTCATTCACTGTACCTAGGAATAGAATCTCACATAAATTAGATTTGAATTTATCTCTTACCTCAGTTTTCAGTTGAGAAAACTAATATCCTTAGAAGATACAGTAAGTGATTAACTCTGTGGTAATATAGCTAGTTACGGCCAAGTTGGGATAATGACCTAACTTCTAGATATCCCATTTCTTCCCTTTCTCCCATCCTTCCTTACCCCCAAAGCCTCCATACAGCCTCTTTAATTCATTAAAACTTAGTCCCTTGAAATAATTTTAAAATCAAAGGTAAACAGTTGTACTAGTGTCATTGTTGAGGCCAACGTATTTCCTTTAAAAACATGATTCCTGAAGATGTTGGTAAATATTATACACACAAATTCAAATACATTGGGGAGAAACTTGAATTAGTTAAAGTCAAATAGATTTCATTACTAATTGACTTTTTAGAGTTTTTAAAATCCTAATATGTATGGTGGCATTTCAAGAGGGGGCTATAGTTTTCAGTATTTACCAATCTTATTTGATCTTAGACTTCTTTTGGACTTGTGCCTTATGAGCCAATATGTTATAGAATACACTTTGATATCATGTCTAATATTAAATCTGTAATAGTATGTGTGTGTTTATATGGGAGAGATTGTTTTTATTTTTTTAATCCTCATCCAAGGATATGTTTATTGACTTGAGAGGGAGAGGGAGAGAAAGAAAGAAATATGGATGTGAGAGGAAACATCAATTGGTTGCCTCCTGTATGTGCCCCGGCCACGCCCTGACTGGGGATGGAATCTGAAACCTCGGTATGTGCCCTGCAACCTATTTGGTGTACAGGATGATACAACCTTTTCTTTTTTCTTTCTTTTTTTTTTACAAGTTTTCTTGTAAAACTTTTTTTTAGAAGAAAGCACAGATTTTACCCTGGTTAGAGCATCAAACTGATAATGCCAAGATTTGTGGATTCAATCCCTTGTCAGGGCACATGCAAGAGTCAACCAATGAATGCATAAATAAGTGGAACAACAAGTTGATCTCTCTCAAAATCAATAAATCAAAATATAAAAAGAGTAAAACAGATTTTTATGGGACAATTTTATATATTTGGTTGTCTCATTTGTTATTCTCTGGTTTTAATTAGGTTCAATTAGATAATTATTGTGGTTTAACTCTGGGATTAGAATAAATCATTTTAAGAATGAGTTATTCATGCAGGTATAAAATAATAACTATGTGATGGTAGAGATGTGACCAAAGCAGTGTGGAATGCATGTAAAAATTAAAGTCATTACCTTACAAAAATATTTCAAGGAAATGTACGTTGAAACTGAGGGGTTCTTTTTGTTTGTTTGTCTTTAAAGTATTAGTAGTTCATGTGTGCATAGGCATAATTTCAAACAGTATTTTTCCCCCCAGGTATCTCTTAAATATCCCAGGACCACTTGACATTCCAGCCCATTTATGTAAAGGGAATTTTGATGATGAGATGTTTAACCACCAAGTTCCTTATATGTGGCTGATTTACTGGTAAGACATTATCAGCTGTGGAGAGAAATGTTGCATACTAGGCTAGCACTTGTTATTTATTACTGAATTACACTGTGTTAAAATTAACCTGATGTTAAACTCATTGCAGCAAAATTGAAGGGATGCTAAGGTTTATACATTATTAAAGAAGAACGATCAAAAGAAGGATTCCATTGTAATAATATTTGTAATGTTTAAAATATACTTTGTCATTCCTTTACCTAATAGAATTGAGCTGTAGACATACAATGTTCTCCTTCATTTTTTTAAACAGCCTTTGTCATCCTCTTCAATCAAGCATTAAAGAGACAGTGGAAGCATATGAGGCAGCATTAGGGGTGGCCATGAGATCTGATATAGTGCAGAAGATTTGGATGGAGTAAGTTTAGTTCCTCTTAATAAGAATGGTATTTGGAATAGGGGATATGGTGGGTAAAGGGTGATTGGCTTTCTTTGTGAGAGAATTACTGGCCTAATTATTCTAAATTATAATATTTTTCTTTTGACAGTTATCTTGTCTTTGCCAATAATAGAGCTGCTGGATCCAGAAACAAAATCCAAGAATTCAGATTGTTTACTGATTTAGTGAATAGATGTTTGGTTACAGTCCCTGCCCGATATCCCATTCCTTTTAGCAGTGCTGATTACTGGTCCAACTATGAATTTCATAATAGGGTAAGGACTTAAAACTTTCTTTTTTTTTTAAGACATTTACATAAAAGAATGGGCCTTAAAAATGACAGCAAAACTCCTGTTTTATATCAAGAGAGCTTTTTCTAGGATCACTTTTCTAGCATTTATTCTTTCTCTTTTAAAAAAATTAAATTTATTGGGGGTGACATTGGTTAATAAGATACAGGTTTCAAGTGTACAATTCTATGATACTGTTCTTCTTGATCGTGTTTACTACGTATCTCTTCCAACCGTAGAAAGAGCCCTTTAAGGTTCGATTAAGATGCATATATCAATTATGGTATATTTAAGAAAATTTAACATTGAAGCAAAATTGAAGAGATGTTAGGGTTTAATATGTATTAAAGAAGAAAGGTCAAAAGAAGTAATTGTAATTATATTTTAATGTTTTGCTCAAATAGTTGAAAATTTTACTGAATGAAAAATTCTGTAACTTCACAGTAAAAATGGGCTTAATAGTGTAGCTATTCTTTTTGTTAATATTTTGTCAAGGAAATAGAGCTGTTCATAAAGCATAAAAAAGCTGAAATCAGATGCTGTTTAGAATTTTAAGAGTAGAATTTGACTAATGATAAATTTATAAATCTATCTTCTTATAAGCAATGAAAGGTTTTTTTGTTTTTAAATTTTCAGAGACCCCTTTCATTCTGTGCAATGCATATACATGTTTTCTTTCTTGGGATAGGGTGTATTGCTAATCAGGATAACCAATTATTATGCTTTGTACTTCTATGCCATTCTTTATCCCAGGATCTCAAATCACTTTATGGACATTAAATCATTTACACACGGGCATTCCATGAGCAAGATGTGGCAGGTATTATTAGCCCCATGACTTGCCCAGCTATACAGCAAGTAAAGGTAGACTCAGGAATGAAAACCCGGACTCCTGGCTTCTTGTCAGTGTTCTCAGTCCATGGCTGTCATCACTAGACCATATTTCCTAATTCATGTTTGGAAAATCACTAATAAAATTAATAGTAGGAGCTGTAATTCATAGCATCATACATTATTATAATTTATACATTCATGTCTTAAGACCATTTTGGGTTTCTCATTAAAAAAAATAGGTAATTGGATTTCACATCTTGTTGCATTTATTTTTCCTCTTCCCTCAACCTTTGCAGGTTATTTACTTTTATTTGAGCTGTGTTCCAAAGACCCAGCATTCCAAAACCTTGGAACAGTTTTGCACAATTATGCCAACTAATTCCGGGCTTGCACTGAGGTAGGAAAAAAAATTATTTTGGTTCTCAGCCTAATAGTATAGGCTTTTCATATAAAATTATTCTTAAGCTTGATAAGAACAGTCTGTTCTTCCAGTACTTCTTCATTGATGTATATGACTTCAATTTTAGAGTTGTTAAACAATAGATAACTACTCATGTAAAAGCATAAAAATCTGGTTACTTCGAGAAACTGTGCAGGCAAGGGCAAGGGGGCGTATAATTCAGTAAAGTTCATCTGTGTTTCCTAAGCACATACCATGTATTCTTAGCATAGGTATTGTAAGCACTAAGTGTTGTTTTACATGGCAAAGGAACATTACTTAAGAGATTTTTAAAGTGTTACAGAGATAGTAGCCAACTATATATCTGGGTTGGCAAAAGTAGGTTTACACTTGTGAGTATATGAAACACAGAACTTATTCTTGTATTATAATCATAATCTGCATGTCTTTTCCCATACGAACAAATGTAAACATACTTTTGCTCACCCCTGTATATATTTTGGTTACTATGACTTATTTCCAGGTAGGTCAGTTGATCTCAAGGATTAGCATGCACCAGGAACCAAATGCAGATTCCTGAACTTGAGCTCTCAAATCACATTTGAGAAACATTTATCCAGGGATTTCATACATTCAATTAGAAGGAGATCTCTATTAGGGTAGTTTCTCTTCCCTAATAGAGAAAACTCATTTTTACACTTAAGAATTTTACTTTTTAATTCAAAAAGGTACCGTACATACTAATGCTTTGGGTTTTACTTGTGCAGTCATTCTCACTTGCATCAGTTGTGTCTTCTGTTTCTAAGTTTTAGAAACAGATTGCTGGCTCATAAGGTACCTAAAATATTTATCAAATATTCCTTCGTGTTTCAAAGTATTTATATTCCTCTTAGCATGTTCTCTGTGTAGGAAAATGGGTATAACAGATTGAAAAAAAAACACCAACTCTGGCCAGTGTGGCTCAGTTGATTGGTCATTGTCCCGTGCACCAAAAATGTTGCTGGTTAGATTTCAGGCTAGGGCACATGCCCAGGTTGCTGAACTCTCCCTGGTAGGGGGTGTGCAGAAGGCAGCTGCTCCATGTTTTACTCTCACATCATGATTCCTCTCTCTCTCTAAAAATCAGTTAAAAAAAAATTTAAAGAGAGAGATGGAATAACATTTAAAGGCCTAAGGCTGTGACAAAAATAGCCATAGCATTAAAAAAAATTAGTAGAAAGCATGCTAATCTACAGAAACTAATTACAGAAATTTGTATACAATATGCAACATCATCTTTGGTGAAACTCGTGAAATAGGAAATGTGTTTGTTTTGGACTAGTTTCTGTTAGGATAGCATTTTGGAATATAGTTAGTTTAGTTTTCCTGGTAAAGCTCCACTTCTTCATTTTGATGCTTTTAATTTCCTTGTCTTTTTTTTAGAATAAAGAACTTATTAATTAGTCACTGTACTTACATTTTAGCTCAAGAAACACTCATAATTAACTATACTCTGTTTAATAAAGAGAGAAAAAAATACCAGGAAATTGTTGTATCAAGTCATTATTTTAGAAAATTTGGGGGAGGGGGCACATGGAGTATAATTTGGAGAGGATGCTTTAGTATTCTATAGGACTATGTGGACCTTATTTTAGTTTGTTGAAGATGCTATAGGTCTTGACTGGACCTCTTGCTAGTTTGCATGTTCCTGTCCCACGGTAAGTTTTGTAAGAGGCATTCTATACATACTTATTGAATAGCCTTGATGGAATTTAACTGACCAGAAATTGCACCTTATCAAACATTCTGTTCCTAGAGCACATTTGGGGTTTCCTACACTTGCAATGCTTTGTTCATTTTCCTGAATATACTTTGCAGGCTACTTCATCATGAATGGGAAGAAAGCAATGTTCAGATCCTGAAACTTCAAGCCAAGATGTTTACATATAATATCCCAACATGCCTGGCCACCTGGAAAATGTAATGCAACAATCATGTATATGTTTTTATAGCTATTGCTTTTATTTGTAAAGTTTGCTCCAGACAGGTAAATTTTAAATGACATCTATTGTTTTCATTTTTTTTTTTTTCTGGACAGATTTTTAATTTACATTTGTTTTTGACACTGCTGAGATTTTATATTGAGCATATAAAGCTCATAAACAATTGCTTTAAACGCAAAATAGATAGAATTGTAATTTTCTTTGAAAGAGAACATTTAGATAGCAATACTGTTATCAAGTACATAAATCTATTACACACATTTTAAGACCATCCCTTTTGAAATTCGGGGATTTCCCTGACTTGTAGTGTGATGTTCTCTTTCTTTTAAAGGTGATAGTGCCAGGTATTTTTTACTAGTAATTATGAATTTTTCTTGAACGTTATTTGTGTTCAAAACACTGGTCTGCTTTATTCTTGTAAAGTTGATAAAAATTGTTGAATTTTTCTTTTCACTATAGGTTACCCTCCTTGGAAGTTTAGCCTGTTACTTTCAGGAAGTTTTGTACTCAGATTCCCACAGTCAGTATTCTGCCAGTGGTAGTATCTCATTTTGTTCAAAGATATATAAATTTTTCTTTTCCCTTTTCTATATTCCTTTTTTTTTCTTAGAGCCATTGCTGCTGAGATTGTTTTAAAGGGACAAAGAGAGGTAAGCCATAATTGACTATCAGATGGGTCACGTTTTTTAAGCTATTCTGCCCCTTTTATTGAGTTTTTAAAAAAATAAAGCATAGAAGTTAACATTCCAAGAACTGTAAATGTTTGGAAATTCCCAAACCCAGTGTAACCATTTTATCTTGAATAATCATAATAATTATGAATAATAATAAGTATCATTCAAATAGAATTATGAAGGTGTTTTTCATCATGTTTCCTGATGGAATTGTGTGTATATCTATCTTATAGGTCCACCGTTTATATCAGAGAGCCTTACAGAAGTTACCTCTTTGTGCATCACTGTGGAAAGATGTAATGCTTTTTATCTTTTATTTCACCTTGAAGTTTTCCTATAAATTTTCTGCATGTGCCATATCCATTGATGTGGTAATGCTCAGAATCTAGCTAAATCTTACTTCTATGCTTCCCTGTCTTTTACAGCAACTCTTGTTTGAAGCTTCAGAAGGAGGTAAAACTGATAACCTGAGAAAACTAGTTTCCAAGTGCCAAGAGATTGGAGTCAGCCTAAATGAGCTCTTAAATTTAAACAGTTACAAAACAGAAAGCAAGAATCACTGAACACTGGGTGCACAGTCAGTACTAATTCCTTATAATAATTGCCAAAATTATTTGAATGATCCTTCAAGATTAGGCTGATCCCTGGCTAAGGTCTGTGTAATGCAGACAAGCATTACCGATCATATCAAGTTCCCTACAATATCCTGCCCTCAAAATCGGAAGCAATGAACATGACCCTCTTCGGTTGGATAAATGAACTTCGTGTTTGGTCTGCCTCTAGGCCCTGCCAGATTCTCATAACATCATGTACGTAAGTATAGTTCTTCAAAGTGACTGACATATTTTAATTTTGCTTTGTTTTTGTTTTTATTTTTTACTTTCCCCTTTTATGTTGTGCTAGTCCTGATTCACTTGACACTCTGATGCCTGAGAGATTCTTGTTTGGGATTTAATTTCCAGGGCTGTGTTTACAGTAAAAAGCAGGCAGTCCCTTAGTTCTTCCTCTTTAAACCTTTTGAGATTCTTTATTTCAGGATTTAAACTTAAGCAGTCCATCTTAAGGAAAGTGTAACTGCCATGGCCACAAGTCTGCTAGTTGCACTTGAATGCTCTAACAGGGTTGTTTATTGCCCTTTCTACGTTCTGGACTCCTTGCCGAGACTGTTTAACTTGAAGATTAAAGAAACGATTGCAAATACCAGTGCATCAGAACCTAAGAGTGGTCAAATATTATGTGCAATTTTTTTGTAATGAAATTTTAATTTATAATAAAGTTTAACAGTTTAAAGAACAGTTAATCTTTGAACTGCTTTGTATTAAAATACGTTGTAGTATTAAAATTGTTTAAAAACAAAATATTTTTAATATAAGTTAACTTTTTAAAAAATGTTGCTGTCTTTATTCACTTTTCACACCCTTGTGGGAAGGGCTGAAGGAGACAGACATAGCCCTATAATTATATCAACATTTTCTTATTTTGAACCTGCTTTCCCATAAAGTCACTTCCAATTCTGTTCTGTTCTGGTCTTGTTCTGTTTTGAGAACAGTGAACAGGTAGGTTTGCCCTACCATTATTCCTTGTTCTTAAGACCACAGTATTTAGAAAGTATCTCCCTGCTGTGGTTTGAATAATTTGCTTAGTGACATGCTATCTTGTATTGAATATTAATTTGACCAAATTATTTTGCTTTTTTGTTTTTAGCCTGTATTGTTTTTTTTGCACCGTTAGAAAAATGATTAATCACACACAACACTCACACACACACACACACACACACACACACACACACACACACACACACACAACTGTAACAACTCTGGTCCTATGGCTACAATGCAATCTATTGCAGAGCAGCAGCTCCAGGAAATACTAGACAAATTTGTACATCTCTTCATTTGTATGATGCTCAGTCAAAATAAAACCATGTTTGAGGCCCTTCTCTGTGCCTACCAGACAGTGCATTTTTGAGCTGTTTGGTTATGTCAGGAATGAAACGCATTTGTCTAGTGTGTTTCATTAAACCAAAAAGAAGCTAATTTGTTTTTCTCTAAGACCAAGACATTTGGGTGGAAGATGGTAATCCCAAAGGGGTATTCCTCCATTGTATGCATTTACTATTTAATTCATGGATGCTTTTCCTACTCTTATTATTTGAAAGCCATTGTTAGGTACTTGGAAAAATACTTCCAGTCTGTTTTCCCCATATTTCAACAGTTTTGATATTGGCTGAAATCTCAGTTTTTGGAGATAGTACTGTTTTGATTTTTTGTATATTCTAAAAACTCCATTTGTTTCTTCAACAATTCCATCAATAGCAACTTTCGCCCCTTTTTTAAAAAATAACTTTCATTGGTACTTGCAACCCTAATTCAACAAATCCAGGGGTATTCACATGCTGTACATGGTCATGCAGACAGAGCCCCTAGCATATATTAACCAGTTGTTTCATTTTTTATCACTTGTCATATTGCTATTTAAAATCATGAAACTATCTTATAGAAGAAATTATATTGCCTTAAAGATACCTCTTATGTCACCTTCTCTATGTCATTTCACAAACTCACTTTAACCTACACAGAAAAGTAGCAAACACTGCTTAGGAGTGAGGCTTATGTTTTTGTCATCCTTCCATATTCAACAAGTTAAATAACTACAATATTAAATAAAACCGGGGGTTAAAGTTGATACAGTTATTTTAGTAGCATGAATACAGTGTTTAACATACTGTGTGACTAAAGTCTTTCTTTGGGCAGAGAAATGTCATAGTAAGAAGATTAGTCATTGAGGACTGCAGTCCCTTGCACTCCACCACTCAAAAAAAATACAAAAGAGGCATTTTAGACTGTGGGGTTTATCTCTGATAAAGGAAGATTGTGTGGTGTATTTTTATATTTTTTTCTTCATTTTAGAGAACAACCTAATATTTCTATTTGCTTTTTAACGGAAAGTGGACCTTGTAACATTGTTGTCACTGGATTATCTAAGGCGGTTTGCTTCCAATTAAAGGGCATATAAACCTACATCATAAAGCAGGCTAGAATATCCAGGTGCAACATCTAAGAGCTAAAAGCACTAAGCAGACAAGCAAAAGGTGATTAAGGCTGACAACAAATGTAGAGGGACTTTATTGAAGATTGTAGTTCAAATATTTATTTTTCAAGGTTGTTGAAAAAGGAACATGTGGCTGAAATACAAAGCAGTGCCAATATTGTTGCTTAAAGCTGTCTCATGTTCACAGATAAGTCATAATTTCCTTAAGACTGCTTTCTAGTCTGTGTGTTAACAGTGTGGGGGAAGGATGGGGAAATACAATTTTAGTGACCTTTCAGGTTTGAGGATTTTGACCCTCAGTACAAATTAAGTGATTATAGCAAAGCATTTTGGAACAAGAACTATTTTAAGAAAAGGCAGGTTTATAAGGAACATTTGATAGTGTTTCTTTTTAATTCCTCATGATTTTACAAGTCCCCTTACTTCCTATAGGTTTTTTTTTCAGTTGTGTGTTTACTATTTCGGGGGTCAGTGAAGAGCCACCTAAAGACACGCTGCCCCATCCTGCCCTCATTCTGATCTTCTACCACTCATGTCGCCTTCCTCAGTAATAGCTATGCAGTACTTCTTGAATAGTACTTGATTGAGATATCGGCAATTAATGTGAAGTCTTTAATTTTTTCTCTCGCTGACATCTTTAAAGTACTTAATAGAAAGCTGTGTCTGTCTTTCATAGATGGTAAAATGGCTATAGGACTTATCTCCACTTTTTATTTAGTGGCTTCATAAGAGGGACTCCACAACACATTTTCAGAGTTCCCACAGTGAACACTCAGGCATTTTTAAATTCCAGAATTAATTTGAGCTCTCCTAGACACTCAATACAAAGATGAATAAAAAGGTCCCCAAATGTAACAGAAGAGTACATGCCAAGGAAGCATCTCCAAAGGGACTCCAAATTTGGGTTGGAGGTTGAGAAAGACTTATTGGATGAAAGTGAATTATTGCCTAAGACATGGGAGAAAAAATTGAGGCCAGTAATACCCCTTTCAAAAACTATTTGCCACATCAATCTGAATATTGTAGAATCGTTTGCATGTTTAGAAACCTGTACAGACTTCCCCAAAGCTTCTTTGGCTTTGTGCTAATTCATTCACAACTGACCGTTTGTTAGACATGATGACACAGGTAAGACATTCAAAACTCCGTAACAGCCACATCTGTCCAGAAGGGAGACCTCTTAGGGCATGTTGTGCTTGTAAGTCCACATGAGACCTACTTCAGTAGGAGTCACTAATATCAGGCCCAGTTTAAGCAGCCCTCATGTGGAGACTCTGATTGGAGGAATTAGTAGTAATCTAATGGCTGCTATTACTTTTCTTTCCCCCCTAACTTATTGGGTAATGCATGGGCAAAATGCTACTTTCAACATTTACCAGTATCAATAACTTTAGCAGAGCCCTGTTTCAGTGCCAGTTAAGGCTATCAAGTTATTATCTATTACTGTCTTTAAGAGTCATGCCTATTTTCATATCAATGTAGAATCTACCTGGAGATGGCCCAGTCTTCAATGCTTTAAACTGATTTTTTCCAAATGACATTTTTGCCCAGTACTAGAAGTTTTTTAATGTAGAACTCAGTAATGCCAGGAATACAAAAGTTCAGTTGGGAAGCAAAAAAATTTGCATGAGCTTATAAGAACACTAGAGGCCCGGTGCATGAAAATTCATGCGCTGGAGTGGGGGTGGTCCCTCAGCCTGGCCTGCCCCCTCACAGTCCCGGAGCCTCAGGGGCGGGAGGCGACCCGGTGATCAGGGGAAGGCAACACCACATCACACCTCCTCTGCTGCCACTGCCAGCAGCATAAGCTTCGGCTGGCCCTGGTTACCTGAGCCTCTGGCAGCCCTCGGTGGTTGGGCAGCCACCATCTGAGGCTTGCCTGCAGCTGGGAGACTTGAGGGGACCGGGGGACTCTGGAGACAGGTGCGTCGAACGGAGGGCCTGGCCTTGCTGCACGCCTGCTGCCCCGGCAGGGCTGAGGGGACTGGGCACCACCATCTTTGAGGGCGGGGCAGTCAATTAGCATATTCCCTCACTGGCGTGGGTGCTGCCATCTTTGTGATGGCATGAGAGTCAATTAGCATATTCCCTCTTTATTAGATAGGATGTGCCTCCTGGTTTCATCAAGAAAGAAGATTCAGCCCAACCAGTGTGGTTCAGTGGTTGAGCATCAACCCATGAACCAGGAGGTCATGGTTTGATTTCTGCAGGAGGAAGCCAGTGATTCTCATCATTGATGTTTCTCTCCCTCTTTGAAATCAACAAAAAAAATTTTTTAAAAGAAGATTCAGCCTAGCTGGTGTGGCTCAGTGGTTGAGCATCGACTCGTGCACCAAGAGGTTGCTGGTTTGATTGCAGACAGGGTACTTGCCTGGTTTAGGGCACATGCCCGAGGTTGCACGCTCAATCCCCAATAGGGGGCATGCAGGAGGCAGCTGATGGATGTTTCTCTCAATGTTTCTGCCTCTCTAAAAAAGTCAACAGAAACATTAAAAAAAAACAATTTCTGGGGTCAATCTGATTGGTCAAGTGACAGGACTGGTGGGTCTGGATTTTTTCTTTCAATGTAAAACTATATCATTGCATAGAAGATAGTGAATAGAATATTTAAACTGAGTCAGTTGTATCACACATAGCATAGAACAATGAATATTTTTACTTCTATGCAAGACATACATTTTGGAGGCCACTCAAAGTATAAATGAATATGACTCTTCAAGGGCCATACTCTATGAATTTTAAAAAGCCTAAATCCAAACATGAAAACTATTTGCACAGCTCTTCTAAAAGAATGTACTGCCTTTGCCCTTTACTTGGTAATTTGAAAGCTTTAAGATGATCTCCTCAGTCAAAATCAAAGATGGGTTTACTATGTTGGGTCAATCAAGCAGATTTAATCTTGCAAGTACCTAGTGATGTAAACGTCATGAAAGAGAATGATAGTCAACAGCCTAAGGGAGGTGGACCAATTAGGAAGAGTGATAGGGGACTGGGAGCTGTTTGCATTAGTGGAGATAAGGGCATCTGCTGCCAAGACCAAAACACTCAACTTGGCACATTGTACAGTAAAAAATGAGACTGCCTGCAGGTAGGGTTGGCACTTCCTGCTGGCTTGAAATGGAGCTACAAAGAAATAGTTTCAGGAAATAAAAGGAGTGTGAACCAACGTGAGTAATGAAAACACCTATCTAAAAGATCTGGATTTTAGATTTAGCTCCACTAACTAGTGTGTAATTGTGGCAGGCCATTTCCTTGCTCCTTGTCTGTTTCCACATCTACAAAATGGAAATATGTGCACTGACCTCAGGGGTGTTGAGAGATCATATAATAGAAGTTATCTTCAAAAAATAAGTAATATTTTTAGTTTCAGGTCATTTTCCAAAATTTTGAGGGCAAAGATATGCTACAAAATGATAGCTTGCTTTTTCTGGACATAATTTCATTACCATAATTTGGAGCATGTAGCCCTAACAATGCTCAAGCATGAGTTAGTTGCTGTCTAATTAAGAAACACAACAAGCAAACAAAAAGAAACAATAGAGAACACTGCCATCTAAATTCAGTGAATCATCCCTGGTGTTATTCTCCAAAATAACAGAACTATCCATTAGCAGATGGTCTTTAAGTCAGAAGGAATCAATGTGAAGATTTTATTGTAATGAGGCCAACCTGGCAGAAGCTTTGGTCCCAGTGGTGGAAAGATAAAATCACAGAATGCAGAGCAGAGGATAATTGGTAGTATTCACTTTGGGTGACTGATTAACGAGGTACTCATAAAAGCAATGTGATCTAGTAGGAGGAGGCGGGGAGAGAGGAGTTATGAGTCAAAATAGCCAAGAGTAAAATACAGGGCTTCCAGTATGTTGCAAATGAGCCTCTATGTTAGCAATGAAAATGGCAGTGGTTTAAACAAGATAGAATTTTCTCTCAAGTAAAAATCCAAGTAGGTGAACGAGGGTGCCTGGTATGGCACTCCATGGTGATGAGACCTGGGAACTGTTTTGTTTGCCTGGTGCTCTGTCCTGTGTGACCTCCATTTTCAAGAGTGCAGCCACATGTGGTTCTGATGTTCAGGTCCTGCATATGGGCAAAAGGCTGAAGTGCTAGGGACTGAAATTGAGCCCAGGATCAGCATATCATGTATCTTAGGGCACTGGTTGAGTTGGCCTTGAGGAAGTGGGGCATTTTAAAAATTCACTCAAATGGACTACCTGGACCCCAAGTTCTACAGAGAGGGTGGGCCTTTTTCAAATTTAGGTGGTGATCCTGATGATTCAAGATGGTGTTCCCAGTCCTTTTGTTCACATTCCATTCAGCAGCAAGCAAAAACAAGGACAAACCTCTCTTAAAAGTACTTCCAACAAGCTAAACATCTCACATCTGCTTGTGTCCCATTGTTCAGAACACAGACACTTGGCCACTGCAAAGGGGGCTGGGAAATGTTTTTATTTTGGGTGTCTATGTAGACAAAAATTCAAGAATGAAGAATAGAATACATATTTAGGAACAGCTAAACATCTCTGCCACACTACCATCAAACAGAGTAAACAATATAGGATGAGGTTAGTGTCTTGAACCTTGCTTGTTCTAATCTCTAAAAAATCTTTTTAGTGATGAACCATGAAAATCGTCATTTTTATCAATAGGCCTTCAGGTAGTGAAATAACCTTCCATCACTTTAGTACAAATACCCTTTGAAATGAGAGTGGATCCTTCTGCTTCAGGTGATGCCACCTACTTCTTAATCAGCTCTGGACATCTTGATGCAATGCCCCACACTGAACCAGGCATATAACCAACCCAACAAACCATTTTACATCCCATTGTCCATAAACTATTAAAATTGAAAGAAAAAGTGTTCTTCCTCCTTTTTGTGGCCCACATCCTTATTGTTGCTTCCAGTAAACCTCTCAGTGGTTAGCAAGTTTTAACCAAAATGTCAAGCTATGGAATAGAGTTAAAATTTTAGATAAGTATCAGACACACATGACCTGCAGATCTCTTCAATGAAAAGGGAACCTAATCTCCATGCTCCATTTTGCTTTTGATTTTTACAGTTAATTGGAAAATGAACTTTGTTGATGGATGTGTTATATTGTGGCTATTTTATTAACCCCATTTTATAGATGAGCACTCTGAGGAAGGGAAGTAATGAAACTTGCCCAAGGTCACACAACTGTTAAGGGTTAGAGCTGGGATTTGAACTTGGGCCACCTGACCTAGGAATCTGAATGTTCAACCACTATGTTGTATTCCTCCTCAAAGGAACCACTCAATGCATATTTACTAAATGATTGAATTAACCTAAATGTGTACTACACAAATTGTAGAAAAGTGTAAACAAAGGATGGAGATTATACAATGTTCTATAAATATTTCTCTTAGTCAATGCTTTAGTCAACATTTTCACTCATTTTTCTTTAATTTGAATATAAATTTTCTGTCTTACTCCACCACTCTGCTTTTGTCTACTCTCAGGATTACTACTTTTCTTTTTCTTTTGTCTCCTGTTCTCCCTTGCCCTAGGGGTGATAGCTCAATTCCCCATTAAGACCAAGCTCCTGTGGGCAGTAGAATGCAGTCCTCTGACTTGAGCTTGCATCAGAATCCCCTGGCTCATTAAAACACACAGAGCTGGGCTCCATCTCCAGAGTTTTGATTCAGTAGGTCTGGAATAAAGCCTGAGAATGTGAATTTCTAGCAGTTTCCTAGGGACCAGACTTTGAAAATCATTAATGTAGTTGCTCAACGAAATGCCTCTAAGAATGATAGATCTTATTAGTGAGTTTGGGAGAGGCATCTGGCCTGCTTGGGTAACCCTATTCGCTTTTTTAAAAAATTTGGAAGTAGGCCCGGCCAGTGTGGCTCAATGGTTGAGTGTCAATCTATGAACTAGGAGGTCATGGTTCGATTCCTGATCAGGGAACATGCCTGGGTTGCGAGCTTGATCCCCAGTGGGGGGTTTGCTGGAGGCAGCCAATCAATGATTCTCATCATTGATGTTTCTATCTCTCTCTGAAATCAATAAAAATATATTTAAAAAAATAAAGCTTTAAAAAAAATTTTGAAACTAGGAACCATCAATTCTGCTGCTCCATGGAGTAACTATAGAGAGCCTGGTCTCCATGTGGGGAGGCTGTGGTCAGCCAATGCTGCGGAGCCTTAGAAAAGAATATGGCTAACTCTGGAAATCTTACTTGCTGAGGTATTTAAACCACGGTCTGCAATGTTAAGTTTATGATTAGAAAATGTGGTAGGTTGGTCATATCTGCCTTATTTTTTTTTTTCTCACTTATTTAGAATTCAGGCCAAGAGAAAGGGTGCTGTTTATTGGAACCCTTCAAATCCAATATGAGGTTTGAGCCTTCAGCAATGTTGTATTTTGACCTTGGCAGATTACTGAGGTTTATAGAGGCTGTGTCCGTAGATGAATGTATGTTTTTATACAGACTGCACGGGTATTAAGCAAGTCTGGGTCACTTGAAAGCTGAGAAAAGACCAGGTCTCTTAGTATACATGGCATCACAGAGCCTTCTGGAGATCAAATCTCCTGTTCCCAGTGTTCCCAGGAAGGAATTGTGATGGGGGGGCGCGGGGCGGGGGGATGCTATGTGAAGTTGGCAATAAAACTGCCTAGATACTCAGCTGATATCCTCCCCTGAGGGGACAGCCATATTTCTGGTTGCTCACAGCCCTTCTGGTTAAACCTAAAGAACTGAATTAAAAGAAGAAAACATAGTGAAGACTATGGGGAGAAATCATGTTCTCCCTCCTGATGTTCCTTCCATGTGAGGGAGCTCTATTATAGTTAAACTCCTGGAAGCATTCCATTCTCACACTGACTTTTCCTGTGGAGAGGATAAGCGACCTATCTTAATAGAATTTTGGACAGTGGAGGTAGGCATTTTAATTGGAAAGGGCTTGATCGTGAGTGACAATAACCTCAACAAAATGCCCTTTGCACTACCTTGAGTGAAAAGGGGAGTCAGTTGAAGACATATAACAATTAACATCATGGAGAACAAGACAAAAAGCATGGCCAGGCTACCCAGGAGATGGAACTTTTCAGAAAGTCAATTTTTCATGGAACTGCTTGCTGCATCTTTTTTTTTTTTTCCCTTCTCAACAGAGTGACTATTTCAGCTTCACAAACTTAAAATCTGGTAGATGCTTTTTAAAATTTTTAGTTGATTTTAGAGAGAAATAGACACACACAGACTTATTGATTTGTAGTTCCACTTATTTATGCATTCATTGGTTGATTCTTTTATTTGCCCTGCCTGGGACGATGCTCTAACTGAGCTATCAGCCAGGCCCTCTCAAAACTTAAATGTACATATAATTTTGGCTTTTCATGGTGTCAGTGCTAGCCAAAATTCTGTTTGATCTTTCAGTTTAAGCACCCATCCCATCATCATCTGACTTAGACTGTCTTAGTGTCCTAATTCCAAGTCCTTTGGCAAGAGTATCTGATTGATCTGGTTTAAGCCAAGGAGAATTTAATAGGAGTTGTGGCTGGGAAGCAATTACAAATATGGGGCATGACTGGGCTGGACAAATAAGTACCTCCAACCTGTCTCCCTTGGTAAGGAAAATTAAAATTAGCACATATAGAGAACAGGCCAATCAAGAGCCCACAGACTTCTAAAAGATCCTTACCCGTGGTTGCCTGCAGAAGGAGGTGACCCTGGTTGGTTCCTTAAGCATAGATGATCAGGGTTTTGACCATGTGACCCTGACTTCTTCCTCTCACCACCGTCAGTAAATGAATCAGATGGAGTCATGTGACCAAGAGATAGCCTATCCATCGTCTGGGCAGTGACCTGAGATGGCCTATCCCCCAAAGCCTTGCCCCACAGGAACCATGAACAATCGAATTCTTTCCCTTCTCGAGTTGGAGTGGAAGCTACAGAAAAAGGCAAGGCAATAGTAGTAAGTGAGGGTCCTAAAGTGAAACCTGGGGGAGGTTTGGTCCCTTTGAGAGGACACTGGGCTAAAGTCATGAATAATACCAAGTTATAAATAGAGCTATGAGTTAGAGAAAAGTTACAGAATAGAGATGGTCAGTTGGTAGCAATAGAAGTTGTTGAAGCAAAAACAAAGAAAAACTGGGTCACTCTAGGGATGAGAGATCCATAAATCGGACACTCCATTCCTAGAGAGTCTTCCACTTCTCACACCACACTAAGGTCCCTGGGTCAATTTTACTGTCCCCATGTTCCCTTGAGACTCTTGTTCTTACTGCCACGTGTGTCTTTCCAATTAATTACTCGTCACTCTCCTTCATTACTTATGATCAAGGAAGGCTAACTAATCAGTTACTGAATATGTTACCCCAGTATTCTAATATCTATAGCCTGGGATTCAAAAGGGGGAAGAAGAAAGACAAAAAATGGAGTGAAAGACGGATGTGTAAGGACTTAAAACAGCTAAAGAGGAAAAGTGACAAGTGACATGTTAACTTGACTATCCATGATCTTTGAACTGGTACATTGTGTGACTTTATGCTGTGACTCCTGGCCTTGCTTGGCCTTTACCTTCCCCTCTCACTACCTGGGGAGAGATAGCAACAGAAAGAATAGACTTTAAATCTATTGAGACATACTAGTAAGCCAGGACAAGTGGAATAGGGAAATTGAGACAGATAGTTCAATAGCCAAGCAGTTTACAGCCATGTAGTACATAAAAATAAAAATAAAAATAAAAATCCTATCTTCCCTAACTAAGGACACTCCTCTCCAACCAGAGGGTAAATAGCTTAAATCACCCTACTCTGGAAGATAGAAACCAGAAATCCAATTAGTGGCCAACCACACCCAATGACAGATTAAGTCTAATTTTTGGTATATTAGCATAAAGCTGGTGAATATTTTATTGAGATTCCCCCCCCCCCCCCAAGACATTCCCTAAACTCCCAGCCTTTAAAACCCTCAAGATGAAAGACCCTGTGCATGCACTCCCCCTCTCAGGAGCAAGCCCTCACCTTTCCCTTCCACCTCTTACAGGTGAATTACCTTTGCCTTTCTCTCTCCTAAGCTCCAACGGCCCTTCTTTTGCTTCTGTAACTTGTTTCCTGAGCCCACCCAACCTAGCTGGCTCACTTCTACAACCTCTATAACTTTTAAAGTAAACTTTCTCCTTCTCTCTCTCTTTTTAACGGGAATTGTTCTATTTTTTTAGATATATATTTCTATTGATTTCAAAGAGGAAGGGAGAGGGAGAAAAAGATAGAAACATCAATGATGAGAGAGAATCACTGATTGCCTGCCTCCTGCAAGCCCCACACAGGGGATCCAGCCCACAACCTGGGCATGTGCCCTTGATCAGAAATCAAACCCAGGACCCTTCAGTCCACAGACCAACATTCTATCTACTAAGCCAAATCAGCCAGGGCTAAACTTCCTCTTAATATACACTGAGTGGCCAGATTATTATGACCACCTGACATTTGTAGGTAAATTAGCCGTACACTGCATCGTATGGGATATGGAAGCCGAAGGCTTGTTCAAACACCTTTGCTGTCTGCAGTTACCAAGATAAAACATCTCCAATTCGCACAGGAACACAAGCACTGGACAGTCAAGCATTGGAAAAAAGTCATGTGGTCCGGTGAATCACGTTTTCAGTTGCATCATGCAGATGGCAGAGTGAGAATTTGGTGGAAAGAGCATGAAAGCATGCACCCCACATGCATGAGTACAACCCTTCAAGCTGGTGGGGGCAGTGTAATGGTTTGGGGCATGTTTTCCTGGCATGATTTGTGCCCTTTAATTCCTGTGGAACAACGTCTGAATAGCACAACATACCTAAGTATCATTGCTGATCAAGTTCATCCTATCATGTTGATGGTGTATCCCAATGGAGATGGCTTCTTCCCACAAGACAATGCGCCATGCCACAGTGCTCGTATTGTGCAGGAGTGGTTTCAAGAACATGAGGGAGACTACCTTGCTTAGGGCCCCCACAATTACCAGATCTCAATCCAATTGAGCATTTGTGGGACGAAGTTAAAAGAGCCATCAGGCAGCTGGTTCCACAACCATCAAATCTCACAGAACTGGACAGTGCTATTCATCAGGCATGGTGTCAGATTCCTTGCATCACCTTTCAACATCTCGTGGAGTTAATGCCAAAGAAGAAACGCCACAGTACTGAAGGTAAAAGGTGGCCCCATGAAGTACTGATGGGTGATCATAATAATCTGCCCACTCAGTGTGTATACACACACACACACACACACACACACATACACACACTAGTGGCCCAGTGCACGAAATTCGTGCACAGGGGATGGGGGGGGGGTGTCCCTTAGCTGGCCTGCACCCTCTTCAATCTGGGACCCCTAGGGGGATGTCCAGCTGCCAGGATCGGGCCTAAACTGGCAGTCAGACATCCCTCTCGCAATCTGGAACCGCTGGCTCCTAACCACTCACGTGCCTGCCTGCCTGACTGATCGCCCCTAACCACTCTGCTTGCTGGCCTGATCAAACCCAACTGCCCCGCCCCCCCCCCCCCCCCCCGCCGGCCTGATTGCCCCCAACTGCCCACCCCAGCTGGCCTGATTGCATTCAATTACCCACCCCTGCTGGCCTGATTGCCCCCAACTTCCCCCACCGCTGGCCTGCTTGCCCCCAACTGACACCCCCGCGGGCCTGCTGGTCCCCCAACTGCTCCCCCTCGTCGGCCTTCTCACCCCTGACTGCCCCCCCCCCCGCCAGCCTGCTCACCCCAAACGCCCCCCCACCAGCCTGCTCACCCCTAACCACCTCTGCCTCGGCCCCACCACCATGGCTTTTATCTGGAAGGATGTCTGGAAGGTCTCCTGGTCTAATTAACATATTACCCTTTTATTAGTATAGATATTGATTTCAGAGAGTAAGGGAGAGAGATAGAAACATCAATGATGAGAGACAAGCATTAATTGGCTGCCTACTGGGAATCAAACCCACAACCAGAGCATGTGCCCTAACCAGGAATCGAACTGTGACATCCTGGTTCATAGGTTGATGCTCACAACTGAGCCACAACTGCCAGCTAAACTTTCCTTTATAGGTTGAGTTCTTGCCTCTGAATTCTCTTTACTGAACTCATGATCCAAGGTCCAATTTTGATGCCAACACTGCCAGTAACAATATAACATTGGAGAGTTGATAGTGTTTCTTCAGTAGCTTTAGGGAAGAATCAGAGGTAGTCAAGAGCTGAAGTCTCTAAGAAGGAGCAAATTTAAGGCACAAGTCTTTATCTTTCATCATCATTGAATGGACTGATTGAATGCCCATCAGTCATGACACACAGCTATGTGCTCTAGTTTTCATGATGTTGATTTAAGATTTTACTGCTTTTGCCCAGCTGGTGTGGCCCAGTGGTTGAGCAATGACCCATGAACCAGGAGGTCACAGTTTGATTCCGGTCAGGGTACATGTCTGGATTTCGGGCTCAGTCCCCATTAAGGGAGGCAACCAATCAATGATTCTCTTATCAATGTTTCTATCTCTCCCTCTCCCTTCCTCTCTGAAATCAATAAAAACAAAACAAAACTTGGCCAATATTAAAAAAAAAAAAAAAAGATTTTACTGCCTTTCTCAGAAAATTACTAAATCTGTAAAATTTCTTCTACAATTCTGACACTGATTCCAATGTGTGGTTCCTCCCACCACCTCCTCAGATGCCAATTGCAAGTCCCAGGTTGTTACCTGTGCATCTGACAAACTGGATGTAGATGGATGTTCCAAAGACCCCCTCCTTGGGTTCAATTAATTTGCTAGAGTGGCTCACAGAACTCAGAGAAACATTTTACTTACTAGATTATCAGGTTATTATAAAAAGGATATAGCTCAGAAACAAACCGATGGAAGAGATGCATAAGGCAAAGTATGGGGAAAGGGTGGGGAGCTTCCAAGCCCTCTCCAAACGTGTCACTTCTCTCATCTCCACATGTTCACCAACCAGGAAGCTCTTCAAACCCTCTCCTTTAGTTTTTTATGGAGCTTTCATTACATAGGCATGAATGGTTAAAGCTTGGCTAACAGTGATTAAACTCAATCTCCAGCTCCTCTCCCTTCCTGGAGGTTGGGGGTGGAATGTGATGGATGCAGGAGGGGGTAAGACTGAAAGTTCCAACCTCTAATCCAGAGTTGGTTCCCTGGCAATCCTTAGGTGACCTTGGGACTTCCCAAAATTCACCTCATTATCATAACAAGAGACACCTTCCAGGCTCTCATCACTTTGGAAATTCAAAGGATTTTAGGAGCTCTGTGCCATGAACGGGGACCAAAACCAAATATGTATTTCTTATTATCAATCACAACATCACACCTTCCAGGAAGACTAACACAATAATTCATTTAAAACATTGACAATTGAGAAGTTAGCTATCATGTGATCTGGCTTCTGACTCACTATAATAGACATTCTTTGATATCCAAGACATCTGATGAATGAATCTTGCTTAGATTAAGCTCAACTCTGTCTTTCTGAATCGTTCACCAACTAGTTCTTGTTCACGGAAAGAGCAATTCATCTTATTCCATGACTGCCTTTCAAGTTCTATTAAATAAAACCCAAGTTTTAATCCTAGCTCCTCACCTTTGACCTTAGATGTCACCTATCACTTTCACTCTCAATTTCTTCATCTGCAAAATGGCACATCCTGCTTTGCTCATGTCATAAGGGAGTTGAGAAAGGGCAAAACCAGTAACCATTTATTAAATACTAGAGGCCTGGTGCATAAATTCATGCATGGGTGGGGTCCCTCAGCCTGGCCATCTATCAGCGCTGATTGGGGCAATAGGGGAGGGACCACAGGAGGTTGGCTGTGGGAGCACACTGACCACCAGGGGGCAGCTCCTGCATTGAGCATCTGCCCCCTGGTGGTCAGTGTGTCATCATAGCAACCAGCCGACCGGTTGTAATGGTCATTTAGGCTTATATATATATAGATTTACTGTGTTCCAGATGTTGTGGCAAGAACTTTATACACACTGAGTTATTAATACTCCCACCCCTATGAGACTGGTGGTATTTTCACAGAGGAGACAGTTGAGGCTGGGTAAGTAGTAAGGTGGTAATAAAACTAGGATTTGAACGCAGGTCTGTCTGGTAGCAAACCCTTGGGCTTAACCATTTTATTCTTTGGACTGCTATGGACTGGTATTTAAGAAGGCACTAAAGTAAATTTTAATTCAAATATTTCAAATGTTTTTCTTTAGACTTTTTTTCCCTCAAGTGAAACATTTCAGTTTTTCTCAATTACTTTTTGGTGAGTTATTATTTCCCTACCCAATATCATTAGACTCATTGTCCTCATGGAATGGCATGTTTTTCATGTCCCACTTAAAATGTAGTAACCAGAACAGAGGTCATGTCCTCAAGTGACTAGCGTTGGAGAAACCCACATTCCACAATGCTTCCCGGCTCATCACACCTATTTTCCATCAGTTTCTGAATCCAGATAAGCTAAAGCTTTGTTATTCTCTCACCCAATTGGTTTCAAGGGCCAAACATTCTAGAACATGTGTTTGAGATGAATGAGTCAGTGTAGAATCTGAGTTCAGTATCTTCAGAAATGTTCACAAAAAGGACATTGAAGCAGGAGTGTGGTTAAAGAACCCCCAAACACTTCACTTACAGGGAAATGCTTCCCTAACCTAACTGTACTTCAGGACCTCTGTAGCCTAAGGGAGAAAATTGTTGGTGTTTAGTGACTTGGAGGGAGATATTCTCTTTTCCTGACAAAGTTGACTGTAAAATAAAATTTCTGAATTCTGAAGAGCACAAATGGAACTAGAAGGAGCCCTGTGAGCCCCATTGAAGCTAATAGGCCCCTGAACTACAAGTAATGATCAGATTAATAAAACCCGCAAGACTGTTATTTCTTCAGATATTAGAGCTTTTTTAGTTCTAAATGAACAGGGTGTTGCTAATTTTATTACCTTTTACTGCCATGTTTTTCTACTTTTGGCCAAAACAAAATGAAAACATATTTTCTATTTCATATAAGACTGGTTTTCCCCAGTAACGCTTGTGAGAAAAAAACATGTGTTATAGCCACTTAATATATTTTTACATTAAAATGCCACTCAAAACAGTTTGTTGTAGGTGACATATGAATAGAGGGGCTAAAAATGGTGAGTTTTATTGATGGAACTGGTTGAATGCTAAAGCAAAGGTAGCTCCATTTTAAATAAGATCTTAGTTTAGCAGGTGCCTTTCCTGAGAAATCTTTCTTGACCTCTGTATCTAAAGTAACATGTCTATCATGGTCATGCCATTCAGATTCATTTTCTTCATTTTTCCTTCAGGATTTCATTATTTGTATTTGCTTATGTCTATCTCTTATTCACTGGAATGCGAAGTCCAGACCTTGTCTTGTTGTCCCATGTGCAGAGAACACTGCCCATAAAAGGCACGCAATGTGTGTTGATGAGTGAGTCCATTTTTGAAAGCATAAAAAATTATTAACCACTTACTCTAGGCTAGCCCACCAGTTTATGTTCTTTAGATTTGTTTTTTGTTGTTTTTGCTGCTCATAGTCAATGTTTTTGATATATCTTTTCTCCTTCTCACAGTAGATTTATTTATTTGTGGGTGTAATTCCAGTCATTCTGATTTACTGTATTGTAGTAGAGAGCCTTTAGTAGACACTTAATAGAGCAGTGTTTGGTGTGAGGTGTAGTATAACTGGATTTTCTTAAAAGAGCAATAGAGATAAGGGATTTTTAAATAAATAAATTTGAGTGGATTTTTCCCCCTTTAAAAATTATTTAAAAATATTTTTATTAATTTCAGAGAAGATGGGAGAGGGAGAGAGATAGAAACATCAATGATGAGAGAGAATCATTGATTGGCTGCCTCCTGCTCGCTCCCTGCTGGGGATAGAGCCCGCAACCCAGGCATGTGCCCTGATCAGAAATCGAACTGTGACCTCCTGGTTCATAGGTCAATGCTCAACCATTGAGCCACATCAGCCGGGCTAGAAAAGTATTTGACTGACTTATTTTCTTGAGTGCGAGAGAAAGGGGTGGGCTTCCAGGATATGTTCCTAACTTTGGGCACACAAAAGCAAATATGTTGAGAGGAAAAACTGAAATCTATTGCTCTGGAGACAACTTTTGTATTTGCTACCTGGGCTAAGAGGATTAGATTAAGAGGAATGAGACTGTGTTATAGCCCTTGTTTCAGCTGAAGACAAACCAAGTGTCGACTGTACAATAGGACTCCATTGGATGCCTATTAACTAGGTTAGATTGAGGCATGTGGTTATACTAGTATCTGAAGGATGGTGGGAAACTCAGTGCTAGGTGCCCTGAGGGACCTTAGTAAATATGGGTTGATCTTAATAATAATGCTGGGCCTCCAACCAGTACTTGATGGTTTCATTTTCTAACCTGTAAGGGGAGATCAGGAAACACTGCTGAAGCTGGGAGGGTCTGGCCCAAAGTGTTTATAAAAATCATTGCATATCTTACGTTTTGGGGAATAGAAACCGAAGGGGAACAGTGTATTTCCTTATGCTCTGGGAGTTTCATGTCCTTATGTTTTGACCTTGACATGGTCATGGAATATGGTGTGGCTTTTTTTTTTTTTATGCTGAATAATATCTTTCTTTTTTCTTTTTAAAAATTGTTGACAGTATTACATAAATAATATTTTTAAAATTTATTTTAATTTTTATTGAATTTATTGGGATGACATTGGTTAATAAGATTATGTAGGTTTCAAGTGTAAAATTTTATAATACATCATCTGTAATAGTATATATACTAGAGGCCCGGTGAATGAAAATTTGTGCACTTGGGGGTGGGGGGCTCCCCTCAGCCTGGCCTGTGCCCTCTTGCAGTCTGGGACCACTCGGGGGATGTCCACCTGCTGGCTTAGGCCTGCTCCCCAGGGGACTGGGTCTAAGTTGGCAGTCAGACATCCCTCTGGCAGCCCGGGAGCCCTTGGGGGATGTCTGACTAAAGGTTTAGGCCCACTGTGGAGCAGGCCTAAGCCGTTAGTCAGACATCCTTCCTTAAGACTGCTGCTGTGTTGAGTGTCTGCCCCCTGGTGGTCAGTGCGCATCATAGTGACCAGTCATTCCACATATTAGGGTCAATTTACATATTACCCTTTTATTATATAGGTTATAATATATATAATTTTAATTTTTTTATTTTGCGAGTACGCTTATTAAAGCTAGGGACAGTGAAACAAAGGAAGGGCTTGGGGTAGAAGAAGCAACAGGAGACCTAGGCGAGGCTGCTTTGGCTCTAGGAACGTTATAGGAAAGAAGTGAGCCAAGGTGGGTCTGCAGTCACCTCACTAGAGAGTAAGAGAGAAAAGCGATATGTTTTCTTTAAAGGAAAGTTTTATAGAAAAACTATATTCGTATTAAATAATTTTAAGGTTGATTTGGTATTTATATCTTTCTTTCTATTTTTTTCTTTTCACATTGCACAAGAAATAGGTTCTGGCTATGAAATCCAAACTCCCCTGGGACAATCAGCTTCACCGAGTCATTTGTCATGACAAATGGCTTATCAATCACAGTTAAAACAGTCCAGGATTTGGTAAAGACATTTTTTTTTCGTTCTTGTGAAAGATTTACTTCTTAAGGTAAGTCCAAAATATCTAACATATTGAGGTGTAAATACTTAGACAGTGTACTTCACACATCAAAAGTCAAAAACATTTAGGAGACCACATATTTGCCTATGGGCTCAACAAAAGATTTAAAAATATTTTCTTTTATAGTCACACATTTTATTACAAGTTTCTTTATTTTGTACCCAATAGAAAAGCAAGTTTGGAATCTATTTACAAGTACTATACATTTACATATATACAGTTAATGAATTTAAAGAAAACGGGCAGAGAAACAATATATATGGAAGAATATGCCACTGTACATGGTTTATTATCATGGTCCTTTGTATTACTGAATCTTTACTGTAGTAATAAATACAGTTCTATATTTACACATATTATAAAACATCTCATAAATGTATTTCTTTCACTTCCAAGTTAAAACATCTGATCAAAATAAACATGCTTATATAAAAATAAATCTACCTAACAGTCTTTTGGTTTGAATGTAGTGAAGCTAATGTAGTATAATAATGTTACGAATTAATCCTTTGACCATTAGTATTTAATAATCTTGCCTCTTAAAATACCTAACACATGTATTAAATATGGAGTAAGCAGAGAAGTCATGTTCCTGACATCAAATGAGTTGATCCAAAGACAACACAGCTAAAACCAAGTTAAATAAACAGGGTAATATGTTACCAAGTCTCTGTTGAGTCCAAAGTGGTTTCAGACATTGTTGCTAGAGCTACTAGAGATGCATGTGTGAGAAGTTATGTCAGTGGATTTAATTTATGTCATGCCTGCATTTGATCATTACCTTAAGATACACATCAGTTTGAATCAACTGATAAAACCTCTTTCAAAAATGTGTGCTCGCCCAGGAGAAAGAAAAAAGAAATCCCAGGTTGCTTACCATATTCACTAGGTATGTCCATTGCCGGCAATGGACTTTTCTTCTGAGTTTTGGGCACCAAGGAGTTAGAATGAATTCAACAAGGCATACCTCACCTGGAGAGGATTGCCTTCATGGCAAGTTTAAGAATTTTAGTTCATCTTTCTCTCAAAATATTTGTAAGCAGTTTTGTTCCACTGAGGATGGAACCATCTAGTGCTGATAAATAAAATCCGGCGTTTCTAAAAATGATGTGAATGTGAGCAAATTAATAATGCCTTATATTATCTGTGCACTGGGCCGGGGACCGGTGGGACATTGGTGACATGGAAGGATCCTTTCTGAGGAAAGGCCAAGGAGGCCTAACACGTCTCCACGTGGCCATTAAAACGAAATCCTGTTGGTTACAACTTCACTTGGTACCCTGGCCACTTAAAACCCTTGTTTTCCTAATACTCCCCAACCATCTTTTCATCTTTTGAGGAGTTGGGGGGTTGAAAACCCCTTGTGTGAGTAAAGGTTCCCCCCTCTCCCCGAGTAGAGTGGTGATTTTAAAAAGAATTCAATTGAAATAATGGAGAATCTCTTTTGAAAATCTGGGTTTCCCTAAATAGTGTGACTGACCTGTCTCTTTGCTGAACAAATTATACGAGCAGCATTTAGACTTATTTTTCACTCCAGTCTCAATAGATTTTCAGCTTTTTCCCACTGAGAGATTAAAAAAAAAAAAAATCAAGTTTCAACTCTGTTTAGTTACTGCTCAGATATATCCGACCTCACATTTTGGGGTTTTCAATTTTTGGAAACCTTTTCTCTCACATGTCATTAGAGACATGGGACAAATGCCACGGATGAAAGATGGCAGCTTTCAGTCATCGGATAGGCCGATGGCGACCCCGAGCTGGAGGGCAGGTCGTAGGCGATGCTGGCACTGGTGAACGTTACCAAGGCTTGGGTTGAGTCGCAGGACTGTTTCTCAACATCATCCGAGTTAATCAACATCAGGCTCGCGTGCTTGGATCTTGTCCAGAAGTGGGCTTGCTTCCCCAGGCTCCCCAGATCCTCCTTAAAGTGGGGGTTGAAGAGGATGTAGAGCAGGGGGTTGAGACAGGCAGGGAGCGGGCCAATCACCAGGAGGATGAACTTGATGACTTCGGGACCGATGAAGGTGAGGTTCAGTAAGGAGGAAAAGGACAGGAAGGCCACGGGGCAGTAAAGGATACAGTTGGTGAAGAGCAGCAGAGCGATGTGCTTCACCATAGAGCAGTCCCAGAGGTTCTCCAGGTCTCCCTTTTCCAGGTTGCAGTAGAGCTTGGTGTAGGCGACGGTCATCACGAGGAAGCACAGGGAGTTGAGCAGGACCAGAGCGACCATGTAGCCCGTGGTGCTGGGCTCCCCGAAGGGCAGCGGCAGGCAGAGCGGGGAGGCGCTGTACTCGCTGCCGCCCAGCAGGGGCACCGCTGCGATTGTCAGCGCCAGCACCGCGCACAGCAGAATGATCGCTTTCAGGCCGGAAAAGGCTTTCGTTTCAAATTTTGCGGAGCATTTCACCGAGAACCCACGCTCCAGGGCTGCCAGAGTCAGCAGGAAAACGGACGACTCGGAAGCAAAAGTGGACAAGAACCCGACGACTTGGCATCCCACCCCCTGCTCCCACCACGCGCCGTGCCGCGCGAAGCTGCCGAAGGTGACCGCGTCCACGCCGGCCAGCACGGCGCTGGCGACCCCCGTGAGCATGTTCACCGCCGCGATCAGCCCGATGAGCAGTTTTATGGAGGAAATGTACAGAGGGGCTCGGAACACCGTGGACGTCACCAAGGCATTGCAAGTGAGGGCCAACACGGCAATGGTCCACACTCCAATTCTGATCAGCCAGCTCCCGAACAGGTACTCACAGAGTTTGAAGGGGCCTAGAAGTCCAAGGAAGAAAAAAACTGGGTATGAAATGGCAGCTTACAACTTTTGCCAAATTACCTCTTTGTTTCTCTGATTACGACACCAAAAGATAGTGGCCCACAACAGCCACAGGGACACACTGTGTCTTCAACCACTGTCATGACCGCCTTCTGCGGCGCTGAGGGGGTCAGCACACCAAGTGCTCATGTTTTCAAGCTACACATAGACACGGTGATGGGGAATGGAAATCACTTTCATGAAGGTCCCCCGAAGACAGCAGTGCTGGGCCAGGTAAAAAGCCAGGTCTCTTGGTCTTTTCATTATGGTTCTCCCCCCACCACCCTCCCAGCCCCCACTTCCACAATGCTTCAAGAAGATTCTGTAAGCAGAGAGGGGAATCCGAGGGAAATACTCCCTAATATTAGAAGAGGAAGCATGAATAATATGAAGGCATGTTTCTTGAACATCTTGTCTTGGGTTTAGAATGGCATTGGATGTTGGAGAGTGAGGGACATTCTAATTGTTGAAAATAAAATGTTAACCTTTCCAGCTGTCTTTTTTTCAACTGGTCCACCCTGTTTCTGGGAATGGGACAATTTATGAAGTCCACACATAGAGATATTTTTTACTTATATGTATAAACCATCATTTGTTTTAACCAAATGGCTACTTAGGGAAGACTTAAAAGAAACCCCTTTCAAAAATCAGTGATTACTGGAAGCGAGATGGTCGCATACTAGCTTAGGCTAAATTGATAATATGTTAAAAGCTACATGTGCTTCTCGCTACAGTTTCCATTAACCTGAATCAGAAGTCTCCCACGAAAATCTTGTTTATGAATGGAGACCAACTCCAATCCATGGGGAGGGACACTGAGGAGCTGCAAAGGTGGCACAGATTTTGCTTTGAAGTGTAGCCGCATGCCATTGCAGGCTTCAGAGTCAATGGTGGGGATTGCTGCTGAGGCCCTTCTGGCCTTTCTCACCTGGGGAAGGTGAGCATTGCACCGAATGAAGCGCTTTCAGGTCTTCCTCAAAGTCAAGCAGCAAATCTTCAAGATCACGCTCATCTGCAGGAATGAGAAGTGCTGGAATGATTAGTCCTATCTCTCTTGCCAGGGGACCAAATGCCAGGGAGGAGGCTCCTAGATTGCCCTTGAACATGATGTGTCACAAAGGAGACGGGAGGTCAGACATCCTGCTCTTTTCTGGGCGCTAGCTTTCTTAAGAGCCAACTATAAAGTTGCCTTTGGATGTTCTACTCAAGCTACTATGTGATATAGTATTCTGGCAAAACTGGGGGAGGGAAAATAACTTCGGACTCCTGGTTATAACATCTACTAGTAAGCTCTCTCCTTTTATTCTTGTTCCCTGGAGCTCCTGATGTCCCAAATTGCAGCGACCTAAATTAGAGAGATTTTTTTTTTACTTATATGTATAAATTATTATTTGTTTTAACCAAATAGCTTTAATAAAATTAGACCTTTCCAGTGGAAGAACGACTTTATCCAATTTTCTAACACTTTGTTCTCTGATGGTGCTTGGTTTAGGTATCCGTGACACGGGAATTTTGTGATCTAACACACTTTCCCAAAGATGCTGATTTCATTGATCTGGCGAGGGCGGCATGAGTCTTTTTAGAAAGCCTCCATGTGATTCCTGGCCCAGGGTTGAGAATCACTTCCTTGAAAATAAACTCCATGAAGAACCTTGTGCCTCTTGCTCATTGTGTACATCTAGGGCCTATTACAGGGCCTGGCACATAGTAGGCACTCTAATTGTTTTACTTTATTTTCTTAAGAGCAAAAACTAAAGCAAGAACGAGTGCAAGACCCATATACTGTGGCCTAAAACAAAAAGGCGGAGGGGCAAAATATCAGCTCCTTAAACCCATGTGCAGGAGGAAATGTGAGGGTTATGTGCAGACAGACTGAATCATACTTGCGTGGGAATCAACAAGTCATTCAGGCCCGGAGGAAGAAAAGCCAGTCTGTTTAGACTCTGCGCAAACATGCAAAGTTGGCAGGGGAAGGAAAATTGGGGCTGCCCAGAGCGCTTCCTCATTACCACAGGTGTGGTTTGAGGTGCATTGTTGTCTCTTTAGGTAAGGTCTTACTGCAAGGAAAGCCAAGTGCTTCACAGACATGATCTCACTTCACCTTCCTGACAGATACCCCTGTGCGGGGAGGAGGGGAGAGTGTTTTGGAATTAGTTAGATAAGATGTTGGGTTCTTAAGCCCTTCCTGCCGAAATACGGAGGCATCTAAAACGCCTCTATCCTCCATGTAAGAATGAAAACAGATTCTATCTTATAGAGAAAAGAGCCCAGAAGCCTGTTTGAGACACATATCCGCAAAGATGAAGCCCTTTTAAAAGTTTATGGAAACATCAATGTGAATGTTAATAATTACCCCGTATTTATACAATATATGCTAAGGAAGATGTAATAAACATATGAATTAAAAATTCACTTACAGAAAAGATGAAGTTTTAGAATGAATGCCCAAGGAACTTGCTCCTTCTCTGGGAGTCTCTAAAAGTGGGATGGACTCCCAACTTGCTGGGGTGGTTACGTAGGGAAGTGTCTGGAGTTTAGACGATCTGTCTGATGACTTTTCAAGACCCTTCCAGACACAATTTCATCACCGGAGCAGCTGGTCTTACCTTGAACTTGAAACATTCCAGCATCTTTCTTATGAAGATCATCTGTACTGCTGTTGTCACCTTTATTCCATTGATTAGAAATTTTATAGACATTTTCACACACTCCAAATGCACAGCACTGGTAAGCATAAGGCATTTCTATAACCCTTAATAAAACCAAAGAAAAAACATACACTTAAAGAAGTGAATTGTAAAATAGTGTTCATCTTCTTTCACTCAATAACTCTGATTTTGGGTTTTAGCCTTAATAAATAATCTAAAATATTAACTGTGCACAGAGGTTTTATTACAGTGTTATTTATAATAACAATGGAGTTATTAAAATTATTGCTATGAAATGTTAATAATTGCTGAGGTTGAGTGAAAGGTATATTATTTCCTCTATTTTTGCGTTTAAAAACTTCCATAATAAGAAGGTTAAAAAATGACTGCTAGGAAAATTGTAGCACCATTAAAAGGTGCTTATGGGCCTGGCCATGGTGGCTCAGTGGTTGAGCGCCAACCTATGAACCAGGAGGTCAGGGTATATTTCCGGGTTGTAGGTTCAATCCCCAGTAGAGGGTGTGCAAGAGGCAGCCAGTCAATGATTTTCTCTCATCATTGGTGTTTTTAATCTCTTTTTCCCTCTCCCTTCCTCTCTGAAATCAATAAAAATATGTTTTTTTTAAAAGGTGCTTATGGCATGAGAATATATTAAGTGATGAAAACATAAAAGTTTGTATATGTACTATGATTCTAACAATTAAAAATACATTGGAAACAGACTCTAGGAGGAAATAACATAAAAAGCTGTTGAGGAGGTACTTTTATATTTTTCCCCCCTCTTTCAGTTTCCAAACTCTCTTTTGGTGTTCTGGTTTTAAAAGTATATAAAAAGTACTTTGATTAAAAAATACATGTATATAAATAATCTCTCAAGGGACTTCTTTATTGATAATAAGCATAACAGGTTTTAAAGAGCATTACTTCCTCAAGAAAATATTAACTTCATAAATTTTATTAGAACATGTACACAGGCTAGAGGTATTTAAAAATGTAAACAGCAGTACATAATGTTATAATGTCATTTAATTATATGTCCAAGTTTATATCCAATGGATCAATGGTTTTCAAGTCTTTCCATGAACTCAATGATTCTGGGAGGCTCCTTTGAGGAACAGGAAATGTGGTCAGGAAGACTCATCTCCCATCTTGGGGCGTGTCCTGACAATGCCCCATGGGTAGGGGACTGGAGGGCATGCAATGCAATTCACAAGTGTCCCATGACCTCATAAATTTTGAAAACCACTGTAACACGTCTGTTATTTCACATGACCACAAATGTATCTTATTAGTTTTAATGACAAACTCACTTGAGTTCTGGAAAGTTTTCAGATGATATCAAGCTCTGTAAGGCATGATTTCCTGTTAATTTTAAGTGAGTTAAACCATGTAACCCAGTTACAGGAAAAGATGACAGGCGGTTGGACGATAGGTCCCTGCAAAACATCAAACAACAATGGGCTTTTAGTCCGTGTTAGCATAAAACGTTTACATCAAAAAGCAACCTAAAGATTATTACACTGTCCCATAAAAACTTCTAAGCGGGGTTCTCACTTGTTATGGTAAAAGTAACCATTTTCCCAACTCCCTGTAACCATTTTGGTTACTTTTTACAGTCAGAGTTACAAGGGGAATGTTTAATCACATCCAAATTGGAATTTCTCTATTCAGCTTAGTTTTGCTAAAGGGGGGGATATACCAAATGAAGTGGCAGGTGCTGCATCTAATTTGAAAAGTGATGCTGACTGGATTAATTTAGGGATGAGGGGGAAAACGTTGCTGGGTATGTATTCCCCTCCTTCTCCTCTTAACTTCTGTCTGACCAATTCCTTTTTTCTCTATTACAGAAGGGAGATGGGAGGAAAGAGCAAGAGGTGGAAAGGGAGGGAGAAAAAGAGACAAAGGTTTTCTATTAGTCAAGATGGCTAACTATAAAATGAAAGCCCTTTAGAACTGAATTGTTAGCTATTCCATTCTACCTGATTGCTCAGCAAAAATGGAAAATTTCACCTCAGTAATGAGAACAGCTGCCACCCAGATCTTCAGTTATGCACATTATGGCCCACATGGCCTTGGAAGGGTAGGGGGCTCCTCTCTGGTCTGATACAGCTCTAGTGTGGGGAACACTGAGGGCTGGGCAATCTGTGCACTGCGGGGTTAGATGGCCCCTAATTATGAAAAGACCAGCCACAGACAAGTAATAAAATACTCACAGCTTTCTTAGCGATGGCAAAGTAGAAAATGCACTGGGGTGAATAATGGCAATTTTGTTCCAAGCTAAATTCCTATTTAAACGAAAAAGTGAGAGGATTACATTTAAAAAAAAAAAAAGACCTTGTGAAGTTTTACCATGTGTATTTATTTTAACAAAAATTAATTTTCATTCAGGACAGGAATAATAATTAATTTATAAAATCATCCTTCAGATAAAGATATTAATAGTATAAAATGATTTAAACAGAGAACTTTAAAGCAACCTTGTTTAAATTAATCAAGAAAAGTTATTCAAGTGGATATTTCAATTTTCACTCTCTTCTTGCTAAAAAGTTGACTCTAACTAACATGGTTGCAAATTTTATTAGGGCATGTCTAAGATTAGTGCGGGTAGGAGAATGGGAAGACACAAAGGTACTTCCTTTGACAAGCACGTACATTTTAAGTTAAAAAATGCCCCTGGGTATGTAATGAAATTCAACAAGAATTTGTCTACATTGCCTGTGTATTCCAGGCCTTAAGAGAAACAGAGATTCTTTCAAAAAAATTGCCAGTAAAGGAGACAGACATTTAAATTCTTAACCGGGGAACGAATAAAAGAGGGCCTGCATATGCTGGAAATAAAATCCTTTGATAACAAAAAAAAATCTACAATTTATGGAGAAATAAAATTCCCTCACTCCTCCCCTCCACAGACATATATATAATTAAATATAGATAGTTTCACAGGAATAAGAATGTCCACATTTAAAAAGAGGAGCAATAAACTTGAAATTTGTATTTTTTAAAATACTTAACTAAAAAGGTAACAAAAGTGTAGACATTTGAATAAATTGAAGGTTATCAGAGATCCCAGATGGCACCTCCTCCCAGGACCAAACTGAAATTACAACTAAATTATAGAACAATCAACCTGAATAACCAACTGAAGAGTAGCTGAACAGACGTCTTATAACCAAGGATTTACAGAAGAGTCCACATTGAGACGGGTAGGGAGGAGGGAGACATGAAAAGGGCTGGTCCCGCTGCCCCTGGTGGCGGCTGAGAGTCTGGAGGGATAGCTCAGTTGCCGGCGCTTCCCCCTTAAGAGCAACCGTCTCAACCCCATGCCAGTCTCCCCAGCCTGGAGCACCAGAGCTGGAAAGAGGAGCCCATATAATATGTGGCTGTGAAAATCAGGAAGAGATAGGAATCTGCTAGAAAACCAGGGGCCCTCTTAAAGGACCAGTGCACAAAATCTCATTTGCAGCCACTCACCATGGGCTCTGGCAGAGGGAAGGCGACTCAGAAGGTTTGTAACTTCAGGAGGAAGGCTAAAGGTACAGCTGCTCTGGCCCCTTTAGTTGAGTCCTCACCCACACCACACACTGACACCATCCTTCCTGGGTCAAGCACTCCTCTCCATACAGCATCAGCCTAAGGGAATGCACTAATCCCACCTTCACGACTCCCGGTGACCTTGTAGTTCCAAGCTTTCTCCCTGAGAAGGAGTCTGCTGGCTGCTTCCAGTCTGGGCTCATGGTGCAGACTTTCTTGGAAGTCTCTTAAGGAGGCCCGGTGGACTCAGGGTGTCAGAGACAAACAGGAAAAGACTAAGTTGTGTGACTCTAGAGTGAGGACCATTTTCCCCCCATGGGAGATCCACTAGCCTCATTCTTCCAGCTCACTGTGGGCCTGCACTGTGGAGGAGTCAGCTGGGTGCTGCCATCCTGGGCCCATGGTGCAGCCTTTCTTAGAAGGCTCTCGAGGAAGTCGGGGCAGGCTCAGGGGTTGCAGAGACAAGGGCCATTTTTCTCTTGTGCGCTGGCACCACCATTTCTGTACAGAGACCTCCTTCGACATGACCAAGTATTGGTCTGTTTTAATCTGATGATCTCTGCTGGCCTCATCCTTACAACTCCCTGAGACCCTACCCTACCATAAAGCTCTGCAAACCCCTGGTGGGTGGCAGCTAGACTTGGTATACTTTGAAACTTTTTTTGAGTGGCCTCAGGCCCAGCACTGGAGCCAAGTTCGAATCTGCATCAACCTGGTGAATACCACTCGCTCCTACCTGGTGACTCACTGAGAACCCACCTCACGCAATTCACATACCGCTAGAGGCCCTTTCAGTGACTGAGCCTAACAGATGGAAGCAGATTTCAGGGTTTTGTGGGCCTTTTGATGACCTGCCCCTGGCTTCGTGCTGGTAGAAACTGGCCTTGGTGTGTACTTTGGCCCCTCCCATTTGTATCCAAGCCCAGTAGAGACAGCCACTAACTGTGGGTCACTCTGTGGCTCCAAACAGGTAGCTCAGGGCTCTTTACAGGCAGCACCTGACATTGACCTACACCAGAATCCTTCCTAAGAGGCCCTAGAACCAGTACAACTAGTGATGGGCTTCAGACCACATCAGAGCATGACCTAATTAGTTCCACAAGTGGCATACCCACAGTGAGATCTTGGTAGGCACAAGACCCTGATGGAGCAAATTCTACTTCCTGGGGTCAGCCCCTGTAGTTAGGGTCAATCCTCATAGTCAGCCAGCCTGAGGGTTGACCCCACCCTTGAATGGGGAAAGAGCAAAGAAGACTTAAGTACAATGAGAGAGCTCACATAATCCATACAAGGGACATTCCTGGAGCACCTAGTTCAGGGAGATTGTGCTACTGAGCCCCACAAGACCCCTATTACGTAAGGCCACCATATCAAGACTGGGAGACACAGAAGATCTACCTAATACAGTAGGTCCTTGGGTTACATCGGAGATCCGTTCCTACCACGTGATATAACGAGATTTTTGCTGTAAGTCGGAACCCACCTACATAAGCACCTACGTCACTCACATGGAGCACATACACAGTAGTAATGAAGTGAAACAGTAAAAAAAATTTAAAAGAAAGATAACAATTCTTGACCTTTACTTGTGGTAAATAAATAAGAAAAAACATAAAGCACATATGTACATACGTCGAAATGACAGAACATTTTTTTTATAAATAGATGGGAGATGGCGATGTAATGACGTACGTCGAATCCGACGTAACCCGAGGACTGCCTGTACACAGAAACAAATACAGAGAGGCAGCTGACGTAGGGAGACAGAGAAACATGCCTCATGTGAAAGAACAGGAGAAATCCCCAGAAAAGGAATGAAATGAAATGGAGGAAAGCAATCAATCAGATACATAGTTAAAAACAATGGTTATAAAGATGCTCAGGAAACTTCGTGGAAGAGTGAATGAATATAGTGAGAACTTAAATAAAGAGACAGTAAGCATTAAAAAGGACAAAGAAACCATAAAACAGAAGCAGCCAGAAATGAAGAATAAAATATCTGAAATGAAGAATACAATAGAAAGGATTAATAGTAGGTTAGATTAATCAGATGATCAGATCAGTGATTTGGAAGACAAGGTAGCAGAAAACAATCAGAGCAGCAAAAAGGAAAAGAAATTTTAGAAAATGGGGATATTTTAATGGACTGCTGGGACAATATCAAGTGTAACAACATCTGCATCACAGGGGTACCAAAATGAGAAAAGAGAGAGCAAGGGATTGAGAACTTATTTGAAGAAATAATGACTGAGAACTTCCCAGAAGGCTATTATTTAAAACTAGAGCCCCAGTGCACAGATTCATGCACATTGAAAGGAAATTAATTAGAAGGTGGCCAGTGGAGTGGGACTGGGCGAGACAGGCAGGCCAGACATGTCCTGGAGCCAACCTCCCGCGGTCCCTCCCCAGCCAGCTGCACCTGGGGTGATGCTGGGGCTTGAAGGGCATCTGCAGAGTGAGCGGGGTCCCTCTGGCAGGTGGGGTCCCTCGGCATGGCCTGCAGGGATTGGGCTGAAACCAGCAGTCTGACATCCCCCGAGGGGTCCCAGAGTGCAAGAGGGCACTCTGCAAAGTTGCTGGCACTTGGCAGCTCCTGCATTGAGCATCTGCCCACTGGTGGTCAGTGCATGTCATACCTACTGGCTGGTCAGCTGGTCACGTAGTCTTTTATATATATAGAATAGAGGCCTGGTGCATGAAATTCATGCACTGGGGGGCGGTGATCCCTCAGCCCGGCCTGCACCCTCTCTAATCCAGGACCCCTTGGGGGATGTCCGACTGCCGGTTTAGGCCTGATCCTGCAGGCAGTCAGACATCCCTCTCTCAATCTAGGACCACTGGCTCCTAACCACTCACCTGCCTGCCTGATCGCCCCTAACCACTCTGCCTGCCTGCCTGATTGCCCCCTAACCACTCCCCTGCTTGCCTGATCGCCCCCTAACCACTCCTCTGCAGGCCTGATCACCCCCTAACCACTCCCCTGCCAACTTGATTGCCCCTAACCACCTCTGCCTTGCCTCTGCCACTGTGGTTTTGTTCGGAAGGACGTCTGGAATGATGTCCGAAAGGTTGTTTGGCTGTCCGGTATAATTAGCATATTATGCTTTTATTAGTATAGATTGAAGGAAAAATAAAGAGCTTCCCAGAAAATAAAAAGCTAAAGGACTTCATTTCCATCAAACCAGTATTATATGAAATGTTAGAGATTGCTGTAACAGAAAGAAAAAAAGAAAAACATAATTATAAAGAATAAAATGATAATAAGAATATATCTATCAATAATCACTTTAAATGTGAAGGACTAAATGTTCCAATAAAAAGACACAGAGTAACTGAACAAATGAGAAAACAAGACTCATTTATATGCTGTCTACAAAAGACCCATCTCAGAAAAAAGACATTGAAGGTAAAGAGATGGAAATTTCATGCATTGGAAATGAAAAGAAAAGCTGGGATAGCAATACTTATATAAGACACAATAAACTTTAAAATAAAGACTATAAGAGACAAAGACAGACATTTTTAAGAGATAAAGGGATCAATCCAATAAAAGGATATAACCCTTGTAAATATTTACACACCCAACATAGATGTATATAAAGCAAAACTTGATGAACATCAAGGGAGAGATTGACAATAATACAGTCATAATAGAGGATTTTAACACCTCGTTGACATCAACACAAGGAGCATTCTCAACCTTCGAACTAGTTGTCTTAAGAGATGCCTATCACTTCATGCTTGCTTGAAAGATGGAATGCAAAATCCCTGGGGACTGATTTATGTATTCCGGTCCCTCTGATTCATCACCTTGACAATATAGCATTGAACAGCCCAGGGGTCCTCAAACTTTTGAAACAGGAGGCCAGTTCACTGTCCCTCAGACCGTTGGAGGGCTGGACTATAGTTTTTTAAAAAAAACTATGAACAAATTCCTATGCGCACTTCGGGCCCGGGATGAGTCGGCTGCTAAGCAGGACAGGCAGGCAGATAAATGTCCTTGGCAGGCCGCATGTGGCCCATGGGCCATAGGTGGAGGACCCCTGGAACAGCCCATATAATAAAGCAGGGATATGCTAATTGACCATCACTCCATCACAAAGATGGCTGTACCCACAGCTGAGGCCAAGTTCCCATAAGGATCCTTAACGAGCAATCGGCAGGGACCAGCAGGACTTGACAGGGGACCTCAAGGTGTGCTTCCTGTCCTGGTGTTGGGCGGGGGGACCTGAGGCTGCGTCCCCTTGCCTGGCAGGGCTTGACGTGGGACCTCAGGCCATGCCCCCCACCCAGCGGGGTTTGACAGGGGATCTCAGGCCATGTCCCCCACCTGGCAGGGCTTGATAGAGGACCTCAAGGCATGCCCCCCCCCACCCCGGTCTGGGCTGGGGCACCTCAGGCCATGCCCTCCATCCTGGCACCAGGCCAGGGGACCTGAGGCTACGCCCCCCTGCCTGGCAGGGCTTGACAAGGGTGGGACTGGCTGGGTCTAGATTTAGCCCAATTGGGGGGGGGGGGGGGCGGTGGTGGCCAGGTCTGGGTCTCATGTGATTTTGAGGTGCATGTGGGTGGGTGGGGACTTGACTCTGGGTCCCGTGGTGAGCCCCAGACTCTGACAGGAGGAAGGTTTTCATATATATTTTACTAATTTTCTTTCATCTCTGACACTTCTATTATAGAGAAAGGGCACATAGCAATATTAAATTATTTCCTGTAATTAATACCCTTTTAATGTGCATGAATTTCGTGCACTGGGTCACTAGTTATGACATAATAGAAAACAATTGAACCACTAAATTACTCTAGGCAAGGCATCCTAAATAGGGACTAAGGTACTATCAAGAAAATGTTTGGCATTTCAAAATAAGTGGATTTTTGATGACGGCAGGGTTTTCTCTGGCTTTTGACAGAATACCTATGTGTTCTGTTTGATTGGCAAAGAGCCCAAGGTCTTGCCTTGAAAGAAAGAAACTCAGAGTATCATCACCATCACCTACTCAGCCAACATCATATATTTATTGAGAACCACTGAGTGCAAAGTATGTTACACTATACATGCTAAGAAAACTTTGAGACAAAGACTATAAGAGACAAAGACAGACATTTTTAAGTGATAAAGGGATCAATCCAATAAAAGGATATAACCCTTGTAAACATTTACACACCCGACATAGATGTACCTAAATATATAATGCAAAACTTGATGAACATCAAGGGAGAGATTGACAGTAATACAGTCATATCTTTCTCTTCAAGGGAAGGAATAAAGGATGAATCCAAACAAACAGAAGTACTCATTTTTTTCAGTCACTTATTTGAACACAATGCAAATAGACAGGCGTAGGGTGTATGGAGGGAGATCATTGCAAGGTCTACAAATGGGCACATCTTTGCACCCAGGTACTGGTTCTATAAATTGTCTCAGAGTCCTCTCCATTTTAGAATGGCATTGAAAAAACCAAATCAAGTCAAATAAAAATGGCACTGAAATCCTGCAGGGACTGTAGAAAAGGAAATAGGATACACCATTAGTTTAGAAGAGTATCTCAATTTGATACTGATGAGGCAGCATCTATGTTCATGCCTAACCTGCTCATCTATTGACTATTCTCGTAATTCTTATGCTGCTGTAGGACCGCTGTTTAGGCTCTACAGCAGCGGTTCTTAAACTGTGGGTTGCGACCCACAGGTTGAGAACCTCTAGCAGGGTCGCCTAAGACCATAGGAAAACATAGATATTTACATTACGATTCATAACAGTAGCAAAATTATAGTTATGAAGTAGCAACAAAAATAATTTTATGGTTGGGGGTCACCACAACATGAGGAACTGTATTAAAGGGTCGCGGCATTAGAAAGGTTGAGAACCACTGACTTAGTGGATATCAGGGTGAATAATGCACACAGCCTTGCCCTCTAAGAATTTACAATCTAGTAGGGATCCACATAGATATATAAATAATTTGTTATAAAATAGAATAATAAATGAGATCCCCCTACCCAAATCTTAATGATTATGATCTACATATTACTTTACAAAAAGAAAAATTTATTGCCACATTGTCCACCGTGCATATTCTGATTCCTCACTACTGCCTACTCAAAAAGAGTATTAATCACGTAGAGATTTTAAGGTATCACAAAACACCCTTTTAAGTTCTGCATAGAAGATGCTCATCACATCTATTATCTGAACCTCTATTTTAGCTAACATATAATTCCACTGATGGCTCCTATTTGTCACATGCAATAGTATTAAAATACTGCCATTTCTAGTGAACAATGATTGTCCTCTAGCAACGTGTTGAATGACCCCATAACTTCTCATTTTGGTTTTTAAACTTTGCAGGACTTCATGTTGCCTTTGTAGTGCTGCTAAGAAGGCACTCCTCTTTGTCTATCCCCAGGGGAAGTCAAGCAGACAGCCCATCACTATTAAAAGACTCCTTGGGGACTTTTTGGAGGTCTCAGCTTCTAGCCTTTCCTGATATTCTTCCAAATGCAGCACAGGAAATAATGAAATGGAGGATGTCAATTTCTTTTCTGTTCCTAAAGGCTAACATGATTCTGTTTGCAGAACCCTAAACAGATTCACCTCAAACAGATGTCATGATAATTTTTCTGTGAACATCAGACTTTGCAATCTCATTGATCATTTGTGTTTCTTTCAAATGAAAAAAGGAAGGAAGGAAGGAAGGAAGGAAGGAAGGAAGGAAGGAAGGAAGGGAGGAAGGAAGGAAGGGAGGAAGGAAGGAAGGAAGAAAAGGAAGAAAGAAAGAAAGAAAGAAAGAGCAAAAGAAAAGAAGAGACCCAAAGAAGTCAATTGTTTAGGCTGAGGGCACAATGTTTAGAGGAACTAAAGAGTTTCTTTGGTTTTAGATTACTGTATAAGTAGTAGGAACAGAACATAGACTGTGATGTTAGTATCCCTGCAGAGAACTATCATTGTACTTTTTCTTTTTATATCCAAATGATGTTGGACCTATGTCCATAGACAATTCCTGATCAGTGAAGAATCCAAGTGGAGTTTAAGGAAGGAGGCATCTAGATTTGAACCATCTGGATCAAAACCCTGATAACAGCAACATAACGGCCACTTTATCCAATGAAGGCTTGAAAGCATCCCACTACAATTTGTGGGAGTAAAAGAAGGGATGCAGTACTGGCCTGGCATTTGTGGTATTAGTATCTCCCTGTGTGATGGTGTACGAGGCAGGAAACCACTTCTGGAGATCTACTTCTGCCGGGAAGTATCTGGATGACCTTAACCTAGTCACTGATTGATGCAGATCTCCATTTTATCACTTGTTAAAGAGTCTGACATTCTGTAGAGATTCTATTTGCTCAAAATCTTGGTAAATGTTGGTAGTTTGACATAACCCTCGATGGTCTGAAGCAACATGAAGTGATTTTAGAATTGAACTCCGAGAGCTAGGTACTAACTACATTTCCCCCCAAAGTTAAAGGTGATTTGGCCCCTTCACTCACTATCAGAAATTTGTTGGGGCAAGAGTCAGTACATTAAAAGAGGAAGAAGGTCTTCTGGTTGGTTGCCAGTGTACGCTCAATCTCAAGGAAAGTGATTTCCAGATAATGTAGTGAGTGTTAGGATAGGTGATTGCCAACCAGACTGGATTTCTCCAGAGACTTAGATGCACATGTCACGAGACAGTAGCTTGTTACCCCAGAGATGCCCATAACTGGCTTCCTCCCCTTTCCCAAGTCCCACGTGGGAACCGATGTGACGGTGACAATGTGATGTGATTTAGTAAAAGCACAGCAGATACCAACCATCCCCCTTTTTAATTCCAGAAAAGACCCCAATAACTTCCATATGAAAAAACTGTTGTTTTTTTAAAATTGTAAATATAAAACATGCTTCCCAGTTTCATTAGCATTTAATTTGTTTTTGATGTATGTATTTTCCCTCCTCTTCTCCACCTTTCTTTAGAGGCATTGAATCTCTAGGGTCAGGTATTTTCAAACAACCATGATCTCAAATTGTAATAAAAGACACACTTTTAAAGAACTTGTAAGCATATATGCATAACCCATAGACACAGACATAAAGCTTGGGGCTGGGGGCGGGATCGGGCTAGAAGAGGTCAATGGGGGGGTGGGGAGGGAACGTGTGTAATACTTTCAACAATAAGGATTTTTTTAAAAGACACATTCTTGTCATAAGTCCCTCTCTACTCAACTAATATAACATTTTTAGAAAACTACAAAAAATGCTCCAACAGTCCTCTTTAAAAAAAAAAGATTGTTATTAGCCACACGTGTGTAACAAGTTCACTTTTGAACAAAACAAAGGGGGGTGGTGAGGAGGAAAGAGGGGTTCCAAACAGTGAAATTATACAAAGTTGTTCCTTATTTCTGAAGGAAGAAATACAGTTGCTGCATAGGCAGTCATCTTGATGAGCAAACTTGTGTAAAGTACCTGTTTTGTGCTCGTCACAATTCCAGGGCTCATGAAGATGCAATAATACATGAACTATCATAGTCCCTGATTGGGTGTTTTTATACTACCCTCACTATTTTTATATATGTTTGAGGATTATCATAATAAAAATATTTACTGATAACCATATTCCAATATTACATGCCTAGAAGTTATGGGTAGATATCCCATATATCCATTTTATAAATTATGGGTAGATATCCCATATATCCATTTTATAAATTATGGGTAGATATCCCATATATCCATTTAATTATATATATTACACTAATATGTAATATTGGTAGATATGGATCTACCTGCAAGTGGTGGGGTGGGAGGAGAAAACATGCTGGCTTGGGATAAAATGACAATAAAAATGGGGTTCAATGCGGGACTTGGTGACGTGAGCATGGATCTTCAAGCAGAAACTTTCCTGAATGTAGCTGGTGATCCCTTCCCAAATGGATACATCTATCTGAATTATAATACCCTCAACTCCACCCACTTTATCAAGAGAATCAGCAATTGCTCCAAGCAGGTCTGGCTTTAAATAATAGGTCATAGAAACAACCTAGTGAGTTTCTGTTGGTCACTGACCAAATGAGCTCCTAATAGAAACATCAACTAATAGTGAGGAAGGAAAAGAGAGCGAGGGGGAAAACAGAGAGAGAGGAAGAGAAAAAACAAGACAAAACAAGATGAGAAGAAAGAACCTGCTTTAGGCTGCGATGGCCATGATCTAATGACTGCATCAGAGAGAGGCAGAGACGCTCGGAACCTCCCTGATGCTCGGTCTCTGTGCAGGCGTGCCTAATGCAGCAGGAACCAGAGCAGCTCTTCCAGCAAAATGTTCCACTAAGGTTTTCAGACACGAGACTCATTTTCTCCCTGAAATCCAAAGAACTCAGTGGAATGATTCTTTGTGATCTGGTTGAACCCTTTTGAGAGAAAAAGTCACCTCTGAGACTGCAAGATGCCAACTGTCACCCTCGCCTGTGCTAATCCAAGGTGAGCACTTTGGCTCCGAGTTTTTCTAGGGAAGTGACATTCCTATTGATTACTCCAATGTTTGCACCTACAGAAAACGGACACACTGAAAATGCATAATGGCAGGTTGAAATATTTGTAGATTTTCTGAAAAAGCAGAAAAGAAAAAAAAATCCCAAGATGAACTCTGATTTACCTTTTGCTAGCCCTCTCTTTTGTGCTATTTAGTAGACAGAATTTATGCAGCTTTTACCCACCCAAATTAATGAGCAGTTGGATATGACGATAAATGGGGTGGTGGTGGTCTCTTTTACATTTAAAAAAAAATGACAGCATTTCTCTGAAGAAACACTTTTCTTTTTTGCTTAAAACACTCAATTTATATGAACTAATGTAAAGTCAATCTTTCAGGAACAGATTTACTGCATACACTATACTGATATATCACAAACTACCAGCCACCAATGGCATGTCTGTATATGTTAATTGCACCTGCACAGGCCACTTTATATAGAAAGTCTTAAAGTCACCTCCAGCCAGAGTTGACTGCATAAGTGATTAGGAAACTTGGAGAAAAACTAAATCTTTGGGGGTTGGAGAAGAGGTTTAAAATGTCACTTTTAATGGTTATCTTACTTGAAATTTATTGTCATGCTTATTTTAATTATACAATTACACTGAAAAAACTGTCTTTGCTTGTGGGCTAATTAACTATTCAGTTCTGTAATAATAGTAATAATAATAACTCCCATTTATGTGATGTTTAGCTAGGCTCTCAGCTAATAATGAACATGCAATATCTCCTAATACTCACAATAAGGCCCTGATGTTGATTATATTATTACACATGAGGAAACTGAGGCAGAGACATTCTGTAATTTGCCCAGTGTTGTGCAGCAGTCAGCAGTGAGGCTGGGGTGTTTGGCTCCAGAGCTCCCTTTTTAAACAGCACACCGTCTTTCACTACCTGGACACACTAGTACATGGTGATTGAAATGTAGATTCCTTAGTTTATCACTCAAAACTCTTCAAACTTCAGCTTACTTGACCCTTTCAGATTTATCTCTTATGTTTCAAAACTTCTCTGCACAGATCCCAGACTCTGGACAAAATGAGACTGGCCACTTTCCCTTACATCCTGAACTTTCTCCACTTCACAATTTTACAAATGGTATTGCCTCAATGTAAAATGCAGTCACTTATTAAGAAGTGACAAACATTTATTGATCAACTACTCTATACCAAAAACTATGTTAATCTATTTACATAATTATATCATGAGTGCAATTATGAGTAATAATACTTATAGGTAGTGTCATCCTGATGTTACAGAGGGGGAAACCAAGTCTGAGGGAAGTTAAGTATCTTGTCTAAAACAACTAATAAGCAGTAGAGTCATAACCCAAACTCTAACTCTGTCTGACTCCAAGGAGCCAGCTGTAAACCAGACATTCTAGGCTACATCTATTCCAAATGCTAATTTACATTATAGTTGTTTGAGAGTAAGTTTCACACCTCCTGCCCTTAGGACCAAAGGCTAGATTTTGCATCTCTGAACACCTCAAACCCTTCCCCCCACTAACACACAGTTTTGAGTAGAATGTTTGCAGAAGTGACTAAGTAATTAGCAAAGAATTCTAAAGTAAAATGTCAATTTTAAGGCTTCTGGGAAGTGTTTTTTTTTTTAAATAATTTTTTATTTTTCAATTACAGTTGACATACAATGTTATATTAGTTAAGGCTTCTGGGAAGTCTTGAATGCCTGGGAGGAGCACCCTTCTCCCACCCCCTATGATGAATGTGCACTATTTTTGCACATGGGTAGATTGAGAGAGAGCAGACTTGCAGAAAGAGCCAATGTGTGTGGGGTCCTCTGCTGTAGAGCTCTGCTGGATTCCAGGTGGAAATGGCTCACAATCCCTCACCTTGCTCTGAAGGCTGTGTGTAAAGTACTGTGATTTGTGAACATATTGAAACTAACATTAATTCAGGCTTCTCCGAGATTATAAAGCCCCCCGAGACTGTCCAACTAGGTAACATTTTTAAAAGGAGCATATTCCCTGGGAGATTTCTTTTATTTCTACTTACATTGCCAGTAGTAGTAGTCAGTCTGAGGAATATGTACTTAAAATAAAGAAAATTATTAAACACTAGAGGCCCAGTGCATGGATTCGTGCACATTGAAAGGAAATTAATTAGAAGGTGGCCAGCAGAGTGGGACTGGGTGGGACAGGCCATACACACCCTGGAGCCAACCTTGGTCCCTCCCTGGCTGGCTGCACCTGGGCTGGCTGCACCTGGGGGCTCAAAGGGCATCTCTGGAGTAAGCGGGGTCAGGGTCCCTTCGGCAGGTGGGATCCCTCAGCCTGGCCTGTGGGGATCAGGCCAAAACCCCAGTCCAACATCCCCCAAGGGGTCCCGGAGTGCGAGAGGGCACTCTGCAAAGTTGCTGTCGCTCAGCAGCTCCTGCATTAAGCATCTGCCCCCTGATGGTCAATGTGCATCATAGCTACCGGTCAGAGCGTCTGCCCCCTGGTGGTGGTCATTGTGCATCATAGTTACTGGATGGTCGAATGATCAGATGGTTGCTTAGGCTTTTATATATATAGATACCAGAGACAGAAGGTATTAATAAACCTGATTTTGGTTCTAAAAATGGACAAAGACTCAAGTCAGCAAAACTTGAGACCACTTTTAATTTTATCTGACCCATTTGATTACATGCTGCTTTGTGAAAAATTATCAGTGCCTGTGGTATCACAGAGAACTAACTACCATGATATACATGGAAAGAATACCTGTGAAAAGAATACCAGATTCAAAGTCAGGAGATATTGATGCAAGGTCAGGTCAGACTGTCACTTGAAAGCACAAGTAAGTTATCTGGTCTCTATGCGCCTCATGTTCATATGAAAAATGGGGATGGTCTGCGTATCAATATAAGCAATACAAAATCAATACAAAATCCCACATGAAATACTTTGAAATCTGTAAGTTCTACAACATAAAATGCATTTGTCAACAGAGGCAAAATTGTAGCCAACATAATGACATCCTATATAATAAAAGCCCAGCAATTGAATGGTGGAACAACCATAACAACTGTTTGACCAGTTGCTATTACTTGCACTGACCACCAGGGGACAGATGCTCAACACAGAAGCTGCCCCCTGGTGGTCAGTGCACTACCACAGTGGGAGCACCGCTCAGCTGACTGGGATGAGTGGCTGCTCCCACTGCAAACCCTGGGCCGATGGGCAGGAACCCGGGCTGCGATCATCACTTCCTCGCCCCAGGCTCCTCCTCCTCACTTCCTGCTGACGCCTCCAGATGCCTGCAGGCCATGCAGCATTGCCGCTGGGCTCTCAGAACTGACCCTGGAGGCTGGGAGGCAGGTTCATGGCCACCATGGGACTTATGCCTACTCGGCTGCCTCTCAGTGCTATTGTTCCAGGGCCCGGCCCTGACTGGGTCCCCTAGAGAGGTGAGTGCTCTGGCTCCATGGAAGATGATGGACCAAGGGTCCACAGCCACTTGGCTGACTGGGATAAGCTGTGCTCCCACAGCGGGCCGGTCCCCGCAGGCCATGCCCCCCACCAGTGCATGAATCCCGTGCACTAGACCTCTAGTATTTGATTAGAAGACAGAATAGGGTTTTCCTTCTCAGCTCACGCTTTTCCTCCTACCTCTATTCAATTATTTAACAAATATTTACTAAGCGCCTAAAGTGTGTCAGACACTGTATTAAATGCTGAGAATACAGTGGCAAATAAGTCAGATAAGATACCTTGTTGGGGAGGGAGCAGGGAGACAATAAGTGAATGTGTAAATAAATGAATGAATGATTTCAGATGATGCAAGGACTATGAAGATAATAATAACAATTACAAAAGAACTTTCTTTTTTTAAAAGGACTATGAAGATAATAATAACAATTACAAAAGAACTTTCTTTTTTATTGATTTCAGAGAGGAAGGAAGAGGAGAGAGAGATAAAAACATCAATGATGAAAGAGAATCATTGATTGGCTGCCTCCTGCATGCCCCCTACTGGGGACTGAACCTGCAACCCAGACATGTGCCCTTGACTGGAATTGAACCTGGGACCCTTTAGTCCATAGGCTGACTCTCTATTCCCTGAGCCAAACCAGCTAGGGCACAAAAGAACTTCCTGAGGGGATAACACCCGGGCTACAATCTGAATGATCACACCCAATCTCTGGTACAGAAGAAAAAAAGTGGGAAGAGTACTCCAGAAAGAGGCAACAGCAAATAGCAAGTCCCTAAGGCCAAAATGATCTTGGCATGTTCAAGACACAGAAATAAGGCCCCTATCTATATACACTGAGTGGCCAAATTATTATCATCTCTGAACACATAATAATCTAGCCACTCAGTATATATATATTAGAGGCCTGGTGCATGAATTCATGCATGGGTGGGGTCCGGTCAGCCTGGCCAGGGGGAGGGGACATGGGCAGTTGGCCACTCTGCCTGCTGGTCAAACTCGTGGTCAAGGGGACAATGCATATTAGCCTTTAATTATATAGGATATACACTGAGTGGCCAGATTATTATGTGTTTGAAGATCATAATAATCTGGCCACTCAGTGTATATAATGAGGTAATATGCAAATTAGGCCGGGACACCATAATGGGTCACGACCGGACAGGAGGAGGTTGCGCATGCAGGTGAGGCCTGGAGAGGAGATGGAGACAGAGACAGGGGGCCTGCCCGAGCTGGTGTGGCAGCTCCGGTGGCCCAGAGCGGAAACAGGCAGCGGAGACAGGAGGAGGGCCTGGGGCGGAAGTCAGGCACGGTCTGGCTTCTTGCAGCACCGGTCCGACCTGACTTCCACGGTGTGCCTCCTCCCCCCGCGGGAGGCGTGATGCCTCCGTGTGTGATTTCATTTGTGCGCTGGGCTTTAGTAGTAGTATAATGAACGAAGAGGAGGGTGTTACCAGGTAAGTTGCGCAGGTAGGACGCATGGAAGGGTCTTGGAGATTGTGGCAAGGAATTTAGATTTATTCTAAATTCAGTGGAAAGCCATCAGGTAGTTTTAAGGAGGAGAATGACTTAATCTGACTGCATGGTCAGAATCTTTGCTAAGACCAAGGAAAGAGACAGTCTTTGTTAACAGTATAGCAATCAGTTTTTTGTTTAGAGAGACAGGCAATATTTAGTTTTTAAAAAGTTTTCCACAGTGGAGACTAGCAGACATTTCAAACTCAACATGTTCAAAATTGAGATTTCTCTCCAACAGTCTTTCCTCTTTCAGAAATAGTCATTATATGCTTCTAGTTTTCAGAACAAAAACCACAAAGGCATTCCTGATTCATTCAATTCATCAGCAAAGCCTGAGGCCATTTCTCACCTTCTTCACTGCTTCTACCATGGCCCAAGTCCTGCTCATTCCCTGCACAGACCATTGCAATGACCTCCTAACTATCTCCCTGCTTTTAGCCTTGTCTCTCTTCAGTCTATTTTCAACACAGCTGTCAGAGGGAGCCTATTAAAATAAAAGTCAGATGATATTATTTCTCGGTCCAAAACCCTCTGCTGGTCTCTTATCTCAGAGTCAATGTCAAATTCCTCACCATATCCTAGGAGGCTTGATAACATCTTCCCCACTTATTTTTCTTCCTATGTTTCCTGCCAGTTTTCTGCTCCCGTACTCTGCTCCAGCCACATTGGCCTTTTTGCTGCTCCTTGAACACTTGTGCCTACTCCCACCTCAGGCCTTTGCTTTTCCTGGCCCTACTGCACAAAATATATTCTCTACATACTTTTAAGGCTTTCTCTTTTGTTCTTTCAGGATTTTACTGAAATTTATCTTCTCAATTGAGGTAGGAATTTAATTGTTTGGATAAACCAATACTTTTTAAAAATGAATATTTAGTGGGTGTAACTCAAAACCAAACTTGGCTCATTTTTATCCTAGTGACTTCTGCAAAATAGCCACGATTGTTCACTAAGTAAACAGACATAGTCTGATGGTTTTTAAAATGCTACCTGGAATGATATACAGTGCCATTTTGATAATGCACTTCTAGGCATAAACTTACCAATTCTTCTTTGTATTGAAAAGTTTACATTAAGTTAGTCTTTTCTGTAAACATAATGATAGAAAATAGAGGATTCAACTTGCTGATCTGAAGCACAATGAAGGCCAACTCTGCCCAAATATTACCTGATCGCTGGGATATAGTATCCTCATTATTATATCATTGCCCTTCAATGGCTTCCCCATTGTCCTTGGGATGAAGGCCAGAATTTTTACCATGGCCACATTGTCGGGACCCTACATGTCTCTCAATCCCATCTGATGTCCCACTTTCTCTTTGCGCCCTGACTTCCAGATATTCTTCCTCTGCCTTAGGACTTTTGCAGATGGTCATCCTTGGGCCTGGAATACTCTTATTTTCTCTTCTATGTATCTTGCTAACTCCTATACTTCAAGTCCAACAGCAACCACCACTTCCTTGACCCTGACCTTGCTCAACAGGTCAAACACTCCAATCCCTTCTTATGTACTCTTATCTATAATAATAAAAACATAATATGCTAATTAGACCAGATGTTCTTCCAGATGACCTTGTAGAGGAAACTGGGGCTGCAAGGGAAGCCCATGTCCCGGGTGCCAGAGGGAAGCCGGTGCTGGCAACCGGGAGAAGGAAGGTCTTCTTTTGCACGAATTTCTTGCATTGGGCCTCTAGTAATAACATAGTCCTTTGCTTCAAAGTATTTATCATAGTTATGAATTTACATTTATTAGTTTGATTCTTTTATTATTTTTTTTATCTCACTCACTAAACTGTACAGGACAAAGGTTGTGTGCATATTTGCTCTCTAATCTCCAGCATCCAGCAGAGCTCCATGCCCATTTAAGATATTCGGTAATTATTTGTTAAATAAGTAAATGGATGAATAAATATCAAACTAACTAACTAAACCACAATTTAGGTTTTTAGGGTCTCAATCAGCTTTTAATAGAATATCATCATTATCTTTCCATATCCGGAGCTTTCTGATCTTATCATTATTTCCATGGCTTCCAATCTGATGACATCCCCCCAAATACTAATAATGCATAGTTCACATGTGATTTTCAGCTTTCACTGAGCTTTCACATTCATTTCTACATTCCACTCAAGTTACTGATAAAGACTCTGGAGCTCAAAATGCCACATAGTTAACGAGACACAAGTCAAGGCTAGAATTCTAACCATGCCAAGGCTCCTGGAAAACCTAAAGAGGGAAGATAAGAAACTGAAAACTGGGCCCACTTCTGAAGGTCCCTGGGGAAAGACATATTAAAATAGAGGTATCTCTCCAACCCCAAACAAAAGCTGATTTAATTTATTAAAGGGTTTACTTTATTAAAGTTGAGTTAGATTGGGTCACATAATTATCTGACCAGAGAGCATATGAAAGTGTAAAAATGGGAAAAAAGTTAATCATTCCAATTTTATGGCTTAGACAACAACCCTCACCAATTTCTCCTTTATATATCTGTTTTGCAATTTTTCTTTATACTATATAAGCACCAACTTAATATACTCTCCTCTATTTGTATACAATGCAATTTAGCACTCCACTACCCAAATGCCTCTCAAAGATGCCAATAGAATGTGACACATACTCTGAAGGCTGCATGTCTGAGTCCCCTGAATTCCTCCTGCCCCTTAGACCTCTAGTCACTCACCAAACTCTGCCAGTTCCATTTCATCTACTCTTCTACCACAGGCCTAAGGAATCATTCACCTGGATTAGCATATCATTCTCCTAAACAGTCTTTCTACCATCAGTCTCTATCCACTCATCTCATTCTCCAAAGAGATTCTTTCTTGAGTAGAAATGGAATCATGTTACTTTTCTGCTTCTACCCTGCTCTGTAGGGTAGACTCCTGTATAGCAGCTTATCCACTGTAGTTGCTGTTGATGCTTGAAGTTGATCAGCCTGGGGTCAATCCTTCCCAGTGACTCCAACAGCAATCAAGGATCAACTACAACAGGTCAGTACACACAGCCTACACAGGTGTGCACCTTGAGTGGCCAGGCTAGGTGATGGGGGAGGCTGTGCCACTTGGCCCTATAGGACACCTACTATACAAAGCCATTCTACCAATTCCAGGAGATGTATCAGCTCTACATAATGAACAGAAACAGACACAGGAAAGCAGACAAAATGTGAAGACAGAGAAACAGGTTCCAAATGAAAGAGCAATCTCAAAAAAAAAAAAAAAAAAAAGAACTAAATGAAATGGAGGCAAGCAAACTACCACATACAGAGTTCAAAACAATGGTTATAAGGATGCTCAAGAAACTTAGTGAGAACGTCAAGGAATTTAGTGAGAATCCAATGGCATGAAAAGGACATAGAAACTATAAAAAAGAACCAGTGAGAAATGAAGCATATACTAACTAAAATGAAAAATAATTCACAGGCAATCAACAGTAGTGTAGATGAAACTGAGAATCAAATCAGTGATTTGAAATATAAAGAAGCAAAGAAATAACCAATCAGAACAGTAAAAAGAAAAAAGAATTAAAAAAAGTGAAGATAGTATAGGAGCCTCTGGGACACCTTCAAGCAAAACAACATTTGTATCATGAGAGTGCTGGAAGGAGAATAGAGAGAGAAAGAACTTGAATACCTATTTGAAAAAATAATGGCAGAAAACTTTCCCAACTTGGTGAATGAAATAGACATACAAGTCCAGAAAGTGTAGAGTCCCAAATAAAATAAACCCAAAGAGGCCCACACCGGAATATAATGAACAACATAAATTGATGAACATAAATAGATCCAGAGACAGAGAAGCATCAAACAGACCGTCAAACTTCAGAGGGAAGGCAGGGGAGGGAGGTGGGTAATAGATTAACCAAAGGACTTGTATGCATGCATATAAGCATAACCAATGGACATAGACACTAGGGGGGTGAGGGCATGTGCTGGGGGTGCGGGGTGGTTGGGCAGAGCTCAATGGGGAAAAAGAAGACATATGTAATACTATATGTAGTACTTTAAACAATAAAGAACTTAAAAAAAAAAGAAAGAGAAGAATTTATTTGGATAATAAAAAGAGGCCCACACCAAGACACATCATAATTAAAATGCCAAAGGTTAAAAACAAAGAGAATCTTAAAAGCAGCAAGAGAAAAACAGTTACCTACAAGGGAGCACCCATATGACTGTCAGCTGGTTTCTCAACAGAAACTTTGTAGGCCAGAAGGGAGTGCCAAGAAATATTCAAAGTGATGAAAAAAGCAAGGACCTACAACCAAGATTATTCTACCTAGTAAAGCTATCATTTAGAATCAAAGGACAGATAAAGAGCTTCCCAGACAGGAAAAAGTAAAAGGAATTAATTACCACCAAACCAATATTACATAAAATGTTAAAGGGTCTTTTTTAAGAAGAAGAAAACAACAATAAAGAATATGAACAATAAAATGGCAATAAATACATATCTATTAACAATTGAATCTAAAAAACAAAAGAAATGAACAAACAGAACAGGAAAAGACTCACAGATACAAGAACATTTTGACAGTTCTTAGATGGGCAGGCAGTTGAGAGAGTGGTTGAAAGAGGTGAAGGAATTAAGTACAAATTGGTTAATACAGAATAGTCATGGGAGTAAAGTACAGCACAGGGAAAATAGTCAATAATATTGTAATAACTATGTATAGTGTCAGATGGGTATGACATTTATCAGGATAATCACTTAGTAAGTTGTATAATGTCTACTCACAAGGGCGTATACTTGAAACTAATATAATATTGTATATCAACTGTAATTGAAAAATAAAAATATAATTAAAAAAGAAAGAAAAACTGTTTAACCACCAAAGAAAAAATGGGCAGGAAGAACTGTGTGGTCATTTCATCTTTGTATACAAAACAATTCCAGGCCATAAACAGAAACACATTTTGTCAATTAGTCACAGAGTCGCCTCCTTCCTCTTTACCAAAGTTTCAGATCTGCTGACTGGCAGAGAGCATATTGCAAATTTACAACTTTTGAATTTATTTCTGGAAATGATCACTAGCAAAATATTTGCCTTTTCATAGCAAATATATGCACACAATATGCATATACAGGGCAAGTACATTATTAAAGAAAGACCCAAGAAAGAAAAAAAGTGCTCCATGATGGGGAAGGTGCTGGGAGGCAATACTCACAGAGATCGGAGGCTAAGCAACTGCTGGAAAGTGTCAACCTTAATTTCATAGATTTCGTTATGTCGCAGGTCTCTGAAATGACAGAGGTCCAAAGATTGATTTCAAAGTCACTGGTTTCAAAGACTAGTCTTCTGAGAACTTTTTCAGAGGGAATACCTGCCCTCAATCAAAGAAACACATGAAATTGACTATCAAGTGACCTTAACAATTTTTTTGTTGTTTAAAAAAGAACATTGTAATTTATACACTTAAACAAGTAATGTTTGTCTAGCTTTCAAAGCAGCTAGTTCTTTGGGGTGAACATAAAACTGTATTCCAAATGCCATCTTCATTGAAGTACTTTGAGAATGCCTCTCCTAGCTCTGCCTTCTGAGCCTTTCTTGTATTTTAGGGTCTTCAGGAGTTTCAAAACTGCCTTTCAAAGATAGATTATTTATTTCTCCCTTAATTTCTCAAAGGCATTTGGAGAAAAATTAAGATGGTTAATATTATTTTGATCAAAACCAAAGTAGAGTATAAAGCAATAGGCTGATGTTTTATGGAGGTGGCAATTTTAAGAAAGGACTTCTAAAATATTTCATGTGTAAGTAGCACCAATGGCACTTCAGATATGACAAACATGGCACCTCCCCTAAAGATGACTATGGTGAAACAAACATACCAACAAACTCAAGTCCCCCATATTAAAAAAACACACACCACTTATTGGATATGTAAGTTTAGCAAAACGCCAAAGCTCAAACAAACTGTCTTCATTATTACACCAAGTTCAGGGGGCGGGGGAGGGAGGGGAAAGGAAATAATAAATGGTTTACTTATCATACAATGCCTGGTAAAATAGTATCTGTATTTCCCAACTTTATCGCTATCCCATTCAGTCATGTTGTGTGTGTAAGAAGGGAACACACATGAAATGTCTCCCCAGTGAACCAAGCAAATCCATGACTCCTGGATACGTGAGTTTGGGTTCTTATTTTCGGCTAGGTGACTTAGAGACTGCATAGACGTACATTTTCTGAAGCTTTTGGCAGACTGAAAAACTGGGTAAATCCTCCAACAGGTTGTAAGATAGATCTCTGAAAAACAGAAGGTACAAAAGGGAAAAAATCTGTTACATATTAATCGTAAGGAAACATGTTCCCTTTCCCCTTTGAGATGATATATCTCCAAAAGGCCGACACTGAACATTTCTCCAGCCTGACATGGAGCAGGTAGTCACTGTTATTGGATTAAGCAGAAGATTCAAATGTTTACTAAAATGTAACTGTTATACTTCTTTAATTGATTTAAATAATTTACTTAATGAATATGTTTATATTTTGTTAGTAATGATCTAAAATGTTCTAGCTATTATCTTACTGAAATGAGTACAAATCAAATTAAATAATTGTGCCTCTGTTTCTAAGAGCTGCTATCTACAGCTAAAAGAATCACTGTTGGTTCTTTTCTAATTAACTAAAATAAAACCCCAACAACAATTCAAAACATAGCATTAACTTGGAAATCAATCACTATGAGAAAGGGAGGGGTGGAAATCTAAGAAAGTTTTCAGCCAAAACTCAACAAATTACAGAATAACAAAACCATCTGGATATATTTAAAGTAAAATATAACTAATCCAAAACAAGCCACGGTAATTTGCAGAAAGCTTAGAAAAAGAGATTTGGTAGATAAAGTAACATAGATATATATGTAAAAAATTTTGTTTCATATTTTAGAAGTTATCAGCTAATCAGCTAACACGTTTTTATGCCTGATTTTAATTCTTAAAACTAGATCCCCACTATACAACTAAGACAATCAATACTAAGAGGCTCTTAAGTTATTTTATTCTTTAATTGATCACTTTATTCTACATTTATTAGATAAATGTAATTTATATAGAAATACAATTCATTTCCTACACATAAATAGTTCAGATAAAGCTGTTGGCAAAAACATATTTGTAGTTTATAGTAGAGGTTTCAAAGATCAAACCAAATCAAAAACAAAATAGCAAAACCAAGGGAATCCAAGATGGCGGCGTAGGTAAACACCTAAACTGCTGCCTCGCACAACAATTTCGAAACTACGACTAATAAGACAAAACGTCTATCATCCAGAACCACGGGAAAGCTGGCTGAGTGGAACTTCTACAACTAGAAGGAAAGAGAAAAGAGCATTGAGACGTGCACGAGCGCTGAAAAGCTGAGGTACGGAGGCGCGTGATCTGGGCTGGCGGCAGGCATTGCTTTTTTCAACCCGAAGGGAGACAAGCCCCGGATTACTCTGAAATCCAGTCTCTGAGGAGACACGGGGGACACAAACTCCTACTGGGAGAAGCTGGACTGTCTGCCAGTGAGGGTGGCTTGCTTGCAGAGCTGCACGCAGGAATAATTGTTTACTGCACTGGGGCACGGGACTCGCAGATGCTGTCCGGGACACAGAGCTGGCTAACTAGCAGCCATTGCTGTTTGCCACACTCTAGCCTAGTGACACCCTGAGGCCCCGCCCTGCACAACCTACAAACCCACCCAAGCTCCAAGCAGCGGAGTTAGCATAAGAAAGGCCTGCCCTATCGCAGCTTAACCTAGCAAACTTGCAGCCCAGGTCAGACAGCTCCAAAACCTCCAAACCACAAGCAAAGAGGAGAAAACTGTAGCTCTCACTGTAGCTCCTGCTGGGTGGCCTCAGACAGTAGCTGACCTGCACCCCATTGGAGATCCAAAAGCCAGTGTACCTAGAGGTCAGTGTGAGACACCAGATTGCAACTCCTCACATCCATAAGTGACACATTCAAGAGGCAGACTCAGTGAGCACCAAAGCCCCACTGAAACAAGTCCTGCCCCATAAGCGTGTCTTCAGCGTAGCAGTTCTTCCATTATAGACACAGCGAGTGCTCACAGCTAATTGGCCTGGAGGTCAATTCCTCCCAGTGTACCAACAGCAATTAAGGCTTAACTACACCAAAACTTTGCACTCAGCCCACAAAGGGGTGTACCAAGAGCATCCACCTCTGTGATTGAGGAGGCTGAGCTACTGCCCCCTATAGATCACCTACCACACAAAGCTACTCCATCAACACAGGGAAGCAGCCAAAATATGGAGACAAAGAAACATGTCACGAATGAAAGAAATGGAGGAAAGCAAACTACTGGACGACATAGAGTTCAGAACCACATTTATAAGGTTACTCGAGAATCTTCTTAAAACCGCTGAGAAACTTGATGAGACCTTTAAGGATATTAATGAGAATGCCAAAAAAATGGAAAAGGATCAGTCAGAAATGAAGCATACACTGTCTGAAATAAAGAATATACAGAAACTCAACTGTAGATCAATGTACCCCAAGAATCAAACCAAAGATCTGAAATATGGGGAAACAAAACACATCCAACCAGAAAAACAAAAAGAAAAAAGAATCCAAAAATATGAAGATAGTGTAAGGAGCCTCTGGGACAACTTTAAGTGAACCAACATCCGAATTTTTGGGGTGCCAGAAGAAGGGAGAGAGCAAAATATTGAAAACCTATTAGAAGAAATAATGACAGAAAACTTTCCCTACCTGGTGAAAGAAATAGACTTACAAGTTCAGGAAGCGCACAGAACCCCATACAAGAGGAATCCAAAGAGGACCACACCAAGACACATCATAATTAAAATGCCAAGGGCAAAAGACAAAGAGAGAATCTGGAAAGCAGCAAGAGAAAAACGGTTAGTTACCTACAAGGGAGTACCCATACGACTGTCAGCTGATTTCTCAACAGAAACTATGCAGGCCAGAAGGGAGTGGCAAGAAATATTCAAAGTGATGAACAGCAAGAACCTACAACCAAGATTACTCTACCCAGCAAAGCTATCATTCAGAGTTGAAGGTCAGATAAAGAGCTTCACAGGCAAGAAAAAGCTAAAGGAGTTCATCACCACCAAACCAGGATTACATGAAATGCTGAAGGGTATTCTTTAAGAAGAGGAAGAAGAAGAAAAAGGTAAAGATAAAAATTATGAACAACAAAATGACATCGAATACATACTTACCAACAAGTGAATCTAAAAATCAAGTGAATAAAAAATCTGAAGAACAGAATGGACTGGTGAATATAATAGAATCAGGGACATAGAAAGGGAGTGGACTGATGATTCTCAGGGGAAGCAGGTGTGAGGGGTGCGGGAAGAGATTGGACAAAAATCTTACTCCTATGGATGAAGACAATGGCGGGGGGTAAGGGCGTGGGGTGGGGTGGGGAATCAGGTGGAGGGGAGCTATGGGGAAAAAAAAGAGAGGAACACCTGTAATAATCTGAACAATAAAGATTTATTAAAAAAATATATATTTAAGAAAAAAATAAAAATAAAAAATACCCCCCCCCCAAAATAGCAAAACCATACCTCCCACCTATACACAAGTATATCTGACTAACAGTAGGATATGTAACTTTGAAAAATGAGTGAAATAAAATGGACACACATGTTATCAAAGCTGATAGTAATTTGGTTCATTGATCTTCACAGACTTCAAGGGGATACATCCTTCCTGTGTACCTCATAGTAGAGGGTGCACAAAATCCTCTTCCTCATGAAAGACACAGTATCACCTCCTACCTAACTTCTACCTAATGATTTTCATGGTTAACATTGACCAAGCACTTCTTACATGTAGATGCCATGTTTACAGCTCTACCTGAACTATTTCATTTAATGCTTGTGGTCACTCTCGGAGGGAGATACTGTGATGATCCCTATACAGTGTGAAATGACTTGCCCAAGATCATCAGCTACTAAGTAGGGAAACCCACACACAACCAAATAATTCCCTTGGAGGTGAAGCACGGATGATTCAGCCTCTTAATACTGCTTCTAGAACCTAAAGTAGACTGTAGTAGAGGTCAGGACGCTGAATTCTGTTCTCAACTTCTACTCAATCTACTTAGTTGATACACTGGCCAGAGCATTTTTTTAAATTTAATAAATCTTAATTGTTCAGATTATTACAATTGTTCCTCTTTCCCCCCTCTCCCTCCCCCCCCCGGCTCCCCTCCATCCGGTTCCCACCCCACCCTCTGCCCTTACCTCCCCACCACTGTTCTCATTGGCCAGAGCATTGATATCTTTCTCAGTTCTCTCCTTAAATGAGAAGATGCCTGCTTTGCTGATATTGCAGAATTGTTGAGAAGAACAAATCAATATTGTAGGGTGAAGTGCTTTGAAAATGGCAAGATACTGCTATTAATGTGTTTGTGTATTTTCAGGCCTTTCTAGTTTCAACTTGAGGAAAGAATAATGGAAGTGAGGAACAAAATGATGAGTTAACACTGCCTGAGAGTTTGCAATATTACCGGGGCTAGTATTTAATCCTCATGATGATCCTCTGAAGGAAGTAATTACACCTCTACTTTATAGATTAGGAAACAGAACAGAGAAAGAATAAACAACTTTTTCAAGATACTGTGCTGGTATAGAAAGAGACTGGACTTGAATCAGAAAAACAGACCCCAGAGTCTTTATGCATAACCAATTTGTCAGTCAGGCTCTATTAATGCAGTTCTAGACCTGGGTGGTTTAATATTTACTGTGTGACATAGTGAAGACAGATGGAATTTATTATTATTGTTATTAATATTTTAAAATATATTTTTATTGATTTCAGAGAGGAAGGGAGAGGGAGAACTAGAAACGTCAACAATGAGAGAGAATCATTGATCTGGTGCATCTTTTTTTTTTTTTTAATAAATCTTTATTGTTCAGATTATTACAGGTGTTACTCTTTTTTTTCCCCCATAGCTCCCCTCCACCTGATTCCCCACCCCACCCCATGCCCTTACCCCCCGCCATTGTCTTCATCCATAGGAGTAAGATTTTTGTCCAATCTCTTCCCGCACCCCTCACACCTGCTTCCCCTGAGAATCATCGGTCCACTCCCTTTCTATGTCCCTGATTCTATTATATTCACCAGTCCATTCTGTTCTTCAGATTTTTTATTCACTTGATTTTTAGATTCACTTGTTGGTAGGTATGTATTTGATGTCCTTTTGTTGTTCATAATTTTTATCTTTACCTTTTCCTTCTTCCTCTTCTTAAAGAATACCCTTCAGCATTTCATGTAATCCTGGTTTGGTGGTGATGAACTCCTTTAGCTTTTTCTTGCCTGTGAAGCTCTTTATCTGACCTTCAACTCTGGATGATAGCTTTGCTGAGTAGAGTAATCTTGGTTGTAGGTTCTTGCTGTTCATCACTTTGAATATTTCTTGCCACTCCCTTCTGGCCTGCATAGTTTCTGTTGAGAAATCAGCTGACAGTCGTATGGGTACTCCCTTGTAGGTAATTAACTGTTTTTCTCTTGCTGCTTTCCAGATTCTCTCTTTGTCTTTTGCCCTTGGCATTTTAATTATGATGTGTCTTGGTGTGGTCCTCTTTGGATTCCTCTTGTATGGGGTTCTGTGCGCTTCCTGAACTTGTAAGTCTATTTCTTTCACCAGGTAGGGAAAGTTTTCTGTCATTATTTCTTCTAATAGGTTTTCAATATTTTGCTCTCTCCCTTCTTCTGGCACCCCAAAAATTCAGATGTTGGTTCGCTTAAAATTGTCCCAGAGGCTCCTTACACTATCTTCATATTTTTGGATTCTTTTTTCTTTTTGTTTTTCTGGTTGGATGTGTTTTGTTTCCCCATATTTCAGATCTTTGGTTTGATTCTTGGGGTACGTTGATCTACAGTTGAGTTTCTGTATATTCTTTTTTTTTTAAATTTAATTTTATTTTTATTGTTTTAAGTATTACAAATAGTAGTACATATGTCTCCTTTTTTTTGCCCCTTGATCTCTCCCCGACCTCCCCTACCCCCCAGGACATGCCTTCACCTGCCCACCCTTCCCCCCCGCCCCAGTGTCTTATATCCGTTGGTTGTGCTTATATGCAAGCGTACAAGTCCTTCGGTTGGTCTCTTACAGCCCTCCTCGCCCAACCTCCCCTGTCTTCCCAATGTAGTTTGACAGTATATTCAATGCTTCTTTGCCTCTGTATCTTTTTCCCACCATTTCTTTCCTTTAAAAAGTTTTGCCTTTGCAGACTGGAAATAAACATATAATAACAAAACAAGGCAAAACAAAAAAATGTTTGAGTCCCAATTTCCGGGTCCAACAGTTCCTTATGTGTACATGTCAGCATTGATATCTGGATGGTGGGCACATGGTGGCAATGCAGGTCCGACCCTCTCTGGTTTGGTCCTAGGTAACCTGCAGCGGTGCACAGCTGCTGACTGCTCCCATGGCAAGGCGTTGTCAGCGTCTTCCATCTCTGGACTGTTTTTTCCTCTTGTCTTCGTGGTTGGAGCACTCCTGTCAATTCCTCTCTGTTGCAGGAATCCATCTGGTCTTGGGGTTGTTTTCTGAAAATATACAAATATATTCTCGACCACAAGTTAATAAAGGAATCTTTTCTATATAATTGATTTGGGATCCTTTTTATTTTTGTTCAAACGATTTTCCTTTGTCTTATTTAGACACCATGTGTGTTTTTAATGGCCGTCTTGCTGTTAGCATTGCAAATGAAACTTAATTTGGTAAAGTAAAAATTTTCTAGATGTAATTTACTTATAGGATATTTTTCCTTACATGATATTGCCCTACTATCCCCCCCCTTTTTTTTTATTAATGGAGGTTTTTGTAAATTTTATAATGCAGTCTTGATAACTTTAAATTAAAAAAAATTTTTTCCCCCCACACATATGACTGCTTTAGGTTCATTGCATATTCAGGAATTTTACCATGAGATGAACTACCAATAGAACTTTTAGTTATTACTTTAAGAACAGCTTTTTGTCCAGTACTTGAATATTCACTTATTTCAATTAGGCTATTTAAATTAATCTGAAAACTCGATTACTATTTTACTGTCAAATTTAATACTCTACCAACAATCTTAGTTTACCCTGTAAATATTAGTGGGAAGGATTATTTGCATTCTTGAGTGGGCCCTGAGTATTCCAAATGCTTGCTGAATTTAGATATAGGGCAACTGCTGTCGGCCAAGTCTCTTGTCTGTTACCTGGGTCCCGATCTGAGCTGGGCCAAGTCTCTGTCTGTCCCCTGTATCTCGATGTGAGCTGGGCCAGGTCTCTTTCTGTTGCTGGGGTCCCGATCTGAGCTGGGTGTGGGAAGCTCTGTATATTCTTTATTTCAGACAGTGTATGCTTCATTTCTGACTGATCCTTTTCCATTTTTTTGGCATTCTCATTAATATCCTTAAAGGTCTCATCAAGTTTCTCAGCGGTTTTAAGAAGATTCTTGAGTAACCTTATAAATGTGGTTCTGAACTCTATGTCGTCCAGTAGTTTGCTTTCCTCCATTTCTTTCATTCGTGACATGTTTCTTTGTCTCCGCATTTTGGCTGCTTCCCTGTGTTGATGGAGTAGCTTTGTGTGGTAGGTGACCTATAGGGGGCAGTAGCTCAGCCTCCCCAATCACCTGATGTGGATGCTCTTGGTACACCCCTTTGTGGGCTGAGTGCAAAGTCTTGGTGTAGTTGGGCCTTAATTGCTATTGGTACACTGGGAGGAATTGACCTCCAGGCCAATTAGCTGTGAGCACTCGCTGTCTATAATGGAAGAACTGCTGCGCTGAAGACACACTTATGAGGCCGGACTTGTTTCAGTGGGGCTTTGGTGCTCACTGAGTCTGCCTCTTGAATGTGTCACTTATGGATGTGAGGAGTTGAAATCTGGTGTCTCACACTGACCTCTAGGTACACTGGTTTCTGGATCTCCAATGGGGTGCAGGTCAGCTACTGTCTGAGGCCACCCAGCAGGAGCTACAGTGAGAGCTACAGTTTTCTCCTCTTTGCTTGTGGTTTGGAGGTTTTGGAGCTGTCTGACCTGGGCTGCAAGTTTGCTAGGTTAAGCTTCGATAGAGCAGGGCTTTCTTATGCTAACTCCGCTGCTTGGAGCTTGGGTGGGTTTGTAGGTTGTGCAGGGCGGGGCCTCAGGGCGTCACTAGGTTAGGGCGTGGCAAACAGCAATGGCTGCTAGTTAGCCGGCTCTGCGTCCCTGTCAGCAGTCCCATGCCCCAGTGCAGCAAACAATTATTCCTGCGCGCAGCTCTGCAAGCAAGCCCTCTCACTGGCAGACAGTCCAGCTTCTTCCCGTAGGAGTTTGGGTCCCCCGCGTCTCCCCAGAAACTGGATTTCAGAGTAATCGGGGTCTTGTCTCCCTTTCGGTTGAAAAAAGCAATGCCTGCCGCCAGCCCAGATCACGCGCCTCCGTACCTCAGCTTTTCAGCGCTCGTGCACGTCTCAATGCTCTTTTCTCTTTCCTTCTAGTTGTAGAACTTCCACTCAGCCAGCTTTCCCGTGGTTCTGGGTGATAGACGTTTTGTCTTTTAGTTGTATTTTTGAAATTGTTGCGGGAGGCAGCAGTTTAGGTGTTTACCTATGCCGCCATCTTGGATTCCTCTCTCTGATCTGGTGCATCTTGCACGCCCCCTACTGAGGATCGAGCCTGCAACCAGGCATGTGACCTGGCCAGGAATGGAACTGTGACCTCCTGATTCACAGGTCAACGCTCAACCACTGAGCAACATCAGCCAGGCAACAGATACAATTTTAATACTGGCTCCCAACTTATTAATTATAGGATGTGAAATTCTAGTCATGGTATTGATCCAGTTTCCTTAAGAAAAGAGGATAATTGTACCTACTCTGTGTGTGATAGGGAGAATTCTGAGGTGGCTCCATGATTTCCACCACCTGCTGTACATACTCTTTTGCCTAGTTATTCAATGAAACTGCTTGTGTTTAAAATTTGGACTCTGATACTTTCTTGCCCTTAAGTTTCCCAATTCTCAGTTTTCTCCTCTGTATCTCTACCTCCTAGGGCAGCGGTTGGCAAACTGCGGCTTGCGAGCCACATGCGGCTCTTTGGCCCCTTGAGTGTGGCTCTTCCACAAAATACCATGGCCTGGGCGAGTCTATATTGAAGAAGTGGCATTAGAAGAAGTTTAAGTTTAAAAAATTTGGCTCTCAAAAGAAATTTCAGTCGTTGTACTGTTGATATTTGGCTCTGTTGACTAATGAGTTTGCCGACCACTGTCCTATGGCAACGTGGGGTGAATAAGCGGAGACCAGCTCTGTCCCTTTCCTTCAAACATAAATGCCTGACTCCAAGTTGGAGTTGCAATAATATGGTGTTATTGCAACTCCATACATTGAGCAACTGTGGCCTGGAGTGACGTGCAGGCTGGGAATGGGGGAAGGCAGAATCACCACGGCATACTTTCCCATTCTTCCACTTAACATCTGTAGTGCTGCTTGTAGCGCTGCTACTAGGTAAAGCCTATGGTGGAATTACAGGCATTCAATGGCTGCAGATGTCTACTGTGTGAGAACAGAACCATGGCAAATGCTGAAGGGCCCTTTCACTATATCCCAACAATGCTTGAGAGGACGATAATAGGGTTGAGTGGAATTTGAGGGAGAGGGCTGAGAATGGAAGGTCAAAACAAAGCTCTTCAAGTTCCTATAAACGACTTTTCATAAAACAAGAAAGGCAGAGAAAAAAAAAGCTCCAAGCCAACAGAAATAACATATGCAAACAGTTTAACCATTAGATGAAACATTAGGATATGGCACCCACAACTACACTGGAAGAATGTTTGGTTGCCTTTATCAAGGTCTGTGTGCATCCGATAGCTTAATTTTTTATTTTGGCATCCATAGTGGGTTTTTATCTACTTTTTTCTGCTCTGAAAAGCTTTTAGAGGAGGAAAGGAAGTTATTTGGGCTTGTTCATATCCATTTTCTTAAAGGAAATGTGTGCCAGTTGGACTCTAGTGGGAGACTCTTTGGGGTTTGGAAACATGGTGTACTGCCATCACTACCAGGGTCCCGTCAGAGAGCCACTTCCCTGGCCCACAGTGGGCAAAGGAGGCCTGACCTCCTGGAGAAGAGCAAGGAAAGAACTTTCTCCCCTTTTAAAGGATTTTTGAAATAATGTCTGCCCCTTCACCCCTAGATGGCAGCTGCCTGTCCACAAAGCGTTATTGCCTTACTGATACGCACAGCATTTGGAGATTAGGTAACTGATGACACACGGTTTGAGGAAGAGATGAGATCTGTGCTCCAGTTAAAGTCCTGTTGAAACACAAAACCAGACATAGCTCTTTTATTCAGGCATCGCACGGACACATTTTGATTCACTGACATTCAGACTGGTTGGGTTTAAAAGCAGTGCCAGTTCTGGTCAAAGTCAAGAGCCTTCTCAAGTACTCACAGGCTCTCCAGGCTCGCGGTTCCACTCAAATCAGGAAACTCAGTGATTTGTGAGGCACCATTCAAAGTCCTAGAAGGAGGGGTATATGAGAATTATTGGGAGGAGATAAAATGGATATTTAAAAAAAATTTAAAAATATATTTTAAGAAACATATTTTATTGATTTCAAAGAGGAAGGGAGAGGGAAAGAGAGAGAGAAACATAAATGATGAGAGAAATCATTGATCAGCTGCCTCCTGAACGCCCCACCTTGGGGACTGAGCCCGCAACTCAGGCATGTGCCCTGACTGTGAATTGAACTGCGATCTCCTGGATTATAGGTCAACGGTCAACCACTGAGCCATGCTGTCCAGGCAAAAATGGGTAATTTTTACTCCCATTTTCAAAGCACTTCAACTTATAATTTTCATTTGGTTTTTACAGGAACCCTACAAGGGGAAAGTGATATGTCAGAGAAAAACTTACAGTGTTCTTAGTTCAGGTAAATGCTGAAAAGCAGATCTCCCAACAAGCTGGATCGGGTTATCATAGAAATGTCTGGGGGAAAAAAATCCAAACACCAATGTCTTAGTAAAAAACTTGAATGGCAAATTCCAACTAAAAAATGGAATTTGCCTCATAATATTATATTATCCTTTATTTGCACTATGCGCTTATATATTCATATATATTCACGTGTACCCTGGGCAGATACGATACACACACTTGTATACATAGGCAGAGTCATCACAGATACAATTAAGGAGCTATAGCATTCTCAGATGAGAGTTCCCTCATGAGATCCAGGAAAATTTCATTTGGAATGGACCCAGGAAAACAAAATTTCAATAAGTATAGTGAGGAGATAGCATCATAGGAGCAAAGGAAACAAGGAAAGATTCATTTTATGAATTTAGCTTAGTTGGTCTGGACTATGTGTAGGGTAATTGAGTAGAGCTTTGGGGAACGGATCAGAAGGGTTGGCTTGGGCCACATGGAAGGCTGTGAAAGTCAGGGTAAGGAGTGTGCATTTAACGGAAATAGAAAATCCCGAGTTTCTGCATGTTTCATAGCAAGAGAGTGACAATATGGATGCTGTGTTTCAAGAGAGATGACCCTACCAGTGGTGGAGGCGGGGAGATGAGCCTTAGCCTGATGCACATCTAGAGGTAATTGCTAGCAGAGAGGCTGATGGGCAGCTGGATGGGAACTTAGGCATAGGATGGGACTGCAGAGCTAGAATACAGGAAGCCTTTGCCTTCACAGAAAGTGGGAACCCGGGAGGGGGCGTGGGTGGAGATGGCAATGACAGGAGATGGAAACAGAAGCAGAAGCAAGGAGAGGAGGGATTAAGTCAACATCAAATATTGGATAGGAGCACTAATAATTGGGGGGCTGTTAGTCCCCGTTAAGCATGATTAGCAAATCAAAAGAGTGATTAAAAAACACCCAGTCCTGCAGCTGCTAGGAAAAAGAAGCAAAGGCAATGCAAGTTGCCAACCTCTTACTATGTAAATACTCTCTAATGAGGACTAATGTTTATTGGCAATAAACTTAAAAACCCTTAGTTTTCCAACATACTGTCAGAACATTTCAGGAATGATGAATGGTATATGTATATTTTTTTTAGTTGTCAGGGCTAATTGGGACTCCAGCTCATTTGTGACAAATGGCACGCAGTCCCAGAATGCCTCTCAATCAAGTTGGCACAGGATGGATTTCTGCCAAGAAGTGCCCCTAGAGTCATGTTCAACGGTTGTCCTTACTCTCTTCCTCCAAATTCAAGGTGCCTTGAGGAGACAGAAGGGCTAGGCAGCCAGGGACGGGACCTTAGATGGAACATTGGGAGAGGAAGAGTGGGGAAGTCCTAGAAGAACAGGACCTTGCAGATGTGAACAGGATAGAGCTTGCTGACTGCACCTCAGAAACAAACAAAAGTACCTAGAACCAGGGAACCCAGGTAGGGGGGAAAGAAGGGTGTGCGCAGGAGACCTCAGCTTTAAAATGTGTAGATGCTACTAAGACAGGCAATTTCCAGATAGCCAATCACAAGGCCGTGAGGTGTATAATCAATTCCAAGGATGTTGCTAAGGCAGAATTCTTTGAAAGGACCAATCAGGAACTAACAAGGATGAATTTATCCCTGGACAAAGAAGCACACACTGTCTTCTCTTTCTCTGGCGCACTGGTCTCCTATCAGGGGGTATACTCCCCTGCGCCCACGTGGCTTGTGGCCATGCGACTGCACACATGGACTGATGGACTCTAGTTAGCTTGGATGCTGAACTACACACAGCTGCAACATGGAGCAGAAGCTCTGGAACTGGCCTGCTTGTGGAACCCCAGCGGCACCTTTTCCAGGACCGGTTTAAGGGGCATGGGACTTCGGAACCTGAGACAAAGAAGCCTCACCAGTAACCTGCTTTGGGTCCCCTGCTAGCTGCCCTCTGCGGCAGGAAGTCCGTCTATCCCTCAATGAACTTTGCCTCCGCTAACCATTTTAGTCCGTGAATCCATTCTTCGGTTCTGTGAGACAACGAACTCGGACTCCGAACACCACATTTTGGTTTCACTTTCACCCATGACCTCAGTCCAATCCTATGTCCCAAATCTGCCAGGTATCTTTTTAACTAAGAACCAGCCCAATACTAACATATTTTCATCTTCTTATATATCTACATATGATCAATCTTATGTCTGTGCTAAATGTGAAACGTAGAATTAGTTATTCATTACAGCTGTAAGTATTTTGTGCTTTTATGGTACCTAAATCCTCATATGCACCTTTCTAAAACATATGCATATTTCTAGAATTACAACTTAGCTTGTAATTGTATAAATGTGACTTCATGGTTGGCTTGACAATCAGTGGGTATACAGACAGCATAAAACAGTATTCCCATTCCCACCATCACCTTAGGCTGAAGTTTATTGTTGTAAAGGACTTCTATTTGTATATAACAATTTATATTTCTAGTACACTTGGATTCATTTTAAAAATCAGTTTTGTTTCTTATAAAATAGAGAGAAGCAAAGCATTTCACAAGATTATTGTGAAGTGAGAAAAGGCATCTGAAGATATGAAGCACAATGCAATGCATATTGAAGGTCCTAGAAAAACAAATCTTTTATATTATTTCATCATTTAGCTAAAACCTGGCAAAACATCTCTCTACATATTTCTCTGTATTGAGTCTAACATTGACTGAGAAAAAACTTGGGCACATATAAACCATTCATTGTATTATATTTAAAAGAGCAATGCCTGCTCTATTTCAGGATGGGAAAATAAAAAAGAACCATGGCCACTTACATTGTAATAAGAGAAGGGTTGCCTACAAATGCTTTCTCAGGTATCGACTTGATATTGTTGCTGTGAAATCCTCTAGAAAGAAAAGAAAAAAATTTTTGTAGGAAATATTGTGTGGGATAAATTTATTTATTAGCCTCACCTTCTCACCCCATGGCAATTACCAGCACTTCTTGCCCCATGGCAATTACCTTTAGTAACTAGAGGCTCAGGTTAAATTCCTCTATGCATTTTGAAACTTACGTGCCCTCACTCTCTAGGACAGCGGTCAGCAAACTGTGGCTCGCGAACCACATGCGGCTCGCGAGCCGCGGTTTGCTGCTCTGTTGACTAATGAGTTTGCTGACCACTGGATTAGACTAAATGTTACCGTATGGTTGAAAGCTGTGAGGATTAGGCAATTGTGGCATATTGTGTGCAAGAGGTAAAGGGTAGTATATGACAGTGGTCGGCAAACTCATTAGTCAACAGAGCGGCAAACCGCGGCTCATGAGCTGCATGTGGCTCGCGAGCAGCAGTTTGCCGACCACTTCCCTAGGAGAAAAATAAATCACAGGCTGTCATCTTGAAAGAGAAATAAAGAATCTGAAAGTAATAATTGTGCTTTATGGAAACTTACAGTCTAATGTCATTAAAGAAAATCCACCTGTTAATATCTGATAGAGCACTGTTGTGTAACAACTTGAGACAGAGGGAAGCATCTATGGAGACATCTATGCCCCCATTTGAAGCTAGGAGAAGAGAAAATGGACGTAAGCTGCAGTGAGGTAGAGATTTAAGTCATCTCCTTATGAGAACAAAATTTCCTGAGCCGAAGGAAGGTGCTCAGTGAGTCTGTAATAATGAACTGATTCTCATCTGTTGATGTTAATGTTATCTGAATGGCAGAGGGGCACAGTCAAAGGTCTTTGGGTCCCATGTGGGCCTGTGGATGAGGTGAGTGGCAGTCATGGGTCAGCCTCGCCATAGACAACCATGACTTCCCAGTTAGGCCACAGTGGGTTTTCCCAAGGCAGAACCTCCTGAAGGTTGGTTTGTTTGTTTTTAATAAACAAGCCCATGCAGTCTACCTCCTTTAGCTGTGTGTCTTATTTCTCTCTGCCAGGAAAATAGGCTCTAGGCTTATTTTCCTTTCCAAGTGTTAGCACATTGCTTACATAGTTTTTTTTTTTTTTTAGGCACAGTGAAAAACTAATTATAGTATGTAACAGAATATATACAACCTAATAGCTGAAGGTTAGCTCTACTTTAGTAAAATTGTGTTTTTTAATTAAACAAGAGTCATGAAGTATTTAAAGAATGTGAAATAACGTATGTGAAAGCATCTAGCATTGCACTAGGCACATGCATTTTATTCTAGGTTGCTATGCAACCTAGAAATGTTTTTCAAAATGCTCAGCAAATAACTGAATTCCATTACAGTTCTGCACAAATCTATAAAGTATATAAATATTGGGGAAATGTGTCTTAGGGAAAGAAGTATGGCTTAGAGAAATATGTATATATTTTTTCTAATATACATATATTAGAGAAATCCATTATAAATTTTAAAAAATTATTTGATGGTTGCTGATGATAGAATCAATTACAGTATATTTCAAGTGTATTTAATTGTCATTTATATGGATTAAAATTTTTTTCTAATAAGTCACATTTAAAAAAAAATTAACCAAGAATAGAATCTCCCATCAAATCTGTCCTAAATACTTACAGTTCTTTAAGGTTGGAGAGTGTCCTGATTGCAGTGGGGAATTCATCAAGGTTATTATAATTTAAATCTCTGAAAGTAAGTACATAGTATTTTCAGTTTTTTATTTACAGATTCATATATATTACAATTACTAGGAAAGTTAACATGTTATTTCAATGGACCAGTATCACTGATGAAAATTCTCATTCCTTCTCTATTTTCTTTTTGGTTAATCTTTACCTGAGGATGTTTTTTCTATTGCTTTTTCAGAGAGAGTCAAATGGAAGGATTGAGGGAGGTAGAGAGAGAGAGAGAGAGAGAGAGAGAGACATCGACCTGAAAGACACATCAATTGGTTGCCTCCTACAGGTGCCCCAACCATGACGGGGAGCGAACCTACAACTCAAGTACATGCCCTTGACTGGAATCAAACCCGAGACCCCTTAGGTTCCCAGGCTAACGCTCCTACCACTGAGCAACACCAATCAGGGCTCATTCCTTCTCTTTATGGAGAGATATTTGCTTGACTTTTTGAGCACCACCATTCTACAAGTCTCTGTATTAAAATGGCCATTAGATTGATCATGAGAAATTTCAAAGAGTCAAGGCTCAATGGCACAGGGGCATTTCAAAAAAGGGAGGGGACGTAGAGCAGTGTCAGTGTCCAAGTAGGAGGGATGCTTGGCCAAGTGTTAAAAGCTTGCTAAAGTGGCTCTTCACCTGAGCCTAGCTCACTAAGCTGCCAGATTGTATGCGCACTACTCTGGGCTCCTGAATCCCATGCCCTTTCTTGTTCCCTCCTCCATCTTCTTCTTCCCCCTGCTTTTTAGAGTCTTGCCTGACAGGACCTCTTGGAGAACTGCGTTGTCCCTGGCTCCTGGGGAGTGCCTGTATCCCTCACAGCCTGAGGTCCAGATGAAAGCCTGCTTCTGGAGAGGTTTATATGTGCAGGGTACTCTCAGGAAGAACATTAGGTCTAGAATTGTCTCAGGGACACAAATAGTGATTCAGATCAGAAGTATGATGTTTTCGTTGGTCTGTGAGGCAAAGCTCTGTATTATTTTTCATGCACATAGATGGGATAGCCAAACAATCTCAAATCATTAATTTCCCTATTTGTTATGACACAAATGGCTTTTCAATTCCATTACTCACACGAGCTTTATAGATTTACTCCACCTTATAGCTACATCTTAGTATGAAAAAGTAATTGCCTCCTGATCTCTGGGAATGGCAGATTTCCCAGATGACACAGAAAAACCTTTTGGTCAGGCAATCAGATGTGGTTAGATCTTCCTCTGTGGAAAAGAACTGCTATTTAATTTTAAGAGAGATAATTTAACTGAGTTAAACATGAATCAAGATTCCTACTTGTCTGACACAAACCATCCTTAAGCTATACTGCAGGCAGGAAACTTGGGTCTTTTGTGGACATAAATTTTCTTCCTGTTTGTAAATCTCTCCAGATGCTCTGTTTTGATTTAAAAAGTACTGGGTCCTTATAAATTACTTGGATTTCTAGTGAGAGAAAGGAAGACGTTGGGAGTAACCAATCGACTGATCCTCAGCCCTGGCAAGGGGAGGAGGGGAAGGGGTCAATAAGATGTTTCACCTAAAATGTTTTATCCCATGGAATTTATATGCAATCCTGGGTCTTCACCTAAACATGAGGGGGTGGGGGAGGCTATTTACGGAAATACCCATCAAAGCCCATCTTGTTTTTGTTCCTGTTGAGTTGAAAAGGACTGAAGGTGCTTTCCATTGCTAAGATTCCCCCACCCAGCTCTGTGTAGATAAGGGGGAAGTTCTAATTTTTCCTAGCAGCCGATGGAAACTGCTTGCCTATGCCATTGAGTTGACATCAAAGTTCTGCCTGGAGAAGTTAATCTTTGGCATCTCCTTATGAGGATGATTGCTCCCTTCTAGGAGGAAACACAGAGTAACCCAGAAAGGAGAGCTGTTAGTGCTGATCGGCCTCATGAAGACCACGAACAACAGATGGTCTGGAAGGAAATTGGTGGATGCAGAGCTGGTTGGAAGTTCAATTGATCCTGTGCAAATTGTTAAGCTCTGTATGCAAATGAATAATGGGCTCCAAGGCTACAGCAGAAATGGTCTCTGGTTATCCCCTTCTGCAGTCCTGTCACAGCCAGCATTGTCAAGTCAGTGGCCCTGTGTGGTTTATTGTGTTTCAGTAGTAAAAACATGAGGTTTGAGTTGGGACACAGCTGGAACCACCCCCCTGTCCCAGCACACTCAGAACCTGCACTGCCTGTCACCCCACCCTCACTATGTCTCTCCCACTCAACAGGGCAGTGAAGAGCAGCTCCTCACCTGGGAAAGGGCTCAGCCAGGTGTGTGGCCCATAAGAAGCCCGTCTCCAAGTGGCTTTGGGATACACTCTAGGCCAGTGGTCGGCAAACTGCGGCTCTGTTGACTAATGAGTTTGCCGACCACTGCTCTAGGCTATGGTCAGCTGGCTGGGCTCTAGTTTTATTACAGGCAACAACTCAAAACTAAATTTTTGACTTTTTCTTTGGAAGTAGAATGTAGTAGTGAACGTGGATTTTGAAGTCAAACTAGAGAAGGAAGCAAATCCCAGTTATGCTATTGACTAGCTATGTAATGTTGGTAAAATCCTTAATAGCACTAGACCTAAGATGAGAGAGTAATGTCTGCTCTCATAGGATGGTTGTAGGATTAATTGAAAGTGTGCCAAATGTCCAGTGCCATATTTGACTGTGGATATACTCAATACGTGGTAGCCACCATAACTTGTTAGTCTTTAGATTTGCTTTTAGCATGAACCCTGCTGTTTCCTAATGAGACACCTGTTCATCTCAGATTGCAGCCTGTTCTGCGTCCTGGACAATAAAGAACTTATTCTTTTTTTAAATGTATTTTTTATTGTTGATATTATTACAGATATCTCTCATTCCCCCTCTCCCATTAGCCCCCTCCCGTCCTTATTCTCAACAGAATACACATTCCCAAACACATAGTCTCTGCTCAGTGGAAAGCATCTCCTTTAGCTTATAATGATTCTAACTAATTTAACACTCTTGTTAGATCAAGATAAAATCTTGTTTAGCTTTGCCAGGTGTGTGTTTGTGTGTAAGATAAAGCTGCAGTGAATATCTGTTTAAAGCTCAGGCAATTAACCAAACCAAACAGCAATCTTGACTTTAAGGCTGTTTTGATTCCTTCAGAATACTCAGGAAAACACTGAAAAAAGGGAAACAAACAAAAGGTCAACTCACAAAGTCTCTAGGCTGTGGAGCCCATCAAAGCATTTCTTTCCCAGAGAGTGGATTCTATTGTTATGGAGATGCCTGAAGGAGAACATTACAGACAGTCAGCAAGGCACACTGCACATAGAAATTTAGGCATATTTTAATCGCTTAAATCCAAAGAAACTTAAACTAAAGAATGCACTAATTATATACAGAAATTTTATAACGTTTTGTAAAAAGGTTATATGCTCCATTCACTCTTGCCATAGATGATTTTATACCTTAGAATTTAATAGGCAATCACAGTTTTACCTTTCAGGTTGGGATATCAGGTAGTGTATTATAATATGAGCAACATGATTGATAAAAATAAATCCAGGTTGTTCAGTGTGGTTGTTCAGCATATTTTCCAACATGGGTTAATTAGCATGGCTTTTGGAGGTAGGGTGATAAGAAAGATATTGACCCTCATTGACAAATGGAGGGTGGAGGAAAGGTCCTGGTGTATCAGCACATTTTTTGTTGAAGCTGATGGCTTATGATGACTACATTCCCAGGGTAGGGCTACAGGGTAAGAGAAAACAGCAATTTTGACTGCAGAAAATGATGATCATATATTTTGGCTGCCCAAGGAGATTAGTTATCTTGACGCACTATTAGTGTGTATAATTATCACCACTGGTTCAATGGTAAGTGAGTGAGGTCAAAGCCAATGAGAGCAATTGTGTGCATAACTGAAAACTGGATCAAGTCCCAAAGAGATTTTTGGAAAATGAGCTTAAGGAAGACAGCTGGCTCTCTGTAAATCTATTCCCTCTAGTGCAGTGATTTCCAACCGGTGTGCTGCAAGAGTTTTTAAAACACATAATACCTGACTATTTAGTCAGGGGCACTTAGATTGTCAAATAATAAAATGACCACAGCAAACACAACAACAGCCATCAGTGTGAGTGAATCAAAATTATACATATTCTTTTCTCAGATCAGCAAAAATATAATTTTTGGTGTGGCCCAAAATTTTAGTAATTAGTTTATGTGTGCCATAAGCTGAAAAAGGTTGAAAACCACTGCTCTAGTGGAAGAGAAAACAAAGCACCTATCCAGCTTCTGGCATGTCCCTAGCACCATGTTTGTAAGTAAAATTCAGTTTAGAAAGATGTTAATATCACCCAAAATTTGTTATTCTTTCAGGCTAAGGTTCTTATTCTAATATATATGCATTGGGTTCATATGAGATATATGTAATATTTATTGAGGATCTTCTACATGCAACATATGGGGAAAGGGATTGAGGGGAACCTAAAAAAAATGAATAAAAAGCTGGTGAGCTCTCAAAGTAGTATACAATGCAAAAGACAGACACGCAGTCAAGTAAAGTGGAATGATTGGAGGCAGTGGTGAGCGGGTGGGTGGGCGTGAAGTGAAGGGAGAAACAGTGCAGAAGAGGCCTTGGTCCAGGTTCTTCCACGAACTGATCTTACAGCCTTGCGAGCAGCTGCTATTTTCCTCTATCAGCATCAACTGATATTTTATATACATGGGGCATATTTCTACACTATTACAGAGGACTGGTTATTTTTCAAACTATTAATTGAGAGTCATTTTGATTTACTGAAACAATGGAACCTAGATGTATGGTGGGGAGGCATAGACACGCATAGCTCACTCTCATGTTCATTCTTGCTTCTCTTTCCTTGGTAGGGATTCAAGAATATTTATTTATTTGTTAATCCTTACCCGAGGATATTTTCCCATTGATTTTTAGAGAGACTGGAAGGGAGGGGGAGAGATATATAGAGAGAAACATTCATGTGAGAGAGACATCGATTGGTTGCCTCCCAATGTGCCCCAACCAGGGCTGGGGATCGAGCCTGCAACTAAGATACATGCCCTTGACTGGAATTGAACCCAGCCCCTTCAGTCCATGTGCTGATGCTCTATTCATTAAACCAAACCAGCTAGGACAAGAGTATTTATGAAATAACTAGAGGTCTGGTGCACGAATTTGTGCACAGGTGGGGTCCCTTGGCCTGGCCAGTGATTGAGGCCCATGGGGGGGGGTGTTGTCTGACTGGGGGTAGGGACCCCAGGAGGTTGGCCAGCTGGCCCCCCACCATCAGGGCTGATCTGGGGGGCTGGCCAGCCAGGGGAGGGGCCACAGGAGGTTGGCTGTGGGAGTACACTGACCACCAGGGGTCAGCTCCTGCATTGAGTGTCTGCCCTTGGTAGTCAGTATGTGTCATAGCAACTGGTCTGGTGGTCATTCTGGTTGTTCCAGTCATTCAGTTCTAATGGTTACTTAGATGTGTGTGTGTGTGTGTGTGTGTGTGCGTGCGTGCGTGCATATATATATAAATTGAAATATGCCATATATATATATATATATATATATATATATATATATATGGCATATTTCAATTTGACCTGAATTATAAGTTATTATCAGAAATAAGACATTTTTACTGATTGTACAGTGTGGTGGTTACTTGTACAATATACAATGGGCAGAGGTCATATTTTATTATCTTTGAATGCCCAGCAGTACTTGGCACTCAGCAGGTGTTCCACAAATGTTGTTTCATCTTTTATACAATTAGAACACTTATAAGTCATTTTGGGGAGGGATTAAGGGTGTTTCCCACCCTTAAAATGTCCCTATTCAAGGTTTGAAGGGCCAGCACTTTAAGGTCAAGGTCTTAGAGTGAATTTAAAAATTGTTAAAAGGGAGAGAGAGAGAAAAAAAAAATCAATAGAACTTACAGAACTACCAAGCTGGAGAGGTTTCCAAAGGCATAGTCTGGTATGTGGTGTATTTTATTCAGGGCCAAGGTCATGGCCTGCAGTGCTGATAAACTTCTGAAAGCCTGGACAGGGATTTCCGTCAGAGCGTTGTCATCCAGCCACAAGTGCCTCAGGGAATGCAGGCCACTGAAACAGCTGGGGGGAACGTAGCTGATGTGGTTGGCATCCAGCCGCCTGGGGAAGAAAGCAAGCAAGAATGGAGAAGAGAGCAGAGCCCAGGCAAACATGGGCTTTGCAAGAAAACCCTCCATGTGCTGATTAACATGAGTAAGATGGGCCCGGAGCCCTCACAGTCCTCGGATGTCTGGAGCATTTTGCTCTCTTGCTAAGCTCTCTTTCTCACTCAAGAGGAGAGCCATTGCTCCTGAGGTCCACTCGGCTGTAAAATTCCACGGTGCTTGGTTCTCTTCCAGGCTTGTGGGTAGCATGCTTTCATGCCTGAAGTGGCCTCCCCGGAGGTATAAAGATTCAGGTGAGGATCTTTTAGTTTTCCTTTCTGACACCAAGTGAAAGACACCCTCTCTTCTCCCTTCTGCCCCAAGCCAAATACATGCCTTTTTGTTTGTCCTCCAGACTGTTTTGAACATACTGAGCATGCTAATCCACTGGTTTGTTTATTAAGCTCTGGGAAAAGATGGTTTCAGTATTTGAAAGGAACGGAGTGATTTGTAAAGGCTGTTCCAGCGTTGGAAGGCCTAAAAATTGCTGGCTTTCTTGCTCACCCTAACCATTGGCACTGGGTAGATGTTTGTTTTTCCTGACATTTTAAATGAATAATAAAATTAACAACATTCCCAGTTTTTGCTTCCTTTTTTCCACACACCATTTTTTCCCCCCTCAAATGGGAAAAGACATCTAAATATAGATCTGGTTAATGAGGTGTTGCAACTTCAGAGCCAGCAGAGGGAGTGCAATACATTTATTTCCCCCGAATCCAACACAAACAGCAGCTGTAATGACAGTGTCTTAACTTTTCTTGTTGAAGTGACCAGACAGACAAATAATGAAAACTTTCTGCAAGGTGCATGAACAATAGAACTGCCATCACTCCGCTAGGTTTCCCACAGCCCTCACTCATCTTTTCCCCAATCTGTTCTTCAGGGTCACCCATTTGTTTGCATTTTTCAAAGCTGGGATTTAAAAGAGGAAGAGTTGCATGTTAAGCAGTCCATGTATTAAGAAGGATTAGGAAATCACGAGTGGATTTTGAAAAATTATTTTAGGAAGCATTTAAGACTAAACAGATGTAGGAAGCACACCAGGATCAGGAAGCAATCCCCTGCACACCAAATTTAAACAATTTAGAAACAGAGAGAATGCTCTGCGGTAGGGAGCGAGGGAACGCAGCTCCCTCACTTTCGGTCACAGCGCTTCGCTCCTCCTCTGGCTGCTACTTCTGACTGAGTGGGAACAAGTGATGCCTTCAAGGTCGTGAGCCAAGTGGTGATAGTAATGGAGATAAGGTCACTTGGAACGCAGTTTAACAGTCCGGCGTCACACCCCACTCACAATTACATTTCCCGTGGAACAACTGTTACTGTAAGCAGTAAAAGCCCAGCTTCCAAACAGCTCAAGGTTCTGTCAACAGATGGAGCTGGAAATGTTTAGGAAAACTCAACACTGTCTCTTCCCCTTTCTCCTGCAACAACATGCTCAGCCCATGTTCAAATAAGGTGTAATTTCATCAGGGGACGAGGAGGTGATTGTTATTGTTCGACTAGAAGGAAAGCACATATGTAAACTCCCCTTAATGACTGTGCTGATTAAAGAATGAAGACTTTATTTAAATAATACAAGCTTCCAAGTTTTAGTTGACGTATTGTCTGATTATTGCCAGTTGCTTAGGCATTGAAATGCCTAGTGGCTTCTAAGAGTCCTGAAAATGACTATCCTTAAAGTTGAGTGCAAACCTGGGGCTACATTTATACAAAAAACTCTCAGCATTGAGTCAGAGGCTTGTCTTTTTTGATCTCTAAGGCACTACCAAAGTTTCTGCTGGATCTTGAAGTGACCCTGGGATCAGTTTCCAATGTTAATAAGTCCATTTTTCTGGATAGATGTCTTTTATGAATCACCTGCCCCCCCCCCCCCCCCCCCGGCCTCCTCCCGAAAAAGAGGTGTAATTTGGCCTCTACACTGTCATCTTAAAGCAATTTGCTATCTGAAATGAAATGAGTGAGACAGGGCAATTCTTTAAGTCTTAACACTCTGAGTACTAATACTCGTGGATTCAATACTTGAGTATCCTGACTGCAGCACTAAAACATTTCTCTGCCAGAACAGTTTCATATAAGAAGCTCCCAATAAATGATATTCCTTCTAAATGCAGCGTTTTGAGGTCTATGTCCCCCTGGCCTCAGTGGTCCAAATTTAATTCAGAGAGTGGTATATTGTTCGCATTCAGAGGCAGTATCTGATTTAATCTTAACAGAAGATCCCCAGGCTAAACCGGAGTATGGAATTAATTATACAGCCAGTCATACAGGTGGTTCTTACAGAACAAGGTTCAGACTGTGGACAAAGCAGCTGGCAGGGCACAACTTGTGCCTATTCTGTGAGCAAACAAAGAGCTCATATTATATCAATCTGCTCTTTTTGGGCAGCTGGACATTTTCTATTCATATGCTTGGAAAATGCAACATTTAAGCAGTGAGGTATAAGGAAAACGACACTAGACAGAACATGAAAATAGGTAAAAAGGTGGTTCTATAACATCATCAGGAGCAATAAAAATAACCGTTACATAGCTTCATTTTAAGTGTTTCTTTGTTATTACTTCTGTTTCATGCAAGTCACAAGGTGTGTGTGTGTGTGTGTGTGTGTGTGTGTGTGTGTGTGTGTAAGCAGCTCAGAATCTGTGAATTAGTGCAGAGATTTGGAATGAGAAATCTTAGACCCACGTCAGTGTAGCAGCTTTGTGACCATGGCCAGGTCAATAGACTCAGTTTTCTGTAAAATGGAGACAACACCTTTTTGTCCTACAGAAAGAAAAGAATACAACGGAACTTTGTAAACCATAATGTATCTTAATGATCTTAAATTATTACAACTTGAAGCTGGTTAACAGTTTGTGTTTTTGACCATCAAAACAATTCCCCAAATAAACAAAGTAAACTCAAATTTTACCTTAGTCAAGATTTAGTTAAAAATAAATGCTAGGTTGCCAGTGAATTTGTTTGAGAAACACAGACAACCTTTTTCACCTCTCATAAGAGAAATTATTAAGAGGTGTTTCTGTAATTATAATTAAGAGAAGTCACCCTTATTTTTTATCCTTCAGCATTATCATTATGTGTGTGAGTGTGTTTTGTTCCTGATACATTATTGAATATACCACCTTCTTTCTAAAGGCAAAGGAGAAGTGGTGACATGTGGAAAATATCACATTCTCAGAGAAAGTTCCTAGCAATGATGTTGGCATTTAAGTTTGTATCTATCAATAATGTGATAGAGGCGGCACAAAACCTGCAAGCAGTTAGATGCCATAAAAAAAACTCTTTAGCAATGGGGATGGCTGTAGAAAGATCACACTGATAGCACTGTACAGGAGGAATGGGTGGGAAAGTGACCCAGGCAGTGGCAGTGATCAGGGAGAGAGAAGATGAGTGCCTGGAGGAAGTATGGAAATGAAGAGGAAAGTCTGATATTTGAGATGTTAAGTAAGTGAGCCTGACAGAACATGGGACTCACCAGGTGTGGCCAGAGGAAGTAAGGAAGCTATGATAACTCCATGTTCCATCCTGGGCAAGTAGGTAGATGGAGCCCATATAAGAGCAGGGATGAATGTTACCCAGAATTATATAAATTAAAAATAAAACAGAACTGCATGTTCACTGTGAATATAGTTCTTTAATATCAACATAACCTACATGATGAAAAACTAGGCAGGTAACAGGCAAAGAAAAAAAAAATCAATCTTTTATGTCAGACAAATAAAAGGTGCTACTTTTCTTACCCTCTTATGAAATTTTTCCCATAATGTTTTCATGCATAAAAGGTTAATTGTACAAATTGTATTTTTTTAAAGAAACATTTTGCCAATTTACTCTGTGCTGCTGAAAGGAAGTTTTGATTTCTAAATTGTATTATTGTAGGGATTAGAGAATCTATGAACTCATTCTTGCTATTGTTGTTCCAGAAAAATAGTCCTTTACATATATATCTTTTATATGATACTTTGCCAATGTATCACACAAACTTACGTCTTTGTTTGAGAATGTCTTTGATGAGCCATCTATACTAATAAAAGGGTAATATGATAATTAGACTAGATAGATTGGATAACTTCCGGACATCCTTCTGGACAAAGCCATGGTGGCAGGGCTGAGGCAGAGGCAGTTAGGGGCAATCAGGCAAGCAGGCAGAGTGGTTAGGGGTGATCAGGCCAGCAGGGGAGAGCGGTTAGGGATGATCAGACAGGCAGACAGAGGCAGTTAGGGGCAATCAGGCAGGCAGGCAGAGGTGGTTAGGAGTGATCAGGCAGGCAGGCAGGTGAGCAGTTAGGAGCCAGCTGTCCTGAATTGTGAGTCAACATCCCCCGAGGAGTCCCGGATTGGAGAGGGTGCAGGTGAGGCTGAGGGATCCCCCAGTACACAATTTTCATGCACCAGGCCTCTAGTTAACTATAAGACAGAGTTAGTCAAAAGATAAGCCATTGATCTTGGCTAATTTCATATCTGAGATTACTGTAATAATGTCAATTATTAATATGGATGACTTGAGGGGAAAAAGCTTAGATGTGAAGAATGCTGCAGCTGCATTCAACAATAGCATTCAATAAATGAGGGTTCTTTCAATAAATGAGGGCTCTTTTCCATTATGAATCATGGCATCTTCATGACTGACATTGCTATTTCATATTTGGATGAGCATTTTTCTTTGTACATTTTAAAGAAATGACCAACTCTCTTGTACACACATTTGTAGATTTAATGAGACCATTATGAACAATTCACAAATAGTCAAAAGACCACAGTGATTGACATCATTTATAAAATCTTAAGAAATAAAACCATTTTCAGTTAACTTACTGTTGCAATGAAATGAGATCAGGTAGTTCCAAGCTTGTGTATAATACAATTTGAAACTTCCAGTCAAGATGGAGGCCTAGGTAAGGTAAACACCATACTTACCTCCTCCCATAACCACATCCAAGTGACTATTAAACAACAGAGCAACTATCATTCAGAACCACCTGAAATCTGGCAGAATGAAAATCCTATAACTAGGGAATTAAAGAAGAATCCACATCAAGACTGGTAGGAGGGTTGGAGATGCGGAATTGGCTGGTCACACACCCATGTGTGGCAGATAAAAACCAGGAGGGATATCTCAGTTGCAGAGGTCCCCCTTGAGGAGCAAGGGGTCACAGCCCCACACCCGGCCCCAGCCCAGGTTTCCAGTGCCAAGAAGAGAAGTCCCCATAGCTTTTGACTGTAAAAACCAGCAGGGATTGAGGCTGAAGGAGACAGAGGCTGTTGGAGTTCCAGGCAGCTCCTCTTACAATGCCCATGCATGGACTTACTCAGACTAATTCCTTCTGAGCTCCACCGCTGGGGCACCAGCTTGAAAGGCACCAGAGACATATGGGGAGGAATTGATTTATGAGCAAGAGCTTGTGTGTGAGCATGTGCGCACGTGTGTGTGTGTGTGTGTGTGTGTGTGTGTTTGTAGCTTTCTACCAGACATAAGCCATTGTTTCTTTGATGAACCCTCCCCTGACAGTGCAGGCAGGTGGGTGCCGTATCTGAGACTTCATCAATCTGGTTCACACTGTTTGCCTTGTCCTGGTGATTCCCTGAGGCCCACCCACCCAACTTTTGGATCCACTTAAGCTATTTCCAGTGGCTTTTCCATTGAATGGCCTGTCTTGGCTCATGCTCCAGATTTTCCTAAAATCTCTCAAACAAGCAACATCTGGCCTCAGCGTGCCCCATACTTCTTTCTAAGTGGCCCCAGGCTCAGCACTAGCAGAAGCTGGTCTTGGTTCAAAGTTTGGCCTCACCTGGGCACATCTAAGATGAAGCAGTCACCTGCAGATGACTTTGTAGTTCATGCTGGGTGGCCCCAGGCAGAATATAGGTGGTGGCTGACCTTGGCCTATACCTCCTGAGAGGCCATAGAGCCAGCATACTGGGGGACAGCCTCAGACCACATCAAAGCATCATCCAACCACCTCCACAAATAACATATTTAAGGGGAAGACTCAGCAGGCACCAGAACTCCACTGAAATAAGTCTTGCTCTGGAGTATGGGGGGACTGCACAGCTGATCCTCCATGATGGCCAGAGGTCAGTGGTTGCAGCCAGACCTTGCAGCTGATCAGGCTGAGGGTAAATCACTTCCAATGATGTACCAACAGCAATCGAGGCTCAACTACAAAAGGAGGATGTACCCAGCCCACATGAGGGGATTCACCTCAGGTGCCCAGCTTGGGTGAAAAGGGAGGCTGTGCCACTGGACTCTACCGAACACCAACTACATTAGGCTACTCTACCAAGCCTGGGAGATATAGCAGCTCTACCTGATACATAGAAACAAACTTAGGAGGTTGCCAAAATGAAGAGACAAAGAAACATGTTCCAAGAGAAAGAACAGAATAAAACTTGAGAAACAGAACTAAATGGAGAGAAGCAATCTACTAGATGTAGAGTTCAAAACACTAGTTATAAGGATGCTCTCTGAACTTAGAACTCCAAGATCATTAAAAAGGACCAATCAGAAATGAGAGATACACTAACTGACATGAACAATAATTTACAGGGAATCAACAGTAGAGTAGATGAAGCCAAGAATCAATCAGCGATTTGGAATATAAGGAAGCAAAAAACAATCAATCAGAACAGCAAAAAGAAAAAAGAATAAAAATATATGAGGACTGTATAAGGAGCCTCTGGGACAACTTCAACTGTACCAACATTCACACAGTGGGAGTGATGAAAGGAGAAGAGAGAGAGAAAGAACAAGAAATTAAATATCTATTTGAAAAAATAATGGCAGAGAACTTACCTAACTTGGTGAAGGAAATAAACATAAAAGTCCAGTTAGCACAAAAAGTCCAAAACAAGATGAACCCAAAAGGGCCCACACCAAGATGCATCATAATTAAAACACCAAAGGTTAAAGACAGAGAGAGAATCTTAAAAGCAGCAAGAGAAAAGCAATTAGTTACCTACAAGGAAGCTCCCATAAGACTGGCATCTGATTCCTCCACAGAAACTTTGTAGGCCAGAAAGGTTCAGAGTGATGAAAAGCAAGATTACTCTAGCCAGCAAAGCTATCATTTAGAATCGAAGGACATATAAAGAGCTTTCTAGACAAGAAAAAGCTAAAGGAGTTCGTCACCACCAAACCACAATTATATAAAACGTTAAAGGGTCTTCTTTAAGAAGAAGAAGAAAAAAAAAAGCTAAAAAATATGAATAAAGTGGCAAGAAATGCATATCTATCAACACTTGAATCTAAAAAATAAAATAAATGAACAAGCAGAAAAGAAACAGACTCATAGATACAGAGAACATTTGGAAGGTTGCTAGATGAGAGGAAGTTTGAGGGGGTGGATGCAAAAGGTAAAGGGATTGAGAAGTACAAATTGGTTGTTGCAGAACAGTCATGGGGACTATCATGAGGAAGATAGTCAGTAACATTCTAATAACTATGTATGGTGTCAGATTGGTACAAGATTTATTGGGATAATAATTTAGTAAGTTATATAATATCTAATAACTGGGTATACACCTGAAACTAATATAATAATGTAAGTTAATGTAATTGAAAAATAAAAAAATGATTAAAAAATACAATTTTACAAGGTACCTTAACTCTTTGCTATGGTGAAATTTTGTTGCATTGGAAAACATTGGAGTTGATAATTGGAGTTGAATTTGTCAGGAGACCAGTATAATACTCTCAGGATAGAATTTCATCTATCTGAACTCTTATTGATTGAATATATATAGAGTCTTCATTATAATGAGAGTCATTTTTATTAGTAGTACTGTTTTTTTAAATATTTAAGGAGTGGCCACAATGTGAAATTTTAATGTAATTTCCTACCCATTTCCTTGGATGATATTAAGCATATGAATATACATAAACACCATGATTGCTTACATGGGAATTTCTGCTTTTGTTTTTTCTAACATTCTCCATCTTATTTGTTGTTAAATTTAATGTAAACCAGGAAGAAAAATTATTGCTTTATGTTTACCTCTGAAAAGTTAAAAAAGTTTTTTCCTCCCACTTTTCCAACTTGGGGAGAGATAAAGTCAGCAGGTTAATTGAAGTACAGTAATTTTGAGACTAGTCACCTGATTGACCACCAGCCAGATGAAGTGCCAACTGAACCGAACTTCTGTCTCTCTAGCATCATTGGGGAATGCAAGATTCCAGTGAGAAATATATTGTAGAGTCAATTTGCATTAAGTTGTTCAATTTCCCAGAGGTCACCACTACTGTGAATTTTATAAGGTAGATGATCTATAGCCAAAGTAACATGAGCATTAACTTCTTCAGTTTCATTTTTCTCCATAGAAAACAAAGATCATCTTTTCATCAGGGGCACCATTAGTCTCCCAGGTACCACCAGGGTTTGAAACCTGGGGGTCATTTTTGAATATTCCTATTGCTTTCCAGCCAATCATTCACCAAGTTCTCTCCATTTATCTTTATCTCAGAGACTCTCCCATTTCCATTGTTTAGTTCAGTCTCTTATCTCTTCACACCTGTATTATTTCATCAGCCTCAGAGCTGGTCCTTTTGGCTTTGATCTCTTATCTCTTCAATTAACCCTCTAGGCTGCTGCCAGATTAATCTCCCTAAAATTGTGCCTTAGATAATTTCCCTGTTAAGAATCTTTAGTTCTTCCACATTACCACTCCTTTTACAGAAACTTCTCATTCTAATATTCAAATCTCTCCATCCATCTTATCTAGCCAAACTTCTATCTTATTTCTCTGTCCCAGTCAAGTCCTTCCCACAGAACTTCTGGGCCTTGTGTTCATGAGCATTCCCTACCTCCTGCCTATCTAAATTGCATCAACTTAATATTACGGTTCTTTTGAAGTAGAAAAGTCCTCAGCTAAGGCAATGGGAAAGTTAATTCTTGTAGATAGATCAATCCCAAACTCCCTGAAAAAACTACTAGAGGTTAGCCCAGCTCCAGAATGGCAGGTGGGAAAAGCCAGAAATCAGTAAATACAGGCTTCAGTCAAACTGGGGGAGATTAGCTGGTCCAGAGCAGCAGTGGAGAACATCACTTAGAGAGTAAAGCTTCAGTTCAGCAAGTATTTCTTGAGTGCTTTCTTTGCCAAGGTGCTGCACCTGGTGCTGGAGATCTAGCAGGAAACCAGGCAGTCAAGGTCCCAACCTTTATGGGACATGTTTTATACAGGTTAGTCAGATAACCAAATCATTATGATGAAGTGTTAGGTGAAGGGAAATGCATGGTAGGAAGACCTAACCTAAATTTCACTTTTCTTTGAAGACCTAACCTAAATTTAAAACCGTCTATGTGTAATCTACTTAGTTGTTTCTCTTCAAACTCACGTATTTAAGATCAAACTCAGTATCTCCCACCCCATCCTCCCCAAATGTAGTCCTCTACCAGGGTTTCTTATCTCAGTGATGGGCTTCATTAATCATGTGGTTACATAAACCAGACTCTCAGGAATCATCCTTGATCCTCTTCTTCCTTCATTCTTCATAGCTAATCCATTGCCAAATATTAGTAATTTCATCTAAATAGTTCTCAAATCCATCTCCCTTTCTACATCTCCATTGCCCCCATCCTGACAAAGTTTTCCTTTCTCTCCTAGACCTTTTCAGATCTGCCCATGCCCTTTCCTGCCTAAAATCCTCCAGTGGCTTCCCATTGCTTTGACAATAAAGATGAAAAGTCTTGACATGTTCCTAATGGCTTTCAAAGGAACTGGACTCCACCTGCCTCACTAGGCTCTTTTTTCACTTCTCTCCACCTCACTCTTCCTGATTCAGCCACACTGACCTTCCTCCTGTTTCCTGATGTGCCAACTTTTCCTATCCTCCACCCCTGCCCCTACCTCACTATAAGATCTTGCACATATAGTTCCTGCTGTCTGGAATGCTTGTCCCTCTTGTCTTTGTCTAATCAACTTTTACATTTGCAATAGAAACAAGATACTTTTCCTCACCTGCAGTTTCTTCATCAGGAAAGTGGAGTCAAGTTCTACCTCGCAGGAAATGAGGGATCAGACAACCAAATACATGAGGAAACACTAAAAATGAATGTCTGGCCACACTATAAAAGTATTGTTGCCTTTTCTTCTCCAATGTCTTTATTTCTGTCCTGCAGCATTACAACTGTTCTTTCTTTTTGTAAACCTTCAAGCATGTCTGGAGTAGCACGTGTTTCTGTCAAGCTCCTTCCTTTCCCAGGCTGTAGTGCCTGTTCTCTGCAAGGGGTTCCCTGATGGAGGCAAGAGAGTGTGGTGGAAAATGGCAGATATTAGAGTCAGAAAGACCAGAATTCTTATTCCAGACTCATTAGCCTGACTTCCATTACAAGCCATATGACCTTGAGAAGGTCAAGTAATCTCTGAGTTTTTTTGCTTCCTCATCACTAAGGTTTCTGTGAGGATGAAGTGGGATGATGCAATGCAGGTAAAAGTGCTTCATAAATACTGGTGGCTGCTGCTTTCATAGCCATGGCATTTAATAAGCTCCACATTCTGGTTTTGTTTGTGCAATGCTCCCATTCTCTGCTGGTTTTTGATGTGCCTTTTCACAGTTCATTACAGACCTCATCTGTCCTGAAAGGGGGGAAATGCTGCCCTTTCATGATTTGCCTTCCCACAGCAGTCACCCCTTAGGTTCCCCAAAGAGTTTAATTTACTTTCCAAAGTCAACCTTCATTTCACCTGACAAGGCTCAAAGAAGTTTATTTTACTTCTCATTCCACAACATCCATGTTCCCTTTTAGGTATTTGTCTATCCGGTATGACTATCATGTATGTGATTTGTCAGAGCTCTGGCAGACAACTTGATGTAAGGATCTTGCACATATGAGGCCTTGCATGAAGTAGTCCCATTTCTGTCCCCCATCCCGCATATGATTCTGAGGACAATGCTCTAATATGAGCTCTCTTCTTGTAAGCATAGCATAGAAAGGGCTTTGTCTCTGAAAATAATTATCTTCTAATATTCAAATGAGGTGGGGAGGAGAGGGCAAGGCAAGACTTCCCTTCATTATTACAATTCATTGGGTGCTGGTTTGTGCTTGGTTCCATGAAGAAAAGTCTCAGTGTAATAGACAAAACCCTCGACCCCCAGAACTTCCAAGTCCACCTTCATCCCACAAAATATGCTGGTGCTTTTGTGATAAAACAAAACAAATAAAAACCATGGTATGTTTTTATTAAGGAGGCTTGTAATTTCTCTTTCTGGAGAGTATTTTAGTGGAAGGAATAATGTCACTAATACTAAAACCATTACTTTTAAGAAAAAAAAAACACACCTCTTTGATCCTTTAATCTTATCCTCTTGGCTACCTCACCTTGCTTTCTGTCTGCTCACACCTCTTTGTCTTGTGTTACTTCCTTCCCATTCTTTATCCTCGGAAACCCAATAGGCTTCTGGGTATTAACAGGAGAAAGCTGCTACTGGTTTTAGGCTTGCCTTCTTTCTGCTCAGCCCTCTGAGTCCCACTGCCCCCTTGTCACCCATTCCTCTTGCTTATTGTCTTTTCTGACTATTGTCCGCAATACCCTACTGTGAAGAGTCTGGGTGAACTAACTGACATTTAGCATGACGGTCCACGGGTGGGGTCTGTGGTCCTGAAATGGGGATCACAAAAAGAAGCCTGAACAGATCATGTTCCAGGCAGGAACTACAACTTCCTCTTAGATTTTAGAATATAGTCTGAAGGTGAATATTAGCTAATTGGAGAATAGAGATAGTACTAAAGATATGTCTCATTCTCCTTTTATTTTCTATTTACCAAACTATTATTTTTGTGATTGTGCATACTTCCCAGTTAGCTTTGGTAGTGTAGACTTGGAGTAAAGCTTTGGTAGTGAAGACTTGGAGTAAAACTTGACGTGTATTAAATCATTCTCTGGTTAACTGGATACGTCATTTTCTTTGATCATCTTGTGTTTCACTAATGACATGCTTGAGTATCATTAATGACTATGCAAATGAAGCAAAGATTTTTTTAAATAGATCAATTTCTTAACTATTAATACAAGGTGTGAAGGTATGGGAGGGTTAAGTTTTGAGTTTCCATCAAATCACTGTAATCTGACCCTAGTCTTGAAATGACTATAACGCCAAATGTTTCTTGGTGAAATACAACTCGCTGTGAATTGTGATTACATTTCCGATTCCTTTCCAGAAAACAGAGAGGAAATTAAGTTATGTTTGATTGCATTACAAAAAATCCAGTTGGTGTCTGGGCAATCATGACCAGTCAGAAGCCAAATGTGCACATTGTACAGGGGCCAGCCCTGGGCCACAAGGCTCTAGTGCATGGACTTGCCCTCTTATTCTTTAGCTGAGCAATTTGTAAGCATCAGGAGAGAGTTAAAAGAACATGAATGTACCTATCTGTTTTCATTATGAACAAAGCAAAAATGTCTTTTGTTTATGCAGAATAAATGGAAAATTACATCTCTTGAAACACGAGTACAATCTGTTTCTTCCTCACCGCAGTGCTACCAATTTCAATATACCAAGTTTCTTAAACTTTCCTGAATGAAGCCAAGTCGATAGGAGTGGAGCAAAGTACATCAGTGACCTGTTTCAGTAGTCCTCAAGCATTCTTGGTTTGTTAGGCCACTTTGTTAGTAGCACAGAACACTAAAAAACATTGATTTCTCAAATACATTGGCCATACAAATCATCTGAGAACATCATTAAAACAAAGCTTCTAACTAAGCGAGACAGAGACGAGGCCCAAGGTTCTGCACATCTCAGGAGGTGCTGATGCTGCTGGACCGCATTTGACTACCAGGATCATGCAGCAGGCGGCCTCTGAACATTACCTGCCCGGGTTGTCAGTAGAATGAATAGGCAGATGTGAGCTGTTTCAAGTAAATACAAACAAGGCAACCCTGATTTTTACTTCATAGTCCACGTACATTTGTAATTCATACTGGAATGCAAAGTATGGATTTTATTATTTCATGTTTAAAAAGAGTTCCGGAGAATATGTACATATCATCCAAAAGAATGCTGCAGGACACTCGTTCTCCCAGTCTTCACTTAAGAAGCTCTTAACTATGTAATGAAACTAGTTAGAAAACACTAACATTTGGATTTAATCATGTTGGGGTGCAGCCTAGATGATTCTTCTTGGCAGCCAGGGCTGAGAAGCCCCCCCTAGAAGTTACAGAGCCAGGCCAGTATTCAGGGTGCTGCACCCACTGCCCTGCACAGGATGGAGAGCTCCTTGGAGAGAGCATGTATAATACAAAGAAAATAAAAACATCAAGAAAGATAGAGTGAATTCAAGAGAGAGAGAAAAAGAGGAACCACTGGATAAAGGGTGGAGGTCTAAAGGTTGCAGCAGTCCTTTCAGTAACTGCGTGGAGGTCTCCCCGGTGTCGGCAGCCCGGATGAGGCTGCTCTCACCCTCTGATACGCATATTGATGCAGAAGTAGCATGGAGGCTCAGGTATGGCATGGAAAATGGATACAGAATGCATGTTTGGAATGACCATTAGCCTCAAAACGAATGCTTAAAGGAAGCAGGGGAAATACTATTAAATACCTTGAATCTGGGGCAATATAAAAATTTTAAAGGGCCTCACTGTTGCCCAAACTTGCAAACTGGGTAGGGGGCTCCTTTGGTTGGTACAATTTAGCACCTGTGTACTTGGTGGTTAAGTCTTTGCTTTTTTTGGTCAAGTCTTAACTCTTGTATCAAAGCAGCACAAAGAAATGTAAGTGAGAAAAAGTGGCATGGCAGCGCAAATGGCCAACATTTAGCACCTCACAAGGGTCTGTCTGCGCCAGGCGAAGGGACTCCAGACTAACATGACATAACCAGCTGATACAGTACAGCGAGTACCAGGGCCGAGTGTCTATCCAGATGCCTCTGTTGGATGTGATAAGCGTCATACTAGAAAGTTAACCCCTGGCTTTTTTTTTTTTTACAGGGAACACATACTTATAACGTTTCAAAGGCAATTGTTTTTGCAAACTAGAAACCAAATGCAAGAGACACCTGGTGAATAGTAAATATCTAGACAGTAAGAAACTAAATCTGAACACCTTTATCAGAGAGGCACCACCCAGTTCGAGTGAACAAAAGATTAATGGTTTTCTCTTTCTCAAAGAGTTCACTTCTGTGTGTGTTCTGGTTGTGATCTTCTTTCAGCTGATAGTGGCTTTTGGTTACAAACGCTTATCCTTCTATCTTCTGCCTGCCTCACAGCTGTTTAAAATTCCTATTGGCCATCGCTATTATCTCGCTTTCAATCCAGCCACGGGACCCCGTGCCCTTACACAGACAACCCACTGGAGAGCGGCTTACTTCTCTGACTGCTTCTTCCCTTCAGGAAAAGGCTCGTGCAACAAAGGAGGAGCGATACTGTTATGTCATTAAGGAGCTCCTGAAAATGCCGCAGACCTGTCCCAGGCCACAAAGGGGCCCTTGTGGGCATGTTTATCTATAGGATGGTGAAAACCTAGGAAGTCACTTTGTTTGACTGCAGTGAAAAGCTTGAAATGGTCTCAAGCCCAGATTTGCTTTCATTAAAAAAAAAAAAAAAAAAAAAAAAAAGATCAAAGGAAGAAAGTATCATCTCCAAATCTCACGTTCCTCCTTCTTTCATGTTACCTAAACAAAAGGCGTTAAGCACACTGTGGGTAATGATTAACTAGTGGGTTTTTTGCAGTGATTTTCAACTAGAATCTGCAATATTTATTTGCCTTTCTTATGCATTTATCTCCCTCATCATTGTAGACCAGAAGCCAGTATTTTGTTTGACAGAAGGGGACCTCCAGTGTGAGTAAGATGAGAACATATATCACACACATGTATACTGGAAATCATGCAATATATTGTAAACACTTACGCATGCTGATGAGGTAAAGATTTACTGACCAAATAAGTACCTGTTGCATAGTCTTGGCAAATAATTACTGTCAACAGCTGCTTACAATCCAAGCTCCAAAACATTTGATAGCTAATTTTTATTTATTCAGAGGTTTTAAATCAGTGGAGGGTAGAAACTCCTGATGGAAAAGTTGTGGATTCACAGTAGGGAACATCACCACCACTGCTATGTACTATCTGTTTGTGTTTATGAGGTCTGTGTGTGTTGTGTGTGTTTGTGCATGTCTGTATGATGTGTGAATCTGAGGTGTGCGTGTGGGATTGCTTGTGTCTGTGTGTGGTGATGGGGAAGCTCTTGGTTTGTAGACCTGTGCAGTAAGACTTTAAGATAGGCTATTAGAGCTAAGCTTATTGATTTGAGAACACCTGATGTGCATACAAAACTTAAAAAAATTAAGTCTTTATTTGACTCAGCAAATTTCATTACAAGGCAGCTCAGATCACCTAAAAACAGAATAAATTGAAGATGCTAAGGTGTCTGGATTGTGACACCCATTTTTCCAGATAAAAGGAGAAAATAGCCCTGCTGGTATGGCTCAGTGGTTGAGTGTTGATCAAAAGGTCACCCTTTGATTCCTGGTCAGGGCACATGTCTGGGTTGCAGCTTGATCCCCAGTAGGGGCATGCAGAAGGTAGCAGATCGATGACTCTCATAATTGACGTTTCTATCTCTCTCACTCTCCCTTTCTCTCAGAATTCAATAAAAATATATGTTAAAAAAAATAAAGGAGAAAAATTAGTCAGAGAGAAACCAAGATGGCGGCATAGGTAAACACCTAAACTGCTGCCTCGCACAACAATTTTAAAACTACAACTAAAAGACAAAACAGACATCATCCAGAACCACAAGAAGGCTGGTTGAGTGGAAATTCTACAACTAGAAGGAAAGAGAAAAGCACACTGAGACTCAGAGGAACTGCAGGAGGCAGAGGTACCGAGGCGTGTGCACGGAGAGGGCGGGCAACTGAGTACTCGGCTGGCTTTCTCAAGCAGGAGGGAGACAAAAGCTCCCAACTGCACTGAACTCCAGTTCCAGACTGATTTGGGGAGAAACTGGACTGTCTGGCAGCGGGCGAAATTCGAGGGCGGCTTTCTCTCAGAGGTGCTTTCAGCGATTACCATGGGACACTGAGACCCAGGGGCCTCTTAGGGCAGGGCTGATGGGAAGACATTGCTGTTTGCTCCGCCCTGAGACTCTGCCCCATCCAAGCTGTGCACAGAGGCTTTTGCAAGTCTTATCTCATAAGGATGTCTCCAGCACAGAAGTTCTCCTGGCATAGACACAGCTGATCCTCACAGCCAATTGGACTGGAGGTCAGTTCCTCTCAGTGATACCAACAACAATCAAGGCTTAACTACAACAAGACTGTGCACACAGCCCACAAAGGGGTGCAGCAAGAGTGTCTACCTCAGGTAACTGGGGAGGCTGAACCACTGGGCCCTATAGGACACCTAGCACACAAAGCCACTCTATCAACTCAGGGAAGCAGCCAAAATGCGGAGACAAAGAAACAGATCACAAATGAAAGAAATGGAGGAAAGCAAACGACTATTCAAAACCACGGTTATAAGGTTTTTCAAGAATTTTTAGAAAAGACCAATAAATCTAGTGAGACCCTCGAGGATATGAAAAAGGGCCAACTAGAAATTAAGCATACACTGACTGAAATAAAAAATATTATACAGAGACTTAACAGCAGACTAGAGGATCGCAAGAATCAAGTCAAAGATTTGAAATACAAAGAAGCAAAAAGCACTCAACCAGAAAAGCAAAAAGAAAAAAAGAATCCAAAATGATGAAGATAGTGTAAGGAGCCTCTGGGACAACTTCGAGCGTACCAACATCAGAATTATGGGGGTGCCAGAAGAAGAGAGAGAGCAAGATACTGAAAACCTATCTGAAGAGATAATGACAGAAAACTGCCCTCACCTGGTGAAAGAAATAGACTTACAAGTCCAGGAAGTGCACAGAACTCCAAACAAAAGGAATCCAAAGATGACCACATAATTAAAAACACATCATAATTAAAATGCGAAGGGCAAAAGACAAAGAGGGAATATTAAAAGCAGCAAGAGAAAAACAGTTAGTTACCTACAATGGAGCACCTATAGGACTGTCAGCTGATTTCTCAACAGAAACTATGCAGGCCAGAAGGGAGTGGCAAGAAATATTCAAAGTAATGAATAGCTAGAACCTACAACCAAGATTACTCTACCCAGCAAAGCTATCATTCAGAATTGAAGGTCAGATAAAAAGCTTCATAGATAAGAAAAAGTTAAAGGAGTTCGTCACCACCAAACCAGTATTATATGAAATGCTGAAAGGTATTCTTTAAGAAGAGGAAGAAGAAGAAAAAGGTAAAGATAAAAATTATGAACAACAAATACATATCTATCAACAAGTGAATCTAAAAATCAAGTGAATAAAAAAATCTGATGAACAGAATATAATAGAATCAGGGGCATAGAAAGAGAGTGGACTGACAATTCTTGTGGGGAAAGGGGTGTGGGGGTCCGGGAAGAGACGGCAAAAATCATATATCTATGGATGAGGACAGTGGGGGAGGGGGATAAGGGCAGAGGGTGGGGTGGGAACCGGGTGGAGGGGAGCTATGGGGGAAAAAAGAGGAACAATTGTAATAATCTGAACAATAAAGATTTATTAAATTAAAAAAAAAGGAAAAAAAAAGGAGAAAGTAACATTCCTTATTCAAAATCAGGAATTTCAAATTACAGGGTAATGTAGGACAAGATCCTGGAAGTGTATGTTCTGTCCTGAGATACCAGCGTATATAAGGGGCTTTGGCTGGAGGTGTTATGATTAAGCCTCTGCCCTGAACCCCCAATTCCAACACAAGTCCCTCCCACACATATTGTTTAATGAGGAAGCGAAGAACTGCTGCTCTAATGGAAAATCTCTTTCCCAACTTATGTAGGTAGGACCTCCAGCCAAGGAATTTACACCTGGACATTTCAATGCTCCTTCCCAAATTGATCCTGAGGACATTTTGCAATTTCAACGATACTTACAGGGATTGAAGGCTCCGCAAATTCTGCAGCGCTTCCGTGGGTACCTGCCTTAGATGGTTATTCTGCAGCATACTGCACATTAAAATAAATAAAGAAAATATTAAAGAAAGTCAATAATAGTTAACCATAACTGGCCATAGCTGTGTCAGGCACTGTTCTAGGTGTCAGGGAAACAGCAGAACATCAGACAAACCCTTGGCCCCTGGGGAGCTTAAACTCCCATGGGAAGTGACAGGTAATTAAAATTAATGAATTTCACCCTATGAGCCAAGTGATAAGTACTACGAATACAAAGCAATCATGGGTTTGGGATAGATAGTAACAAAGAGTGAGATTTTTGTTTTAAAGGTGGTCATGGAAGGTCTCTTAGGACTTGATATTTGAGTAGAGACCAGAATGGAGTCAGGGAGCAAATCATGTGACTATCTGGGAGGAGCTACTGAGGAACTGGGAAGAGCAAGTTAGAAGGTCCTGAGGTTGGAGCTTGCTTGACTTGTTAAAGGAGCAGCAAAGGATCAATTGTGACTGAGGAGGAATGAGTGAGATCTAGAGATTGGGAGAGAGAACCTGAAGTCTCTCACAGAGCACTTTCGGGCCACAGTAAAGCTTTATTTTAAATGTGATGAGAAATTCCTGTTGAAGTGTTTAAGTGGGAAATGATGTGATCATATTTATGTTTTTAAAGGATCACTGTGGTGACGATATAGATTAGACAAAATGAAAACAGGGATAACGTAGGAGTCTATTAAAGATCTCTTTTCTTGCTCATGGTCATGTTTTGATATAAATTACATTCTTTTTGTGAAGTAGTTTCATTTTTGCTCACATAGGTTCAACAGTTCTTTTCAGAACATGGGGACTACAGAACATGCAACACCTGGCAACAATGCAATAAAAACATACTACTGCAAATGGGAAAATAGCATGGAAAAATTCCCATTAGATTCCTTATATTTTGCTACCTTATTCATAAAATAACACAATAATTTTGCAGCCACTCCCATCCCTCTGAGTATTGCATGTCCATGTAAGCCAGAGGCAGAAGACTGTTTTAGGAAAGTAGACATTTTACAGAAAATTTTCTGCTTATTAGGTCACAAACTTACATTTGGATTTCAGAAACAGTTTGCCTGAAGCTTCTTTTCATTAGATGACTAACTGGGATTCAGCTCCCTGTATGTCTAACTCTTGAGGTATCTTTGCTGAATGTACAGATTTTCACGTTGAATAGTGTCTGGTATGATTAAGGTGTGGTGAAGAGCATGGGTTCTTGAATTTGAATACCTCTTCCCTGCCACTAGCAGTGTGGTCTGAGCCAAATCACCCAGTCTCTCCATGTCTCAGTGACCAGTAATTACACTCCCTCACAAGGTCATTGTGACCATCCAATGAGTGAAAGTACATAGAACAATACCTGCCACATAGTAAGCATTCAATAAAAGTTGGCCCTTTTGTATGAATTGATGAGCCCCTTCTCAAAACTGATGAAACAGTGAGATGGTACTGACTGTGACATTTTAATTGAGAAAACAAAATCAGCAGCAACAAAACCTGTGCCAGAGGTTGGTACTCAAACTTTAGGGTTCAGCAGAATCCACTGAAAGGCTTGTTAAGCCACAGGCTGCTGGCCCCACCCCTAAAGTTTTCCGTTCAGTAGGTTGGGGTTGGGACCAGACAATTTGCATTGATGTTTGTGCTCTGGGCAAGGCACCACAGACTGAGACCCACCCTATGTTATGCTAAGTATTTCTGATATAATATTTTCAGATGAACTTGAGGCTACATTGAGCTTGGAGATAAGTCCTAAGGTTTAAGTCTTGGAAAGCAAATCATTCAATCTAACTGACCCTTGATTTTTCATCTGTATAATGGAAATAGAATAAACTCTGATTAACAAGTTGTTTGACGATTAAAATTTAAAGGTGTTTATTATACTTTCATATATGCAAATACAAATTCATATACAAATAAGGTGTGAAAAATATTTGGAGGTCATAAAATTTATGCTTTTCTTACCATGACTGAGATTCTGTTTTCTAAGGAATATACTTGTGTTACTTGTATTCCAAAATTTTACTCAAATAATTTCATTATGTTAAACTTGAATTAAACTAACATTTCATAAATTAAGAGTCTCAAAAAATATGTTAATTCTTTACAAACAAAGTCAAGTTTTAGGGAGATCTCACACTTCACTGACCAGTTTGGGAGTCCCAAAAATTGTAGGTTGAATTCTGTATGCTGCATAATTTACCTGAACATTAAAAGTGTACATTCTATGTTATTTTACACTTTTCCAAGCAGTTTAAATATGTTATGTAATTTTAACTTCAAAGAAATGTTTTCTAAGTCATTAATTATTGAGTGATTAATCAAGATAAGATACATGTAGTAAACTTTGTAGGTAGTATATTACTGGTACAAAGTGTATATTAATTGTTCTCCTATGCTTTGCTAACCAATAAGTGAAACTATTAAAATGTGATCTTCTTAAAATATTATAAAATTGGAGTAGAGGACAAGAGATATTTAGATGGTTTTCCTTCGTTGAATAGTTGCAAACTTTCTCAGTAACTTTATATGCCTGGCCTCAGAAAATGGAATTTAACAAGATTTATTAATGATAACTTTTAAAGCTATTCTTGACTTATCTCCCAACAGTTTAATTTTTCAACTACTTCTACCAGTAAATCACCAAAAATATAATTTTAAAAAACCCATAATTTAAACCCTGATCTTTTCTAAATAAAGAACTTTTGCTTAATTACTTTCAAATGACAAAACAAGAGCAAGTTATCTCCATTACATCCTTATAAGTCTCCAGTGAGTTAATTAGAAAATTCTATTTTTGTTTAAGATATTCCAGAGGGAGACGAAACAATTAAAGGGTTTACAGCACCATGGAGTGCAATTAAAACAGAAAGCATTCCCAACACTGCTGCTGATTTCTTTTGCAAATGCTCTTTTATTGAATATATTGAATATAAGCAGAATGTGCATGAACAGAATATGGGCTTAGCCACTTATAACCTCATTTTCTTTTTTTGTTCACATACGGGGAAGAAAAGAAAATGAAACACTTTCTCTAGAGACAAAGGATGACTTCATAGTTTCTTAATTTCTTTCCCTGAGGAGCTTTAAAATACTCACTACTCCATACAACATCCCCATGCTACTCAACAGCACAATTTTTTGGTTATTTTTTTTGCAATAGGACTAAATAAGAATATGAACAGTGAGTGAATCAGAGGGAGATGAGATATGTCGAACGGGGACTTTGTAACAATCAATGGCTTGGTCCTTAGGTATTCCCTCTACCTAATTGTCCTGTGTTTAGGTATCAAGTAGCTATAAAGGCTCTATTCTGGGCCTCTGTGGGAATGAGAACAGTTTGGCTAATTGTGACCTTTCTATGGTGAGTTTTACCCATCCCCTCTACGTGGCTTTGGTTCTGGTAGTGGGTGGCAGGAAATGAACCATTCTGTGACTGAATGGCCTACATAAGACAATGTACCTTTGTTGAGGACAGCCTGGTTTAGAATCCCACTGGACTGGGCATTTTGGAATACAGAACCAATAACTTATTTTTTATGAAGGTCAATATTTACAGGGATAATAACATTAAACATTAGTGATCTTCTAGAGCTCATAGTAAGAAATTTGGATATAAAACAATCACAGCCAAGGACGGCTTTTGCTGTCTTCATTGTGCATCTCAATGGATTGTACTGCTAGTATCTTTCTCTTCTTTTACCATATGCCCTCTTTATACTGGTCAGGGTCCCAGACAAATATTACTTTTATATTATCTTTCTTACCATGCTACAGTGCAATCAGTTATTTCTTTCTTGTTATGACTTTTGGACTTTATAAAACAACTAGAGGCCTGGTGCATGGATTCATGCACTGGTGGGGTCCCTCAGCCTGGCCTGCACCCTTTCACAATCCAGGACCCCTCAGAGGATGTTGGATAGCTGGTTTCGGCCTGATCCCCACAGGCCCGATCCAGGCAGGAGGAAGCCTGATCCCCACAGGCCTGATCCCTGCAGGCCCTATCCAGACAGGAGGGAGCCCAACCCTGTGCATTGAGCGTCTGTTCCCAGGTGGTCAGTGTGCATCACAGTGACTGGTTGACTGGTTGTTCAGTCGTTTGGTTGCTTAGGCTTTTATATATATAGATTGAGAGTTTCCATGAGGGTAAGGTCTGTGTTTCATGTTTCCCTGCTATTTAATGATAATTGTTTGTAAGAAGAAGTTTTACATTTCCATGGTTATATATCTTTCATTGTTTTGTGGTGTTTGGGGTACTTGTTCTATTGCACTAACAGCATTTTAAACTAAATATATGGTTAGAAATTATATAATACCTAGAATAGACAGGATACAAAAGCTGAATTAATTATTCAATAATTTGGAGAGAATATATTTATTCCATTTAATCTTTCCTGTACAAAGTATTAGTCTTATGAGAACTTCTTGGAAAACCTCCAAGAAGTTCTCATAAGTATTATTAGGCATGAAAGTATTCTTGATTTACATTTGGTGTAAAGGAACAGTCAGGTATGATGTGGTAGATAGAATCTTTATGCTGGACATCACAGGACAGCTTACAAGTGTACCATCTGGGAAAACAAGATACCCTCACAAATTTCCAAAACACTCTATGGCAGGAAGAACCACCGTGGTTGGGAACCATTGCTCTCACACTGAAATACTTCCAAAATATTTGACAATTGAATTTGCTCTTTAGATATTAATCCTTAAGTAGCAAAGCAAAGGAAGAGTACACACAATTCCTGGCAGGAGTCTTGCTTCCCTTGAATCCTCCTTACCTTGACAGTGATCTAGCTAAACTGAGCCGTCTGAACATGCCACTCCCTTGCTTACATCTCTTCCTTGGCTCCTCATTGTGCTTAGAACATAATAATGTCCATGCTTTTTTGACAGAATATATGGGATTCCTGTGACCAGGACTCTTTCTACTTCTCCAGGCTATTTTCCAGATACTCTCCACCTCCTCCTAAATGCCTGAGCCCCAACCTGTGTCGGCTGCCTGCATATGCCAGGTACTTCTTGCCACTGTGTCTCTGTGCACCTTGTCCCCTCAATATTCAGCTCCTAGGTCATCTCTTTGGGGAAACATCTCTCCTAGGAAGCTGAACCTTAACCATCAGACTGGACTAAATTCTTCTCAAGTTCTGTAGTTCCATAATGCCCTACACACAGTTCTAGACACACTTTAAGAATTACAGGTTAAAAAAAAAAAAGAATTACAGGCGATCTATTTGTCTCAATCCTAGAATCTACCACTAGATTATAAGCTCTTCAGGGCATGACCACACTTATTGATCATTGTATTTGCAGCACTAATGCATTCAATGCCACTTTGAGTCTCACACTTACCAGGCTTTGCTGAGCCCCTGACTGTGTAGAAGACAGGAGACATTAATTAGTTAGGAGAGGATATATGAGAGAGTCTAACTAAATACCATATTCCATTCTGGTGCAAGAGGTACATATAAAAATGACAAGCATGAGAGATAACCTGTGGTTTTCATTTTTAAGTCCGATTAATCCAAAGCTTCTGAAGTGTTTAGGCAAAATACACCATAAGAAGCAGCAAAGTGTGTCAAAAATATTCTGGGTAAATAAAATCTGCTGACAGGGAGAAGCCCACATTGCTTAGAATGCAACTGATAATCCATTAATGGACATATAGCATTAGGTCTACATGATACAAAATGAAGAGGAGTTGACAAGTCTAGAAACCCCTTGTCCTCTCCGTATCATCAATCTGGATCATTTATTTGACCAGTATTTCTTGAGTGTCTACTATGATTCAGGCATGTTCTAGAAGCTGGGGATAGACCAGTAGCCAAGACAGACAACATCTCCAGTTCCACAGACATTTAGTGCAGTATGATAAAATTAGAAATATATAATTAGAAAATTAAAAAATGTTATCAAAAATTCATACTAAACTTCAGTAATTCAAATATGAAAAATCAAAAATGTAAAATTATAATTCTATCTAATTATAATTTCTAGTGTATATCTAATTCATAGATATTCTTATTATATATTTATATGTATTAAATTTTATAATCACAATTTACATATAATTACGATGGCTGATGATACATTTTACACGCAGACAGATATGCAGACACACATACACTCTAGCTCAGTATATCTGACTTACATTTTGTGACGTGAATAAAGATGATCAGTTCCAGTATAATCAATTTAACAAGTATCCAAAATGCTTAACGGTATATAGGTCAACAAAGGAAATATATTCCCTTATTTGTCTTATCCAAACTTGATTTATGTGATGTATTTAGAAGGTTTCCAAATATTTTGCTGTGTTCATGGAGACATAGGTGTACTGAAGTTGATGCTCTAACTCAGAATTCTACCACATAATGAATTAACATTAGAATTTGGCAATGTTACAATTTAAAAATATTTCTGAGTAATAGCAAAAATAATTCAAAACTGAGGGGACCAAACCCAATTATCTAAGCAGACCAAAAATGGTTCTGCTGTTAAATTTGACCTTTAACTAATATTTAACAAATATATTTAAACTAAATTACTTTTTAAATAGCCCATGTATCCATGAGGTGAAAAAAATGTAATTTCCATTAAGCAGGAATATATCAAATGCCCTTTTATTGTTTATAACTTTTATCTCAAAGAAAGAAAATAAAATCAGGGTATTTTCTCTGAGATAAAATTTTCCTATTATGACTTTCAATTTGAGTTACCTATTTTTTCTACCTAGGTGCTTCCCCCACTCCCCCTCCAAGAATAAACTGAAAGAAAATTAAACAATGGGTACTAGAATAAGGAGGTAGTCAATAATAATAAGTCTTCTGATAAACAAATTGGGAAGTTGGACATTAAATAATATGAAAACCCACTTTTACAAGTCTCAATGAATTAATATGTATCAAATAGTTACTCGTATCTAAAATCACTAGGCTTTTCCACATCTATTCACAATTGTAACATAAACTTGGTATTTTTTAGCAGATCTTTAATTATGAGGAAACAAACTTTGCAAATGGTTTGAAGATGTGATCTCATTATGTTAGCATCATGGTGATTTATTCAGTTGGTGATCAAAATGATTCAAGAAACTCTCCCCAACATCATAACACAAACGGAAATGAAATATTTTTTTTTTAAAAGTTTGAGTTGCTAAGTTGGTTATTTAGAAGCAAACAACTTCAGATATTAAAGTTAGAAAAGGAGAGGTGAATTTTTTTTCACACAAATCCATCCAGGTATAATATTGCTCTATGGGGTACCAATGAAGGCAGATTGGAATTTAGATGAATTATGCCAAATGCTCCAAATAGGTTATTTGAGGAACTCAGTCTTTACAAGTTAATTAGCATTCACTTGCCACTCAAGTCAGAAATGTACCGTGTCACACCTGGTTTACTTACAGAACTTTAAGACTGTAGAGGCCAGCAAAGGCTCCCTTGGGAATGTATGTCAAAGCGTTTCCGGCAAGACGTCTGTGGGTTTGAAGGGAGAGGAGAGAGAGTAGTGAGCATAGTTCTCTTCATGTGGAATTCATTTACTTGTTAAAAAAAACACACAATACAATTAAGTTCAAACCACAAACCACAAACAATGGTAAAAAAAAAAAACTTGTTTTGTTATAGTTTGTGAAAATTTTCTGTAAATTTCTAATAAAAAAGCTGGCAAAAGAAGTGCCTAAGAAGAAATAGAATAAAGTACCTATTTTACAGAGGTCCTTTAATAGCTTAACTACACTATAACTCTCCTTTAACAATTTTTTTTTATACAAAAGCTAGGCAAAGGGATAGAGAGCAGTGGGGGGCGGTTGCCAGGGTGATGGGCTTATTATTACAGGTAAGATGGTGGGAGAAAGCTCCGCTATGAGGGCTTTTCAGCAGAGGTCTGCGCTAAGCATTGCAAACGCCCTGAGCTGGCAGTGTGCCTGGTGTGGTCGGGGAAAATGCAAGGAGACCAGCATGGCTGGAGTGAAGTGACTGAGCAGAACAATGTGGGGAAGCTGGGGAGGTGTCCAGAGCCAGTCCATGCAGGGCTGTGGAGGCCACAGTAAGGGCCTGGAGAGAGAAGGGGTATGAGCAGATCTGTGTTTTAAAAGTATCCTTCCATTGTATGGGACGATGCTCCAACCAACTGAGCCACACCAGCCAGAAGCCCGGAGTGGCCAGGGAGAGGTCAATGGGGGGAAAAAGGAGACATGTAATACTTTAAACAATAAAGAATTTAAATTAAATTAATAAATCCTATATAATAAAAGGGTAAAATGCAAATCGACCGGATGACGGAACGAGCGGTCGCTATGATGTGCACTGACCACCAGGGGGCAGACACTCACGGCTGGCGAACGCAGCAGCCATGGCGGGAGCCTCTCCTGCCTCTGCAGCAGTGCTAAGGAAGTCTGACTGCTGGAGAGGAGTGGGCCTAAGCCAGTGGTCGGCAAACTCATTAGTCAACAGAGCCAAATATCAACAGTACAACGATGGAAATTTCTTTGGAGAGCCAAATTTTTTAAACTTAAACTTCTTCTAACACCACTTCTTCAAAATAGACTTGCCCAGGCCGTGGTATTTTGTGGAAGAGCCATACTCAAGGGACCAAAGAGCCGCATGTGGCTCGCGGGCCGCAGTTTGCCGACCACGGGCCTAAGCCATCAGTTGGACATCTCCCAAGTACTCCTATATTGGAGAGGGCACAGGCCAGGCTGAGGGACGCCCCCACCCTCCCAGATGCATGAATTTCATGCATCGAGCCTCTAGTAAATAAATAAAAAGAAATAAAAGGGTCCTTCTGATGGGACCTTTTCTTTCTTTATTTAAAAAATTTTTAAATTTCTTTTAATTTTCTATTACAGTTCACATTCAATAGTATTCTGCATTTGTTTCAGGTGTATAGCACAGTGGTTAGATAATCATATACTTTACAAAGATGGGAGCTTTGTAGAAGGGAGAATAGAGCAAGAGTGGAAACAGACACAAAGGGAGTTCACATGGAGATGCTGGTGCAGCACAGCGGTGGTGGAGGAGGTGAGAAGGGTGGGACTTGATGTGGAAGCAAGAAAAATCCAACCCGACAAACCACCAGCACCAAGGGGAAATGCAGGCCGCCAAAAAATAGTAACATTTTATATTTATGGGTACATTATAGACAACCCACATGCATTTGATCAATTACTCCAAGTACTATTACACAATACTGGAGTAATGAATTGTGTATGACCGTGACATAAAAGAGTTGTTTATTGTCACAGAAAGGCTCAGACTTGGTTGACGATCACAGATGGCTTAACAGTGGTTTGCCAACCACTGGCTTAACTGATCAGACTAAACTGACTAGTAACTGTTTAGGGACAGCAAAAATGTCAACTCTCCTGTTCACAGCCTTGACTTCGGAAGCGCATCTCTGAGTTCTAGAACAGAGCCTTGAGATGAGCCTTCACTCTTACCACTGCTTACGGTATCAAGCAGCTTGATGGTTTCTGAGACCTTGACTTTGGAAAGGAAAAGGAGAAAAAAGTATGTATTTGCTTATCTTATTAGTTTAAATTACTGTTAGGGTAAAAACCTTCCCATTACATTTCCTGAAACATAACTCATTTCATGCGAATTGTTTTTCTTTTCTGGGCATGGACTTTGAGGATCCTAAGTCTGTGTTCAGAACTAATTTGGGAACCACTGACCTGTGTTATCAGGGGAGTTTGTCTTAAAGCAAAGGAATTTATGATGTGTTATTGGCTACTTGCTGGGCTGATGGAAGATCTATCTCATTGACAAAAACAACAATTTAAGGAAATCATTGCCTCCTTCCCCTCTTGTTTCTTGGCCATGTGGGATGGTTTTAGTAATTTTAAACTATAGGAAAAAGAGACTTTCAGATGAATACACAAACAGTGAGACCTGCCCACAAATCAGTCCTAGGACGGTTTGAAACAACAAATCTCTGGGCAACTGCGTTCCGACGCTAGAGACCTACATGCAAATTGGCTGAGAAGTCGCTGTTTTTCTCCCTGTTTCTAAAATTATTTCATGGGGATATCTATTTCATTATCTTCATTTCTACAATAAGATACAAATTCATAAGAAGAAAATTTTCTATCATATGAAAAAGATCCTGCTCCATATATAAGATCCATATTGTACCACTACTATTAGCTTTACTGACTTAACTGCCATTAAAAAGAAAAAAATCATTAAGTCGATGATTTCAAATGAAAAAAGTAATTAGATGCTTTAGTGCTGTAACAACCTATGAAACTATTTTTGAGAACATATTTGGATCTCTAATGTAGAGTAACCTAGAAGTTGTTTTTTTTTTTGGGGGGGGGGGCGGCGTAGTTTGATTTTGTAAAATGGAGGGACAAGAGCAAATGAATCAGACGTGGGCCCTGATTTCTCCTCTCTGGACACTGGCCTGGAGAGAAAGAAGCACGTGTGGATAAAATGGGGCAGCACTGAGAGCAGGAGGGGGTGCTTGACAGTTTTCTGATTGGCACCCTTGGGAAAATTATTGAGCAAGAAATAATGGCCCAACATGGTCACCTCGGCTAAGTTCCAAAGGCAGAGCAGCATTTTTGGAGCTAAGCAGAGGGCCAGGCCAATTCTGCCAGCCCTCCCAGGTCAGTTCTTAGGAGAACTCTTTTGACTTCTAACTCTTAGTTGTTTTGTGTTCTTTTCTTTCCTTTCCATTTTTGGTTTCCTTTCTTCTCACCATGAATTTGCTATGAGACTTAACACAAGTCACTTTACTTCTCTGGATTTCATTTCCCTTATTTAAAAAGAAGTACGGTTCTTCCACTAAGGTTTCTTTTCTGCCCTAAAACTGTTTTTGTTCCATGTTCATTGTTCTGCTTTATCCTTATTCTTTTCTCTCACCTCCTCCATCACCCTGCTTTTTTCTTCTTGCTGATAGTAAGGTTTCTTTATTGCAAGTCACTAATGTTTTAAAATTACTTTGTCATACTTTATATCAGGAGGTAGATCAGAGGTTTTTATTATTCACGCTTTGTAAACAAAGATATCAAAGCTCAGAAAGGTTTTATGTAAAATGAAAAACGGTTGCTTTCCGATTTCATGTAAACTTAATCTAGTCTTTTCTTATGGAGCATGAAGCTATGTAACAACAGTGCTACTTAAATAATTAGCAGAATGAACTTGAATATGGTTTAAAAGAAGACGTTTTAGATTACTTAGCAAATTCATTCTGGCTTCTAGAAGTTACTGCTTTATTTTCCAACTTTTACAAGGACATGAGACCTAGACAGCACATGTTCTAGATATGCTAAGTTAATTTGTTCTAGAAATTTGGTGAGGGCTAACATCAGGCTTCATGGTAGTCGTTTTCCTTGTCTTCCCATTCTGAAGATCTGGCCAACCCTTGCCTATTTCATTTGCTGAAACTATTTTCCTTCTCTGTGATTTCCCAATATTAATTTCAGTGGCTCCATTACTATTTCTAAATTTCCTTTCACTCTTATGTATTAGAATTTACCTAATAAATGTAAACTCTCACTTAAACATAAAATTTCTGAAGTTTCTTACTCTCTTTTGGTGTCAAAACATTCCCATTTGAAAAAAAAAATCTCCTAAAATAAAGTTAGTAAAAACCATAGTGATATTGTAATTAGGGACTTTCAGAAGACAATAAAGTTAAAAAAGTGAAACCAAATATAATAGTCAATTGAATAGACTATTCATGATTCTATTCAATTGATTAAGTGCTCTTGTTGTTTCTGGGGCCACCACATGTACCAGGTTTGGCTTTGGGTCTATGCATGCGGAAGCCAAGTGTCTGGGTCATCAGAGTTAGACATAGTAAGATGAACTCAAGTCAGCTGTAATCTATTAACCTTGCCTGTGCTGCCAGTAATGTATCATTGTTGAAGTTGACCAAGCCCACCCGTGGTAGGTTTTCTTTTATAAGATGTACATGCTAGTCGCACTGGTCCACGTACTTAAAGTTTAGCCCTCTTGAGTTCATTTTTGTAAGATGTGCTGAAGCCTTTTGGACTCAAAGATCATGACATTCCATCAACTGTTTTCCTTCCCATTGAAAAAAAAAAAGTGTCTTTTCTAATATGCCTCAAGAAATTGTAATTTTCAAAGACTGTGTTATCTCCCCTCCCTGCCCACCAGTGAGTTAAGCATATTTAATTGCTCAAATCCAGCCAAAAATCTTATTTTCTTAAACAGTATATTTATGAGTTGTCCATTTGTTTTCATTATTAGATAGGATTAAAAATCATATTTTGAGATTCAAGGGCTAAGGCCCACTAGACTGAATAAATGAACTCCTCAGGACAAAAGGGGGATCCTTTTGTGGGATATGACCTTATGGTATTTTTAACCACAAGACTAATGCAGTTCAATTTTCAACTCTTTTCTGAAGTCTTCCTTAATTACCTGAGTCCACAATCAACTTTCCTGTGGATGTATCCTATGCAAGGCTGTCTATAAAGGTTAATTTTATATTCTACCTGATTTGATGATAGCCTTCTAAGGTCAAGAATCTTACTGCCTGCCCAGAGCAAGAAGCTAAATCAGTATTTATTGATTGATCACTTTCTCTTATTTCCAAAGACAGGAGGTAGTGCTACAGTTGCTTCAGGTCTGGCATAACTATTCCAAGATGGTTGCCAGCCATTACATACCCAGTTCGGGAGCAGCTGAAGAACACCCCTTCTTTATTACTTACCAAATTTAAATCCATTGATTTCTTTGAGCACTTTCAAAAGCCACACACAGTGCTTTTGGGCACGCAAATAGTGCCTACCTTTTATTAAACAATCCATAAGTCCTAGGCACAATGTTAAGTACTTTATAAACATTGTGATATTTAATTATTATAATCATATTAAAAAGTGACATGATTATTTTCTTTTTACAGATGGGAAAGTGAGCCTAAGAGAGGTCAAGTTATTTGCTCATGCTTACATAAAATAGTTTATAGTTTACACAAGAGAATTTAGTTCAACATAGCATTTTGGTTCTAAATTTTGGGTTTTTAACCACAACTTTGCTTAAAAGTAGGCTAGTCTGGAGCTTGGGTTGGTCTAAAAGAGGAATAATGCAAGAACATGAATGGCTACATCATTTATTATCGTCAAGAAAACTGTTGCTTACTGCTTCTTAAAATTTTTAAAAAAAATTGATTTCAGAGGATAAGGGAGAGGGATAGAGCGATAGAAACATCAATGATGAGAGAGAATCTTTGATGGGCTGCCTCCTGCACGCCCCCTATTGGGGATCAAGCCCGAAATCTAGGTATGTGTCCTTGACTGGGGTTGAACCATGACCTCCTGGTTCATAGGTCAAGGCTCACCTACAGAGTCATGCTAGCTGGGCTGTTCACTGCTTCTTATCCAAAGTCCTCCTCCCATTGGCTTCCAGATCCTATACAATCTTACTTCTCTTACCACTGATTGGTTGTTTTCTTTTTCTTGCTAGCCCCTTTTTAAGTTCTCATCCTCCAAACATAGATGATTCTCAAGTGTCTGCTCTCACACCTTTTCTTTTTTTCTTTGTCTAGTGGTCTTTAAACTTTAGTGTGTATTACCATTGCTTTAGGAGCCATAAAAAATTCTGAGCCCCAGACCCAAACTCAGATTTAGTGAATCAGAGTTTGAGTGTCGACCTATGAACCAGGAGGTCACAGTTCAATTCTGGGTCAGGGCACATACTTGGTTGCGGGCTTGATCATCAGTGTGGGGCATGCAGGAGTCAGCTGATCAAAGATTCTCTCTCATCACTGATGTTTCTATCTCTCTCTCCCACTCTCTTCCTCTCTGAAATAAATAAAAATATATTTTTTAAATAAGCAGCTCAGGTGATTTTAATCTGGGTAGAGAAACACACTGGGAAACACAGAGTCTGTACCCTCTCTCAAGGTCCTCATCTGTCCCAACACCTTCCACAATCACCTCTTTGTAAGATTCTCCATCATTATCTCTAGAAGAGGCTCATCACGCTCCAGACTCACATTCTCTCTGTTATTGACATTTGCAGTTGGATGTCCTGCTGGCACCTGATACTTATTATATCCGGAACCAGACCTCCTCTTGTCTTCAAAATACCAATTGTTCCCCCCGAATTTCCTATTTCTATTGAGGGTGCCTTATCAGCCTCCTGGCATCTAATCTCAAAACCTTACTCAGAGCATTCCTCACCTTCAGAGCTCTCTTTCAGTGCCTACGTTCAATCAGTTGATGAGTCCCTGACTCTCTTCCTCTGTTGTGATGCTTCTATATATCTCAGCAACCCCCAACCCTGTAGACTTTAAAAAATGATGTCTGGGTCCCCACTGAGACCCATTAAATCAGAATCTCTGGGAATAAGCCCTGATGATTAGTTAATTTTAAAAATGCTCCCGGTGATTCCAATGTACATTCAAGGTGGGAAACTCTGAACTGGTCCTCACATAACCTAATATTGATAAGTTAACCATCCCCAGACACAATGATTCATTCATTAATTAGGAGAGGTGATTAGTTAATGGATTTTATTTTTATTTTATTTTTTGTTAATTCTCACCCAAGGATATTCTTTTCATTGATTTTTAGAGAGTGGGAAGCAGGAGGAAGACAGAGAAAGAGAAACATGGATGTTAGAAAGACACATCAATTGGTTGCCTCCCACGGCTTGACCAGGGCCAGAGATCAAACCTACAACCCAGGTATGTGCCCTTGACTGGGAATCGAACCAGCAACCCTTTGGTACTCAGACTAACACTCTCACCACTAAGCCATGCTGGCTAGGGATAGTTAATGGATTGTAACAGTTATCCAGAAGAGACAATAAGAACCTGGACTAGGTGGTGATAAAATAGAGTAAACAAATGGAAAGACAATGTGGGATGACTAGCTTTAGGACTTTGAAATTGGCTGATATAGAGGGCAGGAAAGAAAGAATGACAGACATAGTAATCAGAAAGCAGGAAAGGCAGGAGGAAAGCTCACCTGGAGAGATAGATAGATAGATAGATAGATAGATAGATAGATAGATAGATTAGATATAGATATAGATATAGATATATAGATATAGATACATATTTTTAAGTATATATTTTAATATATTTTTATTGATTACAGGTTCCTGAGCTTAATTCCAAGTTTCTGATTCACTAGTTTGGGGTGGGACACAGAATTCTCCTTACTAACAAGCTCACTGGTGGTGATAAGGCTGCTGGTCCAGGGACCATATTTTGAGAATTACTGGCCTGTCTAGCAGGCAAAGACAAAAGAAATCTGAATTAGGAATATTGATTTGGGAGGCTCATCCATATAGCAGAAATAGTTCAAAAGAAATAGTTCAAGATAACTGCAATTATCTTCTGACTGGTCTACAGCCTCCTAATGGGTTTCTCTCTTTCATAATTTCCTAATATATTATGCATACAGAAATCAGAACATTAAAAAAAATCATAAATCCTATTGTTTCAATAAGTTGCATACAACTAAACCGGTGGTTTCCCATTGCTCTTACACATTGTCTGATTGTTCTGGGCCTCTTCTCCAACCCATCCCATGTCCCTACCTCTCCCACTCACTCTGCTTCAGCCACACTGATCTTCTTTCAGATCCACAAACATGCCACATTCTTTCCTATCTCAAGGACTCTGCCCCCATTGTTCCCCTGCCAGAACCATTCCACCCTTGCTCATAGGACCACCAACTCGTCCTCATCCTCCTGATCTCAGTTTAGATGTCACCTTCTTAGAGAGACTTTCTCTCCTGTCATCCCTTGTTAATTATTCTCTATCTAACTGTATTTGTGTTCTTCATCATTCTTGTCACAATCAAATATCATACGTGCATGTCTCCTTGATTATTATCTGTCTCATCCACTAGACTGTAAGCTCCCCAGGGAGGGCATTTCTTGAATGAGTGAATGAACCATACTTAAGTCCTATTCACTCTTTTTATTTTTTAAAAAGTATATTTTTATTGATTTCAGAGAGGAAGGGAGAGGGAGAGAGAGATGGAAACATCAATGATGAGTGAGAATCACTGATCGGCTGCCTTCTGCACGCCCCACATTGGGGATTGAGTCACAACCCAGGCATGTGCCCTTGACCATAATCGAACCTGGAACCCTTCAGTCCACAGGCTGATGCTCTATCCACTGAGCATACCAGTGGATAGAGAGGGCGAGTCCTATTCATTCTTATGTTCCCAGTAGCTCAATCAATACATGTTGAATGAATTAATTGAAAAATACTGAGAAAGGATACAATAAAACTAAGTGCAGAAATGAGGGGAATGTCTACATTTTATGAGTTGAGAGTGGAGAAGAAAGGAACACTAAAGGGCACAAGAAGAGGAGGCAGAGAGGTAGGGCACTTTTAGAATAGTGCCCTAATTATCACAACAAAAATGTGTATATATTATAAAATCTATACACATACACACATGCATACATATAAATACATACATATTCATGCACACACACACACATATACATACATACAGACAGACACAGATATCTAAATGCCTGTATCTTGTATGGATAGGCATTTGGGAGAGAAGCAAAACAATTTCCATGACATAACACTAGAGAAAAAAATAATTTCAAAGAAGCAGCATTCATCGCCAATTGCCAGAGCTATGATGACTAGAGCGTGAGTATCGCCAAAGCCCAAGGGCAGGAAGGCCATTCATGGGCATGATGGTGTTTTCATTTCACTAACAGAATCCAGTATGTAAATTACAGTTTACTCAAATTCTTCCATCATCCTTTCACTTAATCCTCAGGAAAAAAATCTCAAAAGACAGGCAGGACATCTAACCATTTTCAGCAACATGATGAGGAAGTAGAAGTAGCAAGTGTAGATTGTGCTTACAGGAAGTTTGGTGGTATCTCTCCTTACAAATTTCATCTGGAATCACAGATACCTACTATTTATATAAAGATTCTTCAAGGCCAACCATAATATGAGCAAACAGGGCCAGGGAACAATAGTAACTTAGAAACTGACCTCCCTAGAGTTTCTCGTGTTCCCTTCTTAAATCGAGCACTTAATTCCAAAAGCATTAGGATCTGGGAATATTGTTAAATAAATATCGCTTGGAAATAAAAAACATAGACTGTTTAAAATGGCAACGGCTCATTTTCCCTCTGGTTTAATCAGACTACCAACCTAAGTTTAATGGAAATGGTAGCTGTCAGCATTAGTGACAACTCCTAACATCTGCACCACACTCTAATGGACCAAGTGTAGAATCTTGTATGTGTCCAAATAGCAAATGTTAACATAACGTCCCTCGTGGAACTGAATAACTGAACTGGGGGGGGATGCTGTTGGAGAGAAATGCAACTATTGCCCAGGATATTAGAACTGGGTAAAGAACTGTTTGCATTTGTTGTCTATATCTATTAAAGCTCATAGTTGGAAATAGCTTTTCTTTCACACGTCCTGGATACCTGGGATTACTGCAAAATCAAGCTCATGAACTAAGAAAAAGAGGAAGTTACAAGCTTCTTTAAAGTGTTTTCATTTTACTAATACAACCAAATATGTAAATTAGTTTACCAAAGTTCTTTCATCAGCACTTCATCTGGTCCTCAGAAACATCCCAAAACACAGGCAGGAAGCAGCAGCTCTTGCTATTATCCCCCAAGGCCCAGGAAGGTCAAGTGGATGATTAGCTAGTAAGTGGCAGAGTCAGGATAGCACAGGAGTCCGGGGCTTCTGTCTCTACACAGTAGCAGCCTCCACACTCCCAGTCAGATACGGCTTTTTTTTTTCTTTTTTAAGTTCTCGGTCTCACATCGCACCAGCAGGACATTTGACCTGTGCATGTCTGGTCACCTTGTAGATTTATAAAAAATAAATAACAAATGAGACCTGAATGTGCCCAAACTTGTGGCACAGGTAATAAGTGTTCCAGAATGTCAGGAGAGGGAAAAAGAGACAATGAACTGTGATGGTTCTTCCTCTTCCTCTTTATTCTGGCTTTTATTCTATTTGCTCCAGGTAGTCATTCTCTCTAGAGTTACAATGCATTTAAAAAAATATTAAGGCAGTGAATACCTTCTAGGGCTTTATTGATTCTTGGAAGATTTTATTTTACTTTATTATTATTATTATTATTTAAAATATGTGTTTATTGATTTCAGAGAGGAAAGGAGAGGGAGAGAGATATAGAAACATCAATAATGAGAGAGAATCATTGATTGGCTGCCTTCTGCACACCCCTTTCTGGGGATTGAGCCCACCACCCAGGCATGTGCCCTGACCAGAACTGAACCACGGACCCTTCAGTCTGCAGGCCGATGCTCTATCCACTGAGCCAAACTGGCCAGGGCTACTTTATTATTTTTTTAAAGACTCAAAACTAATTTTATTTTTTTCCCTTTTTATTGAATTTATTGGGGTGATACTGATTAACAAAATTATACAGGTTTCAAGTGCAGAATTCTACAACACATCATCTGTACACTGCGTTGTGTGTTCACCACCCTAAGTCAAGTTCCCGTCCATCACCGTTTATCTTTCTATACCCTCCTCCACCTCGATTAATGCCCCTTTCCCTGGCAATCATCACACTGTTGTCTGTGTCCATAAGTTTTTAAACTATGGCACTGTTGATAAGTTCCAGTGATGAATAAAGAATGAACCATGGCTGCCTATAGGGTTTAAAACATAGTTAAATAAATTAAACTAGAGAAATGATATACAGGGTGGGGCGAAGGTAAGATTACAGTTGTGAGTAAGCAAAACACAGAGTTTATTGTATCATTGTTTGATAATGATTGTATTATTTTCCATACGAACAACTGTAAACTTACTTTCGTCCCACCTTGTATTGGGTAATGAACAGTAAGGGGAAGAGAGGTAACTTGTATTTATTAACTGTGATTTTTAAAAATTGAGTTTTGGGGTGAGAGTTTTATTTAATAGATAAAGAGATAAAGCATAGAGATGAGCAGAATAAACTAAATGAAAGAATACTTTCAGAACAATGCCTTAATTGTCATAACAAAAGTACATATTCACACACACACAAAATCACAGCTATCTGAATGTCTGTATCTAGCTGTATGGTTGGTCATTTGTTAGTTCAGTTATAATCCTATCTAATAAAAGATTAATATGCAAATTGACCATACCTCCGCCACAGCCACCAGCCATGCCCACCAGCCAATCAGGAGGGAATATGCAAACAAACCCAACCAAGATGGCTGCAGCCACAGAGAGCAGGAGGGAGGCTTGGGTTTCCCTGGCAATGGAGGAAGCCAAGCTTTCTGCCTGCCGTTGCTGGCCCAGGCCTCCATTCAATGCTACAAAGTTTCAATTATAGAAGATAAAGCCCAACAGATATGGGGGCAGCCACGGAGCTGGAGAGAGCAGGAGGCTAGGGTTGCCTGCAGCAATGGAGGAAGCCAAGCTTCTGCAGCCCTGGCCTGCTTTGGCCTCCCCTTAAGGCTACAAAGTTTCAATTATAGAAGGTAAATAAATCCCAACAGAAATGGCTGCTGCCACAGAGCGAGCAGAAGGCTTGGCTCCACTCCAGGCTACAAAGTTTCAATTGTAGAAGATAAATAAATCCCAGATACCAGGGCCTCTGCTTGAGTTGCCAGGGGCATGACCGGCCTGCAAACCACCACAGACCCCTCACCCAGGCCACCCCACACCCCAAGGGAACCCCCACCCTGATCTGGGATACCCTTCAGGGCAAACCAGCTGGCCCCCACCTGTGCACCAGGCCTCTATCCTATCTAATAAAAGAGTAATATGCAGATTGACCATCACTCCAACACACAAGATGGCTGCCTCCATGTGGTCAAAGATCCTGCCCCCATATGGACACAAGATGGCCCCCACAAGATGGCCTGCAAGGGAAGGCAGTTGTGGGCGATCAGGCCAGCAGGGGAGGGCAGTTGGGAGGGACCAGGACTGCAAGGGAAGGCAGTTGGGGGCGATCAAGCCTGCAGGGGAGGGCAGTTAGGGGTGACCCGGCTGGCAGAGGAGGGAAGTTGGGGGTGACTGGGTCTGCAGGGGAGAGCAGTTGGGGGGTATCAGGCCTGCAGGGGAGGGCAATTAGGGGTGACCAGGCCTGCAGGGGAAGGCAGTTAGGGGCAAACAGGCTGGCAGGGGAGCAGTTAGGCATCAATCAGGCTGGCAGGGGAGTGGTTAGGGGGTGATCAGGCTGGCATACAGAAGCGGTTAGTGGCAATCAGGAAGGCAAGCAGGTGAGCAGTTGGGAGCCAGCAGTCCTGGATTGTGAGAGGGATGTCTGACTGCCCATTTAGACATGATTGGGCTTAAACGGGCAGTCAGACATCCCTCGAGGGGTCCCAGATTGGAGAGGGTGCAGGCTGGGCTGAGGGACACCCCTCCCCCGCACTGTGTGCACGAATTTCGTGCACTGGGCCTCTAGTACTATATAAAATATGCTGCTTAATTATATGCATATGTATGGAACAACATTAATTAAGATTTTGTACCTGTTGAGCAATGCTAAATTGATGAAATTTTACACCTGAAAATTCTGACGACACTTTTCTCCTAGCCAATATGTAATACTAGTGAATGAATAACCTGGATATCCAAACCCTACCTGCTAGGTAGATAGCTCTTGGTTCCTTTCTCTCTCATTCCCTCACATATACACATACACAGACACACTATCATTATGAAACTCAGTTTAAACAACACTTTAAAGTGTTCCATTGTGTAACCCTAGCTGGTTTGGATAGAGCATCAACCTGCGGACTGAAGGGGTCCCAGGTTTGATTTTGGTCAAGGGCACATGCCCGGGTTGCTTGCTTGATCCCCATAGGGGGCATGCAGGAGGCAGCTAATCAATGATTCTCTCATCATTGATGTTTCTCTCTCTCAAGAATGTGTCCAAATGAATGGTACTTCTCTCTCTCTCTCTCTCTCTCTCTCTCTCTCTCTCTCTCTCTCTCTCCCCCCCCTTCTTCTTTGGAATCAATAAAAAATATATCTATAATAATCTATAATAATAAAAGCATAATATGCTAATTAGAGAAGTCATCCTTCCAGATGAAGCCGGAGCTGCAAGGGAAGCCGGGGTCCTGGGTGCCAGAGGGAAGCCGGTGCTGGCAGCCGGGGGAAGAAAGGCCTACTCTTGCACGAATTTTGTGCATCGGGCCCCTAATATATATATATGTTATATATACACACACACACACACACACACACACACACACACACACACACACACACAAGTTTTCCACTGTGTAAACCTCTGTGCTAGGCATTGTCGAGGGAAAGAAAAGCACAGATTAAATACACAATTCCTGAACTTCTTTCTGCTTTCTGAGTCTGCCTCTGAAAGTGAGTTTGAATCTTAGCTCTGGAACATTCTGACTTCATTGTCTTGGGTAAGTTCCTCATTTCTCTGTACTTTAGTTTTTTTTTTTTTTGTGATTATTTTTTTTTTCTTAATTAAATCTTTATTGTTCAGATTATTACAGGTGCTCCACTTTTTTTTCCCCCATAGCTCCCCTCCACCTGATTCCCCACCCCATGCCCTTACCCCCCGCCACTGTCTTCATCCATAGGAGTAAGATTTTTGTCCAATCTCTTCCCGCACCCCTCACACTTGCTTCCCCTGAGAATCGTCAGTCCACGCCCTTTCTATGTCCCTGATTCTATTATATTCACCAGTCCATTCTGTTCTTCAGATTTTTTATTCACTTGATTTTTAGATTCACTTGTTGGTAGGTATGTATTTGATGTCATTTTGTTGTTCATAATTTTTATCTTTACCTTTTTCTTCTTCTTCTTCTTAAAGAATACCCTTCAGCATTTCATGTAATCCTGGTTTGGTGGCGATGAACTCCTTTAGCTTTTTCTTGTCTGTGAAGCTCTTTATCTGACCTTCAACTCTGAATGATAGTTTTGCTGGGTAGAGTAATCTTGGTTGTAGGTTCTTGCTGTTCATCACTTTGAATATTTCTTGCCACTCCCTTCTGGCCTGCATAGTTTCTGTTGAGAAATCAGCTGACAGTCGTATGGGTACTCCCTTGTAGGTAATTAACTGTTTTTCTCTTGCTGCTTTTAATATTCTCTCTTTGTCTTTTGCCCTTGGCATTTTAATTATGATGTGTCTTGGTGTGGTCCTCTTTGGGTTCCTCTTGTATGGGGTTCTGTGCGCTTCCTGAACTTGTAAGTCTATTTCTTTCACCAGGTAGGGAAAGTTTTCTGTCATTATTTCTTCCAATAGGTTTTCAATATTTCGCTCTCTCCCTTCTTCTGGCACCCCAAAAATTCGGATGTTGTTTCGCTTAAAGTTGTCCCAGAGGCTCCTTACATTATCTTCATATTTTTGGATTCTTTTTTCTTTTTGTTTTTCTGGTTGGATGTTTTTTGTTTCCACATATTTCAGATCTTTGGTTTGATTCTTGGGGTATGTTGATCTACAGTTGAGTTTCTGTATATTCTTTATTTCAGACAGTGTATGCTTCATTTCTGACTGATCCTTTTCCATTTTTTTGGCATTCTCATTAAGGTCCTTGAAGGTCTCACTAAGCTCCTCAGAAGTGTCATCAAGTTTCTTGGCGGTTTTTAGAAGATTCTTGAGTAACCTTATACATGTGGTTCTGAACTCTATGTCATCCAGTAGTTTGCTTTCCTCCGTTTCTTTCATTCGTGACATGTTTCTTTGTTTCTGCATTTTGGCTGCTTCCCTGTGTTGATGGAGTGGCTTTGTGTGGTAGGTGACCTATAGGGGGCAGTAGCTCAGCCTCCCCAATCACCTGATGTGGATGCTCTTGGTACACCCCTTTGTGGGCTGAATGCAAAGTCTTGGTGTAGTTAAGCCTGAATTACTGTTGGTACGCTGGGAGGAATTGAGCTCCAGGCCAATTAGCTGTGAGCACTCCCTGTGTCTATAATGGAAGAAGTGCTGCGCTGAAGACACGCTTATGGGGCAGGACTTGTTTCAGTGGGGCTTTGGTGCTCACTGAGTCTGCCTCTTGAATGTGTCACTTATGGATGTGAGGAGTTGAAATCTGGTGTCTCACACTGACCACTAGGTACACTGGCTTCTGGATCTCCAATGGGGTGCAGGTCAGCTACTGTCTGAGGCCACTCAGCAGGAGCTACAGTGAGAGCTGCAGTTTTCTCCTCTTTGCTTGGGGTTTGGAGGTTTTGGAGCTGTCTGACCCGGGCTGCAAGTTTTCTAGGTTAAACTGCGATAGGGCAGGCTTTCTTATGCTAATTGAGCTGCTTGGAGCTTGGGTGGGTTTGTAGGTTGTGTGGGGCGGGGTCTCAGGACGTCACTAGGTTAGGGCGTGGCAAACAGCAATGGCTGCTAGTAAGCCGGCTCTGTGTCCCCGACCGTGTCCTGGAGTCCTGTGCCCCAGTGCCATAAACAATTATTCCTGCGCGCAGCTCTGCAAGCAAGCCACTCTCACTGGCAGACAGTCCAGCTTCTCCCCGTAGGAGTTTGGGTCCCCCGCGTCTCCCCAGAGACTGGATTTCAGAGTAATCGGGGGCTTGTCTCCGTTCAGGTTGAAAAAAGCAACGCACCCAGTCTCCCGCCGCCAGCCCGGATCACGCGCCTCCGTACCTCAGCTTTTCAGCGCTCGTGCACGTCTCAATGCTCTTTTCTCTTTCCTTCTAGTTGTAGAACTTCCACTCAGCCAGCTTTCCCGTGGTTCTGGGTGATAGACGTTTTGTCTTTTAGTTGCAGTTTAAATTGTTGTTGGAGGCAGCAGTTTAGGTGTTTACCTACGCCGCCATCTTGGATTCCTCCAACTCATCTGTACTTTAGTTTTGTAAAAAAAATCTGTGAACTGGCCCGGCCGGCGTAGCTCAGTGGTTGAGTGTCGACCTCTGAACCAGGAGGTCATGATTTAATTCCCGGTGAAGGTGCATGCCTGGGCTGTGGGCTTGATCCCCAGTGTGGGCTGTGCAGGAGGCAGCCAATCAATGATTCTTTCTTACCGTTGATATTTCTTTTTTTTTATTTTAAATAAATCTTTATTGTTCAGATTACAGGTGTTCCTCTTTTTGTTTCCCCCCTATAGCTCTCCTCCACCTGATTCCCCACCCCACCCTACCCCATGCCCTTACCCCCTGCCACTGTCTTCATCCCTAGGACTAAGATTTTTGTCCAATCTCTTCCCGCACCACTCACACTCGCTTCCCCCTGAGAATTGTCAGTCCACTCCCTTTCTATGTCCCTGATTCTATTATATTCACCAGTCCATTCTGTTCTTCAGATTTTTTATTCACTTGATTTTTAGATTCACTTGTTGGTAGGTATGTATTTGATGTCATTTTGTTGTTCATAATTTTTATCTTTACCTTTTTCTTCTTCCTCCTCTTCTTAAAGAATACCCTTCAGCATTTCATGTAATCCTGGTTTGGTGGCGATGAACTCCTTTAGCTTTTTCTTGTCTGTGAAGCTCTTTATCTGACCTTCAACTCTGAAAGATAGCTTTGCCTTTTCCATTTTTTTGGCATTCTCATTAAGGTCCTTGAAGGTCTCACTAAGCTCCTCAGAAGTGTCATCAAGTTTCTTGGCGGTTTTTAGAAGATTCTTGAGTAACCTTATAAATGTGATTCTGAACTCTATGTCATCCAGTAGTTTGCTTTCCTCCGTTTCTTTCATTCGTGACATGTTTCTTTGTCTCTGCATTTTGGCTGCTTCCCTGTGTTGATGGAGTGGCTTTGTGTGGTAGGTGACCTATAGGGGGCAGTAGCTCAGCCTCCCCAATCACCTGATGTGGATGCTCTTGGTATACCCCTTTGTGGGCTGAGTGCAAAGTCTTGGTGTAGTTAAGCCTTAATTGCTGTTGGTACGCTGGGAGGAATTGACCTCCAGACCAATCGTCTGTGAGGACTCGCTGTGTCTACAATGGAAGAACTGCTGTGCTGGAGACACGCTTATGGTGCAGGACTTGTTTCAGTGGGGCTTTGGTGCTCGCTGAGTCTGCCTCTTGAATGTGTCACTTATGGATGTGAGGAGTTGAAATCTGGTTTCTCACACTGACCACTAGGTATACTGGCTTCTGGATCTCCAATGGGGTGCAGGTCAGCTATTATCTGAGTCCACCCAGCAGGAGCTACAGCGAGAGCTACAGTTTTCTCCTCTTTGCTTGGGGTTTGGAGGTTTTGGAGCTGTCTGATCCGGGCTGCAAGTTTGTTAGGTTAAACTGAGATAGGGCAGGCCTTTCTTATGCTAAAGCTGCTGCTTGGAGCTTGGGTGGGTTTGTAGGTTGTGTGTGGCGGGATCTCAGGGTGTCCCTAGGCTAGGGCGTGGCAAACAGCGATAGCTGCTAGTTAGCTGGCTCTGTGTTTCCGACTGCGTCCCGTGCCCCAGCGCAGTAAACAATTATTCTTGCACACAGCTCTGGAAGCAAGCCCCCCTCACTTTCCGACCCGGTGGCAGACGGTCCAGCTTCTCCCCATAGGAGTTGGGTCCCCCGTGTCTCCCCAGAAACTGTATTTCAGAGTAATTAGGGGCTTGTTTCCCTTTGGGTTGAAAAAAGCAATGCCTCCCGTCAGCTCGGATCACTCGCCTCCATACCTCAGCTTTTCAGCACTTGTGCACGTCTCAATGCTCTTTTCTCTTTCCTTCTAGTTGTAGAACTTCCACTCAGCCAGCTTTCCCGTGGTTCTGGGTGATAGACGTTTTGCCTTTTAGTTGTAGTTTTGAAATTGTTGTGCGAGGCAGCAAGCAGTTTAGGTGTTTACCTACGCCACCATCTTGGATTCTCCCCCCCCCCCCCCCGTTGATATTTCTATCTCTCTCTCCTTCTCTTTTCCTCTCTGAAATCAATAAAAATATATTTTCAAAAAATCTGTGAACTGGAATTAATATCTAACTTTATGGGGTTATTAAGAAGATTCATTGTGACAGTATGGGTAAAATATTTTGCACAATGTAAACTATTATTGTTGTCATTATAATTATATTAATTTGAAGATTTTATATTCTAGAAGAGAACATAGACTTAAACATAGCTAACTCTAATAGAAACAATTAACAATGTAACAAAGGCAACCCATAAATTTAGTCTGGGGAATAAAGTAATAAACCAAGCAGAGTTGATCATTTTTCCAGGTTTTATAAATACTATCCCCTTTTGCCACTAAATAAATAATAATGTCTTCAAAACATGTTAGATGCAACACAGAATTATACATGGGCAAGTGGTCTTTAAATTCAGCAAGCTGGCCATCTCAGCAGAGGGAATTCAAGAACAGAATGAGAAAATGGAATGAACAGTCTTAAAAAGGTGTCCTCTATTTCTGAAATTCTGATTCCATGGTTAAGATACTTGATGGAGTTTCCAGAAATATAAAAAAAGACAATTCAGAAAAACAACATTTTCAAATAGTAGTTCCCTTCCTCTCTTCCTGATTTTTCTCAATTGTCTTTTGAAAAACTGGCCTTAGAAGAAAATGAACATTCACCTCATGAAGAAAGGAGTTATTTTGAATAACTTTGGTCATTGAGAGAGGAATTCTATTAAATAAAGTCCTTGGGGAAGTGAATTATTTATTGATTTAGTTTGTGGTATTAAGTTGGGGTGTCCTTCTTCCATTATATATTATAAGGAAATTAAAGAGAAAGGATAGGAAATGAATGTCTTAAAAATATGAGGATAAAGAGGACTAAGTATTGCATATTAATTATGGTGGGGTTGGGAGGATAAGGATGTAAATAAGAAAATAACACTGATGTTTGAAATTTCCTAAAATTAATCTTTAAAAATATTGGCTAATGTCAACTAATCTGTTATTTTTTTTCTAAGGTAGCTAACTTGTATTAGAAGCTCCTTTTACACACTTGCTTTCTTATTAGTTCATTTTTTCATTCATCAAAAATTTATCATGTATTGCATACCAGCTGTGATGAAGACAGACATGATCCCAACCTTGATGAGAGTTAAATTTTAGTCACAAGAGTGACCAGATATAGCCCTCGCTGGTTTGGCTGAGTGGATAGAACATGGGCCCATGGACTGAAGGGTTGTAGGTTTGATTCCAGTCAAGGGAACGTACCTCGGTTGCAAGTGCATTCGGGAGGCAACCAATCGATGTCTCTCTCTCACATTGATGTTTCTCTGTCTCACCCCCTCCCTTCCACTCTCTTTAAAAATATCAATGGAAAAATGTCCTGGGGTGAGGATTAACAACAACAAAAAACAACAACAAACAAACAAACAAACAAAAGGCCAGAGATAAAAGAAAAGAAGAAAAAAAGAGACTCCTGGATAACCCACAGTGAAAATCCATTCATTGAATGAGTAAAACCTAACTGTACAGTCCAGTAATCTAAGCCTCCCCAGCAAACCCCTCCATACCAATGTAGGTACATTCAGCTGATTTAAGTATTAAAACAATAGCACTTGTTAAAAATATAATGCTACCAAAATAAATAAGTATAAACTAAAGGGGAGAAATTTGAGTATGATCCTCTTGGGAAAAAAGAGATTGATGTAGTGTCATTTGATTGTGATGGAACATTCTTCCCACTTCCCATAGTGGATCGTGTGGTGCATCAATAATTTAAATTACTCCCCAAATTGGACCCTGACCTTTAGGATTTATTTTTAAAAAGTATTTTAAAGAGAGGTCATTGCCTAAGCAATTCCTTTAATCAGAAATCAGAGGATTTACTCAACGGATGGTGCCAAACTTTTTTCATGAGGACTACCACGGTACTTCACTTCCTTAGTCCCCATCATTCAAAAGGGTAAGAGGATCAAATGAATTTTTAAATGTAGATTTTTGGTTTATACAGTTCTTTTTCATCTTCTGGAAATTTATTATGGGACTTAATGAAGATTCCTCTGTGTATCATTAACCAATTTAGCTTCTTCATTTTTAATTTAACCCTCCCCCCCCCCGCCCCTGCAGTGAGTTTGGGACAGCATGGTTCTAAGCCTATCGTGGATTTCGTGTTTTTCTGTTCAAGCCTGGAGGGAAAGTAAATTACTAGGAAAATAGTAATTAAAAGTGATCAGGACAAAAAGCTTTGGTGCTATGAAATGTGGACTCCCTGACCCAAACCGAACCAAGCAGTAGTTTTTGGTTTTGATTATAGCTTTTCTTACTATTTTAATAAACATGAACCAGTATTCAAACTTTTAATATCCTGCTGCTTAACTATTTCCAAAGAGCCATCCAGCTCTTTTAAACGGCCTTTGTTTTAAAATTTTAATTTGTTTGGCCCAGTCTCACCTTAGAATGCCGTAGCCTCATGGTAAACTCTTTTATAAGTTGATTTCCAGAATCACAAGCAATTCTTCTATGTCCCCCTCCCAACTAAGTGCTTCCTCATGTGCCAGAATCGTTGGTGCTGACAGCTTCTCTGCCTTGTTTTATCTGGTTCCCACAGTAAGTCTGAGAGACAAACACAAGAATGTGTCCAGCGTTGACTGGACGCATCGTGGCCACAGAGATACTTACAGCTCCTCTAGGAAGCGGAGACTGTGCAGAGGACTCGGGGGCAGCTGACTGATGTTGTTCATGCTGAGGTCTCTGGAGAGGAAAACAGACAGCGTGTGAGGAGCGGCGTCTGCCGCCGCAAGGAAATCCAGCTGTTCAGTTCACACATCTTCAAGCAGTAGAGCCAAATGAACTCATTCTTTTGCTTGACAAATGAATCGCGATTGTGCACCTTAAACATATTCCTATCCTCCCCCCGACCCCCACCATCAGGGGCTCTCTATCAAGTTAGAGACCCTAGGAGGAGCTTATATGGATTCAAAACGATTTAGACCATTCATGGGCATGGTTGTAATTCTTCAGGTTTAAGACTACGTGATTAGGACAGCAAGGAAAGGCATAACTCAATGCTAGACATAACTCAACTCTGCGTCTTGCTTTACATTTTGTGACAAAGAGAAATGTCTTCACCATGCAACGCTGGAAGTCCTGCTTCTCTGGGACTCTCAGCACCTTGTAAAAACAAATGTTTTGATTCAAAGAAACTTAAAAAAACAAAACAAAACCAAACAAGACAAAAAGCCTATTCCCTCCTTCTAACATGTTCCTTTTACAGGTTCTCGGATTGCATTAAATAAGTGAAATGAACCATAAAACAAGGGTGAAATGCGATCCTACTCTGTAGCACACTTCCTGCTGGGCCTGCACAGTAGTTCCTGGCACAGGAAACAACAAGCCACTTTGGGCAGAACTCAATCAATTTTTGTTTTAAGAGAAACTCCATGTAATTAGATTTTATTCTGTTTCACTTTTCTGGTTAAAGCATTTTTTTTTTAATTTTTTTTTTACTGTGTCCCACATAATCCTACAGCATCACTGGTATATGCCATCTGTATCTCAGCTCCCCAAAGACTGCTAGACAGATTCTAATCAAGACCGACGAAGACTTTATGTAACCGTCAGCTGAAGGCTGACTTAAAAAAACACTCATTGCTCACTCCAGAAGATTCCTATCTAATGCCATTGAAATCTCAGACCAGGTCTACTTACTTAAAATTTATCTTGCGATACACAATGAGCTCCATAGCTATTCTTTCTATATTGATTTAATCGGCATATAACATTGTATTAGGCTTACAACATAATTTGATATATGTACATATTGTGAAATAATTACCACAACAAGTTTAGTTAGCATCCATCACCATTCATATTGACAAAATTTGTTTTCTCGTGACAAGAACTTGTAAGATTTATCTCACAGCAACTTTTGAATACACAATACAGTATTGTTAATAAGAGTCACTATGCTGTACATTACATCCCCAGGAATTATTTATCTTATATCTGGAAGTTTATATCTTTTGACAACCTTCACCCATTTCATCCATTAGCTTTCTTTAAAAAAAAAATCTGGATTTTTCTGTTATTGAAGGGGCCACATCCATTGCACACAACCAGCTGATTTCATTGAGGCTAAGAATTGAGGAATCATTCACTTTCTGACTTTCAAAAGTTACCAGTGGGAGCACTTTCGATCTTGCTTCCCAGCAATTGTCCTCAGATTTGGCCCAAATGAACTCTTATAAAAATAAAAGTCACCAATGTGTACAAGGAAAATAAAATACTTTACTAAATGTTTTAGAGTGTGGTAAAAAAGCAGAATTGTTAATTTTAATGTTGATGAACAATAATACAGTTGAATTAAATGTTATGTTCTCAAGTTAAAAGTAAACCATGCCAAAAATCTGGATTTTTCTGGCATTATCTAGATAAGAGAGCCGAATAACTGATTAGCATTTTCAGTTTTTTTAGGCATCTATTTCTCTGAAGTAGTAAAGTTGTTTAGTTCCCTGAACAGACATGGATTCGATTAATTAATGCAGTTTCTGGATTCCTCACATTGACTATGCAATCTCTTCAAATACTTGATATTTCTCAGGGATAATCAATTGTTTGTTAAGTGCTCTCCCACTTATTTCCTAAAGAGGATCAAGGTGGTTTGCTTTTGGAGCATGTTGACTGGTAACCTAGACTGAACCAGTCTCAGCATCTAGACCGCTGGCGTGGAGAGTGTTGACTTTCCTCTCCCCTGAAATATTCCTGTATGATGTGCAAATCAGTTTGGGACAAGCATTAATCTTGTCTACGTGCAGAAAGCTCTAAGTAGAACAAGGAAATTTACACATTAAGGAGATTCATAAGCACCCTGCATTATTTATTACTGGATTCCAGGTACCTAGAAGAGAAGCTTATATAAGCCTTCACTCTCAGGGTTCCCACTGGAGCACTTGGAGGGTGGAGCAGCAGAAAGAGAGCAGGCATTGTCAGGGTAGAGTGTCAGGTACAGTGTCTCGGGTTGGAATTCAGACCTCTCCATTCACCAGCTGTATGATCTTGAAAATTAACCTCCCTGTGCAGGCTTCCTCATATTTAAAAAAGGTGTTTCTACATTAGTAGTTTGAAACCCTATGATTAGCTGTTTCCAATTAGAAGAGAGTGACTTAATTTTATTCTTAAAAGAGAGAGTACCTCCCTTTTCAGCAGGAATTAATAACTTCTTGGTGTTACCTGACATTGTGGTTCCTCTGAGAAAATGAGCTAGTATTGTTAAACTAAAACCTTATCACCTGTTTTTGATAAGGTTTCAAATAAAAGAGTTTGATAAGGTTTTTGATAAAAGAGTTTCCAGCAATGCATATAAGCCTGAAGCAGAAATAATTTTTAAAAATGACAATATAATATAAAATGAAATAGGCCTTTAAAATATTAATTCAAAGTGGGTAAGGTAAAATGTAATTTGTTTTTATTCGCTTTTTCCTTCTCTGTATGTAAAAGACCAGATTTTTAAAATTTCTAACTTGCTGTGGATTTATATTGTTATAAAATATAATAAAAATCTTATATAATATAGAGGTAATATGCAAATTGACCATCACACCTTCACAAGATGGCTGCCTACGACCAGGTCAGCAGGGGGGTTAGTGAGGGACGACCAAACGACTGAATAAGCAGGCTGTGTGGGGCGACCAGGCCGGCAGGGGGGTTAGTGAGGGACGACCAAACGACTGAATAAGCAGGCTGTGTGGGGTTACCAGGCTGGTGGGGGGGGGGGCAGTTGAGGGCAACCAGGCTGGCAGGGGGGGCAGTTGGGGGTGACCAGGCCGGTGGGGGGGGGTGTGCAGTTAGGAGCAACCAGGCCGGCAGGGAGGAAGCAGTTGGGAGCAATCTGGCCGGCAGCGGGGGGAAGTTAGGGGCAACCAGGCAGGCAGGCAGGTGAGCGATTAGGAGCCAGAGGTCCAGGATTGTGGGAGGGATGTCCAACTGCCGGTTTAGGCCCGATCTCCAGGATTGGGCCTAAACCGGCAGTCGGACATCCCCCAAGGGGTCTTGGATTGGAGAGGGTACAGGCTGGGCTGAGGGGGAACCTCCCTCCCCCATGCACAAATTTCATGCACTGGGCCTCTAGTTAATTATAAAAAAGTAAAATAAAAACACAAAGATATACAAAATAGAAGCCTCAATATTTTGTTATGTAATTCAATAGAGATTATTTGATTACTGTAAAAGTTCCTAAACCTTTACTCTCAAATTCTTTTTTTAAAAATATATTTTTATTGATTTCAGAGAGAAAGGGAGAGGGAGAAAGAGATAGAAACATCAATGATGAGAGAGAATCATTGATCGGCTGCCTCCTGCATGCTCCACACAGGGGATTGAGCCCAACCAATCAGGCATGTGCCCTTGACAGGAATAGAACCTGGGACCCTTCAGTCCGCAGGCCAATGCTCTATCCACTAAACCAAACTGGCTAGGGCTACTCTCAAATTCTTTTCTGTTGTGAATCAGTAAAACACAACCATGGCCTGGCTGGTGTGACTCAATGATTTAGTGCCGACCTATGAGCCAGGAGATCACAGTTTGATTTCTGGTCAGGGCACATGCTGGGTTGCCAGCTCCATCCCCAGTAGGGGTGTGCAGGAGGCAGCCGATCAATGATTCTCTCTCACCATTGTTTCTATCGCTCTCTCTTTTTCTCCCTTTCTATCTGAAATCAATAGAAATATATTTAAACAACAACAACAAAACACAGCCATGGGCAGGATGGGTCCTCAGACTACTCTGGTTAACAATGCTCTTTTTGTCTTCATATCAAGAAGGGTGAGAAAAATTATCTGAGTAATTTAATTCAACTTTTTGAGTTAAAGATTATAAAATGAGAACAACCTTTTTACTCTGTACAAAAATATACTCACTCTGACTTTTAAATTATTTTTAAACCTTTTCTTTCACTTTTCTATAGTATTTGATCTTTCTGACACCTGGAACACATATAACCTTAGCAGTAACTGAGGGGCTCTTAAAATCATTTCCAAGCCTGTACATTATTTATTTCTTAAACTACTTTTTTAAATGGCTCTATTTTGTATCATATTTTGCCCATGATTCAGTTTCCTAAAATTAGTGAAGCAATAGAATGGATTTCTTTAAATTTTTCATCTTTTGCCAAGATGTTGAAATTAATTTTGAAGAACTGGTCATTAGGTAAAAAAGATCTCAGAAAGAAAAAAAAAGGATGATTCATTGTGCCAAGATGTTCAAATACGTTAAGCTATTCTGCCTTGTCTCACCCTGTTCTTGTCTATGCATTAATGACTATTTCTATTAATCTAGAACAGGGGTTGCTATGTTCTATGGGAGACACCGGCTATAGATTGGAATCACCTCAGGAACTTTAAAAAATATTAATGCCTGGGTACCACCCCTCCCCCCTGAATTTCTGAGTTAATTTGTCCAGTATAGGCCCTGGGATTTCCCCCCCATTTTTATTTTTTTTAATTGAATTTATTGGAGTGAGATTGATTGATAAAATTATATAGGTTTCAGGCATAATTCTATAATACATCATCTATATATTGTGTTGTTCACCACCCAAGTCATGTTTCTTTCCATCACCATTTATCTGCCCTTTATTCTCTCCTACCTACTCCCACCCCCTTTCCCTCTGGTAATCACCATACTATTGTCTGTCTATGGGACCTGGGTTTTTAAAAGCTTCTCAGGTAATTAGATGTCCAGCCAAGGCTGAGAACCAATGCACAGGAGCAACTGTGAATTTCTATAAGTGCCCTGAGCTCTACAATTCACTCAAAATTAGGATGCTGAAGGCACTAATGACTAGAGTACTCCATCCAAGCAGATAGTATCTTTCTCTTGAAAATGTTTTTTGTTGCTTACAGCTCCATTATTTTGTCTTCATTTGACAAATGTTAATTGAGCATTAATTGTGGGCAAGTCTAGGAACACAGTAGAGAATGAATCCAAGTCATCTTCAACTTTTCCTTTTTCCACTGTTCCTACGTCCATAAGACACCCAGTGTTACTTCTACTACAGAGCTTGCTTCGGGGTCTGGCCTCTCTTCTTCCTTCTTGATAACTACTTACTGTGTGTCTTTATTCTAGGTCCCTATACCATGGCCAGAGAGGTCACCCTGAAAAGTTCATCTGATGGTCACTCCACTTAAACCCACTGTTAGCCAATAGCAAAGACATCCCCTTAGGATGTGGATGATTTGGAAAAGGGCTCCTCCTCTGGAGGTGCATGTACATTACAGAAAAGATCTTTCTCCCACTGAAGGAGCCATAGAGTGGGGTGAATGCCTTGGTAAGCAGAGCTTGGCCTGGAGCTCAACCCCCATGGAGGAGCCCCTGCTCAGCTGTAGCCATATTGGACTCCCCTGCCTGAGAACTTCTGCTGGCTCCAGGCCTCTTAGAGGAACTAATGCCCACATTTTTAAGGCTTTACACCATTTGGCCTAATAATTGTTTCCATCTTAATTTGATGTCACTTGTCTCTGTGCAATTTGTGCTTTGGTTACACTGAAATTCTTGATGTTCCTCTTTGTATCTCTCTGTCTTTACACATGTGATTCTTTTATCCAGAATACATGAGTCTCTGTATTTCCAAATTACCACGCCAGCGCTCCCTCGCTTCCCTCCCCCCATTTAAAATCTAGCTTAACAGACCCTTGTGTTTCTGACACAACCTCTTATCTTTCCAGTTTAGTTGTTCTCTATTTTAACCTCTAGTCCTTTGATATTTCCAGTATCAAAGCCTTGTTTTAGCTTAAGAGCCTAGCTTAGGTCATGCATTGATCACCCGGATCACTATCTCACCAACATACTCAACTCCCTAGTCCCCATCTTCTGTTTCACTCTCCTGGCAAAACCCCAGCTCTGGAAAAACACCGTAATTCTTCCTCTCTGTTACTATCCCAGGGTACTGAGGTATACTAGAAAATAAAAACTCACAAATGTGCAGATTAGTGACAATAAATTCATGGTCTTTGTGGGTTCTCAACACTGCCGCACAATCCTGTTATTTGTTATTGCTCAATTTACTCCCCCAGGGACTGTTGCCAACTTTTACCACTTGCCTCAAACCTCTTAATCAACAACCACCCCCATTATGGGATACATTCCCTGTACTTCATGGAAATAAGTGGAATTCTTCAGACCACTCAACATGTTACAGGCCAAATCCTTGTTCTCTTTTATCACCTGCTTACTATGCCCATACTTTTCTCCTGGTTCAGTCTTGCTCCTGGATCCCTTTCCCTCTCGGATGCTACAGCACATCACTCCATGAATAATTCCTTTGATTTCCTGTATTTTTTACCCTCTTCTTCTTCCCATTCACTGTGTAAACATAGTTAAGTCTTTTCCATGACTGAAACAAAAGCAAAACAGGATCTTTCACTCCCATGTCTTCCTCTACCTGTTACCCAATCTTTCTCATTCCCTTTGGGGTTGTTTCTGGTCTACAATTATAGTCTCCACTCCCCATTTCCTTTCTGACCATAACACATAAACTTCCATCCCTACACTCCAATAAAACCGCTCTTGCCAAAGAAACAGCAACCTCCATACTGTCAAATCTAATGAACACATGACTTACTGGGCCTCTCTCTTGCATTAGATGCACTCTTTCTGGAAATTACGCTCTATTGTCTCCAAGTCATCATTCTCTCAGGACTCTTTTCATACTTTCCCAAACTTTCCACTTTATAGACTCTTTTGTGGAATTTTCTTGTATCTGCTCCTTAAATGTCAGTGTTCTCTGGAGTTGTGCCGTTGGCCTAGAGCTCTTCAACTCTACCCTTTCTTCTTGGAGGCTATTACCTACTCTCAGGGGTTTAAGTATCACTTAAAAGCCCATAACCTTCCAAATCCATATTCCTAGTCTTAATCTCTCTCCTAAATTTCAGAATCATATAACTCACTTTCGGATGTGTCCGCTTAGCAATCTTACAGGAATGCACCATGTCAAAACTGGGGGGAGGGGGGGGAATTTTTTTTTTTTTCTATTCCAAACTTGTTTGTTCTTCTTGGAGCTCATTTTTAGTTAATGCCACAACTGTCTTCCAGTTTAAAAAGCCCAATTCTTGGATACTTTCCAAGCCTTCTCCCCCCCCCCCCTTTTTTTTTTCTTTAATCAGCTCTGCCTATTCCTTTTTCTCTCCCCTTACTCTGTCCTGTTGCAGGCCCTCACCACTTCTGACCCAGGCACCTGAAATTGCCTTCCAATTCTGTGGCTGGCTGCTACCAGTCTTATCCCTTTAGAGCCACCTTCCAAATGGCAATGAGAATGATCTATAAAAAAATTCAGAATTAGACAAATCACCACCCTACTTAAAACCTTTCCAAATGAAATCCACATTTGTTAGTATTACACATGAGCTCCATTGTATAGCACACCAGCCTTTCACCACTCTGGCATACGGATTCTAATTCATCCTTCAAGACCTGCAGTAGGGTGTCATCTCCTCCAGGAAACCTGCTCTGACCTTTAAGGTTAGTATAAGTGATTTGCTCTCTGTCTTTCTGCTTCATTGCACACAGTAGGCTGTATTCAGGATCAGTGGCCTTTTTTTTTTTTTTAAATCACAGTTCTTGTAGTATCTAGCCAAGCCTGGCCATGTAGAAGATACTCAGTCACACACACACACACACACACACACACACACACACACACACACACATGTTTCAGAGAGAAAGGGAGAGGGAATGAAAGATAGAACCATTAATGATAAGAGAGTCATTGATTGGCTGCCTCCTGCATGCCTCCTACTGGGGATCAAGCCCACAACCTGGCATATACCCTGACTGGGAATCAAACCGTGACCTCCTGGTTCATAGATTGACACACAACCACTGAGACACACTGGGCAGGCCAATCTTACCCATTTACAAGGCTACACTGCTCCTAAGTGTAAAGTATATAACCCTTCTGGTATAAAACACTTATGGAAACAAAACCCACTTTGTGTTGCATCTACCTTCCACAATGGTTTTTGCTCAGAATTACAATTATGTTTTCTCTTTTCAGTCAATCCTATTTGCTTTCTGTCCCAGGAATTCCTCAAAAATTCTCATTCCCGCCCTAGCCGGTTTGGCTCAGTGGATAGTGTCCGCCTGTGGACTCAAGGGTCCCGGGTTCGATTCTGGTCAAGGGCAAGTACCTTGGTGGTGACACATCCCCAGTAGGGGGTGTGCAGGAGGCAGCTGATTGATGTTTCTAACTCTCTATCCCTCTCCCTTCTTCTCTGTAAAAAATATCAATAAAATGTATTTAAAAAAATTTTTCATTCCCCTTCTACCCCCATGCTCAAGCACTGCTATGCTGCTGCTACTGCTCTTCCCCTCTCCTCCCTCTATCCTTCCCCTTCCCCTTCCTCCTTCTTTTGCTTTCTCCTCCTCTTTCCTTCTATATTTCCCTTTCTCCTCCTTCTCCTGCTAAAATATCTTTCCTATCATTACGCTGGATTTGTTGTGGGAAGGATGATTGCAGTAAGTACTTAGTCTGCCATCTTAAAATCCAGCCACAACGTCGATATTTGAGACTTGGTACATGAATCAGTGAACAAAGAGGCTGTTTCTTGTAGTGTGACTATTAAACAAATTAAGAAAACAACAACAAAAAATGGTTCTTTAATCTCTGCCCCACTGGAAGACAAATGTTTTCTTCTTTAGCAGCACAGTGCAATTCCTATTTCTTCTAAGTACAACCATTTAAAACTTGTCTTGGGAGATCCAGTAGCTTTTAGCTTTCTGCCAGAAACCTTTGTTAACAATGGATCCAGACTGGAGCTGTTCCAGCACTTTTTAATTGATCACTTTTCAAATATGCTTCTGAAGATAAGCCGTGAACTTCAAAAGGAAAGGTGCAGGCTTGCATAGCATTTTATGATAATATGAATAATGTTATTTCCAGGTACTTTTCCCATGTTATTGTGTTTTTTTTATCTTAACCCTGAGAAGTGAGGATATTTTTTTCCATTTTTTGTGTGAGAGTGGAAGGCAGGGGGGAGGGGAAGAGAGAGAGAGAAACATTGATGTGATAGAAACACATTGATTGGTTCCCTCCCACATGCATCCTGACCTGGGGCAGGGATTGAACCTGCAACCCAGGTACATGCCCCCCACTGGGAAGTGAACCCAAGACTCTATGGTGCACAGGCCGACTCTCTAGCCACTGAGGCACACTGGCCAGAGCCATGTTATTGCTTTTAACTCCAAAATAATGTACCTTTGAAAATGATTTTTTACTGAAATAAAGCATTTATGGGAAAATGAATAAATCTTATTAGTAAGTGTCCAACCTAATGGGTTTTCAGTGTGCATGCATCCTAGTACTCAAGAAAGAGAACACTGCCGTCTCCTCACAAGCTCCCTCATGTTCCTTTCCAATCACCACTCCCCCAATAAGGAGCAGCTGCTCACTTTTAATACTTTATATTAGGTTTTGCTTGGTTTTGATCTCTCTATAAATGGAATCATACATGCATAGTTTTTTTTAAGATTTTATTTTTAGGGCAGTTTTAGGTTCACAGGAAAATTGAGAGGCAACTACAGAGATTTCCCATATACTTCTTTCCCCACATGTGCATAGCCTCCCCCATTGTCAACATGGCCCACCAGAATGGTACATTTGCTACAATGGATGAATCTATTGACACATAACCACCCAAAGCCTGTAGTTTACATTAGCATTTACTCCTGCTGTTGTACATTCTATAGGTTTGGGCAAATGTATAATGGCATGTATCCACTATAATAGTATCATAGAAAGTATTTTCACTACCCTAAAAATCCTCTGTGCTCTGTCTATTCATCCCTCCCATCTCCTACTACCACTCTTGGCAATCACTGAACTTTTTACTGCCTCCATAGTCTTGCCTTTTCCCAGAATGTTTTATACTTGGAATCATAACATATGTAGCCTTTTCCAATTGTTTTCTTTTTCCTTTCACTTAGCAATACAGAATATAGTTGGGTTTTTTTCTTGCTCATTATGTTTATGAGATTTATACATGTGAGGTTCATGACAATGGTTTGTTTCTTCTCAATGCAATATAGTATCTCATTTTATTATTATAACAACTGTTGGGTTGAATATTTGGGTTCTTTTCAGTTTGTGGCTCTTATGAATAGTGCTGCTATAAACATTCTTAAGTATGTCTTTTATTGAACATGCTATATGTGTTCATTTCTGTTGGGTATATATCTAGGAGTGGAATTATTGGGTCTTGATGCATATATGTTAAACTTTACTATTAGAATCCTGTCAAATAGTTTTCTAAAGTGGTTTGATTGATTCATACTTCCACCAGTATTGTAAGAGAATTCTAATTGTTTAACATCCAATTGTTTCCATTTGTTATTACCAAAATTGGCATTATTTTTCTTTTAAGTTTTACTTATTTTGGCTAAATTATCATGGTGTCTCATTGTGGTTTTAATTTGCATTTTTCCTGTGTCTATGGTAAGAGAGTTGCGTAGTCTTTTCATACAACTTCTGCCCATCAGGATATGAATTTTTACAAAGTGTCAGAAGAATATTTTGTCTTATTTGATGAACTTCATATTAAAAGCAAAACTTAACTTGTTAAAAGTGGAACTATACATTGATATGTAAAGGACAAGCTAATAATCCTCTCATTCTTCTTCTCATATAATTATTTTTCCTGAGGTTTCAACGTTATTCTTTAAAATAGCTGACAGTGTAATAGTTAAGAGTGTGTATTCTGGAGCTATTTAGCCTTAGTTTGAGTCCTGGCTTTGTTATTTCTGAGCTGAACATTCAGCAAGTTACTTAACATCTCTGTGCCTCAGTTACCTAATCTATAAAATGAAGATGATAATAATAGTCTGCGTTTTAGAATTGTTATGCAAAATAATTGGGCTAATATATATAAAGTACTTAGTATTTAGCATAGCATAAGCACTACATATTTTGCTATCATCATTATTATAACCAAAACTCTTAATGTTTTTACAAACTGAAACTGTTACCTGTACAGACATAACAAGAGTAGGGAAATGTTAGCTAATTGTTGCTTATGGTTATCTTGAAAAATCAAAATTACCGGATACTTTAAAAAATGTTAAGAGATAGCTTGGTCCCTTTGCTTTGTCAACAATTTTTTAATGGAAGCTTTAAAAGTCTCAAAGCAAAGCTCATTTGAAAACAATTATATTCTCATCTCATAGATAGAAATTGTTCATGTGAGTGGGCATTCATCTGCCTTGTTTACAGCCAAGAGAAGAGATAGAAGTAGTTATTTGTGGGGAGATCACTTACTTAAAAACCTTATGTGTTTAGAACACACCCCAAAATAGAGAAATAAGCAAGAAGACAACAAAACCAAAACAAACAACTAAAGCAAACCAAATCCTTTTTGGACAGTCAGAAGCAAAAGCCCACGAAGTTAATCATGAATGTTTATGCACTTTTCTCAAAGGAAAAGGTCCTGATCAGAAGTGAACTATTTTTTATTTAGGCAATCTTGGTGTTTTGTTTTGTTTTGAAATCCATAGCAACAAGTTAGCAGTGGGAAGCAGACTCAACCAAGCTGGTAATGATGTGGGAATGCAGATGTAAGAATTACAATAATAATAAATAACAATATCATCATCATAAAACAAACAGGTCTTTGATTATTCAGTGTCATAATTATAGATATTTCAAAAGCTTTCAACCAATTTGGAATCAATTATTCCCCCAAGATAAAGTAGAACTTTATACATTCTAGAGGACTATCCAATCACCAAAAATCATCTGAAAGTTTAGGTATCTAGGCATAACATAAGGTTCTCTCTCTTCTGCTTTTCTCTATTTTCTGTGAACAATTTCTAACCTTGACCTTGCACCTGTGCAACAGATCTGTATTTCTAACAGCTTTCTTTTATAACTTCTTCATGTGGTTAAGCAACCAGTTACCTAAAATATAACGCATTATAAACTGAACTCATTTTCTGTTTTCTCCAAACCAGCTTTTCTCTTGTCTCCTCATCTTGATTAACACATTACCATTCTTTCAAGCAACCAAGCTAGAAACTTAGGGTTTGTTTATTTATGTTTTTACATTCTCTTATCATTCATCTTCATTCTCCTCTAAATGATCATTAGTCCTGTTAGTTATATCTCTGAAATATTTCTGGAATAATAATAAATAACATTTATTTGTGTCAAATAATACTAAGATTTATCTGGGACACACACACACACACACACACACACACACACACACACACCCCCAACAGAATCTAATGAATCTTCAGCTAACAACCCATTTTATAGATGAAGAAACAGAGGCACATAAAACTTCAGCTTTCCCAGGGGGACACTAGCAGTAAGTGGCAGAGCCAGGATCTGAACCAGGTCTGTCTGACTCCTAAGTTAATGGAATCAGCCACTTTGCAGCTACACTGTATACTGGAATCCATGTTTTAATTTCCAGTTCTTGTGTCCATAGCTTAAATTTAGGTCTTAATATTCGCGTGACCGTTTTCACTCTTAAGAAGTACCACGCATGTAAGGCGATGCCTCAGGGTAAGTCTCTCCACTTCTCTGCACCTACTCACACCTTCGTGGCATTTCTGGCGGCTCTTACCTCTTGGTCAGTCCCTTTGAACGACCCCATTCAGACCACCTTTCTGGACCATCTATTCTACTTCCTTTGCCTTTGGACATTATCCTTTGGGTCCTGCTTAGCTCCATGGTCTACAGTCCCTGGTCCATCTCTCCTCTCGCCCGGATTCCAGAATTCCAATTGAAATCCCGAGTTTCCCACTTATCTCAGAGGGAAGATCAAGCCATAGCAATGAGTTCTTAATAGTCCTCTCTGCCTTCATTCTCTCCTCTTTCCCAATCCCTCTCAAGTTATTTATTTATTTATTTTTTTTGCTTAAAGGATAAAAGAGCTAATATTTTATATTGTGCTTCCTTTCTTTCATTTAACAATAATTCTTTTTTTTTGATCTAGAACTTTAGAGTTTACAAAACATTTTATACCCACAAATTCTTCCCAATTTGTCTTAGAAATGCAGAAATGTCAGAGCACAATTTACACTATATTTCCAAAAAATTGCTTTGAAACCAATTAAATTTTCTTTTCTGTGTGAGATATTTGAACATGGATATTTGCAGAGTCCTAACTAAGACCATGCTATAATTCACAATACTATTGTCCACTTGAGTAACATTCTGGCTTTCTTTATGCTTAAAAAAACAAAACAACTGGCTTTGGAACTAGAACAGGGTTTCTTAACCTTGACCCTATTGGCATTTGGGACCAGATGACTCCTTGCTGTGGGGGCTGTCCTGTGGATTGTAGGTGTTGAGCAGCATACCTGGCTTTCTCCACCAGGTGCCTGTACCCCTCTCCCCATCCAGTGACAACCAAGGACTTTTCTAGACTGTTATGGGCTGAACTCTATGTTGAAGTCTTAACCCTTAATAACTCAGAGTGTGATTATATTTGGAGACAAGGTCTTTAAAGAGGCAATTAAGTTAAAATGAGTTCATTAGAGTGGGACCTATTCTGATATGACTGGTACCCTTATATGAAGAGGGAATTTGTACACAGACAGGGACAGAGGGAAGACCATGTAAAGACACAGGAAGAAGGCAACACTCTCAAACCCAGGACAGAGGCTTCAGGCAAAACCAACTGTGCTGACACCGGGACCTTGGAAAGCTAGCCTCCAAGACTATGAGAAGTGCCTGTTATTTAAGCCACCCAGTCTGTGGTGCTTTGTTATGGCAAACTAATGCCCAGACATTGCCAAATAAATGTCCCGTAAGGTCAAATCACTCCTGGTTGAGAATCACTGAGCTAGAACTCATGAATTACACATAGAAAACTATTAATTTTTCCTTTTGTGATGACAGAAAAATAAGTTTCCAATGTTTTTCTTTTCTTCAAAAGAGGGAATTAAAGACTTTCACTCCACACTCCTCTTCACACCATAAAAACCTTTTAGCAGATAATTTCATTACCTTATTATTGGACAATGAAAATATAAAATAAAAAGCAGAGCAAAAGACTAAGATATAGTGCTTATACATTCTAGGGAGTGACTCTGGCACTGTGTCACTGAGTCTCTTAAATAATTCCAGGCCTGTGGCTGCACTTAATGGCTCCACGATAATTACCCAGAAAAGACCTCCAAGGCAATATTTCAAAGAAAATCTTCCAAAAGATTTCATTAAAGGAACTAGATCTATTTTATTTCACTCAGGCAGAAATTCCTATTGTTTCCCCTGCCCTGTGCAATAAGCAAGATGCTGAAATATCTTGCAGTTAACATGGTGTGACTATGACAGTGGTCGGCAAACCGCGGCTCGCGAGCCACATGTGGTTCTTTGGCCCCTTGAATGTGGCTCGGTGTTAGAACCACTTCTTCAAAATAGACTCGCCCAGGCTGAAAACCGACTTCTGCACATGGGCCACGAAGTTTCAATCACACTGTACGTGCGCACCAGCACGTGGTATTTTGTGGAAGAGCCACACTCAAGGGACCAAAGAGCTGCATGTGGCTCGCGAGCCGCGGGTTGCCAACCACTGGATTATGGGACCCTTTCATGCCAGCAGGTTGAGAACTTTCTCTCCCATCCATGTTCCAGCTCATATCTGGGTGCACACGCAAAGGCACCGAGCTATTATTAAAAACAGTGAGTCTGACCCATCATCCTACCCTGTCACATGGGTTCTAAAAGCCATTGCTGGTTGCTCGTCATCTGCAGAATGGAGCCTACATATTGTTATCTAGCTGTGGGAGGAGGAACAGGAAATAGGTTATAGATTTGGAAAAGAGGCCAGGATCTCAAATTACAGCTCCGTCACTACATTGCTGTTAGAACTTTTCACTATTATGCTTTTGTGGCCTGAACTTCCTACAGCTGTACTGTAACACCTATTTCATGCCGCCATAGTGAGGAGGAAATAAGATAATGTAGGTGCATGCCCTTAACTCAGTTTCCGACACTGGAAAGGGCTTTACCAGTTGTCGGAAGAAGTTCCCATGCTCCACTCCTAATTCCCTGGATTAGGTTTGCCTCTTCCCAAACCTTTCCAAATAGTCTATATTCCGGTCACAACCAACTGCCTTTGATCCTCCCAAGGTGTCCTGAGGTTTTGCCTTTGAGATCAACACAGGTCGTAGATTTCCAACCAACTCTGTGTTTAAGGGAAGGGATGCGGAGGAGCCTGTCCTGTGGTTTCCTGCTCCAGGCTTTGCTAGAGCCTGCAGACCAGTGAAACTGCACGTCAAGTGCCTGGCACAGGGCCGGCCAGAGGAAGCAGTCATCATCTGCTCCTGGTCACATCTGCCTGCCCAGATCCCCCTCATTCCTCATTCCTCAGGCTCTCCCACTTCCTGCTTCCACTCCTGGCCCCCTCCATCGACGCTCCACATGGCAGCCAAACGTCGTTTTCCAAAACAGAATTAGATAATTCCCTAGCACTGCCTGAAATCCTCCAACGGATTCCTGCTTGCTCCTAGATTAAATCCAAATGCCTCCGTGTGGCTGACAGGCCCTGACTGATCAGGTTCCTGCTAACCCTCATCCTCACCCTGACTCACTGTCCCCTCGCTCACAGGTGATACCTGCGGCCATGCAGCTCCCGCTACACCCCAAGTGCTTTCCCTCCTCGGGCCTTTTCTGTGCACTGACCTATGCCCCCGGCGGTCCACTGCACCCCACCCTCCCTTCCAAAGGCTGGTTCCTCTTTATTCATTTTTTGTTGTTCCTCACCTGAGGATATTTTTCGTTGATTTTTTAGAGAGAGTGAAAGGGAGGAGGAGAGATAGAGAGAGATAAACATGGATGTGAGAAAGACACATTGATTGGTTGCCGCCCCAGTGCGTCCGACCAGGGCTGGGGATTGACTCTGCAACTGAAGTACATGCCCTTGACTGGAATCCACCCTGGGACCCTCCAGTCCTCAGGCCAACACCCTAGCCCTGAGCCAAATTGTCTAAGGTTCTTTATTATTAAAGATCACTTTTTCAGTATGTTCTCTTGAATCCAGAATAGGTCTTTTCCCACCTTTCCTTGCTCTTCTTCCAACCCCTTTTCCCGCCATACTCCCCACCCTAACTTCCCACCCCCATTCTTTTCATTTAGAACAGTCTGTGGCCACATCTTCATTTACTGTCCTGTCTTCCTTTCTTTCTTTCTTTTTTTTTTAAAATAAATCTTTATTGTTCAGATTATTACAGGTGTTCCTCTTTTATTTTTCCCCATTGCTCCCCTCCACCTGATTCCCCACCCCTACCCCATGCCCTTACTCCCCACCACTGTCTTCATCCATAGGAGTAAGATTTTTGTCCAATCTCTTCCCCCACCCCTCACACCTGCTTCCCCTGAGAAGCGTCAGTCCACTCCCTTTCTATGTCCCTGATTCTATTATATTCACCAGTCCATTCTGTTCTTCAGATTTTTCATTCACTTGATTTTTAGATTCACTTGTTGGTAGGTATGTATTTGATGTCATTTTGTTGTTCATAATTTTTATCTTTACCTTTTTCTTCTTCTTCCTCTTCTTAAAGAATACCCTTCAGCATTTCATGTAATCCTGGTTTGGTGGTGATGAACTCCTTTAGCTTTTTCTTGTCTGTGAAGCTCTTTATCTGACCTTCAGCTCTGAATGATAGCTTTGCTGGGTAGAGTAATCTTGGTTGTAGGTTCTTGCTGTTCATCACTTTGAATATTTCTTGCCACTCCCTTCTGGCCTGCATAGTTTCTGTTGAGAAATCAGCTGACAGTCGTATGGGTACTCCCTTGTAGGTAATTAACTGTTTTTCTCTTGCTGCTTTTAATATTCTCTCTTTGTCTTTTGCCCTTGGCATTTTAATTATGATGTGTCTTGGTGTGGTCCTCTTTGGATTCCTCTTGTATGGGGTTCTGTGCACTTCCTGAACTTGTAAGTCTATTTCTTTCACCAGGTAGGGAAAGTTTTCTGTCATTATTTCTTCTAATAGGTTTTCAATATTTTGCTCTCTCCCTTCTTCTGGCACCCCAAAAATTTGGATGTTGGTTCGCTTGAAGTTGTCCCAGAGGCTCCTTACACTATCTTCATATTTTTGGATTCTTTTTTCTTTTTGTTTTTCTGGTTGGATGTTTTTTGTTTCCACATATTTCAGATCTTTGGTTTGATTCTTGGGGTACGTTGATCTACAGTTGAGTTTCTGCATATTCTTTATTTCAGACAGTGTATGCTTCATTTCTGACTGATCCTTTTCCATTTTTTTGGCATTCTCATTAAGCTCCTTGAAGGTCTCATCAAGTTTCTCAGCGGTTTTAAGAAGATTCTTGAGTAACCTTATAAATGTGGTTCTGAACTCTATGTCATCCAGTAGTTTGCTTTCCTCCGTTTCTTTCATTCGTGACATGTTTCTTTGTCTCCACATTTTGGCTGCTTCCCTGTGTTGATGGAGTAGCTTTGTGTGGTAGGTGATCTATAGGGGGCAGTAGCTCAGCCTCCTCAATCACATGAGGTGGATGCTCTTGGTACACCCCTTTGTGGGCTGAGTGCAAAGTCTTCGTGTAGTTAAGCCTTAATTTCTGTTGGTACCTGGGAGGAATTGACCTCCAGGCCAATTAGCTGTGAGCACTCCCTGTGTCTATAATGGAAGAAGTGCTGCGCTAAAGACACGCTTATGGGGCAGGACTTGTTTCAGTGGGGCTTTGGTGCTCACTGAGTCTGCCTCTTGAATGTGTCACTTATGGATGTGAGGAGTTGAAATCTGGTTTCTCACACTGACCACTAGGTATACTGGCTTCTGGATCTCCAATGGGGTGCAGGTCAGCTACTGTCTGAGGCCACTCAGCAGGAGCTACAGTGAGAGCTGCAGTTTTCTCCTCTTTGCTTGGGGTTTGGAGGTTTTGGAGCTGTCTGACCCAGGCTGCAAGTTTGCTAGGTTAAGCTGTGATAGGGCAGGCCTTTCTTATGCTAATTGAGCTGCTTGGAGCTTGGGTGGGTTTGTAGATTGTGCAGGGCGGGGCCTCAGGGTGTCACTAGGTTAGGGCGTGGCAAACAGCAATGGCTGCTAGTTAGCCGGCTCTGAGTCTCCAAGGGCATCCGCGAGTCCCATGCCCCAGTGCAGTAAACAATTATTCCTGTGCGCAGCTCTGCAAGCAAGCCACCCTCACTGGCAGACAGTCCAGCTTCTCTCCGTAGGAGTTTGGGTCCCCCGCGTCTCCCCAGAGACTGGATTTCAGAGTAATTGGGGGCTTGTCTCTGTTCGGGTGGAAAAAAGCAATGCACCCAGTCGCCCGCAGCCAGCCCGGATCACGCGCCTCCGTACCTCAGCTTTTCAGCGCTTGTGCACGTCTCAATGCTCTTTTCTCTTTCCTTCTAGTTGTAGAACTTCCACTCAGCCAGCTTTCCCGTGGTTCTGGGTGATAGACGTTTTGTCTTTTAGTTGCAGTTTAAATTGTTGTGGGAGGCAGCAGTTTAGGTGTTTACCTACGCCGCCATCTTGGATTCTCCTGTCTTCCTTTCTTGAATGCCATGCGGGCAGGGGTGTGTGAAATCAGCTCTCCGCACAGCATCTGGCACGTGGTAGACAATCAATATATACTTTTGTTGAGTGACCTACCAGCTGAATGAATGCTACCTTCTCCGACATTATTCCCTTCCTTTCTTATTTCTAGGAGGATTATTTTTACTAAGTATGTTTTTGTGGGTCTCGAAGGATAGTATAGAAAGCAGATTAAAGGATTCTGTGTCTTCCTTGTATTTCCTGTAAACAGTTGGCTAAAATGTACTTTTAAAAATAACTCTACTATGAATGCTAATCTATCAAAATATATTAATGGACAGGAAAAAAGAAAAGATAACCTAATAAATCTCACTGATAATTTTTGAGTTAGTTTCTAGTTGAATATGGAAGATGTAGAAACATGATTGTATTTCAAAATCAAATAAGAGGGCCTGTGCTCTATTCCTATTTTGTTATTGAATAGTATGTCGTCTGCTTAGATACATAAACTGCTATGTAAATCAATTTTTGCCTCCCATTTAATGGAAATATCTTTACTGGTCTTACCTCAGTGGTATGGGGAATGTGAATGCACTATTTATGAAATATATTCTGAGATACTTTGAAATGCCTGCAATATACTTAATGAGCTCTTGTTATTTTTGCAATGCTTTTAAGCATTTTGAACTCAAAACATAGTAGTAAAAACAGAAATGTACTTATCCAAAAGAACAAAATGCTACAGATAGACCCTGACTTGAATTCAATTACCCAAGAGTTTGATGTAAACATACTTTCCTTTAAACTAAAATAATCCCACGAATACTGGCTGGCATTGGAAAGATGAGAGAGGTAAAATTTCTCCACGTTGCAGTGGCACTTTCCAGATATGCCATGAAACTAATTTTCCAGCTTAAAGTTTGTCCTCTCTTCAGTCTGGAGCTGACAGACAAACTCTAAAGAGATACTATTCAATTTCAGATAAACCATATCCCCATTCAATTTAATCAAGATTCCAATAGAGGGAGCAGAGTCAACAATTACAGACAGATTTTAAAAACTCAGACATTTCAACAGTGAAAAGACCAAATGTTTAACTGGTTTGAGAAATACATCAGTTTAGCTACCAATAACAGGGTTTACTATTTAATCTTCCAAATTATTGCTGTCACCAAGGCATTTGTCCACCTTTCCTTAACATCTGCTAGGAAACATTCATTTATATAATTATGAGTGCCTTGAGCCAATAAGTCACTGATGAACTTTTAAAAACAACCAGAGGAGTAATCATTCATTGTTATTGGTTAATGAGTTACAAAGCTTAAGGAAATGCAAAAAAGTATTACATTTAGTCTTTTAGACCAAGTCTGACTACATATAGAATCAGAAATTTGAAATGTCAGTGTAAGCTACATCACATGTATAATTATTAACTGAAAAACGATGGGAGAAAAAAAGAAATGGGGAACCTCAAAAAGGGAAAGCTCAGGCTGGTATCTTTGCAATGAATCTTGTTAAGGAACTGAGTCATGTGTGGGAACTCAACAAGTGCATGCGGATGATTAAGCTAAAAGAGTAACAAAGGCAAGGAGTTGGACCAGCCATGAGGAAGTGAGTTTACAAATCTTACTACAAATTAAACAGCAAGGAATAAAACTCTGACATTCACAAAAACTTCCTTCAGTCTTCTCATTGCCAATTCCAGCTGCCCTGGAGTTGGGCATTCACAGCTGTGTAGCTATATGTGGCAGTCCTACTTGCTGTGTTCTTGGTAGGTTAGTGTCATGAAAGGAGGCCATTATTATATAAAAATTCCCAGAAGAGCTAGTTGAATTAATTATCAGTGATAAGGATTTTATCCACGAATACAATAGTTGGTAGTTTTAAATGTGTTTTCATGAATATGAAACTTACTCTTTAAAAAAATATTTTAATTGATTTCAGAAAGGAAAAGAGAGGGAGAGAGAGACAGAAACATCAATAAAGAGAAGGAATCATTGATTGGCTGCCTCCTGCATTCTCCCTACTGGGGATCAAGCCTGCAACCCGGGCATGTGCCCTTGACTGGAATCGAACCTGAGACCCTTAAGTCCATAGGCTGACGCTCTATCCACTGAGCCAAACCATCTAGTGCATTCTTTTATTTTACTTTTTAAAATTAAAATTAAATTTCATTTTAAGGCAAAATGATTATATTTATATTTGTATTTATATATATGTATATTATCTATTATACACATTATAAATGCATATATAGTTTAAATAACTATCTATATATACAAAAGGCTAATATGCTAAGTGTCCAACCATCCGACCATTTGGTATGACATGCAGTGGCCACCAGGGGGCAGACACTCAATCACAGGAGATGCTGTGATGAGCACTGGTCATTTAAAGAGAAATGACACCGCTGACCTGGCACCCACAAAGCAACACTCGGCTTCCCCCAAGTGGGACACAGGCCCCACCACCACCCCAGAGCAAAAGCCACCAAATCACAGCCAATGCTGCTGAGACCCCATGGCACAAAATGCGGCCCACAGCTCAGCCCAGCCCGGAAACGGATGCTGTGGGCATCAGGTAATGATGTCACATAGTAATGTTCGGCTTCTTCTCCCTAGCAATTAGCCTCCTTGGAGTTTCTTCAGCCCAGTAACACAACTTGCTTTATAGCCAGGTGGAAACATTTTACAGTTTAACCAAATGTCTGTGAAGTGTTTTCCCATGCCTCATCTCATTTGATTCTCACAGAAGTCCTGGAGTAGTTAAATAGGAGACTCGATGGAATCCTATTTTCATTAACTGGAAAACAGAGATTTAGAAAGCTTAGAAACTTGACCTGACTGAAAAAAGGTAAGAAATGATGGACCTTGAAAATGACTTCAGGTTTTCTCACTGCACAGAATATAGTCAAACACTGCTGCAGTTAAATATTTTACCCTTTGTTCTCCCTGCATGATCTACAATAATAATCTGCTTCATGTTGATATTTACTACTGTGTTGCTGACAATTACCTGAAAGAGAAGTTGGGGTGCTTCACTGGGCTGGAAAAAGTTTAGCTATAGCAGAAAGCAGGCGTAATTAGGCAAGTTTATCTATATAAATATATATATAAAGCACTCGCTGGTGCCAATCACATGCATGTTTTTTGATCTTTCATTGTCAATTGTGAATTTGGTTGACACTTCTATTATAGAGAAAGGGCAAACAGAGATATTAAAATATTTCTTCTAATTAATTTCTTTTCAATGTGCATGAATTCGTGCACTGGGCCACTAGTCTATTTATATAAAACTCTAATATGCAAATAGACTGAATGGCAGAACAATTGAACAACCAGTTGCTAGGATGTGCGCTGACCACCAGGAGGTGTGCACGGAACATGGTGGGTGTCAGCAGCAGGTGGCAGAGCATGGAACATGGTGGGCATTGGCCGTGACGGGAAGGTGGAGTAGCTGAGCAGGGTTGCCAGACCAAGGTGGGGCGCTAGTCGCTGTCATCAGGGCAAGCCTCTGGTGGTTACTGAAAATTCTTTGCTCCCACGTGCCATGGTTCTGCCCAGCACTCACACCCATTGCTGGTGCCTGGTGCTGGTCCCAATCACCCCTGAGGGCTTCTCTACCTCCCCCTGCTCCTGAGGGGTGTGATCAGGGCAGCAGCTGCCACTCACACCTGCTGACGGCGCCAGCTCCACTTGCACCCACTGCTGGCGCTGGTCCCAATCACTCTGTGCTGCCATCAGTGCATGGGAGTGGCAGCAGCAAGAGCGGGGCTGATGGCAGACATGGGACTGGGGCTATTGCAGGAGGGGCTGGGTGGGGGCACGGAGGATGGGATGAGACCCGCCCCTGTAACCACCACAGTCTTGCAGCCCACACAGTTCCTTTCAAGGTGCACAAATTTGTGCACTGGGCCCCTAGTAAACTTTATAATTAAAAAAACTAATACAAAACCAAAACAGTTTCCAAGCCCTTATCCTTCTCCTTCCATCTCTGACTCCTACTTCTCAGAGGTAACGATTTGCACCTCTCTCAGGGGTCACTTTCTTTAGACTGTAACTTTCTAGTCTTTTGGATGGTGGGGTGACAGTTTTCTGGTTGTATGAGCTAAGGGAGATGTTTAACTGCTTATTATTAAGACTTTCTTTTTTTTATGAGAAAGCTGCCCTCAAGTTTCGCCCGTTGCCAGACAGTCCATTTTCTCCCCGGATGAGTCTGGGTCCCCAGAGTCTCACCCGGAACTGGAGTTCAGAGCATTCGGGAGCTTTTGTCTCCCTCCTGCTTGAGAAAGCCAGCTGTGTACTCAGTTGCCAGTCCTCTAGGTGTGCATCTCCGTACCTCTGCCTTCTGAAGCTCCTGTGAGTCTCAGTGTGCTTTTCTCTTTCCTTCTAGTTGTAGAATTTCCATTCAGCCAGCCTTCCTATGGTTCTGGATGATGTCCGTTTTGTCTTTTAGTTGTAGTTTTGAAATTGTTGTGCGAGGCAGCAGTTTAGGTGTTTACCTATGCCGCCATCTTGGTTTCTCCCAATTATTAAGACTTTCAATGACTCTCCTTATTTTCAACAATTCTTAGACCTTCAGAATTACCCATTTGTAGGGTTTTACATAGGAATTGGCTTGCTTCTTGACTTAACCCATGCCATTTCCCTGCTAAGTCATTTTACAAATTTGTTAACACATCCTGTCTATTATAATTGTCTCTCCTAGTCTCGTCTTTGTATTTTCCTGCTTTTTAAATTACTTTTCTGCCACTTGAGATAAATACGTGCTTAATCTGATACATGTTTCTGGTATTTTTCTTAAGCTGAAACCACAATACTAATTATTCAAATATCTACTTGTTTTAGGGATAATGCTTTGTTTTTCCAACCCATACCAGCCTGATTAAAAATAGCCATGATTTGTTTACATGGTATTGTTCTTAGTCACACTGAGGAACTTTAGTCCCCAATTAATTTCCTTCCCAAATTATTCTGGAAGTTCTAGCCTTGGCTTGGATGACTCATCTGTATGCCAAGAACTAGATTTTTTTTTTTTTTTACCACAGTATGGCATCTGCTGTTGACCTGTTCCTACTGTTGACTTTCTGTGGTGATGTGTTAAATGCTATCAGTGATCAGTCAATGGTGCCCCAGATGCTCCATCCAGGCATTTTCCATCTGAGACTAAAAAGTATCCAATGCTCCATTGGTAGCACCATCACCAATGCCGCCACCATCACCAATACCAACTGCTCTGGACCCCAATTTTGCAGTTGGTCACTTTAGATACTTCTTAGGGGGGTTCTGGTTCCTCTATGTAAATAAACCCTTCCTCAGTCATGCTTGAATCTCAGAGTAGAGTCAGTCTGGGTATCATACACCCAGAGTGGTTCCACTTACATGTCTGTATGTCTGCAAAGACCCTGTCTTAAATACTGCATATACAGAAAGATGCCAACATATTTCCATTTGTGGAGGAGGACATCTAGAAGGAGATGAGATTTTAGTAGCTTTTTTTTAGTGTCAAAAGAATAGTAAGGTAAGGTGGGTGTTCAGAAGGAGTGGTTGGGAGTTCCAACTGGTGGGCTAGGGTAATCTTGCTGCCCACCTACTGCTCTGGCTAGTGACAGTGTCCTATTATTCCCCCATTAAAATGTCAATCCCATCTGCCCTGGTGCTCCAAGAGAACAAGTTTCCTAAGTAGAGCAACACTGTGTTTCAATCACAGACATACTGATGATTTTTCTATCCTATTAGCACCTCCAAGCTAACTCTCAAGATCCCAAGGTGGGAATAACATGACCAAAGAGGAAATGAGATGTATAGACTAAAAGTCTTCATTTTCTAACTAAGATAAAAATGGTAAGCATTTCTTAGTCCTATGAGATCTAATATAAGGCCAATCTTCCCATAAAATCCTTCCCAGATCTTAGCTGATTGGGAATTAATCTCTTCCTCCACCAAACTTTCAAAGAATGCTCTTTTTACTTATATTAAGTATCAGTCACAACGTTTCTACTGTCACAGTGTTCTGACAGCTGTCTACCACTTAAACTGAGCCTTAGATGTGTTGGCTAAGGTAAAGGAAGGGTGAAAGAGGGAAGAGCATTTCTGGTAGGAGAACAGCATGCATAAAAAACAGCATTAGGGCATAAGAGAGCAGGCTGTTCTCCAGAAACTACAAATAGGTTGGCATAGTTGAATGGGAATTGCTTGTGTTGCAACACAATCCACACAAGGCCAGAAAAGCATCCAGGCCAGAACCAGACCAAGCTCGCCTCGTATGTCATGTTAAGAAGCTCAGACTACCCTGGAGGCTCTGAGAGCCACTGCAGGATTTTAAGCAGAGATATGACATCATCTTTGAATTTAGTAAATCTCTTGGGTATTAGTTCTTTTTCTTTTATTTAAAGACATAAAAAGGGAGTGGTGTATTATTTTTGGGGATTGTGTAGTATATTTTAGTTCATTTTCTTTCTTGGTAGCAAGCATTGGATTTTTGTAATTTTTTTCTTTTGCATTTTGAATTAGACACATTAAAAGGCTTAAATTAGAACAATTCTTCACACGTCCTTTCTTTTGTGGTCAAGCAATCTTCCTAGATGCATTTTCAGGAGACTTACATGTCTGCTAGCCTCAGACTGGCTGGAAGAATCTTCTTGAACCCTCTCGCAATTCCAATTAGTCATAGATCAAAACAATAATGTGGACAGATTAAAGCAGAAGCCCTCATGCTTTATTTCCTAATATCATCTGTCTCTGCTTTGAAAAGCACACCAACAGAATCTTCTGCATCTGTACACCCCAAAGGCAATTTAATCTCCCTTGGCCAACATTAAAGCTTTAAAGTAACTCTATGCTATGATGTATTTTCCTCCTTTTCCAAGTTCAAGCATTATATAATTCACTTTTTATCAGCTTCATTCTTGTAGATGGTCAGTTGCCACATTGTTTATAGTTTTTAACATCATCTAAAAGAAACCTTACAAGCTTAAAGTTAAGAAAATTGATCTTTCCACATACTGTCATGTGAAACTGTACATAAACAAGGACATACTTTCGAGTCTAGTAAACACATGTTGCTTTGTAATATTTTTACTAATCTAGTGTTTTACCAAACTTTGGCAGTAAACCACTCATTTACATACCTTAAACATGAAAACATTTTCTCCCCATTTACTGCAACTGTTTTAGAATAGATATGCCACCTAAATTCCATCTTATCTTTAAAATGCCTAAATATTTTCAGGTTAAAATTTCATACAGAAATCTTTTAAAAAGTTTATTCAATACGTTAATGTCTTCTTAAAAAGAATTTAATTTTTTTTTTGGTTATTCATGGTTGCCATTATAAAAACACCAGTGCCTGCACTGGAACATCTTTTGAAACTACTGAGTAAGATCTGCAGGTTTCCTCATCTGCACACCAAAAGAAGACAGATTTATTTTATTTTTGGGGGTCTAATTTGGGAATTATTTCTCCTTTGCAATGCTTGGGCTATCTGTTCATAAATCCTGCAGGTAATGAAAAGTAAAATACTTAGTGTGTAGCTTTTATGTAATTGCAATTTAGATTCAACGTGCATTCAGAAGCTAAATAATCAAGCTTATCAAGATTGTATATAAAAGAAAACAAATAGGATGCGAGAGTCAAAGGCTCCTTTTTAAAGAGGCTTTAGTGTATGGGATTTGTACAGTAATATTTGACAGGCAGAGTCCTATTACATTTCTTGGCTCTGTTTTAAGAGGCTAGAGTTGCTAGAAGACTGACTCCAGCAAAAGTGAGGCACTACTCATGTGCCGGGTATGACACTGACTCCCTAATGGTTGCAGATGAACACAAAGTGTATTGTTTCAGATTTGAAGATATATCTAACTGTTTTATTTTATTTACTTAAAAATATATATTTAATGGTTTCAGAGAAAGAAGAGGAAGGAAGAGGGAGAGAGAGAGAGAGAAATATCAGTGATGAGAATCACTGATCAGTTGCTTCCTGCATGCCCCCCACTGAGGATTGAGCCTGCAGCCCAGTCCTGTGCCCTGACTTGGAATTGAATCTCGACCTCTTGATTCATAGGTTGATGTGCAACCACTGAGCCACACCAGCCGTGCTCTAACTTTTTTGTAATTTCATATAATAACACCAGTAACCTGTTAAAATAAGTAATCATTTTCTTAAAATTAAGAATGACTTAGTTATCACCCCAAATTAACTCTTCTTTTAAAATCAAACCTTAAAAACATTTTTAAATACATTAAGTAGGTAGGGCAATGGGAATTAATAAAAACCTTATTCATTTTTCAGTCTTTTCCTGAAAACTCAGCTTGTCATATTGATTCATTTAAAGTCCATTCGTTCATCATTCAACAAGTTAATAATGAACATTTTGAATAAATGTTAACTTGTTACAAGTTATTTAATTTCCCTCAAATTATAATATACTCCCTCATTCACTCATTCATTGACAGTCAACATTTATTGAGAACCTTCTATGTGCCAGACCCATGAAAAGTGCCTGGAATGCAAAATCCAAGACATAGAGACTGTTAAAATCTTTCAGACTACATTATTATCTCTTTGAAGGCAGAGATTTAGTGATAATTAAATATTCAAATATGATTATGCTCATGTATGAATTACTTATAATATAGTATATGTGGGCTGAAGCTTCGACCTATGGATTCATTGAATACTCTAGCAGAGAATTTAACCTGAAATTATGACATTTGTTCCCAGATGTTCCAAGTGAATTCTGCTATCCACTTAGGAATAGTTTTGCATTGTCCTTTTTGATCATAGGATGTGCCTCATACAATCAACTCGTGCTGTGGTATGCGTATGCCATGTGTAACACATTTTTTGCTACTGACTACAGTGATTGAAGTCAGATGTTACAAGCATTCATTTAGCCAGTATTCATGATAATGTCATAATGCTGGTGTTGAGAGACAAGGCTCACACCCTTGTGGTACAGACCCCCCAGGCCTATCCTTTCTTAGGTTATATTTATTTAACAGCATTCTTGAGACAAAGGCTCTGCCTATTTTCCATTTCAAAAGAATATTTGTTATTGTGAAATCTCAGACAAGACAGGAGGGCCTGTTGTGACAGTTTGATGTGGGAGATGTGTTTAAATAAGAAGAGCAATGTGGAGCCCACTGCCTCCACTCAGGCAGTTGTCTCCTTGGGTGATTACCCTATTAGTTGAGTATGTATATATGGGCACACTTGCACATAGAGAGCCTACTGTATCAGCAAGGGCACCGACCTGGGGGTCAGATGCCTTCCATTCTGCCACTGATAAGGCATGGAGAAACTTAAGCAAGGTCCCCACGCTGTGTGTCCACTTTATTACCTATAAAATATGGATACTAATAGTATAGGGTTGTTCTGAGAATTAAAGTGCAACATAATGTGTATATATGCATGAATCTTATTGTGAGTTGTCCATAGACTATACAGGATGACTTATTAACAAAAAATATTATACATGGTATAGGCATATCACCATTTGTGAAAGAACTAAGACAGTTAATATTATAAGTACATTAAAATGTCGTATTTTTCCTCATGATTCCAAATATATTACACTAGGGGCCTGGTGCACAAAATTCATGCATTCGGGGTGGAGGGGGGGTTCCCTCAGCCAGGCCTGTGCCCTCTCGCAGTCTGGGAGCCCTTGGGGGATGTCCGACTGATGGCTTAGGCCCACTAAGCTGCAGTCAGACATCCTTAGTGTTGCTATGGAGGCGGGAGAGGCTCCTGCCACTGCCGCTGTGCTCGCCAGCTGTGAGCTAGCTTGGCTTCTGGCTGATCGGCGCTCCCCCTGTGGGAACACACTGACCACCAGGAAGCAGCTCCTGCTTTGAGTGTCTGCCCCTGGTGGTCAGTGTGCATCATAGCGACCGGTCATTCTGCTGTTTGGTCGATTTGCATATTAGCCTTTTATTATATAAGATAATCTTTAACAATAACGACAGCTAATATTTTTGGAGTGCTACTATTTCACAGGCACTGTGGAAGGCATATTGAATCTTCACAGTGATCTTTTGTGGTGGGCACTGTTATTACCTTTGTTTTATAGAAGAGAAACTGAGTCACAGAGAAACTAAATACCTTGCCCATGATCGCTAGCTGGTGATAAATTGTGGAGGATTCAAAGTCAGGCAATCTGACTTAGAACTCTCACTCTTTTTTTAAAAAAAATAGCTATCAATATTTAATGCACACACCATACAACTCACCCATTTAAAGTGTACAATGCAATGATTTTTAGTATACCCACAGAGTTGTACAACTATGACCAAAATTTAATTTTATAACATTTTCATCACTTGGAAAAGAAACCTTGTGCCCATTAGCAGTCACTAACTGATACCCTCCCACCCTCTTAACCCTAAGCAATCCTAACCTACCTTCTGTCTCTATAGATTTGCCTATTCTGGACATTTCACACACAACGTTTACTTGGATTGTATTATGTATCAGTACTCCATTCCTTTTTATTGCCAAATAATATTCCATTGTGTGGATATACCACTTTATATTTATCTAATGGATATTGGAGTTGTTTTCATATTTTGTTAGAGCCCTCAGTTTTATCAATTAATGTAGACTGCATTATTTATAAATCATCTACTGTGCTATTATTAAGGTCTTGATCATTAGCTATCCTGCTTGTTTGCCTTCCAGGTAAAAAGAATGTATTGATTCATCAAACATTTATTGAACAAATACTGAATTCCAGACAGGTATGTCAGAGACCTTAATAAAATTCCTGTCCTCATGGAGTTGATAGACTAGGAAGAGAGACAAGCAATTCAATAAGTACAGAAGTGATTAGAACACTAATAAAGATGTAGCCAAGATGCTATGAGACCTTAATGGAGGGATCCTAATTCAGCCAGTGGGAGCATGGGAAGGGTGGGTAAAATAATGGTATAGAAGGATTTTTTGAGGGGCTGCTTAGTGCTGAAACTTGAGGGATGAATAGAAGTGATTTAGTTGGAGAAGACCGAGGAAGACAAGCTAGGCCAGTGGTCAGCAAACAGCAGCTCGCGAGCCACATGCGGCTCGTGAGCCACGGTTTGCCGCTCTGTTGACTAATGAGTTTGCCGACCACCGTCATATACTACCCTTTACCTCTTTGCACACAATATGCCACAATTGCCTAATCCTCACAGTTTCCAACTACATGGTAACATTTAGTCTAGGCCAGTGGTTGGCAAACTCATTAGTCAACAGAGCCAAATATCAGCAGTACAATGATTGAAATTTCTTTTGAGAGCCAAATTTTTTAAACTTAAACTTCTAACGCCACTTCTTCAAAATAGACTTGCCTAGGCCATGGTATTTTGTGGAAGAGCCACACTCAAGGGGCCAAAGAGCCGCATGTGGCTCGCGAGCCTCAGTTTGCCGACCATGGGTCTAGGCAATAGTGAAAGCGCACATTCTACAAGGGAACCCAGCATGTGCTATGCAGGGCTTACGATAGTTTGTCACAAGGAGGGAGCTGAACCTGCCTGGAGATAGGAAGAAAGATTGTAGTGAGATTTATAGGCCATGTAAGCAGTTTGGATTTTATTTCAAAGCTCTGTTTCCATACTACTCCTTATTTTTCCATGTAATGACAGTGGCTGAACTCTGCATATATACAAATGTATATATATATATGTGTGTGTATATATATGTGTGTGTGTGTGTGTGTGTGTGTGTGTGTGTGTGTATTTTCTCAAATTACCTAGGTAAGTTCAATCAGAATGGAAAATTTATATCATCTATAATAATAAAAGTGTAATATGCTAATTAGACCGGATGTCCTTCGGACGACCTTCCGGACAAAGCTGGGGCTACGAGGGAAGCCCAGGTCCCGGGTGCCTGCCAGAGGCCGGAGGGAAGCCCCGGTCTTGAGTGCCAGAGGGAAACTATGCCAGCAGACGGGGGAAGGAAGGCCTACTCTTGCATGAATTTTGTGCATCGGGATTCTAGTTACCTCTAAGCAGAAAACTAGTTTATCAGCTATCAGAAGGAAACTGTTAAAGTATATACAATGAAAACCAAATGCTGTTATTACATTCTAGTTAAATTCCTAGATAGATCTGCCAGGTCAAACTGAGCCTGAAGCCTGCCTTCCCTCCGATAGGGAGTTTAGTGGGGATCAGAGAGGTGCTGAAGACAGAGTGGCCCTCACCGAGACTCTCGCTGATGAAACCAGAGGGTTGGGAGGGAATTGAAAAGGGAGGAACTGTCCTACTCTGTGATGAGATGTTTCAGCTTTCATGACCAAGCACCAATGTTCAGCTCTGGCTGGTGGTAAGGGCACCCCAGGAGTCACGGAAGGTTTTTTGGCAGAAACACGTATGGCGTTAGAAGGACATCTCTAGAAAGATTGCCCTGGTGATAAACTGGAGGATGAACTGGAGGCCGGGCAGCCCAGAGGGACCATGCCAATAACCCAGGTGACAAAGGAGGGCAGGCAGTGGGCCGTCTTTGCTGGCACGTGTGTCGTACAATGCCACTCTGGCTATGGGAGAGCTGTCGTAAGGTTCTAACTTTTAAAACAAAAAGCGGAGAGTAACTCGGAGGCTTTCGGGCTGCTGCGGAGAGGGATTTGGGGCTCACGTGTCCAAACCCTTCCTTCGTGGCCTTTCATTGTTCCCAAGACGGTGAAGAGGCAGCGTTTCTTCCTGGGCTTGGGGGAGGTGTGGCCTCCCGAAGGGAGCGGAGAAACCAGCTCTAAGCCTTATCCGCTCAGCTTCCACTTCACTGGATTTTCTCAGTTTCTCTGCTCTGACTCACCCCCAACTCCTGCCCCTCTCGGTTGCTTTGTGTCAGTGTCACTTTCTGTCGGATCACTGTCAGGGACCCAGGGAAATGGGGTAACAACCAGACCATGCTGCTCCTGAACCCACTGGCGCCCAAGGCAGCCACAGGGCAGCTAGGGTCTGACAGTCCCGCCCCGCACACAGTGACTCATTAGCTCTGTGGGGATCAAGAAGATAGGAGGAGGCCTCCTGTTTATGAAATCACAGATTTCACTGGAGTGGGTGGAAGAAGGATGACAAAGTATCAAGTGGGGCCAATTCTAATCCCCATGTGACTGGATAATATTTTTAAATTGCATTCGTGTTTTTCCCTCTGAAGAAATGTTTTGAATGTAATCTCTTTGGCAACATGTTACTCTTCAGGCTGAATAAAGTTTACCTGGGCCAAAAACCAATGGCCAGATGCACGGGAGAATGAATGTGGAAGGAAATGATGCCCATGTTCATTGAAATCTGATTTAGAATGTATCTGTGGCTGTGATATTCTAGAAGCCTAAGATCATCTATATATTGACATAAAATCTAAAAACTCAAACACCTTTAAAAAAATATTAATTGTATCTTTGAACAATGTTGCACTAAACTTTCAAAATTAGAGGCCTATTAGCCCCTACATTCATAGAAAGGTAATTGAGAAACATACTATATATGTACAATTGCCTGGCAAGAGTTGTTTTAATTCTCACTGGCACACAAAAGGAGACAGGTACCTTCTGAACATAGAAATCTAGTAGAGAAAGGCTTATGAGTCACATGTTTTAGAAATTCAGCAAAGATCTGATGGGGGGGGTGGGGGTGGGGGGGGGGGGAGGCAGGAAAGAGAAAACTCAACAACACGTTCACATACCTCAAAACCAGAGGCTACTACAGCGATCCTTCATAGTTGTCTTCTTTAGTGGGAGGATTTCCTTTAAATCCCTTTCAAAAGCATATGGCTGGCTTTGAAAGCTTAAATGGCATTTGTCAGCCATCAGTAAATCTTTAAAATTGTTTTTGTAAATAGCCCAAGTCAGTTTCGGCTTTTCCCATTAATCTTTAGGTAGGACCACTGAAGACTTTTTTTCAGGGCCTAGAGAATGCCTTGATTAAAAGGCTCATTCAAAAGGGAAGGCTTTAGCATTCACCTTGGGTACATAGTCATTTCTCCAGGGTATTCATGGGCTGTTATTTCAACTCTGCAATTGTGATCCAAACAAGACATTTTTTTGCCACAAAGCTTTGATAAGGACATTCTTTAGTGAATTACTGAAATCTTGCCCTTCTATTTGTCACAGCTTGTTATTTTTTATCAAGGGTAATCAGTTCAAATAGGAGCCTTCAAATGACAACTTTGCAATTGTTACTATTTAAAACAGAGATCTTATTTTATTTTTCCAAGTGTACCAGTAGTCCTGCTCAAACAACATGTACCTGTCCTGGATACTGTCTTACACAGCGCAGCTTCTGCCACTCAGGCATAGAAACCAGGCTAAAGCATTAAAGATATTGGATGGCCCTCGCTGGTTGGGCTCAGTGGAGAGAGCATCAGCCTGCAGACTGAAGGGTCCCGGGTTCAATTTCAGTCAGGGGCACATGCCCAGGGTTGCGGGCTTGGTCCCCAGTGGGGGGCGTGCAGGAGGCAGCCGATCAATGATTCTCTCTCATCATTGATGTTTCTCTCTCTCTGTCCCTCTCCCTTCCTCTCTGAAATCAATAAAAATATATTAAAAAATATTGGATTGCCATTGTTAACTTTTACAATGTGTAGAGAAATTAATCTGTTTATCTTATATTAATATTACATAACATTCCTTGGTTTATCTAATATTTTTAAAACATTTATCTCAATTTTAGAGAAATACTCTGAGAATTAATAAGAATTCAGATAAAGCTCTCTGGGAAATCTTTGGATGTAGTGCTGCTATACAATTTTAAACAATAAAATACTTCTTTGGATTTTCATGAGGTTAAAGAATTTCACCTCTGGTTCATTGCTAGTCCTTACAGCATTTTGTAGAAAATGACATGAACAGAACAAGTAATTTCTAGGCACAATATTCAGGATTATGACAACCAAAATTACTGTCCATGTCATTTTTATGCAACCTTCCAAATTGGCATTAATTTATTCTAGTCTTTCAGGTCCAACAAAAAATATCAGTTTTGATCTCTGCCATCATTCCAAGATATTTTGTTGTTGTTACTAATTATCCCTGAAGTTGCATGCAAATTACTCTCTCCTTAGGAAGCAACACTATGAACTGGCAAATAATCAAACAAACAAAAACCACTTTGATTACCCCAAGAGAGACAGATCATGGTAATCAGAGACACAGTTGAAATGGCAGATGTTAAAAATAAACACAAATGGGGACTGTCTAGGATCTTCAGTATTGAATCCCCTGGCATTTATTGTGTCCCCAGTTCTTCAGGCCAAATTCACTCCAAATGTACTGCCAAACCAGTGAAACCTTAAACAGTTCTCTCTCAAATGTACAATTATTTTCACCTCCTTTGAATATAACTTTTTATTAATTCAATCTTCATCCCCCTGAAAGCAAGTTAAAATAGTCATCACAGCTGATATTCAGGCAAAGTTCACATTTGGAGATAAGCTTTGAAATCAGACAGACTTCTTTTCAAATCCCCTCTCTATATAATTTAGTAGGTTGTGACCTTGGACAATTTTTTAATGTCTCTGATATTCTTTATTTATAGAATAGAAATGACAAATCTCACTGGTTTGATATCAGGATTAAATAAGATAACATATGGGAAGTCTGGCACATTGTAAATGGTGACTATTTTTGTTTTAAAAAAATAAAAGACAACAACAAAACCTGGTCTACATTATTTTCCTTTTTGCCTTCCTCATACTCCAAGTATGCAGATCCTGCCTCAAATAACTATTTTGGTAGCTCTCATTATCGCCCCAGATTCACTTCAATGTTAACATCAGTTGCATTCTCCTTATTTTCAAGAAGGACATGTTGCCAGTTTCATTAAATAATAGCTCCCCAAAGAGCCATAGTTATGTCCCTATCTCCTCAGTTTCCTTAGATTTGGAAAGTCTGAGAATGGCAACCAGACCTAGATACCCAAGAAAGCCTTTTAATTTTTCAGTTCCTTATCATTTGCCAGATCCTCCCTAGATACTATTCATAAAAGGTCAGAGCAGGCAGAGGAAAATATTAATCACATGTAGCATCCATTTTGTTTTTGTTTTGGCAGGTAACCCAAATGCAAAATAGTATCATCATGAAAAATCACAGAGCATCATCATGTAGAGCATCTTTTTGTATTACTTTCTTTTTATACCCCAAATAAAATAAATTTTATCTAATCTGCTGCATTTACTTTGCATTTCTTCATTATCTCCCCATTCAGTTTAAAGGTGTCAATGCAAGATGAGTTTTCTCTGCATGGTACCCTGATATTCATACTATCTAATACTTTACTGAGCAAGAAGTCCTGAATTACTGCAAGCTTAGTAAGAACAAAGGCAGTTTTAAAAATTCTATTTAATAAAATAAAACCTTTGCTAAAATGAAATGAAGGAATGTTAAACCCTTACAAGGTTGGTGATACAGAAGTAACATAATTTCATAACCTGCCTTGCTCTTTCAATTCTCCTCTTGATTCATAAATAAGGATTATACCAATATCTTTTGTCTTCATTAAAAAATACAAACAAAACACTGTTATATTCAATAGATGATCCTCATAGTGGTCTGTTTAGAAGGGTTAATTCATGACTTTCTGCTTCCATGTAAAGGCGCAGGAATCACTCAAGTACACCAGCCATCTAGTTGGTGGCAGCCTGCCAGTCTTCCCAGGTGCAGGGCTGGACAAAAAATTATCTCATTCTATTGAGTTCTAACAGTGTGCTAGACATTGTGCAATGGAAAGGAGCACAGAGCAGGTGCAGTTACTGCCTTTCAGAAGTTCATAGTTGAAGACCAACAAAACATCTTTGCTGCTGTTGTCTCACTGCATTATTTTTATTTAGGTTTTTCTGAGTGGTCAGGAAGTGGCCATTTGATAATCTTTGTGCTGTGGATTACGAGACTGTTTGTTTCCTCATTTCCAATCAGTTTATGTTACCTAAAGAGTGAGTTTTGAGGTGAGTTTCTAAGAGCAATTGAGAAACATACTTGTACCCGGTGTTAAATGGCGGGAGGCTTACCCAAATGGGCCAGGAGAGTATAAATGTAGTAAGAGAGGGAGTTTATGCAGCTGGTTGGGAGATGAAGTTGAGCTACTATGGTATTGTTTGGTGGCTTTTCGGTAACTCCCTGAGGAATCCCAGGAGACAGTTTCTTTTAAAAGAAATGGAGGAAAGCCAAAGAGCATAAAATTCTTTGGGACAGTAGAAATGCACAAACATATATACATACGATTAAGATAGAAAAGGAACTGACTAGAAAGCTAAAGGAGCCCGTGGTACAGAAGAAAAAAAGTGGAGGAGGAGGAGGATTCGAGTCTGAGATAATTTTCAGGATCCTACTGAGGGTTGGTCATTCTCAGAGTAGCACTGCTTCATTTTGGCAAGTCAACTCAGATTACTTTCCTAGGAAACATGGCAGCATTACCTGTTCCTCCCTCTTCCAGACTAAATTGTAGGGGATGCTGTGGCATGCTGCCCAGATGCCCCACTTCAGGGCTGAATTGCTCATCCCCACAGCCAGCTGGGGCTCCAGCTGAGTCATACTGCGGAGCAATTAAAGTGAACCTTCTTGCTCAAGGTTACACGGGGGGGGGGGGGGGGGGGGGGGGGAGGGGGGGGTTGGTTTAGAAAGAGGAGACCTACATCCAGTAACTGGCCATTGTGAGATATGACACTTCTGAAGGACCACCCTAATATTAGGGTTCCCTATGGGATTGGTTGAGGACTTTGTTGCAACTTCATCTCAGTTCAACTTCTCCCTCTGCCAATCCTGCCTCCTCCACTCCCCTCTCTCCCTACAGGTCTGATCCTGGGGATATGCTCCAAGAAACTTTCTAGACAGAAGTACCCCCTTATCTGTGGTTTCACTTTCTTTGGTTTCAGTTACTCACAGTCAACCGAGGTCCAAAAATATTAAATGGAAAATTCCCAAAATAAACAATTTATAAATTTTAAATCATGCGCCATTCTGACACATATGATGCAATTTCGCATGCCCCGTTCCAACCTGCTGGAAAGGTGAATCATCCCTTTGTACAATGTCTCCACTCTGCATATGCTCCCCACACTTAGTAGCCATCTAGTTTATCCAATCCACTGTCATGGTATTGCAATGCATGTGTTCAAGTAACCCTTATTTTACTTAATAATGGCTTCAAAGCCTAAGGGTAATGATGCTTGCAATTTGGATATACCAAAGAGAACCCCTTGTAAGATGCTTCCTTTAGTGAAAAGGTGAAAGTTCTTGACTAAGGGGAAGGAAAATTGTATACAGAAGTTGCTACCAAATATGGTAAAAACAAATCTTCTATTCATGAAATTGCCCACTTTATAAATTCAACTTTATCATAGGTATGTACAGGAAAAAACGCTCTATTGGGTTCGGATTATCCGTGGTTTCAGGTATTCATTGGGGATCTTGGAACATATCTTTCATGGATAAGAGGGCTAATGTACTCAAATCTCCAAGTCTGAGCCTTCTGCCAAGGATAGCTTTTCTTCTCTAACTTACACTTCTGCTTTCTAAACATAAAAATCTCATGCCAATTTTTAATGTTCAAATTAAGTATCACTACTAGAATAAATAAAAACAATTATGATATTGAATGTACTTAATTCAAACAACATATATATCCTCACACCATCTAGTCTTTTAAAACTTACTCTAATAAGGACTTTCCCTTCTGTCTACTCAAGGGCTACAATTGTAGCTTCTATGATATAATTCTGATTTTTCTTAACTTGGATGATCATCTTCTGAATCAGTCTTGAGCCCTATGTCTCCTATATTTATTTTAAGCTCTCTGGTCATTCATCATCTTCCTATGACACTTACTGAATGTGTTGAATGGTACATATTTCTGAATATGTCACATACCCCTTGCCAGATTGTAAACTTTGGTGGGTTGAGGTTGTCTTTTTTATATTTCACATTTAGTTCAAAGTTTATTCTATGAATGACTCCTGGTTCTCCCTTTCTCCAATCTTTCTTTCTTCCTCTCACTCAACAAATATTTACTTGGCACGTATTATATGGCAGGCACTGTGCTAGGTTCAGGGGATTCTACACAGTTCCTGTCTTTCTAGAGTCTTACATTGAGATACTTGTCAAGGAAACAGACATGAAACTTATCACAGTGCAAATAAACATGATTTAAATAATCTTTTTAAAACTAGCATTTATGTCTACTATATAATAATATATTCTGGAAGAGGCTTCTATATCACTTTGACCAAAGATTGACACATCAAAGGGCCATCAAATTACCTTTGAAAGATTGCTTTGTTTTTACCTATGCCAACAAAATCCCCCAAAGAAGTGTGGCTTAAAAGTCAGACAAGGTCAAGAACTTTTATATGATCACTTGATGTGCTGAAGATTACACACACACACACACACACACACACACACACACGTACATGTATATTACAGATACAAAACATTATAACTCATGTGCTAAAATTTATTCTGATAACCTACAGAAAAATAATCCTATTTAATAAAGAGGGAATATGCTAATTGACCATCACGCCATCACAAAGATGGTGGTGCCCACAGCCAATAAGGAGGGAATATGCTAATTGACTGCCCTGCCCTCAAAGATGGCGGCACCCACAGCCAATAGGAGGGAATATGCTAATTGACTGCCCCACCCTCAAAGATGGTGGAGCCCACAGCCACAAGATGGTGGTGCCCAGTCTCCTCAGCCTCCCAGCCACCCAGGGCCGCCCGAGGCTCAGGTAACCAGGGCTGGTCGAGGCTTGCACTATTGGCAGTGGCAGCAGCAGAGGTATGATGGAGCATCTCCTTCCCCTGATCGCCAGGTCACCTCCCTCCCCTAAGGGCTCCCGGACTATGAGAGGGGGCAGGCCAGGCTGAGGGACACCCCCTCCAGTGCATGAATTTTCATGCAGTGGGCCTCTAGTAAAAAAATAAAAGAGATACTGATCTCTGGAAGTAGAGTGATTGATTAACATATTAATATTTCCTCCAGTACTGTGAAAATTGGTCTTGGAGCTACTTGGCAGGTTAGAGATTTGAAGAAAGGAACTTAAGTAATCATCATTGTCATCATCACAGTTGACATTTATTACTTGCTGTGTGTTAGATGCTGATCTGAGTATTTTGTAGAGTTCATCTAATTTTATCTTCCTCCACAGTTGAGTACTATTATTGTCCCATTTTACAGATGCTCATAGTCACACATTTAGTAAGTGACAAAGCTAATATCCTAACCCGAATGTTTCTGATGTTAAAGTCTGGGTAAAGAGAATATGCAATCAGAATTTACTCTAGGTTGCTGTCTAGAGTCAGCAGTATAGCTGTGCACTGCACAATTCCTCAAGTTGTGTGATTCAGTGATTTTTTTTCATATGTTGACTTCAGAGAGAGGAAGGGAGAGAGAGAGGGAGGGAGAGAAACATTGATGAGAGAGACTGAGAATTGAACCAGAGACCTCCTGGTGCATGAAAGGATGCCCAACCAACTGATCCACACCAGCCGGGCAGTGATCCAGTGATCTTGATAACTTGTGGCACTATTCAAAAAGAGATGCCCACTTTAATTTCCAGATCTACCAAATCAGAATCTCTGGGACGATATCTAGGAGTGTGGACTTGAAAAAAATTCTCCATGAGTGATTCTGATTTTTGCTCCAGTTATGAACTATTTAATGCATAAGTGTATTAAGATATTTATGTAATTTTACCTATTTTATTGTTAAGTGGCTAAATGTGCTACAACCATAATACTGTAACCAGATTTTAAATAAAATAGAGAATAATATGTAATATATGAAAGTAGAAGTTTTTTTTAGTACACTTTTGCTTACTTGCTGATTTTATACTAACTTGTAAATGCATTACCTTAGTCCACGACAAATCAATATTAAAAATATAAGGTTCTTACAGCTCATGGCCTCCATGTATGAGCTCAGCTACCTTAGCTTACGTTTGCCCTGAAGGGTGGTTGACAGATGAGAGAACAAAAGTAATCTGGGACATTCAGGTAAGGTTTAGAAGACTTGCGTAAAGATGTTGGATTTGAGGCACTAGACTATGTTAAGACACAGTGGATCTGTAAGAACGAGGCGGCAAAGTGAAAGCTGACAACAGGAAGACAGAATCAGCCCATGTGCAAAGGTAAGCCAGTGCAGCAGGGGAAAGAGTGGGAAGATTGTTGTGGTCCTAACAGGACTTACCTGATGTAAACGTACCATTCAAGAGGATGATTGGCATCCACTGGGTGGGACAATTCCTCCTGACTATGGAAGAGAAGATGGCACTTGAGAAGAACCCAAGGAAGGATTTTCATACATGTGGATGGGAAAGAGGAACTGGTAAGAGAAGAGGTACCGAGGAAGGAAAGCAAGGAACAAGTTATGGAAATGGGGTCCAGGCAATTTGTCCGAAGAATAGAAAACTTGAAGGAAAAGTGTGGAAAAATAAGTCCAAAAGGTGAAATCATAGAATTTTAGAGCTAAGAGGAGCTTTAGCTTTAAATGAATCTATTATTTCAACTTGCTAGTGCAGACACTAGAGATAAAGAGATATTGAATGACAACTAGTCAGAGGCCACTCGGACACCAGGGAACTGTATCCAGATGCTCAGTCCTGCAGGGATCCTACTGGTGGAGCACAGCTGGGCACGGCTGGAGCTGACGGTGGATAGGTTGTGTATAAAGAAATATAAATCAGAGGTAAAGAAGGGCAAAAGGTTTGGAGCTCTCCAGTCCCTGGCTGTTGCTGGAGCATTCTGACCAGGGAAGTGACATGATCATTATGAAGTTTAGAAAGATTAATTTGGCAGTGGCTCATGTGTGAGGTGAGAGTGAGGTAAGGAGAGCAATTAGGAGGCTGACCGCGTGTGTGCCAGACACAGATAATAGACTTTATTAGCCCCATTTCCTAGATAAGGAAACTGAGCTTTGGACTGTGGCCAAACCCAAGTCTGGCAGATTCCAAAACATGTGCATCTTGAGGCTGGAGCTGTGACACACTCACTCTGCTTAGGGTGGAGGAGGAGGTGGTTGGCAGTCTCGCGCTGCAGAATGGTCTGGGATGGCGGAGGGCAGAGAAAAAGACCATTTGGATTTGGCAGTAGGCAGTCATTGGTGGTGGTTAAGAGAGAGTGATTTTATTTGAATGGTGGGGGTGGCAGGCTGATTTCAAAAGGAATGAAAGTGAGTGGGTGGTAATGAACTTGTGGCAGTGAATATAGCCTTCTCTTTCAAGAATTTTGGCAGTGACAGGGAGGAGAAGGGAAAAGTTTGAGGAAATTATAGGACAGAGAGAGGAATCCCCATTCCACTCATAGGAAATATTTATGTACTACTTCTATGTGCCAGGTAGTGGGTAACATGCTTATACATAGACTAAAGAGGGAGAAATGGAGGATGTTAACGTGCTAACTGTATTTAAGTAGGAGTCTCTTTATCAGGTAACATACCAGGTTACCAAATTTAATACAGTGTGTAATGAAGCCAGCCTTTTAGATTTCGAACTTTCAGAAGAAAATGAGCTAATATTGTCTTCATCTTGTGTCTTCCCATAGCACCTTGCATAGCACACGCTGAGTAAAAGTTGGGTGAATGAATACAACATGGGTCCCAGGAGAGAAAAGGGAAATCCCGGATGGGGGATAGCTTTGAGAAAGAGGCAGGACATGTCCCTTCTGAGAGGTGAGAGAAGGGGTTGTGGGGTGGGGAGGACTCAGAGGTCATCAGGATCCTGGTGGTCTAGATAAAGCTGAACTGGATTCTGTAAACACTGCAGTATTTATGACCAGAAAAGGTGCAAGAGTTGAGATTATGGCCCCAAATGAGAGGGGCGCTGGCAATGAGAATGGATAAGAAGCGATTCCTGGGGAAGACCTGTCATAGCTCTGTTTTCAGCAGAGACAATGCCCATTGCAGGCCCTCAGAAGTCAGCGGGATTGAGTTTCAAGATACAGTGGAGTTGAGAGTGCCATCCAGAAACCACCCACTCATTTATTCTTATTTTGGGGGATGGGAAAGGATGCAGAGAAAAAAAGAAAATTAATCCTGTTCTACAACTGGAAATCAACTGAAGTCTCAGGCAGGGTGGAATGGAAGTGCTATGCCAGGGAGGAGGAAGAACTGGAGCTGGCTGACTCCTGATAAAAGAAGCTGGTTATGCCTGGCCAGTGTGCCTCAGTGGTTGAGCATTGACACATGAACCGAGAGGTCACCAGTTAGATTCCTGGTCAGGGCACATGCCTGGTTTCCAGCTGCATCCCCAGTAGGGGCATATAGGAGGCAGCCGACCGATGTTTCTGTCTCTGTCCCTCTCCCTTCCTTCCTTTCTAAAATCAATAGAAACGTATTTTAAAAAAGAAGCTGGCTATGGAGGATGCCTCCAATCTGATTCTATATCCACTTTCCCACTGGCACAAGGATCTGAAATGCCTGTGCATTAAACATGCTTAGAGGCATTAATTTGCATGTTAAGCATTCCTTGCTGTATATAAAGTTAATCCAGCGTGGCATTTGCACTAAAATGGACACTTGATGGATTCTTTCATTTAGCAGATGACAAAACAGATCAGAAAGAGTAAATGGTATCTTTGAATCATATAATTAATCAATTGCAGGGTAAGATTAAAACCCTGGGCCTCAGAGCCGTGGTCTACTGTGGATGGCTCAGTCCACAGGGGAGGGCTTGGTTTACTGTGGAGGGCCCAGGCATTTGAAGGAAAACCTGAAAAAGCTCTGAGACTTTACTTGGCAGGTGTTAGTCAGGATTTGAACTGCACTTTAGGAAGTTTCTCCATCCTAAACTCTCAGTCTCTTCTCATGAGTTCTTATGGCCATTCAGATGAGTTTTATATTCTCTTTCTTCATAGGCCTCTCACTTTCAGACGTTGTTGTCTCACAGTCAGCAAATGTGAACATTTCTTTCCATGTGCGCTCACATTCCTGAGCCTCTGCTGGTGCAGTGGTTCCTGCTGAAGGACGTGCCCCACTCACGTGAGGAAATCTGCCTCAACAGTTAAAAGCAAACACAACCCTCTTTGAGAAGTATTTTCAACTCCAGGTGGAATGAATGCTCCAGGTCTATGCTTCCTCCCATAAGACTTTACACCAACCTCTGCTAATAAAAGCTACCCTTACCTTGTATTTACTACCTGCCAGGCACTGTTCTAAGTGCTCTCAAGTAACAACCTTCATGAAAAACCCTGTGGGAAATGTTGTTTTACAGATGAGGAAACTGAAGCCACAGAGGAGTTCATTTTTTTTTTGCCCAGGGTAATAGATGGCAGTGCCAGGATTCCAATGAAGAGTGTCTGATCTCATTCTAGAATGAGACTTAATCACAACACTGCTTTGGTTTACTTGCCTCTCTTCCTTAACTAAATTGTGAACATCAGAGAGCAGAGGGTGTTCCTTGATTCATCTTTGCTTCTTGGGCTTAGTTTAGAACCTGACTGACAGTAAGTACCAAGTAAATGTTAGGTATAATTAAAAGAACGAATAAATGTGTACCCTTAGGTCTGACCAGCTTTCCCTGTGAACAGACAATGGAAGGGTCTACTGTGAATGAGAAGACAAATGGAAAATCTTGTCTTCTACTTCTTGGCTCCCTGTCTAACCCATGGAAAACATACAGGTCCATATATAACACGATTACTGCCCCTACTTTTCAGATTATTATTAGGGGTGCAAATAAATAAGTTCATAATTACGCTTCAGAAGGACTGAAAAGGAATTTGGTATGCCCAGTAAAACTACAAGCTAGTAAAGCAGAGGATACACTTAATGAGGCCAGAAACTGAAGAGCCCCTTGAAGTTCCTAAGAGAATCCTTAATAAGGATAGGTCAGATCTCAAAGGAGGATCCTGCCCCGTGTTAAGGCCTACCTCCCTCAATACAAGGTACTTAAGGGGTCCTCAGCATCACCCTGTACATTACAGTTGCAGAATGCATAGAGGAAAATTCAACCAGTGCTCAGACTTATATGGGGAAGTCTGTCTACAATCCTCTTTCCCTCTCCTTTTCTGGCCAACTCCAAATGACCTCCAACTTTCAGATTAAATGTCACTTCCTAAAGGAAGTCTTCCCTGACCACCAAGACCCGGCAGGTTCTCTTTTGGTGCACTCCCATTCTCCATCAGAACCCTTCCAGAATCTTAATATACTTTAAAATAAGCATTTGCTTAAGGTCTGTCTTCCCTGCAAAGACGGATTTTGTCCACCTTGTGTACTGCTATATTCTCAGCATCTAGCACAAAGTAGGCAATCAATAAACATTAATGATGTGAATGAATGAATGAATGAATGAATAGGCAAGAATGAATAGGCAAGAAGTTGACACTGTTAAATATCTCCCCCATGGCCATAGATTGCATTCTTAGTCTCAAGAATCAATCTTTTCTAGACCTTTGACAGTTAACAACAAAATGAAAACAGGCTTATTTGCAATTTTGAACACTGCTATTACTAAGAACTTTTCAAACAATGATAAAAGAGTTACAGTGTTTGTTGACTTCAGATTCCTCAAAAGAGCAGAAAAACATGAGAAAAGGTAAATCAAATTATTTTAAATAATTTAACAAACAAGATAAAATAGTGGTCTTAAAATCATATTTTCTAGTTTCCTTTGGAATTAATAGTAGTTTCTATATAACCTTGAAACTTAGTGAGCTCCAAACCTCACAGAGAGATCCTTTTAAAAGATCCACGTATTTTAAAGACACATTGAGTTTGACATGAAATGCACACTTTGGTATCTAAGAACCCAGCAAAGGAGATTAGTAGCCAAAAAAGCAATTAAGTTTACAGTAGGGTTACAGATACCCTATCTCGTACAACAGCCTGGAATGGGAAGTAACACAAAGGTCATATCAACAAGAAAAAAAGTTAACACTAAACAGATTTTTTTTTTTAAGAAACAAAATCCCATATTCCAAAATCTTTCCTTCTCATCTAATAACTACATGTGTTTGGGTGTTTAAGGAAAAAAAAAAAAAAGACAGGAGGACGCGGTATGATTGAAGTTGGTAACTGGCATAAAACCCAGTGAACAAGGCTGTGAAATTTAAGCATCTGTGGAGTCAAGTTCCCGATTAGCTTTTGCAGTTTGATCTCAGATCCTACTCCAGTATATTCCGGGTTGGAGAATCCCAAGCTGGCTGTGTCTGTGTGTTTTAGGGAGCAGTGGCTCAGGGTTCAAGGAAACACATCCAACTACCCCAACAACTTAAACATAACAAATGAAATGCAGAGCTTCTGGAAAAACCAAGTGTTCTAAAACTAGGCAATAATCATTACCTTTTCACAGGAAGGTAAAGGTGTCCCCACAAAAGAACGTGGCTGCATGACACAGACACCAATTATAAACCACCCTTTGGTAATCCTGTTTAGTTACATAGCTTTGTGGGTCTCAGAATTTACAATGGTGGTGCAGCCCATGAAACTATCTTAAACTGGAGTTCCTCTTCTGTGTCAGTATCCTATTTTGAACTAACAATGCTCTCAGATGAGCCGAAAAGATGTATTTAACTCCCACCATTACAATTTCTGATCCTCTTTACTTTAGGTCTTTTGAAATAACATGAAAGCTTTGGCTTGCTAATTACTTTTATCCAGCCCATAGAAAAATTAGTTTATCTTCCTGATCAAAGCAAATTAGGCAGATCATGGCTGATTAGAATGCAACAGTAAAATCGCCATACTTTCTTTTCCATCCCCTTTCTCTCAGAAATAGGGCCTGTGTCAAATATGTAGGTATTTCCCACGGCCAGGCCGGACTCTGTTTCCAACAGGGACTGTGGCTTGGACAATGGTTCTTACACAGACACTAAAGTTCTTTAGTTCAGTCATTGTGTTCGAAAAGAACTAGTAACCCCTTAGCTAGCATTTGATGAAACATCTAGATTTACATATTTCCTTAATTGCATTTTTGAATGTGGGTGAGATTTATCTGACCAGAGTTAAATGCCTCCTTTATTTCCCTACCCAAGGCAAAATTCAACTCCAAGCTCTTTTTAAAAAAGTGAGGTGGGGGTGTATGGACTCTTACTCAGTTCCAATCTGAACAAATTTTAGGGTTTCAATAAGTGGGAGGGGGGAGTCCCATTACCAAAGACAGGAAAGATATACCTTTACCTTTCAAAGTGGAAATGTCAATTTCTAACACGTTGGCTTAGTCAGCTCTTTCAAAAGGCTATTTTGATTTTAATAATGAATACTATTCCTTGTTGCCAAATTCCCCAAGTCATTTGCTTAAATGCTCCAAAATTACTGTCCTTAGTAATTTCTTGTTAAAATTTCTGTTTTGTGACTGTAAAAACATAAGATTTAGGTTTTATTTTCTTTATATATTTACTATAAATTAACAGAATATCTTGTATTTAGCTCCATTTAAACCTCCCTCTGCAGCTGCCCATTTGAAAAATAAAATGGTTGCCTTCTTTCACTTCAGTGGACACAATACAAAACATCCATTGAGCGTTCCCTTTATTGCAGCTGCCAATGCCCAGCCGACTTTTAACAAACCAACCAAGCGGAATCACAATGCAGCTGCAACATTTTATGGTATTTCTGTTGGTTCTCTTTTGAGACTGAAGGTGTTAATTAGGAATCAAAGAACACAACCCTGCCAGCTTTCTTTCACAAACCATACTCTGGTCACTGCAGTTTTCAGAAGAAAAATAAATCTAATAAAGGGATAAAAATGTTGTTTGTCACACCAGTGAAGTATACTTAAGACCCTTTGATCAAAAGCTTTTATGTAGTCTTGTCAGATGGGCTGGAAATATTGTATTTTCCCCTTTTCTCTCCCTTCTTCATGTGGACTTCTCTGAATTTAAGTTAAGACTAGAAGAAAAAGCACAAGCATAGTCATAAGTAGGATTCTTTATAGGTGATAACTGGTCTCATTGAATAGAATAATTTTTTTGAGAATTATTTTGCTTCTTAGAAAATTATTCATATTCAATAAACGGTTACATTATCGCTTCACATAAAACTGGGCTTCTATTAGCATATATACGACATTCTAACCATAGGTTCTCATGCTTACACTTTACATATGCAGCTGCCAATACTCTATTTAGTGTAATGATTATTTATTAACATAAATCTCAGTGTTTTAGAGGATCCTTTTTAGATACACAGAATTGAGTATTTTCATAAGCATAAAATCACATACACACATATAAACATCTATATATAATATTAATTTATCAAATAGTGTGTCATTTTTGTATAGTTTTTATACCTCTTAAGTATCATGCATTCAAACTTAACAGCGTGAAGTCATTACCTTTAATCTTTAGTCAAAGTTAAAAGCTTAAAGTAAGTTTATGAAGTTAGCACTGCTGGGAATTAGTCAAGCCTGCTAGCTTTCTCAGCACGAGGTTTTGCTGCTAGATGCACAAATCATGCCAAAATCCATTAATCCTGGTCGAGAGAGGCAGAAAGAAGGTTTGCTTGTTGATTTAATGTTAATGAAATGAATGGGCTCCTGAGGCTACCTGCAGAGGCCCTCTAAACTGTTAAACAAATAAAGTCATTTTAAGTAATGCTCACTGCAGGAGGGTAAACAATGCTCCCAGATTGGCTGCACAAAATAGTGTGGGTGTGTAGATACCTCCTTTTTTGCTACACCTGCCCTGTTACAATACCCGCAAATGTCAAGCGGATAGACTGATAGATTCTATGGCTTGTTGGTGGGGTAGCTAGATCTAGCTTAGAGGTTCTCAAAACTTGACTGCACATTGAGGAGTGACAACACCATTCAGATGCCTACATTCTTCCCCCAGGGATTCTTGATTTAGTTGGTTTGGTGTGTGATCAGGGCCTTGAGATGGTTAACATTAGGTTCCAGTTAGAGCTAATGTGCGGACAAGTTTGAGAACCATGGTTCCAGACTTCTAGCACACCTCTCCTGTGAATGTCCCCCCTCCCCTGCACCAGTGTTAATTCCTTCCTCGTTCCTAGAAGTGTGCCCGTTGCCTTATCATCCTATGGTTAGTGTAGGTAGATGTATGTATTTTGAGGTTGTTTCCAAAATGAGTTTCCTTTTCTTCGATATGTAAATGCAGAGATGTGCCTGTATATGTGTATGTGTGTGTGTGTTTGTGTGTGTGTGTGTGTGTGTGTAGACTACTTGAAGGACTGAACTCTACCCACTGGGTGAGCCAACCCCACACGGAGACAATAGATAGTAGCCAGGCTATGCCACGCTTGACAGTTTGTCCTCATGCCTCACTCTTTGTTTTGAAGTTCACCTTACCTTTGAGTCCTTCTTGATGCTTTCTAATTCTTTTCTTATTTGCCACAGTCTTCTCTGTGCTGTCACTTTCCTCTTACCCCTTCTCCACCTGAAGAATTGGCTTTGCCTGAGAGAGGACCTTCTGACCCTTATTTGAAGTCATTAAACTTTTGCTGCCTTCTGGGCCTTCTTGGTTTTAGGGGTTATTTAAGCTACTTAATAAAGCGAGGCTGATAGACACCACTTCTCCAATCTGTGCTGCTGGATAACACGTAATAGAGGGCTCCCTGAAAGTTCTTCGGTTTTTGTTAGGGCTGTAAAATACATCAGCTTCCTACTTTAGTAATTCAGTAGGCACTTGAGAATTCCAGAATCATATTTTCACATGTAATAAGGCACAAAAGAGCTGCTACAGGGGATATTTCCTTTGTCCTTTTCAGACCTGCTCTCTTGATTTCATTGGTGATAGGTAGTACAGCTGGCCTCTGCTATAGAAGGGTGTGGGGGATTTGTGGAAGGGCTCATCCATAGGCTTAAAAGACTGTCTAGTTCAAGGACCACCCATCCATCTCTCCTCTCTGCTGGGGATCAGTGGGCCTAATTCCCAAGGCCCCTGCTCAAAAACAAGCCCAAGTAGTACTTTGACCCCCTATATAACTTGGAATCCCCTCCCCTCACAGATTTAAGTTACTGGTACCTATTATTCCCCAGGAAATAATTTTAACCTTGTTATTGACACTGACTGCAAAGATTCTTTAGGTAATTGTGTTGAACCAACTGCTTCTTCTTCTTTTTAAAAATCATTTTTTATTTTTGCAGTTATAGTTGAGATACAATATTATATTAAAGGTGTGTACCCAGTGATTAGACATTATAAAACTTATTAAGTGATCATCCCAAGAAAGCTCATACCCATCTGACACCTTACATAGTTATTAGTGTAGTATTGATACTACCATATTCTCTATCCTTTACTTTATACCCCAATGACTACATCATAACTAGTAATGTGTACTTCTAAATCCTTTCCCCTTTTCCACCCATCCACCTCCCATCTGGCAATCATCAAAATATTGTCTGTATCTCTGAGTATGTTTCTGTTCTGCTTGTTTATTTTGATTTTTAGATTCAATTTTTGATATATATTTATTGCCATTTTATTGTTCATGTTTTCTTCTCCTTCTCCATCTCAGTCTCCATCTCCGTCTTCGTCTCCTTCCCCTTCTCCTTCTTCTTCTTGGAAACTCTTTAACCTATCATATAATGCTGGTTTGGTGATGATGAACTACTTTAGCTTTCCCTTGTCTGGGAACTTTTTATCTGACCTTCAATTCTAAATCATACCTTTGCTGGATAAAGTAATCTTGGTTGTAGGTTCTTGCTTCTTGCCACTCTCTTCTGGTCTGCAAAGTTTCTGTTGGGAAATCAGCTGACAGTCATATGGGTGCTCCCTTGTAGGTAACTGCTTTCCTCTCGCTTTTCTCTCTTTGTCTTTAATCTTTGGCATTTTAATTATGATGTGTCTTAATGTGGGCCTTTTTGGGTTCATCTTGTTTGGGACTCTCTGTGCTTCTTAGACTTGTATGTCTATTTCTTTCACCAGGTAAGGGAAATTTTCTGTCATTATTATTATTATTATTAAATCCTCATCTAAGGTTATTTTTTCATTGATTTTTAGAGAGAGTGGAAGGGGGAGGGAGAGACAGAGAGAAAGAGAAACATCAATGTGAGGGAGACACATCGATTAGTTGCCTCCTGCATGTACCCTGACCAGGGCCAGGAACCTGCAACTGAGGTATGTGTCCTTGACCAGAATCAAACTTAGAACCCTTCAGTCCACAGGCTGATGCTCTATCCACTGAGCCAAACCAGCTAAGGCTGTCATTATTTTTTCAAATAGGTTTTTAATTTCTTGTTCCTTCTGGCATCCCCATGATGTGAATCTTGGTATGCTTGAAGTTGTCCCAGAGGCTCCTCACACTATCTTCATATTTTTGGATTCCTTTTTCTGTTCTGATTTGGTGTTTTCTTCTTCTTTATCTTCCAAATTCTTGGCATTCTCTACTGTTGATCCCCTGTAAATTAGTCTTATTTCAGTTAGTATATCCTTCCTTTCTGACTGGCCCTTTTTTATGTTGTTGATGTTCTCACTAAGTTCCTTGAAATTCTCATTAAGTTCCTTAAGCATCCTTATAATCATTGTTTTGAACTCTGTATCTGGTAGTTTTATTGCTTCTATTTCATTTAATTCTTTGTCTGGAAATTTCTCTTCCTTCATTTGTGACATGTTTCTTTGTCTCCACATTTTGGCTGCTCCCCAGTGTTTGTTTCTGTGAAATGAAGTAGATCTATTATGTCTCCCAAACTTGGTAGAGTGGCCTTGTATAGTAGGTTTCCTGTAGGGCTCAGTGGCTCAGCCTCTCCAGACATCTGAGTTGAGCACTCCAGATGCACCCCTGTGTGAGCTGTGTGCCCTGTCCTATTGTAGTTGAGCCCTGATTGATATTGGTGTCACTGGGAGCGATTGACTCTGGGCCAATTAGTTGCAAGGATCACCTGTGACTAGAGTGGAAGAATTGCTGTGCAAGAGCTGACCCAATGGAGCAGGACTTGTTTCAGTGAGGCTTTGTGCTCACAGTGTCTGCCCCTTAAGTGTGTCACTTGTTCAAGTGGTAAGGTTATAAGTCCATGTGGTCAAAGCTGACCACTGAGTGCACTAGCTCTGGGGCCTCCCAGGAGGTGCAAAGTCAGCCTCTGCCTGTGTTCTGCCAGGGGCCACCCAGCCTGAGCTACAAAGCAATCTGAAGATTGCTCCTTATGTTTATTGGAGGTGCCCAGGAGATGCGAAGCTGTGAACCAGAGTGGATTGCTGCTAGTGTCAGGCCTGAGGCCACATCTTGAGAGGTATGGAGCATGCTGAGATGAGCTGCTGGTTATTTGAGATATTTTAGGAAAGTCTGAAGCATGATTCAAGAGAGGCCAATTGTATGGAAAAGCCACTGCAAGTAGGTAGGGGCAGGATCTCAGGGCAGGGAAAAAAGTGTGAGCTGGGTTGATGGATTCAGTATTGCTACTGCCTATTGGCTCTGTGGCGGGGAAGACTCAGCAAAGAAACACTGGCCTCTGCTAGCCCTTCTGTTTGGGAGAAAGCTGCCCCTCTAGCTCTCACTCTGATTCCAGACAAGTTAGTTCCTCTCTGAATGTCCCAGGTTCCTTTTAAGCTGCTGCCCCAGAGCTGGAGCTCAGAGGGAGTGAGTCTGAGTTATTCTGTGTGTGGGCCCTTTAAGAGGAACTGCCTAGGACTCTCACAGCCTCTGTGTCACTCAGCCACAATCCCTGCTGGTTTTTACAGCCCAAAGCTATGGGGACTTCTCTTTCCAGCACTGGAACCCTGGGCTTGGGGCCTGGTGTGGGCAGGAACTCCTTACTCCTCAGGGAAACCTCCACAGTCAAGATATCCCTCCTGCTTTTAAACCACCACACATGGGTATAGGACCAGCTGGTTCCGAGATTCTGTCCCATGTCTCTGCTCCTCCTACCAGTCTCCACGTGCTTTTTATTTAATTCCCTAATTTACATTCAGCTAGATTTCAGGTGGTTCTGAGTGATGGTTGTTCTGTATTTTTGTTGTAAATTTTTATGTGGCTGTGGGATGCTACGCTGCCATCTTGAACTTCCCAACTGCTTCTTTATCAAAGACAGCTACAAAGAAATTCCTCATGAAAATTCAACTCTTTTGAATGTAGACATAGACCTATTCTTTAAATCAGTTTTTCCCCCCCTTAGAATAGAATTATTTTTTTAGTTAATATAAAAAATAACCAAATACATTTTTTTGTGTTAAAAATTCTTTTTTTTTTTTTCTGAATGTCTTTGGCTCTCAAAAAAGGTTGGAATCCCAATATTTTCTCAATCCATCATTTCTCTCTTGCTGCTATGTGTTGCAAGTCAGTTGCTGAGATTGGAGCTTCTAAGAGCCCAAGAAGTTACCAGACTGAATATTTCCTCTATACTCAGGTAAAATCATAGACATGGGTGAGATGAAAAATGGGAGAATAAAAACAACTTAAATCTAGGACCACAAATTGTGGGCCATTCATTAAATCGTGTCTGAGGAATGGACTCCTAACCTGGGCCACCTGCCCACAGTCTGTGAGAAAGCATTCACTCAGTAGTCAGCCACCTTGGAGGTCGACATTATATACCCAGCTGAAAATCTAAAACTTCTTTCAACACACAGCATCTTCTATCTGTTTGATCCAAGGATAAGAGATGAAAGAATATTTTTGCTTAAACAGATGCTTGGTGATGCCCTACTCATTTGAATTTGCCACTATTTGCTTCCCCTATTCTTTTATCAAGCAGGCATCTCTCTGCTGTTCCCTAATTTGTTTTTAATGTTTAAAAATCTTGTTTCATGAAAACTATGTTTACACTTATAAAATTGCAGGAAAATTAATTTAAGTATTTTGGGAAATAACAGTAAAAGCTAACACTGTGTATTTGAAAAGTGTGGGTTTAGTGTTAAAGCAACTGTAACATCATCACCAAAACCACAATAGCACTTAACAGTTATTGCTCCACATATGTGGCCCTGTGCAAAGTGCTTTATGTGCATTATCCTACCCATTGGCACAACCACCCAGTGAGGTCGGTGTCATTATTGCTATTTTACAGATGAGAAAACAGAGGCACAAAGTAACTGGCAAGATCTCTCAAGATCTTCTTGATCATTGTCAAGAAGTCTTCTTATCCACAAAGTGGGGATAGTGATAACTAGTGTACTGTTTGTTATAAAGGTCAAATGAGAAACTGACTAAAAGCACTATTTGAATTTTTTTCTGTCATGCGAGATTACAAACAATGCAGTCTGCCAAATTTAGACAGAAGGACCTCTTAATCACCACATTATAAGGTTATGAGTGATTATATTAGCTCATCTACTCTGTTAAACATTTGGTGGCCAGAAAAATGGCACCTTGTATCTTAGGACAAAGTATGAGTTTTACACAGAGTTTAGGAAAATATGAATGCCTCCTAGAGAGAGAAAATGGTGCTGATTTTCCCTCAAACGTGCCTTGACCATATCTTCTTTTGAAGTTTCGTACGTATGTATGGGCACAGAACATTTTAACAGGTGATTTTGCTATTATTCAGGTATGGTATGATCAATAGATCAGGAGGCAACTACTACTGAAAAGGTAGTTTGTTACTCACAATTCCCAAGAGTAGGGGACACATCAGTTTGCGGGACCACATAGGGAAGCACCTGGGTCTGTCAGGAGTCAGAAGGAATGGGAGAAACGCAGGGCAAGAGCCTTTATTGTGGTCTCCATGGGAAGAAATGGACAGCGTAAGCAGGCTAGCTTGAATCATTACAGGCTGTGGAGTGTAAGGGCTGTCTCAAGTTGTCTGATACCTGGTCCCAGGGTGATTAGAACAGGGAATGTTGACCTAGAGTGTAAGAGCCCTGCAAGAGCCTGATAAAGAAAGTGCCTGGCAGTGTAGACTTTGGCTGGTTGGTTTGCATATGAAAGGTGTGCTTGCAGAGGAGTCCTTGCTATCTCTAGGAATTAGCCAAGCCTGGGAGGGGCAGTCTCCCCTAGGTCAGCAAGGTCCCAAGATAGCCAAGCATCATAAAATACAAACAACGAAAGACATGATCAATACACAAGGATTTTGTGTTTTAAATCTGAGGGAGACTCCTTTCTTCTTTGGCCCAAGAAAATTGGTCATTCAAGGGATATATTATAGTCCAGTAGTAGAAACAGAGTAAATTAAGTACGATGATCAAGTGTGATGAATGCTGTGACAGGTGAGTTCAGCATGGTATGGGTGCAGCGAAGACAGTTTTCTAAAATGGTGGATCACAGAAACTGTTCTGTGATGTTTGAATTGAATATAGAAAGACTCATAGAAGTCAGCAAAATTAAAAAGAAGAAAGGCATTTCAAACCGAGACCACCACATGTGAATACATGGAGGCATGAAACATGGAAATTGCAGGAGGCAGTTTGCTATGGCTGGAGAGAGGAGAGCCTGGGGAGCTAAGAAGCAGGAAATGGCAGCAAAGTTTGCAGCTGGGGGTGAGGCAAGAGAAGTTGGCTTTGTGGGTTAAACTGAGGAGTTAAATTGTATCATGAAAGCCATAGGAAACCACTGAGGGATTGACTATAAGAGAGACATGACCAAAGTTGCATCTTGGACAAACTAGTGGGGTAGCAGGGAGTGTGTGTGTGTGTGTGTGTGTGTGTGTTGGGGGTCTATGCCAACTGAGACAGGAGACTCACAGTTACACAGCAGAAAAGTGAAATTGTCTGAACTCATGCAATTTCAGGGCTAGAGGAGAAAGGGGACAGACATGAGAGACATTTATGAGACCTAAACTTAGTCAAATTAACGTCACAATATTTAAATTACATTAGGGCATGCTAACCCAATATGAAAAAAATTGGGGAAATTATTTATTCCTCAAGCTAAGTTTGATTGTTTCTTTCTGCTCTATAGATTTTTAGGCAATTCCAAGTACCCTTTATCTGTATATATGACTGGTCAAAAAAGGTGACAAGGTTAACATTCAGACACAGACTTAGATATGAACATTTATAACATACAAAAGCAAGAGGATGTTTGGAAACATCTAGAAAAGTAACAGAGTTTTAGAATTCATTTGAGTAACTGTTATTGGAGCAAAAAGTTGACAGGAAGGAGCTCTTAGACTGGGGTTTTTAGGACACTTCGGTTCCAATTCCATTTTTGCCAGCTATGTGATTTTGAGAATGTCATTAACCTCTTATTTTAAAAAAAATATATTTTATTGATTTTTTACAGAGAGGAAGGGAAAGGGATAGAGAGTTAGAAATATCGATGAGAGAGAAACATCGATCAGCTGCCTCCTGTACACCTCCTACTGAGGATGTGCCCGCAACCAAGGTACATGCCCTTGACCGGAATCGAACCTGGGACCTTTCAGTCTGTAGGCCGACACTCTATCCACTGAGCCAAACCAGTTAGGACTCATTAACCTCTTATGAGCATGACTTTCATCATTTATGAAAGAAGGTGCTGGATTAGGTGACTTCCAAGGTCATTTCCATTCTAAATCCCATGCATGGGTAGAGAGTGCATTTGACTCATCAAAAACCTTTGCAATACCTTTAAGTGATTTTAATTCTGTTTATTTGGGCAATTAGGACAATGCTCTAGCAATTATGATTAAATTTCAGTCTTGTACTGTGTGATGTGAATTTAGGCATACAGTTTAGTCATTCTGGTAATTTGTAGATAAAAGATTACCCTTTGAGTTCTTTACAGTAGAACTTACTCCAAATGTAGTTAGCTATGAGCTCAAGCTCTGAATTAGCTTTATTATAATTAATATAAATCTACCAAAATTAGTCTTTCCTTCTCAATATATTATGAACTATGTTCTGAGGAGTATTTATAGCTAAGGTAAAGGAACTTCAAATTACTACCTAATAGTCATTTGGGACCCATCCATATTCACCCAACACTTCTCACAATTCTAAGAGCCTGGGAAGTAAATTTTAAGCTGGAAGGCTTGCAGCTGTAAGGTGGAAGGTGGATACTTGCTGTCAGTTAATCATGTTGCTAAAACTTTTGAGATCTTCAAATGAGATATGCATACACACTGGGAGAATCTGGTTTAACTAGGATTTCTTTTTGCTACCCGAGCTTGAAGACTCAATGAAAAAAGATCTTGAACTTCCTCCTGTACTCTGTTGCCCTGAGACCCAGAGAACAATAGCTGCTGGGGAACGGGGCTGTGGTGAGTTAAGGTCTCCCATCACAAGGACAGTGATATGGCTTCCTGGAGCTAAAATCAAAGACACCAATTTTGGTGCACTTAGAGTTGATACTTTAATCTCAAAGATTCTTCTTTCTAAACTTACCTTCATCTTGTAGTTTGAAGCCCTGGGGAGAAAGTGTCTGAGATAAGAAAAATGCATCCTCCCAGTTCTCCTCAGATGCTATCTAGAAACCTGGTATGAAGAAGGATTAAGAGGGACACAGAAGTGAACCATCTGGGACAGGGTGCCCAGTGGAGGTCTCAGTCTCTCAGTTCCGCCTGCACTGTTCCTTGGGTAGCAGATTCCCTTGGTTAGCTTTATCACCTCTCTTGCCATTCTTTTTTTTGGGGGGGGAGGGGGGGAGAGAGGGGGTGGTGACTAGGTTTTACTGTTGGGCAGTTGGCACTATAATAATGATAGAGTAGACCTATTGCCAAAGGCAGGCATGTCTGCGAATGGTCCCATCAGAACAGAAAGGATGAAGAGAGAATAAAGAGGAAGACTTCTTACCTCAGTCTTTACTAGAAGACTCCAAACTCATTCTATAGATTTGTTGTGAAATAAATGATTATTGCAGAAGTCACAATATATGTAAAAAATAGATGATTAAGGAATGTAACTCCTTCCATGGGAACTTTTATTTTTTTTAGAACCAAATAATTCTCACTGTATATGCAAGAAGTGAAAGCTTATTTTTATGCTGATAGATTTAAAGACCATTGATTATATAACAGAGTTCCTTCAAGTACCTCATAAGAAAATTTATAACCTAAGAACTTCAAGTGCCATGTGGTGTTTTGTGTGTTGGACCAATAAACTCATTAAAATAACACTGGGTAAACCCAAACACAACACAATGAAAGTCTAACACAGCCCACATTAACCAACCCAGTTTAAAATATCTTTGTTATGTGCTAAGGTTAAAAATTCAGCAAATTCTTTATATTTTTTCCACTTGAGATCATGTGTGGTTTTCTACTTTCTTGAGAGCTACACTTTTGTGGCTTTTTGATCAAAGGAAGGTTATTTTTGCAAATAGATATCTTTTGTAGAAGTTCCTGTTCTACGTAATCAAGGTTTCAAGAAAAAAAGTACAAAAATATTTACTAATTATTTAGTAAAACACAAAAATTCTTAGGTTCTTAGTGTAGACTTTGGGAAGGAAGGTATGCATATAAGGTTAGCCATCAGGTGTGTGTGTGTGTGTGTGTGTGTGTATTTGTGAGGGATGGAGAAAAAGAGGTAGAAAGAGGAAATAAAGGAATTTGGCTGCAAAATTGAGTAACAGTTTAAAATATTTGGCTTCCAGTTGTGAAAGATGAGCAACACGGGGGAAAAGGCTAGGCTAACAAGGGACCACTTGAGGAAGACTTAATCTCAGCTGGCAGGCTGACGAGGAAGGTCAGCTCGGTGCACGCGTTCTCAGCTGGAGTTGGGCTTCCTTTGCCAGGACAATTGTCTTCTGCATTTCAGCTTCTGAACTGAACTGAAGGTGCCGTCACACTGCCAGCTCAGTCTCGCTCCTCAAAAGGGTTGGCTCTCCACTGTCAAGCCATGTCAATGTTATATATCATTTCCACCGAGCAAGTAGCACAAAAGAAATAGCTTCCTATTGGGGTGTCAGAGTGTGTGTTAGGATGCGCATGAATTCGCTTTCTTCCCCTTGACCACCAGTCCTTGTTAGAAGATGGAACAAGGAAGGCAAGAAGGATAAAATGAATATGAAAATAATGTCCATGGATTAAAAAATGAGACACTTGAAAATTAAGGATTGCTGAACAATTTTAAATTATTAATGATAACAATAGAAAACAAGATTTGAGGGCATTGTTTTAAAAAATTTTAGAGATTATATATCAATGTTTCCTAAATTTTCTAAACATTAGTACTTACCGGATGAGGGGCTATTTATATTGAATATAATTTATAATTAATTAGCCACCTATTTGTTTTTCATGGTAACTTTGTAATATAATAAATATTTAGCCCATGTTAGGTTTATGACTGCAAATGAATTGAAGGACTGAAAAAAATTAAATGAATATTTAATAAAAGCTTCTTTTTTATCACTACCATAATCATTAAACTATGCATAAAGGTGAATACAAACTCAAATAACATTGGCCTGTTCAGAAAGTTCATGTCCCTCTGAATGGAGAAATAATTCCAAAGAATGCAACTACTTTACTTGATACATGGACCTGACCAAAGGAAATAAATTAGTTTTATTCTTTACTTGGAAGTTACCAGTCAATTGATCACTCTTCATAATACCTGGCAGCTATCACAATTTATCTTTGACTTGGAGACAAGAAAAAGTGAAAAGATATTTACTAAATTTAAAATCTTGGCCTTAAGCTATATAATATAATTCTCTTTTTATTAAAAATTAAAAACCACATTTCCCAGAGCCTCATAAATTGTGTTCCTGAAAGGAAAAATGTGCTGAAATATTTCAGCACCAATTACATTTACTTTGAGGCATAACCATAAATTAGAAGGCTGGTTTTCTTGTGTTTGTGGTAAGCTGGTCCTGAAGATAACTTCAAAGAAGTTAAGAAATATTTTGAGCAATGGAAATATCCTTGGGATAGCCAAGTTAGGAATGAAAATACTACCTGTTTTGTAAGGTTGTTGTGGGATATATGATCCAGTAAAGTACTTAGCATAATGCCTAGAACTCAAGAAGAACAATATAAATGTCAGCTGTTATTATTATTATTACACTAATAAAGTACTTTAGATACTTTAAATTATGGTGTATTTGTTAAAATAAACAACTCTTTGCATCATTTAAGCTGAACACAATTTAATTGTATTTCAAATGGCGCTGGGGCATAATTGTGGGACGCCAGTAGCTTTGTGTTGTTCTGTTACTTTGCAGATAAGTAGCCCTTTATTTTTCTCTGACCTCTTTTAGCCACTGGGATTTCAGCAGCCAGTTCAGCCAATTCTATTCAGTTCAGTATTACAAATATTTATTAAATATCTCTTAAATGTCAGACACTGATGTGGGCACTGGGATAGAAAGTGGAAATATCCTCCTGCGGAAGAGCTCACAGGCTAGAGAGGAGGATAAACCCTGAAGGAAAGAGAGCCCATCACAGCCTGGAGTTATTCCATCTGACTTTAAGGAAGATGATTTCATGGACATGGGTTGGTTCATTCACATACTCTCAAAAGTAAATTTCAGCTTCTCTAATCCCAGATTTAAGCACTGAGAATAGGGTTAATAGATGAGGGTATGACGATGGACTCCTGCTTATGGAGCATCTGTTACACTAGTAATGCTAACACCCTATTAACAGTCTTTTCGCATTATCACAAGGTAACTTGAAAGCAAATGACTAATGTTCTACCTGCCAGATTCAAATAAGGCATTTCCATTGGACTCAATGTAACAAAACAAAACAAACATTTATCTGGGAGAGGTAGGAGAAAATGGCCAGGGATTTCAAGAATGGGCCTGCTTCCTACCATGTAACCTATTGGAGAACAAAACTAATTTTGAATTATGAACATTTCTATGAAAAATTCTATTTTATATACTGTGAAATGTTTCCTTTTTCCACAGATAATGAATTCCACAGGTAAAATTGAGCATGTGGTTGTTATCTATAATGAGTGAATAAAAATGTGGATTGAAGCTGTCAGATCTGGGAATAAGAGTTCTAGTAGGTTTGAATTCATATGCAGATTTAACAAATAAAATTTTACTAAGGTACAGCAAAAATAGCAACAGGACTAGATAATCAGCTTGCTTTCTTTGGTAGGTAATATATCAGTTGTGGCTCTAATGATATATCTCTCTACTATGAGGTTCTATAAAGAAAAACATTACAACAGGAGTGAAGAGACTGGGTCTCAAAGAAAAGAATCTGCCTTTCAAGAATAATTCAATTTACCAGAAATATCCATTTGTGGGGTATTTACAAGTAAAAGTACTATTTAGCATTATTCTAAATTTATATAAATAACCAAACCAAACCAAAAAAAACTTCAGAAAATTGCTCAATAGAGTTCAATATCGTTTTTTCTTTCTTTTTTAAAAAATTGATGAGCGAGAGCGAGAGCAGGAGAAACATCAATATAAGAGAGAAACATTAAGAGGTTGCCTCCCATACACTCTCTGATCGGGAATCAAACCCAAGACATAAGTATATGTGTTGACCAGGCTGGAATCGAATCCACAAGCTTCTGGTATACAGGAGGATGCTCCAACTAACTGAGCCACCTGGCCAGGGCCACTGCTGTTTTTAATTTCTATCTACGGCATGTGATCTGGATTAATTGGAAACATACCTAAACTTATGGCTAAAATGACTTAAATGTATCAATTTAATAGAAGAAATATAAAAATGCTTTATTAAAGTAGTAGATTTTAGGTATCAGTTATAAAAGCATAAAGATTCTGCAATGTCTTTAGTTTTTAAATGATAGGTTTATTGGGTTAATTGCTTATTTGGTTATCATTCCTATGCTTTTGACAGCTATATGTTTTATTTTTTATAATATATTTTTATTGATTTCAGAGAGGGAGAGAGATAGAAACATTAATGATGAGAGAGAATCATTGATGGGCTGCCTTCTTCACGCCCCCTACTGGGGATAGAGCATGCAACCCGGGCATGTGCCCTGACTGGGAATCAAACTGTGACCTCCTGGTTCACAGGTTGATGCTCAACCACTGAACCACACTAGCCAGGCGACAGCTGTCTGTTTTAGAAATAAAAAAGCAATCAAATAATTCTAATTAATAAAACTTAACTATGACAGATCACAGACCAGTTTTGTGTTTCTGAACTTCTTTAAATACATCCAAGTGGGAATGATTCCATTATTTAAAAAATAGCTTTAACCTACAAAGGTTATTTTTTTATTACAATCTTCTTTTTTTAACTTAAAGTTAAATTAAAATTTTTTTCTTTTTTTTTAATTCCAATCTTCTAGCTCATTTGTGATTGCTACCTGTTTTGCTTACCAGAACTCCTTTACTTTGAAGACAAGGAATAAGAAGGAAAAGATTGAAGATCATGTTTAACTGTATGTAAAAATTCATTCTTGTCACACAAACTCTGTCATGCATATGATGAACATATTCAGTAAAATATTTATTTTAAATCTATGCTACAAATTGTTTGAGTCAGAGCCACTACTTTAAAAAAATCACTCAGACTACTTTCATCAATTAGTTTCAATTAATTGCCTCCATAATGAGAACTCAATAATAATATTAATAATAATAATAAAAGACCCTGGGAATTCTGGAGTAAAGGAAAGAACTTGATTAAAATGAAGAAAAGTCATTGGCATCATTATATTTTAAATTAATTTTAAAAGTAGGTTGTAGAGCAAACTATAATTTTGGAATTGATATAAATTTTAAGACTGTTATAACAGTTAAGGCTTTTGTAACCATTCTAAAGAACAAACATTTTTCTTTATTTAATATACTTTCCTTTCTTGAAGGGAGGCAGAAATATAGAAAACTATTTTAAAGATTAAAAAATGTTTTTAAGTATTGAAACTGCATTTTAGATACTTAAAACACATGTATGACACCAGGGCTGTACATAATTTAACTGAGGTTTTTTGTTTGTTTGTTTGTTTTTTAATGTATATTTTATTGATTTTTTTTTTTACAGAGAGGAAGGGAGAGGGATAGAGAGTTAGAAACATCGATAAGAAAGAAACATGGATCAGCTGCCTCCTGCACACCCCCTACTGGGGATGTGCCCGCAACCAAGGTACATGCCCTTGACCGGAATTGAGCCTGAGACCCTTCAGTCCGCAGGCCGACACTCTATCCACTGAGCCAAACCAGTCAGGGCTTAACTGAGGTTTTTGATAGGTTCTTATTAATACTGGTTTTACTAATTAGATGTAAAATTAAATTTGTCCCAAAGCTACATATGGAAAAGTAACCAAACTACATACATTAAATTAAAAAACAAATCTTTCGTTGGCTCCTCTGGTTCATGTGACATAAATTTGCTTGTGGATGAAAGGTTCATGTCCTTCAGCAACAGCAAGAAAAAAATTCTGTTTTCACTTAAAAATAAAATGGGCTGTTGTAGATCAAGAAAAGTATATTTATTATATTAGGATGTTCATTAGAATTTAGTTTCCTACTTGGATGCCACATTAACTGTATGAAAGACACATCAAAGTAGCATAGAGGAACTTATTTTCAAGAGCTTATTTGAATGTATTTTCAAAATGTTCACATTTTGTACATCAAGATAAGTCACATATAATGAGATTAGAAGCTAGAACTACTTTATTTCTGATAAATCATGACTGGTAAATTGAGATGCATTTAACATGGTCAACAATTATTGTTTACTTTAATGTCTCAACCTTGGTGGTTTCCTTATTTTCTGCTGAGTCAGCTTTATTAGCCCCTTTTATAAAATCAGAGCCCATAGCCACTGGGGGGGGGGGGGGGGGGAGAGGGAGAGAGAGAGAGAGAAAGAGAGAGAGAGAGAGAGATCTCAGTGTTTCCACCATGATCTGTGGTCCAACTACAGATCTACTGGGCAATGCAGTTCAGGAAGAGAAGAGAGTTACTATTAATGTTGGCTGAAGATTTAGCTTTTTGGAGAAGAAAGAAAGGCTATAAAACTGCACTTAAAGAGCTCTAGCCTTCTATGAAGAGAATTAGGAAACTTTCTTTACCTAGGACTCTGACTAGTCAGCTCTCAGATTGTGGTAAAATCTATTTGCCAAATATGTGCAGCTGGAACCTGCCATCGTCAATCTGTTTGAAGAAAATGAAATGCTTGTTCTTTTGTGGAGAAGGGAGGAAGATTAAGAGATAACATTTTGACTCAAATAAATGGTGATAACCTACTACAAACAAAAATAGATAGTAAATCTGGCCTTTTACCCAGGAGTCTTTACACACTGCAACTTTCTCATCAAAGCTTAATTACCGCGAGGCCCCAGTGGCATGGGGCTGTAACTTACTGTTTCCTTTCAGAGCAAAGAAAGTTATTTTTTAAAATAAGAAAAACAGTAAGATACATGCTTATCTATTTGAATATGAGTAAATAAAAATTCTTTTAGGTTATGAGTGCATAAGTGAAGGTAGAAATGGTTAGGTAATTCTAGGTGTAACCAAAAGAGGGCACCATTTACCCTGAAAGTCTGCACAGCTTTCCCATGGTTGTAAAAACAAAAATGCAAAAACCCCCCAAACCTCCTACCCATGAGGGAAGGGCATCCCATGGGCCTTGGCACTTTGTTTTCTATAGGAGAGCAAATTCTGAAATCGAGTATTAAGGAGAACATCAGTTTGGTTATTTACTTCAGGACTGATTTCTACATTGTGCACTTATGGTCCCTGAAATGTTAACGATTAGAAGCAAGTATTTAACATTCACCATGACACTTTCACAGACACTTCGGGTTTAAGAAAATTTCCCCTTAGGCCAAGCTACAGACTGTCATCACAAAGTATGAGAAGATGCCAATTCCCTAATGGTGTTTTAGCTCCAAGGAGTTGCCTGTGACGATAGGTGGCGAACAGTGGCAGTAAGCTCTCCTGACCATGTGGAGGATGCAGTGCAATGCATCTGTGGTATGTGGGAAATGATTTGGGGCAACACTTCATGCCAAATTTTAGCAACAGAAGCCTAACGAATGTTCATTCTTTCAAGTGGGAAGAAAAGCTTCCTGACGCTATTCATGATTTTATTTTCTGTATTCTTAAACACGTTTTAGAGTGAGTGTATGATTTGAACAGCTAAGTGTTTGGGGGGTTGCACTCTTCTCTTGTAGACAGTCAATTTCTTCGGGGTGATGGCAAGGAATAGTTCTAGGCTCTTCCGTGAAACTGCCACACCGCTCTCAGAAATTCACTACACAGAGACCACATGATTCTTGAAATGCCCAGTTTAGCAGTTAAAGCAGAGAGATTGGGGATGAGCATTTCACCCTGTAGTACAAACAGTTGTTTAGCAGGAGGAAACGTGAATTCTTAGAGAATGGTCACTTAGGAGAGATTTCTATCATTGTGAAATCATCACAGCCACAGGCAATTGAGTGCCATTGAAGGGAAACCTGGCGGGGAAATAAATAATTGTATAATCCTTTCGGGTAAAGAATTTAAAATAGTTTTATGGCAGATGCGGAGGGGATTGCCATCTACTAATATCAAAATCCAGCAGGATGGTTCATTTCTTTAAATGTACATTAAGCCAGTAAAACATTTATTTTTCTTCCTCAGTCTGTCTCCAGAAAAAGAATCACTATTTCGTGGAAGGCGTTGTGCAAGCCTTTTCATGCTTCTTCCCTCCAGAAAACAACTGAAATGAGGAAAGAATGAGTTCACAAACATCCCAACTAGCTCCTGCCAAGGTACATTAGTAGAGAAGCCGAAACTCACATTGCGTGGGCTTGGGGTGGGCTCCAATGAAAGCCCAAATGTGTCACCTTGTAGTCACCAGAGTAGCCTCGACCCCTGTCTCTCAGCCCGAAGGCACCCAGCCCCAGAGTCTCCTTAGGGGGAGGGAGGGCAGTGGCCTTGGTTTCTCCCGAGCCACCTCAACCACCCAACCACCTGTTACCCTCCGGGCCTGGGTTTTCCAGAGACGAGATTATGAAATGTACCGCTGCCTCATCTCCGCGGAATGGGCTTCAGGGGTTGTGCTTGGGGGAGGAAAGGGTGTGAGGATCTCCAAAGGATGACGGAGAATTTCAGGTCTCCTTTCGCGTGTCCGCGCCGCTGTTTACCCGCCCCGCCGCCTTCAGCCCACTTCCCTTCCCCTCCCGGGAGGAGGAGATGGTTAAAGATTACACCGTGGCGGCCGGCACTTCAAAGGGCGGCTCGGGCAGCCAAAGGTAAAGATAACGTTCTGGCAGCTCTAATCGGGTTTGTGGTTGCCACATTTTAATCACTTCATTAAAAAAAAAAAAAAGGATAAAAGAAAAATGTTACATTACGCGACCGTGCAAGGGATGCAGAGTTAAGTTCCTTCAGAGCTGGGCTAGCTGGCGGTTTCCTTTGGGGGAACTTTTTACAGCCCATCTCTCCGTGGAGCGTGACAAGACACCGAGGGGAGGGGAGGCTGGGGCAGGGACCCACCGGGCCGCCCGCCCGCGCTTGGGTTCCAGGCTCAGCGGCGCAAATGCCCACACTGCAGGCAAATGCCCACACTCGGAGGAATTCGCTCTGCCACTTCCCTAGAGCTGGACCGGGAGGCTGCGGCGCACCAGCGCTTTCCCGGGATTGCGCCCGAGTCGTTTCTCTGGGGGCCCAGAAAGTGCGGTCGTACTACCGGCGAGACACGTGCGTTTCCCAGGGCCCAAGATGCCCTATGCAAACTCGCTCGCCCCTCCGGAGCAGGCGGGAGCCGAGGAGCCCCCAGCCTGGCTTTGAGGTAGCCTCCCTTCCCCTCGTGTCCCCCCATCTCGGAGTGAAGTGGGGGCGCACTTACAGGTAGGAGGTGAAGACGCTGAGGTTGGAGGGCAGCTCCGAGAGCCCCAGGTCCGAGCAGTCCACCCTGAGCAGCATCCTGCCGTCGGGCTCGCACTGACAGTGCGCGGGGCACCCCCGCAGCAGCGCGCCGGGTCTGGGCGAGCCACCCCCGGCCGCCAGCTGCAGCAGGACCGGCAAGGTCAGGAGCACGCGGACCGAGGAGGTGTCCATGGTGCCCGGGCAGAGGGTCGCCAGCGGGACGCGGTCGCAGGGCAGCGTCTGGGTTGGTGCGGATCGGGGCGCGCGGGACGCGGTTCCGCTGGCTTCTGCGGCTCAGCCGGCGCGCTCCTAACCCCCGGCGGGGCGCGGAGGAAAAGCGCCGCGGGGCCGGACGGTGCCCACTGCCGCCACGCGGACCTCCGGAGCGGCTCTGGCTGCAGCCGCTGTAGGGACGGGGAGCGGTGCTGCTGCAGGCGGCCTGCTCGGTGTGGAGCAGCATCTCCGCTCGCACGCTCGTTTTTTAAAGCGCTCCAGCCCGAATTGCGCGCCCAGTGACGTCAGCGCAGCCCGGCTTCCCAGGCACCCCCCGCCCGGCCCCACTTTCCCTCCTCCGGCTCCCTCCCTCCTTTCCAGAGTCCGGGGCCCGGAGGCGGCTGGCGGCGCGCGGAGCTGGCAGTCCTCAGCGCTCCGACTTTGCCTCCGGGGGGCGGATTCCCGCTCGTAGCATCGCGTGAGACGCAGGGGACCCCCACCCTTACTCCTTCTCTCATCCTGGCGACCCAGATCCGAGAGCCCAAAGAGACTTACTTCAGAGGAACACAGTTGGACGCGCGGGACCAAAGGATGCGACATGCTTCCTCCAAGCCCACTTCAAATAAAGAATGAAATACATAGAGTGCTTAAAAAAAAAGACTAAAATCCAATCAAGAAGGAGGAGGCATCCCCAGGCGGATGATGGGTAGTCTTTTTCATCCTTACCTCATGTCCCACTGGCTCGCGTTTGCCCTAAAATCAAAGTGCTGGGGTAGTGGCTACACAAATGCAACTTGCAAGCAGCAAGCATGCCAGTGCTGCCTTCCTAACTCATCGGTGAGACGTCGTCGAAGTGACTGTATTCTCAGCGTTTTACCTTTAGTAAAACCTTGCGGGAGAGACAGAGAGATGGCTGCTTGCTTTTGTCCGAGGCCTTTTCATCCTAAGTGTCCCTGAGTTCTCTAAGTAAGTGCAGTCCCACCCAGGTGAGAGGCGCTGGGCTCCACAATCACTGCAAAATGCGTGTTCCTACACACGGGTGTCCTACATGGAGCCTGCAGGCGAAAGGAAGAAAAGGACTCAGGGCTTCCTTGGAGAGAAGGCCTCAGGGAGAAACAAGTCAGTGCTTCCAGACCTGAGGGAGTGGCTGACAGAGGTGAGGGCCCAAGCCTGCCACATCAACTCACAAAAATGCACAATTTTCACTCTGGGGCACAATGTCTCCTTGCGTCATGAAAGCAGAGAGCCCTTTTGGCTTTCAAGGTCTTTCATAATCTTCCATTTAGCCTGTTCTGATGACTTTCCCATATGAACTTCTGAATTTTACAGTTGAGAAGATTTTTTTCCCCCTTCCTTTTGTGTGAGGTATATTTACCCTCATTCATTTAAGAAGTGATTCTCAAAGCTGGCTGATCACTTGTGGAACTTATAAAAAAAATATAGATTCCTGGACCTACGTTTGTATTCTAAATATGCTCTTTTCTTGGGTGAAATCCATAATTAGTAAGTTTGTGATTCTCTGGATTTGATGGAGAGAGCAGCTAAGATTTATAGACTCCATCCTCCTTATTTTGCAAATAAAGGAACTCTGGCGCAGAGAGTTAGGAAAATTTGACAGTAGTTGCTGAAAACTGTGCCGTTAACCCTGGTTGTTGGATATCAGTGCAGTGCCCAATGCTAACTGTTCCTTCACTTTTCCTTGGGCATACCACACCCACTTACCATTCCTTTACTTATTCTCACATTATTCTTGCTTCTCCCAGCCATTCTTTTCACACTTAGAGAATGAATCTCACTGAAGGGTATGTTATAAATACTACATTGTTTAGCTCTAAAGTTTTCTCCATTGCATATTTGTTTTGTTTTGGCAACTTTGTTGACAATTTTGGAGGCAGGGACTAGGCCAGCAGTCCTTACCTGCAAGACTCGTACTATCTATACTAACAATAGCCTAGGTGGTTTTACACCCTCATGCATCGCGCCCTAATGTCGTCACAAGATGGTCCTGCGGACAGTGGAGGTAGGGCCTGGCGGAGGAGGTGGGTAGCTGTAGGGGAGGGCGGTTGTGGATGATCAGGTCGGCAGGGGAGCAGTTAGGCGTCAATCAGGCTGGCAGGGGAGCGGTTAGGAGGTGATCAGGCTGGCAGGCAGAAGTGGTTAGGGGCAATCAGGCAGGCAGGCAGGTAAGCCGTTAGGAGCCAGCAGTCCTGGATTGTGAGAGGGATGTCGGACTGCCGGTTTAGGCCCAATAAAACGGCAGTTGGACATCCCCTGAGGGGTCCCAGATTGGAGAGGGTGCAGGTGGGGCTGAGGGACACCCCTACCCCCATGCACAAATTTCGTGCACCAGGCCTCTAGTATACTTTAGGCTCATAGTAGTGGGAAATGAACAAATAGTTATTGACTGATTGATTTATCAACACAGGCATCCAAATATGATTGTGTCTACCATATAAGGACTTTCCTTTGACTGCAGGGTTGCTAAAAAGATCTTAGTGCTTTGGTTGTGGAATGAATCAGGCAGAACTAGCTTTGAATCTGGGTTCTGTCAGTTTCAGGCTGTTTGATGAGAGGCAGAGAATAAGCCTATCTAAGTCTTAGCTACCTTCCCTGTAAAAAGGGGGATTATTAGTCACCTGCCTGGTTCTAAATGTTAACATGTCTGGACTTTGGACTATGGCAGAGTAGATTTTCAACCTCTGTTGGTGCCCGTCTTTTTACACATTAAAGCTTGTTAATAAATTCATGCAGAGCAGAAGGATTTCTGATTCAATTAAATTGGGGAAGCCAGGTGAGCTGAGCATCTGTTACTTTATTTTTATTGCATGCCCAGCATTTCTCCTCTCTCTTTTTGGTAAGAGTACTCTGCACTTTTCCTTTGGGAAACTCTCTCCCAAACCGTAGGTGATTCCGGCAGGGCTACATTCCTGTGGCCCCGCCTCCCTGCCTCTGGGTAGATACCTACATGACCCAAGTAGAGCAATCTGAATCTGTCTGGGGTTGGACCCTGGGGTGAGAAGGTCTTCTCCTCTGGCTTTATGAGCTCCAAGGACAAGGAAATTTAGAGCGCAGGGGCCCTGCCATTCTGCCTTGTAGAGAAAGCTCCACAGATGTGGAAAGTTGGCATTAGAATGAGAGAAGTAATATCTCAAGGTCATCTTTTAAGCACCCGGAGCTAAAGCCATTTCTATTCCATTATCTCCCAATTGGATGAACCAATCAGTTTTGTTCTGTTGCTTGAGGTAGTGAGTGAGGACTTAGTGGTGACCACTGGCAGTCAAGAATACTCAGTTAAAGCCTGAAAGCTTAAGAAGCTTGAAAACTCAAGGTCTTATAGACCTTAAAACATAGAAAACCATGGGGTGAATATAAAAATGGTTCAGGTAATGGTGATTTTATTACCTGAAGGCATGTATGTTAATCACTTTATTTTAGCTGATAAAGATGAAAATGCAGCAAACCCGATTCCACACACGAAAAGAATATTCTAGCCCTAACCACTTTGACTCGGTGGCCTGCAGACCGAAGGGTCCCGAGTTCAATTCAGGTCAAGGACATATACCTCAGTTGCAGGATCCTCCCTGGCCTGGGCCCTGGGTGGGGCGCTTGCAGGAGGCAACCAATCTATATGTTTGATATATTTTTAAAAATATATATTTTATTGATTTTTTACAGAGAGGAAGGGAAAGGGATAGAGAGTTAGAAACATCGATCAGCTGCCTCCTGCACACTCCCTACTGGATATGTGCCAGCAACCAAGGTACATACCCTTGACTGGAATCGAACCTGGGACCCTTGAGTCCACAGACCAATGCTCTATCCACTGAGCCAATCTAGTTAGAGCTATATGTTCGATATTTTTGTCTTGCCCCCTCTCTTCCACTCTCTCTATAAAACAATGGAAAAATATTCTCGGGTGAGGATTAAAAAAAAAATAGAATAATAATAATATTCTAGTAAGGTCACTGAGTAGTGATCTTTCTGTTTTGTAGCAAATACCATTTAATTGAAAAGATCAGATCAGATTCTCAAATTGCATGACAATGACCATCAGCATTGGTTCAGCCCTTTATACATTCACATGCTCTCACTGGGTCCTCATAACAATCTTAAGAGGTAGGCATTATTCTAACCTCAAGTTGAAGGGTAAAAATGCAAGTGTTTTTCCTAATGGTGGCCAATAAATCAGTGATGGAACCAATATTCTAACCCGAGTCTTCTAACTTTAAGTTCTGTGCCCTTTTCTAAATCTCTTGGGAATTCTAGGCATATAGACTTAACTGAATACGATCTTGGGAGTACTATTATTCGTATTGAGAAATTCACATATTTTTGGTAAAGAAAAGTATAGTATTTTTGGAGTGCATTGGAATCAGTTGGGGAAAGAATGGTGATTTTTAAAAATGTGAACAATAGGGTTAAGCGTGCATATATTGAGACTTTTTTTTGCCCTTAATTATATATATTTCTAGTTTCTCTCAGCAACCAGTTACTCACAAGATTATGTACTGAAGTGTCAGAGGGAAACAACCCCCTTATACGGGATAGTAAGATTAAAAAGCTAAAATGTATACTAGTATTTATTTAGTATTTTGTCTAGTTGAGATATTCTTATTTATGATTTTGGAAGGTATCTCAGTGTTAATGAGCTATTGTGTAATGGAGTATCTCATGCCAGGATTTAAATCACTTTTTACTGGCTCTTAGTTCCTAAAATCGATTCTTGTAAAGGGCAGTCTGGTATGTGTCTATTTTCTGGTCTTGCTAAATGATGATTTCCTAATATTTTAATCTTTGATAAAAGTCCAAATCTAAAAACATTCATGTACACCACAGGAATTACTAATAAGCTTAGTTGAAGCATGCCAGGATAATTTTAGTTAACAGGTAAGTCAATATTTCTTTTACAAGTATAGTGAAATAGTGTTTACACAACTGGTGGGCTATTATGGACTTATTTAACTTGTTTAAAAGAGTATAGAGCCCATTATTTGCCCTGCTCATTTTACATTCATGATATAATCAGACTTATACTGAATTTCTTAACTTCCTTTCACCAACAAAGTCTAATTAATTGAGAAGGGAGGAGGATTTAAGAATAAAGATCTATTTTCTTTCAGAATTATTTATTTTGCAAGGAAGCATTAGTTCAGCTAATTCATTACTTTGAAATAGCCTATTATATAAAATCAATTGGATCTGTCTTTTATATTATTCAACATAAAGGAAACCTTTAAATATATCCGTATGCTCAAAACATGCTAAAAGAAAGGATAGATGCTAAAGAATGATATTATCAATTCTTTAGCTCATTTTGATCCCCTTGTCTTATTTCATGTATGATAATGAACCTGGTTCTACTGGTATGCAGCTTGATTCCTGAGAACATGAGTCCAATCAAACTAACATGTAAACCATGCATAGGTTTTCTTTTCAAACTAGGAATAAAATTAACGATAAAAAATAATAAAGTACTTGAAATTAAATGATCTTTCTTTCTCTTTATTCACATGCTTTATTTAATTCTGCTGAATATTGTTTATTATCCATCTAAAATAGACTTTTAGAATTTTTAACCATCTACTATGGTCACATGCTCACAATTAAATGTCAGAACCTAGACAAAGCATGAACCTTGCCCCAAAATGATGAGGGCTAACAGGTTCCTGTTTGCAGGGTTGCTTCCCTTATGCCTGTCTCTAGAGCATATACAGGCCCACATCCCTGATCTGCAGTTCAGAGATCCTAAGAGCTCTGAGAAGGGAAAGGTTTTTTAAAACAAATTTGGTGGGCCAATCAGAACTGAACAGATCTGATTCTATTTATAGTCTTTTTCTCATTTCATGTTAATATTCTCTCATTTTGCTGCAGAAATGTTGATGTGTTTGATTGTTGGGTACTTCCCCTGATGCCATTGGGGGTTTTATATAATATATGAGATAGCATTCTCAATATGTTCTATTTTTTAAATTCTCTAAAATTCTTCATTCTGCAACATCTGTGACTCTAATGTTTTTGGCAAAGGGATTATGACCTGTAAACATCAACAAACCTTGGAGTATTTACCTCATAAACAATATTCAGAAGAAAGAGAAAGACAGAATAAAGGAGCATTAGAACTCATTAAATAAGGAAAGATTGGAAAAAAAAAGATTATCAAGAGCAAAACCAGATGGAGGGTAAAATAAGTGGTTGACTCAGGTGAGTAAGTGCCATCATTGGACATGTTCCCCATTGCAGAGTACAGAATAGAACATCCTGACTCTTATTCTGGGCCCTTGTTTGTGAAGCGGCTAGGAGAAAACATTCTATGTGTTAGGAATTAGCTCTCCCACACACTGGAAAACAAATGACAATTGGAAGCACTTTTCAAAAAGAAAGAACAGAGGTATTGAGCAGAAATAGTAAAAGTAAGAAGGAATTGTACAGCTCTTCTAGAAGAACAAATTTACGGATTTTATTCTTTGGATATACAGAATTTATAAAGTAAAATAAACAGAGAGCACACTATTTCCCAAAATGCTTTATTTTGATAAGTCCGGTGTATTTTAGTTGAGTATGCATAGTAGCATTTCACCGCAATTACAATCTCATAAAGCAGGGCAAAATATATTGCACAAACATTGTGCCTCAAGTCAATGAGTCATAATAAAACATTGTCCAGATTGCTGCAATTAAAATTTACAGAAACATTTTGTTGAGTGTTGTTAGGTTTGTGGATTAATAAAATGAGCCTGTTTGTTTTAATTTTTCTTTAATAGGACTAACATTTTGATTTGAAGTTTCATAGATTTTTTTTCTTCTGCATAGATTTTGGATTGATAGTTGGCAGAAAGAAATCTCTTTGAAGCTTAAAAAAATACATTCTAAATACATTTTCTAAGAGACAATCCCCTTTACTCTTTTTTCCCCCCACATTCTCTCTGTTTTTCCCCCACTCCTATTTTCTCCCTAACTTCCTGTTAGTATTGCTGCGAGTAAGTGGAATGGCATGAAGGTGGCTGGTCACCTATGAGAAGGGCAACATGACATAGCAGTATAGTATAGTGTCAAGTTCTTACAGACCAGGCTTCCAATCTCTGCTCTCTCATTCACAAGCTGTGGAACTTGGAGCAGCATCATCTCTGAGGCCCAGTTTCTTTATTTGCAAGGTGAGATAATTGTACCAAGCTTACAAAACTGTTAGAAGGAGAGCTAATATGTTCTAGGGTTATTGCAGTAAGCACTGTATGTGTGTAGCAACAAGGGGACATTCCATTTCTTTTTTATTTTTGCATTTAACATTTTTTTATTAAAAGTTTAATATAGGTGTGTTGAATTACAATATTCCCACTTAATCAACCTTTTAGAATACCTAACCAATCTCCCATCAGTTTTTTTAACATTTATTTTTATTATTGAAAGTATTACAGATGTCCCCCGCCCCCGCCCTTTTTTTCCCCCATTGGCCCCCTACGCCCCACACCCACTCCTTCGAGGCCTTCACCACACTATTATCCTTTTTTTTTTTTTTTAGAGTATTTTTTCTTGAGCAGTCTATTTTACTCTATAGCAATAGAAGAACTGGAACAGGCAATGGTTCACTTGTTTTTCATTTGCTAATGGCATGGGTACTTTGAACATTTACTGTGGTTTCACATGAAAATAGAATGTGTCATAAAATTCTGAGATCACCTTGGTTGGGAACATTTGCTAGTGAAACTGTCTGAGTTACATTTAGGAGGCCTCAGTTTTAATATAGCTTCCATTCCCAGTTTTCATTAGAATATATTTATTCAAAGGCACTTACTGTACATCCAATAGAAGCCAAGTGATAAATGCATGTTGTTACCAGACTGGACTGAGCTCAGTAGTTGCCAGTGGAAAGACAACTCTGAAATGATTTTATGAGTGGAACTTCATTTTAAGCCAGCAATCAAAGACACACCAGGGATCATTGCCAGAGTAGTGTGTCCCTGAGCAAAGCATCTAATCTATCTTTATTAGGGGAAATTATGCATACACAGAGGTAGACTTTGTCATTGCATGTGTAGGTGGGAACATTTCAGTGCGTCATGGACATTCAGAAAACATGGCTATACATATATCGCACATTCAAAAATGGCAGAAAATCTCTGCTTCTTGGTGGAGATTTCAGTATTATAATCAGGGCATAACAAGGGAAGTTCATGAGGAAGTCATTGGAGGGTCCTTCGGTCTCAGGAGGTTTCAGCCCTCAGGGTATTTCAGCAGCTCATCTCCCGGTCCGGCAAAGCATCTTGGATTTGTTCCTGAAAAACAGTATTAGCATCAAGGTCAGGGGGTGTGTAGAATAGATAAACCTCTGTCTAGGTCTTGGTCCTTCTGCGAGACTTTCAACAAACTACAAGTCAGTATTACACAAATCTTATACATTTTAGAACAAGCATGTTAAACTCAAGGGCTAACATGGGACAAATAAACAAGGTTTAAGTTTCTGTGGGCCACAAAACCACAAAAGCTTCAATTTTCATAGAAACGTAGGTTTATTTTGATAGAGACGTGCTGAAGACAAAGGGCTGAAATAAATGAGTAATCATTAACATAAAATACCAGAATGTTTTAATAAAAATTAATATTTTCCTTGAACATTAACTTACCAGACTCTGAATAACTGTACAAATTAATAAGCATAACTCAAATAAGCCTATTTTTCTTGTTCTCCGAAAGCGAAATATTTCCTGTTGCTCACACCAAACAAGTCAGTCCAAGACTAATGACATGGCCTTCGGCTGCTAAAATATTCACTGCTAGTATTAGTGGAGAGAAATGGTGCGCCTGTGTATAAGGCACGTAAGGGAAATGAATGCAACACGATTATAGTGATCAGTCATTAGCGAACGTTGTAGTTCATTATTAATAATTATATATCACAGGATATTGTAAAATTAAGTTATGAAATTTTTATTTAAATGTTTCTTGTAAACCATTATATTGGCTGGGCCTCAAAAATATTCATTGTGGGCCGCATGCGGCCTGGGGGCCGCGAGTCTGACATGCTTGTTTTAGAGAGATCTAAGTGAGGCTACGGGTTCACTGAGGCAAAGTTATAAATTCTAAACAAAGGTTAATCTGTGCCACGTTACCCACTAGGCTGCATGTATAGGTTAGGTTACAATATGGCACCAGCTTCTGGGTAATTAATTGTTGAGTTGAGAAGACAGACATGGAAGCTAGGTAATAAAAATGCAATATATAAAATGCAGGGATAAAAAATATGCTGCAAAGATAAAAAGGACGGAGCCACTGTCTGAGAGAAAGGCTTCACAGAAAAGGTGGTGTTTGGAGGAATTCTTGAAGACTTGGCAGGAGTTTGTTGAGTGAAGAGGAGTGAAAGGACATCCTGGGAGTTAGATAGGGACAAAATGCAATTTTTAGACAACGGTTTGCGTAGCTCTGGCTTAGGGTGAACCACTGGCATAAGGGGAAGCTGAGAGACCACACTGAGGCAGAGGGGTTGTGAAGATGGTGTGTGTTCTGTTATTAAGCATGGGCTTGATCCGGGATGCAACAAGGAGCCAGGGCATCTCAATGCAGGGGAATGACATTGTCATTAGTGTCAGCATGGGATCCTGTTATAGAAAGAAGAGGTGAGTGGTAAGAGCAGGAGTCAGGAGTTAGCACTAATTTGAATATGCAGATTGGAGCAAGAGGGGAGGAAAACCACAAATCGGTAAGTAACAGTAGCCATGGGGAGGTGGGGAGTATTAGATTCCTGAGATATTTCTGGGGGCAGAATTGGCAGAATTTGGTGACTGTGGTAGCTCCCGGGGATGGACAGGATGGCTGTTATGTCTCTATTGCTCTGACTTGGGATACTAGGTAGATGGTGATTATTTAACTACAAAAACATTGTTACCATTTTGAAGTTCTTATTTGCGTCAGGTGTTGTGCTAGGTGATTTAAACACATTTAAAAATAAATTTATTCCTTGCACCGGCTTGTGGCTCAGTTGGTTGGAGTGTTATCCCATGCACCAAAGGGTTGTGGGTTCGATTCTGGTAAGGGCACATACCTAGGTTTCAGGTTTGATCTTCATTCAGGGAGCATGCGGGAGGCAACTGATGGATGATTCTCAAATCGATGTCTCTCTCTCTCTCTCTCTCTCTCTCTCTCTCTCTCTCTCTCTCTTCCTGTCTCTCTCCTTTCTCCTCTCTCCTCTCTCTCTAAAAAAAGAAAAAGAAAATCAATAAAAACATATCCTTGGGTGAAGATTAAAAAACATTCTTATCAATGACCTGTAGGGTAAAAAGCTTCTTTTTACAAATAAGGAAAGTAAGGCTCAGAGAAATTAAATAACATTTCCAGAGTCCACTTTTCCGCTTATTGGCAGAACTGACATTGAATGTGTGCTCTACTGTAATTCAAAGCCATGTTTTTAAGCCCCGAAAAGGAGATAGTAAATTTAACATTGGACATGTTGAGTTTGCAGTTGAGAGGTTTCCAAAATCATGAAGGGTGCTGACTATAACATGTACCTTTGTAGCTTCAATCTTTCTCGATGTGGATTCTTTGATTTGAGCCAGACATACATTCTTGATCACAGGCTCCATGCAATGGCCTCTTGGTTTGTGTTGCTCTCTCCCAATGTTACACCAGGTGCAGGGCTCTAAACTCCCAAATCCAGAAGGTGTGCCAGTGTCCTAACCAATTATGACAGCAAATAGTTTTGGAAAGTGATTCCTAAGGTTCTCAATTCCCCTTGATCCTTTTTCAGTCACATTATGGCTGAAATCTGATGCATTTTGAAACTATAAGTGTCTCTTCCCACTTTTTTTTATGGTACTGAGATTCAGATAGTACCCTAGTAATTAAAAAATTTTCCTTTTATAAACTGTTTTTTTCTCAATACCTTTTGTATCATCACTTCACAATATAGTTTCTGATGGCATTCTATAAATGTTTGTTTTATGAGTCAGGTACAAGAGTATTACAAGCCAGTTGTAGAAACATTGGAAACTAAACAATTATAGAACAAAACAAAATCATGCACACTGCTTAAAATAATAACTGTTGACATTTTATCTGTTTCCTTCCAGTCTTTTTAATGTGCATATATTTTTACCTAATTGTTATAATTTTTCACTTGTAATGAGGAATAATATCCCTCATTCTCAAACATCTTTGTAAACACCAGTTTTAATGTCTTCATGATAATTTATTTCCCCCATGCTACAGATGAGGAAATGGAGGCTTAGAGAACTTGAAAACTTCCCTAAATATGAAGCAAATTTGACTCTGTCTTATACACTATGTGACCTCTCAACTTGGCAAGGAAGATTCAAAGTTTGAACAAGTAACCATACTAGAGTGTAGCACGTGGAAAATTCTTTGGGAGAAGTTCAAAGGGCTGTAGGAGTTTGGAGGCAGGTGGGATCACGGAAGGTTTTATGGAGCAGGTTGTATATGAGATGGGTCTTAACGGAGGGGCGGTAATTTGACCTTACAAGCAGGGGACAGTATGAGCCAAGGAATGAGGATAGACAAGCTGAGAACCTATTTGGGAAAGCATTATCAATTTAATTTTGTTGGCCTTTGAGACTTTCAGAAGTTCTGGTGAGGGGTAAAGCTAAACAATTCAAGATTAGGAGAATTAAAGTTCAGATGCTTTGTAGATAGATGAGTAGGAAAGGAACTAAGTCTTAGGAAGCTTACTCTGGAAGCAAGGCCGGGGTTGAGTGAAGGGAAAAGGTGACAGAATGGTCTGATTCAGTGTATACTTATTGTGATGTGTGGATGTACCAGTTAGAATACAACAGATAGTTTCTAATATGATTGATTGGGAGAAGGATGGTGCTAAAAATGAGCATATTTGGGAAAGAAGGGTCCAGATTTGAAAGTGCTAAGTGTGAGCGGCCCAGCACTCAGGTAGGTCTTCAGGTGGGTGCTTCAGAGAGAGGGCAGGAGTAGATGTTTGGGAATTTGGTTGATGAGGGGTCATGGTTGATATTGATATTGAGAGGTGGTAGATATAAGTATGGGAATTGATGAAATTGTGGAGGAAGCAATTGTAGATAAATATCTTGCATTTTTTTCAGTGCTAACTACTCATTAAGCACTGTTCTAAGCATTTTACAGCTATTATCTCATTTAATCCTCATGATAGATACTATTATAGATACCTAGATATTATAGATGAAGAAATTGAGATCTAAGATCACACAGCTAGAAAGCATTAGATTAGATCTGGGATTTGACCTCACGCAGGCTGACTCTAAACCTGTGCTATTAGGCCCTACTTTATTCTAATTTTCAGACAAGAGAGGGAGAGAAGACAAATCTGAGAAATATCAACACTTAGAGGAGAAATCAGGAAGGAGTTAGCAGAGAGCAAAAAGGAACAGTTAGAGAAAGCATTAGAAAGAAGCCCAGACAGGCTGTGGCCAGGAGGATAGGTAGGCATAACATCAAATACTACAGACATTTTATGTTTGCTGAAAGAAACATCATTGCTGGTATGAAGTAGGTATCAGTAGAACACCAAGGCTGCAGCTACATAATTTCAAACAAGGTTTTGTTTAGTTACTTAGCCAGAAAGAAATATGGTTATTAAGAAACTAGTATTACCCAGCTGGTGTGGGTCAGTGGCTAAGCATTACCTATGAACCAGGAAGTCATGGTTCAATTCCCAGTCAGGGCACATTCCCGGGTTTCACTCTTGATCTCCAGTAGGGGGCGTGCAGGAGGCAGCGTATCAAAGATTCTCTCTCATCATTGATGTTCCTATCTCTCTCCCTCTCCCTCTCTGTGAAATCAATAAAAAATATATATCTTAAAAAAGAAAAAAGAAACTAAGACTTGGTTGGTTGATAATAGTCTGTATCTACACTTAAATATTCTTAGTTTTTTAGCACCAAGATTAATCAGTAATCAATGGAAATTTGATATAAGCATACCCTCTAATAATTTGGAATAGCTGGGGGAATAATTCATCTGAGGGCAAGAAAATTCTGACTCATATGCACTTTTCTGAAAAGAAATATGTGTGCTAATTTAGAGTGCGAACAAGAAAGAAAACTGTAACTGCAACTGGGTTAACAAAATTATGTCAAATTAAGCAAGTACTTGAAAGAAGGGTACAAATGTCTTATAATTATTATTTCAGTGGTTTAATGAATAAATTTGTAATTCCAAAACCACTTCCCTCAAGACTCTTCTCTAAATGTAATTTAATAAAAATTTATTGACCACTATTATAGATTTAAGCTATGCCAGACACAGAGAGTGCTATAAAAAGGGACATTTATTTATTTGTTGAATAAATATTTATTGAGAACTTACTCTGGCTTGGCACTGTGTTTGGCACTGAGGGTAAAATGGTCCCTGGCTTCCTGGAGCTTCTGGCCAGTGGGTGTGACAGGCATTGATTAAAAACAGATGGACTCAATTAAAAAAATTTTTTTAAACGGATCTGAGTGCCATGAATGACCTTTTGGAGCAAGATTTACCAATGAAGGAATAAAATAAAATGGCATGCAAAAATAAAGAATGGTTTTTATAGTAGTAATTTGTTTAGCAATATCTCTTTTTCATAGATAAAATAAACACTATTCCAAACACTAATAAAATTATTATCCTTTTAGTAAAAGGCAGAAGATTTATACGATCTGAAGAGAAACCAGAGTATATAATTTTGTCCTTTTAAATTAATGGAAATACAGTTTTACTTTTCATCTGCCTTTTATTCTTCTCTCTATCTCTCTCTCTCTCTCTCTCTCTCTCTCTGCATGTGAAGCTCTATAACTGTGATGCTGGGCTGTTGTCTGTAGATTTATTTTAGTGGCAAGAAGACAAATAAAACAGAGCAACAAATTGTATTAATAAATGAGGTTTAAACACCTCCATTTCAAGGCTGATTTGACTGTTTCGAGGGTTATGAATGGTGTGTGTGTGCAGTCTCCATCACTGCGCTAGGTGGATATATAAAGTAGCAGAGCTTAAGAAACTAGAAACACCAATCAGAAAGACTATATGCACCCCTATGTTCATAGCAGCACAATTCACCATAGCTTAGATTTGGAAACAGCCTAAGTGCCCATCAGCAGATGAATGGATTAAAAAACTGTGGTATATCTACACAATGGAATACTATGCTGCTATAAAAAAGAAGGAATTCTTACCATTTGCAACAGCATGGATGGAACTGGAGAGCATTATGCTAAGTGAAATAAGCCAGTCAGAGAAAGATAAATATCACATGATCTCACTCATTTATGGAATATAATGAACAACATAAACTGATGAACAAAAACAGATCCAGAGACAGGGAAGCATTGATCAGACTATCAAACCTCAGAGGGAAGGTAGGGGAGGGTGGGGGTAAGGGGAAGAGATCAACCAAAGGACTTGTATGCATGCATATGGGCCTAACCAATGGACACAGACAACAGGGGGGTGAGGGCATGAGTAGGGGGAGATTAGAGGGGTAATGGGGGGATAAGGACACATATGTAATACCTTAATCAATAATGAAATTAAAAAAAAATAAAGTAGCAGAGCTCGCTTTAGATACTTTTTAGTTTGAAATCTTTTAAGAGCAAGATCAGTATTTTCTGCAGTGTTAAAAAAAATCTCCTGAGTGACCACTCCGGTGCCAAGTCATCGTGGACAGTCAAGTTGTCAATTGACACTAATGTTGACTTCTAATGTTGGTTTGTACGGTGGGTTTGCCTATATATGAAATGTCAGAAGAGGTTCTGTTTTTCTGTGAAATTGAAAACATTTGACAGCTTACTTTTTATTTCATTTCCAAGTGCTTTTCACCCTTCACGCTGAGAGCCCGTGCCATGGCCCAGGACAGAACATGTGGCAGAAGTCTGGCCGGTCTTTTTCAGAGGAAAAGGTGTATTAGTTACATAGGAAGAAAGAGAGAATATCAGACATTGGAAATGGAGAAAAATTTAAAACTAGAGACCATTGTGCAGAGAAAAATGAACAACTTAGTTTATTCTGAGGTGTAAGTGGAAAATATATATAATTTCTAAAATTAATTAATTTTCCTTAGAAAATGTTGAGATAGGCAACTTTTTTTCCACAAAAAAACATTTAAAATGTAAAGTTTTTGTTTATTTTACATGATGTGGGCAAGAAAAAAGAAAAGAAGTAAGAAACGTCTATGACAGAGGAGTATTGAAAAGAATAGTTCAGCTCTAACTGGTTTGGCTCAGTGGATAGAGTGTCGGCCTGAGGACTGAAGAGTCCCAGGTTTGATTCCAGTCAAGGGCATGTACCTTGGTTGTGGGCACATCTCTAGTAGGGGGCGTGCAGGAGGCAGCTGATCGATGTTTCTAACTCTCTATCCCTCTCCCTTCCTCTCTGTAAAAAATCAATAAAATATATTTAAAAAAAGAAAAGAAAATAGTAGTTCAGCCCAGACAGTGTGGCTCAGTGGTTTTGCACTGGCCTCTGAACCAGGAGGTCAAGGTTTGATTCCCGGTCAGGGTACATGCCCTGATTGTGGGATCAATCCCTAGTAGGGGGCAAGCAAGGAAGCAGCAGATCTATGTTTCTCTCTCATTGACATTTCTATCTCTCTACCCCTCTCCTTTTCTCTCTCTAAAATCAATTATGTGTATATATATATGAGAATAGTTCATTAGGTAGTAAATTTAGAATAATTTAAAAAAATAATATTTAGTTACTATCTCTGGTTAGAACATAGTTCTTATGCCCACTTACTGACCAGAGGTATAGGATGGCTTTATATAAGAATCAAAGTTTTTGAAGTCCTAGAGGATAGTAAAAAACAAAGCAAAGCAAAACAAAACCAAATCAAAAAACCAAACACCAAAATCCAAAAAAAGTGGTGACTAAAACATTTCGGTGAAATTTCACATGTCCTGTAATTTATTCCACTATGGGCTATTTCACGTAGGTTCTAGGTTCTAGGATGAAGAAATAGATTGTTTTCATTCTATAGAAAATTCTTATGAAAGAATGGGAGCTGTTCCCTGATTTGTAATTTCAATTCTTATATATATTAACTATAATAACCCCCCTCACTGTTTTGCATTATGCATATCACACATATCCCCAAAGAGAAGCAAGAATGGAAATCCTTGAGAGAAAAAGAGCAGTATGTTTCTGTGGTTTAAATTTTAGTTTGATGTATAAACTAAACTTAGTGAGGCACTATAAAAGGAATGTGTTTGCCTAATGGGTTATATATATTTATGTATGTGTATGTATATATACAGAGAGAGAGAGAGAGAGAGAGAGAGAGTATTGGACATTAAGAGACCAACTATTTTGTGTGCTATAATAGATTTTGTTTCATAAACAAGTATTTAAAATTTAAAATTGATCTATTTAAGTGCCCAAAGCCTTAAGGCTTTAATTATATTTAGGAGGTTAATTAACATCTATTCTTGGCCTATCAAAACAATCTCTTCATCCTTTTCGCTTACTCAACAAGTAGTTATTGTGTGCCTGCTAGGGCAGGATGCTGTTCTTGGTTCTGGAGACACAGCAGGTAAACAAAACAGACAAAATGCTTTCCCTTTACATTCCAGAGAGAGTTTACATTCTAGAGAAGCAGGCAATTAACAAACAGACAACTAAAACATATAGAATGTCATGTGACAATTAGCTAAAATAAAGCAGAGATGGGAGGTAAGGGGTGTGAGGGTAGGGAGGGTGAATGAGTCATGAGTAGAATGTCCTGAGGAGGGTTCACTGAGAGGTGACATCGAGTGAAGACCTGAAGGAAGGCGGAGAGTGGGACGCCCAAGCATCTGCTGAGAGGAGCTTTCCAGGCAGAAGAAATGACAAATGTAAAGGCCCCTGAGTGGGCAGGAGCAGGCCTGCCATGTTGGAGGGACAGCAAGGATGCCAGGGCAGCTCAAGGGCACTGGGGAGAGAGGAGGGCCTCAGAGTGGTCATTGTAAGGGCTTCAGATGTTACTTCGAGGGATGGGGAGCCACTGGAAGGTTTGAGCAAAGGAGCAAGTTGGTCTAATTGTTGTTAGAATGACTCTGTCTGCGAGGTGGGGAAGAGATGAATTATGAAGGGGTTAAGTGAAAGGGCCAGGCTACTGTAAACCAAGTGTGGCTTGGCCAGGGTGGCAGTGGAGGGGACAAGTGGCTGGATTAGGGACTGGATTCTGGATATGTGCTGAGAATAAAGCTGACAGAATTTGCTGATGGATTGGATGTGGGATTTGTGAGAAGGAGGGAGCAATCAAGGAAGAATTCAAGGTTTTTGACCTGAGCAACTGCAAGGATGGAAACTGCCATTCATTGAGAGGGAAAGACTGAGGGAAGAAAAGGTTTGAGGGGAAAGAGAAGAAGGTTGGAACTGGACATGTTAATTTTGAGAGCATAGTGTATGTTTGAATGGAAACACTGAAAATGTAGTTGAATATATATGTCTGGGACTCAGAGGAGAGCTCCAGGCTGGAAATTAAAACTTGGTAAGCGTTAGAATGTAGGAAGTGTTCAAAGCCGTAAGGCATTCTGAGATCATGAAGAGAGTGAGTTCATACAGAAAAGAGATCCAAAGGCTGAGCCCGAAGAGCTCTGAAGACTGCCCTGCAAAACGTCACATGTAGACCAATGGTTCCCAATGCCTTTCACCCCATGGCACACAGAAGGTAATCACTAAAATTTTGTGCCACACCAAAAAATATATAGTTTTGCTGATCTGACCAAAAAGTAGGTATAATTTTGATTCATTCACACCAGACAGGTATTGTTGTGTTGGCTGTTGTCACTTTTTGTATCTGACAATCTAAGGGAAAGGAGGTCAGTGCCTCTGACTAAATAGTCAGGTATTGCCTGTTTTAAAAACTCTTGCAGCACAGCAGTGTGCCGCGGCACACCAGCTGAAAATCGCTGGTGTAGAGAGCATGGGCCCTGGAAACATTTGCAGCAAAGTTAGGAAGGCCAGGGAGGCAGGAGGAAAATCAGGAGAGTGGTGTTCTGGAAACTATGGGAAGAAGTGTTTCAAGTGGGAATGAGTGATCAACAGTAAAATATGCTTCTAATTGACTTAAGATGTAGAGAGAGAATTGTCTATTGGGTTTAGCCGCGTGCAGGTCATTACTAATCTTTACAAGAACAATTTTGATGAAGTGATGGGAACAGAGTGTACTTGGAATGAATTCAATTAATCTATTTGAAATAGACACAGAAATAATCTAATCTGTTTGAAAATATCTGAGACAAAACACTCAAAAATATTCTGTATGCGAAGACTTAAAACACACTTCCAGATACTGAGACAAAAAACAGCTGACGTATTCAGCACCTACTTGTGCCAGGCACTGTGCAAGTGCGTTAGATGCTCGATTTTATCTGACTTCCACAATAAATCTATGAATTAGGTGCTGTGATGTTCATTTTTAAAAGTGAGGAAGGTGAAGTTTGCATCATTGAAAGGGCTTTTCTAAAGTCATGTAACGTGAGTAAGTGGTAAAGCTGAGGTATGGGAAGTATTTTCATGATACTCTTAATCTGAAAAATCATTTTGTTTCCAAGGTGTAGCTATTGTTTTTGGGAATTAGTAGACTCTTTCTTTAGAAACTAAATAATTTTGGTCATTCTGTTTATGTCATGTGTCTTTATTTTTCCCAGCACTTCTACAACATCGAAATTATAACCAGTTGCTTTAATAATTATTTGCTTTTTGGATGTGGACAATTACCAAAAATATTTCAATTTATTTAGATTAACCTGGTCAATCATGTTAAAATGTAAGTAAAGAGAATGTAATTTTCTAGAATGATTTCTGTCTTTTTCATAGAGGTTTATTTTGAGGAAGTAGATTAAACTTTTAGAAGTACATTCTTAAAATAACCATATGAGAAGCCACTGAGCATTGCACATGCTCACTTCATGTCTACAGCCTCTCTGTGAGGTGGACATTATCATCACCTGCATTTTTCAACTGGGGAACCAGAGGCTTGGAGAAGTTGAGTAAATCGCCCAAAGTCACAGAGCTTGTTAAGTGGTGGAGTAAGGCTTGACCTCTGTAGCCTCTGAAATTACATTCCACGTTCTTTCCACTACAACATGCATATAAATTTAGTTAATTCCAAGGCTCAGCTGGAAATATTACATCTTTCCTCATCTGTGTAAAATTGATTAACCTCATTTGATGCACCATTGTAACTCTAACAGCTGGTGCAACAGGGGCCTGCAATTTTAGGAAGCACGTATACATTTTTTAAATTAGACCTATTTTCTCTGGGAAACATGTCTATGAGTTGATTTTTTCCCCTCTATTAGATTGGCTCTATATACCCCCAGAGAGGGAAAAGCAGCATTACTTTTGTTTGGTTCTGCTTTTAGTAATTATTGATCCTTTTGGAGGATGTAGCTGGGATTGCTGTTGGTAGACACCTGGAGTGAACACATCCTGCTGAGATGTGTAAGTGGATCAATGTAGGTTTGTTTAAAGAGATGAATATTCATATCAACTTTTCAATCATTTGGGGAGGGATCAGAAAGGAGAAAACTCAACTATCCTTTATTTTCTCTCAAGAAATATTCTTTTTCTAAAGATACTCTTTTCTGAAGATAATTCTTTTCTGTCCTCATGGGATGCACAACTGGGTGCAAGGAGTGGGTAAAGCTATCATTTGAGCTCCCTCTGCTGGTGGTGAGTGATGCTTTTAGCAGAACAAGTATTGCTGACTGACAGGGATGAAACAAAACCTTGACCATTGCTGCCCATTCCCTGTGGTAAAAGGTAGGAACCACATGCTTTTTTTAGTAAACAATTTTCAACAGCCATATTGAGCTATAATCTACATGCCATAACATTCCTCTCTTTAAAGTTTACAATTCAATAATTTTTAGTATATTTATAGAGTTGCACAGACATCACTGTAATCTAATTTGAGAATGTTTTCATCACCCCTCCTCTCACAAATAAACCTTTCATCCATTAGCTATCATTCCTCATTCCACTCTCCCTTGCTCCTAGTCCCTGGCAACCACTAATTTTCTTCTTGTTTCTATAGATTTACCTATTTTGGACATTTTGTATAATTGGGATTATACAATACATGGCCAATATGTGACTGCCTTATTACACTTAGCATACTGTTTTGGACTGCCCCCATATTGTAACATGTACCAATATTTCATGGCTTTTTATTGCTGAACAATATTCCATTCTTTATAGACACACTACATCTTATTTATCTATTCATTAATTGATGGATATTTGGGTTGTTGGTCCCACTTTTTGGTTGTTGTTTCTACTTTTTTGGCACTATGAACATAAGTGTCTAAGCTTTTATGTGAATATGTGCTTTCAGTTATCTTGGGTATATACTTAAGAGTGGTATTGTTGGGTCATATCTATGTGTAACATTTTGAGGAATTGCCAAGTTGTTTTCCAAAGGGGTGTACCATTTCACATTCTTACACACATGTTCTGGATAGATTTTAAAAGTAGTACTTAAGAGAAAAAGAGCATACATTTAATAAATGTCCTTATACTTATTCTTCTGTTTTACTTAAGTACTTTTACATTGCCTCCAGTTACTTTTTTTACTGTTGTTCAATCTATCACTCCTTCTCCAGTACTACTGTGAAAATCTCTCTAGTTTCCACCCGTGTAAAGATGGATGATGAGATCATGTCCAAGCTTCCATTCAGCTCAAAAATATTAAATTAAATTGACCGCCCGGGACCCCCCCCCTCCCCCCCCCCGCCCCACACACATACAAACTACAAGGTACACAAGGTACTCTGTCTTGATTGTTAGCTTCCTCAATGACATTGCTGTAAAATTCCTTCTGGAGAAGTATATCACAATGGCTGAGAGTACTGCCTCTGGCGTCAGACTAGACTATCTGGGTTTAGATCCTTGGTCCACCACTTTTTCATTGCATAGCCTTGGGCAAGGACTTAATATTCGAAGTCTCATGTATGAATAATAATAGTAGTAATCGAATGGGGTTGTTATGGGGATTAAATGAGACAAAGTGCTTCACACAGGGCCAGGTACATACATAGGGAGCACTCAGTAAATATCAAATATTTTGATGCGTTGACTTGGCAGTGGAACCATAAATAAGTCTGTAGATATAGTTCCTGGATGAGGAAGGGACTTCATTAAATAGGGGCCTTTAGGAAGCAAGAAAAGGAAAAGATTGCACTGATGCCCACATATGCAGAATCTTCAATCTATACCTCTATCTTCAGAAACAAAGTGCTCAACCTTGGCAAAAATTTTGTGGCATTAAAGGGCTGAAAAATAGAATAAAATAAAGATTTTGAATTTCTTATTATCACTCCAGAAACTTTTGTGGAGGCCATTTACACTATTTAAAATCTCATAAAAGCCACGGCACCTGTCTACATAAAATGTTCTTATGTGTATATACCCCAAATTTGCATAAACTTTCAGGGTAGTTATGTACTGATGCAGTGAAGGCTGTGGAAGTTCATGTTAATGGGTGCTGCACAAGAATGAAGGATTATTTATTTATGTAACCCCCCTTCAGGCATTCTGAAATTCTTTGTTTCTACTTAAAATATTTTTACTCTCATTCTCAGAAAACTCAGGAAAAATGCACGTTAATCACTGTGCTTGAACTATTAAAATAGCCAATTCATTTTTTCCCCCTCACAGTTTTTAAGAAAGATTATACTCATGGGATTTAGGGAAAGATAGTATGAGTCTTAAGTTCTTGGCATAACAGACACAAAAAGAAAATGATACTCCGAAAACAACGCTTGGCTCCCAAGAAGGTAAAGATTCTTGAGCTCAACTGTGAGGATGCTAGGCCTGTGTTTGTGAAAACCCTGAGCATTTTGTATATGGAAGCTAAGATGCAGAATGGAGAACATGATGGCCTTTTCCCCATTCTGGAATAGATGCGGGAGGCAACACTGCGGGAAGGACTGTGGTCCCTTCTGAGGGGTTCCAGAGCCTCAGGATCTGTGCGTAGTCCAAAATCTTCTGCCAGATCTTGGAGTCCTGTCAGATTCTCTGGGACAATGAAGACAGATGAGGTGGAAAGGCCTAGTCTTTGAGGTTCCTTCCTTGTTGGCTGAAGAGTTCCTATTTTATATCTAAAAGTTGCAATACGACAGTGAGATTAGTTAGGGAATAAAGACACATTTAGATTTTTATGTAGATGTTCACAGATGAGGATGATACCTCCAGATTTCCCCTCTGTCACTCCCTTCTCTCTGACCGCCACTCTATTACCTGCTTAATTCTTCTCTGCTTGCTTCCTGCCCCCACCCCCCCTCTCCTTTTCCCAGACCTGCTGTATGATGTGAGATCTGCCAGTCCTATATCTAGGACTTCTGATTGCTGTCACTGTCTAGTGTTGTTCTCCAAAAGGTGTGGCCAACTTTTAGGTCTTCACTCTCTTACCTAATTTTAAAATGAAATTGTAAATTCTAAGAAGCTGAATCTCCAATATGGGAACTGATTGAAAACACTGTATAATCATTTATGAATTGGAATCTTTTTTATGGCTAAATTTACTCTCAGGAAATGGAAAATTATAAACTGTAGCTCTAACTGCTACTGTGAATGAGATGATAACCAAATATTTTATTTTATTTTTTCATGAGGGCTCTTTGGACCTGTAATGCAAGAGGTATTTCAAAGTTTGGATCGCCCTTAAAAAGAAAATGCCAAGTATGTTAAATTGTGCAATTAGTTTTCAATGTGGAAGAATGACTCTCAGATTCAATGAACTAACACAATTCTTCAGAGCTCTGAAGTGTATTTGCAGTTAAGACACCGTGCTTGCTGTGCACTGGCTGATTCTTTCTCCTGGAAAGCTTTGTTTCTCTGTGAAACCGAAAATCCTGCCATTCCTCTGGACTCACAAAACCCTGTTGATTCAAACAGAGTTCCCAGAGGTGGAGCAACAGCAAAACCAAGAGACTCAATTTACTGAGCTTGAGTTACAGGAAGCATATTTAATAGCAGACAGTTCCTGTTTTCATTCTAAGTTTCTACAAAATCAGATTGTCTTTAAATAGATGCTGCTGCCATTGGGACACGGTTCAGTTTCACTTCCCTGAAGAAATAAAGAGTTTTGTAAAAATTCATTCTACCTGGGCCTCATATATAATGGGCCCGAGTCAAGCCAAAAGGATCAAGATGGATATCATGCTAAAACAGTGATAGAATAACAACACTGCAGATGTGAGACACTTCCTTTTTTAGACTCTTCAATGTAGCCCTCAATAGTCAGGGGATAATTGCTGGTGAATGGATGTGAAAAGGGATTGTGTTTGAAAGCAATCCCATTTTGACTGTTCTGAAAGCATAATACAAGTTGGTATTAAAGATTTCTGGGGAAAGAAAGGAGGGGAAGTAGTTTGAGAAAGCTATCACTAAAGATGGATCTCATTGTTTGAAAGGATCGTGGATTTGGCAGGATTCCTGGAGGTCTGTCTTGAAAGAGATGAACTCTGACCAAACAGTAATAATGTTAATGCTAATGATGATGATGGCTAGTATTTATTGAACACAGAGTATGTATTACAGGTCCTATGCTTTACATTTGCTATATATGTTTGGATTAATGTCTCCAGCCTGGATGGCTGCATAGTGTGATGGTTAAGGGAAGGTACAGGGTTTTAGTTCTTCTCCCACCATTAATTAATTAACCTCAGGTTATCTCTGAGTCTTGATTTCTTAATCTGTAAGAAGGCACAGTAAGGCCTCATTCGTTTTTGTGAGGAGCAGAGACAAGCAACCCTGCAACGTGAACACAGTGAGATGTGGATGGAGAGCACTGGGAGCAGTTCACGGGAGGATTTTCTGCTCTCCTAGGACTTTGGGGATGCAGGACTTCCGGGGGAGCTTCCTCTAGGTGGAGGCCTGGCATATGGATGGGAACAAGGCAGGAGAAAGTAAGGGGAGGGTGTGCTAGATTGAAGGATCAACGTGTTCTTGGGGCATCACATTATTGAACATCTGCAAAGGCAGGGAGAGGGAATGTTGAGGGACATGCTGGAGAAAAAAGCAAGCCCCATTCCTAGGGGCCTTGAATGGCATTTGAGAAAGCCTGAACTTTCTACTTAGGTCAGAGGGGAGCTATTGAAGAGCTTTAAGTAGGAGAGGAACATAATTAGATTTGCTTTTTGTGACATTCACTCTCTGAGATTAAAGATACTATCTGTGACTTCCTTGAACCCACACTTGAGCAAATCCATGACCTTGGCCTCTTTAGTTTTGGAACTGTCATCAAATAAGCTAACAAGTGTTTGACTCTGGCTGTTCTGATTTCTGTTATAGCCTCTTATTGCCCTGAATTGTCTTCTTTTCTGTTTTTTTTGTTGTTGTTGTTGCTGTTTATTTTTTTTTTTAATTGATGCTGAGAGAGAGAGAGAGAGAGAGAGAGAGAGGATGGGGGAAGGAGAGAGAGAGAAATATCTATGTTAGAGCGAAACATTGATCTGCTGCCTCTTGCACAACTTCTATAGGGGATTGAGCCCACAACCCACGCATATGCCCTGAGAACCGAGCTGGCAACCTTCCAGTGCATAGGATGCCAAATCAACTGACCCACAGCAACTGAGCCACTCCAGCCAGCGCTGGATCGTTTTCATACCGGAGGTAAGTGGGGTGGTTCAGAGTGTGGAACTGAGCATCTGAACTACCCACTTATCTCAGGTGGGCCACATGAATACATTTTTTTCCTTGTGCTGCCTATTATTTGTGAATTATATACTTAATATATTAAATGTAGCTAAATTAAATCTTGGGATGACTTTCAACTGCTTTCTTCTGGATTGCAACCATTTACTGAGAATTTGTTAAGCAAAACACACCATTTTTCAATGTTAATCTAAGTAAAAAAAGAGTAAAGAACATTTGCAGATATCCTGTCTCTTCTTACTCCCACCCTGACTGCTTCTTATATGAATCTAATTGCATAAGTAATATATTTTAGGGGGGGGGAGGGTTATTAGCACTTCTGCTCACTTTGAATAAAAAATTAACTATTTTATGACTATAATCTTATATTCCCAGAAGGGTCCAAGAAAATAATCTTTTAAAATAAAATTAGATAATAGTGTGTTTCTAGGTTATGTTTTATGAAATGATTAGCAACTACTATTTTATAAAATACTTATCAGAATAGCAACACCTGCACAGTTGCAAGATTAAAGTTAGAGATGACAAAAATGAAAGGTCACATTGGATTGTTTGGATTCTTATTAGAACTCCTTATGTTCTAGTCTTGCAATAAAATTCAAAAGTTGTTCAGATATTCACAAATAATAATATACATAGCATCCACAGGGTAAATAATTACAATTTAATTTTAAGAGAAGTTAAATGTCAGAGGACTGTGATAAAACATTTATTGGAAAATTTAAACATTTTTTAAGAAAGAAAAATATGTATAATGGAAATCAAATATATTTGCTTTGAGTTGTTTGTGAAGTGACTTAGCACTCTTGGAGGATTTCATGTTTCACTAAGCTGTTAAATCCCATCTGGTGTTTGTAAAGTCTTTTACTATCTCCTGCTGGGACAGGCAGATATTGGTTTGCATGACTGTGTGCTCCCAAAGTATTTTTAAAAAGTATCTTGTGGATTTCTACCAACTGTAGCAGGATGATAGAAGACCACATTTCCATTATAATGCCTTCAGGAATGGAGACAAATGTCATCAGGTCACAAAAGATCCATCAGTTTTACACTGTGTGACATTTGGGCAGGAATGTGCATGATTAGTGGTTTTTAAAAGTTGTTTGGAATTCAGCATTCTGTGTAGATATTAGTTGAAGAATATTTATAGGTTCTGAGTCAGTGAGATGCAATTTGTTCCTCCATGGAACTCATTCTAGACTGTGTGGAATATTGCCTTGAGCCTTCGTCGCTCCAATATATTTCTTGGAAGTATCATTATTGTCCATAAACAGGTTGTTCTGTTTCCTTGACTGATTTTTATTGTATTATGACTGCCCTAAATCTGTGGAAATCAACAAGATCTTTGTAGGAAGATAAAATTACTTAATTCAGCAAGAATTTATTTAAAAATTCCATGGTCAAGGCAGTCTGATAGTCAATGGGAGAAATAGAAACAATTAGACATGATCTCTACCTTCAAACAACTTAGAGTCTAGGTAGAGAGAATCAGATAAAAAAAGATGGCAAGCTAAGTTTCAAAAAATGAAACATAATAAAGATGTTATACTAACACTGATAAAGGAGTGATTAGATTTGATTAGGGATTTAAAAAAGCACTATGAAATAAAACAGGCCTTGAAAAATAAATGTAATTTTAATTTAAAGGATTTGGTAGATAGGGGTCAGTGTATGTAAAATAAGTAGTAAATTATAAAAAATGATTATATTCCAAGATAAACTCAGTAAAAGTCAGAATGCAGTGAAAAGAATTTGCAGTGGACACCTGAATTTAATCTTGGAAGTAACAGTTTAAATTGAGGCAACGCTCAACTAACATTTATGGAGTACTTATAGTGTCTCAGACACTGTCTTAAGTGCTGAGTAACAATGCTAAATGTAACAGGCAGGTTATCTAACAAAGTTTTAGTGCGAGGAGAGAGGAAGAAGTAAAAACAAAAAATAAATGAGAAAAAGAATATTGCAAGTAGTAATTAGTACTGTCATAAAATAAAACTGGAAGTTGTGATAAGAAGATGAGAGTGGGCTGCTATTCTTGTCATGAGGAAAGGCCCATCTGAGGAGTGACATCCAACTGAGACCTGAATGACAATGAACTTCCCATGTGAAGATCTGCATGAAGAGTTCCAGAACAAAAGAAGGAACCATAAGAACCTATTTCTATGAGAGTGTTCTAGGAATAGAAATAGGTTTTTATGGTTAGAGAGAGAGAGAGAGAGAGAGAGAGAGAGAGAGAGAGAGAGGAGACATGAGCTTGAAATTAGAGTTCTTGGCAGACCATCCAGAGTTTTGTCTACAGGGTAAAATAATTTTGATTATATTTTAAGTCTAATGGGGGATTATTGGTGTGTTTAAACCAGTTTGTTTTATCATTATATTTTACAAAGATCACTTTGGCTGGGTTGGAGTATGGGGTGAGCAAGTGTGGAAACAGGTCAATGCGTTAGGAGGCTCTAACAGGCCAGGGCAGGGGTTCTAGTTTAGGTAAAACAGGGAATGCTTCTCTGACAGGTGCCATCTGACCTGTGTGAGCGAGAGAGCCATCCATTGGAACACGTGGAGCAGCAGAGGAAACTGTGTAGGAAAAGCCCAAAGCTGGGAGCAAGTATGGCATTTTCAAGTAGCAGCATGGAGGCCAGTCTAGAGTGGGAAGAGCAAGAAGATGGTTTTGAGAGAAAGCCAAGGGCCATATTAAGAGCTTATAAACTAAGATAAGGTGTTGGCATTTATTTGGAATGTGAACAAAAAATTAATGGGGAGTTTAAATGTGGAAATGACATGATTTAACATGATTTTTGGCTATAACGGACAGGAGAGGAAGCAGAGTATTGGTTATAAGGCAATATAGTAGTGGCGTAGCAAGGCGATGGTTTATGAAGGATGGGTTCAGAGTGGTGGCTGTGGAGGTAGTGAGAAATGATTGGATTTGGAATGCATATTAGAGGTATACCCAGTAGAATTTGCTAGTGGTTTGGGTATGGGATGTGATAGAAAGAGAAGGAAACTCTAGATTTGGGGTCTGAGTCATAGAGTAAATGGTGGTGTAGTTTACTGAGGTGGACAACTCTGAGGAGGGTAATCAAGAACTCAGTTTATGCTTGTTACTTCAGATATTCAAGTATTGGTGTCAAGAAGGCAGTTGGCTGTAAAATTTTTAGTTTAGGGAAGAAGTCAGGACTGGAGACAAATTTGGAAGTCATCAATTAATGTAGGTGATATTTGATAAGATCCCCTACAGAAGGAGCATAAAAGGAGAAGCAGTCTGAGAACTGAGGCCTGAGGCATTCCAATGTTTAGCGATCAGGAGGGAAAGGAACAAGCAGAGGCCCTGCAAGGTGAAAGGAGAATCAGGAGATTGAAGTGGGAGATGCGGGTTTAAGAGGAAGAGATGGTCAGTCCACCGTGTTGAATATCTGTAAGAAGTCGTGAGGACTGAGAACTAACCGAGAATTGGCAATACAGAAGTCACCAATGATCTTCACAATAGCAAATGCAAACATCATCCTTCTATGCCTCACTCCCCAGACTTCAGAAGAGACAGTAGGATGTAAATTGGGTGGAAGGTAGAGTGGCAGCCAGGTCCTAACTAAAGAACTAGTAATGGGCCTAGTGATCCTAATCTTAGGGCTGGACTGAGGAAAGGGAAGTAGGTAGAGGAAGTATCATTGGTTGGTTAGGGAGTAAATATGTTGAAGTGATTCCTCCCTTTATCTATATTTTTCTGTTTCTCAAAATCTGATCAATGTTGTTTCTAAACATGTATGGAACTGATTCATCTTTTGCTTTCACAGGGTTTCTTCCAATAGCTTTGCTTTATAATCTCCTGTTAATCCATTACTTGCTTTCAAAAAGTGGTTAATTGTAGTCACATTTGGGAAACGTGATGAAGAAGCAGTTGGTTTCCCTGCTCCCTCTGATTTGGAGGCGATTTTTATGGATTGAGAAGAGGAATGAAATGAATTATGTGTTAAAAGGGCCCAGGATTAGGAGTCAGGCACATTGAGTTTTAGATGTTCCCAACTCTGCCAACTAAAAGTAGAAAATGCACACTGAGAATAGTTTAAAAATAAGGAAAATGTATTATAACATAAGAAAAAGATTTTGAGTTAGGGTGGCTCCAGATTTAGTTAATAATATTTATTACCTCCTAGGATTATTCTGATTATCCGATGAGGTAATGAAGTTATTATCCCTATTTTATAGATGTGTCAGCCGAGAAGCAGAAAGGTTAATTCATTTGTTCATGGTCAAAAAGTCAGTAAAATAACATGGCACATTTTACTCTTATACTGCAGACCATACTCTTAGTTGTCCTATTGCCTCCTTTGCTGCTCAGTTGGATATTTTCAATGACATTGTGTGCTTTGTTTACTGATATCAACATTAAGTGAAAAATGGATGTAAACTAGACTTAATTGTGGTAATTGTGGTGATTATTTTGCAATATGTACATTGAGTCATTGCATTCTATGCCTGAAACAAACATAATGCTATATGTCAGTTATACCTCAATAAAAAACAATTAGTGGAAAACCATGTGGAAACTTGAAAACTAATAATCACAGGTTGACTACCAAGTGTCAGACTGTGGTAGCAGAGAACCCACCCGTGATCTTATGCACTAGAAAGGTTTATGTTTTTAACATGTAGTGAGAGCTTTGGACACTAGAGGACACTTTGCAGAATACATCCTTCAGGACATGGCAAGTGCCTTTGTTATTGTCATAATTAGCTAGTTAATATTATAAAGGAAAGAAAGCAAAGGGAAGTCAGACATATGAGCATAGGCACTTGGGAAGGTTCATCATGGAGCTACAGCTTCACACAGCACTGTTCCTCCAAGGGGATTAACACTCCTTCCCCCATTGGGTACTGGATTGTTGCAGGAGGAGGAGGAGATGGGCACATGCGCAGTAAAAGTCAGGTGGCACAGGGGAAGTGCTTTCCTGTCAGTCTAGCCTGGGGAACAATGGATTGGCTTGGGGGTGGACCCCATCAGAACAGGTGAAATCTTGGAAATTTAATTGGTTATTTTGAAGACGCTCCTGGTTAAAATCCCCAGACAAAGATTTCCCTTCTCTTGTTCTCTCTTGCTCCACAACCCACGCTGTCCATGTATTGCCACCTTTTCTTTCTGTAACCGTGCGGACTCCACACGCAGGATGCTGGGCTTGGCTGTACTTTAATATGGAGCAGAAACGAAGGGCAGTGGCCTTCATTCTGGCCCTGAATGAAGACAAGATTGGACTTCTTCCATGGGGAGATGGATGGAGGTGGGACATTGGAAACCCAGGGTTTATTTCCAAACCAATAAATATTACTCATCCTCCTGTGAGAGTTTCAGGAAATTCTTTTCCTTATGACAGCCCAAGAACTCCACTGCCACTGATAACACCTTCACTAGGCTTAAGTCTTCAGGCAGAACCATGATTTATGGCCTTAGAAAAGAGGGTCTTCTGACTACTGCTAAGGCTCTGAGTCATAGAGTCCTAGTGTCTACGCTGGGGTTCTACCTTTGTCTAAGGCATGCTCCCTGAATAAGCTTCCTCAGCCCTTTAGGACTTCTCTTTACCCAAAGTACCTATCCTGTCAGTCATGCACCAAATATACTTTCTAATTAGGCTAAATGTACCCACCTCCCCATTGGCCCATTTGTTTCAGGTAACTGCTGATGTTCTGAATCTAGTTCAATTGAATTATTTTCATTCATTCTTTTGATCCTGTTTTGAGTAGTCGTAATTATTTAACTACTAGAGGCCTGGTGCAAGGATCCTCACACTGGTGGGGTCCCTCCGTCTGGCCTGCAGGGATTGGGCCGAAACCGTCAGTCTGACATCCCCTGAGATGCCCCAGAGTGTGAGAGGGCACTCTACAAAGTTGCTGTCGCTGGGCATCTTCCTTTGAGCATCTGCCCCCTGGTGATCATTGTGTGTCATAGCTACTGGTCGCTTAGGCATATATATGAAAAAAAAACCAACAAAAAACTAGGATTGGCTAGTGTTTGTTTTTTGTTCTTTCTTTCCTACAAGTCTAGGTTTATCTATATTGATATTAGTAAAATTTAAAAAAAAAATTTTTTTTTTTAACAAAGTCCCCAACACATTTGGGAGCTTAAAAAAGCCATTTAATGATCAAATTGATTACTATTCATAGTTGAAATTCAATAAGACAAATTATAAACAAGAATTACAAAGTTTTCTCGATAATAGACTTCATTCCATTTATAGGTTCAGAAATATACTTGCCATAGTCGTTAGGTAGATGAAGGCAGGGAGACAATAGAAGTGGGCGTACTGCTGTGGGTGGAGGGAGACGTGAGGTGCCCTGGGCAGGATGAGGAACAGACATGCTTTTTTCAGCCTTGTACCTGGGTCAGACCGGAAGAAGGAAATTCTCAGGTCAAATGTAAGGTTTTAAAATAAATTAACCTTCTTTTTGTTAAAATTTTCTGCAGTTTTATATTTTGAAGAATAGAGATAGGGTGTCTGTGAAGTTAATAATTGGGACACTTTGTGAAGATAAAAGCATAATTTTAAAAGTATATTTATAATTTTTGAAATCTTTAGATACCAATTACAGTAGATATTATTTTTTCTTTTAAGTTCATTCATTAAATAGGACAGTATTACACCTTTGTTCGTAATTCCATTTGTTTACAAAGGGGCCTTAACCTTCTGTTACCTCTACTTACCATGTCTTATCATTGATGTTGCAAGTTATTGTGTCTCTTCACTACACCAGATTCTTTTCTTAACTATTGTTTGTAGTGAACATGAGGATGAGGAGAAGCTGCCTGTTGCAGATGTCACACTTGTGTCCTTGTTTGGTAGGAGAGTTAACTTGCTGTTGGGATAGTAGCACACCCAGGCCCCAATGGAGAGTAATGTGTGGTTTTCCTAGGGGAGGGGCAGGTATCATGAACAGACAGTAAATGATTTCTTAGTCTGTTTGACATGATTACAGTCTGTAAAGAGCATTAAGTCAGATAGTGGTAAATCACTGCTTTTGAATTTTCTTTCATATCTTCTGATTAGTTCAAAAGAAGGTCTTAGTTTGGTATAAATGACACATATAACATCTTTCTAACACTTTAAATCTCTTGTTTTAAAGAGGCGAGCAGGTCTCATACTTAGAATCTTAGTAGGTATTTATGTAGCATTAAAGACATTTTTTCTTTTTCTTTTTTTTTTTTGGTAATTTTAAAAAGAAAGTTCCCATTTTTAAAAGAAGAGTTGCCTTTAGAGAGAAATATAAGTAACTAATAATACAGAAATACAGATTGTATACAAATATCTCAAACATGTGAGAGGTGTACCTGGGTTAGTTTGTGAAATACTGATATAATTGGTAAGGGTATTATTCATGGGGTGCTTTCTGTGACCCTACTTGTTGCTGGTGGAAGTGGGATTCTTGGGGTGCTGGGCAAATAAGAATTCTCTGAGGCTCCCACGGGAGGATGCGGTATCATGGAAAGCTGTATTGCTGTGGAATTAAACCCCTGGGTTTCCAAGGTCCTGTTTCTCTCCATCCTGATACGGAAAAGTCCCATTTGTGTCTTCAGCAGGGCTCAGATCAAAACCCCTGCCCAGAGCCTCTGTCCCATATTTGCATAGCCCAGTCCAGCATCAGGCTAGCTTAGTTTATGTTCCCAGCTGCAGTCTATTGTGGGTGGGGTCCACATGGCCATGAGCCGTGAGGCTTCTAGGGCCACATGGCTATGGAGGTGCACAGGGAGTGCAGGTCACAGAGAAAGAGAGAAACAGAAGGGTGAGTGGCAAGAGAGGGAGAATTCTTTGTCGGGGGCATTTTACCCTTCCAAGATTTTGCATGCTTGCAGTGACTCCAGCCCCTAGTGAATTATCTTTGGTCCCAGTTAGACAGGCAAGTACCTTCTCTACATCACCCCAACATCACTGCGCATGTGCCCATCTTCCCCTTGGTCGAACCTCTTTTCTCAGTGATCTGCAGGGAATGGACTGGTGGTTCCCTGGGGAGTGTAAAATTGCAGCTTCTTGGTACTTGTCTTACATGTTATTTTGCGAACTAAATGAAATTTAATATTAAGTTCTTAGACATTGTAAGCATTCAATGAATGTTAGCTTCTTCTACTTCTACTACTATTTTTATTCCAATGTTACTTTTATCTGTATTTCTGACCACTCTCATGGAACTATTGAATAGAAATTAAAAATTGCTAATAATAAGGGTTTAGCTTCATCACCATAGCTTTATTTTATGAGTTCTATAAGGTTCTCTACTTCCCTTTAGATAATTTAGTGACTGAAATGTGTTGAATTTTGATTGATAAGGTTAATGAGACCTCTGGGGATAATAAGGATAAAGTATGGGAGCAAATGATGTAGCAAGGGAAATTTAAGAAGGAAAACACAAAATCAGTATAATTCTTGAGGTACTAAGACTCTAATCTCAGAATTCAGAAACATTGATTTTTAATACTCTTTATTCTCCCTATTCTAGATAGATTTTATTTCTACTGTATTAAATTTAAGGATGGTTCTTTAAGTATTTGTTCTGCTTTATTATGTTTTTAAAAAGTTTTCTATACCTATTAGATATAGGTGATATATAATGAAGAATGCTGCACCATTTAGAGTCAATAATTTTAGAAGTGAGTCCACGAAGCAGCAAGTATAGTGGTTTTCTGCTCTGTTCACAGAGGTATACCCAAAAGAAGAAACACATTTATTATTAATAAATTGTAATTTTATTTTTAATACTTATAGCAGAATTCATTATAAAGTGAGTTAATTAAAATCTCTTAAGTAGAGTGCCAAGACCATTCAATGGGAAAAGAACAGTCTTTTCAACAAATGGTGCTGAGAAAACTGGATATCCACATGCAAAATGATAGAATTGGGCCCTTATCTTGTATCATATATAAAAATCAACTTGAAATGGATCACAGACCTAAATGTAATTACTAAAAACATAAACGTCTTAAAAGAAAACATAGGGCAAAAACCTCATGATATGGAATTTGGCACTGAGTTCTTAGATATAACATCAAAGGCACAGGAGACAAAAGAAAAAATAGTAAGTTGGATTTTATTAAAATTAAAAACTTTTGTGCATCAAAGGACACTATCAACAGAGTGAAAAGGCAATTCTTGGAATGAAAGAGAATATTTGCAAATCATAGATCTGATAAGAGACTGATAATCCAGGATATTTGAAGAAGTTCTACAACTCAACAACAACACAACAAACCAATTAAAAGAGTGGAAAAGATGGGCAAAGGATCTAAATAGATACTTTTCGAAAGAGGACACTCAGAAAGTCAAGAGACATATGAAAACATGCTCAAAGTCACTAATCATCCGAGAGATGCAAATCAAAACAACAATGGGGTACCACCTCACACCTGTCAGAATGGCTATCATCAACAAATCAACAAACAAGTGCTAGAGAGGATTTGGAGAAAAAGGAACCCTCCTTCACTGCTGGTGGGAATGCAGACTGGTGCAGCCATTGTGGAAAACAGTATGGCGTTTCCTCAAAAGTTTAAAAATAGAACTGACATTTGACCCAGGAATACCATTTCTAAGAATATATCCTAAGAAAACAGAAACACCAATCAGAAAGGATATATTCACCCCTATGTTCATAGCAGCACAATTTACAATAGCTAAGATTTGGAAACAGCCTAAATGCCCATCAGCAGTTGAGTGGATTAGAAAACGATGGTACATCTACACAATGGAATACCACGCTACTATAAAAAAGAAGGAATTCTTACCATTTCCAGCAGCATGTATGGACCTGGAAAGCATTATGCTAAGTGAAATAAGCCAGTCAGTGAAAGAAAAATACCACATGATCTCACTCATTTATGGATAATAAAGAACATTATAACCTGATGAACAAAAAGATAGATACAGAGGCAGAGAAGCATCGAACAGACTATCAAATTACAGCAGGAAGGCTGGGGAGGGGGAGTTTAAGAGATCAGCTGAAGGACTTGTATATATGCATATAAGCATAACCAATGGTTGCAAGACACTGGGGGTGGGGTGGGGTGAGGGCATGTGCTGGGGGGTAGGGGAGGCCGGGGGAAAGTCAATGGGGGGGAGGGGGAAGGAGACATATGTACCACTATTTGTAAAACTTTAAATAATTTTTTTAAAAATTAAAAGAGTGGGAAAGGACCTGAGTAGACATTTCTCCAAACAAGATATACAAATGGCCAATAAAATACACAAAAAGGTACTCAACATCACTAATCATTAGGGAAATGCAAATAAAAATGAGATACTATACATCAGGATGGCTATTATTAGAAAAAATACATAGAAATAATAAGTGTTGACATGAATATGGAGAAATTGTGCATTGTGGGTGGGAATGTAAAATGGTACAGCTGCCCTACAAAACAGCATGACAGTTCCTCAAAAAATTAAACATAGAATTACCATATGATCCAGAAATTCTATTTTTTGGGTATATACCCAAAAGAAATAAAGGCAGGGACTGGAACAACTATTTATACACTCATGTTCATAACAGCATTATTCACAATAGCTAAAAGGTGGAAGCAACCCAAGTATTCTTTGGTGGTTAAATGGAGAAAGAAAATGTGGTATATACATACAATGGAATACTATTCAGACTTAAAAATGAAGAAAATTCTTCAATATGTTATAATATGGATTAACCTTAAGCACATTATACTAAGTGACAAAAGCTAGTCACAGAAGAATAAATATTGCATGATTCCACTTACATAAGGTACCTAGAGTAGTCAAATTCATAGACAGAATTCCTAGATAACCTCATCCCTGTTTTTGGCTTTTATTGAGATAGCATCCTTAACCTTTTCCAAAATTTTTTTTGTAAATGAATACTCCAACCTTTTGACTCTTCTAAGACACTAGTAATACATATTATAAACATGTGAACACTTAATCAAGGTAAGGCTTATATACAATAAAATTAAAAATATTAAGGAAATAGTTTGGTGGATTTCACATGTATATGCATCCTTATAACTACCACCCAGATCAAACTATAGAACATTTTCATTCTCTTAATATTCCTTTGTACCCTTTCAGTCAATATCCTCAGCAACTCCCCAGAAGTAATGATTATTCTAACCTCTATTTCTATAAATCAGGTTGGTCAGTTCTTGAACTTACATAAATGAAATTATACTGTACATACTCTTTTGTGACTAACTTCTTTGGCTCAAAGTAATATTTTAAAACGTATCCCTGTTCATGGATCTGTGTGCATCCTTTTGCATTTCCAAGGAGTACTCCATTGGCTATATTTGGAACGTGAAGCCAATAAGATTTTCTGATGGATTGGATGTAGACTGTGAGGAAGAGGATAATCAAAGACAACCCCAAGGCTTTGGGCCTGAAAAACTAGAAGTTACTATTAACAGAGATAGGGAAGACTGTGAGGGGAGTAGGTTGGGAAGTGGGGAGGTTAGGATACCAGGCATTTAATTTTGGACATGTAAATCATAAGATGTATATTAGGTGTCCAAGCAGAGGTGCTGAGTAAGCCATTGCATGTATGATTTTGGAGTTTAGAACTAGTGATATAATTCGGACATCCTTAGATTTTGATGGTCTTTGAAGCCCTGAAAGTTGAAGTGATCAGTGTATATAGAGAAGTCTGAAGACGGAGTGCTGCAATACTTGAATTAAGTGTTAAGAGATCATGAGGTTGAGGAAGAACCAGCAAAAGACACTGGCAGGAGCAATCTGTGAAGTAAGAGGAAAACCAGTAGCATTGCTATCCCAAAAGCCATCTTGAAGTTCTATGTATTGTATGACAATGCTAAATATTTATTTTGTATTTTTTAGCATAAAAGTCATTTTATGGTTCTGAAAAACTTCATGAACAATTGCATTAATAATATTTCCAGGAACACAACTAATGAACTGGTGGCTATTATAAAAGTGGTTAACAAATTGTATCAGATAGTTTTGAAATGATTAGGGATATATTAATCAATATTTTTTAATGATGACTGCTTACTTTGGACTTCAGCTTGATTCTTGAGCTTTGTTAGTCCATGAAACTGAGCTTCTCTCATAAGAAAATTTGCCATGGTAAACTACACAGCAAACAGATTATAGACTAGAGAGCCAAGAAGAATATTTCAAATCCATACAACACCAAATAAAGATTTTTAAAGAGTCTTGTAATTCCACACAAACTAACAAGCATGTGTTTAGATAAACCTCAACTTTTTGAGAGAGTAGGGAGTTTTTCTTTAAATATCACCTTAAAAATTAGGCTTGAGCTGGACAAAACTCAACTGATGCATTGGATAAGCCAGGTCCAGGCTAATTTCCACCCAAATATCAACTAACAGTCCGCCAAGTGACATCCCAGTTCTGAGTGCTCCCAAGCAGTAATTGTCAGGTCTGCTCATGTCATTGCTGGCTTTGGTTTTCTAATAAGAATAAATGACTCCTGGAACTAGGCAGCTAGCATGAAATTTCTTTTTTCTTGATGTGACTGTAAGCAAATTACAACCATAGGAGTTTATATTACTTATGATAAGTCCATGGAACTTCTGATGCTAATGATGAGAATACCATGTGTGCTAGTCTGATAGTATAAAACTGCAAGTGGGAAATTATACACTATGTCATACTCTCCATTTTAAGTGTTTTTCAGATTTCTCAGAGCTGTTTAACACAATGGTACTATGTGACCCTCCTGGCTTCCGAAAGGAAATTTTATGGAAAATGACTCCCAGCAGATTGACTGATGACTTGCTAATGGTGGCATTGGAACCTGTTCTAATGCGAGATTTGTCAGCAGCATTTCAGGGGGCTGACAATGTGGTGGTGTGGTACAGTTACAGCCCCTGGTTGGGTTGGTTGACAAATGCTTGCTATTTTAAATAGATTTTTTTTTGAAGTACGTGAAAGATGACTTAAATTCCTTGGAAGAGTTTTCTCACTATTTTTAGATATGATTGGAAACTGTCTTTTATTTATTGAGAGCTATTGACAAATAAATAAAAACCTGAGTGGTAAACTAATCAGTATCAAATTTAGATATGATCAACCAGTAGGTGCCTTTTTGTTCGGTATCTTAGTTTTTGGTGTGTGTGTGTGTGTGTGTGTGTGTGTGTGTGTGTGTGTGTGTTTTCTAAAGAGTAGCTCCAGAGATGTGTAGATTTGTTTACTTTTATGGAAATATTAATATCAAATAAGGAATTAACAAGAATGTTTTTCTGTTCCAAGATGTGTGAACTCAAAATATATTAAAAAATAAACCCATAGTGAATTCTGATTAGATTAGTTGGTATTATATTGTAGATCTTACACTTTTATAAAGTTAAAATGCCTTGCTCAGAATAGATGATTAAGAAATATTTATTGAATTTAATTAGAGAATCAAGTAGGGCTGGCCAAGAAAATTCATCATCATTAATCATTTTTTTGCTAGTTTATGAATTAATTCATTTATTCACTTATTTTGTAGTTGATGCATGTCATCCCTAGTAAATGTGCTAGATCCCATGAGGAAATGCAGGAATTTGATGTGGGTCTTGATTTAAAAGGATTTATAATTTCAAGTGGGAGACCGTACATATGCCTGGAAACAGAACATAAAGTAGAAAATTATTAAAATGTGAAAAGATATCTGAATTCAAGTTTATAAGTTCCAAGCTCATAGACTTTGGAACCCAAAATGGTGGTAAACTCAAGCTCATCTGTAAACATTTGTTATCTTTTTTTATTTACCTGTTATGAACTCTATTAAAATGATGCAATAGGAATTTTTATTTAATGAGATATTCCACTTCTATAATACAAAGGTATAGTTCCTAGTGAAATGGACATGAAATCTATGAGATTGGCCAGTGCTGCCTGTTGTCTTGTAATAACTCAGGGTCTTTGAATTTGCTGTAGCTACTTTCTTCTAGTAATTTATATTTAAAATATTTGATATGGGGAATTTTAGACTTGGAAACTTTTTTTCTATTCTAGAATTTCTCTTAAATTTTATGCCAAAAGTGCAATGCTTTTCAAAATTAAGAAAAACCATTAAATGGGTGGCTGTTACTATGATCCTGACTACCTTGGTAGGATGTTTCTGAGGCTTTGCTATAACAGAAACTATAAAAGCAATAATAACTACATATTTTATCATAAAACATTACATTTATTTTTTAGGAAGATATTCAGAGTGGTTTTGTTAGGGAATAGAAGTATAATTGATTTTTTTTCTCTTCTATAATTTTGAAGATTTTAATGTGGTTACATTAAAAGTAAAACATTTTATTTTGCTGTAAAATATAAAGGAATCTTACAATAAATGTCATACATATTTTTTATTCATGTTCAGCCTTAACTATATTGCAATTTAAAACATTATTTGGTTGATTTAATTCTTTTAAAAAATATGTTTTGTTAATTTCTTACAGAGAAGAAGGGAGAGAGATAGAGAGTTAGAAACATTGATCAGCTGCCTCCTGTATACCTACTACTGGGTATGTGCCCGCAACCAAGGTACATGCCCTTGACTGCAGTCGAACCTGGGACCCTTCAGTCTGCAGGCCGACACTCTATCCACTGAGCCAAACCAGTCAGGGCTGGTTGATTTAATTCTACCAGTAGGAAGGTGCTATTGATATTCTCTTCTTCTTCTGGATTCTGTTAACATTTTTTTTACTTATGAGAAGCTTATACATTGAAACTATGATCCTTTGTTTTCCTGTTTATTTAGTCCTATTATGTAAATTAGAACATAAGAGTCCTGAAGAACTGGGTATGAATCCTAGATTTGACATTTACAGTAAACAAAGATGATATTAAAATATTTAATAATCTGGAACTTGTAGTCACCAACCAGTCTGTCTTCGAGCCCTTCTGCTAATCAGCTATTAGCCTTTTAGTTGATGCCTCACGGAGAGGTACATGGGTCCCAGGGGAGAAGCTGGAGAATCGGGGTCGGTGATGGATTAGTGGAACTTGGGGTGCTTGGGCAATGAATCCTTATGGAAATAGTTCAAAATTTTAACATCTGATAAGAATATGTCATTGTATACCCACTGAATCTTAGCCCTGTCTATAAAACTAATTTCACTTTCCTCATCTGTAAAATAACTGAAAAAGTACATATTCATATAGGCTCTATCTGCTTCATAGATTTTTTGTGAGATTTAAATAAAATGTTTGTGCAACAATAGCAATAGCTTTATGTCAGGCATCACTGTAAGTGTTGTAATCACTAGAATGTAAGATTTTCACCAAACTCTTGTGAGTTAAGTATTACTAATACTCCTATGACAACAATCCTAGGAGCCAACATGTATATAATTCACATTTTACAGGAGGAGGAAGTGAATTCAGTGAGATTAAGTAACTTGCCTAGAGTCACATAGTTAGTTCATTCCCTGGTAGAGATAGGATTCAAACACTGATCTTCCATGAAAATATGACTGTAAAAACTGAATATATGATGGTAAAAACAGTTCCACTGGTTACACACCTCATATATAGTGGTATGGAACTTGAATATCTATAGTTCAAGCCATAAATTATTTTAATCCATTTATAGATGGCTACTGATAAATATTGTTACACTCTATTCCCCTGGTCAAAATTTGGCAAAGGGAGATGAGCAAATATGGGAGGTAAAAGCACAATTAAAGCTATTTTAAGTTGGGAAAATGTGTTCAAACTTTTAGTTTAGTTTGGAGTTTAGTGTTATATTGGCAAGAAATTCGGTCTCTTAAAATGAGGGTTCCAGTTTCTTTATTAATAAACACACCAGTTGAGGTTGTATTGTCTAAGTGGTAGATCTGGTAAAAATGTTCAAACATCACACTTAATGGAGTAACTTTAGAAGCTTTACCCTTAAGGTCAGTAATGAACAAGGATGCCTGCTATGACCCTTTCTGTTCAACAAAGGACTGGATGTCCTGGTCAATGACATATGAGAATTAAAAGAAATAAAGGATAAGACTAAAGGGAAGAGACAAATGGTTAGTATGTGTAGAAGATTTAATTATTTACCAGCAAACCCAGGAGAATCAACAAACTATTAAAGCTAAAGAGTTCAGCATGGTTGCTTGAGCACAAATCAATAAGCAAAAATCAATAGAGTTCTTTTATACCAATAGCCAGTTAGTAATAGACCATAACATGATATGTAAAATAGCCAAAAGGAAGGAAAGTATGTAGGAATTGATTTAAAAATGCAAAAATTAGTATGGAGAATATTTTAAAACATTACTAAAGGACATAAAAGTAGACTTGATGAGGAAGAAATAAATACTACACTGTGGATGGAAGATTTAACATTGTAAAGATATAAATTCTTCCTAAATTAAAACAAGTTTAATGTAGTTAAAATATAAAACACATAATTAAATATAAAATCATGTAGTACACCTGAAATAATAAAATTTTATATGCCAATTATACCTCAGTTAAAAGAAACAAAAATAACAACAAACACATTAAAAGCACATACAAGAGAAGTGAAATGGGCCCATACAAATCCACACATAGCTAAAATAATTCTTAAAATGAAGAGCAATATGGGGAAATACCTTACCAGATATTAATATATGTTACAAAGATATAGTAATTCTGTGTGATACTGGTACTAGACATAGAATGGAATTGAAGACCAATCCATGTGTATATGGGAGCTTGGTGAATTGTTGGTAGATCATTAAGGAAACAGTAGATTATTTAATAAACACAATTATGAAAATTGGCAAAACATTTGGAGAAAAAATAGGGCCAAAATTCATACCACAAAGTAATAAAAAACCTCCCATTGGAATAGAGATATAAACGACAAAACTATAAAGCTGTTATACAATAAAGTTGGAGAATGTGTTTGTAGCAACAGAGTAGGAAGAATTTCTTTAAAAAATTTTTTTTTTATTGATTTTAGAGAGAGAAAGGAAGGGGGAGAGATAGAAACATCAATGATGAGAGAGAATCATTGATTGGTTGCCTCCTGCACATCCCCACTGGGGATTAAGCCTGCAACCCAGGCATGTGCCCTGACCAGGAATTGAACCGTGACCTCCTGGTTCATGGATTGATGCTCAACCATTGAAACACACTGGTTAGGCAGGATTTCTTAAATGAGTTGGGGGAAAAAAAAGCCCAGATCATAAAGAAAACAGAAACCAAAAATGGTGTAACTGATGACATCAAAATTAATGATTTCTACAGAAAGAATGGGAGAAAGTACTTGAGATGTGAACAACCAATAAAATATTAAATATAAGGAAGTCCTGCAAACCAACAATAAGAAGCCAGGCAATCCAATGGAAGAATGAGTAGAGAAAATAAAGTGACAATTCACAGAAAAGGGGAAAGTGAAATAACTAAAGAGCATATAAAAAGAAGCTAAACTTGGATAATTGCAAGTTCAATCTTTATACACAAGAATGGCAACAATTAAAAAGCTGGATAATGTCAAGTACTGCCAAGGCTGTGGGAATCAGAAAACCCTCATCACTGCTGGATGGTAGCTATTCTGGAGACCAGTTTAGGAGTAGGGACATTGCATGTGCACAAACCTATTGCCATAGCAATTTTGTGGCTGGGTATTTCCCCCAGTGGAAATCTTATACAGGGGAACCAGGAGACCTCAGTATTGTTCCACTGATTTCAATTTCTTTATTAATAAACACACCATTTGAGATTGTAGAAGGGAGGGGGAGAGAGAGAGAGAGAAACAGCGATGTGGGAGAGACACAATTGGTTGCCTCCCACATGCACCTCCAATAGGGTCTGGGGATTGAATGTGCAACCCAGGTATGTGCCTTTAACTGGGAATTGAACCCGAGACTCTTCGGTGCTCGGGCCACTGTCTAATTACCGAGAAACACTGGCCAGAACTAGTCTTTTTTTTTTTATGGGGACACATAAAAGATAAAGTTTATGGTACAAAACTAGCAACAGTCGATGAACTGAGGGCACAAATACCAAACGAAATGAATCTTGATGTTTGCGATTCCATTGCTTTGTGTTATCAGCAGGGCCTGGACCAGAACTGTCTTCAGTTTGAAAATAGGCATTGACAAAAATAATATTCATTTCTGTAGATTCTTTTCAATTTTGAAAATGAACCGTATGTTAATAAACACTGACTTTATAATGACTCAGTGTGTATACATATTTTGGGACAACCTACATTTTTCTTTTGAAAGTAAATTGCATATTAATTTCTTTATCAATGTCAAGAATGAAATAGTAACTATGCTTATCCTCCATATAAATTGAGAAACACATTACACTTTCAATTCCTTTTTATACCTCTTCCCACTTTTGGTAAAAAAATCTGGAATTTTAGATCCAGAATATTTTTATTATTAAATATTTTTAGCATCCTTTATCATATCATATATTTTAAGACTTTTTGTTTACATTGGACAGTTTTATTAACGACAACAGTAATATTAACAATTAGGTAATGCATCATTAACAATTAGGTAATGCAATCGATTGCTATGTAACAAACCACTCCAAAATTAGTGCTTGACAAAAACATGAATTTCTCATTATCTCTCAAAGTTTTTTTTTTTGGTTGACTGGGCTCATATGGGTGGTTTTCACTTGGGGTCTCTCATGTGTTTATAGTGAGAGAGAGGCTGAAAGACTGGAGTCACAGGAAGGCCCAACCAGGCTAGAAGTGCTTCATTCTCCTGCATGTCCCCCTCTCTCTAACAGAATTGGTGGTTCTTCCTACATGCAGCTTAGAGCACCAAGAGGAAGGAAGCAGAAGCTGCCAGGTCAGTCAAGGGCTGTGTCTGGAACTAGCATGGTGTCACCTTTGCAGTAGTCCATTGGCCAAAGCAGTCACAGGTTTAAGCTCAGATGCATAAGGAGGAGTGACAGGTTCCACCTCTTCCCTGGAAGCAGCAGGGCTACATGACTGAAGAGCCTGTGGGAAGGAAGGTAATGTGGCCATATATGAAAACCGGTCACAATTGTTCATGCACTTTCTTATGTTCTTTTTTTTTCATCCTTAAAATACTTTGATTCAAGTCTTGGTTGGAATACTTCTTAGAGTAATTATTTCAAGTAGTGATGTACTGTCTGAATCTTCATAAGATTTTTTTGATCTTTGATGTGAATAATAATTTGAATGAATTCAGAATCCCTGAATCACAATCTTTGTCTTTAAAACCATCTAAAGCATTCAGTGTTGCAGAGGAGATATCTGTTTCTAAACATTTTTGTCTTTGTGCATTTTCTCTTCTCTCTCCATCTCCCATGCCCCATTCTGGTGGGTAGTTTTCTTTTCTGAAAGACTTAAAATCCAACAATTTTTTCAGTAAATATCTAGGTTTGTTTCTTTATACATAAATTTGACTTGGCATTAATTAATCCATTTGGGCTGAAGAACAAATTCTCAGATAAAGACAAACTTATTCTGATTTCTAATAATTTATTGCTTTATCTTTATATGTTCCATTTTATAAGTAAATTCTATTTTGTGGATGATCTTCATAACTGTTATTTTTTACATCTTTAAAAAAACCCAAATTCACTGATTCAATTTTCTGTAGTGACCTATCATAAAATTTGATGCTGCTATGGCAATAATGAATAAAACAATATTTATACACTTTATATTATTTTTCATTCAGATATACAGTATATATTTACTTTTGCTTGAAATACAGATAAAAGATTTTGCAATGCTTTCTCCCATTTCTTTCAGTAAGTCTGTTTAAGGAGAAATTTTTATCTAATGCTTCAGATCCCTAGCTTTCTTTAGAACTTAAACACAATCTTAAGTTGAGTGATCTTTCTAGTTTTGCAAGTTCCCACACTGGGGATGCAGGCAGTGATATTTCCCCAACATCTGGAATTAGGAATTTTGTGGATTATGCGGATTGTCATCCAAACCTTTCAGATCCTAACAAAAGATGAATAAAACATTTTTTGTTGTTGTTGTCATTTCTAGTTCCAAGGTTGATGGGCTGAGGGAATTAGGTGTGGCTCCTTCTCCCCTTCAGATCTCAGTTCAAATGCCACCTTTTCAAAGAGGACACTGTTGACCATTATATCTAAAGTGATTTGTCACAATTCCTCTCTTTCTCAAGGGTTGACAAACTATGTTCCACAGGTTAAATCTGGCCCACTGTCTGTTTTTGAAAATAACATTTTATTGGAACACAGCCATACCCATTCATTGATGTATTGCTTATGGCTGTTTTTGTGCAGTAATAGCAGAACTGAGAAACTGCAACAGAGGCTATATGGCCTGCACAGCCTAAAATATTTACTGGATTGCCTTTCACAGAAAACTTTGCTGACTCCTGCTCTATCTCATCATCCTATTTGTTTCCTTTATGCTATGTATTAGCATACTTATAATCATCTCATGTGTTTCTTTGGTTATTTATTATCATATTCCCAGAAGAAGGAAAGCTCCATGAGGTCAGGTGCTGAATCTCCCTTGTTCGCCCTTGTATCTCAAGTACTGTCCCAGTGTTTGGAACGCTTAATGTTTGCTGAATACATTAATGACCTAGATAGATTTTTAAATGTGATATTATTTACTCATTTCACTGGGGATTTGGGAGCAGGGTGAGGGGAGTTAAATATATTTTGGCTCAGTTAACACATCAAATTTGTACTAGGTAACAAGAATATTTAGAGCACGAAACAAAGATGTTTAGAAAGGAAAGTTGAGATAGAGTAGCTTGAGGAAACCAGTGGAAAGTGGCGCCCCAAAGTCAAGGGCAAAAGGATTTTAATGGCAGGGAGTAAATAATTTTGTCAAATGCTGTATATTGAGAGTAAAATAAATGAGTCTTGAAAATTGCCCTCTGGATTTAGCAACATCCAAGTAGTTGGGGCTGCATTAGTTTGCTAGGGCTGCCATAACAAAGTCCCACAAATTTAATGGCTCAAAGCAACAGATATTTATCCTCTCACTGGAGGGAACAAACAGAAGCCTAGAGGTGAGAAGCCTGAAATCGAGGTATCAACAGGCCATGCAGACTCGAGGAGAGGATCCTTCATCGCCTCTTCCTAGCTTTTGATGGTTGCCGGCACTCCTTGTTGTGCGTTGGCCTGTTGCTGCATCACTCCAGTCTCTGCTCCCATCCTCAGGTGGTGTTCTCTGGGTGTGTCTGGGGCTCTCCATGGCCTTCTTAGAAGGACACCAGTTATTGGGGCTCTCCATGGCCTTCTTAGAAGGACACCAGTTATTGGATTTAGGGCCTACCCTAATCTTGTATGGCCTCACCTTAACTTGACTTCATCTGCAAAGACCCTATTTCCCCTATTGTCACTGGGGCTCTCCATGGCCTTCTTAGAAGGACACCAGTTATTGGATTTAGGGCCTACCCTAATCTTGTATGGCCTCACCTTAACTTGACTTCATCTGCAAAGACCTTATTTCCAAATAAGATCATAGTCACAAGTACTGGGGACTAGGATTTCAACACATCTTTTTGGGGGACACAATTCACTGCACAACAGGGGCAGAAGTCAGATTGCATTGGGATGAGAAGTGAATGTGCAAGGAAGAAAATGTGGAAACTCTTTTAAAAAATTGGTGGTGAAGAGAAAGAGAGAAGCAGAGCAGAAGTTAGAGACACAGTTTAGGAATATGTTTGAATGGCTAAGGGAAAGATTCTCTAGAGAGGGAAAATTAAAATATATAGGGAAAAGAAAATGTGGACATAATGAACATCATGAGAAGGCTGCATGAGGTTGTGGTGGAAGACTGTTACTTCTCCCTTAATATTCATTGTTTCTCTCTTTGCCCCCCCTTGATGTGTAGGTTCATAATTGTGCATATTAAGAATACATTTCCTAAGCTTCCTTTATAGCAAGGTGGGCCTTGTGATTGGATTCTGGTCAGTGGGAGGAAAGTTGATGCATTGTGTGTTGACATACACATTGGCTGGAGTTCCAGTAGTTATCTTGGACCATGTGGCAGAAGCCATATGTTAAGGATAACGGACACAACATGTCAAAAGGAGCCCTATCACTAATGATTGGGGAGGCATTATATTTGTCCTAATTTGCTTATGTAAAGTCTTACTTTTTGCAAATAAGAAATAAATTTCTATGTTATTATTATTATTTTTAAAATTTCCATGTTATTTAAGCCACTATTATTTTGTGTTTTCCTTCAGTTTCAGTTGAACTTAGGCTGAACTTAAGTGTGACTGACAAATCCAGGGCATGATGTGGAGATTAGGCAGAAGAGATTCTAGTTCACTGAGGCAGGAGGGATGGATGGAACAATGGTTGTGGCTATAGATGCCCTTGTAAGCAGATGGTCAGGAGTTTGGAGAGTTCCTGTGCTAAGGCATTGATTTTTCTCCAGAAAATAGAAGTAGATTTACTTGTTGAGAATAGCAGAACAGATTTTATCAGAGCAGGTTTGAGGTGAATAGTGAAGACTTAACAAAAATAATTGTTAGGCATGAGAGAGATCTGATAAGTAAGGGTTTGGGAGTGGCTCTGAGGTTAGAGACTACTTTTAGTTATACTAGTCAAGTGAATTCCTCTTGTAGTGCTCTGTGGGATGGAAGGAGGTTCACAGTAAAGATATCCATGATTAGATGTTTGCTTCATGGAAATAAAGAAGGGATAAGGGAGCTTTGCAATAACACTTTAGCTATCTTCTATTCGACCTTTCCTGTATGACAGGTGGACCATATAAACATGCCAATAGGCAACAATACCAATTTCAACTGGAAGGTTGAAATTTGTATCTTGAATAAATCTCCTGAATACAGTAGTAGAGTCTGTGGAGAAATGTTGCAAAGTGAAGAAATGCCCTAACATCCCAGAGGTTATCGCTCAATTGCCATCTTTAAGACAAAGGTAAATAAATCTAATTGGGCAACGGATTCACTACTGCTCCATGTTTGATTCTATTCAGAGTTTTAAGGACTGTGCAACCAGGTCTGCTTCAAACACCTGTTATCTTAAAGAAAGTCTTTATTTGTCTAATATTTTGGTTTATCACTGTGGTGAAAAATGTATTATCATTTAGAGATAACAGGAACATCTGAATAAATGGTGATGTATTCATAATGAAGTCTGTTACGGGTTTAGTACTAGACAGTTTTCAAGATAATTCTGAGTATATGTTATCTCATTTAATCTATAAGTCGCTGTTAAGTAGGTTTTATTATGACGGCTTAACTTACAAATGAGGACATTGAAGCTCAAAGAGGTTAATGATTTTTCCAGAACACGTAACTAGCAAACATTAGAATTGAGGTTTGACTCTACGGCCCCATGGACACATTTTACTGTGTTCATCCTCAATATGATGATTACTCACAATATCTAATTAGTTTGGACAGCTCCACTGTGAAGTAGGCAAGGTTTTCATTTTCCATGAAGGTTCTCCAAGAATCTGAGGCTTTTTCAAATTATTATTTAAAACTTCAATTTGTGGTTTGTGGTTGTTAGCTCAAGGCAACATATCCACCTAAAATGAAACCTCGCTTCTCTTGAATTTGTTCTGTTTTCTAAAGCCTATAAATCTTAAACTCCTGAAGACTGCACTTTGAGGCATCGTTGACTGAATAAAATAGATCACGTTCATGTTGGCCTCTAGAGGTCACAAATGCAACAGAATCTCATTCTCTTCTCTTCAAGAGTGTTTTCCACAGCCCACAAACCACTACGGTTTTGATGCATGTGTGTGGTCACTGCAATGCTTACAGTTCTAATGGTTGCATTACAAGCATGAGTTTTGCTTACAAATATGTTCCGAACTTTACTTTTTAAACCAGCATTTTCTGAGTGTTCCTATCCTTGGAGAATAGGAAAAACAATAGAAAGATGCTTTTTGGAATCTCTGCAAATTATTTTTTAAAATGTGGAAAGTGAGGCCATACTATTCTGAGACCAGTTTTTTACTATCACTTTTAGAATCTGGGTAAATTAGTGTACCAGTAACAAAAAAAAAGCACTTATTCTATAGGTATAGGCAACTTTAAAAAATTTTTTTGTATGCGTGTATAAAAATAAGTGGAAAGGTATTGTTAGTTTTCTATTTACATGAACTAGTTAAAACATAATTGAAATCGGTTAAAATATTATGAAAACACTTTTAAAAAGCAGTAAGTTTGGCAATCAATAGTGCTTTGAGTTTTTTATATTTGAATTGTATAATGTTTTCCTAAAATCTCTATCACTTATTTAAAACCCACCCTGCTCTTCAAATGTATTGTCTATTTATTTCTACAACAACCCTATGCAGACCTTTTGTTAAATTTAAATATTGATGCTCTTCACTTGCTTGTTTTTTTCCTTAGGGAATGTATCCACTCTTTCTCATTATATATTAATTTGGTGACAATAAGCAAAGATAGTTTAAATTTTAAGTGACCATTTAAAATGAAAATATCTGTCAATCAAACACATATGTCTTCATTGAGAGACAATTGAAAAGCACAAATTCAGGTCAATATAAGCAGTTAATGAAACTACCCTACTTTTTTGCTTACTTTATGTTCCCTAGGGATTACTTAATAAAGCCACTTTTCAATATATTGTGTGCTAGGAATTACAATAGTAAACAGTAAATAGTTAGGAGTAATACCAATCAGGAAACAATGTTAAAAATTGCTCTTTATGCAATTTTTTTTTCCCCAGAAGAAAAGGTCCGAATCAGTGATATGTACAGATATCAGAACTGTCCTCTCCTTTCTGAGCTTGCTTCTTCAGTGAGGAAAGCATGCCTGGGCTTTGGAGTTCAAACAGAGCTGGGTTTAAAGTCTGACCCCATTACCTTGGGCAAGTTATGTATCCTCACTGAGCCAGCTTTCCCTCTGTGAAAAGGGATAATTATGTATTCGCAGTGTGAAACTGCCAGTAAGGTGCCTGCGTGGCCCTCCTGCCTTAGTCCTCCTCTTTACCTTCCTCTGATAGGCAGTCATTGATTCCTTATCGCTATAGGAAAGAAAGAAGGCAACAGCTGTGAGGTGGAGTCTTCCCTACTGTCCGGTTGTCTTCTCCACTTCCTCTCCAGGGGATGATTCTATTAACTCTCAGCAGTCACTATTTTTTAATTAGATGATGGGAAAAGGAAGGGGATCATGGTGACTGCTGGCTGGCATCTGGAGTAGTTGGCAGGGTAGTTTGGATTGACATACACCGTGAATAAAGGGTTTTGGATATGATGCCCCAGGGCAGTGGTCAGCAAACTCATTAGTCAACAGAGCCAAATATCAACAGTACAACGACTGAAATTTCTTTTGAGAGCCGAAAACCAACTTCTGTGCATGGGCCACGAAGTTTCAATTGCACCGTCCGTGTGTGCCCGCATGTGGTATTTTGTGGAAGAGCCGCACTTAAGGGGCCAAAGAGCTGCATGTGGCTCGCGAGCCGCAGTTTGCTGACCACTGCCCTAGGGTCTCAGCCATTCTTCAGGTACAAAGGACAGCAAATGTGCAATACTATTTCTAAGGTGGACAGGCAATATGACCTAAGAGTTGTGAGAACAGGTTCCAAAGTCAGACCACCCGGGTTTAAATTCCACCCCTGACACTTGCTAGCTGTGGGACCTTTACAAATTACTTAAGCTCTCTGTGCCTTAGTTTGGTTGTCTTTAACATGCTGATTATTAGAGTCCTTCCCTTGTGGGCTGTTGTGAAGGTTTCATGAGTTAATATGTGTAAACCTTTAAGGCAGTGCCTAACAGGTTGTAAGCACTGCGCAGGTTAATGATTACATGATTACAAAATAAAATAAGGCAAACTCGGCTGCCTAAATTAAGAAGAGTTTAAATTAGGGTCATTAAAATGTCAGAAATATAGGCTTTTCCCTCCTCACCTTGAAGTTTGATCCTGGTATGCGGGTTTGAATAAATGAAAACAACGCACAGTTGAAGTCAGAGTGTAAATTCCAGGAGATGAAACAGAGCAGAACGACCACTTTTATAGCTTTTATACCTAATGAATCCAGATTTGCTTAAAACTGGCCCCTTTGTTTGGTTTTGTTTATTATACTATATTTTATTAATTATTATTTATTTTTAAAATTTGTATTGAATTTATTGGGATGACATTGGTCAATAAAAATTATATAAGTTTCAGGTGCATAATTGTGTGTTACCACCCAAAGTCAAGTCTCCTTCTGTCACCATTTATTCCCCCCTTTTCCCTCTTCTACCTTCCCTACCTTCCTTTCCCTCTGGTAATCACCATAGTATTGTTTATGTCTATACGGTTGTTATTTTGTGTGTGTGTGGTTTTTTTTTTGCTTAATCCCTTCACTTTTTTCACCCAGCCTCCCAACCACCATCCCCTCTAAGCTGTCAGTTTGTTCCCTGTATTTATGAATCTGTTTTTATTTTGTTTGTTAGCTTATTTTGTTCATTAGATCCCACATATAAATGAAATCATATGGTATTTGTCTTTCTCTGACGGCCTTATCTCACTTAGCATAATCTCTCCAGGTTCATCCACGCTGTTGTGAAGATTTCTTTCTTTTTTATGGCCAGGTAGTATCTCATTATGTAAACGTATCAAAGCATTTTTATCTACTAATCTACTCATGGGCACTTGAACTGTTTCCAAATTTTGGTTATTGGAAATAAACCAGCAATGAACATAGGGGTGCATATATTTTTTCTAATCAGTGTTTCAGGTTTCTTTAGATATATTCCCAGAAGTGAAACTGCTGGGTCATAAGACAGTTCCATTTTATTTTTTTGAGATAAGTCCACACTGTTTTCCACAGTGGCTGCACCAATCTTCATTCATACTGATAGTGTATAAGGGTTGCCTTTTCTTCACACCCTCCCAACACCTGTTGTTTGTTGATGTATTGATGGTAGACATTCTGAGAGATGTAAGGTGATAACTCATTGTGGTTTTAATTTGCAGTTCTCTGATGATTAGTGATGTTGAACATCTTTTCTTGTCTATTGGCCTTCTGTATGCCCTCTTTGGAGAAGTGTCTATTCAGGTCCTTCACCATTTGTTAATTGGATTTTTTTGGTTTTGTTTTGTTTGTTCTTTTTGGTGTTGTGTTGTAGAAGTTCTTTATAAATGTTAGATATTAACCCATTAACAGATGTGTCCTTGGCGAATATGTTCTCCCATTCAGTGGTGTGTTTTTTTATTTTGTTGATGCTTTCTTTTTCTGTGCAAAAACCTTTTAGTGTGATATAGTCCTATTTGTTTATTTTTTCCTTTTTCCTCCTATCCTTCCAGACTCTCAGCTGCAAGCCCATGGGAGCAGGGCCAGCCCTTTTCAAATCTCACCCTTTCTACTAGTCTCTGTAATTCCTTGACTTTTCTGTAAATCCTTGGTTATAAGTCTTCTCTTCAGCTAGTCTTTAGTGGGTTATTTAGGTTGATTGTTCTGTATTTTGGTTGTAATTCCAATTTGGTCCTAGGAGAAGGTAAATGTAACATCCTACTTCACTGTCATCTTGAATCTCTTAGTTTGGCTTATTTTTATTTTTAAAATTTTTAAAAATTTCAATAAATCTTTATTCAGATGATTACAATTGTTCCTCTTTTTTCCCCCATAGCTCCCCTCCACCCAGTTTCCACCCCACCCTCTGCCCTTATCCTCCCCCGCACTATCCTCATCCATAGGTGTACGATTTTTGTCCAGTCTCTTCCCGCACACCCCACACCCCTTTCCCCCCGAGAATTGTCAGTCCACTCCCTTTCTATGCCCCTGATTCTATTATACTCACCAGTTTATTCTGTTCACCAGATTTTTTATTCACTTTATTTTTAGATTCACTTGTTGATATATATGTATTTGTTGTTCATAATTTTTATCTTTACCTTTTTCTTCTTCTTCCTCTTCTTAAAGAATACCTTTCAGCATTTCATATAATACTGGTTTGGTGGTGATGAACTCCTTTAGCTTTTTCTTATCTGTGAAGCTCTTTATCTGCCCTTCAATTCTGAATGATAGCTTTGCTGGATAGAGTAATCTTGGTTGTAGGTTCTTGCTATTCATCACTTTGAATATTTCTTGCCACTCCCATCTGGCCTGCATAGTTTCTGTTGAGAAATCAGCTGACAGTTGTATGGGTGCTCCCTTGTAGGTAACTAACTGCTTTTCTCTTGCTGATTTTAATATTCTCTCTTTGTCTTTTGCTCTTGCCATTTTAATTATGATGTGTCTTGGTGTGGTCCTCTTTGGATTCCTTTTGTTTGGGGTTCTCTGTGCTTCCTGAACTTGTAAGTCTATTTCTTTCACCAGGTGGGGGAAGTTTTCTGTCATTATTCTTCAAATAGGTTTTCAGTATCTTGCTCTCTCTCTTCTTCTGGCACCCCCATAATTCTGATAATGGTACGCTTGAAGTTGTCCCAGAGGCTCCTTACACTATCTTCAAATTTTTGGATTCTTTTTTCTTTTTGCTTTTCCGGTTGGGTGTTTTTTGCTTCTTTGTATTTCAAATCTTTGACTTGATTCTTGTGATCCTCTAGTCTGCTGTTGGATCTCTATATATTACTTTTTATTTCAGTCAGTGTATGCTTAATTTGTAGTTGGTCCTTTTTCATATCCTCGAGGGTCTCACTAAATTTATCAGCCTTTTCTAGAAAATTCTTGAAAAACCTTATGAATGTGGTTTTGAACTCTATACCCAGTCATTGGTTTTCCTCCATTTCTTTCATTTGTGACCTGTTTCTTTGTCTCTGCATTTTGGCTGCTTCCCTGAGTTGATAGAGTGGCTTTGTGTGCTAGGTGTTTTATAGGGCCCAGTGGCTCAGCCTCCCCAGTTACCTGAGGTGGACACTCTTGGTGCACCTCTTTGTGGGCTGTGTGCACAGTCTTGTAGTTAAGCCTTGATTGTTGTTGGTATCACTGAGAGGAATTGACCTTCAGGCCAATTGGCAGTGAGGATCAGCTGTGTCTATGATGGGAGAACTTCTCTGCTGAAGACACCCTTATGAGGCAAGATTTGCTTCAGTGGGGCTTTGGTGCTCACTGAGTCTGCCTCTTGGGTGTGTCCCTAATGGATCTGAGGAGTTATAATCTGGATGGTCTCACTCTGACCACTGGAAACACTGGCTCTTGGATCTCCAAGGAGTTGCTAATTTAGCCTTTGCCTGAGGCCACCCAGCAGGAGCTACAGAGAGATCAGCAGATTTCTCTTCTTTGTTTGGGTTTTGGAGGTGCCCAGATGAGGCCCAGCTGTGAAGCAATACAAGCTGCTGTGGGGCCTTGGGCCTTCTTTTGGATGTTCTGGGTCTCACTGACTCAGCTGCAGTTTGTTAGGTAAGTTTAGTTTTCAAAAGACCAGGCCATTCATATGCAAAAGCCTCTGCGAACAGCTTGGATGGGGTGGAGTCTCAGGGTGGAGCAAACAGCAATGGCTTCCTGTCAACCCTGCCCTAACAGGCAACTGGGTCTCAGTGTCCCTCAGTAATTGCTGCAAGCACCTCTGAGAGAAAGCCACCCTCGAGTTCTGCCTGCAGCCAGACAGTCCAGTTTCTCCCCATATGAGTCTGGGTCCCCAGAGTCTCACCCAGAACTGGAATTCAAAGCAGTCAGGAGCTTGTGTCTCCCTCCTGCTTGGAAAAGACAACCGTGTACTCAGTTGCCAGCCCTCTCTGTGCGTGCGCCTCCATACCTCTGCCTTTACTTCCGCAGCTCCTCTGAGTCTCAGTGTGCTTTTCTCTTTCCTTCTAGTTGTAGAATTTCCACTCAGCAGCCTTCCTGTGGTTCTGGATGATGTCTGTTTTGTCTTTTAGTTGTAGTTTTGAAGTTGTTGTGTGAGGCAGCAGTTTAGGTGTTTACCTATGCCACCATCTTGGTTTCTCTCCTGGCTTAGTTTTAAAGAGTAGGTGATCCCTATAAGACAGTATGCCTTTTGCTAAGTGTATCAAAATGTGCAATGGCCTGACTGGTGTGGCTCAATGACTGAGCGTCGATCTATGAACCAGGAAGTCACAGTTTGATACCTAGTTAGGGCACACACCTGGGTTGCGGTCTCTATTCCCAGTGTGGGGCATGCAGGAGGCAGCCAATCAATGAGTCTCTCATCATTGATGTTTCTTTCTCTCTCCCCTTTCCTCTCTGAAATCTGGTCAATTCAACAAAAGACCATGGAGAATAGACCTGAAAAAAATATATTTTTGAAAATATGTAATGAAGCTTAAATGTTTGTGCTAAGGACAGGCCAGGTGATTTTGTTATAAAACATTAGCTTGATTTATAAAATACAATTAGAAACTCTGAAAAAGAGGATTGAATTTTGCCAAGTCTAATATCATAAAGACAAAGTGATATTATTTACCTTCATTTGTCTTTTTCCCACCTGCCCATCAATTTAAGAAAGCAAGTTTGAAAAGTAGAGAAGTACACTAATTTAGATTATACATTTAATTGCTTGTGGGTAGATAATTTCCTTTACATATGATAAATTTGATAGCTACAGTTATTTCAACCTCAACACACCCCAATGAAACTTTTTTCCTCTCTAAAAACTTTTGTTTACTCGAGTTTCATCACTCACCAAGTTTTCCATCATAGATACCTTTGAGCTATTGTTTTGATCATTGAATCTTATTACATCTACATCTGGAATAACTGTGAAGTCTGTCTCTTTCATTCTCAAGACCAACCTCCCCCTCTGCCATTCTTCACCTTAAAGCTTATGCTTGACCATGTTGGATAGTCTAGACAACTTTTATGGGTTTGAGCCTCAAATCTAAAATTCTGCAACAGATTGTTTAGTTACCCCTAGAATCTCAGTTTACATTAATTATGGAGTTCAGCTCCTCCCTCTAAGGACCTGGGAGATCTTTTGTGTTTCCTGAGTAAGTATGTGTCCTGGAACATGGTAAATGCTTTCTGAATGTTTGTTCAATGAATGAATAGCCCCAAAAGGTGCCAATTTGGTCCTGTGCCAAAATGGTTTCACGCAAGGTGATTTCAACTATGAAGTAGTTCTAAGAAACAATATGTAACCATAATTGCCCTAGCCAGTTTGGCTCAGTGGATAGAGCATTAGTCTGTGGACCAAAGGGTCCCAGGTTCGATTCGGGTCAAGAGCACGTACCTCGGCTGTAGGCTTCTCCCTGGCCGGGCCCTGGTCAGGGCTTGTGTAGGAGGCAACTGATTGATGTGTTTCTCTCACACCCATGTTTCTTTCTGTCTTTCCCTCTCTCTTCCACTTTCCCTAAAAATCAATGGAAAAATATCCTCAGGTGAGGATTAACAGCATCATCAAAAAAGTAACCATAATTTATTATTTCTGGGCTAGGAGGGATTTTAGTTTCAAAAGCATATATATCTTTGTAGGAAATGTAATATTTGAAGAAAGGTACTAGTGAAGACCAAGTTTTTCTAACACTCAAGAGTCATCAATTAGATCTGCAACTAGGTATTATTTTTTTAATGTGATGGAAAAATAAGTCAATTTCACTCCTCCTCCCCCCCCCCCCGCCCCCCAAAAAAATCTATGGCAGGAAATGGCTAGCTGTCCATCAGAGACTTGTGCTCCACCCTCCATAGTGTCGGGTTGTTGCTAAGAAGCAGCTGCTGCACCAGACTTCCCAGGTGCAGGTGAGACGATGTCATTAGTTTTTGCCAGTGGATAATAGGCGATGTGATTTTACTTCTGGGCTAAGGAGGTTAAGAAGTTACAGAATAGTTACAAGGATGTAAATTACAGCATAGGGAATACAGTCAATAATATTGTAATAACGATGTATGGGGCCAGGTGGGTTCTAGAATTATCGGGGGGACCACATTGTAAAGCATATGATTTTCTAACCACTATGCTGTACACCTGACGCTAATACAGAATAATAATATTGAATGTAAACTGTAATTGGGAAAAAAAAGAAGTGGCATGCCTTCTCTTTGGGATCTTTCATATTCAGCAGCTGACATCAGAGGACTGCAGACTTCCAGAAAGTGGCAGAGAAGAAAGTCGGAGAGAGCCTTGTGTCTCTGCATCTTTGTTGTAACTTTGTTAAATTAACATTTGTTAAGTAGAGCTCTGGGATGTCAGATGGTGAGCCTGATTCAACAAAAGACCATGGAGAATAGAATTAGAGAAGTTTTTTACTCACAAGTCCCGGAGAAGGTACATGGCACACTCAATTGCCTTTTGGGGAGGTCAAGGCAGGGTTCAGGCACAGAGAGCAACAGGACGTGGGGCACATGCCTTTTCTGTGGGTAGAATGTTTGGTGTTCCCAGGCTAAAGCCCAATTAATCAATAAAACCTAAAGAGTGGCAGAGATTGGTTTTCACAGCATGGTTTTGGGAATCCTATCAGGAACTAACATTTACTTCTGACTCAATGGGCTGTTAGATGGACTATAGAGGGAGATTAGTGTCAGTGCAAGGCCACTGAAGGCCAGTTAGCCCCACAAAATGGATGCTGTTAGAGTAGCTTAGGTAAACTTTCAACAATCATCACATGGAGAAAAGCCACCTCAAAACAGGAACATGCACAACGGACTTTTACTTAAACACAAAGTAGACTTTTATTATGATAGGCCACCAAAATTTTGGGTTATTTTTGTTATAGCCGCTAAAAATTTTCTAACTAATACATTATCCTACTTTTGTGTGAACAGATATTGACTCTATAATAATATTACATGTTCCTCGCAGGCTGACAAATGACTCATAAATTTATGTTCCCACCATACTTCATATAAGGCTGATCACATGCTTTTCAATTCATAGGCATCTATGTTTACAAAATTTTGGAGATCCGATAAGATGATTGAAAGTTGTTTTGAGGCAAACATTCTTCTATGAAATAACTCTTGCTGTTTTCTTAATAGAACAGAAGTTTGGATGGTAAGGTCAACTGACTTGATTGCTTGTTGTTTAAATAACCTGAACTTCCGAGAATCCAAGATGGCGGCGTAGGTAAACACCTAAACTGCTGCCTTGCGCAACAATTTCAAAACTACAGCTAAAAGATAAAACATCTATCACCCAGAACCACGGGAAAACTGGCTGAGTGGAAGTTCTACAACTAGAAGGAAAGAGAAAAGAGCATTGAGACGTGCACGAGCGCTGAAAAGCTGAGGTACGGAGGCGCATGATCTGGGCTGGCGGCGGGCGTTGCTTTTTTCAACCCGAAGGGAGACAAGCCCCCGATTACTCTGAAATACAGTTTCTGGGGAGACGCGGGGGACCCAAACTCCTACGGGGAGAAGCTGGACTGTCTGCCAGTGAGGGTGGCTTGCTTGCAGAGCTGCGCGCAAGAATAATTGTTTACTGCACTGGGGCACGGGACTTGCGAATGCTGACAGGGACACAGAGCCAGCTAACTAGCAGCCATTGCTGTTTGCCACGCCCTAGCCTAGTGACACCCTGAGACCCCGCCCTGCACAACCTACAAACCCACCCAAGCTCCAAGCAGCAGCGTTAGCATAAGAAAGCCCTGCCCTATCGCAGCTTAACCTAGCAAACTTGCAGCCCAGGTCAGACAGCTCCAAAACCTCCAAACCCCAAGCAAAGAGGAGAAAACTGTAGCTCTCACTGTAGCTCCTGCTGGGTGGCCTCAGACAGTAGCTGACCTGCACCCCATTGGAGATCCAGAAGCCAGTGTACCTAGTGGTCAGTGTGAGACACCAGATTTCAACTCTTCACATCCATAAGTGACATATTCAAGAGGCAGACTCAGTGAGCACCAAAGCCCCACTGAAACAAGTCCTGCTCCATAAGCATGTCTTCAGCACAGCAGTTCTTCCATTATAGACACAGCGAGTGCTCACAGCTAATTGGCCTGGAGGTCAATTCCTCCCAGCGTACCAACAGCAATTAAGGCTTAACTACACGAAGACTTTGCACTCAGCCCACAAAGGGTTGTACCAAGAGCATCCACCTCATGTGATTGAAGAGGCTGAGCTACTGCCCCCTATAGATCACCTACCACACAAAGCTACTCCATCAACACAGGGAAGCAGCCAAAATGCGGAAACAAAGAAACATGTCACGAATGAAAGAAACGGAGGAAAGCAAACTACTGGACGACATAGAGTTCAGAACCACATTTATAAGATTACTCAAGAATCTTCTAAAAACCGCTGAGAAACTTGATGAGACCTTTAAGGATATTAATGAGAATGCCAAAAAAATGGAAAAGGATCAGTCAGAAATGAAGCATACACTGTCTGAAATAAAGAACATACAGAAACTCAACTGTAGATCAACGTACCCCAAGAATCAAACCAAAGATCTGAAATATGTGGAAACAAAAAACATCAAACCAGAAAAACAAAAAGAAAAAAGAATCCAAAAATATGAAGATAGTGTAAGGAGCCTCTGGGACAACTTTAAGCGAACCAACATCCGAATTTTTGGGGTGCCAGAAGAAGGGAGAGAGCAAAATATTGAAAACCTATTAGAAGAAATAATGACAGAAAACTTTCCCTACCTGGTGAAAGAAATAGACGTACAAGTTCAGGAAGTGCACAGAATCCCATACAAGAGGAATCCAAAGAGGACCACACCAAGACACATCATCATTAAAATGCCAAGGGCAAAGGACAAAGAGAGAATATTAAAAGCAGCAAGAGAAAAACAGTTAATTACCTACAAGGGAGTACCCATACGACTGTCAGCTGATTTCTCAACAGAAACTATGCAGGCCAGAAGGGAGTGGCAAGAAATATTCAAAGTGATGAACAGCAAGAACCTACAACCAAGATTACTCTATCCAGCAAAGCTATCATTCAGAGTTGAAGGTCAGATAAAGAGCTTCACAGGCAAGAAAAAGCTAAAGGAGTTCATCACCACCAAACCAGGATTACATGGAATGCTGAAGGGTATTCTTTAAGAAGAGGAAGAAGAAGAAAAAGGTAAAGATGAAAATTATGAACAACAAAATGACATCAAATACATACCTACCAACAAGTGAATCTAAAAATCAAGTGAATAAAAAATCTGAAGAACAGAATGGACTGGTGAATATAATAGAATCAGGGACATAGAAAGGGAGTGGACTGACGATTCTCAGGGGAAGCAGGTGTGAGGGGTGCGGGAAGAGATTGGACAAAAATCTTACTCCTATGGATGAAGACAGTGGTGAGGGGTAAGGGCATGGGGGGGGGGTGGGGAATCAGGTGGAGGGGAGCTATGGGGGAAAAAAAGAGGAAGACCTGTAATAATCTGAACAATAAAGATTTAAAAAAAGAAAAAGAAAAAAAATAATCTGAACTTTATTGAAGGATTTTCAGTGTCAGCTTTGACTTTATGAAGAAAGGTTTTCCTAACAGCTTTACCTCATATCCCCAATGTAGAAATGACTAGCCCACCTATTAAGCGTGCAAAGACATTTTTTATAGTGACTCCAACCTAGTATTGCTTTTAGTTGCTTATACAGGGTGGGGCAAAAGTAGGCTTACAGTTGTGAGTGTGTGAAACACCGAGTTTATTCTTGTTATTAATTACTAGAGGCCCGGTGCATGAAATTCATGCACAGGCCGGGGGGGGGGGGGGAGAGGGAGGTGTCCCTCAGCCCAGCCTGCACCTTCTACAATCTGGGACACCCCTTGAGGGATGTCCGACTGCCCATTTAGGACCGATCCTGGTAGGATGGGCCTAAATGGGCAGTCGGACATCCCTCTCACAATCCAGGACTGCTGGCTCCCAACTGCTCGCCTGCCTGCCTTCCTGATTGCCCCTAACCGCTTCTGCCTGCCAGCCTGATCACCCCCTAACCACAGGTTTTATTGCATTTTAAATGTTGTAATCACTTTAATATTATGGCTTACTTTTCTTTCTTAATTTTCAATTACTAATCTTTTAAAAATAAAATTTTTATTTGATTAAAAAACACATAAAAGTATAGAAGGAAAATATAAATTATCAATTAAATAAATCTTATAGTCCTTTCACTCAAGGAAAGAAACTGGGTGAAAGGACTACATGAAGGACTGGGTGAAGAAATACTATTCATATTTTGTTAAAGATTTTTTTCAGTATTTTTATTGTATATGTTTTATAAATCAGAATTATGCTGTGCATATGCATTTTCTCTTTTTTTACTTTCTGTCTTGATTTTAACATTACCTTTATTTTTTTAGTGTGATTATTTTATTTTATTTCTTTTAAAATTTTTATTGTTGAAAGTATTACATATGTCCCCTCCCCCACCATAGGCCTTCATCACTCTATTGTCTGTGTCCATAGGTTATGCATATATGTGTACAATTTCTTTGGTTGATCTCTTCCCACCCACCCACTCCCACATTCCCTCTGAGATTCGATATCTGTTCCATGCTTCTATGTCTCTGGACCTATTTTGTTCATCAGTTTATTTTGTTCATTAGATTCCATATGTGAGTGAGATCATATGATACTTGTCTTTCCTTGACTGGCTTATTTCTCTTAGCATAATACTCTCCAGGTCCATACCATTTTAATATCACCTTTAGAGCATTTTTCCGTGTCATTGATTTGTTATTCTTTTGTATGGAAGATCCAGAATTTATTGAAATTCACTTCCCTGAGTTTACAGTGTAGTTATTTAGTTTCACATTTATAGTTAGAAAAAAGCTACTCTACATAGTAGAGTAGTTTTTATTTTTTTTTCATTGTCATCAAGCCCTGTTTATAAAAGCTGATCAGGAAATATAGTAAAATGTACTTAAAATAGAAAAAACTAAAGTTCTTTATTCTTGTTAATTTTCTATGCATGAAAAATCAGGTTGACAGTTGTCATCTATTAACTTACATTTCACTCTTAATTAAGAGTTTTTCAATTACCAATAAAGTGAAATAGACTAAAAAACTGGAAAAATCAAATAGTGTGAAAGCACCTTCTTTAAAAATGAATCAGAAAGTATTTCTTGAAACCTCCTTAAATAAGTGATTAGAATGGTTTATGTTCTACTCTTTTAAGAAATTATTAATTCAGTGACATTGACTCAGTTATAAGTAACAATCAAGCCATGTATATAATTTTCCTTCAATAGCCTATAGTCACTGTGTTTAATCACTATTATGTTTATTTTCTTTCTAAATAGTGATGCAAAATGATGAATAGAAAGAGTTTTTGTAAAAAGTTTCTTTGTGTTTATATTTTCTGCAAATGCAGATTTGATTATTTACATGAAAAAACTACAAATTTTCAAATATTGTTTTTAAAAAAATGCACCCTGAGCAAAAAGTTATTGCTACACATTATACTAAAAGAGGCTGAACAGTCTGGAGGACCCGGGGCGTGGTATGACTGATGGGCACAGCTCCAGAATGTGGAAATCCTATCCTTTTATCTTGGCTTTGTAACTACTTAGCTATGTGAAATGAGTCCGTGAACCTTCTGGTGTTTCAGGTTCCATTCTGGTAAGTGAAAGGAATTGAGAGTATAACCACTCAATTTCCTTTCAACTCTCAAATTTTATGGATCTCTGATTCTCTTTTTTCTAAGGTGAGGAAACGGAAGCAGGTTGTGTCAGGAAAATATGGATTTTGATTTGTGAGGCATTGATTGCAGAAATGACCCCCATTCTCCACCCATCCTATATCCATACCTATTGCACTATGACTTTGAAATTGTTTACATCTTAACTAATAGTCCATTTCCCTACCTACTCCTTGAATCTGAGCTGGACTTATAACTTGCTTTGGCTGGTAGAGTGCAGTACCCAGTCTGAGCCAGGTCTCAATGGGCCTGGTGAGCTTTCATTCTTTCTCACTAAACTTTGCCACTGCTTCAGAAAGAACCTGTTGAAGAATGAGCGATATTGTTTCAAAAAATTACATTAACTTTCTAACTGATCTCTCTTAGTATATAAACTCTCCATTAACCCAAGCCTAGGAACCTGCGGAGAACACACTAAATGCTAAACTTATTATAGAGAAATCTATCATTGTTGGAAACCTAAATGAACTATAACAGGTACATAAGATCAGCTATATACAATCTGGAACCCAGGTCAAGAATTTTGTTGAATTTGCAACAATAAAAAATCTTTAAAATCTCAGTAATCAAAAAAGAACAACCAATCATTACTACATCAAGTTTTTGTTCATCTCCTCACTGTCTAACAGATACAATATTCAATAAATATTTGTTATTGCTTGGCTTCCTTTTAATTGTTAGTGTTCATCTGTCAGAATTCACAAGTGTGGTGCAATTTCACAATGTTGCATTGAATGCCATACTTAGGTTTCATAAATATTTTCACATACTGATGTGTATAATCAAAGCAGGAGATATTTAAGCTGACACATGGTTTTTCTTCAATCAGAACTAGAAACAGTCACTTTATTTTGTGGCTTTATGAAGAGTTCACTTCCGTGTGTGAACACCAGCCTCTGTTTTCAAAGATTGGAACAGCTACAAAATGAAAGCGGGATCTGTGGTTGTTAAGACAGATGTTGGGCTTACAGCAAGAGTAAATAGGATTTTGTGGTTGGCACCTAATTTTTAGTGATGATCAAAAGGGTGAAAAGAAAATCTTCCCCCTGTTGGGAAAAGGCATCTGGGGCCTTTCAAACATCATTAAGCATTGACCAGATGCAGGTCTTGCTGGGAAAAAGTCTTCTGTCACAGGGGTTTCCCATATGAAATTCCGTCAGGGCCACTGGAGAGGACTTGAGTAAAGCCAATAGATTCCTCAGCCTGACCCTGAGTGGGGTCCAGTTTTCTGTATGCTTTACAAGCTGACTGGGCGATTTCAATAGCCTGGCATATCTGGACTCAAGAGTAGGATAAGATAGCTGCCACTTATTTCGTTTTTTAGGACAGTGCTAGTTTTCCCAGTGTTAATTTTTTGAATGCTCCAGATGATTTTTTTTTTTAAAGAAAAAGAGACATTATAGTAATACTTTTTCTAAAGGACACATAAGAGAAAGAAGTGGAAGTCAGGTGCACTTTTTTTCTCACTTGAATATTGAAAATTTGTTGTTGTTGTTAAAAAACTACATAGGCTTTTGCTCATGCAAACTCATAGAACAGAGAGTAGAGTAGCGGTTGCTGGGGATTGAGGGTGGGGGTGGCATGGAGGAAATGGTCAAAAGGCATAAGTTTTCATTCATAAGATGAATAAGTTCTGGAACGTTAATGTATACCATGGTGATTATAGTTAATCATCATGTATTACATACTTGAAATTTGTTAAGAGAGTAGATCTTGTGTCCTCACCACAGAAAGGGGGGATTTGTGAGGGGAGGTATAGTAACTACGTTGATAGTGGTAATTATTTCCCAGTCTCTATATCAAATCATCACATTGTTCACTTAAATATAGAAACCTTTTATTTGTTAACCATGCTTCAGTAAAGCTGGAAAACACACAAAGAAGTTAAGTGATGGAAAAAAAAATATAGGTCTCTATTTATGACAAATTGTGGGTATAAACTTTAAAATGGACATTTCTCTAGTATTTAACCAGAGGTAAAATCATTTATTTCAGATGATGATAACTCTTATTTTGTTTATTTTGGTATCTGGGCATCTTATAATAGCGGATATTGCGAAATGCCTTTAAAAATATTATGCTTATCATGTTATAAGGCTTATTTGCAATGTCAGGTTGCTTATTTTATACTGAAAGTTAAAAACCCCCTTTAGAGCCAGTAAGTGATCAGCTGTGACAGTTGACTGCAAAAAGGGAGAATTCCTGAAAGAGAAGGAAAGATATGAACCCTTTCTGGGAAAAGTTGGTCTGAAAACAAGGTCTAAAAATGCAATAATTTATCCAGGGATGAAGGATTGAATTTTGTCAAAACATTGGCTGCCTTCATTAAAGAAAACCCAAAAAATTGCCAAAGTTTCAGCTATATCTACTGAGAGCTGTCAAAAATCAACCATATGGCAGCCTACCTGCCTTGATGAAACTGAAAAATGAAAACAACATGTGAGCAGGAACATGTGAAAAAGAAACAGCTCTTCAATACCCTTGTTTCCACTTGGAGCCCTTTTTAAAGGAGCAAATATATGCAGGGCCACAGCCTAAGTTTAATGCATTATTTAATGATGTTTTGAATTAAGAATAAATGCCGAGAAGATAACCCAGTAGACAAGTCAAGAATAAAAGGCAGAAATTAATATTTTGTATGAAATAAAGTTGACTTCCAATTATTCAGCAAATGCTTTTCTAAGTTAATTGGTACCACATTGACAGGTGTGAAACACTATATATTTGGTATTATGACTGATCCAGAATAGTTCCTTGGTCCTTTGAAATTTATTTTTATTCATTTAGTTGCCAGATTTGAATATCCTTGTGCGCTAAGGATACAAAAAGAGATGGTTTTCTGCCCTCATCAACCTTTTGGCTTAGATCAGGATCATCAAACTATGGCCAAATCTGCCCCTCACCTGTTTTGTTAATAAAGCTTTATTAGCACTCAGGCTTATTTGTTTACATATTGCTACAAAGGCAGAGGTAGTAGTTGTGACTGAGCCTGCATGGCCCTCAAAGCCAAAACTAGTTACTATCTTGCCTTTTACAGAAAAAGTTTGTTGACCTTGGTCTAGGATGGAGAAAGTAAAGACAGAAAATATCAAACCCAAATATTTTTTAAAAACCCACATTGCCACATACACAGGTAGATGCTAAAATTGGATAGGAAATATCTTACTGGCTAGCTCGCATAGTTATAGCATCATGTTAACAAGTCCAGAACCATGTACTTGATCTTCACGTGGGACAGTTATTTAGTCTATGAACACCGACTAACTATCAATGCCAGTGGACTATGGGCAGATTCATGATATTGCTTATACGGGTAACAGGTTGAAAGTGTGTGACTTGGTCAATGCAAACTTTTCAACATGGCAGGACAAATGACTTAAAGCATATCCCTTTTGGATGCTGGGCTCATGGTGTCTTTGTGGGTCAAACTGAGAAGTGGGGAAGAGTAATGGCTGATAGAAAAGAGGCTGCACCCAACACAGGAGCACCTTTAACATAGTCTTTCTGCTCAGGGGAGGTGACTATCTCCTTGGAAGAAGCTTTAGTTGAGAAAACTCAAGACTGTCATCTTGGAAGGTAAAATTCAGGTACGGAGCCTAGAGCCACCTCTTATCACTACCTGTTAATTTAAGGATCTCTAGTATCGCCCTTGTAACCATGAACCGTTTGGAGAAACCTGATTCTAACTTTAGGCTGTGAAGTAGAGGAGTCACAGGGAGGATGTGGGACATTATTATTATGTGAATTTTTAGTCTGCATAGGAGGATAAATCCATCACCACCTCCATGCTGCCATGATTGTGCATCTGTGGAAGCCCACCAACCCTTATGCCCAACTAAGCAGAGAGACTCTGGGATCTTCCAGATCCAGGAACTTGGGGCTAACAATATTTCTGTACTCCTTGTGTCACAGAGAGAGGCTAAGCTTACTGCATATGCAAAATATCTAACAATTGATTTTAGAGTGGCTTTGGTAAATGGCCTCAATGGCATCGTTCCGGGTGAGAAAGAGAGAAAATGAACAACTCAGTTTCATTGAATCATCAAAGAATGCAAGATCTCATTTTCTTCAATTAAATTAGCTTTGCTTGTTCATGATATGATTTCTGCGGAAACATAAATTGTTGGTTTTCAGTCAGTAGGGATGACCAATTGAAGCAAATGGCTTCACTTGATCCAGGAAAAATCAAGTCAATACTCAATAAAAGGTTTAGAGTGAGAGAGAGAGAAAGAGGGAAATAACATCCAAGCAGAATAAATTTGTTTAAAATGATGAAGCTTAGTGGATTAGGCAAACTATCTGGTTTCAGGATTTTGGCCTTCAATCTAGGCATCGTGAGCTCATTGCTGTGTCACTGTAAGTTAACTTCCTGCTGTTGCTTTGTCTTAAAAGTTCTTTTTTTATTTTTATTTTTTTATTGTTTAAAGTATTACATATATTAGTACACATATCTCCTTTTTTTCCCCATTGACCTTCTCCCAGCCTCCCCTAGCCCCTGTTGCATGCCCTCATCCCACGCCCCCCCAGTGTCTTGTGTCCATTGGAGTGCTTATATGCATGCATACAAGTCCTTTGGTTGATCTATTTCCAGCCCTCCCCAACACTCCCCAGCCTTCCCGATGTAAATTGAGTCTGTTCGGTGCTTTACTGCCTCTGTATCTATCTTTTTATTCATCAGGTTATAATGTTCTTTATTTTCCATAAATGAGTGAGATCATGTGGTATTTTTTCATTGCCTGGCTTATTTCACTTAACATAATGCTCTCCAGGTCCATCCATGCTGTTGCAAATGGTAAGAATTCCTTCATTTTTATAGCAGTTTAGTATTCCATTGTGTAGATGTACCATAGTTTTCTAATCCACTAATCTGCTGATGGGCATTTAGGCTGTTTCCAAATCTTCACATAGGGGTGCATATATCTTTTCTGATTCGTGTTTCTAGTTTCTTGGGATATATTCCTAGAAGTGGGATCATTGGGTCAAATGGGAGTTCCATTTTTAGTTTTTTGAGGAAACTCCATACTGTTCTCCACAGTGGCTGCACCAGTCTGCATTCCCACCAGCAGTGCATGAGGGTTCCTTTTTCTCCAAATCCTTGCCAGCACTTGTCGTTTGTTGATGATAGCCATTCTGACAGGTGTGAGATGGTACCGCATTGTCATTTTGATTTGCATCTCTTGGATAATTAGTGACTTTGATCATGTTTTCATGTGTCTCTTGGCCTTCCTTCTGTCTTCTTTTGAAAAGATTCTACTTAGGTCCATTTCCCATTTTTTTTATTGGATCATTTATCTTCCTTTTATTAAGTTGTATAAGTTGCCTGTAAATGTTGGACATTAAACCTTTATCAGTGATAACAGTGGCAAATATGTTCTCCCATGCAGTGGGCTTTCTTGTTGTTTTATTGATGGTCTCTTTTGCTGTGAAAAAGATTTTTATTTTGATGTAGTCCCATTTGTTTATTTTGTCTTTAGCTTCCATTGCCCCAGGAGCGGTATCGGTGAAGAAATTGCTTCAGCATACGTCTGAGATTTCTTTGCCTGTGGATTCCTCTAGTATTTTTATGGTTTCCCATCTTATGTTTAAGTCCTGTATCCATTTTGAGTTTATTTTTGTGTTTGGTGTAAGTTGGTGGTCTAGTTTCATTTTTTTGCATGTATCTGTCCAATTTTCCCAACACCATTTATTGAAGAGACTGTCTTGACTCCATTGTATGTTCATGCCTCCTTTGTCAAATATTAATTGAGCATAGTAGTTTGGGTTGATACTTAATTCTCTATTCTATTCTATTGGTCTATATGTCTGTTCTTGTGCCAGTACCAGGCTGTTTTGAGAACAGTGGCTTTGTAGCACAGCTTGAAATCTGGTATTGAGATCCCACCTACTTTGTTCTTCCTTCTCACGATTGCTGTGGCTATTCAGGGTCTTTTTTTATTCCAGATGAATTTTTGGAGAGTTCTTTCTAGGTCTGTGAAATATACCATTGGTATTTTAATGGGGAGTGCATTGAATCTATAGATTGCTTTGGATAGTATGGACATTTTAATGATGTTGATTCTCCCAATCCATGAACATGGTATGTTCTTCCATCTGTTTACATCTTCCTCTATCTCTTTTTTCAGGGTCCTGTAGTTTTCCACGTATAGGACTTTTAACTCCTTAGTTAAGTTTCTTCCTAGGTATCTTCATTTTTTTGGTGTGATGGTAAATGGGATTGCTTTTTTAGTCTCTCTTTCTGTAAGTTCACTATTGGTGTATAGGTCCATAGATTTCTTGGCGTTAATTTTGTATCCTGCTACATTGCCAAATTCATTTATTAAGTCTGTTAGTTTTTTGATGGAGTCTTTCGGGTTTTTTATGTACAATATCATGTCATCTGCAAATAAGGACAGCTTTACTTCTGCTTTTCCAATTTGGATGCCTTTTATTTTGTCTTCTTGTCTAATTGCAATGGCTAATACTTCCAGTACTATGTCAAACAGGAGTGGTGAGAGTGGGTATCCCTGTCTTGTTCCTGTTCTTAGGGGAAATGGTTTTAGTTTTTGCCCATTGAGTATGATGTTGGCTGTGGGTTTATTATATATGGCTTTTATTATGTTGAGGTATGAGCCTTCTATTCCCACCTTCTTGAGAGTTCTTATCAGGAAAAGGTGTTGGATTTTGTCAAATGCTTTTTCTGCATCAATTGATATGACTGTGATTTTTATCTCTCAAATTGTTTATGTGATGTATCACATTTATTGATTTGCAGAAATTGTACCATCCTTGCATTCCTGGGATAAATCCTACTTGGTCATGTGTATGATCTTTCTGATGTAGTGCTGGATCCGATTTGCTAGAATTTTGTTGAGGATTTTGGCTTCTATGTTCATGAGGGATATTGGCCTGTAATTCTCTTTCATTGTGTTGTCTTTATCTGGTTTTGGTATTAGGGTGATGCTGGCTTCATAGAATGAGCTTGAAAGTATTTCTTCCTCTTGAATTTTTTGGAATAGTCTGAGGAGGATAGGTTTTAGTTCTTCCTTGAATGTTTGGTAAACGTCCCCTGTGAAGCCATCTGGCCCCGGGCTGTTGTTTGCTAGAATTTTTTTGATGACTGCTTCAATTTCTTCCATAGCTGTTGGCCTGTTAAGATGTTTAGATTCGTCCTGATTGAGTTTTCGAAGGTTATATTTTTCTAGGAATATGTCCATTTCCTCCAGGTTGTCCAGTTTGTTGGAAAGAGTTGTTTGTAGTATTTTTTTTAACAATTTTTTTGTATTTCAATGGGGTCTGTTGTTATTTCACCTCTTTCATTTCTGATTTTGTTTATTTAGGTCCTCTCTCTTTGCTTCTTGGTGAGCCTGGCTAGAGGTTCATCAATCTTGTTTATCCTCTCAAAGAACCAGCTCTTGCTTTTGTTGTTCCTTTGTATTGTTTTTTTGGTCTCCATGTCATTTATCTCCGCTCTGATCTTTATTATTTCCTTCCTTCTGCATATACTGGGCTTTTCTTGTTGTTCTCTTTCTAACTCTTTGAGTTGTAGGGTTAGGTAATTTATTACCATTGTTTCTTGTTTTTTGCAGTAGGCTTGTAGAGCTATGAACTTACCTCTCAAGACTGCTTTCGCTGTGTTCCATAGATTTTGGATTGTTGTGTTTTCATTGTCATTTCTTGCCATGATGTTTTTTATTTCTTCTTTGATCTCTCTGGTAATCCAGTAATTGTTTAATAGCGTGCTGTTTAGTCTCCAAGTGTTTGATTTTTTTGGATTGTTTTTATTGTAGTTGATTTCCAGTTTTATGCCACTGTGATCTGAGAAGATGCTTGATATGATTTCTATCTTCTTGAATTTGAAGAGACTTTGCCTATGACCCAACATATGGTCTATCTTTGAAAATGACCCATGTACACTTGAAAAGAATGTATATTCTGTGGCTTTGGGGTGAAGTGTTCTGAAGATGTCAATTAATTCCAACTGGTCTAGTGAGTCATTTAGGATTGAAGTCTTTGCTGATTTGTTGTTTGGAGTAGTGGTTCTCAACCTTTCTAATGCCGCATCCATTTAATACAGTTCCTCATGTTGTGGTGACCCCCCAACCATAAAATTATTTTCGTTGCTACTTCATAACTGTAGTTTTGCTACTGTTAATGAATTGTAATGTAAATATCTGTGTTTTCCGATGGTCTTAGGTGACTCTGCTAGCGGTTCTCAACCTGTAGGTTGTAACCTACAGGTTGAGAACCGCTACTGTAGAGCCTAAGATGCCATTTTTCATTTCTTCTTGTTTCTTCTTCATTTCCTCTTGGTTCTTACTCATATTGTCAAATTTTCTTCCATTGTTTTCAGCCACCTTATGACCATTTCTCTGAATTCTTTCTCTGGCAGATTGCTTGCCTCCATTTTGTTTACTTCCTTTTCTGGTGATGCCTGCTTTTGTTTCATATGCAGGCTGTTTCTTTGTCTCCCCATAGTCTCTCTTCTCCGGGTGTCTGGTTATGTAGTTCTCTCTCTCCTGTGTTGATTTAAATGCACAAAATACAACACGACCAGGTACAATGCACAAGGCACTGAATAGAAATGTATTCACAATATTAATAAACCCAAATAAAGGTGACCACCAGAGAAAGGCAAATTAGGGAATAGGAGAGATAGAAGAAGAGGAAAAAAAAAAAAAAAGAAAGGAGTGCCAAAATGAAATTGGGAAAAGGAAAAAAAAGGTAAGAGAGACAAGAAAGAGACTAAGAGAGAAAAGGGGAAAAACTATATATATGGAAAAAAACTCCAATAGAACAGCCACTAATCCCAGCAAATGCCAGAAACAAGTACCTGGAGATGAATACAAACTACAAAGAACAACTAATATCAAGCGAGGTGAGGGAAAATAGAAGCAAAAAACAAACAAAAACAAGCAAACAGAACAAAACAAAACTACAAAAAAAGAATAAGCAAAACAATCTCACAAACAAGCATAAAAATCGATATAATCAACATTCAAGGAAACAACAACAGAAGGATAGAGAGAAAAACAATTTTTTGGGTAGTGAAGATAGAGAAGAGAGAGGTGTGTATGGACTTGGAGCAGGGGATTGGAAATTTGATATATAAGTAGGGTGAAATTTTAACAGGGGGTAAAAAGAAAGAATAGGGAAAATCTAAAGCAGGAAAAGGGTAAGAGAAACAGAACAACAAAAGGGGGAAAGTTTGGAAGAGAGTGATGGCATAAAGGTATTGTTGAGATAGAGTAGAATGATGCTAAAGGAAAGATGAAAATAGAATGTAGAAAACTAATCCCAAAGTAAAATAAAGAGAAAATAAAATGACACTTATTTTTTTTAAAAAAGGTAAAATAATAGTAGTAATAATACTGATTAAAAATAAAAATGTAATAATTAAAAAGGTAAAATCAAGTGAGGGAAAAAGAAAAAAATTAGTTTCTTAAGTAAAAGATGAAAAAAATAAAAATAAAAATAAAATGTGCAGTAGTGAAGGTCATTCACTTCCTCTATTGTTCTGTTTGGCATGCCTGTTTTCCAGTCAGGACAGTATTGCAGTTCCCTGCGTACCACTGCTCCTCAGTGTTATAAGCCAGTCCTGATTTTTAAGCAGGCAATGTGTCTTAATTTCTTGTATTCCTTTATTTGTGATTACACAAGAGTCAATTTGTGATTCAACCCCTAGGTGGCAGTGTTTTTGGATTGACCTCTGGGTCTATAGGTTTTCTTTAGCCTGTGCTTAGATCCTGCTTTCCCTGTGGCACTCAATACCGGTTTGTGGGAGTGGTCTGCCCCAGAGCTGGTTCTCCAACGGTCACTCCCCACTCTGATCCCCAGGTTCCAGAAAAACAACTTTTCCCTGCTGTCTCCTAGGGTGTCCCAATCCTATGTATTGGCCTTAGTAATCAGAAGCAAGGATTTAAAGAGGAAAAAGTATAAGTGTGCCAACTCCTGGGCTGTGCGCAAGTCTGCGCAGTCCTTTTTTCCCCTTTGTGTCCAAGCAGCTGGCACACTTTTAAAATTTTAGGCTGTCCTTCTGTGGGGGATCAAAATGGGTTGCTTTTTAGAGATCCCCTCCATTAGCAGCTCTGAGGACCCCCTTCCACATTCATGGATCACATCAGCCTCAACAGCCACAGATTTTTCTATGTGCAGACTTCCCCCTGTCCTCCAGCTCCCACAGTGCATGCGTTTCTCTGTCCTGCCAGGACCAGAGACCTCACCTTATCCCAGGTGAAATCTGACCTTTCCTTGGTGGAGTATAGAGCTCCTCTGAATCCATGTGTTTGCAGCAATTGGAGACTGGTGCTCTGGGTTTTGCAGCTGTTCAGTGGGTGCCGCAGTTGTAGATTTCAGGCTTCCAATAACATCCACTTTCCCCTTCAAGATGGCGCGATCTCTGCATTGGAGCTGGTGGCTCCGGGAGGGAACCCAGTAGCAGTGGGGGCTGCCTGGTCAGGGGAGCCCCGTCCAGCAGTCCCCCACCATCTCCTGGAGTATAGCTGTCCCTTAACTCACCAACAGACACTCCCCGTGCAACCTTCAGCTGTTCTTTCTATCTGCTCCGGGACAAAGCTCAGGACACATCTGTCTATTCCGCTGCCATTTTTTTTCTCCTGAAATTTTCAAAAGTTCTTATTTTTTATTTTTATCTTTTAAACAAAATTGAACATCCCAATTGTCTAAACATATAGCTCTTTTCCATTTTCTTCTTCTACTTAAAAAAAGACACAGGGTTCGGAAAATTCAGTTTCTTTCTTAGAAAATAAATCTTCACAATACCGTGAACACTATTTAATAGATAGTTGTGAAGTACAAATATAGGTTGATGTATATTAACACAAAAATATTTTTTCCCTCCTGTTCTTATAGGCTTATTCTTATTGGTGGCTCTTGCTAGTTATTTTTCATCTCTCTGTCCAATTTGTTTGAGTCAGCCACTAGGGTGGCCCCAACTCTCCATCCCTCCAAGAACCAGAGGGGGAAGGACACTTTTTCTGACATTGCTTTTCATCTTCTGTAAAATCAGGATTATTATAACACCTAACTAGGTTTCTCATGAGGATTAATAACACAATGCATTTAAAACACTTAGCAGAATGTCTAGCACATAGTATTAAATACATATTAATTATTATAATTAAAAGTCCTAAATAAAATGGGGCAAACATCTCCCTACCCAAACAGTGATTGTTAACTGAGGTGGTGAAAAAAATCTGAGTTTGCAGGTTTAAATTTCAATATGGAATTCTAAGAGTTTAATTCAGAGGACTCCAGACAATTTTTCTGAGTGGGAATCATTTCTGTTCTCCTGAAGTCCTAGGTACCCTGGGGATGGTAGGATGCTTTGTCCTGAGCATCATGGGTGAGCAGGAACAAAGCGGAGCGGCCTTGTTTTCCCAAGAAAGAAGAGTGTGGCTTAGGTGTTCTAACCATTCAAAATGGTTTTTACATTATGTCTGGGGCCCAGCTAAGAGGCAAGCTGATAAAGCCAGGAGAGGCTAGGGATCGCCCTTGAGTTCATATGTGTACTGTGAGTTAGAATGAGTACATTGTAAAGGGGACATGCCAGTCTGGGAAGGCAAATTATTCACTCGCTATAATTTGATTTGATGATAATGGAGTGGTTGGGTGAGTGGGTACCACCAGGGAGCTTTTTAGAAAAGAATGAGGGTGTGTGGTTGAGGATATATGGAATGCCCCCTGTGCTGTGTGCTTTATATAGGTTATCTTATGAGCATATGAGATGCCTATTATTATTTTGGTTCACAATGTATTATTACTTCATTCTCACAAATAGAGACCATGAGAGGTTAAGCAATTCTTCTGAGACCACATAGAGAGTAAATGGAAGGGCTTGGATTAAGATTCAGTTCTCAGACTCTAAAGTTCATGTCCTTCTATTTTATTTTTATATTATAAAATACTTCCTGCCTTTAAAAGACGAGCAGACAAAAAGAAAGGAACACACAGAGATAATTCATCTGCTAAATACATGGTATTATGGGGTTGAGAACCAGCTTTGAAGAAAAACACAAAATCTCAGGGCACACAAAACTGGAAGTGGGATTTGTAACTGGGAAATCAGCCAGAGCCCACCTGGCCCTCCGATGCTGGATGGCACTTCAGAACTGCCCTGATCGAGCCTTTCTATGCCGTCTTCTCTCGTCACTAAATGCAGCTGCCTCTGGGGACTGGGCATGACTTTGGGAGAGACACATTTAGCCAGGGGGCCAGGTTCTGAAGGGGACTCAGCTGAGAGCTGTCAGCAGGCAACCCCATTGGTGCTGTGGAGAGTGGGCTGTGGTAGGCACAGTACAGCATCCAACACATCTCTGTTGTCCCAGGTGATCACCCACTTGCATCTCTACTATCTCTTTCCTTCATTGCTTCCTTCTACCTCAGTCCTTCAGTCTAGGGGATGGACCATTCACCTTTACTCAGTATTGTGTACCTGGCACTGTGGTAGGTATGTCCCATATATATATTCTTGTGTAACCCTCAAAACAGTTCTAAGGAATAGAAAACTGAGATTTTTAAATACCTCGCCCAAGGTGGCTAGAGGCAGAGCTAGGTTTCCAGTGCAAAGTAGTTTATGGCCAAAGGCCATGCTCTTCTCACAACATTGCTGCAGCTCTTCCTTATCCCATTGCCTCTATTTTATTCATGATTTTCAAAATTACTGTTTCTAGTATCCTTCAGTAGCTATCTTTAAAATATACCTTAATACATAACTTTTTGGAAATATGTTTATTTTATTTAAAAACTAGTGGTCCAGTGCACAAAATTCGTGCATGGGGGGGGGTTCCCCTCAGTCCAGCCTGCACCCTCTCCAATCAGGGACCCCTTGAGGGATGTCTTACTGCTGGTTTAGGCCTGATCCCTCTCGCAATCTGGGACCACTGGCTCCTAACTGCTCACCTGCCTGCCTGCCTGATTGCCCCTAACTGCCTCTGCCTGCCTGTCTGATCGCTCCAACTGCCCTCCCCTGCAGGCTTGATCTTGCCCCCAACTGTCCTCCCCTGCTGGCCTGATCACCCCTAACGGCCTCTGCCTTGGCCCCCACCACCATGGCTTTGTCCCGAAGGACATCAGTCATTTGGAAGATGGCCGGTCAACCTGGTCTAATTAGCATATTACCCTTTTAGTAGTATAAATAGATTATATAAGATAGGATTGCTTAAATGGGGGGAGGGGAAGCCTTTTCATCAGGAGGAGATGCTCTTGGCAGACAAAAATACATAATCCCTGTATCTGGACTGATAGCCAGCCATATGCACTATACTGCCAAACCAGTCATTAAAAAATTGAACTGCTTTCTTACACCTTACACCAAACAGCTGTTGCCCTTAAAACCCCTTCTCAAACCCCAGTGGAGGCCTGAGAGAAAGAGATGTGGCTGCTGGCCAGGCCCAGAGAGAAAGAGAGAGGCAAGGGCTGATCAACAGCTGCCATGGAGGCTATGGATCAGACGCTGCTTCTCCCTCCAGGCCTCTCTTTGGGCCTGATCTGCAGCCCCCTTGGCATTCAGTGCTGGTTCGTGGTGCCCGCAGCAGCGGCAGTCAGTGCTAGGTTGCTGTGCAGTCAGTGCTAGGTTGCCACAGCAACCTAGCACTGACTTCCAGTCGGTTGAGCCTTCGGTTGTTTTAGATGTTATGGACCCTGGATTTTTATATATTAGGATACTTATATCATCCCTTTTAATACACTGTATTTAATTTGCAGGGAGCTATACAACTTAGAATCTGGTACTCATCAAGGATCTATAAATATTGAAGTGAAGACAAAATAATTTCATTATGTTTATCAGGAGCTCATTAATTTAATTTTGAATCTCTTCAAAAATTCTTACAATAGAATAAAACAAATCTTTAGATTGGGATCAGTTTCTTAGACCTTATATATTAAGTCATTAAAATTCTGTCTTTCCTTACCTTATAGTAATGACTTAGAGAATCACCTCTTGAAAGCAATAACATAATCAAAGAAAGTTCATCTGACCAAAAAATATTTGGGAAGGTTTTTGTTGTTGCTTATAAATGAGTGTAGTAAAATGATATCAGTTTAATGTCAGAAAAAAGGTAATTTTCTCTCCTTGATTTTTTTTTCCCCTCTGAATTTTCCCAGTGGTCTTAGCCCAAAAGAGATCATAGTTTTTTTCTTTTAGAAAGAAGTGCTAAAGGGGAAAATGTTTCTCAGTTAAATTCCTTTTTTACAGAGCTGTTGACAGTTCAGTGAATTTTAAACCAATTTCCGGTTCTTCCCTTACTTCCACTGAAATCTTTAAAATACCTTTAAAAAAAATTTTGTATCAGTCCTGGAAATTACCTGTATAATTTTGTTAATCAGTATCCCCCAAGAAGTTCAATAAAAAGGGAAAAATATTTCTATTAATCAAACTTTCAGTTCAGAGACCTTTCCCCCTACTGTAAAAGGCAATATAATTTTTAGTGTTGTTTGGCCACTAAATTTCCAAGTCCTGGAAGCTACTGGTTTTATATACACATCTATGAAATCAACCAAGCCTACTTATTACAGAGATGTCTCTGTAGAATGTTACAAAAATCTTATTGCCTCTTTGCTTTCATGGAAGGAGCTTATTTCTATTTTGTGCATTTTCTTACAAAGAATGATTTAAAGAACAAAACCTACCTTTCAAAGTCAGAGTCATGGTGCTTAACAGAGAAATGTGGCACAGTCCTAGACAAAGGTCCATGGCTGACATGCTACTTTTTCTTCAGTTCTCAGACAAATGGCAGGAGGGAAGATTGGTTTCTGATCTAATATCTAATTTTTTTCCCCCCTCTGGTAGTTCACTCTTGCTCCTCTCACTTGGAGCTAGATTCTTGGGCAGGCTCTCCCAAGCATCCTTCTCTGCTCAAGCTCCTTCAAGGTTTCATTTGTACAGACTGGTGGGCCAGCATTGTAGCAAAATAACTTCTGGAAGGCTTTCTTGTTCCTTTAATGCCATCTTCTCCATTCTTTTAGTTTATTCAAAACCAATAGTATTTTTTTAGCACCTTACTGGTTAAGCATTTTCTATCAGTACCTCAAAAAAAAAAAAGAAAGCTTTTTTTTTCTTTTTTTTTTCAGTTTTGACCACCCTGATTAGTAAAAACATTGAAGCCCAAAATGATTTAAAAGTTTGTATGCTTTAAAGATCAAGTAATTAAAAAATACCCTTTGTTCTTAGTTTTATGTGTAGGAAAATCTTGAGGTTAATTCGCTGACCATGTGGGATAATTTGACTCTCAATCAGTAAATTTAAAAAATCTTTCATAACATAAAAAAGATCCAGCCTTGCCAAGGACAAATGATTGGCACTGAAATTCCTTTGTTAGCTTAAGTCATTGATATGTAAAACAAAAGAAAATTCTTTGGCAGAAAACAGAGGAATGTCCAGATGGTTTCTATCTATTTTCTCATTGATTGTATAATTAAAATCCCCTTTAATCATCAGAAAAATTGAGATAGAATGTTTGTAATAGAGCAGTACTGTGTTTTAAAGAAATATTTCTTTTGCGGTAGGTTGACTAGTAATGAAATACTGGCAGCAACTAATTTGTGAATTTGCCCTGTGGAGGAAAGATAGCACACTGGCTTATTTGTAGCATTATGTTTGTTGTGCCAGATAAGATCAAACTGTAATCCATTAAAATGAATCTAAATTAGCAATGGTCTTCTGATTTTCAGGTGATATTTCCCTTTACCTGAAGCAGGATTTGCAGTTTGATGAATTAAGAGGTGGACTAGTTCACTTGTGAAGTTAGTTACTAATGAAAGCACCAATAAACTAGTCAGTAAAATACTTCATATCATCAGCAATCATGGGATGAGACTTATTTACCTGGGGAACCCTGACCTAATCTCGCTAAACTATATTCTGTGCAATGATGTGCTTCTTGATCAACATGAATAATATTGGTCACCAGAACTGCATTGCCATGTGTTTCTTCTACATTCCATCTTCTGATCACTAGATTGTATATTATTAATCTAGACATATAAAATGTGCATATACTGTATATGCATACTTTTAGTTGGTGGATGGCTTTCTTTTTAGGTTGAGTGACTACTTGGACCCTTGTAGTGACGTTGACGTTATATCTGCAAAATATCTGTGTCTGTGTCTATGTCTATGTCTGTGTCTGTGTCTGTGTCTGTGTCTGTGTCTGTGTCTGTGTCTGTGTCTGTGTCAGTGTCAGTGTCTGTGTCTGTGTCTGTGTCTGTGTCAGTGTCAGTGTCTGTGTCTGTGTCTGTGTCTGTGTCTGTGTCTGTGTCTGTGTCTGTGTCTATGTCTATCTCTATGTCTGTGTCTGTGTCTGTGTCTGTGTCTGTGTCTGTGTCTATGTCTGTGTCTGTGTCTGTGTCTGTGTCTGTGTCTGTGTCTGTGTCTCCTCTGTGTCTGTGTCTGTGTCTGTGTCTGTGTCTGTGTCTCCTCTGTGTCTATGTCTATGTCTGTGTCTGTGTCTGTGTCTGTGTCTGTGTCTGTGTCTGTGTCTGTGTCTGTGTCTGTGTCTATATCTGTGTCTGTGTCTGTGTCTATGTCTATCTCTGTGTCTGTGTCTGTGTCTGTGTCTGTGTCTGTGTCTGTGTCTGTCTGTGTCTGTGTCTGTCTGTGTCTGTGTCTGTGTCTGTGTCTGTGTCTGTGTCTGTGTCTGTGTCTATGTCTATGTCTATATCTGTGATGTCTGTATCTGTATCTATATCATCCATCTTCTTAGTTGATAAATGGTATCAGTAATTATTTTAAATTGGAAAACAAAAATTCTAGTGTTTGGTAATTCCTGGGGTATTTGTCTTTGTTGTTGCTGTTTTTTTGTTTGTTTGTTTGTTTGTTTTTTTTACTTAGTGGTTATTTTTAAGGTCTTTACATTGGCCCAAGAAATGAGAAAATATAGTTATGATTTTTTAGGATGCTGATGAGACAAAATAGGTAAACACAGGATCTCGTTCCAGCAGTTCTGGGCAAAGGCTGTAGATAAAGGATTGGTGGACTCAGTACCACAGAGGAAGTAGTATTGTTCTTGTTGCTGGGTTCAGGGAGGAGTGGGGAAGATTGTGGGAGGGTTCAGCTTTCTCTGGCTCTTGCAAAGCCTGTGTATTTCCGGATGGATAATAACTCACAACCAAGGAGCTACAGGAGCTAAAAGCACAGGAAGGTAGGGCAGGACGCCTAGGTACAAATAGCAGCTGTGTTTATTAAGTACTTACTATATAAGCACTAAGGATTTCATATATATGATCTCATTTAACAGCTAGAGATGAGTATTATCATTATCCCAGTTCCATGCATGAAGATAGCAGAGGATTCAGGGAAATAGGTAATTTGGATAATCTGCAATTTAAATTTGGGTACTTTCACTTGAGAGGCAACCTCTCTGAGCCATTACATTATTCTGCCTCAAAGTATAAACATATCCCCATTGCATAATCAAGCAAAGAAGCTCATCACCATTCTAATTAGGACTTTGAAAGATCTGTATCTGTACAAGAGAACATTCCTGCAATAAACATTGTGAGAAAAGGAACTGCCGCCTGCTGCAGTCTGCTGGCTTCTGTTCTCCCTGAGCCTGGGTGGTTCAGTAGGGAGTGATAATCATAGGAAAGATTGGGAAGGGGTGGGTGGCACTCAGGGTTTGACCTGTCGTGACTCTGCTTGCCAGTGGCAAGAGTGCCTCAATTCCTGCTCTGTATTTCCAAACCAAGATCTGTTTTTATGCATGTTTTGTACAGTTTGGGTTAGCATGTGACTATTTTTTTTAGTTGATGGATAACTTAGTGCCCTGTGGTGTTCTTGCAGTATGACCTATTACTGAGCACAATGCTTTATTTAATTTTCCAATAATCCAAGGAGGCAAGTACTGTTACTATATCTCATTAATTCTAAATCCCACATTTTCCTCCTCCCCCCTATTTTAACATCTCTAAATCAGAATGTCTCTTGCAATGAATGGTATGTGCATATCTAGTTTTATTGTCAGTTGTTTTTTTTACTGTCACATAAAATAATAGCACAGCTTAAAAAATGATGGTGTTTTGGATGCAATGAAGTACAATATCTCCATTTTACAGAGGCAACAGTGGACATTAAATAATTTCTTCTAGATTACCCAACTAGAAATTGGTTGCCACATGTGATGGCTAGTTGTTGAGAAAAATCAGTTTACCTCTCATCTTGGGCACAGTTGGTCTACATTTTCCAACCTCCCTTGAAGTTAAGTTTGGTGTGAAACATAGTACCAGATAATGGAATATACATGGATAACCAGACTCATAGAAACCACTCACTTTTTTCCACTTTTTCTTTTCCTTAGTAGACCAACTAGACACCAATGTCCAGGGCACCCTTGGGAGCCACCTGTTGAAGATGACTGATCTTCTGCCATTTTGACCCATGAATGACTGTGTGGAGGAGAGCTGCCTTCCTTCCTTTCTTTCTCTAGTTTACTGATTGCCTTTATAATGTTAAAGTTCTCACTATGTTCATTGAGCATCCTTATAACCAGTAGAGTGCATCTAGTAGACCACTTGTCTCTGTTTTGTTTAGTTCTTTTTCTGGAGTTTTGATCTTTTCTTTTTGTTCCATTCTGTGTTTGTTTCTATGTATTGGGTAGAGCTGATTGGTAGAGTGGCATTATGTAGTGTACTAGATGCCCAGTGCACAAATTCATGCACAGGTGGGGTCTCTCAGCCTGTCTGGTGATCGGGGCCTATTGGGGCCGATTGGGGCCAGCCAGCAGGGGGTAGGGATCACAGGAGGTTGGCCTGTGATGGAAGGTTGGCTGTGGGACAGCACTGACCACAAGGGGGCAGCTCCTGCATTGAGCATCTGCTCCCTGGTGGTCAGTGTGTGTCATAGCTACCAGCTGGTTGTCCAGTCCTCCGGTTGTAATGGTCATTTAGGCTTTTGTATATATAGATGTTCTGTAGAATTCAGTGGCACAGTCTCCTTGATCACCCATGCTGCCCACTCCAGATGCGCTTCCCCCACTGTTTGGGCTGTGTAAACCCTTCTGTTGAAGTTAAGCCTTGATGGCTGTTGACACATCAGTGAGAGGGATTTATCCCCAGGCTTATTGGCTGCAAGGACTGGCTATGACCATTGACCACCATGGAGGATCAGCTGTGTAGGAGCCTACCTCATAGAGCAAGACTTCCTTTGGTAGGGCTCAGGTGCCTGCTGAGTCTGCCCCTTGAGTGTGTCACTTGTGGGTGATGCTTCAACATGGACTGAAGCTGTTCACAGGGTGTGATGGCTCTGGGACTTCCCAGGATGTGCAGGCCAAGGTCAGCTGCTGCCTGTACTTGGCCCAGAGCCACCCGGTATGTGGTACAAAGTGAACTGCAGATGGCAGTTACTTGTGCTGGGTTTGGAGGTGTCCAGTGAGGCCAATCTGTGAACTAAGACCAGCTGCTGCTAGTGTTGGGCCTGGGGCCAGTTAGCAAGAGATATGGGGCACACTGAGACTAAAGGCTGCTTATTTGAGTGATTTTTAAGAAAGTCTGAAGCATGAGCCAAGACAGATGTTTCATATGGAAAAGCCACTGGAAACAGCTTGGGTTGGGCCCGCAAGTTGGGCATAGTCTCAGAGAATCACCAGGGCTGTGGGGAACAGTGAGAACCAGGTTGATGGAGATATGTTGCCTGCCTGCTTGTTCTGTGTGTGTGTGTGTGTGTGTGTGTGTGTGTGTGTGTGTGTGTGTGTGTGTTGGCGGGGAGGGCGGTCTCAGAAAAGGAACAATGGTCTCTGCCAGTACTTCTGTCTGGCAGAAAGCTGTCACTCTAGCCCTCACCCTGATGCCAGACAATTCAGTTCCTCCCTGTATGTCCCTGGTGCCTTTCAAGCTGCTGTCCCAGCACTAGAACTCAGAGGGAGTGAGTACAAGTAAATTTGTGTGCAAGCTCTTTAAGAGGAACTACCTGGAACTTCAGCAGCCCTCTTGTTACCCTAAATCCCTGCTGGTTTTTACAGCTGGAAATTATGGGACCTTCTCTTCCTTATACTGGAACCCTGGACTGGGAGCTTAGTGTGCAACTGGGACCCCTTGCTCCTCAGGGGGCACTGTCACAGCTGAGATATCCCTCCTGACTTTTGTCTGCTACATGTGGGTGTGAGATCAGCCTATTCTGCATCTTTGCTCCTCTTACCAGTCTCGATGTGGCTTCATCTTTAAATCCTTAGTTGAAGGACTTTCATTTAGCTAGATTTCAGGCAGTTCTGAATGATGGCTGTTTTGTAGTTTAGTTGTAATTTTGATATGGCTGTGGGGTGATAAAAGCACCACCTTAAATGATAATTTAAATTAAAACTCGTTTGAGGACAGGGTTTGATATTTTTTTTGTTTACCACTGTATTCACAACTTCCTGGCACAATTCTTAGTGCATGGCAAACACTCAAAAAATACATCTTATGCTAGTTAAAGAGGTAACATTTTGTAGTGGGATGAATGTTGAATTAGGTATCCAAAAGTGTCCCTAGTAGGGGATCTATGAACCTTACTTGCCTCATTTATCAAATAAGTGTGATGATATTACTTTGTTTACTTCAAAGGATTCTGTGATGATCAAATGAAATAATATATATGGGTGCTTTGTAAAGTAATGTAAAATATTAGCACTACTCCTGGAATTAAATACTGGGTGTTCAGAAGACGGACTGTATTTAAATCATATATTTTCCTGTAATTGTTAGTCTTTGGTACAGACTTTATATATAGATGATAAAACTGGGGCATATGTTCCTACCCTTTGGAGCATGAGGAAAGCTGAAAGGTGGTACACTGGTGTGCTCATCTTTGTTTCACTCCCAGAGCCATTCTGTTTTCTGGGGGTACCAGATAATCATATGGAAATGCATTCAGCAAGTATCTGGAAAAAAGGATAGAAAGAACTCCAGAGAAACAGGAAAAGTTAGTTAAAAACCACACAACAAATAATGTTTTGGATGATCTATCTGGGAAAAACAGAATTCAAGTTTAGAAGTATTTTTTCTTCCTTTCTAAGTTTTGCCATGTCTGTTTGCCTTAGAATGAGCAACACATTGATAATCAAAAACAGCTTAGCGTTTGAGTAAGTGTCCTTCACGTCACCCCCTGATTTCCCTTTGGTTCTATATCAGAAAAGGTTCATTACTTTCATTGGCATACGCTTCTCATTTTGAAAAGTACTTGGATGAAACGTGTCCCGTGGTACCGAGTATTCTCCATGCGAGTGTACTTTGTATATTGGATGTGTTGTCGAGTGTATTTGGACCCTCTTTAAGTGTTAGCAGTGAAATTATTTTAGATTGCTTTCTTTCAAACATAGACCTTTCGTCACTGCTGGATCAGATGTTTTTATTGCCAAATGACAGGGCCACATGTGTGGGGTATTTTCAGGCAGCAGCGTATGGGTGCTGCAGCAAGAGAAGGGAATACAGCCCTTAGGTTTTGGTAAAGAATTGAATGACTTACTCCCTTTTCCAAGAAACAATTCCAGAAACAAAATGTTTTCTCCTGAGCTTAAATGAAAAGCAGATACAACAAAGGCTTTAAACTGAGAAATAATAGATTCACTGGCATTAGGTACTGAAGGAATTGCACATTATTTAGACTTCTCAAAAAATTGGCTATGCTTGTTAGCTGGAGGTCCAAAAATTCTCTGGAAATTATTATCTATGTTAACCATAAAACTACTAAACAGTTTATTATTGTCAAATTCACTTAAAATGGATAACCTTGATCTCTAAGTAATTCCCTTTAGGGAATTGCCTGTGGTAAGAATATATTTTAGCAGTCCATTGTTAAGTATTTCAATAAATCAATATGATTGAGGAAAATTTGATATTCCTATGGAAATTTCCATGCTTTTATTGCTCTTCCCATATTATTAAGATTAGTGATTCCTGTGCTAAAGAATCAGGGACTAGCATTTTCTCAGTTTAAAGTATAGTTTATGAATACTGATGGAAAAAAATGTTACTGTGGAAATTAATTTATTTTCCTTTGTCTGCATTATCTATCTTTTTTACTCTCCAAGTTTACCTTAAACTCCTGCCAACCTAAATTAGTTCTGTTATCTAATCACAGATATAGCCTATATATTTACCATGAGAAGGATGGAGGCTTCAAATATTTGTTTAACCTAGTTTTCTGATTCAGCCTTCTAAAGTTTATTGTTGAGATCATATAGAGATTCTGTGATCAGCTGTAGGTAGACAACCATCTCGTTTGTTCAGGAATAAGGGGTTTCCTGGGACACAGGACAGTTTTCTGCAAACTGGAATAGCTAGTCATCCTAGGGTTCTAATGTATATTAATAGTGAACATTGACATTTACAGAAAAATACCTAACCCAATAGCATAACATTAATTGTGAAATACATATCTTAAGCAGGTCTTCATTTTTTTTTAGGATTGCCATTTGATTAAAATCATCCTTTGAAATATTGTTTAATTACTGATCATTTTAATAGATACAAGAATATTTCTGACTTAAATTAAAAAAAATTTATTTCACTGTCCAAAATACTGGATTTATTAAAAACTTTCTATATTATTCCTTAATTTTAATTCAATAAGGCATAAGAAGTTATAGAACAAGAACCTTATTTCTTTATTTTACTTTTTGTGTGTTAATCCTCACTCTAGAATATTTTTCTATTGATTTTTAGAAAGAGTGGAAGGGAGGGAGGGGGGAGAGAGAGAGAGAAACATTGATGTGAGAGAGACACATCAATTGGTTGCCTCCCTCTTACTCCCTGATTGGGGCCAGGGACTGAACCCATAACCCAGGTACGTGCCCTTGAATGGGAATCAAGCCTGCAACGCTTTGGTGCGTGGGCTGATGCTCTAACCACTGACACACTCTAGTCAGGGCAAGACTAAGAACTTTATTTTAAAATATATTATTATTTTCAACTTATTTATTTATTTATTTAATTTTTTAAAAGAGAGGACTAGTGGCTTTTTAAAATTGATTTTAGAGAGGGAGGAAGACAGAAAGAGAAACAACTTTGTGAGAGCTACATCAATTGGTTCTGTACGCTCCTCAACTGGGGATCAAACCTGCAACCTAGGTATGTACCCGGACCAGGAATCAAACCCACGACCTTCTGGCACACAGGAAGGACAATGTTCCAACCAACTGAGCCACACCAGCCAGGGCAAGAAATATATTTTAATGGTTTATTTTTCAGTTGCTTATTTTTCATGTTGAGACATTTACTTTTAGAGGTCATTAAACATATTTCCACCTTTCTTGGATTTGAGCAGAGTGATTATACAGTTCTTAATATGCTGGTTTTGCAGCATCAGCCACTTAGGTTTTACATGACTGAAAAATAAATCTCTTGTCACCACTCGTTTTTATTTCCCAGAGCTCTGATTTGCAAAACAGGCCTGATGTGTGTTGGCTTTCTCTTATGGATGACTCTGCTCCCTCCCATGAAATGTAATACAAAGCTTCAATGAGCTTGAACTACCCCAAATATTGGATATTTTACTTTTTTTTCCTAGTGAGACATATGGGGCAACACCAATCAGAATTCTGGAGACTGAACTTGAAGGAACAATCTCAGAAAAAATTCTATTCTTTTCTTACAGTTTATCTGAAAGGCTTTCCTTCTTTAAGTGTTGAAAAGAATCAATTTGGTCTTAGAGGAATAAAGTGGGTCAAAATACTGAACATAACAAGGTTACAAAAGCACATTACATCACTCTAGTTACAGCTAATAAAGTTGCATTGTATAGACACACCTTGCTGGTCCATTTATTCCTGCTAATGGGACATGGAATGAATGATCAATGTGTTGAATGCCCATTTCATTCCCTAAGGAAGTGAGAGGAAATAGAAGGTCTGGTTGGTTCCCCTCCCTAGGAACTTATGGAAATGGATGTTCTAACATTATATGGCAGGAGATGCCAATAGGTGACCATAATAAATGACAGATTGGTTTGTACCTGGTTTTTCCATTTCTTGTGTAGTTCATTGGTTGTTTTGCCTTCCTGTACAACATTATCAAGCCCTTGAATGCCCTCCATGATCTCCTAGTGAGCAGACCCTTATCAAAAAAAGAGCCAAGAGTACAACTACATGTTATGTCTAATAAAAGGTGAAGTCCTGCTTCTAAGAAGAACTACTATCCTTTTCTTTGTATATCCTTTCTAGAATCAATCTCTTTCTCTCTAATTCTCTTTGCATGTGTGTGTATATATATTTTATGTACAATTAAATGATATTAAAATATAATTATTTATATATAAATATTTATATTTATTTATTATAATAAATATAAATTAATTATTTATATATAAATAATTATATTTTAATATCATTTAATTGTACATAAAATAGTTTAGTATTTTTATATTTAGTGTACTTAGTATTTTTAATATTCATATTATATTTATATATATTTTTCCAATGGGAAAATAAGCATTTTAATTATTTCATAACATCAGTTTATATCCGTAGATCTATTTCTTGAGTCTGAAATTGATAGCTAGGTTGAATGATAGGTAGATAGATAATTCATAGACAATCTTCTATAAGGGAATAGCGCTGGGTTAACTTTTAGCTGTATTTACAAGTTACACTCCCCCACATAAATGATTCAGTTGTCTATCCAGGACTCATACCTGACAGCTGCACAACAAGTGTTATTTGCTCTTTCCTTTTGAAGAGCAAATGTATGTTTTTCTCTTTGGATGGTAATGAAAAACAAACAAACAGGAAATGTGAATTTTATTTCCTAATGATGGTCCTTAAGAGTTTGCTTGCAGATCATTTTTTAAAAAATTTGATAGTGTTCCCTACAGTTCTAAGCAAAATATAGCAAGTTATCTTTGAAATGTAAATCACACATTATCTTTGTTCAGAATTAGAACATCTTCTGGAGTTTTTTCTGTAGCACTTATGCCTTAATCACATGCGCTAAATTATTCATTCCACCTGTCAGCAGTTTCTCAAATGGAGCCATGGAGGAAGCCTAAAGTGATCAATCGTTTGCTGTTCTCTGGACAGTCATAAATGTACAGTGTGTGTGTCTAAATATCTATTATCAAATGCACAGTGCCTGAAGAAATTAGGCATCAGGGCTGTGTAAAAGTAGGTTGAGAGTCTGAAAGAGCAATAAATGAATATTGCCTCTCCTTCCAATGTCATCTTTTGTCTGGCATATCCTTTCACAGGAAAGGGTAATAGTTCTTCATCAGACTTTTAATCTAAAACAAACTAACCGTCCTGTATTTGTGGGGCCCAGAGGAAAGGATTATGAATCTTTCTCCTTTACATTATTGAGATAAATGAATTAGACAAGAGAGGTCCCCAAGAATCCCCGTTTTTCAGAATATCTATTGGGAAAGAAAATCTGAGGACTAGGACATCTTGATGAAAGGGAGCTAGCGAAGTACACGAAAGCAAAGCTGGAGGAAGTGGTACCAGTTGTGTGCTTTGTGACGGTAAGTTCAGATGAGAAGATGGTATGTCTTCTCAACTTCTCTCTGAAGTTGCAAAAAAATTTGCTGTTTTTTGACAAATTAAAATTGTACATATTTTGGTTGTACTATATAATTTTAAGGTTTACATGTGATGATTTAATATATGATAAATTGTGAAATGATTGCTACAATCAAGTTAATTAACATATCCATCACCTCACATAGTTACTATTGTGTGTGTGTGTGTGTGTGTGTGTGTGTGGTGAAAACACTTAAGATCTACTCTCTTAGCAAATTTTAAGTATATAATACAGTATTATTAATTATAGTCACATATAGAATGGAAGAAATTATTTGCAAAACATCCTATCTAATAAAAGAGTAATATGCAAATTAACCATCACTCCGCGACAAAGATGGTGGCGCCCATAGCGGCTGGGGCAGATGCTGGTGGTGTCGCCCTGGCAACGTGAACCCAGAATCCGTGCCCTGGCCATGCAGAGGGAGGGGAAGGGCCTCTGGTCAGAGGCTGGGGCAAGGGACACTGGGCTCATGGTGACACGAGCCCAGCGTCCCCACCCTAGCCACGTGGAGGGAGGGGAGAACCTAGAAAAATGGATCTTCCCAGTTCCTGATGCTGACAGAGCCCTATGGGTGCTGGGGTCCTCCACCCGCAGTCCCCAGTCACAGACTGGAAGCTCCCTGCCCTCAGAGTGGATGTGACCAGCAGGGTGCCGCAGCAGGGGGGTCTGGCAGGGACGCTACAGACATCAAAGTGCTGCTGCCGTGGTTGCCCTTCCCCTCCCCCCCACCCCCCGCATGCAAGTAGTACAGTCTGAGAGGGCGACTCCTGAGGCGCAGCTCCTGCTGCAGCTGATGTGCACTGCGCCAGTGGGGAAGCAGGACCTGGGAGACCGAACCCCCGAGTACCCAAGCTGACTGGCATTGTGGGCTGGGGCCCTAAGGAGGCCCCAGGACAAGCATCTTCCCAGAGGCTGTGCGGAGGGAGGAGAGGGGCCTCTGGCCAGAGGCTGGGGCAAGGGACGCTGGCGTCATTGAAGGCTGGGCTGAGGGACACCTCCTCTACCCGCCCCCCATGCATGAATTTCATGCGCCAGGCCTCTAGTATGTGATAAAAGGCTAACACCCAAATTATATAAGAAACGTATTTGACTCAACAGCAAAAATTAAATAACATGATTTAAAAGTGGCAAAGGATCTGAATAGACATTTTTCCAAAGAAGACAGGTAAATTACCAACAGGTACATGAAAAGATGCTCAACATGACTAATCATTAGGAAAATGCAAATCAAAACCACAATGAGGTATCACCTCACACCTGTTAGAATTGTTATGATCAATAAGACAAGAGGTAAGTATTGGTGAGGATGTGGAGAAAAGGGAACCCTTATTACTGTTGGTGGGAATGTAAATTGGTGCAGCCACTATGGAGAACAATATGGAGGTTTTTAAAAAATTAAAAATAGAACTACCATATGATCCAGTAATTTCATTTCTGGGTAGTTATCCAAAGGAAATACACTTGCTATTCTTTGAATGTGCCAAGATCCTGTGCTAAGCCTCAGAGACTACATTTGCTCTTCTTCTGCCAGGAATGCTTCCTCCCCACATCTCAGACTGGGTTTTTCACCCCTTTCATTCCAACCTCAGCTCAAATGTCTTCTCAGAGAGGCCTTGCCTTGCAGACCATACTATCTGCTTTACTGTTTTCACTAAAACACTTATGACATAGAGACTGAGGTTGAACATCTGTGTTCATTCATCCTTCCTTATTTGTCTCTGCCACTAGAATGTAAATTCCATGTGGGCAGGAGCTTTGTCCAGCTTATGACTGCAGCCCACAGCCTTATCCACTCCAGGTGCTTGATAAATGCTTGTTGGTAAATGAATGATTGGATTTAAAGTAAAAAAAAAACAACACAAAACATTCTATATAACTCTTCTATTATATGAAGGAAATATTGTTCAAGTTAGAAGCACAAATAATCTACTTCTGGCTTTAACATATGCCAAGGTCAGGTGAGAAATTGCAAATTGCTTATAACAGATATCTGATGGTGAGTTATATGGGAACAAAGGCCCAAATGAGAACACACTCACACACACACACACACATGCACACGCACACACGCACACGCACACACACCACGAATCTCTTCCTAAACTCCTAAGTTCTAAATCAGAAGCAGATCCTGGATTTAATGCTTCCTATGCAGACAGTCAATGTCATCATCATCACCACATGAACACATGTTTATTGAACAGTGAAACTGTACCTCTCTTCTGAAGATACCACAGGCAACGAGGAAGAGCAGATGGGGTTTGCAAATGAAAATGAGCAGAAGAAACTGCACAAAGATTATGGGGGGCATCTTAGCTCTAAGTCTCTTCTCCATCTCAGTTTAGTTTATATCCCAAGAGCATATGGCACTGATTCCTCACTACTTCTTGAAGGCTCCTTCTTCTTGCCTTTTATTAAAATATATGTTTGTCTACCACCCTGTTTCCTTAACCAGCCCTTCTTCCTTGGTCTTCCCCTTAAAAATGGGTGTTCACTAGAATTCTACTCTCTGTCCTCTTGTCATTAAAATACTACCTAGTAGCCCCCCCTACCTATCTTCATGCTGATGATAATTCCATAACATAAGCCTCTGTAAGTTGCCTTATCTTTCAATTCCCAGGCCTGAATTTCCAAGTTATTAGATACCTTTGCATGGATTTTCCTTTAGGCACCTCAAGATTATTTAGTCTCAAACCAAATCCATTACATTGTTCTTCTGCTTTTCTCATTTTAGTTTCTAGTCATCTAAAGAGCTATTTTCTTCTAGTCCCACATCGCACTAGCTGTCGTCATGTTATTATCCTCTTTGCCTTTTTCTCAGTCACCCACAGTTTAGACTTTTCTTTCCCACCTTGGCCACGGTAGTAACTAGCATGGCTTCTGATGTCATCAGTTCATTCCCCTCTCCCACAAACTACTTTTTTTTTCTTTTCCAGAAGAAATTTCCAATTTCTTTATGAAGGTATAGATATTGTCCTGAAATTGGGCCCCAAAAATATCTTTCTAGCCTCATTTGCCTTTTCAGTCTCTATGCACGCAACCCTGTTAGACAGTTTGCTTCCTGAGACAAACCGGTGCCCCTCTCCTCTATGCTGCTAATCATGCTCTGCTCTCCCGCTGCCGGCCTTCCCTAGGTGCTTCGCAGTAAGGAATCCCATCCAGTCTTTGCGATCCTGCTTAATCATCCCCTATGAAGCCTCCCTCCGCACTTTGAGAGCTCATGCCCTTTTCTTCAGAAGTCTACTTTTTGTGTGGATGGCTTTCTCCCTCACTAGACTGCAAACCCCATTCTGATCAGCTGCCTTATCTGTCCCTTAATATAACATTTTATATAATTGTGAGGACCGATGAAATATGAATATGAAATGCTTAACACAGTGACTAACACATAGTAGGTTTTCAAGAAAAGCTACTTATTATTCCAAGCTACTAAGTAATCATGCCCAGTCGCAAGATAGCATCATATCAAATATTAGCTGAAGAGCAAACTTTTCATGTAACAATCCCTTCATATCTTTGGAAAAAGAGCAGACACATCTCATGATTCAAAGTTGGTTATATAATTTCTCAGTATGCCCATTGTCACTGTTGCCTTTTGGCTATGGTCTTTTGACCATACTATGGCACAAACAATGCGCGTAAATGATATAAAAACAATTGTAACCTGATACAGGTTACAAAGATAACACACTAAAGTCACTATTACTGTCCTCTTTCCTTTCCATTTGAACAACCATTTAAACCTAAATTAATTTAGATTGCTGAAATATAATCTTGGCTACAGTTTCTGGCATCTTAAAGCCAAAAGTAAAATTGCAGTTTAATTGGCTTTCCTGACTTTGGCAATGCATAGTATAATAGATTTTATTTAGGAAATTTTGACATTTTCAACAGAATCATGAATTGTTTTTAACAGTCTCTGAAATACTATATTTAAACCTGGGGGGGGGGGGGGAGAGAGAGAGAGAGAGAGAATGAATCATGTGAGAAGTATATATTCTGGCTATGAGCAAAATAATTTTTGGATAAGAAATTGGACTTAGGTGATGTTTGTGAGGCAATTTAACCTTCATGAAAGAAAACTGGCATTACAAACACAGCATTATTATCTGCACATGTGTTTATGTGGCATTGATCAATATGCTGTAAAAAGATATTTAATAGATGTTGTTGAAGACATGGGGTATCAGGTTAACACTCTGAGGAACACTGTATCCTGGAGCCTCTAAGGAATCCACAGAGTGGCCAAGTTCTTTCCTCGGTCCAGAAATATACCTATAAGAAAATTAGTTATTGGGTTCACTTAAACTGGCTTTCTGCAGGTAAACTCTGTTCGTTGATCTCAACGTTAATAATTTTTGGTGGGAAAATTGCTTCCACATCCTGAAAATGTTAGTTTTTTTGTAGTCATCATTGGTTTGTAGCTGCTACGTCTGTGCCTCCCTTATCTAAACACCACTGTCTTATTTGTGTACGCATTAAAAATTGCTATTAAAAAGTAACTAGACTTATTGTGATCAGTTCTCAGTATGTCCATATATTGAATCATTATGTTGTGCACTTGAAACGAATATAATGCTATATGTCAATTATATCTCAATAAAAAGAGTAATGTATATGCATGCAAATAGGCAAAACACTATAGAGATGTACCTATGGAAACAGGAAATTTTCTTTTCCTCACCCTCATCTTATCCCTCAGATAAGGGTCTCAGGACACTTTTAGACTCTTAGAAGTTATTGAATATGCCAAAGAGCTTTTTCCAATTTATCAATATTTATCATACTATAAACTTAAACTGAGAAAACGATAGAATATTTACTCAAAAACCATAATAATAAGCCCATTGCATGCTAACATTTGAAAACATCAGTTAGTGAAAAATATTGAAGAAAGATTTTCCACGATAGCAAGAAGAGTGACACTGTTTTGTATTGTTGTAAATGTTTTTGGTGTCTGGATTAATACAAGATGGGAGGATTCTCATCTCTGCGTCTGTGTTCAGTCTGTTGTGATATTATGTATCATGCCACCTCTAGGAAACTCCAGTGTACAATAATGAAAAAGTGAGACTGTAAAAGGCAAGTCACATCTTGATATTATTATAAACAGCAGAGACCCGATGCATGAAATTCGTACAAGAGCAGGTCTTCCTTCCTCCAGCTGCTGGCACCGGCTTCCCTCTGGCACCCGGGACCTGGGCTTCCCTCGCAGTCCCGGCTTCGTCCCGAAGGTCGTCCAGTCTAATTAGCATAGTATGCTTTTATTATTATAGATAGTTTTGAACTTGTGGGTCCCCTAAAAGAATCTGTAGACTCACATTGGTCCTGGGCCATATTTGAAGAATTGCTGCTTCAGACAAAATCACTGTGGACCATTTCAGGGCTTGTCTTTTCTGATTATGACTGCCACAATGTTAAATATTATGCCTAAATCTTTAGTTGTTTACTTTCTAGTTAAGTTTGTATTTACTCACCCCTGATGAATGTTAGACACTTCCCTTTCCTTCCAGCTGAATAAGATGAACACTTTGGTGTGCTTACTAGGACTTGTCCCCCTCCCCCTCTGTCCTTCTCCCCTTCTCTTTTTCAAAATCTGCCAACTTTATCACTGCTTTATACAATCAAGTTTTGAGGTGTTTGATTACCATTGCTATAAATAAGGCTTCCATGCTGTAATTAAGGTTTTCCATTTCTACAAATTGGATTTAAATAAGAAGCATTGAAAATGTGATGATGTGTAAATATTTCTATGTGTAAAAATCCATAGATTAAAAAAAACAGAATCCCTAAATCTGTACTGTTTGGAAGAAGATGTTTGGAGCATGAAAGTCTAGTAAGTTCTCTTATATGCCTATTGCCCAGATGCCTAAGACATTTTAATATGCTTCTTCCTTGGCCAGACATTTGTTGTGTAGTCTTTTTATTTCTTAGAGTTTCTAATTGTCGTGTGTGTTTTTCAGAAAGCACTTGTGCCTTAAAAAAAGCCTTAATCCCTAAGATAATCCAGTTTCTTAATAAAACTACTTGTTCCACACTCTACTATGTGTCCCAGGCCTACTGCAGAGGCATCCTTCTGGGTACTCTTGTATATTATGTCTTCTTTTGGGGGGGTTCCCTTTACAATTTAACTATTGTGCATCTTCAAGTAATTTTTTTTTACAGAAAAGGAATAAAATTACTGATTGTATAAAAATGTCTTCATAACTTCACATTTTGATTGGTACAGAATTCTGAGTTGAAAATAATTTCCCATTTTATCTTTGAAGGCACTGTTTCACTAGTTTGCAACAATTAGTTTGGCTGATGAGAAATGTGATGCCAATCTGATTTTTGCTTCCGTTAAGGTAACTTCTTTGTTCCTGTGGATATCTTTTGTCTGTGACCAGGTGTGGGTGTTATTTCATTTATCCTGCTCTATAACTAGTGTGAATTTTTAATTTGAAGATATCTATCTGCTTTTAGTTCTAACAAATTTTATTTTAGTATTTAGTTTATTATTTCATTCTTTTCATTTTGCTTTTTCTCTGTTTCTGGAACTCTTATTACATGGAATTTAGATATCCTTTATTGATTCTCTATCTTTTGTCATTTTTTTCCCTCTCTGATATTTAAATAATTACACAACTTTTTTCTTTTCTTGAAATATATTTTTATTGATTTCAGAGAGGAAGGTAGAGGGAGAGAGAGATAGAAATATCAATGATGAGAGAGAATCAATGATTGGCTCCCTCCTGCATGCCCCACACTGGGGATCAAGCCCCAACCCGGGCATGTGCCCCAACTGGGAATCAAATCGTGACCTCCTGGTTTATAGGCCTACACTAAATCACTGAGCCCCGCTGGCTGGGCATACCTTTTTCCCTTTATTTATAGATTACCTTAACTTTTCTTCCAACTTTCTTTTTAAAATTTATGTCTCCTTTAGTTTCTTTTTATTTCATTTTTCAGTTACAGTTGACATCCAATATTATTTTATTTTTGTTTCTGGTGTACAGTATTGTGCTCTGACAATTATATAATTTATGAAATTATCCTCCTGATAATTATAATACCCACCTGGAATGATATGTAGTTATTACAATATTATTCCCTATGCTGAACTTTACATTCCTGTAACTATTTTGTAACTGCCAATTTGTACATCTTAATCTCTTTCTTCCAAGTTTCTATTGAAAATTTATTTTGGCTATAGATTATTATTTTGAAGAGTTCTTTATTTCTCATTATTCCTTCTTAACCTTTTTCTTTATGTTATAAACATCTTCCTTCATATATTTGATGATATTAATTTAAAATTTTCTTGATTGAATTGGAATTATTTTTGTTTCCTCTGAGGTCAGTTCTATTTGTTCAGCTTGATCCTTCTCTTTGGTGTTGATAGTCTTTCTCATATGTCTGATGACCTTGATTTTCTTTTTATATTTTTGAATGAAGAATGAGATTGATAGCCAAGAGACATGAAAAAATGCTCAGTGTCACTAATCATCAGAGAAATGCAAATTATAACCAAAATGAGATATCACCTCAAACCTGTCAGAATGGCTATCATCAGTAAATCAACAAACAAGTGCTGGTGAGGTTGTGGAAAAAATTGAACACTAGTTCACTGCTGGTGGGAATGCAGATTGGTGCAACCACTATGAAAAACAGTGTGGAGTTTCCTCAAAAGATTAAAAATGGAACTTCCATTTCATGCAGCAATCCAACTTCTGGGAATATATCCTAAAAACCCTAAAATACCAATAAGAAAGGATATTTGCACCCCTATGTTCATAGCAGCATTATTTATAATAGCTAAAATTTGGAAACAGCCCAAGAACCCATCAATAGATAAGAAAAATACCACATGATCTCACTCATTTATGGATAATAAAGAAAGTTATAAACTGATGAACAAAAATAGATTCAGAGCAGCATCAAACAGACTGTCAAAATACAGCAGGAAGGCTGGGGAGGATTGTGGGGGGAGAGGGAGGGAAGAGATCAACCAAAGGACTTGTATGCATGCATATAAGCATAACCAATGGACGTAAGATACTGGGCATAGGAGAGACTGGGGGAAGGTCAATGGGGGGGGGGGGGAAGAGACATATGTACTACTCTTTGTAATACTTTAAGCAATAAAATAAAATTTAAAAAAAGCAGTGATACATTTACACAATGGAATACCATGCAGCTGTAAAAAAAAGAGGGATCTACTACCCTAAGAGACAGCATGATGGGCCTGGAGACTATTATGCTAAGTGAAATAAGCCAATCAGAAAAAAAATGCAAATATCACATGATCTCACTTATATGTGGAATCTAATGAACAAAATGAATTGACCAACAAAATAAGACCTGAAGCATGGAGGCATGGAACAGACTGACATACCTCGATGTGGGGGTGGGGGGACAAGGAGAGATAAACCAAAGAACTTAACTACTTATATGCGTAGTCTATGAATACAGACAATAGGGTAGTGAAGACCCAGGAGGGTGGGTAGGGGCTGGGTGGAGGTGGGGTAAAGTGTGGGAAAATGGGAGACATATGTAATACTGTCAACATTAAAAAAGTAAACAAATAAAAAGGAAAGAAAAAGAATGAGGTAGGTTCATATAGATAGATGCATGCTTTGCTGTTCACTTGACTTTACCAGCCTATGTCCTGAACAAGAGAGTTGACTGATCTCTGTGTAACATGGATGGCTTGCTGACCGTTGCATATCACTCTAGGCAGGGTCAGGAAGTCAGCATTCTCAACCCCCAGACCCCACAAAACTTGCAGTGAGGGCCCTGCTATGTGGCTTCAGTCCTTTACTTGGAAGCCCTAATTCCTTTAAGGCACACGGCTCGCTTTTTTCACAGCACCATTTTCTGCTTTAGCTTGGATGAAATGTCCCTGCTGCACACAAGGGACTGGGAAAGCCAGCCAGTGCAGGTAGTTTGCACACAGTTCTTCAACCAATCGCCCTGTTCTCTCTCTTTCTTTCCTTTTCACTCTCACGCTCTGTTTATTCTTACTTCTGCTCTCTATGTGCTGACTAGGTTGGGACGGGGCTGGAAAAAGAGCTCAGCAATGGGGAATTTGTTCCTTTTACTGGTGTCTTCTCTTGTGGATCCTCAGGCTGTAATGACCAATGATCTCTAATACACTTTTGAGCACAGTTCAATAAGATGGTCATTAGAGTACCTTTTAGCTGGGTTCAAATACCAGGTCTAGTCAATTCTCATTTTCTACTTACACCGTGAGAAGCCAGCCTTGGAGTCTCATGACATCCAGATGGGAATGTAAGCAAGCACATCTAACTGATGAATTAATTCAGCATCCTGCTGAGGAATTCTAAACTGGTCTGTGCCTCATGTTTTAGATGTGATCCGAGGAAACTGGACACACAGACCTGCTACCTGGCTCATTTTGAGAGAGGGGCGGAGTCATCTAGAGGCCCAGGGAAGCTCCTGAAGCAGTCCTTTGGAGCATAAGCTGGCCTTTTAGACACACGGGAAACAATCCTACATATTCATTAAAATGAAACGACCTGATGCAACGAAGACGCGTGCTTACCCTTTCATAGCGGCCTTCTAAAACCATCCTCTCAATAATGTACACCAGCCTTTATGAACCAAACATGAATATTCTCCAAGTGATATTTTTAGGGAGCATTTCACAAGTGCCAACATGCCTATGGGGCACTGAAGGGACACTCTGAAATGCTGCCTTTTTTTGATGTCAGCAATAACCTGTAAACCTCAGACATGACGCCGTCACACCCAGAGATTGCTTCACTGCCCAGAATGAAAAGCCATTTGCAAGGGGACTCCTGGCATCCGGGTTGGGAGCACTTCGTGCATGGCCACACTGCGAGGCTGCGTGTGGAGGGCAGCGCAGCAGCAGCCGGTGAGTGCATACGCCTTTCGCCTCTGGAGGTCTGAATTCATAACTTCATCTTGCTTTGGCCGCAAGAAAACCTCACTCGGTTCATTCTGCTGAGCCTGATTAGAAAACAACCACACCATTTGGCTCGGATTGCTCCCACTGGCAGTGTCTGTGGAAGCAGAGGCCAGGGCTGGGCGCACAGGGCCGGTGCGCTGGCACTGCCCAGTGGCGCCCTGCCTGGCACCTGCCTGGGCTCCAGCATTCTTCAGGGGAGTCCTATCAATCCTGCTCTGTCCTGAGCATGACATCCATATCAAACTTTTTATTTTGTTTTATTTTAAAATGGACTCATTAGTTATTTCCTCTTATGAAGCTGGAATCGGTAAAGGTTTAAAAATGAGACTGATTTGTAAGTACAACTGTTGACTGGAATGGGATCGTGTCTTTAAAACATTGTGTTTTCATCTCCCCGGGGACTCACAGATGCCCCAGCCATTTGTGTGTTATTGTTTTTTGTTTTTTTTAGGTTTGGAAGTAAGGTTTGAGTGTTTAAGGCTCTCCTTAAACAGATTTAAGGGAAGAAAGGAGTTCTCAATTCTATAGGACTAAGATATTGGCAGGTCCTGTTCTTTCTGCACCATGAATCCTCAAGAACTAGATGCAGTAACAGAAGGAATCTAGCAAGGTTTCAGATTTGATAAAGAAAGTTCCTTATCTCAGAATTGCTGCAGCTATTCCGGATCTTTTTTTTTAATTCCAGATGAATTTTTGGAAAGTTCATTCTAGGTCTGTGAAATATGCCATTGATGGGATCTCAATATCAGATATCAAGCTGTATTACAAAGCCACTGTTCTCAAAACAGCCTGGTACTGGCACAAGAACAGCCATATAGACCAATGGAATAGAATAGAGAACCCAGAAATCGACCCAAACCACTATGCTCAATTAATATTTGACAAAAGTGGCATGAACATAAAATGGAGTCAAGACAGTCTCTTCAATAAATGGTTGGGAAAATTGGACAGATACATGCAAAACAATGAAACTAGACCACCAACTTACACCATACACAAAAATAAACTCAAAATGAATAAAGGACTTAAACATAAGAGAGGAAACCATAAAAATATTAGAGGAATCCACAGGCAAAGAAATCTCAGACATATGCCAAAGGAATTTCTTTACCGATATAGCTCCTAGAGCAGTGGTTCTCAACCTTTCTAAAGCCGCGACCCTCTAATACAGTTCCTCAGGTTGTGGTGACCCCAACCATAAAATTATTTTCGTTGCTACTTCATAACTGTGATTTTGCTACTGTTATGAATTGTAATGTAAATATCTGTGTTTTCTGATGGTCTTAGGCTCTACAGCAGTGGTTCTCAACCACCCACAGGTTGAGAAATGCTAGCAGAGTTGCCTAGCGACCCACAGGTTGAGAAATGCTAGCAGAGTTGCCTAGCGACCCACAGGTTGAGAACCGCTGCTGTAGAGCCTAAGACCATCGGAAAACACAGATATTTACATAATTATTCATAACAGTAGTAAAATTACAGTTATGAAGTAGCAACAAAAATAATTTTATGGTTGGGGTCACCACAACCTGAGGAACTGTATTAGAGGGTCACGGCATTAGGAAGGTTGAGAACCACTGTCCTAGAGCAATGGAAACTAAAGAGAAAAATAAACAAATGGGACTACATCAAAATAAAAAGCTTTTGCACAGCAAAGGAAACCATCAACAACACAACAAGAAAGCCCACTGCATGGGAGAACATATTTGCCACTGTTTTCACCAATAAGTGTTTAATCTCCAATATTTACAGGGAACTCATACAACTTAATAAAAGGAAGATAAACAATCCAATCAAAAAATGGGCAATGGACCTAAATAGATTCTTTTCGAAAGAAGACAGAAAGAAGGCCAAGAGACATATGAAAACATGATCAAAGTCACTAATTATCCAAGAGATGCAAATCAAAATGACAATGCGGTACCATCTCACCCCTGTCAGAATGGCTATCACCAACAAATCAACAAACGACAAGTGCTGGCAAGGATTTGGAGAAAAAGGAACCCTTGTGCACTGCTTGTGGGAATGCAGACTGGTGCAGCCACTGTGGAGAACAGTATGGAGTTTCCTCAAAAAACTAAAAATGGAACTCCCATTTGACCCAGTGATCCCACTCCTAGGAATATATCCCAAGAAACTAGAAACATGAATCAGAAAGGATATATGCACCCTATGCTCATAGCAGCACAATGCACCATAGCTACGATTGGGAAACAGCCTAAGTGCCCATCAGCGGATGAGTGGATTAGAAAACTATGGTACATCTACACAACGGAATACTACACTGCAGTAAAAATGAAGGAATTCTTACCATTTGCAACAGCATGGATGGAACTGGAGAGCATTATGCTACATGAAATAAGCCTGTCAGAGAATGATAAATATCACATGATCACACTCATTTGTGGAATATAATGAACAACATAAACTGATGAACAAAAACAGATCCAGAGACACAGAAGCATCGACCAGACCATCAAACCTCAGAGGGAAGGTAGGGAATGGTGAGAGTAAGGGGGAGAGATTAATCAAAGGACTTGTATGCATACATATAAGCCTAACCAATGGACACAGACAATAGGGGGGTGAGGGCATGAGTGGGGGGTGAGGGGGAATGGGGGGATAAGGACACATATGTAATACCTTAATCAATAAACAAATTTAAAAAAAGAAAGTTCCCTAATAGGCTTTTGTGCTGCTCCACACCCAAGCGCCTACAAAAGGCCCAGCGGGTCCTCACTTTCCGGCCCTCTTATTCATGGCCTCACCCACCACACCAACCTCTTCTGCATGTGCCCGCCTTAGCCCTGCTCTTGAACACAAGCACACTGGCCCTTTCAGTGTTAAAAAAGTCTCCAACTTAGCCCCAGGTCTCTCAGTTCTTTTTTAATACTAGTATATTTTTATTGATTTCAGAGAGGAAGGGAGAGGGAGAGAGAGATAGAAACATCAATGATGAGAATCATTGATTGGCTGCCTACTGCACGCCCCCTACTGGGGATCAAGCCCACAGCCTAGGCATGTGCCCTTGACTGGAATCAGACCAGGGACCCTTCAGTCCACAGGCCAACGCTCTATCCACTGAGCCAAACCAGCTAGGACGGTCTCTCAGTTTTTTATAGGAATTTAAAATCTTTCTCTGAAAATAGTGTAATAAATTACACATTGCCATGGAGCCAGACCAAAGAAGCAGAAGGAGGAATCTTTCTGATTTTTTTTTTTTGGGGGGGGGGGGTGAGTCAGGAAAAATAAATTGATTCCAGTACCTTAAAGTAATACAACCTGACTGTGTCTTGATAGATGTTTTTAAGATAAGGTGTAAGCGACCTGTCATTCACTCTGCTGCTCCAATTCTGCTGTTTGTGGAGAGAGAGCAGAAACACTGCAGAAGCGTAGACTGAAGAGGAAAACCTGCACGCAGTCTAATGTAGAGGACACAATCTCGGAGGCCGCCTTTTTGTCATCCACTAGACTAGAAGCAAAGGCGAAGCTCTAAGGTGTGCTTCTACTCTCAGATGGAAGGGCATCTCTGAGATTTCCAAATTCTCCCAGCAGAGCTAAGGGGAGACTGGATGCAGGGGCACAATCACAATTCACCTTACATCTCCCTTTTTCATTAAACCCTTCGTCACTAGGGAGCCCCCAGGGGTTGCTCCCTCCCCTCTTTTGAATTTAGATCTCTACCACACTACTGTACACTGAGCATGAGTTATTAGCCAGGAAGAGGCCTAAGTGCTGGAGACACAGTGACAAATAAAGTAGACATGGTCTCAGCTTGCAAGGAGCTTCCATTCTAGTAAAAGAGATGGCCCTTGTCCCAATTGTGTCCCAATTAATTGATTATCTGTCTAGACTTAGTGGGACAAACGCAGGTGACCAGGAGTCAACAATAACGGCCTATCCCCTGATGCTTCAATGTCTAGACAGCTGAGCCAAACCGGAACACATGAGCACACAAGACAGAATTAGTATGCAATCACATAGGGTTTATTTACCTATTCCTAGTGGGTCCTAGGCTCCAGCAAAGGCCATCTGGCGACGCACACTGAAAGACAGACAACGAAGACAGAGACAGACAGGCAGCTGAAGCTGGTTCAGGCTCACACAGCAGAGCAGTCAGGGGCTCATCTCATGGAGCAACGTGGAGTCCTCCTCTATCAGGCAGGAGACATCGAATGAAGAAAGTCCCATGCTTATATAGCCAGTAGTCAACAACTTGTGTCCTTATCAGTGTGGGCCGGACGGTGTGCCTTATGCTAGGAGCAGGGCATTTACACTTTAAAGGCTCAGGTCTTTTACATCAAGACAGTGGGGTGTTCCATCAATTTTGGAAGTTACATTGAGTATTGGGGTTTCCACACAGCAAACATTTCACACAATAATTATTTCATACCTTAGAGTGGTTTCCTTATGACTATAACATTATTATAACAGCCCGTTGTGTTCAGTGTCACCCTCCTTGCCAGAGCCTGAGTTCCACCCTGGTTACAAGCTAACTAGTTAGCTGGCTACAGTTTCATGAATGCCGTTAGAAGAGTTGAATGCCTGTGTCCAAGATGAAAGACAATTTATTACTCAGAGTAACAACAGTTGCCGGACAATCAGCATTCATGTGCATGTTTCCTAGTCCCAATCTCCACAGGGTGGAGGTGAAGAGGGCCAGATACTGCCTGCTTCTTCAGGAGGGAAACACTCCTGTTCAGCGGTTTAGGAGTCTGATGGGCGGTAAGCCTGCCTGCCCTTTGTTACCTGATTATGCTAGAGACTACACACGCTGGCCCTTTTCCCCATAGGGAGACCCCATCTCTGTCTCCCAAGGCTGTTCACTGTACAAACATCCTTGGAAAGGGTTCTGGAACAAAGAGCAGCCCCTGCCTCATTTGCAAGATGTGCAGAAACATGAGAGACCCATGGAGAATTCATTTCCAACAGTTCAAAGCGAAGGCAGCTCTGCCTACTGGAGTGAGCAGTGACTTTTCAAATGCTGCCTTCTGGGGTTTATGGATGTGACCACAATATTGTCAGTGGCATGTCTTTAGGTGGGACAGAGGAGGAGCCAGGCTGAGCCAAGGTAACCTCTGAAGTGACAATTCCAGAAAATGTCACAGTCCTATGACAACCCGCAACATAGCACCCTGTCATCTGGCTAGGAGTGTTGGGCTGCAGGTGTCAGCCAGGCCAGCCACCAGGGTAACTGGCACCCTCCTGGCGGGGGCCAAGGGAGTGAGGGAAGAGATGTGAGCCAGTCATGGAATAACTGCATTAAAAAAAAAACACAGGTTTTGAAGTTAATTAGTCTAAATAAGTGTCTCATGTTGGCCAGGATTTATTTTATTTAAACCTGATATACAGGAATTTAGAAACAGCCATATGGATTTTCATGAAGGTTGGTAAAAACAAAATGTGCTTCTAAGCTGTCTGCCAAGTTTCAGCTGTGGTTAATTTTCATGGATGAGTTTTTACCTCCCAAGAAACAAATGTTTAATAGAAGTGCTGATGTAGACACAGACCTAGCTGTAAAAACATGCAGTGGGAGAGATAGACGTGGAATTTTGCAGGAAGAACTTGATAAAGGTGCATTTGATATGGTAAGACATTTGTTACAGTAGTAAAATGAAGTAAAAATAAGCAAATAATTACTAGGTAGGAAGGATGTATAAAATTAATTAAAATGTCTCTTAATTAGAAACCCAATAATACATAGTGTATATTTCCTGAAATCCTCAGTGCATATCTGTCTGGAGTAACAAATTGACCTAATGCGATTGTCTCTAAATTCTTGGACCCCCTGTCTGAATTCTTCCTCACTGAAAGTGTTTACACAATAGTGACTGTATAGCTAATTTTTTAGGCTTCCAAGGAGAGAAGCTACTGTGCATTTCATTAGTTTTATTGCAATTTTTTATTTTAATCCTCCACCTCTACACTCTTTGGGCCTAGACTTACCATATATATACTGGAAAAGGTTATTTGTGTTTATCATTTTTCTTTAAAGTTTATAAAGTGCTTTTGCAAACATTGTTGTGTTTGACCCCATTTGCTCCTAACCATTACACTTTGCAGAGAGGAATTATGTCCTTTTTACAGGTGGAGAAACTGAGGCAGGTAGAATGTCAGTGATAGCCCAGAGCCATATGGCCCGGACAGGACAATGAATTTTCAAAAAGTACTCAACTTTGATTCCTCCTAAACCTTGTTATGTAAACAGCTCATTTACTTGGTGGGATGGCAGTTTCTAGTTTAGATTACTATTACAATGCAACTATTTCCATTAAAAAAGTAATCAAGATATGTAAATAAACAAAGAACACACACACACACACACACACACACACACACACACACGCATGCACGTACACAATGTTTTCTGTGGTTCAGTTTCATAAGAAGAGGAATTAGACCAGTTTTGCCAGTGCTTCAAAAATGAAGGGAGAAAAAGAAAAAAAAAGATGCCAGGCAATGCCTGAGATTCTTTTTGGACCTTAACTTCTGGTTTACAAAAACTTCAGAAGTTGGGGCAGAACTATTGGATAATTTGGGATTCAGGTAGTGACTTTCTGTTTTAAGAAATCACACAGCCGATTCTGCTGAAAAACTTTAAAAATTCACATACTTAATAAATGTAATTTAAGAAGGCAAATGTTTTTAAGAAGGAGAACAATTTTGACTACTCAAAAAACATTAAATTAACATTAAATGTATCTTTAAAAATTTAATTCTACCCATACAATTTTTAATTACTTTCCTTTCCAGTTTAAAAAAAATAAACACATTTTAGGGCTAGTTTAGTACCAAATATAATGGAAACTGACATTAAGATAGCTTCACCATCAAATGGGTATTAAATTCAGCAGTAACTTAGCAAGTAGAATTAGAAAACTCTGTGTTAACAAAATTACAAATTTTAAAATCTTTATGCAAAGAATATTAAAGTCAAAAGGGCTATAATGTAATTGTTATAACTTTCTTATACGAACTTATACACAGAGAATAACGGCAGTCATAAAACACAAAGTAATGAGACCAGGGAGACCCATTCACGCTATGCTTCTGTTTCTGATGGTGACCAAAGGATATAGCAGGCAAAGCCATTGTTTTCTGCAATAGCTATGGTAAAATTTATTTATTTAGAGAGAGGATGAGAGAGAGAGAGAGTTGTTGTTCCATTTGATGCATTCATTCATTGGTTGCTTCTTGTGTGTGCCGTGACTGGAGATTGAACCTGCAACCTTGGCATATCAGGACAACGCACTAACCCACTGAGCTACCTGGCCAGGGCCAGATGAGGTAAACTTTTAAATGAGAGCCTCCTCTTCCACTTAAGCCCACTGTCCATATACTGACTCAGAGGAATGTGAACGAGACATTTAGCCTCATCCTGAAGGCTTATCCCTGTGTTGGTGGTAAAATGGTACCAGGTGTTAGATTTCTTGTGGAATCAGGACCTACGTTCCACAGTGTCACAGTAATATGTAGAAATGTTTTAAAATGCTTTAAAAATGCCTAAAAAATATATATTAAGAAGGTTTTAAAATGTTTAAATTAACTTTCCTTGAAATGTAAAGATACATTCCCCACTGCCCTGAGGCCTGTGTACCCCAGAGGTAAGGATTTGAACTGATGCAGAGTGACTTGTGTTAAGATAAACACTTGCTTGAGTGACATACTCTCCTTAGCCCCCTTGCTGTGTTTAAGATTAACATATGTGCATTGATGTCAATCACTGATAGCTACCTGGCTGCTATGGGTACGAGCAAGTCTTAAATATGGACCCCTGCCAGCCAACGATGCTCGTCTTGTTGAGACATTACAAAGGCCTGTCCCTTTGTCAGTCTGACAAAGCGACGCCGCTCCACGCTCCTCTTCCTGCCAGCTGACAGAAGAAAGGTCAGTAATCCCCAATTGAGACGTGACCAAGCTCTTGGGAGAAGAACGCAGGCCCCCTGCACCCGGACCAGCCCAGCCCAGCTGCCGGACCACAGAGGACACCACCACGGGGATCCCTAACTAAGCTAGTATCCACAGCTGCTCAGGAATTTGTGTGAGTAATAAAAAGCTATGTGATTTGCAACTGCATATGTTTCATGTGGTGTAATTCCTCCAGCAGTTAATTGAATTATTTTGCGTAGGCTTAAAATATAAATTAAAGCCTCTGGTCTTTGTTCTTCCTAAGCCTGCCACTCTGGTCCTGCTGATGCAGAGTAGTCTCTCCATCAGCAATTACTTGAATGTCCCAATTCCTTCACGGTTAAAGTTTATCTCAAGGGAAGTCTTAGATAAATGCCCCAGATCCTTTTCTGGGATCTACTTGGAACACGCAGCCTCGGTACTTGAGTTCTGGCTAAGACATAATCCAGTTTCAAGACTCAACTATAAAAGCAAGTTTATTTAGAAAGTCACAGAGCTAGAAATGACCTGTAGAAGAAATGGGCTCAGGAAACCAGTTACAGGGGTAAAAGAATGGCCCTTGGAGCTTAAGAGAGAGAGGCAAGGAAAACGCGCCTGGGGGAAGGGGGTGGGGAAAGACCCGGCATTTTCCATAGAGAAAGCCAGGCTGGGTCATTCATCCTAAGGTTATTTCAGGGTCATGGTCTCCACTGATTGGTTGGTGCTAGGTTAGGGGGTCATTAGTCATCACAGCTGGTCCTGATGTCAGCCATGTCATTGCTTGTCTGGTTGTGCTGCTTTCTGGTCCTGGAGCTGAAACACAACAGAGAGGCCTAGATGTTATCTCCTAGGCGGCCTAGTTAGACCGAAACTCTCTCTGTGGTCAACAAACCCGAAGCTTTGTCTCTAAGATTATTTGATGCAGATCAGAACTTCATCGCCCTGGGGGCTGAATGTTTAAGGGAGTGGTCGGCAAGGGCTTGTATGGGAGTCCTATGAGGCTATTCTCTTGTGCTCCAGTTTGTCCTCTCCGGGGCCTACTGCGTGACTAGAGACATGCCAGGGGAGAAAAGGTCAGAGGAGGGTTCAAACCGAAAGACCAGCGATATGCTAGGGGTGGAAAGGTTATCCCGGGGGATACAATTCTTGTTTTGCCTGTTGCTAGGCATCCTGGGACTTTCTACCCCGGCCTATGGTCCTTGTTCTGCTCATGTCTAACTACCACACCTGGAAAATGTAGCAGTCAGTTGAAATTTAATAAGGCTTATTGAATTTACCATAGTTCATAAATACTATCATGGCTATATGCGTGTTTCTTGCCCCCAAATATATGGCCATACTAGATACCCAGTGCTTAAAATTTCATCAGTATATTTATTATTTTGGGTTTTAAGTGCCTTTGAGTCATGTAGAATCTCTCTGAGAGGGATAATATCCAGTATTGGTCCTGCCACACAATGAATGCCCAATACAGTTTTTTAAACAGAAGCTTTATTACTTTCTTATGGGGATTAATTGACAGCAAGTGAGGTTAAGTGGGGTCCACAGTTAAGACAAGGGGAGCAAATAGAGAATATCCCAGAGGCCAGGAGTGAGATTATGGGAAATAAATAAAAGCATATACAAAAAATACTTTGTTCAGTTTATAGGTTCATTGAAGCTTTATTTTTCCCATAAATATTTTGCCAGAACTCACGTTCTCTTTTTTTATTCTGTCTTCACTCATTTTCCCCTTTCAAATCCTCTTCCTCTTCTGCTTCATATGTCTAATTCCAAAACAGACTTAAAGGTGTACTAGAAGTCAGCATTATTATAATCATAGGTATCATGAAGAATATGTTATTTGTATAGACAGTAAATTAGATTTATTTCAATCAACTATGCATCCAGTCATGGATTTTTCTTTTACACATTTCTATATCTCTTTTATGTCTATCTTCACTGTTTTTCAGGGTGTTTAAAAACATTAAACATATTTGAAAATAGTGTACATTTTACTCTATGAACTCTCAGGGGAGCAGCAAACTTGTCTTACCATCTTTGTTGTTGTGTTTTTAATCCCAATAGTTAGCATAAATAAATCTTTATTGAATGTCAAATAGTGGTGAGATCACTACTTAATATCAGGAATAAAAAGACAATGCTGAATTTATTTCTTATAATAATGGAGAACTATGTCAATCACATATAGTCTCCCTGAGAAGAGTAGAATGACAATTTTACATAGAATTTTTGAACAGCAGAGGTTCAGGGATTGGTATACTTTGAGAAGCATTAGTGAGTTGATATTATCAGTTTAAGCACAATTACTCAGGTGAGATTGATGTTGATTGGCTGGCATTCAGAGGCACATTTCTTGGAGTAAGTCTGTTTCTCGTTGGCTCACTTTTTAATTATTTTTTATTTTAAAAATTGATTTCAGAGAGAGGAAGGAAGAGGGAAGGAGAGATAAAAATACACATGAGAAACATCGATTGGCTGCATCCTACACCCCCCCACCCCCCAATGGGGATCAAGCCCACCACCTGGGCATGTGCACTGACTGGGAATCAATGAATTGATGCTCAACTACAGAGCCATGCTGATTGGGCTCATTGGCTGACTTTCAAAACTGAGGGGATGTTATTGATTGGTTGGCTTGCAAAAGCATGGTATTGAGGCAAAATTGTCATTGATCAATTGAATAGATTTAAAAGTGGTTCTGATGGATCCTTGCTACCATGGCTAAAGTAGCAAGGATCCATCAGATCCTTGCTACCATGGCTAAAGTAGCAAGGATCCATCAGATCCTTGCTACCATGGCTAAAGTAGCAAGGATCCATCAGATCCTTGTACTTTAGCCATGGTAGCAAGGATCCATCAGAACCACTCATATCCCTATGATTGTGTGAATGTTTTTATTTTTCCTCCCCCATTTTGGTCCTTATCCAGATAAAGCTACAGGAAGATCGCCAAGATATTAATTACTACTGTTTATTGTCATGAAGATGAGATATCATCTTTAATTAGCATGTTTTCATACTGTTTTGGTTTTTGAATCTTTTTTTTTTTAAATTATATGTTTGGACAGTGGCTATGCAGATTCATGCAAGATAATGGACAACAAATATTAACGGTGACACAAGCAAGTATAACTAAGAAGGGCCTTGAAGACACTCTGGAACCATGATATAAAATTTCTTAGGCCTGGTGAAGAAAATAACAATTTCCTGACTCTAAATTAGAAAGTCAGGGCACTTTTTTTTTTTTTTTTTGAGAGAGTGAGAATTTTTATGAGTTTATTTGAGCTGAACTTGACAATAACTGGCGGGAAGCAAAATCTCAGTAGATTGCAAAAATGCTCCAGAGGATGGCAGTTTTGCACCTTACTTTATACATTAGAATCAAAGGTTGAAGATGTAAGGGGGTTACATATAATCCATTGGTGGCATACTAGAGAGGCAGGAAAAAGCAAACTGGGAAAATCTTGTTAATTATCCTGAACCCACCAATATAAAAGACATATTTATCTCTCCACTTAACTTTTATCCAATCTCAGGACACAAACAAGTATAACAAGTATAAAATATTAGGGTTATTCTCATTAAGAGTAACTTGTTTTCTTTCAGTTTGGACTTGGATGGTTTTGTCATACCTGTAGCATTAACTCAAGTATATGATGAAGTGGAAACAATAGTGTAGAATCCCCCTAGTTGACCAATAGACAGACAAACAAACATGCACATGAATAAATAAAATCTAAGGCTATTGTATTGTGTTAACGAATTAAATTGGCTTATTACTTATTATTACTTGGGCTGATTTGTTACTATGTCAGCGAGGAAACAAATATTTTTGATGACTACATCAAGTTCCTATGGATGAAGTTATTATTTTCAGGAGAGTTATTATTTATTTCCCCAGATATTATTTGCTATATCTTTATAAAATATAATAGATACTTTTCTAGAATGTCTGATTTAAGAACAAAGAAGGAAAATTATGTAATAGTATGTATGATAAAGAAAAATAACTATAGTTATTATTGAGGTTAATATAATTTTAAGAAGTATATAGAACTGTCTGGTTGTGAATTAAACATTTATTGTATAATTTATTATGTAGTTTATGAAGCAAAATATAAATACCAGATTTTATCCTAAGAAAGATAGAAAACCTAAACAGATGAATTGCTATAGAAGATATTAGAAATACTATAAAAGGTTGTTACAAAACATTCAATATTTTTAAACTTGTGACACCCAGATTGTTTTACACCTGCAACCTAGATAATATCCAAAGATAATTTATGCATAATTATTTAAGATCAGAGAAAAAGTACACATAGCAATTACAAAGCTAACATAACTTTAATATCAAACTCAATACTGAAAATATAAAAATTATAGACCTAGCCTTTCATAGGAAAATCAAATTCAGCATTGTATTAACAAAATAATGTATCAAGTAGGTTTTGATTCAGGAATGCAAGGATAGTTCAATTAAAAAAATCCATCAACATAATTCCTTTTATTATCAAATGAAAGAAGAAAAAAACAGTATCATTTATCAATAGAGGCTAAAAAAACAAACGCTGAATTCCCAATAAAAATGCTAATAAAATAGTGACAGAAAACAATCACAACACAATAAAGACCACTTATCAAAAAACTCAAAAGCATATCCTTTTTTTATTTAAAAATTTTAATGTTGATATAATTGCAGGTGTCCCCATTTACCCACTCATTTCCTCCCCTCCCCCACCTTGGCCTTCACCAAACCAAGAGCATATCCTGTACAATAAAATATTAGGGTTAGTCTCATTAAGAGTAAGACTAAGATTATGATACATACTATATTTGCTTACTATTAAATGTTATTTTGGAGGTTCTAGATAAAATAATGAGATTAGAAAACAAATCAAATGGTATAAATATTAAAAGAGACAAATATCTTTATTTTCACATAGCCCTAGTGATTTAATTTAAAGAAATTAAAATTTGGTAGAGTGGCTGGATATAAGATTAGTGTAAATGTAAAAGCAAATGAATTGCTCTTCATTATGTTAACAATCAGAATGGAAGGAATGTATTTGAAGGAAAGTTTCAGAATATGTGTTAACAAAACTATAAAATATTATTGAAGGTTCTAAATAAGTGATGAGACATGCCCTGTTTCTGATTTGAAAGAGTTGATATTATAAAAAATATCATTTAAAAATAAATATTAGTACAGTTTTGGAAATATTATTGTACTTGAAATCCTTTTTCTCTTAAAATATTAATGTTTAGTTCATGTAATATTATATTTAAGATCATTTTTCTTGAATGATTGGTGTTTATTGCATGTAACATTATTATATTTAAAATAGTTTTTCTTGAGATACTGAAAAAATAAAAAATAAATATATAAAAGCAATTTATACATATTTAATCAGAATTTCCATGTGTGCTTTTTAAAATAGGACAAAATAATTTTAGAGTTCATGTGGAAGAACACATGTTGCAAAATTGCCAACAATTCTTGAGACAGTATTAGTGATGGGATTCTTGCATTCTAGATATCAAAATTTATAATAAAACTACTATAATAAAACCTGTATGGTTTGGCATGGAAATATATAAGTAGATCAGTAGAACCAACTAGAGTCCATGGATATAGCTTATGAAGGTGACATTTCAATTCAGTGGGAAAAGAATGATATATTTAATAAGTGGTATTGGCAGAATTGACAAGTTAGCTGGGAAGCACAAAGTTAGATATGTGATATCATATATGAAAAGAAATACCAGATATATTAAAGGTCTACTATAAAAAAGTGAAAGAAGAAAAGGAAAAGGCAAATTAAGAAAGAAGGAACACCAGAGACCTTAAAGAAATAGATGGGTGATTACAGAAACCAATTACATTGCTCTCTGTGTTGAACTATAACACAAAAAGGTCAAATAGCAAATTCAGAGAAAATATTTGTAATAGTAATGAGTTATTATTGCAAACATTAACATATTGCTATGCATTGCTTGCTTAAAAAAAGAAAAGAACTAACAGAAAAAAAGATAAAGTCAGATGTTCAATTAATATTCAAAAATACAATCAACCTCATTAGTACTGAAGAAAGTATGTAATCAAGTAATAATAAAATGTAATTCTTTACCCATCATAATGAAAAACACTGAAGAGTTTGTAAAAATCAACACTCACATCTACCTGGAGTGAGTTTATTTAACTCTTCAGAAAAGTTATTTGATGGCAAATTCCTCTTTTGTAACAATATCCTAGAAAAATACTTGCACAAGTGTACAAAGAAACATGAATATGGATGTTTGTAATGAAAACATCTGGAAAAAATATGAATGTTCATCAATTTAGATAATTATTAAAATATTTATTTTATTAACCTACTTTGTGAAATATTATGCAGGTATGAAAAGAGAATAAGGTCAGTAAACAGAATAAGGTCAGTTCATATATATATATATAATATATATATATATGAACTGACCTTATTCTGTTTTCATACCTGCATAATATTTCACAAAGTAGGTTAATAAAATAAATATTTCACAAAGTAGGTTAATAAAATAAATATATATATTTACCGACCAGCATGTCCAAGACACATTTTAAAACAACTTGCAGAGTAATGTATAAAAAATAATCTGAATTTAAAAAATAAAGTAAAAAAATCAATAAATGGATACATATGTTGGTATATACCTTGGTGAATATAGATACAGGTCCAGGAAATTAGATACCACATAGGTAACACTGGTAAGCTCATAAAATTGGATTGATTCAGGGTTAGTGGAGATTATTAATTTTTCTTTTTCTGCCTCTCTATTTCACTTTTTACAATGAGCACATACTGCTTCAAATAATTACAACAGAAAACAAATGGATATTTATTCATAGACAAATAGATCATGTAAAGCATTTAAGATATTAGATTTATTTGGAAAGTTAGGAACTCCAGGTAAAAGCATAGATGTTACAATCCAACAGGTACACAAAAACATTTAGAGAACTAAGGGTAGGCCCCAATCTGGGAACCCTTGGGAGATGTCAGACTGCCGGTTTCAGTACAATCCCAGCAGGCCAGGCTGAAGGATCCCACTGGTGCACGAATCTGTGCACTGGGCCTCTAGTATGCATATAAGATCTTTGGTTTATCTCTTCCCACTCTCCTCCTCCTCCTCCCTCCTCCAACACCCTTACCCTCTGAGATTCATCAGTCTGTTCCATGTTTCCATGCCTGTGCATTTAGCACATGCCTCCTGGTAGTCAGTGTGCATCATAGGTACCGGTCAAGTGGTCAAACGTTTGCTTAGGCTTTTATATATATAGACTAGGGGCCCGGTGCCCCGCCTGCCCCCTCTCACATACTGGGAGCCCTCAGGTGATGTCCCATGGAGGGCAGGGGGAAGGCACCAGCCCCATCACCCCACTGCTGCAGCCACTGCCAGTCACCACAGCCACCAAGGTGTTTTCATCAACATGGACTCGTCCCTTCACCATGAAAAAAATGACAATTTCTTTAGGTATTTTCAAGATGTGTCTTTCATAGGATATGACATTTCTTTCTTCCTTTTTTTTTTTACCCTCACCTGAGAATATGTTTCCATTGACTTTTAGAGAATGTGGAAGAGAAAGAGGAAGACAGAGAGAAACATCAAAGTGAGAGGGACACTTTGATTGGTTGCCTCTTGCATGAGCCCTGACCTGGGCCCCGGCCAGGGAGGAGCCTGTAACCTAGGTACATGCCCTTGACTAGAATCAAACCCGGACCCTGCAGTCAGCAGGCCGAGGCATTATCCACTGAGCCAAACTGGCTAAGGCAGGATATGACATTTCTTAGCCCTCCAGCAGCAGACCTTAGTTTTTTTCTTCAGGAGTGTGATGGAAAAACTCTAGATCACCTTTTTGGATTCTTATTACCCAAGTTACTAAAAATATTACCAGTGGCATACAGGGACCTTAGCCAACAGCGGTCAGAAAAGGTGTTTCCTCTGTAGTTCACACCAATCGCTGGCTCGCCCCTGGCCAGGCCTAAGGGGCCCCCTGGCTCCCTTCAATCGCTGGCTCGGCCCTGCCCAGGGCCCCCCTGGCTCAGGCCTTTCCCAGGCTGCTCAAGGCCCACGTGGGGCCTACCTTGGAGTGACCTAGGTGCCAAGGATGTTCCTAGGACCCAGGTTGCTGCTCCTATATATGCAAATTAACCACCATCTTTGTTGGGTTAATTTGCATACTCACTCTGCTGGGCATAGGTATGGTCAATTTACATGTTTTTCTATTATTAAGATGCCTTTCCCCCAGCAAAACATAAATAATGCTGTTCAAAATAAAAATGAACACATGTGGTAAAACTACAATTGTTCTTTGATTATTTAAATACCTAAAGATTGTCTCATTCTGTATAGTTTTGGTTTTCAATTTGCTTTCTGTAGCCAATGTATAAACTGACTAGATTAGAAGAAATTTAAATCTCATAGATACTCTGTTCTGTTTTTTTTTCTGTGTTGACATTTTATAGGAGACAGAGCCAGAGATAACATAAGTGCAATGTAAATAACAATGTGGATGCTTATCTGAACTCTGTAAACATACATGTTAATTTATTTAGATTCTGTACATAAGTTTAAAATGAATATATATATATATATATATATATATATATATATATATATATATATATATGAAGTTTAGGTCCCTCAGGAAGATCCTGATGACACTTGATTACATTTATATTCATGGAATCACCACTGATTTTCCAATAAATTATCATTTAGAAAAAGAAATGTTTAAGCCTCATGTATTATCATGATACAAGCATATCAGGTCAACCACTGGAGATTGAAAACTAGCATTAAGTTACTATTTATATGTATTTTAAGTTTGGCCCCATGTAAAAAATTTAGAAGTTTTCCTTTTTTTTTTTTTTTAGAGAAATGGCTTTAGCTTCAGTCCTTTTGTAAATAATTGGAAACAGTTTTGCATAACAACACTCACTGATGCTGTGACATGGACTAGAGTCTAGAACTGTTTTTTTTGTGTGTGTGTGTTTTTTTTTTTTTTGCATGGCTCATGGAGCTAAGAATGGGTTTTACATTTTTAAATGGTTGAAAAAGTATTTTAAAAGATTTTATGACATGAAAATAATGTGAAATTCAAATTTCAGTGTTTAAAAGTCACACAGACACATTCATTCATTTTCCTATTGCCTATTACTGCTTTCTTGCCACAGTGGCAAAATTGAGTATGTATAACAGAGACCGTGTCCCTCAAAGTCTAGAGTATTTATTATACGGTCCTTTACAGAAAAAGTTGTCTGACCCTTGGATTAGGAAATAATTGAGTGTGTTTGTGATGAGGACTTGTATGTGTTATGTTTCTTTTGTGGTAGTTTGAGTGATATTAATTAATTCATTTATTATTTTGTTCAATAAAATCTTCTTGAGTACTGGCATTGAACCAGCATTAGGAATAGAGAGATGTGTAGGACAAGTTCTTTGTCCCAGAAGAAATTATGTAAAATAATGCACGTTAGTAAGACAGTCATCCTAAGAATTTTTTCAAGGGAATGTCTAATCAGATATAGAAAATTGCAGTAATTTTTGTTTTATTAATTATTTAAAAATATATTTTTTTATTGTTGATAGTATTACAGATATTGCCCATTTCCCCTTTTCACCCCCCTCTGCCCAGCCCAACCCTCCCCGCATCCCCACACACACAGGTCTTCACCACCCTATTGCCAGTGTCCATGGGTTATGCATGTAAGTATATAAGTTATTTGGTTTATTCCTTCTTGTCCTTCATTCCCACATCCAGGTATGTCAGTCTGTTCCATGCCTCTATGCTTTGGGTCTTATTTTGTTGGTCAATTCATTTTGTTCATTAGATTCCACATGTAAGTGAGATCATGTGATATTTGTCTTTCTCAGATTGGCTTATTTTACTTAGCATAATATTCTCCAGGTCCACAGGGATCTCTTACACAGGCTGTTCCAAAGTGTAAGGGATCCCTATCTTTTACAGCTGTATAATATTCCATTGTGTAAATGTCCCACAGCTTTTTTATTCATTCATTTACTGATGGGCGCTTGGGCTGTTTCCAAATCTTAGCTATTGTAAATAACTCTACTTATAGTAATTTCTGGTCCTCCAAATTCTTTGCTAAGCAGAGCAGTAGCTCAAGGTTCGGTGCAACGCATGCCGATCGCTGACTTTTCTCTCTATGCTCTGCACCAGTATCCTGACCTTGCTTTTCCCTACCCATGGTTACATGAGTTACCTGCTCTCTGGAGGTGAGTGCTGTGTTTCCCTATCATGACAGTTTTAGAGGTCCAGGTTAGCAGTCATCATCATGAGTACTTTCCACGTGACAAGTACTGGCTAGAGGCTTTACTTGATGTCATTTCAAACCTCACACTCTGCAAGGTAGACATGACCATCCCCATTTTTGTAAATGAGAAAACAGAATTTCAGGAAGGTCAATCAAACTGCTAGTAGGTGGCAGAGGCAAGATTTCAAACAACAAGGTTGCCTGTTTCCAAAGCCAACTCCTTTTATGCCAACTTACTAAGTTTGCCCTGTTTTTCAGATTCAAGTTCTTTCCCCACAGTGTTTGCTGTCTTTTGGTTACTCTTAAGACTTAAGTGGTTAGATAAGTCTGTTAGGCTGTGGCTATGAGCAAATAAATATTTTCAGGAAATACACTGTTTCCATGTTTGTGGGTAGCAGTGTCTTTATACAAGAACTGGTCCCACTCTGAATTCTACTTGTTTCCTACCTTTGTTTCTAGAACATTTGTGTTTACTAGAATGAGTAGAATTTCCAAGGCAGTCAGTGACTCATTCTAGGTTAGAGCCACAGGGTAGGTAGTGTGGGGTAGTGACAAAAGCTATGATTCGGTGGCCGCAGAAACATGAGTTCAGTGGTCGACTGTCACTTTCTTGATGTGAGCTCTTTCCAACATCACTTTACTCTCAGAACCTCAATTTTTTCATTGGAAAAATTGTCCATGGTGGAATGGTGAGCCTCCTCTCTCACAAGGCAGCTCATCTTGTTTTTTTTTTTTTTTTTTTTTAAAAAAAGCTTAGATTATTAGAAACTTCTTCCCTGTAACTGAATGAAAGAAAATCTTTTCCACCTTATTTTTTCTCCCTGTGACCGATTCGGTCTTCTGAGTCACACAGATCCTAAGGGTAGGGAAGCAATGGGGAAGCCACTGTGGGAGCCTGTGGGACCTGAGATTAGATATGTTTTGGAACCTGGCAGGTGGAACAGTCTCCAGAGTCAGCAGTCATTTAGGGAAGAGGTTCTCAAGGTGATGCCTATCTCAGCACAGTGACAGGGAGCCTGTGACTAGATCAAACACAGAAGTCCAGGTAGGAAGGCAGACAAGTGATAACACCATCAGGAAGATGAGCAAACCCTGCAGAACAAGCAAGGACCCAGATGCTGAAATGGGGAAGGGGTGATTGGCCCCAGGGATAAGATCCCATAGAGTTATCATGAAGGCACCAACAATTTCACTTGACACCGAGACAATGGCGTTACTAAATCAGGGCTCCTTATGTTTTCCCTTTGTAGGAACAGGATTTGTGTTTTCACACAGTGCACGTTAGAGATAGTTAACGAGTGAATTAAAAAGGTGGGCAGGTGGCCTTAGCCATGATCACCAAGCAGGAAACGGCACATGTCCCCCATCTAGTCATCAAAATCTTTAAAGAAAGCCTTTCCTTCTCTAGTTTAAAACATTTTGAGTTGTTTTCCTCTGTCCAGCATAGGAAGATAGGATCTGGCTTCCGGAGCTTTTTATAGTAGAGTATCTTCTGACATGTGAGTGTGCCAGTATCCCTCTTAAAATGGGGCACTTCGAGCTGAACACAGGCCTGAGGTGGCATGACTGTGCTGAGTACAGTGGGCCCTCCACCTCTCTTGTTCTATGCGCTACACCACCACTAATGGCCACACCAAACTGTGTCCTCGTTAAATAGGCGACATGTCGTAAATAACTCACTTCTGGTAAGGCAGCCTGAGATCACACTTGCTTTTCTAGCAGCCAGATCATGCACTTGGCTCATATTAAAATTCCTCTCAATGAAATCACTGAAGTTCTTTGTCACATAAAATACTACTAAACGAAGTCAAATTTGGCTTGTATTTGTACAACTGAGTAAGAGCAGGATGCTATATTTATCTCTGCTAAATAGCGTCTTGTTCATTTTGGACCAATTGTCATGCCTGTGGAGATGTTTTTTAATTCTACTTTGGTCACTCAACATGTTTAGCTAACCTTTTTATCCTTCTGCCATTTAAAAATATTCCAAGACTCCCATACCCTCCAAGTCACTAATAAAAATATTTAACAGTAATAAGCTTTTTGCATTTCCCTGCAGTCTCCAAGATGACATTATGTACTTCATTTGTCAATATGCTCGTGGTCACCTATTATGTGCCAAATGCCATGTTATATCCTAGGGATGAAAAATATGGACGTGGCCTAGTCCATACTCTCAAGAGATTCACAACCTAATGAAAAAGACTAACACGTTAGCAGACAAATGTAATACTATGTGGTAAGGGATATAATAAAGGGATAATGATAGAATCAGGACTTTGATAGGATAATAATAACATGATAAAAATTCATTTGGGGTTAAGTAGACCTACATAGTTTAGAAACACTTATCTCACTTAGTTCCAATCCTTTTTAACCACTCTCAAGTGACACTTTAAAAATTACCACCACTGCTTTTATCAACCATTCAGTTGAAGGCCTGGATATGATATGGCACTGTTATCTCTACTCTTAATCTTATCTGGGTGCTCTCCCCAGCTAGATGAATATTTTTGACCTTTTCCCTTTTACATAACTTATCTCTGATCCCTCACCCCTATCCCCAGTTCTGCCCCATACCTATGACTAAGGAGACTTCATTTACTCACAGATGGCAACAATTAACTGTTTCCATTTCAAATTACAGTTGTGTTTGTGTGTGTATTCTTCAAATGCTAGTAGCTCTAGGGTCCCACCCTGCTGTCTTGTTTAGCCTACAATGACAAAGCTAGTTTAATTCTAATTGGGTCTCCCACACAAAGCAAAATAGTTGGAGCAACAGTTAGCCTGCTGCTCCCCACCCACTCAGCATCACTCAGGCCAAAAACCTTGCCTCAAGTTTCCATGGAAAATATTAGTTATTTTTATATATACGAGTCAGCTCTGAATTAGTTTAAGAACAGATTTTTTTTTTTTTAACTACCATAAAATGAGGCTAGAGAGATTTCGAGAACCACACAGATGGAAATTGGGCTAATTCAGTATATGTAACTTGGGCCATTTCTGGTCATTCCATGTGTTAATAAAGAGGCCAGGATTCTCAGGACTGAGCACTGGTATCAGGCATAAGAGTTGATTAAGTACAATTTAGTCTCATCCAGCAGCTCATTAAAAAAACTCTTGTTCTTTCTTTTTGAAAATTAATTGCCTTTACGGTTCTTCTCTGGTTTCTATTTCTCTTGCTATTTTGGGGAAAGGGCACTGAGGAGTAAGTGTTTGCTTCTGGAGTCAGATTTGCCTCTGGGTTTGCAGCCCATTCCTTGGAGCTGTGTGACCTGGGTGAGTCCCTGTGCCTCATTGTCTTAACTGTAAAACGGTGATGCTCAGTCATTTATTCCTCACTGGAGTACTGGGAGGATTAAACAGTACACAAAAATGCTTAGGATAGCACATTGTGTAGAGAAACAGCTTGGTAGACGATAGCTATTTTATTACTGATGTTAAACTAATGCGTTCAGGATCTGGATGATGAAGATGACAAAAATAAAAGTGAAACATAGGTTCCTGTAATAGTAGTACGAAAGCTTTAGAATATTTTTAATAATGTCTCAGAGATGGTGTTCTCTTAACTATTGATATATCTGATTAGGTCATTTTCTTCCTTTCGTCTGTGTGTTGGGGTGGGGGTTTGTGGTGCTGTGCTGTGCACTGTAGAATGTATTGCAGCAACCGTTTCTACCCACTCGATGCCAGCTTTGAAACCAGTTTTGACAACCAAAAATGTTTTCAGACATTGCGAAATGTCCCTTGAGGGACAAATAGCCCTTGATTGAGAACCACTGTTCTAGGCAAAGTATGATTATAAGTCACTTTCTTCATTCCTAGAGTCACGTAGTTCCCCATGTCTTTCCTGAGAGCTGTGAAATTGAGGCGAAAGGAATCCCCTTGGCATGGGTGGACTGCATCCCTATGGCATTTAAGTAGGCATGTTCTTACTAGAAATCAATGCTTTCATATGGCTGACAGTGTCCCCATCTGAGACACTGTAACACTCCATTGGGCTCCCTGGTGTAACTCTGGAGTGGAGAATGATGGTTATTACATTTGCATGTTATTTTACTTGCTACTTTTGATCCAATGATGAATTCTGCAGGATGAAAGAAGGAATTTTCATTAACAAAAAATGCCATTTTCAATAAATATTCTTAGGACATATTAAAGTCAAAACACTGAACTAGAAGGAAATAAATGGCAGAAAAATATTATTCACATAAAATAAATGTGCTAATTGGCAAGAGTGATTCAAAAGGACTTCTCTGCTTTCCAGACACTTCTTACTTTGCCCATTTTTCCTTGGCAGTGCAATGTAAAAATGGATTCTTTGAACCTCTTGATGACATTTTGTTGGATTATAAGACATATTACATTTATTTTAAAAAATGTTTTATTGAATTTATTGGTGAGACATTGGTTAATAAAATCATATAGGTTCAGGTGTACAATTCTATAATAAATCATTTGTATATTATATTGTATCTTTACCACCCCAAATCAAGTCTCCTTCCATCACCATTTATCACCTGCTTACCTTTTTCTACATTCCCCCACTCCCTTTCCCTCTGGTAGTCACTATGTCTGTGTCTGTGAGGTTTTTGTTTGTTTGTTTGTTTTTGTTTTGCTTAATTCCTTCACCTTTTCCCCCCAGTCCCCCAAATCCTCTCCCCTCTGACAGCTATCAGTTTGTTCTCTGTATCAATGAAACTGTTTCTATTTTGCTAGTTTATTTTATTCATTAGATTCCACACATCAGTGAAATCATATGGCACTCATCTTTCTCTGACTGGCTTTATTCACTTAATGTAATACTTTTCAGACCCATCCATGTTGAAGGTAAGATTTCCTTCTTTTTGATGGCCAAGTAGCATTCCATTGTATACATGTGCCACAACTTTTTTATTCACTCATCTCCTGATGGGCACTTGGGCTGCTTCCAAATCTTAGCTACCTATACTAATAAAAGGGTAATATGCTAAATAGACCAGACATCTTCTGGACAAAGCCATGGTGGCAGGGGCTGAGGCAGAGGCGGTTGGGGCAATCAGGCCGGCAGGGGAGGGCAGTTAGGGGCGATCAGGCTGGCAGGGGAGCAGTTAGGGGTGATCAGGCCAGCATGCAGGTGAGCGGTTAGGAGCCAGTGGTCCTGGATTACAAGAGGAATGTCCGACTGCCAGTTTAGGCCCGATCTTGGAAATCAGGACTAAACTGGCAGTCGGACATCCCCTGAGGGGTCCTGGATTGGAGAGGGACCCCCCCCATGCACAAATTTCGTGCACCAGGCCTCTAGTATGCTAATGATATGCTAAGGCTGCTCAAATGCTTACTATGATGTGCACTGACCACCAGGGGGCAGACAGTCAACTGATCAACCAGTTACTATGAGGTACACTAGCCACTAGGGGGCAGATGCTCTGACTGGTAGGTTAGCTTGCTGCTGGGGTCTGGCCGATTGGGACTGAACAAAATGGGCTGGACACACCCTGTAGCCCTCCCTTGGTCCCTCCCCAGCCTGATCGTGCACCAGTGGGGTCCCTCAACTTAGCCTGTGCCCTCTTGCAATCTGGGACACCATGGGGGATGACGGAGAGCCCGTTTCAGCCTGATCCGCAGTCCACTCCCCTTGGGAGGGTGCCAGATGCAGGGCTCACGGCTGGTGAGCACTACTGTGGCAGTGCGAGACTGTCCTGATGGGAACTGATTGGGCGCAAGCCTGCAGCAGGCACAGTGGGGCCAGAATGAGAGGGAGCGGCAGGTAGGAGCTGCAGGTGGCATTGGAATGTGGGTTTCAGCCCTATACCTGCAGGTCACCCAGAGGGACCCCACCTGTGCATGAATTCAGATTGGGCCTCTGGATATAAATAATGCTGAAATGAACACAGGGATACATAATATTCTTTCAAGTTAGTGTTTCGGGTTTCTTCAGATATATTCCCAGAAGTGGAATTGCTGGGTCAAACAGCAGTTCCATTTTTAAGTTTTTGAGGAAACTCCATACTGTTTTCCATAGTGGCTGCACCAATCTGCAATCTCACCAACAGTGAACTAGTGTTCCCTTTTTCCCCACATCCTCACCAACACCTGTTTGTTGATTTATTGAATTTAGCCATCCTGACAGATGTGAGGTGATACCTCATTGTGTTTTAATTTGCATTTCTCTGATGATTAGTGATGTTGAACATCTTTTCATGTCTATTGGCCATCTGTATGACTTTTCTGGAGAAGTGTTTACTCAGATTCTTTGCCCATTTTTAATTGGATTGTTTGAATTTTTTGGGGGGTATTAACATGTAGAAGTTGTTTATAAATTTTGGGTATTAACCCCTTGTCAGATGTATCATTCTCCCATTCAGTAGGTTGTCTTTTCATTTTGTTGATGGTTTCCTTTGCTGTGCCCAAAATGTTTAGTTTGATGTAGTCCCATTTCCTTATTTTTTCTTTTGTTTCCTTTGCCCATGGAGATGTATCAGAAAAAATATTGCTATATGAAATGTCTGAGGTCATACTGCCTGTTTTCTTCTAGGGTTTTTATGGTTTGAGTCTGGCATTTAAATCTTTAATCCATTTTGAGTTTATTATTGTGAATGGTATAAAAGGCGATCTAATTTTACTTTTTGTATGTATCTGTCCAATTTTCCCAGTACCATTTATTGACTAGACTATCTTTACTCCAATGCATGTTCTTGCTTCCTTTGTCAAATATTAATTGACCTTAAAGGCAAGGGAATATTTCTGGGCTCTCTACTCTGACCCTTTAATCTATATGTCTGTTTTTATGCCAGTATCATGCTGTTTTGATAACTATGGCCTTGTAGTATAGTTTGATATTACATAGTGTGATTCCTCCAACTTTGTTCTTCTTTCTCAAGCTTGCTGTAGCTGTTTTGGGCCTTTTGTAATATTTGTTCTAGTTATGTGAAATATGCCTTTGGTATCTTGATAGGAATTGGGTTGAATCTTTAGATTGCTTTGGGTAGTATGGACATTTTAATGATGCCAATTTTTCCTATATATGAACATGGTATGTGCTTCCACATATTTGTAGCTTCTTTAATTTATTTATTCATTGTCTTATAATTTTCCAATATAGGTCTTTTACATCTTGGTTAAATTTATTCTCAGATATTTTATTTTTTGATGCAATTACAAACAGAATTGGTTTCTTAGTTTCCTGTTCTGACAGCTCATTATTATTGTATAAAAAAGCATGTAATTTTTGCATATTTATTTTGTATCCTGATACTTTATTGAATTAATTTATCAGTTCTCATAGATTTTTGGTGGAATCTTCTGAGTTCTCTATGAACAGTATCATGTCATTTGCAAATAATGAGTTTTACTTCTTCCTTCCCAATTTGGAGGCCTTTTATTTCCTCTTCTTATCTGATTGCTGTGGGTGGCTAGGACTTCCAGTACTAGCCTATCTAATAAAGAGGGAATATGCTAATTGACCACATATAACAAAGATGGTGGTGCCACAGCCAATAAGGAGGGAATATGCTAATTGACTGCTACTCCCTCAAAGATGGCGGTGCCCACAGACACAAGATGGTGGTGCCCAGTCCCGTCAGCCCTGCCGGGGCAGCAGGAGTGTGGCATGGCCCGGCCTGCTCCCAGGCGGGTCCGGCCACTCTGCGTGCCTGCCTCCAGAGTCCCCCAGTCCCCACAGCCCCCCAGCTACCAAGGGCTGGCCCGAGGCGCAGGCAAGCCTTGAATGGTGGCTTTCTGACCAATGCCCGAGGCGCAGGCAAGCCTTGGATGGTGGCTGCCCAGCTGCCTAGGGCCACCTGAGGCTCAGGTAACCAGAGCCGGCTGAGGCTTGTGCTGCCGGCAGTGGCAGCAGCAGAGGTGTGATGGGGGTGTCACCTTCCCCTGATTGCCAGGTCACTTCCCACCCCTGAGGGCTCCTGGACTGTGAGAGGGGACAGGCTGGGCTGAGGGACCCCCTCTCCAATGCATGAATTTTCATGCACTGGGCCTCTAGTTCTATATAATAAAACCCTAATATGCAAATCGACCAAACAGTGGAACGACTGGTCGCTATGACACGCACTGGCCACCAGGGGGCAGACACTCAATGCAGGAGTTGCCCCCTGATGGTCAGTGTACCCCCTCAGGGTGAGCACCACTCAGCCAGAAGCCAGGCTCATGGCTGGCGAGCGTGGTGGTGGTAGGAGCCTCTCCCGCCTCCACGGCAGTGCTAAGGAGCAGCAAGCCTGGATTCTGGCTGAACGGCGTTCCCATAGGAGGAGCACCACTCAGCCAGAAGCCGAGCTCATGGCTGGCAAGCACAGTGGCAGTGGCAGGAGCCTCTCTCACCTCCACTGCAGCCAGGCAGTAAGGAGCGAGAGGTCCCAATGCACTCCCCATTAAAATACCAACGGTATATTTCATAGAAAACTGTGAAAGGGATTTCTGACTGCTGGCTTAGGCCTGATCCCTGGGGTGGACATCCCCTGAGGGGTCCTGGACTGTGAGAGGGTACAAGCTGGGCTGAGGGACCTCCTCCCGTCTCCAGTGAAAGAATTTTGTGCACCAGGCCTCTAGTATTGAATAAGAGTGACAAAAGCAGACATCTCTGTCTTGTTCACAATCTTAAGGGAAACCCTATAGCTTTGCCCATTGAATATGATGTTGGCTATGGGTTTGCAATATATTGCCTTTATTATATTGGGATATGTGCTCTCTATTTCCAATTTGCTGAAAATTTTTATCATAAATGAGTGCTGTATTTTATTAACTGCTTTTTCTGCATCTATTAATATGATCATGTTTATATGGTATATCAAGTTTATTGATTTACAGATATTGTACCAACCTTGCATCCCCAGAATAAATCCCAACTGAGCCTGGTGTATGGTTCTTTTTTTTTTTTTTTTTAAATATATCTTTATTGATTTCAGAGAGGAAGAGAGAGGAAAAGAGAGATAGAAACATCAATGATGAGAGAGAATCATTGATTGGCTGCCTCCTGCATGTCCCCTAATGTGGATCAAGCCTGCAACCCACGCATGTGCCCTTGGCCAGAATTGAACCTGGGACCCTTCAATCCGCAGGCTGATGCTCTATCCACTGACCCAAACCAGCTAGGGCTGGTGTATGAGTCTTTTAATGTGTTGCTGGATCCAGTTTACTAACACTTTGTGGAGGATTTTAGCATTTATTTTCATAGTACTGGATGTATTAGCCATTGCAATTAGACAAGAAGATGAAATAAAAGGCATCCAAATTGGTAAAGAAGTAAAGCTGTCCTTTTTTGCAGATGACATGATATTGTACATAAAAAACCCGAAAGACTCCATCAAAAAACTAACAGACTTAATAAATGAATTCGGCAATGTAGCAGGATACAAAATTAACGCCAAGAAATCTATGGACCTATACACCAATAGTGAACTTACAGAAAGAGAGACTAAAAAAACAATCCCATTTACCATCACACCAAAAAAATGAAGATACCTAGGAAGAAACTTAACTAAGGAGTTAAAAGTCCTATACATGGAAAACTACAGGACACTGAAAAAAGAGATAGAGGAAGATGTAAACAGATGGAAGAACATACCATGTTCATGGGTTGGGAGAATCAACATCATTAAAATGTCCATACTACCCAAAGCAATCTATAGATTCAATGCACTCCCCATTAAAATACCAATGGTATATTTCACAGACCTAGAAAGAACTCTCCAAAAATTCATCTGGAATAAAAAAAAAAGACCCCAAATAGCCACAGCAATCCTGAGAAGGAAGAACAAAGTAGGTGGGATCTCAATACCAGATTTCAAGCTGCGCTACAAAACCACTGTCTCAAAACAGCCTGGTACTGGCACAAGAACAGACATATAGACCAATAGAATAGAACAGAGAATTCAGTATCAACCCAAACTACTATGCTCAATTAATATTTGACAAAGGAGGCATGAATATACAATGGAGTCAAGACAGTCTCTTCAATAAATGGTGTTGGGAAAATTGGACAGATACATGCAAAAAAAAATGAAACTAGACCACCAACTTACCCCATACACAAAAACAAACTCAAAATGTATACAGGACTTAAACATAAGACTGGAAACCATAAAAATACTAGAGGAATCCACAGGCAGAGAAATCTCTGACATATGCTGAAGCAATTTCTTCACTGATACCACTCCTAGGGCAATGGAAGCTAAAGAGAAAATAAACAAATGGGACTACATCAAAATAAAAAGCTTTTGCACAGCAAAAAAACCATCAACAAAACAACAAGAAACCCCACTGTATGGGAGAACATATTTGCAAATGTTATCACTGATAAAGTTTTAATCTCCAACATCTACAGGGAACTCATACAACTTAATAAAAGGAAGATAAATGATTCAATTAAAAATGGGAAATGGACCTAAATAGAATCTTTTCAAAAGAAGACAGAAGGAAGGCCAAGAGACATATGAAAACATGCTCAAAGTCACTAATTATCGGAGAGATGCAAATCAAAATGACAATGCGGTACCATCTCACACCTGTCAGAATGGCAACCATCAACAAATTAACAAACGACAAGTGCTGGCGAGGATGTGGAGAAAAAGGAACCCTCGTGCACTGCTGGTGGGAATGATGACTGATGCAACCACTGTGGAGAACGGTATGGAGTTTCCTCAAAAAACTAAAAATAGAACTTCCATTTAACCCAGTGATCCCACTTCTAGGATTATATCCCAAGAAACCAGAAACACCAATCAGAAAGGATATATGCACCCCTATGTTCATAGCAGCACAATTCACCATAGCTAAGATTTGGAAACTGCCTAAATGCCCATCAGCAGATTAGTGGATTAGAAAACTATGGTACATCTACACAATGGAATACTACACTGCTATAAAAAAGAAGGAATTCTTACCATTTGCAGCAGCATGGATGGACCTGGAGAGCATTATGTTAAGTGAAATAAGCCAGGCAATGAAAGAAAAATGCCACATGATCTCACTCATTTATGGAAAATAAAGAACATTATAACCTGATGAATAAAAAGATAGATACAGAGGCAGTAAAGCACCGAACAGACTGTCAAATTATAGTGGGAAGGCTGGGGAGTGTTGGAGAGGGAAATAGATCAACCAAAGGACTTGTATGCATGCATATAAGCACTCCAATGGACACAAGACACTGGGGTGTGGGGTGTGGGGTGTGGGATGAGGGCATGAGACAGGGGTAGGGGAGGCTGGGAGAAGGTCCATGGGGGGGGAAAAAAAGGAGATATATGTACTAATATATGTAATATTTTAAACAATAAAAAAGAAAAAAGAATAATATGTAATATCATAATATAAATAAGAATTAGTCAATTGTGTTCTGTCTTCCACATTGATTGTGACATCTTTGAAGACAGTCTATAACCTAATGATAATAACAAAAATTTTTTATTATTATTTACTTTACATACCTTGTTAGTATATATTTATTCAACAAATGAATACATGAATATATAAAGATCCATTAGATTCTTATTGCTTTTGAGGAAACAGAATTATAATTAAAATATCTAAAGGTAGAAGAATAAAACTAATAAATCTTACAAGGGACAACTTAAAGAGCATTTGTTTTAAAATGGACTATTTATAAGAGATAAAATGGAAACAAGGGATAATATCAGCTCAGTTTTTACAGCTCACAGGCCCAGAGGGATGAAGCAGAGAGCCGTTACTGGAACTAGAAGAAACCAGAGGGAGGGAGAATTGTCTTAAGTTGTGTTGAGCTGAGCAATGAACTTTGGTGGAGGAGTGGGCCAGTTTATGGCAACCTAGCAGAAGGGAGGCAAAATAAATATTTTGACCTCACTTTCACCCTTCCATCTGATTTCCTGGTAGCTCACCATTGGCTGAACCCAACCTGAACCCAACCTGAACCCAGAGCGTGCGGAAATCCTGCCGATGCATTTGATGCAGGTGAGATTCCCAAGGCACAGAGCAGGATGCAAAAACATGGCGAGTGAAATGGGAGAGGCATTATATACAACTATAGCTTTTTCCCCCCTGAGAGACTTTCCTTTTGGTCCACTGCTGGCAAGGAATTCTAAACAACATTAATGGAAAGAGAGAAATGGGGTATTTATTTGTGTGGAAGTCTCTCTGTGTATAGTATTGCCATCTACTCCAAGACCATTTAAAGATTTCTTCATTTTAAAAAATATTTCAAACATATATAAGAAGGTTTAGACAAGGAGAACAGTCATGTGCCTATAACCTAGTCTAATAAATAAAATATTATGAAAAACAGATTGAAGCCCTTTTGGTATTCTCCCCATTCACATTCCCTTCCTCTTCCACAGAGGCAGCCAGCATCTGGAATGTGGTGGTTATCATACTCATGCATGTCTTTCAAATGTTACCGTATGTCTTTACACACCCAAACTATATAAAAGACTATTGTTGAGAAATTAATATAAAGTTTCAGTTATGCACTCATGAAAAAGTTTTAGAGATTTGCCTTTTAACATAGCACCTAGAGTTATCAGTATCTTAATGTGCACTTAAATATGTGTTAAGAGTGTAGATCTCATGTTAAGTGTTCTTACCACCACAAAGGAGGAAGGAAAGAAGGAAGGAAGGAAGGAAGGAAGGAAGGAAGGAAGGAAGGAAGGAAGGAAGGAAGGAAGGAAGGAAGGGAGGGAGGGAGGGAGGGAGGGAGGGAGGGAGGGAGGGAGGGAGGGAGGGAGGGAGGGAGGGAAGATAAAGAGAACAAGAGAAAGACACAGGAAGCTTGGAGGTGATGGATATCTCTGTTAACTTGATTAAGGTGATGGTTTTACAGATTTATACATACATGTGTGCAGCTTTTGTAAGTCAATTATACCTCAATAAAACATCATATAAATGATCTCATACTGCATGTATCATTCTGCAACTTGATATTTTTTCACTCAACATTTTTATTTTGGGGGATCCACTCAGGTTGATATATTTAGTACTATTTCTTTTTTATTCACTTTCATTGTCCTATAGTATTCTGTGACATCGTTTTCAACATTAGAATCGTATGGGGTTTTTAGAAATCCCTGCAGCCGTGCTTTTCTTTATACCAGTTCACTTCTATTTCAGGTTGCATTTTGCAGTAGTTGAGATTAGCGATTCCCAATTATTTTCTTGTTTTAAAAATGACTTTTACTTAAAAGCTTGCTAAGAAAAAAACCCTTAAACTTATACAAAGGTTGCAAGAATAGTTCCTTGAACATCTGTGTACCTCTCTGTTTATTTACCAATTTTCATCATTTTGTCACACTTACTACATCCTCTACCTTCCTCCATCCATTTCTAATATTTTTCCCTTTTGGCTGAACTATTCGAGAGTAAATTACAGACATCATGATCCATTATCTCATAATAATTCAGCATGTTATCTCCTAAAAACAAGAAAATTTTATCACATGTCCTTAGTGCTATTAACACTTTCAAGAAATTTAACGTTGGTATAATATTTTTTAAAATTACCCCAGAACAGAAGAAGACCTAGGTAAATTTTACCTAATGCTATCATTATCCTCACTTTCAACCTCAACTATGTTAACCTATGCAAAGTGCTTGGAAGGGAACCTGGCGCGGAGTAAGTGCTAGAGAAGTGTCACCTGAGGCGCATGGGGGCATTGAGGTGAGCAGCCACACTGTGTGAGAACCTCAACTGTGCTGCTTAGTACCTGTGTGACTTTGGGCTAGTTACTTACCTTCTCTGTGCCTCAATTCATTCACAAGAATGGGAGAAGAGTATAATAATAGTCCCTACCTCAGAGGATGGTTTTGAGGACTAAGTGAGTATGAGAAGATGTGAAGAACAAGGAACAGTTGTAGTAAGTTGTTCAGGTTCCTTGTGCCCTGACCCCTGGCCTTGTGCTCTCTGCAGAAGTTCCCTGGGAACTTGGCTACACCAGCTCCTGCCAAGGTAGCAGTGAGGGAAGAGTCACTCCTTTCCGTGGTGTTTCCCTGGAACAGTGGTTGTCAAACCGCAGCTCGCGTGCCACATGTGGCTCTTTGTCCCCTTGAGTGTGGCTCTTCCACAAAACACCACGGCCTGGGCAAGTCTATTTTGAAGAAGTGGCGTTAGAAGAAGTTTAAGTTTAAAAAATTTGGCTCTCAAAAGAAATTTCAATCGTTGTACTGTTGATATTTGGCTCTGTTGACTAATGAGTTTGCCGACCACTGCCCTGGAACACCCTGGTGCTGAGTGAGCCTGAAATACCATGTCCTGAGGGTGAGCACACCTGCTGGCACACTCAAGGGCACCACACTTCTAGTTCCAGCGTAGGCCAGACCATCTGCATCACTCACCTCCCTTCGCAAGTGCTGGACATAGAGACTTTCAAAGAGATGTTGCTGTCTTCTTTTTACAGGAGTACACGTTTTTGTTGGAAAAGCTGCTAGGAGCTGAACTTCACCTTTTAAAGTTTTGTTCCTTTCCCTTCAGCTTAGTGTTTCTTATTCATGTTATTCGCATTTCCTCTTGCTGGGGCCCTAGTTGCCGCACGCGTCTCCATCTGACCATCTCTGTTCCATGAACCCTGGATTCAGTGAGCCTCACTGATTTTCCCCCCACCCCGCCCCTAACCAGGCTCAGACCCAGCCAGGGGCCCAGATCGGACACAGTCCCTGGAAATCAGCAACTCGGCCAGGCTTTGCCTACATTAGGACACTTTTTCTTTCAGTGCTACACGTTCGTTTCCTTGAGTCTGGTCTCTTTTAGGGAACCCCAGGCCCATATAATGGGGACGCATCCAAACCCCGACTGCTGGCTAGGTTTAAGTTATTTCCTACAGAGCTCCTGGTCCCATGTGGATTGGGCTCCCTAGGGGCACATCTACTTCCAGATGAGAATGTCCAGCGTTCAGGTTTGGGTCTCTGAACACTGCATATCATGACGCAGGCTCAGAGCAGGAGACCTCTAGGGAGTGGAGGGTCCTGACTCTTCAAGTCATCTTGAAGGACTACTCTCTACGCCCAAATTAACAGCAAACTTCCTGCTTTTCCATGGGGTAATGGCAGTCATTTTGGAAACAGAAATAACAGGACCTATAAAGTTTAAAAAATGACATTTAGCCCTAACCAGTTTGGCTCAGTGGATAGAGTGTTGGCCTGAGAACTGAAGGGTGCCAGCTTCCACTCCGGTCAAGGCCTTGGTTGCCGGCACATCCCCAGAAGGGAGTGTGCAGGAGGCAGCTGATCAATGTTTCTCTCTCATCGATGTTTCTAACTCTCTATTCCTCTCCCCTCCTCTCTGTAAAAAAAAAAAAAAAAATCAATAAAATATATTTTTTAAAAATGACATTAATTTGAGTATTCAAATGAAGTGTTCTTGGGAAACAACATGAATGAAAAATATTTGTGATAAAAAATTTTAAATCACAATTGTATACACATCCTAGATTGTGTTCTGTGTCTCAGGTATGAAAGGAATGCTGGAGTTTTTATGATTTGCAGACATCTAAAAAGACCCAAGGAACACTGTTCCCTTCATAACATTCCAAGTGATCAAGCATTCTTTTGCACTACAAACAGGACTGAGACCAGCAGTGACTGTTGCCAGGTTCTGTTCTATAAACTAGGATATGATGATGAGCACAAGGGACGGCCTTGCTCTCATGGAGCTTAAGTTCTAGTAGTTTTAAGGTTGATTAGGCTACATTATAAGAGATTTGAGAACCATGTCATTTCACAGAACAGGTTGATTTCCCTAGAGTGAATGCATATATTAAGAAAGGCATGGAAAATTACACTGCTGTAAAAAAGAAAGAACTATTACCATTCGTAACAGCATGGGTGGGCATGGAGAGCATTATGCTAAGTGAAATAAGCCAGTCAGAGAAAGATAAATATCACATGATCTCACTTATTTGTGGAATATAATGAACAACATAAACTGATGAACAAAAATAGATCCAGAGACAGAGAAACATCAAACAGACCATCAAACTTCAGAGGGAAGGCAGGGGAGGGTGGGCGTAAGAGGGAGAGATCAACCAAAGGACTTGTAAGCATGCATATAAGCCTAACCAATGGACACAGATACCAGGGGGGTGAGGGCATGTGCTAGGGGGTGGGGGTGGCCAGGGAGAGGTCAATGGGGGGAAAAGGAGATAATTACATGTGTAATACTATATGTAATACTTTAAATAATAAAGAATTTTTTAAAAAGAAAGAAAGGCAAACCTCCATTTGAGTGAGTATAGGGGCAAAAAGAATGTTCAGAATATAGTGGGAAGTCAGATGTGGGAAGAGCTAAAATATATCAAAAATACTATGAAAACACACAAAGTATAGCTTAGAATAATGGGCATTACTTAGATTTCACAAGAGGCTAAACTTTGGTTTCATTAACAAGTTTCAGCACAAGGCTGGGCCTGGTTAGTGACTTCCAGGGCTGAGACTCAAAGGGGCATCCCAGGCAATAGATCTGGAAGGACCTTCCTCCCTAAGGATCAGAGATAAAGGCAGGTCACCTAGGGGCCATACTATCTGGGGGCAAGGGCAGGCATTTTTAAAACAATAAAGTAGCCAGAAGTCCAGGATCAGAGCTTGAGAAACTGTGCTGTGGTTGGGCTTTGCATCATTACCAAATAGGAAGAATGAGTTGTTAAAATAATTAAAATTCTTATTAAAAGTAAGCATTATCGATAACAGAAACCTCTGAAATTCAGTTTATTATATAAAAATTATCCAGTAATTGGTAGGATTTAAAGGGATAACAAATGGTTCCTTTTCCAATTCCCACTTAAGAAAAGACCTTAATCAAGTTGAACGGAATCAGAGTAGGCAGGAAAACTTTATTTAGTTCTGGAATAATCTTGATTTAGTTGTAATAGTAACATTATCTGTCATATAACAAAGATAAACCATTGACCAACCATTAGGAGGGAATATCTTTTGAGGGTTCCCCTAACCATCCCCTTAAAGACAAGATAATTGGGTTGATGCCTTGCTCTCACCTGATCTCTCAAAAGCTAACAAACTGGCAACCAAATATAAGACAGTGCGCTAGGTGCTAGGAACATAAGGAGGCATAAGATGTACTGCATGGTCCAAACCATCATAAAATTTAAAATCTTGAAATAAGGACATAAGACAAGAAAAAGTAACACTAAGTAGGATAGAGTTAAGGTGCAGACTAAGGCCTTGGATCATAGACCAGCTGTTGTGGCCATTTATAAACCCAGAACCTTGACAGAAGAAGAAGGTGTCAGCACCCAAGGCTAGACATTTCTCCAAACTACACTTAGGACAATCCAATTTCCAAAAAGTCAGTTTCTCAACATTGATGAATTATAGAAGATTTTTTTCAAAGTTTCAGCTTCTCTATAGCACTTCTTATCTATCTATCTATCTATCATCTATCTATCTATCTATCTATCTATCTATCTATCTATCTATCTATCTATCTATCTATCTACCTATCTACCTATCTATCTATCTAAATGGAATGGGGAAAGAAAAAGAGAGAGAGAGAGAGAAGAGTTGTGAGAACTCTTGATCAGCCAGCCTTGCACGTGCCCTGATAGGTGATCGGCCACAACCCAGGCCTGTGCCCTGACTGGGAATCTAACCAGCAACCCTTCAGATGCTCAACCAACTGAGCCACTCTGGTTGGGCACCCTAGCATTTTACTAAAGATTTATCTCTCCAGTTTAGCTGGGTGCTAATTTCATGCATATTTTACCACTTGGATGCCTAGTATTTGTCAAGTGCTCAATGCTTTACTTGTAAGTAGGTGATCTCTTTTTAAATCCCGGTCATGGCCTTCTCTATTTGGGTGGGTTTGTGTGCCACACCTGGCCCTGCACTCCAACGGTTGCAACAAATGCTCCTACAACCTTGACATAAGGAGCTGACATTTTCGTGGGTTTGTCATGTGGTGAAATGGCTTTGAGTAAGTTGATTTTTAGCAAATTAACCCAAAATAGTTCAAATTAATCTAGAGCATTCCAAACTGCTTCTTAACTCTATGCCTTTAAGTGAAGTCCTCATAGCTCTGAAGTGTAAAATTAGAAAACACCTAACGTATTTTTTAGTGATGTTTAACGAGTTTTCCATTATCTTTCCTCCCATTATTGATGAAATATAGTAGTAAAAATAATTCTTTATATATATAAATTAAAATCTTATATATAATATTTCAAATATATAATGTGTTTCAAAAGCTTACATATATAATATTTTAAAATATGTATATAATCTTTTAATTTCGTAAAGGGGAGACCTGGATCTAGCACAGGCTAAATAAACAAACACTGACATGGAGTCTGGAACTTAGGCTCCAATCCTAACACACTTAAGTAAACTTGATGCCTTAATACGCAAATGTTTATTTCCATAAAACAGAGGTTAAAATACCAGCCTCTACTTTCCTTGGAAAGAGCATAGTAAAGGAATTTGAGGTGATAAGGTAATTACTCTGATCTTCAAGGAAGGAAAGAGTAAATGAACTGAACTTTATTAATAGTCACCAATTTTACAAGCTCCAATTGGATCTTTACCTAACACCTCTGCTCAGGAAATGGTGTTAGATACAGTTTTGACCATGAGGGAGCAATCATTTCTTTCAAACAAATAAAGTGAATACATAAAACTATGGGGAAGAATACAATAAATGCTGCAAGGTAATAGAAATAAGATGCAGAATTGATAGCAAGGAGACAAACGAACATTAGAGATGTGTGTAGAAGACTGAAAAGGTCTGAGTAGATGAAAAATAGCAAGGACATTGCGAGAACAGCGTGGGCAAGGATTTGGAATTGGGGAACCCTAATGCCCATGTATAAGCTCTGTTTAGGGGAGAAATGGGAAATGATAGTGGATGTATCCATTTGGGGTCACATTGCATAGAGATTTCTGTTGTATTTGGTAGGCAATTAAAGCTGAAGATTTTAAGACAGAGATATGAGAGATAAAATACAAGAATATAGTTAATCTGGCAGTGGCATTTGGGATAATTTGGAGAAATGGAGCATGAGATTGATTAGACTGGAATTTTAGACTGGAATAAAAAGAGTTTCAAGTATTGAAAAGCAGAAAGCAGATAATAGAACCTGGAACCTCTTTCCTAGTGCTAGTCAGAAGTCTAGTGACTATAGTTGTAGACAAGGAGTGGAGTGGGATAGGAGGCAAACTCTCCAACTTGTGACACAGGGTCCCTTAAGAACTGGCTCTTGCTTTTTAGCATCACCTCCCACTGTTTCCCCAGATTTGTTTCTACAGCTGTCGGGAACCATGCACATCACCTCAACCACTCAATAAAATTCTCAGCAACTCCCACTTTGCTTCCTTTTTGCCTGGAGCACTCTGCCCCCTTTCTCTTCTGCCCAGTTAATTTCCACTGGTCCTCCTCTTTCCACTCTCTCCTTCCTCCACCCTCTTCTTACACTGATTTAGGGGTTTGCAGTTATAATTCCACTCCCTCTTGTAGATTTTATACTCTAGAGCAGCGATTTTCAACCTTTTTCATCTCATGGTACACATAAACTAATTACTAAATTTCTGTGGCACACCAAAAAAATTGTATGTTTTGAGAATCTGACAAAAAAAAGTATAATTTCGATTCATTCATATTGGATGGTTACTTGTTGTGTTAGCTATTGTCATTTTTTTCTTTTTAAAAATTTTTATTGTTGAAAGTATTACAGAGGTCCTCCTTTTCCCCCATTAACCTCTTTCAGGCTGCTCCCATCTCCTGCCTCCCAGACCCTCACCACCCCATTGTCTATGTCCACAGGTTATACATATATGCATACAAGTTCATTGGTTGAACTCTTCCCACCCACCCTCCCCTTCCTGAACACCCTCTGAAGTTCAACAGCTACTCATGGTTCTATGTCTCTGAGTCCATTTTTGTTCATTAGTTTATTTGGTTCATTAGATTCCACATATGAATGAGATCATGTGATACTTATCTTTCTCTGACTGGCTTATTTCGCTATTAGCTGTTGTCATTTTTTTATTTGACAATCTAAGGAAAAGAGGTCATTGCCCCTGACTAAATAGTCAGGCATTGCATGTTTTAAAAATTCTTGTGACACAGCAGTTGAAAATCACTGTTCTAGATCATAACCACCTATTTTCTTGTTTTCTCCAGATTATGGGCTATAGGAAGCTGGAACCACTTGCCTGAGCAGCTAGTACAGTGAATGACATTGAAGAGGTGTTCAATAAATGTTAGGTGGATAAATAATGACCAATTTACTAGTAGTAAGTTCCTGATGAGCCAAAGCAATCATCTGCATCTGCTCCTCCCCGCCCCCCCCCCCCACCTCCCCGCACACATCTTGCAATATTGTTACAGCAAATACACAGCAGTGTATTCCATATTTTGATGCAAATGCTGATGTCAGGGAAGTCAGGGAAGGTTTCATATCCAGTAAAACAATGCAGAAGAGGGTGAATTAATATTTCAAAAGAGAGACAAAGGAGAGAATAAGGTAAGTGACTAAGATTTATCTGTTATTGGGATATGAGGGTTTAATCTTTGTTGGGTCCCTCCTGTTCCTCCTGAGATCTAAGCAAAGAAAGGGAATGTTAAAATGGGAAAGGAAAAAAACTATTTGAAGCCATGAAACACAGACATCACAGAATTATTTCAGCAACATTTTATTGTTAGAAAAAGTTTCAAAAGATAAATCAGCATGAACTGCCTGGGGATTATGTTATGGGAATTTTGATTATCAAATAACAAAGAATTACTCCAAGTGGCATATTTGCAGTCATTTCTTGCTAGGGATGAAAGAAGATGATGTAAGCTTTAAGAGTAAAGTAACATGTGATATATTTTGGAAGAAATAACTGGAAAAAAATAACAAGAACTTCTGGCGTGATGTTCCAGGAATACAGTGAAGTGGGCCAAGATTTTATTTAAAAAAATGCATATTACAGAAATGAGAAGACGATGTTGCATGGGCAAAGAGGCGCTGTGATGCTTTAAGCTGTCTGAATAAAATAGAATATGGCAATGGGAATATGAATAAGAGGCATAGAAATGGGGGCTAGGAAAAAACAGATGAAGAAAATTCTTTTCTGGGAGCTGGTTTTATAAGTGAATTAATGAATATTGATGAATTGGTTGACTTGTGCTTAAATAGTAAGAATTTGCAAAAATTGCATTTAATGCAGGTATAAAAAAACCCTTAATCTTGAGGATAAATATATTTATTCTAGGCCTTTACGATATTTAAATAGAAAACAAGAGATAGACAGAAGATGGAAAAACCAGAGGCAACCAAATTCGGTCCTGCCTGCATTTTGTAGAAGCAGGTAAAGCAGCTCTCTAAAGGAAACATATTTTTATTCATTGAAGAGAGAACAATTATTTAGAAGGATTGCAGAACATAAGCATGGAAAACAATTCCCAGAATGTTACATCAACCTGATCTTTATTTTGTTACCACTAACCTGCTAGACAATACTGTTTGTTTAAATAGACTTTTTATCCTTTATCTTATTTTTAGCTGTTAGAAGGACCAAAAGGACATTGCTATAACTCAGTCCTGCTGGTAACATTATGTTGGAACACAGATTTCAAGAACTGTATTATAATACTAGAGGCCCAGTGCACGAAATTTGTGCACGGAGGAGGCGGGTCCCTCAGCCCAGCCTTCACCCTCTCCAATTCAGGACCCCTTGGGGGATGTCTGACTGCTGGTTTAGCCCGATCCCACAGGCACTCAGACATCCCTCTTACAATCCGGGACCGCTGGCTCCTAACCAGTCACCTGCCTGCCTGCCTGATCGCCCCTAACCATTCTGCATCCCAGCCTGGTTGCCCCTAACTGCTCTCCCCTGCTGGCCTGGTTGACCTTAACTGCCTCTCCCCTGCCGGCCTGGTCACCCCTAACCGCCTCTACCTCGGTCACCACCACTGCCACCGTGGCTTTGTCTGGAAGGATGTCCGGAATATGTCCAGTCTAATTAGCATATTACCCTTTTATTAGTATAGATAACAAGATTTCATGAGAGTAATTTAAGATATGGAAAGAAGAGAGAAGTAATGAAAATGGACGTTTTAACTGTGTTCAGAAGAGGATAGTGAAAGTTCAAATGCAGGACTGGGGAAAGTGCTCTGGCCCAGGCATGAATGTCAGAGAAAGGCTTTTGAAAACTTCAGTCAGAATGATGGATCAAGTCCTATTCGGTATCCTGAGGTGTATTGGTCCAGTAGGCAGTAGGACATTTAAACATCTTTTTATTTACTTATTATTTTTTTGCAATTAGGTTTTTAAAATTTATTTTTATTGACTCTATTGGGGTGATATTGGTTAATAAAATTACTTAGGTTTCAGGTGACAATACATCATCTGTATATTGTATTGTGTGTTTACCACCCAAGTCAAGATTCCTTCCATCACCATTTATCCCTCCTTTACTCTTTTCTACCTCTGCCCCCCACCCCAACACCTCCATTCTTCTGGAATTCATTATACTGTTGTCTGTGTCTATGGGTCTTTCTTTTTTTTCTTTGCTTAATCCCTTCACCCTTCTCACTCAGCCCCCATCCTGCTTCCCTCTGACAGCTGTCAGTCTGTCCTCTGTATCTATGAGTCTGCTTCCACTTCGTTAGTTTATTTTGTTCATTAGAGTCCACATATAAGTGAGATCATATGGTACTTTTCTTTATATTTAAATAGACGATCCTATGAACAGGTGCCGACTAATGTCCTTTGCTTTTAAGTGGGTCCTTTTGACCCCAAAAAATGTTATGTGAGATCCGAAGTCAGTAGGTCAGCCATTCTATAAGCACTTGGATAATAGTGCTGGCTGAGGTCCTGCAGGAGAGAAAGGCAAACCCATATTGGAAATGTGTTGATTTCACAAGATAAATTACTGCATTTTCCAAAGTGAAACAAGTTTAATGTAATCAACTTGGCACCAAGTTGGACTGGAGGGGTAGTGCCATATTGGGGCCTCAGTGTTAGTCTCTATTGTTGGCAGGTTTGGGCTCTGTACAAAAGCAATATTTAAGTCAGCTTTGGTGAGTGGAAACTCATGCAGTCAGACTCACGCCTCCATCCCTACCATGATGGCTATCCTGTTCATGTGCCTATTTGCCAAGTCTGGGGTGGTCAAGGACAATGGATGCTTATGTCCATTGTCAGTCATTCTGTCTACTTCTCTGTGATATATGCTCTCTGATGGATAACATGCAATACTCTTTCCCATTTCCATGGGTCCATATGTATCCATATATCCCTTCCAGACCTCCTTGTCTTCAATCTTATTCCTTATTTTTTATGACATATTTATTCTTGTCTGAAGTCCCTTCTCTTTTCACACACAATAAAGGATGACCAGTTGGACTATCTGAAGCCCTGTCTATTGGGAGGATTTCCCTCTCCACTTCCTTTCAGGGTTTTTCTAAGTGGGACTGTAGAGCAGAAACCATCCATTTTTTTGCTCATACTCACATACTGAGTTGCTCAGTCTGTGAAACAAGCTTGGCCATTTTCCTCTGCTACTCATGGATCATAATGGGCTTCCCATCGAGCCATAGGTATGAGCTGAAAGAGAGGTGCTGGAGCCACAGTGGCAGGTAAATGAGGGCCTGGGGCAGCTTCTGTGTAGCTTTACTTGCAGTACTGCTGCTGTCTGATCCCAGATGCATTTGCATCTTATTATGGAATGCTGCTGGACCCATCCAACCTTATGGTCTGTTAGATCTGATAGAACTCACCTTACAATGGACATACAAGTTCTGCTTAGTCTCGCACATATTTTCTGTGCTAGAAGAACCCCCAAATTTACTTAAGTTTCTATAATTGGGTCTCTATTATAAGCAGCTGAATATAATTTCTGACACAGAAAACTTGATATCTTATATCAGGCTACTCAAACTGTATTGTGTAAGATACTGTCAGTTCACAAACTTTTCAATACCAGCCGCAATAAAATCAGAAGCTACCACCAAAATACAGAGGAATTTCTTCATTAAACTCATTGTTTAATTCAACTGATTTTTCTTTTTTGGTTGCAAGATGTTCTCAATGAATATCCTGTGTGCAAAGATGAAACAATATGTTGATTGACATTCTTGAGTAAGCTCTTTATCTCATAAGGAACCAGTAAAAAATAGTTTGGACATTGGCACCTTAAGTAGCATATACAGCCCCCAAAATGTACTTTTGAGTACAGATGCCTTGGGAGATAAGAAAAATCCCATTCATTTAATTGTTGGTTCCATTTTGAAATTTAGGCCTGCGATTATTGACTGGGGCTATTGAGAAGTCTTCCTTTAAGTAATCCCTTAAATGCATTACTATCCTAGTCTAGGAAGCATGATAGTCAAAAATTATTACACATGGTTTAGTTTCACAGACTTTTGCAATCACAGTAGTGCCTGACCTTTTGTTTACTCCAAAGCAAAATAAAAACCTTTTATCATGTGCATCTGAGTATGCCAATTTGTCTGACATCAAACTTCTATGAGTAAAACAAAGCAACTGTTTTACACATAGATTCTGTGTCAGTTTCAGAGAGGAGACTGAATTAAATGGTTTACCTATACACCTCCCCCTTCCTCCCTGCCACTCTAGATTCTGCTGTGTTTATCAGATGTTTTCTATGGGTGGCAATAAATAGACAGAGATGAGTAAACCTTTAAGGACAGTCTTCATTAGTCTTCAGTGCTAAAATTAGTTCAGCTCCAACCTGAACTACTACAGCTCTGTCTTTATTAGGAAATCATGGAATTAACACCAATGGCTACTCATTACTCTAGATCCCATTACTCTTAAAAATCCCAGTGAAGGGAAAAAAACCACTCTACTCCAAGATCATATTGTTCTTGGAAAGCACTTTTTCTGCATATATGCACAGACTTTTCTTACCATGTGAATTCAATTGGCATTAATTCCATTAGAAATTCTGTAGCAGAAACATTCTTCCTTGCCAAGTGATTGGATGGAACAATTCTCATTACCCTGTTAGTCTAAGGTGGTCAGACTTATGGATATGGCAAGGATAATGCTTTCTTCACTAGAGAACTTGATGTTTTTAGTCTGCCTTTCGAGCAAATGTATTCTTTGAAGATATTCTAAGGCTGGTTCAATAGAAGACATTTCTAGTTAAATCATCTGCAAATCAGTGGAGGATGCCTATATAAAGAGGAACAAAAGCTAGAATTCTCACTTTTAAATAAAAATTGTCTTTGATAATGGGGGATCTTAAGTCCCTTTGGGGTTAGAAAGGGAAGAAAATAAGAAACAAACATTTTCAAGAGTGACTGCACCTGAAAGAAACCAGAAAAGAGAGAAGGTCCAGGTGAGAGAGAGGGCTGGAGAGGGTGGAAGTGAGGAAGGCATCGCCAATGGACTCAGACCTGCTTGGGTTCCCAAGGTCAGTCTTTGGCGGGGGGGGTGGTGGTGTGGGGAGGTAAATCAGGCTCTCTCCTGTCTTGTTCTTCTCATTTTTCTTATTCTAAGGACTTAATGTATGTGCATTTAGTTCAATTTATAGGAGAACAAATCAGGTCACTCTCTTATAGGCATATCTGACATGAAAAACATTTCACAGCTAGTATGGTATGGGCACTGACCAATCAGAAAAAAATCACCATGATCAATCAGAATGATCACAAGCCACAAATAGAGTGGCCATATAATGAATTGTCCAAATCAGGATGCATTTGAGAATGAAATAAAGCACAATTAATCATTATGACAGAATGAGAGGCATTAATGGGACCATCCCAAGTACACTGGGATGTATGGTCACTCTGGCCAGAAGCAATAGTAAGATCGTACAGGTATGTACTGGCTGAATAAAATTAAAAGTTTGCCTGGGGGTCTTTTTCAAAGTTAAAACATTTTGTGTACCTAGTGAACATATTTACTTTTAAGAGCATTTGAAAAATTTATCTAAAACTGGCTTCTATAGAGCCCATTTCTGAGAGAACACAGCCCTCCTCTAGGGACCAGCCTACAGACATACCTGCATGAAGAGTCAACAGGGTTTTGGACTCTGCTCTACTCTAGGCAGATGCACAAACAGAGATGTAGATATAGAACTAAACACAGGTAAATGTAAACATTCAGAACTATCATAATAGACCTTGAGTGCTTACTGTAAGCCAGGCTTTTTCAACTTTACAAATGATGAAATTACAGTACCAAGAGGGTAAATGATTTAACCACATCTAGCTGGTATGGGATGATATTACAGCTTCTACTCTTTAATGCTATGTGATAGCATCTCCTCATACATAATGCCTACCTTACTGCTGACATTTTGCTGTTTGCTTATAGTCTTATCCAGCAGGGAGAGACAAATAAATCTACATACAAACTATAATTCTACATAAAGTTCATTGTGACACATGCAGAGAAAACTTTCTGGAGGAGGTTGGCTCAGGGTAAATTTTTAAGGATGAATAGGAAATAACCAGACACAGAGGGATGTATGTGTGCAAAGACTGCCAGTCCAAAACCCTGCATAACTTGTTTGGGAATTGGAAGTATTTTGGGATAGCTGTAGGTGAGATGATAGTCTGTGCTGAGTTAATTAAGGTGACAGAATTCAGTACAGCTTTGGGAATCATAGTAACAATGTGATTTATTTGCATTTTCAAAAGATATTTCTGGCAGAGATATGGTGGACGGATTAATGAGGGGCTGGGTTGGTGGCACAGAAATCAATTAGGAATTATAGAAATTTAGATGAGAAGAAACTGTCTTGAAAAAACTCCCATCACTCCCTTCCTCACTTTCAAAGCACTAAGACTTACAAGTAAAGAGTGAAAAGAAAATAACAAGAATTGTACACTAAGGGACTAGGCTAGTAAGTGGAGGAGAGATGTTTGGAAGCTTCAAAAGAGACCAGGAGATCTAAAAAATGGAAGATGAGGAAAAGGAAAGGAGCAGAAAGGAGTGGTGGAGAGGAAAAGAGAGGGAGGGAAAGGGAGAGAGATCTCCTTCTGTTGCTTACTTCCCATTTCTGCTCTATATTTTTGTTTCTTTGGTCCAATTGCCTGTCCATGCACCTACCCTCAATTTTGTTGCCTTTGCTTCCTTCTCTCCTTTCACATAGTTGGTCAATGTAATTACCCCAGTTTATTGTCATCTTAAGAAGGGAAGCATGCTTCAGTAAAAGCAAGATCAAACCAGAGAAATCTTCGCTGAGTTGTTAACTTCTTTTTATATCTCCTACTCTTTAGTGTTCTTCCTTTAGTGAGGAAGGCAGTAAGTGAAAATGAGGTAAGAAAAATAAGGACCCACATCGTTTTTTGGGGTGACTGTTCAATGACTAATTATTCATTTAACTTGTAACTCACTCAGTGTTATGTGTATGAAGTGATTCACATTGAACTAGGCTGAAACAGGTTTTGCCCATCACTCACTTCTTGAATAATTCCCTTTTAGCCGTTTGTGTGTGTGCGTGAGAGAGAGAGAGAGAGAGAGAGAGAGAGAGAGAGAGAGAGAGAGAGAGAGAGAGAATGGGTGCTCAAAACAATGCTTAACTCTGTCATTAGAGAGATAACATGTAGAATTATGTTTTTAGAGCTAGAAACCTTAGGAAAAAAATTTATTCTGATTTCTTTATTTGGTAGATAAAGCTGAAGAAAGGAAAATGAAATGAATTACTAAGGGTCTGAGAAAACTACCCTCTTATGGACTAGAAAAAGTGAAACTTTTATATTATCAATACTACACTTGGTATATGGGGTATTATGAACAGTATATTAGAAGAGAGTTTTCAGTTACAAATATATAACTTGCAAAGGTTGGTTATCTTAAATGTGATTTTTAGATAATAGTCGCATCAGTTTGTTTGGGCTGCCATAACAAAGGACAGATAGGGTAGTTAAAAACAACAGTAATTTATTTTCTCACAGTCCCAGGAGCTAGAAGTCCGAGATCAAGCTTTTGTTAGGGCTGAGGCCTCTTCTTGGCTTATAGGCTGAATTCTCCCTTTGACTTCACATGGCATTGTGTGCACCTTGTCCCAATCTCCTCTTCTTATAAAGATACAGGTCCTGTTGGATTAGGGCCCATCCCAATGACCTCTTTCATCTTCATTGCCTCTTTAAATACCTTACCTCCCAATACAGTTATATTCTGAGGTACTGGGGGTTATGAATTTAACACATGAATTTGGGAGGGGATCCAATCCAGCCTATAACAATACTTATGCCAAAAATATATTTGTGTGGAAACACATTTATAAAAGCATTAGATAAATGCATAAGAAAATAGAATTTATACAAAAAAGGATAAGAACTTAAAATAATTTACACTAATATTTTTAGGGATGCACTTGCAATAATGAAGCGGGACTAGACAGAGAGTTGAAGAAAAATTAAAAGAGGAAACAAATCAGTCATCATGGGCATAAAAAGAAGAAAGAGAATGCAGAACAAAGTAAGAGGATTAAAAAAAGGTAAGACTGCAGAAAGTAACCTGGAAATAGAGGAGCTTTGTTTGTCCATTTGTGTCTGTGTTTTTCTAACAGTGCTGTTGGAATTGTTCCATGTGGTCCAATTTATTCTATTAATAAAATCTGATGATTTAAGACATTAGAAATAGGAAATGGAAATATACGATATTTTCCCAGCCAAACCAAACTCACCCCTTTGACTTTTATTTTCTGAGGTTGGCCCCCTATAGACATGACTTTTGCCAACTGCTAATACCACAGAAACACCAAAACCTCAGGTTTAAAACATGCCTGGACATTTTTAAGTTAAAGAAAATTCAAATTTGAAAACTAAATATCTTTCTGAATTGTCATTTGGGTATAGACTGCTTATAGTTCCAACATTTTCTCTTACTATACATTTAGAATAACATTCACTCGTTAAAAAAAAATCTAATTTAAGTATTGGAAAGATTGATTAAAGTTTCTAGAGAAAAAGCAGAAAATAAGCACATCATCTAAGCTTTGGACTCAAAAACCCCACCATAAAGTAGAAATAATGTGTGAGGTACATTTTTATGCTTGACACATACTTGTAGTATCAGGTTCTCCTGCAAGAAACTTCTAAACAATAGAAATATTCATAAAACAGCTTATGCAAGTACCATATAATTAATCCATGGCAACTTAGTTCCACTCAGGCATTTAGAAGATAAAGGTTATCTATTTCCATATATTTAAAAATTTTAGCAAAAAATATTTAACCATGTAACTTCACAGCATAAAGCAAGAAATACGCCTAAAAGTGAGAAATGTGTTTTGCAATGAATCTGCCTCGCTATGATACGAGTGTGCACTTCTATGAGCCATGTGTGATGGAGGAGAGTGGCTACTGGGCCGGGGTCAGTGATAGCATTTGATGCTTCCTGGTCTTATTTGTTCCTGATCAGGCAGCTGGGCTCTGGCAAACCCAGGCCAGGAAGGTAGAAAGCAGAGCCGATTTTACTTTCAATTATGTGTTTCAGAGGGAATGGGGCATAGAACACACACTTGATCTGCCGTTAAATATTTCATTTCAAAGCTGAATCCTAAATGGCAGCATACAATTAGATTACTTTTAAAGAATATATGTTTTATTTGCTTATTCTGAACTCCAGAGTGTCATTTTATGATGGTGTAGCGTAAGAATACTAAATGGAAGGACAAAAGACCTGACCAGGTGTGGCTGGGAAGGTGCTTCTGTTTCCTCGTCTAGAAAATGAAATGGTTGCTGTAGACGAGTATAGATTGTATGGAGTGTCCCTTCAGTAAATCTGGCTTGCAGATGTGGTTTTGGCCTTCACCATATTATAAGATGTGTTAACTAGGAATAATATAAAAAAAGCAAGAGTTTTCACTAAAATTTAGATTCCTGGCTTCTCTTGAAAAACGGAAATGTCTACTAACTCGGGCCCCACAGTTTTGCAACTCAGCGATAGAGTGGCGCTGCGTACAGCAGCCCCGTTGATCTAATTGGGAAGGCACTCTAGGTTATCCCGCTGTCAGCCGTACGCACCATTCACCTTGCTACATTTACGTACTTTACCTGCCTGACCTTTTTAGACATTTTAATGTTCTATCCCTTGTATAGAGTGATGGTTTCCAGATGTGTCCAACAGATCCCTAGACATTTAGAGGAACCTCACTAGCAATCAAGAGACCACGAATGGGCCCAGCCAGTGTGGCCCAGTGGTTGAGCATCGACCCCTGAACCAGGAGGTTACGGTCCGATCCCCAGTAGGGGCCTTGCAGGAGGCAGTTGATCAATGATTCTCTGTCATCATTGATGTTTCTATCCCTCTCCCTCTCTCCCTCTCTCTGAAATCAATAAAAACATTTTTTTTTTTTTTAAAGAGAACACGGAGCGGATGCCAACCTCCCACTGTACCCTGATTTCAATCAGAGTTTCATTTTTATTTGTTTTATATATTAGGATATAAAATTACTCTGGGGCACAGATTTTTAGTTAATCTTCTCAAATCTCTTCTGTCTTCCACAGTAATTACATTTTACCTGGGCACATGACTATTTATAATAGCCTCTTTTGCATCCAGGCATGGCCATGTGACTGTTTCTGGATGTAGGAGCAGAGTGATGTGTGCAACATTCAGATTGCGCCTGAAATAGGAATTTGATGAGCAACCAGGAACATGATAGAAGGACCCTGGGACCCTAGGTGACCTCAGAGGCCAGCGTATTCCTACTAGCAATGCTTGCCAACTTCTGCAGTGTTAGTTACATAAGAGAAAAATTAACTTCCATCTCGCGTAAGCCAAAGTTAGTTTGGGCCTCTATCACACACACATTTAAAACTGTATTTGAAATTAAAACAACCTCTTAGGTTCTTTCAAGTTCCAAGATTCTCTGATTATTTTACTCTTGGTTGATTTTGAATATTTTGAGTAATTTTGACTGAAAAGACAAATTATTATTTAAAAATTTTTGAATTACTTCCTTGAATACCTTTTTTTTCCCCCTGAGTGGAACTAAAATTTATTTTCAGTCATGCACATGGTTATATTTTCATGAAATGATTATGCAAACATGCCAGAGACCTAATGTATACTGAACAGGGAGTGTTCTATTCTTTTTCTTTCCAAATAATCAAGTGTTAGGGACAATCTTTGCAGTTCAATTTCATCCAGAGAATGAATTTGCCCCAAAGGAGTAGAATTAAGTGTGCAAAATAAATGATGTGAGTTTTCTCTATTTAACTATGTAGATGGCTTGAGTAGAAAAAAGATAAAGTTATGAGGCTGCCCAAGAGAGGTCTTTGAGGTAGGCTATTTCAGGCTCAATTTAAAATCTGGCGATGATGGTCCCTAACACTTGGACTGCTATAACTATTGTTACAAATAAATCGAGGGTTTCATTTTTCAAAGTCTGAGGAAACAGAAAAGCTCCATGACAATACATTTTATTTTCTCTTATTTTTAAAATATTGTACCTGAGTAGAGACTACTGATGTAACTTGTAATTTTAAAGAGATGCAGCTGCCTAGCAAAATTAATGGATTGCTCAAGATAAGAAAAAAAATCCAAGGCAAACCAACTTTGGATGTTATTCAAAAGGTGCCTTGGAAATGATGTTTTTGGTGAGTTTAAAATTCACCCCTCCCCACCCAGCAACCTGTTATATAATATTCACAAGATCCTGCGAAATGTTCATATCTTAAAATCTGGAACTAAGAGCAGCTACCAATAGAGATGATAAGGTTAGAACTGGTTATGATGAAACTCTTACGTCAGGACACACATATGCTTGATCTTTGGAAAATAAAACTCTTTCTTCATGATGATCATGGAATGTATTTGCAGTGATGTAAATATCTCACAACAATAAACTACTCCTTGAGCATAAACAAATCTTTAAACCAGCAGACCATTATAAAGAAGGCTATAGCTATTAGGCATTAATGGCTTAATTCAGCTTTCAAATATCCCCAATTTGCTCACTTCAAAATTTGGCTTACTAAAGTGCAAAAAAACATTCTCACAATAGTTGGGCAGAGAAAAACATTCATTTTAAAAGTGAATTATTTAAATTCACCTCATTACATGTATAAAATTTAAAAAGAAATCTGTTTTCCATGTAAGTCAGATGAGAATATTTGGAGGTAGGAGTTATTTTAAAGTCATTAAATAACATCTTTGTGTCCAATGGCCAGAAAGACATGTTAGTTTCCTTTTCTTTGGTTGAATTTCAGAACTGAGTATGTAGTTTCAAGATTTATTGAAGAAAACCTTAATATTTCTCCCTAATTTGCTGAGTCAGAAAATGAAATAATTGATGGAAAACCAATATCTTGCAGGAAAGTTTAAGATTGCTGGGTACTTTGATTTTATTCTGAAATAAGTATATTTAACTGTAAAATCTTTTCTCTTACAAAATGTAACAGTGATGTAGTGAGCCATTTGGCCTTGGATGTTTACATATTATCTATGCTAACACCCTGAAATTTCTGTTTTATTTCTACATATGTGAATATGAAAGAGAATGAGCCTGCTTATATTAAAACGACAGTGGTTTGGGTTCTGGTTTGTTACTTATTTTTAACCTTGGTAAGTTTTTTAGCTTCTTCATGCCTCAGTTTCCCTACTGTAACGATGGAGATACATGCTTTTCTAGTCATGGACTGGGCTGTTGTCCTGAGAAACTCACGGTCATTTACATTCAAAAGTCCAAATAACTGGGTGGCTACTTTGAGTAAACATTGCAATGGATGCTCTATTATAAAATAAGATGCTGTATTCCGAACGTAATTAAATATTGATGCCTGTGGCAGCTATGAAAAGGAGCCTCTGAGAGCTCCTCTTGCAGAGGGCATAATAAAGGATGGTCCCGGCTGCTGCATTCTGAGTCCACCAATGCATTCGTGCAGAAGCCACACTTAATATGGGCTGCTTTGAATCTGACTAAATGTGGCAGGAATACTAATTCAGAACCATTCCTGGGAGAGAAAGGACTCTTTGGGTGATGAATTTGTCTCAAGGACTTCCTGGCAACCAAGGTGAACTTCCTTAGAATTGCACTGCAGTCCACCCTTCCATCCTTCCCTCTTTCCTTCACTGGGGTCAGACCTGCATCATGCTTTGACAGCTCCCTGAGCCTCCTCTGGCTCTCTCCTCATTTTCCCTCACAGGTATTTCCTCCAGTAAATCTCTTGCATGACTAATCCCATCGTGATGTCTGCTTTTACACAATCCCCTTTTGAAGAAGGATCCCTTTGAGCATTGCACTGTGAAATGTTTCTATGGTTTTGTAACTTGGTAGCTAAATTTCCTATCAACCTGTATTATCCGTTTACATGAGGATAAACAATAACCTATTTTATTCCATGCAACAACACAGACATTTCCAGCTAATACATTTTTTCTTTATGAATTATAGCAATGGTTTGTAAGAAACACATGTGATGCTTTTTATGACACTATTTCAAAAGAACGTGAGTAACTATCCTCTTAAGAATAATAAGGATAGCATTCGAACAAAGGAAACATGCATGCGTGGCATGGTTTCCAGCCACTGTGACCATTTTTTTCTCTCATTTCTCCCCAAACACCTATCAAAATAGCGACAGCAAAGCCAATGGAAAGTATTTTTATTTCTTTGTAACAAAGACATAATTATTAGACCAGCTCACTTGAACAAAGTGGAAATTTAAGAATAATTCAGGCACAAGTTCTGTTTTTACTGAACCAAATGAATAATTGTGCTAGTTGAACAAAAATACTTTCAGACACTTTTATTCTTACTTATGCTGTACTTAAATTAAATATTTCTTATTTTTTTACTTATACACATATTTTTCAATTGCTTCTTAATCATTTTTATAAAAATTATATGATAATCTGTCTACAGGTTACATCATGTCTTACATAGTCTACTCCATTGAATGTTTAGATTGCTTCACATTTTTTACTGTGAAAATAATGCTGCTTTGTGCAGTTTTATACATTTAGAATTGTTTGGTTAAGATAGATTCCTACAGGTATACCCATTACAATAGCATACTAACTAATTTGTTTCAAAAACATTTGTATCAGTTTATACTTCCCATAGAAATTATATAAGATTAATCCTTTCACCACACCTTGCTAAGCTGATAGCATTACCTTAATTTAGAAAACAAAATCTCCAATAATTTTACATAGAAAAGAGGATATTTCACTGAAGTGTGGCTAAATAGTTGCCCAAATTCTGTTTATTGTAGAATCCTCTTTACATTTTATGATCTATTTTTCTTGTCCTTTACACATTATTTTCTTATTTGTATGAGTCTTCAGCTAATAAAGACATTACTCTTGATCTATGGTATTGGAATCCATTATTTTTCCCCAAGTGGTTGAACCCTCCTTTTTTGTTTTTTTGTGTTTTACCTCATTCATTCATTCAATAAGCATCTAGTGAGCACTTACATTTTTTAGGCTTAGTGCTGAGAGCTGAGGATAAAGTTTTGAACAAAGACCAATTCCCGTTCAATTATAGCTTGTACAGTATATCAGTAGAAACAGAGAATTAAACAGGCAGTTATCAAAAACATATGATATGTGCTAGATTAGGGAGCAAGGAACAGGCAGCTATTAGTATTCTTCACAGGCCATCTAACTCAATTTGGAGGGATCAAGGAAATGCAGTTGGATGAAGAGGTAGGAATGGAGAATGGAGCCAGCACAGGAGACTGGAGAGGGCAGAAGAGGTAAGGTTGGAAGGATTTAAGTCATGTTAAGGAGTTTGGCTTTTATCACAAGGATTATGGGAGCTAATTTAATGATTGTTTAGTAGGAGAGAAACATGATGAGATATCATTCTGGCTGCTGTGTGTAGAAAGGCCAAAAGAAGGGCAAGCCTGGAGGCAGGACTGGTGGAATAACACAGATATAAGGCAGTGGTGGCCTGGATGGACAGTGTGTCAGTGGACACATTCCAGAAATATTTAGGGCATAAAATCTGCAGGACTTGGGGTGGGATGTAAGCAGCAAAGGGAGATGACAGCTTTCCAGGCTTCTGACTTACGTAATGGAAAGGGGTGCCATTTTCTGCAGGAACAAGTTGGCAGGAAGGTGTTGGTCATAGGTGCTTAAAAGCCATGTTTGCATATAATAACATTCTTGGCAATTTGCTGTGAGTTAAGATCAATTCCTGGTCATATTTATTTTAAGTAAATAATTTTGATTTTCTTTTGGCCTTAGTTAAAGGGAGATTTGTGATTTGCTTGAGGAGAAAATTTCCAGTCATTCTAAATAATAAGAAGTAGCTTATCCCTTGGGATTTCCCAGACTGATGAGAAACCGTTGGGTCTAATTACATAATTGTTAACAACCTTAAAATGACATTCAAGATTTAGTTGACAATAAAGACAAAGATGTTTTAAAAGAATAGACAATTACTTTTATCCACAAGAAATACACATAACTAAATGATCCAGAGATGATTTAAAATGTTCCCAATTTGAAACATCTTCACTATCTTTTATACATAGTGACCCCGAGCAGGTGCATGGGTTTAGGATCTCTTCTTATCCCTCTTTAGAATTAGGTGAAATGTGACATATGGATGCATAAGATGTTAGTCTCTTTCTGGGAGGAGAGAAAAGTTCTTTCCTGCAGGGGATGTTTCCCTCCATATCCCGGAGAGGGGAAAGCAAGGGCATAAAGCAAAGAAACTGGGTAACCTTCAAAAGAATGGTAAACAAAATAAGATATAAATGATTTTGGCAAAAGGTCCTGGGACCCAAACTTTTATGACAGTTAAGTGTCTTTTGGGCTTACCTATGAGATGAAAAAATTTGTTTGCTAAACAGTAGTTGGGAACATTTCTTGTACTTTATAACCTTCTTAATGGATCATTTGGAAGTTGAATAAATTCCTTTTTGGGATTATTGTGTTCTCAGGTATACTAGACTCTTGAGCAAGTGTGCCTCTGAAACTAGCCATGATAACTTTAAATCCCAGTGTTAAAAATAGCATTCTCTCTCTCTCTGTAATCATGTAGTCCTATAGAATATTAGAGGGCCGTGCATGAAATTCGTGCACAGGTAGGGTCCCTAGGCTTGGCTGGTGATCAGGGCCAATCTGGGGAGCAACTACCAGGGCATTCAGGGGGCCTCTGCTGGCACCTGCCTTGGCTGGCCTGGCGCTGCCCCCTCACTGCCCCCTCCCCGCCCCTGCTGCTGCCTGTTGTGGCTTGTGGGCTGGGGACAGCTCCTGTATTGAGCGTCTGCCCCCTGGTGGTCAATGTGGGTTATAGCAACCAGTTGTTACACTGGTTGTTCTGCCTTTTGGTTTATTTGCATATTAGGCTTTTATTAAATAGGATTGCTACAGTTTAATTTTGTGTCCACAAACTGCCACACTGAATATTAATCTATTATTATTTTGGCTTAATATTCAGTCTGTGCTTTTATAAAAGCAAACAAAAGACTTTGAAAGAGCATAGAGTATGCCAGTGAGTGTGGGTGAGTGTTAGAATCCTTATTGCCTAACTGTAGCCCACAATGATACATGTCCCAAAAATATTATTTGGTCTATCCTGTCAAAACTAGAGAAGACTCACATCCAAAGCATTTGTTTCCCATCACATGGATGGCCCAAATGGCTGGCTGGCAAAAGTAACTGTGTGACTTGTACTTCCAATTTGAAGGCTGATCAGTTAAACCAAAAATCATAATCTCTAAGACAGAGAATTTAGAGTTGTACTTATTAATTTTGATTCTCTCTCCATATAAAACAGGTGGTGGTAACCTAACTCTTCTAATCTTGAACAAAAGGAAAACCACAAGACTGTAATTGTTTTCTTAGATAACCTAAGGTGCCACTTCAAATTCTCTAAGGCCCCGGAGAATCCCATTTCTTTCATTGTGTTACTCTGTGGACTAATTTTTTAGGACATTTTAAAAGAAATCACTGCTGTATATTCTGTATATAGGACTTTTTAATCTCATTTTTCCAGGATGAACAAGTGCATTAGAAGGACTCTTTATAATAAAGTTCAAACTTGGAAAGATATTTTATTTTTATTTTTATTTTTTTAAATAAATCTTTATTGTTCAGATTACAGATGTTCCTCTTTTTGTTTTCCCCCTATAGCTCCCCTCCTCCTGATTCCCCACCCCACCCTACCCCATGCCCTTACCCCATGCCACTGTCTTCATCCATAGGAGTAAGATTTTTGTCCAATCTCTTCCCACACCACTCACACCTGCTTCCCCCTGAGAATTGTCAGTCCACTCCCTTTCTATGTCCCTGATTCTATTATATTCACCAGTCCATTCTGTTCTTCAGATTTTTTTATTTACTTGATTTTTAGATTCACTTGTTGGTAGGTATGTATTTGATGTCATTTTGTTGTTCATAATTTTTATCTTTACCTTTTTCTTCTTCTTCCTCTTCTTAAAGAATACCCTTCAGCATTTCATGTAATCCTGGTTTGGTGGCGATGAACTCCTTTAGCTTTTTCTTGTCTGTGAAGCTCTTTATCTGACCTTCAACTCTGAATGATAGCTTTGCTGGGTAGAGTAATCTTGGTTGTAGGTTCTTGCTGTTCATCACTTTGAATATTTCTTGCCACTCCCTTCTGGCCTGCATAGTTTCTGCTGAGAAATCAGCTGACAGTCATATGGGTACTCCCTTGTAGGTAACTAACCGTTTTTCTCTTGCTGCTTTCAAGATTCTCTCTTTGTCTTTTGCCGTTGGCATTTTAATTATGATGTGTCTTGGTGTGGTCCTCTTTGGATTCCTTTTGTTCGGGGTTCTGTGCGCTTCCTGGACTTGTAAGTCTATTTCTTTCACCAGGTAGGGAAAGTTTTCTGTCATTATTTCTTCTAATAGGTTTTCAGTATTTTGCTCTCTCTCTTCTTCTGGCACCCCAAAAATTCGGATGTTGGTACGCTTGAAGTTGTCCCAGAGGCTCCTTACACTATCTTCATATTTTTGGATTCTTTTTTCTTTTTGTTTTTCTGGTTGGGTGTTTTTTGTTTCCTCATATTTCAGATCTTTGGTTTGATTCTTGGGGTACATTGATCTACAGTTGAGTTTCTGTATATTCTTTATTTTAGACAGTGTATGCTTCATTTCTGACTGGTCCTTTTCCATTTTTTTGGCATTCTCATTAAGGTCCTTGAAGGTCTCACTAAACTTCTCAGAAGTGTCATCAAGTTTCTCGGCGGTTTTTAGAAGATTCTTGAGTAACCTTATAAATGTGGTTCTGAATTCTATGTCGTCCAGTAGTTTGCTTTCCTCCGTTTCTTTCATTCGTGACATGTTTCTTTGTCTCCCCGTTTGGCTGCTTCCCTGTGTTGATGGAGTGGCTTTGTGTGGTAGGTGATCTATAGGGGGCAGTAGCTCAGCCTCCCCAATCACCTGATGTGGACGCTCTTGGTACACCCCTTTGTGGGCTGAGTGCAAAGTCTTGGTGTAGTTAAGCATTAATTGCTGTTGGTACGCTGGGAGGAGTTGACCTCCAGGCCAATCGGCTGTGAGGACTCCCTGTGTCTATAAGAACTGCTGTGCTGGAGACACGCTGTGGTGCAGGATTGTTTCAGTGGGGCTTTGGTGCCCGCTGAGTCTGCCTCTTGAATGTGTCACTTATGGATGCGAGGAGTTGAAATCTGGTTTCTCACACTGACCACTAGGTATACTGGTTTCTGGATCTCCAATGGGGTGGAGGTCAGCTATTGTCTGAGTCCACCCAGCAGGAGCTACAGCAAGAGCTACAGTTTTCTCCTCTTTGCTTGGGGTTTGGAGGTTTTGGAGCTGTCTGATCCGGGCTGCAAGTTTGTTAGGTTAAGCTGCAATAGGGCAGTTCTTTCTTATGCTAAAACTGCTGCTTGGAGCTTGGGTGGGTTTGTAGGTTGTGTGGGGCGGGGTCTCAGGACATCACTAGGCCAGGGCGTGGCAAACAGCAATGGCTGCTAGTTAGCCGGCTCTGCATCTCCGACTGCGTCCCATGCCCCAGCGCAGTAAACAATTATTCTTGCGCGCAGCTCTGCAAGCAGGCCCCCCTCACTTTCTGACCCGGTGGCAGACAATCCAGCTTCTCCCCATAGGAGTTTGGGTCCCCCGCATCTCCCCAGAAACTGTATTTCAGAGTAATTGGGGGCTTGTCTCCCTTTGGGTTGAAAAAAGCAACGCCTGCCGTCAGCCGGGATCACTCGCCTCCGTACCTCAGCTTTTCAGCACTTGTGCACATCTCAATGTTCTTTTCTCTTTCCTTCTAGTTGTAGAACTTCCACTCAGCCAGCTTTCCCTTGGTTCTGGGTGATAGACGTTTTGTCTTTTAGTTGCAGTTTTGAAATTGTTGTGCGAGGCAGCAGTTTAGGTGTTTACCTACGCCACCATCTTGGATTCCTCTGCCTGGAAAGATATTTTAATAAATATTTTTGCCATATCACACACACAATCCTATATAATAAAGAGCTAATATGAAAATAGTCATCACACCTTCACACCTCACACTGGGGCTGGGGGACCTGAGGCCATGCCCCCGCCCCGGCGTCAGGGTTGGGAGATCTGAGGCCGGGCCAGGGGACTTGAGGCCATGCCCCCACCCCAGCTCTGGGCCAGGGGACCTGAGGCCAGGCGGGGGGACCTGAGGCTGTACCCCCCACCCCAGCGCCAGGCAGGGGGACCTGAGTCCAGGTCGGGGGACCTGAGGCCATGCCCCCAACTTGGCACTGGGCCAGGGGACCTGAGGCTGCACCCTCCATCCTGCAGGGCTGGGGGTGCGGCCGGCTGAGTGTAGGTCTCCTGTGATTTTGAGGCACACATGAGTGGGCAGGGACTTGACTCTGGGTCCTGCGGCATGTCCCAGACTCTGACAGGAGGGAGATTTTCATGTACATTTTACTAATTTTCTTTCATCTCTGACACTTCTATTGTAGAGAAAGGGAAAATAGCAATATTAAAATATTTCCTCTAATTAGTTCCCTTTTAATGTGCATGAATTTTGTGCACTGGGTCACTAGTATATATATAATCAGCTAATTTTCTGAATTCTAAGGCTCTTTGAACTAAAGTTCCTAGTTTGCTTTCTGTTTAAGTCTATAACACAACAACCGTGGGTTTTCCCCATTTCTTCATTTTAGCTCAACTCAGTGGGCAGTAGGCAATAAGCCACAGGCAAGGCATTCTGTGGGGAATAGTGAGGTCTTCTGACATGGTTCAAAATGGGCTTCTGATTTTTAGAAAAACAAAGTTTGCCCCTCATTTTTCCTTGGTGATAGGCAGTTGTGAATAGTTCCACCACTTCTTGAGCCAGATGATTTGTTCAGCATGTTTCAGGGACTGGGGTAGGCTAATGTGGGGAGGAGCAAGCTTGTTTCATGTACAACTGGCTCCTGTTGAATTGGTTTTCAATTTAGCAATGCAACTGATTTTAATCTTTATTGGAATTTTGAAGCGTTGTTTTACTTCAGGGCTTAAACTGAAAACAGCACACTATTTTGGTGACCTTTGGGAAGTGATAGAAAACTCATGATAGAGCTCACTCTCACCAACTTCATAATTAGAATCCTGATCATTGTCACTGAAGTTCATTGTGTCTAGGTTTTAGTATGTGCATCCAAACAATTATCTCCCCAACCTCCATGTATATAATTTCATAATGCTGTTAACGGTAAATATGGAAAGGGAGCTTTTTGCATGTAAGGTATTTTAGGTGGGGAATAAGTGTGTTGTTGAGAAATAGAAAGTCAAAATGATTGTGTACTTAAGAGCTCACTGATCAAAGATAGGCAAGACAAAATCCATTTTAAAAATAAATGAATTCTAACCAGAATCCTAGATCTCAGAAGAAAGGGTCTTTTGGGTATGTGAAGAAAGACAAAATGTTTCTTTTCCTATTTTTGGATTTTAAAAAGTTTGAAACACGTGAAATTTAATTGTGGCATTTCCTCACTTTGCTTTCTGCACTTCTCTCCTGCCATCTAGCCTTCATCCTATTACCATAAGTGCTCCATTGCAACATGTTATTGATATCTATTACTCCTTCTTCCATGGTTCCATATGCCATGGCTACCTGCCTCTCCTAATCCAATCAAAACTCCCAAGCCTGAGTACACCTGACCTCAGCCCTCTTAAAGAGGAAAGCAATAGGGTCAAGCAAATCATACTAACAGGTATGACAAATGGTCACAAAACCTTCAAGATGATACTTACATATTAAAAAGAAGATGCTTTTCTAACCTAAATGAATCTAGGATTAATCATTCTGATGAGAGAAACAGGTCAGTCCCCCTAAACTGGTTTTATTTTCCAGTTGTTTTTCTCCACATTTGTCCTATAAAGTATTTAAGAGCCACATATTTCTCCTATAATGGCTCCCAAAGCAATAGGAATGGGTGATTCTGGTTCAGAAGGTAGGATTGGGTATTGGGGTGGGACATTCATTTCTATGCAGGGGTGAAGTATATGGTATATGTTTGTAGGTATCAAACTGTCTGACACTAACAGAGTAAAGAGGAAAACTCTTTACTAAATCAGAAACACCCACAAAGAGTTTACATTTAATTTATTTTTATATATATAGCATGATACATTTGATTGGAGCTCAGACATAAAAACTGATTCTTTGAAACTTTATTTGTAATTTATCCATTATGTTTCAATGGGGGTTAAGGTGCTATGAGTCTCTCTTTCCTCTACTCATTTTTATATTCTGTTGAAAACTGAATCACATATTTAATCATCTTTTAGTTACTTTGAATGACCTAGATAAAATGTCAAATCACACCACAAGATCCCCAAGTCAGTAAATATTACCTTAATTTCAAAGAATTATTTTAACAGCAATGGAACATACTGATCCTGATACTCCATTTATTCTAGAAGAATTATCTTTATGAACAGTAGCAGTAAAGCCAACTCAACATTGTATATAATGTTGACTCCAAGGAGAAAGACTGGAAATCGAGAGATGTGATGGATGGTTATAGAAGAATTGGCTAGAAACCACATTTCTCTCTATAAAACTTACCACAATATATAGGTTTTTCTTGGCTTGAAGAAAGAAATTTTGCATGCAGTAGCTGCCAGTACTTTTCTATAATGATAATGGGAAAATAATATGGTTCAGCTTTATTTTAAAAGCATTCTGGGAGTGTTTAGGATTGCTAACAATTTTTATCCTAACAAAACACATGATAAATATATTTTTTAAAAACTAGAATGAATATATATATATATATATATATATATATATATATATATATAGAGAGAGAGAGAGAGAGAGAGAGAGAGAGAGAGAGAGAGAGAGTTATCTATATACCAGCCTTAATTATAGGTAGTGTAGTAAGTTAAATGTCTTCCATCAAAAATATTTTTCTTCTGGCTTCCTTAGAGCTTGAAAACTCGCTATTAAAGATTCATAATTTGAATTAAGCTTTTGTTTATTCCTGCTATCTTCTTTCAAAGACTAAATGCATCTAAGTGGAATTTGTGAACAGTCATGGCTTTAAGGAGCACATCTAAATTCATTTATGTATTAAATCATTAAAAAAGGTGTGGTATACCTGACACATCTCCTGTGTATCAGGTATCCCACCAGCACTGAGGATAGATGAGTAATCTAAGGTTTCTGCCCTCAAGATGCATATAGCTTTTTAATCCTTAGCTTTAACTGCACTAGGATCATAAATTCCAGTATCAATCGTATGAACTTTCTTGGATGGTCTATCAGCCTCAATATATCTGTGATGAAACATATCACCTTTTCTCACAAATTGGCTATACTTTCTACCTTTCTCAATTTCATCAGTGGTATCATCATTTTCCCAGGCAATGAAACTTTTCCGGATAACTCAATACTAATCTTTTCTTTCTCAAAACTCCATTTCAGTGAAGTCAAAACCCTACAGATTAGCACACAATTGTTCCCTAATTATTCAATCCATGATCAATTTGATTCCCAGCTATGTTATAAAATGCTTAATGGAAAAGATCACTTTTGGCCTCTTTTATATCCTCCAGACCAGAGGTTCTTCAAATGTGGACCCTATAACAAACTGCCCAGATGAATCTGATTAAGCTAAAGTTTGAGAATCACCGCACTACATCGTTTGTGTCTCAAATTTTTATGTTTGCAAATCACTTGGGGATTATGTTAAAAGGCATATTCAATTTAGTTGTTTTGAGATGCTGTATTTTTTTAAAAATATTTTTTATTGATTTCAGAGAGAAAGAGAGAGGGAGACAGAGATAGAAATATCAATGATGATAGAGAATCATTGATTAGCTGCCTTCTGCATGCCCCACACTGGGGATTGAGCCTATAACCTGGGCATATGCCCTGACTGAGTATGAACATGACTTTCTACTTCATAGGTCAATGCTCAACCACTGAGCAACACAGGCTAAGTGAGATTCTGTATTTTTAACAAGCTTGCGGACAATGCTGATATGTTGAGGGATAGTTTAAAGATCAAAGTAAGAAAGCTTATAGTCCCAAGTACACAGCTAGATTCATAGGTGATGCTCAATAAATATTTAGTGATTCAGTCAAGACCACCTTGGGGTGATTAGTTTATACAATTGATTGAATAAGTGTGTCTATAAATGGAGAAAATTACATTAAGAAGGATAAGGAGAGCAAAGGAAGATAAGACTTAATTATGAAACAATTTTAACCAAAGATTTACCTGACAGTTTAGCACATTTCTAAAGCCTTATTTTGTTTTCAATTTCTGTTATATCTTTTTTTCTAAATATCCTGTACCTGTAAGCAAATAAGTTAATCTTATTTTTTTAAGTATATTTACAGGACTCATCACAATTCCAGTCACTTAACTTGACATAAGTTTGTTAAATTGAGTTCCCTTAAGAAGACCCTTTCTTTTGGGTACAGAAGAAAATTATCTTTATTTGTAATTTTTTTTAAAGAATTGCCTAAAAATGGTAGTATCCCTAGAATTTATGTTCTTGAAACAATTGAAAAATGTTGTAAATACTGCCCTAGTGGAATGTGGTAGTTAAATGGCAAATGGAGGAGGGAAAAAAAAAAAAATAATATATATATATATATATATATATATAGAGAGAGAGAGAGAGAGAGAGAGAGAGAGAGAGAGAGAGAGAGAGAGAGACAGAGAGAGAGAGAGAGAGAGAGAGAGAGAGAGAGAGAGAGAGAGAGAGAGAGGTAATATGTAAATTAGCCAGGATGCCCCATAACAGTCATGACTGCTCATGAGGAGGCTGCATGTGCAGGTGGGTGGGAGGGGACTGCTGCAGAGTGAGGCAAGCCACGCAGAGAGCAGGGCCTGCCAGCTTTGGCAGCAGTGAGCAGGCCTGCAGAGAGCAGGGCAGAGCAGGGCCTGCAGAAAGCAGAGAGCAGAGAGCAGGGCCTGCCAGCCACCACGGTGGCAAGCAGGACCACAGAGAGCAGGGAGAGGGTCTGCCTGCAGTGAACAGGGCCTGCTTGCTGCCGTGGCAGTGAGGAGGCCTGTAGAGAACAGGGTCTGCCAGCCAGGGTGCACTGGCAGTCCCGCCTCTGCACGTGAGATGCAGAGGAAACACCTTTTCTGACCGCTCATTGGCTAAGCTCCTGGTACACCACTCACAGTGTTCTTGGTAACTTCTGTAATAAGAATCTAACAAGGTGATCTAGAATTTTTCCACCTCACTCCTGGAGGAAAAAAATGAAGATCCGCTGCTGGAGGGGCTAAGAAATGTCATATCCTGCCTTAGCCAGTTTGGCTCAGTGGATAGAGCCTTGGCCTGCTGACAGCAGGGTCTGGGTTTGATTCTAGTCAAGGGCATGTTCCTAGGTTGCAGGCTCCTCCCTGGCAGGGGTCCAGGTCAAGGATCACGCAGGAGGCAACCAATTGAATTGTCTCTCTCACATTGATGTTTCTCTCTCTCTTTCCCCCTCTCTTCCATGCTCTCTAAAAATCAATGGAAAAATATCCTCAGGTGAGGATAAAAATAAAAAAAGAAAGGAATAAAGGAAAAAAGAAAGAAAGAAAGAAAGAAAGAAAGAGAAAGAAAGAAAGAAAGAAAGAAAGAAAGAAAGAAAGAAAGGAAGGAAGGAAGGAAGGAAGGAAGGAAGGAAGGAAGGAAGGAAGGAAGAAAGAAAGGAAGAAAGAAAGAAAGAAAGAAAGAAAGAAAGAAAGAGAAAAAAGAAAGAAAGAAAGAAAGAAAGAAAGAAAGAAAGAAAGAAAGAAAGAAAGGAAGAAAGAAAGATCATATCTTATGAAAGAGATATCTTGAAAATGCCTAAAGAAAGTTGTGATTTTTTCATGGTGAAGGGACTGGAGTCTGTGTTGATGAAAACACCTTGGTGGCTGTGGCAGACAGCAGTGGCAGCAGCAGCGGGTGATGGGGATGGCACTTTCCCCTGATCAGCCCGGTTGCCTGCTGCAGAGGGAGACCAGCCTGTGGCTTAGGCCATCCCCTGAGGGCTCCTGGATTGGAGAGGGAGCAGGTCAGGCTGAGGGATGCCCTCCCCTCCCCGTACATGAATTTCATGCACCAGGTCTCTAGTATATTCTGAAAGAACCAACTGGTGCATAGAGATACATGATTAAGCCAAAGCTTTTTCAGGAATACAAGAATGAAATAATAAACATCAATGTCCTGGCCCTGATGAGTTTTGTGTTAAACTATGACAACAGTATTCCTGTTTTTCTGCTATTTCACATAAAATACTGTCACACATGGTACATGGTACACTCACCAAGCAGTCAAAACCAATTAAATGAATGGTTTGGACAAAGTTAATTTTTATACTTTCCATGCACATTGAAAAACAAGTTCAAATAAACCTCAAACAAACCTTAAATTTAATAATGAATGGGTTTTATATTTCATGAGACACTTAAATACAGACCAGTAACACCTACAGCATGTTACTCTACATCTGTCTCAAAGTTGGAATAAGTAGTTACTTAAAAGATCCACTTTTGCCAAGATTCATAAATGTTCTGACCTTCTTTGAAATTATGGCAAAACCAATGCTTTTATTATATATATTTTTAATCATGAAAAGGACAAAAGTAACATCATTTCCCTTTAATGACTCATATTTGTGGAAACCTCACCAATAATTTTACCTCTAACTGTGGTGGAACTGTTCACAAGGGCATGGATGAACATTCAGTTCAGGAACCAGCTGTCTGATTCAGAAAAAAAATAAGTGGACTAATTTATACCCCAGATCGAACCAGAATTGAATGGTTTTAAAGCATCTGGAAAATCTTTTGAATATTGTCCTTTCTTTTGATACTCTTTTCACTTATTTCTGTCCAAGATGAGCAGGGAGTTGGGGGGGGGGGGGGAGAGATGAAGGGGAGGATCTGAAATGTCATGAGAAAGTTATATTCTACTGAAGTTTATGTAAGATGAATCAATGCTTTTTCCTACTTGACTTCCATTCAATGTCGCATACTTAAGGGCTGATCTTCTAAGAGTGCCAGCATTCCCTTGAACCAAAATAAGCAAACGTCCAAGTACTTTGAATTCTCTTCCTCAAAATTATGCTTCATTATCCTGGGATATTGACAGAATAAAAGAATACTGCTGAATTTTAAAAGGTTTTCATATTTATCTGGATATGCAGTAATATGTAAGAATTTATCATTGGATTTACCTTTTTCTATTTGAATCCTGTCCTTCAGAATTCCTGACAAATGTGGTATCTGTAAAAAGAAGAGGAATTACAAGAAATGTTCCTCTTGTTTTTTCCAGAATCCCCCAATTGACAGCTTAGTCCAGTAGCTTAACAAGGTTTACTCAAGAGAGTTCTGCTACAAGGCATTGCTCCCACTGACATGGTCACTTTGTTGGAAATCACTTTGAATGAAGGCATTGAAGCCCCTGTGAAAACAAGTTCTACTACTATTGTATGTGAGAGACCCCAAATGACTTGAGACTAGAGAACTTTTCCATAATGGCCTTCACAAATCCATTTACCCTCACCCTTACCCCACAGCTATTCCTTCCCATTCTCTCTTGCATATGACTTTAGCCCCTAACTCTTCTCTTTACCTCTCTCAGTAAAATCTAGACTGCCCAAACAATGACTTATTCTGCAAAAACAATCCCTCTATTTCCATTTCTGAAACTAGCTGGACTTTGGCCAACCCCATCCTGCTAAGTTTAGCTGAACTTCAGCCAACTCCCTCCTGCTAAAACCATGCAAAATTTTCCACTGTCCTCTCCAAGTTAGAATGCTCCTTTGGAGCCCTCCTTCAGAGCCTTATGCTAATGGATCTCTAGTTGATTTCCTTCCAAATTTTTGCTGCTGAGATTTGGGCAGGACTGGCTCTTCTGTTCCTTAGCCCAGGCCGTTTCGAAGTGGAGTGAGTCCTTCTATACACCGGGACCCAGTGCCTGCCTATGCCTTAATTTTCCTCTTTATTGTCCTTGGTATATACCCCTTAGTTTGAATTATTTTACAAATTGAATTGAGTTTCTCATGATCATGGTGGAGCCATTGTGCCAAGGAGATTTTGTTAGTTTAAATTTAGTATTAACTTTATAAAGACTATAGCATTAAACATGAGAAGCCCTGGAGGAGTTTAGAACTTCAGTGGCCACCCTGGGGAACTTGGAATATGAATAAGACAACCCATTTGCATGGCACCTTAGCATAAAAGGCTTCAAAGATTCCAAATACTCAGCTGTCAACAAGTTTTTAACTGGTATGAAGAGGCCTCTTGAAGACAAAAACTCTGAAAGACTGCAAAATTATAAAATTATGAATCTTAAGGGTTCTTTAGAAAAAGCTAATAAAAATGTGGTAGATCTAAAAATTCAGACTTAAACTCTCTTTCCCCTTTTGCCCCATCTTTACACTTGCTTCTTTCCTGGCCCCCTATATCTCAATCATTTCCTTTCCCTGCTCTCCTCCCCCCCCCCTCCTCCTCCTCCTCCTCCTCCTCCTCCTCTTCCTCCTCCTGTTAACCACCTTCCCTATCCTCCATTGCCCCTTTCTAAGTAGAGCTCTCTCCTTGGAGAATATCCCTTAATATATTTTAATGTAGATGGAAATGATCTTACAGCTTTAAACCATGGTCAATTATATTTCTGTAACGAAAGCTAGGACTTTCTGGTCCTAAAAAAAAGGTAGAAGTTAATTGAAGAACTTGAACATTGTCTTAGGAATTTATAGTCTGGAAATCCCTAATTTCTATCAATTAGTTCATCTCTTTGTGGGAACTAGAGATGTTAGAAGTTAATTTGAAAAGCAGAATGAATGGACTACTAAAATGACATAAAAATGGGACGAAATTTAATTGTGGATGTATATAAAAGTATTACATAAGTCAAGATCTATTAGTAGCTATTCCTAGGTCTTTTCTGTTTAAAATGATTGGTCAAAAATCAAGTTATATAAGGAGGAAGAAAAATAGATCCATTCCTGATTTCAGAGACAGTGGAACTACCACCTTCCCCATACCCTTTTCTCAATAGGAGCGAAGATATCAGAACTGCATAACCATCTTCTCTGTTGATAGTCAAACCAGAGGTGACAGATTTAGTTAGAAAACAGAAGATGGCAGACTGCCTTCTCTCTGAATTACAAGACTTTGAGAAGCACTTTGAAGATACTTTTGCTCAGACAAATATACAGATTAAAGTAATAGTTATTCTGATTAAGCAGTTAGATAAATGCAAGAACAAAACATCTCTATGGCTAGTCTAGACAAAGACACTTGTAAATGTTATAAGGAGAGGGAACACTGGAAAACACTTGTTCTGCCTAAAACTGAAAGACAGTATCTAAAATGGGAAAGGATCAATTTTGAGTAAGTAGATTCTCTGGTTTGTTCATAATTGCCCTTACAGCAAAAGGAAGAATACAGATTTAATATTATGAACATAATTTTATGCAATTGCAAAAAATCTAGTATGTTCCTTTTTTTTAAGTTAATACCAGATCTACACACTACAATAAACCCACCTTTCCATCATTTTTTCCTTTGTAGTAACCAATACATTTCAATGATAAGAATCTCAGATACTCACTTGTTAACATATTTTTCTACCATGGTGGATCTGTTGGGGTGAGATCTACTTTGCAAATGGGGTGCCAGTCATAAATGTGGTCTGGGTAACCTCTTTCTGAAATTCCCTAGGAGAGAATAATTATTTGATGTCAGTGCAGATTGATTTCCCAGAACCTGAAAATGACATAGAGCCTTCTGTAACTTAAAAAATAAAGCTCCCCAACCCGGCCAGCATGGCTCAGTGGATGACTGTCAACCCATGAATCAGGAGATCACGGTTCGGTTCCCATTCAGGGCATATGCCCGGGTTGTGGGCTTGATCCCCAGTGTGAGGCATGCAAGAGGCAGCTGATCAATGATTCTCTCTCATCATTGATGTTTATATCTCTCTCCCTTTCCCTTTGAAATCAATAAAAGATATATGTTTTTAGCCCAGTTGTGGTGGCTTAGTAGATTGAGCATCATCCCCTGGATCAAAAGGTCCCCAGTTTGATTCCCGGTCAGGGCATATGCCTGGGTTGTGGGCTCGATTCCCAGTAGGGGGCATGCAAGAGACAGCCAATCAATGATTCTCTCTCATCATTGATGTTCTATCTCTCTCTCTCTCCCTTCCTCTCTGAAATCATTAAAATTATACATATACATATACATATATATATATTATATATATATATATATATAATATATATATATATCCCTCAATAACTCCTATGCTTGGATTCCTCAATTATAATAGACATTTCTTTTAATTTGTATATGAAATATCTAAAGACAAGTTTTGAGGGTTCTAACTAAACAGCACAATGGGCTTCACTCATCACTTATAATGGCCCCTCATTTTACTCTATAGCAAAAGCCTTTGTGTGTGGTGGCCACAAAGTTAACTGAGACTTCTACTGACCTAGTCTTAGGCTCTCCATTTAACCTTATGATTCCTCATGTCATTCAGACATCACTCTTGACTGCAAATACTCAATGCTTTTCTGCTTCTAGACTGACCTTATATAAAATCCTTCTCACTCACATATATTTCTATCCATTGCTGTATCCCTTAAAGACTGGCCCCCTCCCCCTCAACATTTTTCCTTTCCCAGAGGAGGGAAAACCTCACGTCTATCATGCATTTATTCATGCGTTTTCCTTGCCTCACTCTGATCCCCTTGAACTCTTTCACACAACCCAGATTTAGAACTATTCATAAATAGAGCCTATTTGAGAACCAAAAAAGGAGGCTATCAAGCTCAGTATGTGATTGCAACCCACTCAGACTTACTCAGATATTATTCTTTCCTAGAGGCTCAATCTGTATAAGTGGCTGAAATTGTAGCACATATGACAACCTGCTAGTTAAGTAGAGATAAGAGAGCAAATACCTATACAGATAGAAAATTGTAGGGAGTGGTTATAGTGTTAAGCCTCAGAATGACCTGCTGTCAAAGCCAAAAACAAGTCCCAGCTTAGAGGGCACAGCCCTCTTAGCATAATTAAGCCTGATCTTTGTGACTGCTCCCTAGATCTTTCCTAGGGAGCTAATGGGCTGTGGGAGGTGCAGCAAGTGCTGCCAAAACAAGTGAAACTCACAAGAACATTGTAAATTACCTTGTTTACCTCTGACTACAAAATAAAGCATCAGCTTGCAGCCTGGATTTATTCTGTGGTCTCAGTCACACACAGAAGATCCACCTAGACCCAGCTTATTCTCTTTGTTTGTCTTTTCTTCATCCTTCGCCAGCCCTCCCTCAGGCTTGCCGAACCCTTGGCTGTGCTGGCTGCACAAATGGCGCCCAACGCGGGGCTGAGTTTGGCCCAAGTGGCACTCAATGGGGACTTGTTGTGAGGGAACTGCAATTGTCAGGTGAAAGGAGGCCCCAAGGCATGTGCACGCAGTAAGTAAGGTAGGGGTGTAGTACTAGCTAGGTGTAAAACATGGGAAATTCAGGATCACAGGGAAACAATGTATGCGTATCCATGCTTAAGGCTATGCTCCAGGCAAGGGGCTGTTCTGTGAGGTATGAACAGCTTTTCCATTTTTTGGATTTTGTGAGTAAAACCTGCCCATGTTTTTCTGAGGAAGAAAAGGTAAATATAGAGGCATGGGAGAAGGTAGGAAAACAACTGCACGATCATTATATAGCTGAAGGTCCAGAGGAAATGTTTGCCTCTACTATCAGTCTGTGGTTCCTGATTCAGGACCGCCTAGAGCCCACTCCAGAAGGGGAGTGGAGGAATGTGGCAGGGGAATCAAGACAGATGGGGGAAGGTTGCCAAAGGCTTCCAACTCCACCATTGGTGCCTCCACTGCCTCCTCCAGTCCCTGGGGCTACAGTTCCTGTGGGAGAGAGCCCTCCAGACGATGCGTTTTCTCCCAAATATGAGCAAGAATTAGAGGAAGCAAGGGAACAGCGCTGGTGGGTTTGGGATGATGGGGGTGGAGATATACTAAAGTATTGCCTCAGGGCATGGCCAATAGTCCTACCTTATGTCAGGATTTTGTGGCTGCGGCCATACATCCTATAAGGAAAAAATATCCCGAGGTTTATATTATTCTCATTATATGGATGACATTCTCTTAGCTCATAAAAATGAAACGCATCTAAATAATATCTATATAGATTTGCAGGATTCCCGGCATTGTGCTGGATTATGCATAGCACCCGAAAAAGTTCAAAGGACGTTTCCTTTATCTTATCTTGGCAGCATTATTGAGGGAAAAACAATAAAACCTCAGAAAATTCAAATTCGGATTGATACTTTACTTACATTAAATGACTTCCAAAAATTATTAGGAGATATTAACTTGGTTTGACCTGCTTTAAAATTAACCACCGCTGTCTTAAGCCCTTTATTTCATATACTAAGGGGAGATTCATCTCCATCATCCCCACGCTGCTTGACAAGGAAGCCAAGACAGCCTTACATAAAGTTGAGGATGCCTTAAGTTCAGCACAACTTACTAGAATTGATTACTCCCTTCCCTTTACAGGTTTTAATTTTCCCTACGACACATACACCCACTGGGGTCATTTGGCAAGCTCCTGAAGTTGTTGAATGGCTATATTTGGCTCATTCTCCAGCTAAGGTATTAACTCCTTTCCGTTATTCGGTATCCCAGCTAATAGCTCGAGCCCGCCTTCAAACAGGCCAATTAGTGGGCCAAGACCCTGACCTTACTGTAGTGCCATTTTCAGCTATACAGCAAGACTGGCTCTGGCAGTGATCAACAAATTGGCAAGTTGCACTTGCTAATTTCTCTGGACAGTTTGGTAACCATTATCCAGCAAATAAGGTTTTACAATTTCTCTCAGTTACTACCTTTACCTTCCCAAAGATAGTGAAGTCACAACCTATACCTCAGACATTAACCATTTTTACAGATGGATCCAGTTCTGGAAAAGCAGGATACTACTGCAGCAGAGGTGCAAAGGTCCTTCAAACCCCTTATATTTCAGCACAACTGGTAGAAATACAAGCTCTTATCTATGCCTTGACAGATTTTGCTACAGAGCCCATTAACCTATATAGTGATAGTGCCTATGTAGTAAGTATGGCCAAACTAATTGAAATGGTTACTATAGGGCACACTAATTCAGAGGAACTCTTTCATTTATTTTTCAACCTTCAAAAAGTCATTAGAGAACGATAATTTCCCTGCTTTATTGGTCTCCCTGGTCCATTAGCTATAGGCAATGATGCTATTGATCACCTCCTTGCTATAATGCAAGAGGCTACCCCATTTTCTCTTGCTCAGTCCTCCCATGCTTTGCATCATCAAAATGCTGCTGCCTTACACAAACAATTCCATATTTCTAGGGAGCAAGCTCGTCAAATTGTTAAGCAGTGCTCTCAGTGTGTAATTCATTGCCCTGTACAATGGTTGGGGGTTAATCCTAGGGGTCTTAAACCTAATCAAATTTGGCAAATGGATATCACCCACATACTGGAATTTGGTAAACATAGATGGGTACATGTTAATGTAGATACCTGCTCCCGCTTTATCTTTGTGACTCCTTAAACAGGAGAAAGTGCCAAGCATGTAATTAATCATTGCCTAGTTGCCTTTGCAGTACTAGGTCCTCCCTTAGAGCTAAAGACAGACACTACCCGCATACACTAGTTCTGCTTTTCAACATTTTTGTCAGCAATATCAAATTTGTCATAAAACTGGTATCCCTTACAACCCTCAAGGTCAAGCAATAGTAGAAAGAACAAATCGTACTCTTAAAATGCAATTACTAAAACAGAAAAGGGGAGATGGATGTTATGTGTCACCTCAAAACAAACTCAGGCATGTTCCTTATACTTTAAATTTTTTGAATTGCGATGCAGAGGGTCATACAGCAGCCAAAAGGCTTCGGGCCTCCTGTACAATAGCCTCCGCGGGGTTAGCCCGATGGAAGGATGCACAAACTGGACAATGGTTTGGACCAGATCCAGTAATGATGTGGGGAAGAGGTTGTGTTTGTATCTTTCCAGAAGGAGCAGCGCAGCCAATTTGGGTGCCAGAGCATTACGTGCGTCACCACAATGGACCCACAGAAGCTACTTGTCCCATCGTTCAAAAGACTGAGAGTTGCCCCGATGACAGCAAAGCAGAAAAGGAAGATGATGAAAGCTATGCAGGAGACCAAGGTGCCAACATGGGGTCAGCTGAAAAAGTTAACAACTGAGGCCCAGCAGATGGCAGAAAAGCAAGAAATGGAAGCTACTCCCTCAATCATGTTTCTGGCCATGCTAGCATTGGTTAGCTTCCAGTCTTTTGCAAATTCTTGCACAGCCAAGTCTGAGGACTATTGAGTTAATCAGCGAAAGAGACTTTCATTTAGTAGAAAAGTGTTACCGTAGTTTGATTTCTCTATTATTGTTGTGTTACATTGGCATTGTTTTATTAATAACCATGTCTGGGTTTTGCATTTGCATTGTTTTGTTATTGGGTTTCATACTGGCATTGTTTTGTTAATATTTTAATAGTCAGAACTTTGTTCTTGATGTTTAAGTTTTACTTCCATTATTAGTAGCTTAAAATTAAAAGAAGGGCGAGATGTAGGGAGCGGTCATAAGGTTAAGCCTTGGACTGACCTGCTGGCAAAGCCGCAAACAAGTTCCAGCTTGGAGGGCACAGCCCTCTAAGCATAATTAAGCTTGATCTTGTGACTGCTCCCTAGATCTTTCCTGGGGAGTCAATGGGCTGTGGGAGGTGCAAGTGCTGCCAAAACAAGTGAAACTTACAAGAACATTGTAAATTACCTTGTTTACCTCTGACTATAAAATAAAGCATCAGCTTGCAGTCTGGATCTGTTCTGTGGTCTTAGTCACGCACAGAAGATCCACCTAGACCCAGCTTATTCTCTTTGTCTGTCTTTTCTTCATCCTTCACCGGCCCTCCCTCAGGCTCGCTGAACCCTTGGCTGTGCTGGTGCACCACAGAAAATATGCATTTGGAGCAGTTCATAATTTTGGTATGCTTTGGAGGCAATTCAGCCTCTTAACTGCATTTGGTATTCCAATTAAACCTGGAAGTCACATAAAACTCCTATTAGATGCCTTGTTTCTTCCAAAGATTCTGGCTATATTAAAATCAAGCCCCACCGTAAAAAGCAGACTCAAGAAGCAAAGGCTAATACTTTAACAGATTACTATACTAAATGAACTGCTTTAACACCTCCAGGCAGTCAAACAAGTCCAAGAGTCAAAGCCAAAACTAACTCATAACTATTGCCATCAGAGCTTGAGTTAACTTTAGCATCAAGCATTTGATTCTGAAGAAGTATATTGGAAAAGATTACATGGTTTTCTTCTCTCAGATAGCTATGGTGGCACAAAGATGGGCTCTTGGTCTGCTCCAAGTTGCTGAAATGGACCTTCTCAAATAATTTTACATACTCTTGCGGGGCTGACCAGTAGACCCTGAGTTATGGATGAATGATTACTGTGACACATGTTTCTGTGAAAGAGAGGGCTAAGGGACTGCTTGGCTTGGGAAACCAAGCAGCCCCATTTGCCTGCTTCCTTAGGCTTTTATTGTAACAACAGCTTGAACTAAAATAACTATTAGATACTATCAGGAGGGTAAGCATCCTCAAGAAGACACATGCATCTGCAGTGTCCTTTAAGCAAGCACATCTAAAGACTAAACATAAAGATTTCAGTAAGAAACCCAGGGGCTCAGACTTGTTTGGAAAAGTCAAGGCAGGGGCGGCCACCTTTGGCCAGTTTGCCCTGGGGCCTCCTTACAAACTTTCCAACCAAGTCCGTGCTTCCCCACATACTGTGACCCACTATGGAAAAGAAAATGTAAAAACCATCATAAATAGGCATTGGCAGGGCACTCAGCAAGATTTCAGAGTATATCTCTTCCACATTACACATTTGTCAAACCTACTATCTTGAGAAAATTGTAAAACTAGGGTATGGACACAAGCCAAAATGTTTAGGACCTTTTGAATATCTATCTACAAATGGATTTCATTCTGTTATTCACCTCTTATGAATATGAATATGTCCTTCCTACTGTGTCTCTGTTTCCTAGTCTTCCAGCAGCTTCTTCTTTCCATAAAGCTATTGCTTTGATAGTAGCACAGAAACTAAGTTCTATTTCTTTTTCCACCTTGAATTGTAGACTGAGAGTCATGTCCGCTATATCCATTTACCTGACGATTTAGTCAATGAGCAGGGCATCATGTTGTCTAGCCTATCTCCTTTAAAAGTCTGCCCTAGATTAGGAAAAACAGTACAGAGAACATAAAAGAGGATAGACCTGATAGTGCCTAGGGTTTGAGAACTTAGATTCTGAAATGTGCTGCTTCATCTCCACTTCCTTTTCTCAGTCTCCAAATTGATACCACTGCTTGCTTGCCTTTTACATCTTTACCAGGCCCTTCCAGGTAGCATACCCATCCATTCTTTCCTGGCCACCAGCAGTATCCTTTTTCCTCTTTCATGTCCTATTCTTTGTAAATTCAAGTTAAAAACTTATAAACAAAAATTTAACTCATAGATACAGAGAACAGATTGATGGTTGTCAGAGGTGGAACGGGGTGGTGGTGGTTGTGTAGGCCAAATGGGCAAAGGTGGTCAAAAGGTACAAACTTCCAGTCACAAAAGAAATAAGTCCTAGGGATGTGACACACAGCATGGTGATGATAGTTAACAACACTGCATTGTATATTTGAAAGTTGCTGAGAGAGTAGACCTTGAAAGTTCTCATCACAAGAAAAACAATTTTGTAACTATGTGTGGTGATGGATGTTAACTAGACTTATTGTGATAATCATTTTGCAATATATAAATATATCAAATCATTATGTGTACACCTGAAACTAATATAATGCTATACATCAACTGTATCTCTATAAATGTCATAAAAGTATTCTGACAAATATATGACCCATGTGGATAGACCCCTTCTGGGTATTGTTTAGCCCAAGAGACTCCCAAACCTTCATGGCTAGAAATGAGAATTACTGGAGGAACTTTTAAAAAAATTACAGATGTTGGGAACCTATCCCAGACCTACTAAGTGAGAGTTTCTGGCCAGGATAGACAGAGATGGGAAGAGGCAGGTTAGGAAACTGTATGTTTCAAAGACATTTTCCAGCTGATTCCAATGATGAGCCAGGTATAGAACATATTGAACTGATTTATTTTCTGATGCTGGATTATTTTAAACCCTAGAATATGTTGATATGGGAATGTTAGACCCTAAGGATATTCCGGTCCCACCATTTGCTCTTTGCTCTGCCATTAGCATAAGTAGTTAGTGCAAAGTACATAAATCAATTAGAAATATGTTAAAGAATTGGGGCATCAATACAGAGAAATTCCAGACATCAGAGCAACTTTGACATACCTCAGGGAAATGTTCCATAGTTTTCTCATGAATTAGCTAAAAAAGAAAAAAAATCCAATTATCAGTCCTTGATCGAATTCATGATACATATATATTAAGTAGGAATGTTCAGCACAAAAGAAAATGACAACAGTTGAAATGACACATGATAACATTTGTTAATGATGAAAATCTGAAGAATCATGTTTTGATACATTGAAATAAGCAATTATTGAACAGGGAAAAATTAGACTTGGCAGAAGTAATAACTTAAATAACACTACTAACAGCTAACAGACACATGTTAAGCTTTATTATTGCCCAAAGATTGACAGAAGAATCCAATTATTTCACTCAATTTAGGTATGAACAATTTGACCTGAGACTATTGGATTTGGTACAAATAATGGCTATAAAAGAAAACTTGCAATTGCAGAAACTATGAACAGTAAAATTTTGATATGAGCAACAAGGACAAATGCCACATTAATTACATTTTCATTTAAACCGTATGTAGAATATAATTAATTCCAATGAAAAGAATTACAGTCAATTAAAAATCAATATGGATAAAAATTTTATCCAGAAATTAAAGTATTTTAATAGAAATTAGCTCTAAAAATACTTTTAAAATGAGTATTTATTCATATAAACACTAGAAGCCCGATGCACAAAGATTCGTGCAAGAATGGGCCTTCCTTCCTCTGGCTGCCGGCACCGCCTTCGCTCTGGCTGGAGCCACATTTCTGCCTTCCCACACTGCCCAGAGGCCCGGAGCGGTTGGGGCGGTGTGGAATGCCTGCATCATCGCCATGGCGATGACACAAGTGTCCTGCCCCACCCCTGGTTGCTCCGTGCCTGTGTATGCAAATTAACCCACCATCTTTGTTGGGTTAATTTGCATACTCACTCCTGATTGGGTGTCATGAAGATATGGTCAATTTACATCTTACTCTTTTATTAGTGTAGATAATTTTGATGTAAAATTTCTATTTCTAAACATAGCGGTATAAAAATTCTCAGGTCAGAAAGTGCACAGCATCAAAATGGATGGGTCAAAACAAAAGGCTCAATACTTACTGTGGAGTGTAAAGAAATGAGCAATCAGGAAAAGTCTGGAACATGAAGTGAACCCAAGGAGAGCGAGCATTCATGGAGCAACACAAGTTCAGGCTCCTGGGAACTTAGCTGTTAAAGTCAGTGTAGTGTGTACCTGGGAGAAAGAGCACAGAAGACAAACTTTATCCTTTAAAAATTTTCCTAAGCCTCTCTCTCTTTATCTAGTTTCTTACTGGGGGGACTGCACCATAATTCTAAATCTTAAAGTTGCAGAAATGGACATGTTTCAAAATGCAAGTTCCATTATAATAAAATAGGTAAATAATAACAAGTGTTGGGGAGGATGTAGATAAATTGGGACCCTCATATGCATAAGTTAGCATATGACATAGCCATTCCATTCCTAGCTATATACCCAAGAAGAAGAAAAACATATGTTCACACAAAAACTTGTTCACAAATGTTCATTGCAGCATTATTTACAATAAAAATGGAAACAAAAGTCTCTATCACCTGATGAATGCATAAACAAAATGTGGCATATGTAGTATTGTTGGGCAATAAAAATAAAGTACAGGTACATGCTACAACATGGATAATACTTGAAAACATTCTATGTGAAAGAAGTCACAAAGAACACACATTATATGATTTCATTTATATTAAACTAGAGGCCTGGTGCACGAAATTCATGCACGTGGGTGTGTGTCCCTCAGCCCAGTCTGCCACCTCACCAATCTGGGATCCCTCGAGGGATGTCCAACTGCCCGTTTAGGCATGATCCTGGTAGGACAATCCAGGACTGCTGGCTCCCAACTGCTTGCCTACCTGCCTTCCTGATTGCCCCTAACCACTTCTGCCTTCCAGCCTGATTTATGCCTAACTGCTCCCCTGCCAGCCTGTTTGTCCCTAACTGCCCTCCCCTGCAGGTTTGATTGCCCCCAAATGCCCTCCCTTGCAGGCCTGGTCCCTCCCAACTGCCCTCCCCTGCTGGCCATCTTGTGGTGGCCATCTTGTGTCCACATGGGGGCAGCCATCTTGTGTGTTGGAGTGATGGTCAATTTGCATATTACTCTTTTATTAGATAGGATATAGGCCTGATGCATGGGTGGGGGCCAGCTGGTTTCCCTGGAGGGTGTCCCAGATCAGGGTGGGGGTCCCCTTGGGGCATGGGGCAGCCTGGGCGAGGGGCCTATGGTGGTTTTTCAGGCTGGCCATGCCCCCCAGTGACCCAAGCGGAGGCCCTGGGATCTGGGATTTATTTATCTTCTATAATTGAAACTTTGTAGCCTTGAGTGGAGCCCTGGGCTGGCCAGGGCAGGTGGAAAGCTTGGCTTCCTCCATCGCCAGGGGCAACCCAAGCCTCCTGTTTGCTCCATGGCTGCAGCCATCTTGTTTGGGTTAATTTGCATACTCACTCCTGATTGGCTAGTAGGCGTGGCTTACGAGTGTAGAGGAGTGATGGTTAATTTGCATATTACTCTTTTATTAGATAGGATGTCCAGAATAGGCATATCTATAGAGACAGAAAATAGGTTAGTGGTTACTTAGGGCTGGAAGAGGCTGGGGAAGAAAAGGGACTAATGGGTACAAGATTTCTTTTTGGGTAAAAACAAGGTCTAAAATTGATCATGGTAATAATAAAGTTCTGAACATACTGAAAATCATTGAAGTATATTCTTTAAATCAGTAAATTGTATGGGGTGTGAATTATAGCTCAAAAAGAAAGCCCATATTAAAAAGGCAAATCTCTATGAATAAAATCACACTCTAAAGCTCTGGGAAGTCAGTTCTACTCTCTTATTGCCAGTCTCCTTCTCTGTGTAATAGGAATGATATTAATACCTGATAAGGATGATGAAATAATTAATGAAGCAATGTATTTGAGAATGCTTACACATATGGCATGCATGATAGAGACAGCTAGCTGTCTGAAAAAACAATTTATGCGTTCCCTCCATGGTATTGAATTGGCAAGGGAAACAGTTTCTAGGCAGAGAATACAATTTTATAGCTCTTTGCATTCACTTTTACCATGATCTTGTTCTGACCTATAGTATACTAGAGGCACAGTGCACAAAATTTGTGCACTGGTCTGGGGTGTCCCTCAACCCAGCCTGCAACCTCTCCAATCTGGATCCCCCACAGGGATCGGGCCTAAACTGACAGTCGGACATCCCTCTCACAATCCAGGACTGCTGGCTCACAACCACTCACCTGCTTGCCTGCCTGATCACCCCCTAATCACTCCCCTGCCAGCCTGATCGATGCCTAACTGCTCCCCTGCCAGCCCAATTGCCCCCAACTGCCCTCCCCTGCAGGCCTGGTTGCCCCCAACTGCCCTTCTCCACAGGCCTGGTCCCCCTCAACTTCCCTCCCCTGCAGGCCTAGTTGCCCCCAACTATCCTCCCCTGCTAGCCTGGTAACCCCTAACTGCCCTCACCTACTAGCCTGGTCGCCCCTAACTGCCCTCCCCTGTAGGCTTGGTCACCCCTAACAGTCCTCCCCTTCAGTCCTGGTCACCCCTAAGTGCCCTCTCCTGCTAGCCTGATCACCCTTAACTGCCCTCCCCTGCTGGCCTGATTGCACATATTTACCTACCCCTGCTGGCCATCTTGTGGCAGCCATCTTTGACCACATGGGGGTGGCCATCTTGTGTGAGTGTGAGGGTCAATCTGCATATTACCTCTTTATTATATAGGATGAGCAGAAATGGTGTGTGGTCTGGGTGTTTAGGCATCCATTATATCTGTTTTCCCTCTCTTTCTTCTCCCATCTAGATACTGAGCAATTTATAGGGAGGTGAAGCCCTAAGAAGGGGGATGCCTGGGTCCTGAAATCCACCACAGAGAAAACCCACCTGCCAGCTGGTACACCACATTGGGCTGATAGTCTCAGTGAGAAATAAAGTTCTGGTTGGTTGAAATGTTTTTGGTACAGCAGATACTATGACTTACACTAATACAAAATTTGAGTAGGCACTCAATACATTTTTGACAAAAATAGAATATCTTTGTCATTTATTAGTACCTTTGGAGTTTTAAAATGAAAGCAAGTAGGCACTGAGAAAGAGAGCCAATTATGGAAATCTGAAAAGTGGAGGTCATGAATGGATGGGGGGAGCCTGTTACTGACTTCATCCCACTCAAAATTTTATTAAGTGTTTATTGTACCATTCATTGCTCAAACTTACTTAAGGCTTTTATGCACTTCATTGAATCCCATGGTTATGGAGAAAATACCACATTAATTCTGAATGTAGGCTCTACAGTGAGCCTACATTCTCAAGGAGGGAGTCAGACAATAAGCCAAACAAATAAGTAACATGTAAGATACATTGGATGGTGATACTTTCCATGGAAATACATGAAGCAAGAAAGGAGTATGGGAGCTCAGGAGTAGTGTTCAGTTTTTAAAAAGGTGGTCAAGGAGTGTGTTATAAAGAAAGTGGCACCAGAGAGGCAGCAAGCCTGACTTCAGAAGGAACAGCAGTACAAAGACCCTGAGAAAGGAACATGCCAGGGTGTTCTAGAAACACTGAGCAGGCCAATGTGATTGGGGCAGAGTAGGCAAGGGGAAGAGTGACAGGGAAGAGGTCAGAGAGGTAAGCAGATAGGATTGATTGTATGGTGGCCTATGGGCTGGACAAAGAACACATGGGGGATCCAAAAGAGTTGAAGACCAGAGATAATAGGTCGCTGGTTTTTACTTCAGTGCTGAATGCCCAAAAGATGGACAGGTTCAGTTTTACCTTATTGGATATCAGGTCAAGAACTGGACAGCAATAACATAGTAGAAACCAGTGAGAACTCAGATGGTAAACGGGACCTAAGATTCCCTGTCCCCACCACACCCTCACCAGTATGAAGTCATATTAGTGCCTGTGTGCACCAAGATGACTTACTCTGTCGGGGCAGAGGAGAGCGAGAAGATTTGAAGAACTGAGCATTTACCAAGCAGAGATTGTTTAATCTGGAAGAGATTGCATTAATAAGGATAAAAAAATAACCATACAGGACATTTGGTCTTTCTAAAACATCCACAGAGACATTTGGTCCTTGATGTTTGGTCTGTTTGAAAAGTTCATGGAGACATTTAGTCTATGTCCACCCACCTACCTAACCCCCAGGTACTATTACCAGCTAGGCCACTGAAGTAACGAGGATTATTACTGGCAATTTAGCCATAACACAATTACTAGACCAATTTTTATGTCTTAATCCTGTAAACCAAAAAGATAAATAAACGTTATGGGCTGTTTGAACCCAGGGATGTTTTCCAAGGATCACCATTTTGGACAGGACTACTTTTCAAGGCCCTTTTGGTGTGGGCCAATGTCACTGTGGATGTTCTTGTAAATAAACATTGCCATGATAGAATCACTTATGCCAAGGGAACTAAAATGGAGCTGGGAGGTCAGGAAAAGGTTGCCTGATGCTGGTCTCAACTATGAACTTTTGAAGCAACTGTGAGACCACATCTGAATATTACTTCCTCTTCACCATGGCAACCAGACCAACTGCACTCTCATCGGGAAAGGAGCCAATCAGCTTCACCAGCCAGTAGCCTTCATTTGCATAGAAGACCTAAATGAGGCTGCGCTTTGGGGCTTCTGTGCTTGCCGTGGGGGCACATCCTGGAGCTGCTTACCTCCGAGTCTCACTGCCAGTAGGTGAGCAGTCCTTTTTTAATTAGTCATCTCGCCACTTTAGAAAGTTAATAAGAAAAGTTTCTTTTGTTACCAACGTTGTGGGTTTTGCTTTATAAACCCTACTTTTTCATGTTCTCCTTGAAGCACTGTATAGATTGGTTCCTGACTCTGCATCTATCGGATTTGAATCCTTTAAGACACTAAATAAACTTTTATTTTGTTTTACAGTCTCAGATATTGATTAGTCAGCGTTAAACGGTGTCAGGGTGTCAGGTGCGTGGGCTCATCCTCGCCTCTCCCAGGGCCGCGGATTCGAGGAAGGTACCAGAGTCCCTTGTGCCGTGTCATCCCCTCGGGGCCGGGGAAGTTCTCCTGGACCCAACCCTTCATTCACCTGGACCGGGGTTCAGGTTCACTTGGGTGTTCCCTGTTGCCAGCATTTGTCTACGGGACTTAACATACACTCCTGCCTCGTTTTGCCTTCGGGAGTCAACAGGATTCGTCTGGTGAGTCATTACTTTTCTATGTCTTTGTCAAAATACCTATCCATGTAGGATTTCTGTGTAAGTCAAGGTTCGCGTGGAAAAGGTTTTGGCTTTCCCTTGAGGTTGAATGTCCTTAAAATCAGACATTATAACTCTTAGGCTTTAGCTTTATTTTATCAAGGACAGCTTGGTATTTTGCTTGGATGGTGTAACATGAGTTCTTCCCCAACCCTTGCCCCATTAAAATAATCCAGAGGTTATTTGCTCTTCTCTAGGTATGGGATGGGGTGCAAGTGAACTAGATGAGAGAGAGAGAGGGAGAGAGAGAGAGAGAGAGAGAGAGAGAGAGAGAGAGAGAGAGAGAGAGAGAGAGAGAGAGAGAGAGAGAGAAAAGAATATCCTTTCTGTAAAATGGCAAGGCCATGTGCTAAGGGACTGATTGCTGAACAACCACTTTCTGAAATTCCTGCTGTGTTTATGTTTGAAAATTGTGGGCCCTTGTCCTGCAATTTCCTTTCTCAACCGGCTACTATTACCAAGGATGATTCAGAGCTCAATTGGCCATTTAGCAGAACTTTTGACCTTTGCAAACTTGCTTTCCACAAAACAAACGGAATGGTATATTTATTTTTAAGTGGTACCTTGAGGCTTCCAAATGTATTCAGACTCAATTAACCAATAAGAACGAACCACTGAAAGAAGTAAAAATGGCTTCTGAGGCTTCTTCTTTTGCTCCCCATCTCTGCCTGTCATGTGCAGCAGGTTCTTCTGCTCAGCCTCTACCGCCCTGCCATCTTCTCTGAAACCTGCCCCCTGTTAAATCAGGCCTTCTGAAGCCACTCTTCTTGAATTCAGAGTTTTCCAACTTTAATGTTCACCCTTGCTCTCTATTTCTGTTTGTTCTGTTTTTGTTTGTTGATGCTTCCTGGTAAGTCACCCATCCTGTTCAAAAAGGGGGGAAACAAGTGATTCCCAGTGTTTTGGAACAGCTGTTGGAAATAGGGACCCTGAGAGTTAAGATACATGGAATCCAAAGACAAAATAGGTTTCCCCTGCCTTATAATCTAGGATCTTGTGCCTTTCTGGAAAAATGGGTGAACTTTGGATAATTGGAGCTTTTGGATGATTTGGAATTGAAATGGCCATTCTGAGGAACTGTTGTTTGGGGCCCCTCAGGGAAAATGGAATGCATTCTTTGATTATATTCAGAAACTTCTAAAATAAAAATTGACTTTAAAAATGGCTTTAAAAAGATCCTTACGGCATGCAGAAAACTTTGGCGATCTGACCAAATAACCTTAACTTGATACGTCTGCCAGTAACATAATTTGAATTTTGTATTATTGTGCCTGGGATGCAAAAGCTAATGGTTATAAATACAAGTTATGAGATCACTTTCTGTGTCTGTCTGTCTTTGTACATCCAGGTAAGTTGTAGATATGATATTTCTATCTCTGGATGATACTGCCAAACTTAAATTGTAAAATCAAGACTGAATTGTGAGGGAGCCCTGTTCAATTGACTTAAAAACAAACAAGTGCTTATATGAATTGAAGAAAGTAACCCAAATGCTTTCAAAGTGCATGTGGTCTAGGATTAATCTTTAGTACAGTGAAGCTAGCTTAAGGTTATTGGTTTAATTAAAACAGGCAGGTCTTTTGAGTTCTTAATGCTGTACAATAATGCTGACAAACCACTCTCATTCTACCTGGGCTTACTAATCAAATACATTAAGCTCATATTATCTCTGATAACAAAATTTGTCAGCAAGAAAAAAAAACTTAAGGAAACCAAGATGGCGGCATAGGTAAGCACCTAAACTACTGCCTCTCACAACAATTTCAAAACTACAACTAAAAGACAGAACAGACACCATCCAGAACCACAGGAAAGCTGGCTGAGTGGAAATTCTACAACTAGAAGGAAAGAGAAAAGCTCACAGAGAATTGGAGGAATGGCAAAGGGATGAGGTACAGCAAAGGGTCTTTTTGCATGCAGAGAGGAAGGGCGGCTGAGAGCCTGGCTGACTTTCTCTGGCGGGAGGGGGACGGAAGCCCCCGACTGCACTGAACCCCAGTTCCGGGTGAAACCCCGTGGACCCAGGCTCATACAGGGGGAGTCTGGACTGTCAGGTAGAGAGAAAGGCACTCAGAGACTTGGAGACCCGGGGGAAGGGGACTGGAGGCGCGTGCTCCAGTGAGCACAAAGACAGAGGAGGTTGCCATAGGCTTTCCCTAGCAGAAGGGAGTCGGAAGCTCCTGACTGCACTGAACCCCAGTTCCAGGTGAGCCCCTGGGGACCCATGCTCTTGCGGGGGGAATCTGGACTCTCGGGCGGAGGCTCGGGAGCTGGGGAAGGCAGAGGCAAGACTGTCTGCTCCGCGCTGAGACTCCACCCTATCCAAGCTGAACACAGAGGCTTTTGCAATTCGGCAAGTCTAATCTTAGAAGGCTGTCTACAGCACCAAACTTCTCCCAGGGTAGACACAGCTGATCCTCACAGCCAACTGGCCTGGAGGTCAATTCCTCCCAGTGATACCAACAACAATCCAGACTTAACTACAACAAGGCTGTACACACAGTCCACAAAAGGGTGCACCAAGAGTGTCCACCTCAGGTAACTGGGAGGCCGACCCCTGGGCCATATAGGAAACCTAGCACACAAAGCTACCCTACCAACTCAGGGAAGCAGTGAAAATGTGGCCACAAAGAAACAGATCACAAATGAAAGAAATGGAGGAAAACAAACAACTGGATATAGAATTCAAAACCACGGTTATAAGGCTTTTCAAGAATATCCTAGAGAAGGCCGATAAATATAACGAGACCCTTGAAGATATGAAAAAGGACCAACTAGAAATTAAATATACACTGACTAAAATAAAAAATATTATACAGAGACCCAACAACAGACTAGAGGAACACAAGAATCAAGTCAAAGAATTGAAATACAAAGAAGCAAAAAACACTCAACCAGAAAAGCAAAAAGAAAAAAGAATCCAAAAACTTGAAGGTAGTGTAAGAAGCCTCTGGGACAACTTCAAGTGTACCAACATCAGAATTATGGGGGTGCCAGAAGAAGAGAGAGAGCAAGATACTGAAAACCTATTTGAAGAAACAATAACTAAAAACTTCCCCCACCTGGTGAAAGAAATAGACTTACAAGTCTAGGAAGCACACAGAACCCCAAACAAAAGGAATCCAAAGAGGACCACACCAAGACACTTCATAATTAAAATGCCAAGAGCAAAAGACAAAGAGAGAATATTAAAAGCAGCAAGAGAAAAACAGTTAGTTACCTACCAGGGAGCACCCATACAATTGTCAGCTGATTTTGCAACAGAAACTATGCAGGCCAGATGAGAGTGGCAAGAAATTTTCAAAGTGATGAATAGCAAGAACCTACAACCAAGATTATTCTACCCAGCAGAGCTATCATTCAGAATTGAAGGGCAGATAAAGAGCTTCACAGACAAGAAAAAGCTAAAGGAGTTCATCACCACCAAACCAGTATTATATGAAATGCTGAAAGGTATTCTTTAAGAAGAGGAAGAAGAAGAAAAAGGTAAAGATAAAAATTATGAACAAAAAATACATATCTATCAACAAGTGAACCTAAAAATCAAGTGAATTAAAAACCTGAGGAACAGAACAAACTGGTGAATGTAATAGAATCAGGGGCATAGAAAGGGAGTGTACTGATAATTCTCAGGGGGAAAAGGGTATGGGGGGGTTGCAGGAAGAGACTGGACAAGAATCGTACACCTATGGATGAGGACAGTGTTGGGGAGGTAAGGGCAGAAGGTGAGGTGGAAACCAGGTGGAAGGGAGCTATGGGGGGGAAAAAGGAGAAACAATTGTAATAATCTGAATAAAGATTTATTAAAAATAAATAAATAAATAATAAATAAATTTTTAAAAAATTTTAAAAAAAAGAAGAAAGAAAAATAACTTAAGATCGTGGCTAATCACTTGAAAGTCTCATGAAATCTCCAGGAGTAATCTAAATGTGATTGTAAGGGAGGAGGAAGTGTGGAGGTGGAAGAGGGCATAGAGGGGATAATGGGTGATAGAAAAAATAAAAATACATTAGAGGTAAATGGGATAAGAGGTTCTAGGTGAATTTTTCAGTAAATGGTTTTCTAAAATCTTTGGTTACTCAGGTCCTTAAAGTCTGCTAATTTAAGTTAAATGATGAATTAAATAAAACTTTAAGGAAGAGCTGAGATGAGAAACAGACATGTGGTTGTCCACTGCTCTGCTAGCTTTGGGACCAGCAGACAAGATGGGACAGCAGGATAATAAGTTGGTGACCTTTTGCAAGGTTAGGAGGGCACAAGATGCCTCAGATTAAGATCCAAACATTTCTGACAAAAGCTGATTAGGATGCTAAGAGGTGGGATCTCTTGGAAAGTGATGAAACTAAAGAGGAAGATGTTATGATGATTAAAAATGATTGTATATGGAAAGTGGGATATATGTGTTTGGTTAAAAAAGGTATGAGGAATGGAAACCATTTTTATTGAAGGAAAATAAAATAATTTTGTCCTAAAGTAAAATGATTGCTCCAGAACAAAAAAGGAAAAAGATAGAACCCAAATCTGAAGTGTTTGTGAAGGTTTGTGGAAGTTGCAGAAGGTTTATGGAAAAGGGATCTCAAAAAAGAAATCTTTTCATATGGTCAAACTAATCAAGTTTGGAATGGATTTACTTAAGTTAAATTTTAATATCAAAATATGCTGATACAAAATTAGATTTTGGTTTTCTCTCTCTGTTAAAAGGGCAAAGTTTTCCTGTATTATTAGTATTCTCTTAATAGAACTACAAAGGGAAAATAAAGATGTTGTGTTTCATTAAGGTAATGTCCTGTGCTCTGCATCATGGCTCTTTGCTTAGGGAAACCAAATCTCCTTAATAACAAAAGAAGTAAAATTTGCTTCCAACCCTTTAACTTTCTGCATTTGCCTGTGATAATTAAATGGAAGATTAAGTATGGTTCCACAGTGACCTATGATCCCTATTTAACCCAGTGTTTTGAAACATTTGATATATTTGACAATTTTAAAATTTAAATAGAATCTGGATCCTAACTTGAAAACTTTGGAATGTTTCATAAGGAATCTCTCTTTACAAAAGGGAGAAATTAAACTAATTAGGCCTAAATGACATGCTACAATCTCTCTTTGATATGCCAGAATTTAGATCTGAAAAGTGGAGTTTAGCTCACTTGCCTCTTCTCAAGGATAAATATGTGCTAGTGATGACTTGTATGGGTTTTCATTGGTTAGAAGCATTCCCATGTTGAAGAAGTCACTAAAATACTAGTGACTTTCCAACTTGGGGAATCCCCACAGAGCTTCATAGTGATCTGTGAACACACTTTACAGGACAAATTCTACATGAAGTACGTGAAATTTGACCACTATTGCAACATTTCCATTCTGTTTATCATCTCCATTTTTCTGGCTTTGTAGAACAAGTGAGTACAATAATCAAAACTCAATTGTCAAAATTAATTTAATATTTTCATGTGCCTTGGCCTACAGCCCTTCCCTTAGTGTTACTTAATCTAAGATCTGCCCCCTTTGGTAAAGATGTACTATCTCCTCTTGATATTATCACAGAGACTAGACCAAGGAATGTAGGAACCTGCCTTGCTAAATGGAGACCCTGTGAAATAATGTTATAATGCTCTCAAGTATTATAAGGAACTTGTGGAAGACTTCAAGAATAATACGAGCTTGTAGAAGAATCTTTTCACAGTGCACTCCCAGGAGATGACGATGTTCATTATCATAGCCTATAACCTGGAGATATAGTCTATTGGAAACAACATCTCCACAAAGTTTCCCTCCAGTTTTGCTGGAATGGAACATACCAGGTGTTGTTAACCAATCCCTGCATTGCAAAATCGAAATGTATTGACTCATAGATTCAAGTTTCTCATTTAACATGGCCACTTCATGTACAGGTAATCCTCCTGATTGGACATCCCAGTCTGTAGAAGACCTCCATTTGAGGTTTTCCAGAGCCGACATCCTCTCAGACAAGTAGCAGATAACATGTGAAGCATGGGGCTTTTCCCAAGATCTGGAACCAGACCAGTAAAGTCGATTCCTGCTAAAAATAATTCTTACGTGTACTTCATAGTTGCCGCAATAATTATATTCTTAGGTATATTAAGGATCTCAATACTCTTGTGACCAGCCAGTCAACTTCCCTGTATTTTAGGTTGCATATTTTGATCATCCCATATCATTCGCTTCTGACTGCAGTACTTCCCGATTTTTGTTGTTTTAACCTTTGGGAAAACTTGTCATAAAAATAGTATGAAACAGCCTTGGCTGGTGTATCTCAGTTGGTTGGAGCATGAAAGGTCTTGGGTTCCATTCAATGACACATACCTAGGTTTGATCCCTGGTCTGGGTTTGTATGGGATCAATGTTTCTCTCTCACATGGATGTTTCTCTCTCTCTCTCCTTCTCCCCCCTCCCTTCCTCTCTCTCTCAAATCACTAAAAACATGGCCTCAGGTGAGGATTTAAAAAATTATGTTATAACTAGGAGCCCAGCGAGCAGTGCTGCCGAACCTTGAGTCGCTGGTCCGGCCCTGCCTCTGACTCCGGTCCTGCCTCCGTCTCCGGCCCTTGAAGCAGCTGTGGCCTCTACTGATCAGGCCCTCCCCCAGTGCAGGTGTGCAGAGGCCCCTGATGCCCCACCCTTGACACTGTGTGTGCAACCTCCTCCTGTCCAGTGGACCCATTACAGCATCCTGGTTAATTAGCATATTTCTCTATTTTTTATATATATATAGATACTCTCAAACCTTAGCCTTTGCAGGGAATCTGTCTGAATGCTGGATAGTCATCTTAGCCTGTCTCTGCCTTTGGTAAAACTAATGATCCCATGTTTCTTCTTGTTAGCAATTTCTCTAACTTCACTGTTGATTTTACAAAACCCACTATAGCAGGAAACAGCCTTATTCACTGCCGCCTCTCTGCCACTGAAATGGACATTTCAGTAGTTTCACGCACCACCTCATGGGGAAATCATTTTCCAGGAAAAATTGTAACCTCACATTTTCCTTGTACTGGTATAAGGAGCTATTTGGGGCCTATTTGCATTTTTCTTTGTTTCTGATCAGTCAACAAAGCCAACTTTGTATGTCCTGGTAAAGTGAAATGCTACTAGCTTTTGTGAAAAGCACATTATATTTCTTTTTATCTTGCTTTTTATTTAACCTCTATATTGGTATCTGATCAGTTATTAAAATGGAAAGGTCCTGGGTCTCAATTGAGATGATTTAGAGCAACATGGTAAGGTAAAAATTTATGACTAAGAACGAAATAAAGAGGTCCAAGTAATTGTTCTCCTTTAGATACTGCTAGGGAACAAGCCTTTGTTCTTTGGTGACATCATCAGAGATTCACTCTGGTGACGGCCTTTTGAGCGATGGATTAAATAGGGCTTCGCCATGACCATATTCACCCTAATTCAGTTCTCCTCATCGCTTTTTATTTCCTTGAGCATATATCTTTGCCCAGCACTTTAGTAGTTGCTATTGGGGATAAATGAGAAAGAGTGAGACCTGAGCCTTATTCAACATGAAATTTTAATTTAATAGAGAAAATCAACTGTCACCTGACAATTTCTGACTTATTGGCAGATGGTGTTACTAGTAACTTCTCATTTATTGACCCAAGAATATATTTCAACCAGAGATATGGCTTTTTGTCAGATAAGCTTATTGTTCAATATCAGCAATATTCTGGAATCTAGAAATTCAATTCATTGGATCCTTTAGAGCACATACCATAGCCTAGACACAGTAATAACACCATATCAGATTCATGAGAGTGGGAAAAAGTGGTAGAGGAATTAAATTGTTCTCTTTTCACCTCAGAAAGAATGATGATGCATCAAAGAGAGAGGGAAGTTTAAAACCTCTTTTCTAATGGGATAACACTTAGGTAAAACCATGTTAACCCTGAAATGACTTTAGAAATCCAGGGATATTGTGTCTTTACCCTAATAAATTTGAGCTGCTTATTTTATTTTTATTGTTGTCAGTATTACAGATGTCCCCCATTTCCCCCCTTTTTGCCCCACTTCACCCAACCCTCACCTCACCGCAGCCTTCCCCATACATTGTCTGTGTCCATAGGTTATGCATATATGCATATATGATCTTTGGTTAATCTCTTTCTACCTCCCCCCCCCCCCCTTCCCCTTCTCTCTGAGATCTGTCAGTCTGTTCCATGCTTCCCTGTTTCTGGACCCATCATCAGTTCATTTTGTCATTAGATTCCACATATAAGTGAGATTATGTGATACTTGTCTTTCTCTGACTGGTTTATTTCGCTTAGCATAATAGTCTCCATGTCCATTCATGCTGTTGCAAAAAGAAAGAAAGCCTTCTTTTTTACAGCTGCATAGTATTCCATGGTGTAAATGTACCACAGCATTTTTATTCACTCATCTACTGATGGGCACTTGGGCTGTTTCCAAATATTAGCTATTATAAATAGCACTTCTATGAATATAGAGATGAATGTATTCTTTCTGATTGGTGTTTTGAGATTCCTAGGATATATTCCCAAAAGTGGGATCACTGGGTCAAACGACAGTAACATTTGTAATTCTTTGAGGAACCTCCATATTGTTTCTCACAGTGACTGCACCAGTTTGCATTCCCACCAGCAATATACTGGTGTTCCCTTTTCTCTACATCCTTGCCAGCACTTGTTATTTGTTGATTTATTGAGGGTAACTATTCTGGCAGGTGATACCTCATTATAGTTTTAATTTGCATCTCTCTAATGATTAGTGATGTTGAGCATTTTTTCATGTCTCTTGGCCATCTTGGCCAAAATTGCTTGTCTTCCTGGTGTTGAGTTGTATAAGTTCTTTGTATATTTTGGAAATGAACCCCTTATCAGATGTATCATTGGCGAATATGTTCTCCCAAACAATAGGTAGGTTCCTTTTCATTTTGTTGATGGCTTCTTTTGCTGTGCAGAAACTTTTTAGTTTGATATAGTCCCATTTATTTTTTATTTATTTTTTTTTTGTTTCTCTTGCCCTAGGAGATGTATAGGTGAAAATACTGTTACATGAGATATCTGAGATTTACTGCCTATGTTTTTTTCTATGACTTTTATGGTTTCATGACTTACATTTAAGTTTTTTAAATCCATTTTGAGTTTATTCTTATGTATAATATAAGTTGGTGGTCTAGTGGTGTGTTGTTGTTTTTTTCATGTATCTGTCTGATTTTCCCAACATCATTTATTGAAGCGACTATATTTACTCCATTGTATACTCTTACCTCCTTTGTCAAATATAAATTGACCAAATATAAATTGGGGTCTGTGTTCTGTTTTATTGGTCTACTAGCGGCCCGGTGCATGAAATTCATGCACGGGAGAGGGGGTGTCCCTCAGCCCAGCCTGCACCCTCTCAAATCTGGGACCCCTTGGGGGATGTCCGACTGCCGGTTTAGGCCCAATGCCCTCTCACAATCCAGGACCACTGGCTCCTAACCACTCACCTGCCTGCCTGCCTAATACCCCCAACTGCCCTCCTCTGCCTGCCTAATACCCCCAACTGCCCTCCTTTGCTGACCTGGTGGCCCCCAACTGACCTCCCTTGCCGGCCTGGTTGCTCTCAACTGCCCTCCCCTGCCAGCCTGGTCACCCACAACTGCCCTCCCCTGTTGGCCTGATCTTTCCCCCAATTGCCCTCCCCTGCCAGCTTGGTCGCTCCCAACTGTCCTCACCTGCTGGCCTGATCACCCCCAACTGCCCTCCCCTGCCAGTCTGATTGCCCTTAACCCCCTGCCAGCCTGATTTTACCCCTAACTGCTCTCCCCTGCCGGCCTGATCTCCCCTACCTACCTCTGCCTTGGCACCCACCACCATGGTTTGTCTAGAAGGAAGTCGGACGTCTGAAAGATGGCCGGTCAACCCGGTCTAATTAGCATATTACCCTTTTATTGGTGTATATTATTAGTATAGATATGCCTGTTATGATTATGGTGGTTTTGTAGTATAATTTGATATATGGTACTATGATCCCTCCAACTTTGTTCTTTTTTCTCAACATTGCTTTGGCTACTTGGGGTCTTTTTTGGTCCGATATAAATTTTTTGGAATATTTGTTTTAGATCTGTGAAATATGTCATTGGTATTTTAATAGGGATTGTGTTGAATATGTACATTACTTTGGGTAGTGTGGACATTTTAATGATGTTAATTCTTGCAATCCATTAATAAGGAATATGCTTCCACTATTTCCTTTTTCAATGTCCTGTATTTTTCAGAATACAGGTCTTTTATCTCCTTGGTTAAATTTATTCCCAGGTATATTATTAATAATATTACTATTTTCAATGGTAAATGGTATTTTTTTTTTTTTTTAGTTTCTCTTTCTGAGATACCCCCTCCCCCCGTGCATTATTGGCATATAAAAATGTCATCAGTATCTGGATGTTAATTTTGTATCCTGCTACTCTGACAAATTCAATTATGAAGTCTAATAGTTTTTTGGTGCAGTCTTGAGGGTTTTCTATGTACAATATCATTTCATCTGTGAATAATGACAATTTCACTTCTTCCTTTCCAATTTGGATGCTTTTTATTTCTTCTTGTCTGATTGCTGTGGCTAGGGCTCCAAGAACTATGTTGAATTGAGTTGCTTACTTAATGGTGTAATTTGCTACACATCAGTACTATATTCATAAGGAATTTTGTTGTAATAATAATTACAAATTTCACAGCTAGTTGCATGGTAAACTTTATTATGCCTCTTTGTAAATCTGAGTATGACCCTAGCACTTCTGTGAATGTGCTAGAATCATATTTTTCTAATTCCAACACTAGTTTATGTATATATCAAATTAATGTAAACGCATGTAAAAATTTGGTGTTTACTTAATAGCTCCTTATTTCCATCAGTCCCATTCCTTTTACCTTTTCTTAGATATATCTAAATCTTGATCATTCCAAGATGAGGGTAGGTAGAATTTTGAGATTAATACGTGAGGGAAACCTTAGAATTTTAGGGTCCTGCCCTGGCTGGTGTTGCTCAGTTGGTTGGGCTTCTTCCAGTGCACAAAAAGGTTGCCGGTTCAATTCCTGGTCAGGGCTCATGCTCAGGTTTGCAGGCTTAATCCCTGGTAGGGGGCATACAGGAGGGCAGCCAACTGATGTTTCCCTGTCACATTGGTATTTCTCTCTCTCCCTCTCTCCCTCTCTCTAAAAAAAAAAAAAAATCAGTAAAAAATGTTAAAAAATATAAATGCAGGGTCATGAGCTGGCCTTGGCACTACTCAGTTAGATATAATGTTGCAAAATCTGACCAGAGCCATTAACATAATATCCTCCTTAGCCACTGGAGCAGCTATTTTCGACCTTTTCATTTTACACACACATGAAGTAATCACTAAAATTCTGTAGCACACTAAAAATGTATTTTTTGCCAACCTGACAAACAAAAGGTATAATTTTGATTCATTCACACTGAATGGCTATTGTTGTATTGGCTGTTGTCATTTTTTTATTTGACAAAGTAAGGGAAAAGAAATCAGTGCTCCTAACTAGTCAGGTATTGCATGTTGTAAATTTTCTGTGGCACACAGGTTAAAAATCGCTGCACTAGAACCACAGAGCTCAACAAAATCTTTAGGTTCCCTAGCTTGAGTAGGCCTCTGCAGCAGGACTGTTTTAGATTATTTGTTTGCAACCCAAAGAAGAATTTGTGCCATAGCTAATACATGTTGCTATACCTGGGAAAATACCACTTTCCAGGTAGAATCAGGAACAACCAAGATTTTTTTAACTCTCAAAGTTCCTTAAGGGATATTCCAATTTCTTCGCAAGTGCTACTAACTTGTTAGGGTTTAAATTCTCCGATATTTTCAGCTGGTTCTCAACTGGAACTGGGGCGATTTAAATGTCTGGATTGTAAATTGTTCTACTTATTATTGTTCTAATTTACTTGATGTATTTCATTGTCAAACTGTTGATGTTTTGTATACCCAAGTGTCTGAAGTGCCCTGTATAAACTCATATAATAGTTGCAGGAAGATCAGAGATGATCGACTAAGCATTCCCTTCCAAAAGACCACTAACCATAACCACAACCCCAATGAAAGACAACTCTGGGTAAGGACTGTGCCTATGACATACTTCTTCTAACCTCCTTTTTGCTCAAAGGTGGAAATTGTCCCTAGGACTATGACTTCTGTTCAGATAACACCTTGCCCGCCCCTATCACTATGTGAGACATGACACACCAGAATGAGCCTTACTGATGACTAGAAACCAAATATTCTGGATAACTCTGTACCAAAATGCTTAATCATTGATGCTTTCTTTGGAAAGATCTCAATGAAAACAGGGAGATGTGAATGGAAATTGCCACAATAGAATCACTTATGTCAAAGAAACTAAAATGGAATTGAAAGATCACGAAGAGGTTGCTCAATGCTTATTCCACTGTGAACTTTTGAACCAACTGTGAGACCACATCCTGAACATTACTTCTTCCTCACCATGGCAACCAGTCCATCTGTGTTCTTCATCTTGAAAGGAGCCACCAGTAGCTTTCATTTGCATAGAAGACCTAAATGAAGATTGAACTCTTGGACTTCCATGCTTGCCTGAGAGACACATCCTGGAGCTTGTTTACTTCAGAGTCTTAAAAACAAGACCTGGCCAATTCCTTTTGAATTAGTCATCACACCCCATTAGACAATCAATAGGAAAAGTTTACCTTGTTACAAACTTTGTGGGTTTTGCCTTTATAAACCCTACCTTTCTTTGTTCTTTTTGATGTGCAATTTGAGTTGTTACTTGTCTCTGCATTTCCTGGATTTGAATTTTTTAAGATCCCAAATAAACTGTTAATTTGTTTTACAGCCTCAGATATTTATTGGTCAACATCTTGGACAGGACCAAAAGTCTGCTAATTGAACAGAAAGGCATTAAATTTTTTTTTTTGTACAGCTTAGCTCTATAGGATTAGCTTTATGGTATTTCACAGGTCCCTTAGGCTCTGTTTATTTTCCTTCAAACTTTTTTCTTTCTGTTCTTCATACTTAATTTTCATTGTCCTGTTTTCAAGTTCACTGATATTTTCTTCTGCCTTCACATCTGATTTTGAATCCCTGTAATGGATTTTTTCATTCCAGTTAATGTACTTTTCAGCTCCAGAATTTTTAAAAGATTTTGTCTTTATTGATATTTCCAATTTGTTCTCACATCATTAACTTGAGTTACTCCTCATCTTCCTTTAGTTATTTGAACATCTTTAAGATAGTTGTTTTAAAATCTTTGTCTAGGAGACCTGCTATTAGTTCTTTTCAGGGACAGTTTTTGTTTCTTTTATTTTTTAAATTGGGCCATAGTTATTTTTTCTTTCCTTGCATGCCTTGTGCTTTTTTATTGCATACTGGATTTTCGAATTTAATAATATGATAACCATGGAAGTCAGATTCTTCTCCTCCCCCAAGTTTAGCTGTTTTTGTTATTGTTTTTATTTTTTGTAGGCTGTCTCTGTGCCAAGGGTCAGCCTGAAATATAAACTTAACTTCTCAGGTCTTTTCTGAACCCTTTCTTGGGTATGTATGCATGGTCACTTTCTAATTTTTCTCATTTATGCAGTTGTATTGTTTTGTTTTTCAATGTAAGAACATCCAAACCTGTAGAGAATTTTTATGATTTTATCTGAGCCAAACTGATGACATGTGTTGGGGAGAAAGATCTCAAATGCTCCAGAGAATAACAGTTTTGCAGCTTCTTTTATGCATTTTACGTTAAGGAGGGAACATAAGGAAGATTACATGGAGGTGGGAGAAAAAAAGTTGGGGATTAGATTACAGGATAGTTAACAAGATTATGTGCTCTTTTGAGGCTCCTTTCAAAATGTATTAACCTAGGTGCACAGAAACAATGGACAGGGCTTGGCTTGCTTAAGGCAAAGATAAACCTTTTACTAAAATGTTATATGTCTGGTGACTGATTACTCACCATGACCTGCCCAATTAGGATTTATGAGCAGAGCACCCTGTGCGCTTACTTTTCAGAGAATCTCCCTTTTTGTTCATATTTTGAAAGTCTTTCTCCCTAATATCTGGCTTCTAAAAGGGGAAAAAGGGAAAATTAAAGGTGGGGGAGAATTCTGGCCCTTTAAAGCCCCTTGAAGTCACTTCTGGAAGGGGCGGGGCTTGCAACAATAGGTGGAGGTTCAACAACAATGGCTGCTATCTCCCTTACTGCACTTCTGTGATGAGAAGCAGTTAATAAGCAGAACATAGATTTTCTGTTTAGAAGACGGTACTTTTTGCCTACCCTGGCTCCTGCCAGCTGTGTGCAAGCTGCTCAAGGAATATGTGCACAGTTGCTTGCTGTGAAACTGGGGATGGGGCATGGACAGCAGCTACTTTCTGAGAGCTGAAATTGATTGAAATTAACTGCAATTTACTATCCAACTCTCTTTCCATGGAAGGTGCAAGCTTTCAACAAACTCCCAGTTCCAAAATAGTTACATCTGAGAGATTCTTCCAATACAATCGTTGTTTGGGTTTGGAGACAGATTTCTAGTGTTTCCTATTCTTCCATCTTCCACAAATTGTCCGTTAGTGGATGAAATTTTATGAGTTTAATTATATGTGTTGTGTTGTATTAGTCAGGATTCGTCAGAGAAACAGACCAATAGGATATGTATATAAAGAGACAGAGACTTATAAGGAACTTAGCTCGTGCGATTATGAAGGCTGACAACTTTCAATAGCTGCAGGGTGAGTTGGTAAAGCTGCGGACCCAGTAGAGTCAATGGGTGCTATAGTTCTAGACTGAAGGTTAATAGGCTCAAGATCTCAGAAGAGCTAATATTTCATTTTGAGTTCAAAGGCAGGGAAAAGCCAATGCACCAATTCAAAGATCATCAGGCAGAAAGAATTCTCTGTTATTCAGGGGAGAGTCACTTTTTGTTCTATTGGGCTTTCAACTGATTAGATGAGGCCCACCCACATTATGGAGGGCATTCTGCTTTACTGTGTCTACCAAGTTAAATGTTAATCTCACCTCGGAACACTCAAAGAAACACTGAATAATGTTTGACCAATATTTGGGCATCCCACGACCCAGTCAAGATGAGACATAAAATTAACCACCATGCTTCTGATACAGAAATTACATCTGGAAATAACTGGATGTTATGGTCCCTTTAGGGATAAAAACCCAGTGACTGCACCTTCTCAGTGTGTCACTCAAATATATCTTGAATAGGCTGAGTACACTATGACCCCAGTCCTGGATAAAAAAGGAACTTTATGATTTTGATGATGATGATGATGATGAAGTGCAAGTTACTTAAATACTTGACAGTTGTATTTATGGAGCAAACCATTTCCTTTAATGCTATTTTATAGGCAAGAGGGAGAAATCTGCAAACGTATTTTGGATAACATACAAATTTGTCAGGGTCTTGAGTTACTCCATGCCCAGATTGCAGGAGTACCTTATGTTAACATGGAACATTCACACTTCATGCAAGCAGGACTTGGGAAGTTCCAAAATATCTGGACAACAGACCTTTTATAAAGATGTTCATACTGGATTCATGAGTATATCAGAGTTTCCTCAGGGAACAGTTTCATAGATGAGGCTGATTCAGAGGCATCTGTTGACATAGTGAAAAGTCTTTAAGCTTTGGAGTCTCCTGTTGCAGGGGCCTGAGAGCAAAATCAAGAGCAACCAGCATCTTGTGTTCTTAACCACTTATTTAAAGCTCAAGCACATTTGTCAGTGCCAGACCCGGGGACAAAGCCTGAACCTGAGAGGGGAGATGTGAATAGAAACATTAATCAAATTCAATTTGAGGAAAGGTTTGCACCTAAAGTACAAACCACCTGGGAGCTTTGTCATGGGACATTCTGGTTGGTAAATTAAGGGCCAGGTGCTTGTGACATTAGTCCTTTAGCAACTTAATTGCTTCCCCTTTCCCCCTAATCCAATTCATGGAGTCATATGTTATAGTTAAGAGCTTATTTAGAGATTGGCTAATTTCTCCCTTCTTATTCAGAATTGTGGGTCTTTTTAGGTCTGGTTCGTTGGCCACATCTCACCAAGGTAGAGCCACTTTCAAAATGCTGGTGAGTGCACACTTTTGAGGATATTTCTGATCGATCTCAGTCACACACATGCCATTGGTGGAAGTGGTTTCATTCTTTCTTCTACACCATCGGTTTAAAAATGTTGATGATTTACTTATTTCATTTGTTCTCATCATTTAACAAATATTTATTGGTAGTTAGGCACTGTGGCAGGTATTGGAGATAAAAGATGATCAGAAACAGGCAAGGACCTGGTATTTATGAGGGTATACTTAGTGATCTTATTAGTAATTTTAATAATAATTTAATTATTATTTAGATCTTTTAAATTATATAATTTATCAGCATGAAGAGAAAAATAACAGAAGAAATGAAATTAAAAATTTCTCCTATGCTATCCTATTTTGACTTCTATTAAAAATTCCTTTCTGCCCGGCTGGCGTGGCTCAGTGGTTGAATGTCAACCTATGAACCAAGAGGTCACAGTTCGATTCCCCGTCAGGGCATATGCCCAGGTTGTGGGCCCAATTCCTAGTGTGGGGCATGCAGGAGGTAGCCAATCAATGATTCTCTCTCATCATTGATGTTTCTATCTCTCTCTCCCTATCCCTTCCTCTCTGAAATCAATAAAAATATATTTTAAAAATTCCTTTCCTATCATTGTCCTATATCTATGATTTTTTGCCTTAGTTTTAATCATGGTGTACACTTTCCTCTTCATTTTATAAAATAGAGGGAAATATTTCTATGTATGCAATTCATATGATTATATATAAAGGGAAAAAGAAACACTGAAACCATTGACAGGATTTTAAAATGTATTTTTACAAGTTTAAATTATACTTATCATATTTTATGCCATTTTACTGAATTCTAAAGTGTGGGATCATCATCAAAATGACCACAATCTCTTATAATATAGAAATAATTATTTTGGCCCAATCTTGTGAGAGATCCATTGTTGGTCAGTATTCCTTTCCTGACCAACCACAGACTACTTTCTTATTTTAAAAATAGGTATAGACTTACTGGAAGAAAAGTCTGTGCCATTTTGCCTCTCTTGGTTTGATTTTCCAAAGAATTATGGGTGGGGAATGAGGTGGGGCTGATATTCCTTCTGGGAGTCTTCATGTGGCTGTCATGGGAATGTCTCTAATGAAGGACAAGTAGGATCTAATGCAGAGCAGGATACAGTAGAGCAGTTAAGTCGAGTTGTGCATGCCTCTTCTGGATTTCAATTATTCTGGGCAGTCCAGTAGATTCTGAATTACCAGCAGCTGCTTCCTTGCTCACTTTCTTGTCTGTTACAGCAGCCAGCAGCTGTTCTCTCTTTCTTATTCCATATCCAGATGCAAACTGCTGTTCTCTTTTTCTTTACAATTGCCAGCAGTGGCTCATTTTGCTCCAAGCACATGGACACCTGCAGCAATAGGAATTTTATTTTTCAGTTGTGGAGAAACACTGGACAGATTCAGGAGGGTTGAATGGATAAAGGAAAAGAGGGAATGAAAGGTGGTTCAATACAGAAGGAGCCTGTGTTGCCAAACTGGAAGTTGGACAGGATACTTCTGGTTGTTTTCATAGGCTGCATAAGTCAGTGACAACAGACACTCATACTTCTTTGTTGTTATGACATTCACCTTGGAAAGCATGGCATCATCACTCGTGTACATCCCAGGGATCTGAATGCCAAGGAAGAACTTATGATGGTGCTCTAAGGGCTTGGTCTTTAGTCATTTACTTAAGAAATATTTATGGTCATTTACTATATGTCAAGCACAGTTCCAGACACAGCGTAGGTGCAAAATACGTGCACATACATTTAAGAACATATATATTGGTAAGTATGATTGTATATATTTTATTTAAGTATATACTTACCAATCTAACTTGTTAGTCTAGTCCAGTGGTCAACAAACTGTAGCTCGTGAGCCACATGCGGCTCTTTGGCCCCTTGAGTGTGGCTCTTCCATAAAATACCACGTGCATGTGTGCACGTACAGTGCGATTAAAACTTCGTGGCCCATGCACAGAAGTCAGTTTTTGGCTCTCAAAAGAAATTTCAATCATTGTATTGTTGATATATTTGGCGTTGTTGACTAATGAGTTTGCCAACCACTGGTCTAGTCTCTTAATAATTTAGAAAGGTAACATTTTAAATTAATTTTCTCTGTTGAATTCAGCATTCCCCTTTGTCCCCCATCCTTGGGATTGGGGACTTGCTTGATCAAGAAATATTCCTGGTTCTCATCTCTCTTTTTTTGTAGGGGCTAGGGTGAGGAAGGTAGACCTGGGGAGGAAGGGAATTCACATTTATTGTTTGTTTATAGTATCTCTGGTATTGTTCATAGGTTATCCCATTTCATCTTCATCGGAAAACCTGGGAGCTCAGCATTGCTATTCCCATCTAGCTGATGGGGAAACTAATGTTGGAAGCGTGAAGCTACTTGCTTAGCTAATGCCACACAACACAGGAATGACAGACAGCACCCAGTACAGATTCTTCCACTCGACAGCACAAGCTCTTTTTCACAAGCTCTGTTCCTTACATGCTTGTTCCTCCGCTATTCAAAGAACATTAATGTTATTATTTGATAGTGACAATTGGGTTTAATGCTGTGATTGTAGACATAGCATGTAATTGCTCCAAAGCTTCATCACCAAGTAGAAATTGGCCTGAATGGCACCATTTTAAGCTGCGGGGCACTGTCATAAAGATGAAATCAAGGATGAAATACTGAGGGCTCATAGATAAAATTATTATCACAAAAACAATCTGCACACCTCCAGGCTATTCTCTGTTGATGGCAGGTTTCAAAAGACGGGTTGACGGAAGTATGGGAAGATGTGCTACCCTCATTTTGCACCTTAACTCCATCCTTAGCATCCAAACAATGTTAGTGATTATTCTTTGGGATACCGAGTGGAAAAGAACTGGCTGAGGCTCTAAAAAGAACTTCCGATGGTTTAGGGAGACATTTTTAAAGAGCTCCTTATTCTTGTAAAAATTTCCTGAATTTTCATGGCCGGTTTTGTGTCTGGCCAAGAGTCAGCCTCTGTTAGGATTCTGCCAAATTGAGCACCAACAGCTCATTTGGCCTGGAAGAAAAAGAAATGAGAAACAACTGACGTTTGTATACTTGAAATTATGAACAGTTTCTCTAACAAAGAGACCAAACACTTTCGTCTTGTTTTACAGTAAACATACACATTGAACAATCTGGTTGGTTAGCAGCTGGCTGTGCATATGTATGGCATATGTGAACACATATGGATGCATACAACTCACATATGTTCACTTAAAAGGGCACTGTCAAGTCATTTTATGACTTTTTTTGTTCTCTGGGCTCCATTGTTTATAAAATCTTCTTAGAAGCTTAAAAATACAATTTCTTTCCCTACTGATTTTTTTTTCTTTTTTAACAAGTATTTTGAATGACACTGAAATAAAAGGGTCTGGTTTTATTTAATACCAAATCCTACTTAAATGTTCACAGTAATAGATACATCGTCCAATTAGAAACAAAGCACTAAGAGCGAGACAGTTCTTATGGAGAGAAAAATTACCATCTGCCCTTAGCGTAGACATTCCAGAGTGGCCGAGCACTCACAAGATTATTATCTGGTATTCCAGTGCTTTTAGTTGGTGCTAAATATCACATAGACATATTGGTGATAAATCCTATTTTTCTACTTTCCAATATATTCTAGTAATAATCTTCTAGCTTTTTTACTAAGCCAGAATCCTCTTAAAATACCCTTGTTTTGGGAAAAAGGCTCTGAAGAATGAAACCAACAAGGCCAAAATAAATCTGGAGAGGTGCTCAAAATCACAACTAGTTGGGAAAGGAAAAAACAAAAGGTACAAATATATATTGCTAGTGGAGATGTGAGGAAATGGGCACTTTCATTGATTACTGGTGAAAATGGAAATTTTAAAGAGAGTTTTGGAAGTAAATACTTCTTAAAATTAAAAAATATACTTACCCTTCAATCTGTTATTTTTCTCTTGGGAATCTAAGTCATAGAAACAGAATCACCAGTATAATGGATATAGACAGGATTTCTACAGTAACATTAAATATTGGGTTAAAAAAATTAAACCAAGTGAACACACTTCAATGTATATACCATAGAATATCATATAGCCTCTCCAAAGAGTAAATTGGAGCAATACCAGTTGCTCAGAAGGATTACCACCAGATATTGTTGAGGGAGAAAAGCAAGTTGTATAGAAGAATAATTATATGATCCCATTTTATAAACCATTGATCAAAACACTTATATGTTTATTTATCTATAATTTGTATATACACACATTTGTATAAGATTATATGATGATGGAAACCAATTTAGATGGATACATCTGAGATTGTTAAAATGGATTATCTGGAAGGGAATGGGAGGTGAGCAAGATAAACAAAAAGGATAAGACTAACATAAGAAAAAATCTGGTATGAAAGATATGGTCACATTTATGTAAAATTATGTATATATACATGCAAAGAAATTTTTGAAATAAGTGATATTAAAATAAAAGATTTTCATCTTCTGGTTTTCAGTATCTTCATAGTTTGAGATAAAGGAGGGTGTGAAATTTCTAGAAGAACTTAGATAATCATGGAAAAAAATTGAACTTGAAGGTTGGCTGATGACCTTTGAGTCTAAGATTTCCAGTGTAAGATCAAAAGCAGGATGCATTCAATCATTTTAGGGTACTGGTGCCACCAAGTGGTGCCTGGAGCAATTGTTGGTGGCATTTTCTTAGGACCTTCATTTCTCCTTGGGATGAAGCACACAACTGTGATTTTAGCACTGATGAACAGGAAGCATGAAAATGGACAGGGAGCAAACAGCTTTTGCCCTAGAATCTGAGCTCCTCCTAGTTTCTCCTATTGGAGGCTTCTCTGCTATTCCTGACCTTTACCTGTCAAAGTCCCTTGAGTTGTGTTCAATATTTTCTACCTACTTAGGCTCATTTTATAACCTGCCTGACTTCTTTAACTGCTCAATCTCTTACATGGGTTTTCTCTTTTTATTGTCACCATCCTAGTTGGCCTCTTGTTATTTCTTTCTAGTGCCACAAGAATATTTTCATGGGCTTTCCTATCTCTCTCCTCCAGTCCAGCCAAAACCCACCTCTATGCTAAGCTTCCTGAAGTTCTGATCATTTAACAATACTACTCAAAAGCCTTCCATTGCTTTTCCCTGCTCACCAGCAAACTCTGACCTCAAATCACAGGCTTTACTAGGATGAGCATATGTCTCAGTTTTCCTGGGATGGCCCCCGGTTACTTCTGTTGCCCCAATGTAATTATTATGACTTAATTCACTTTCAAAAGTGCTCTGATTTGGATTACATTATACATTACTAGAGGACCGGTGCACAAAATTCGTGCATGGGGGAGGGTCCCTCAGCCCGGCCTGTGCCCTCTCACAGTCCAGGCTCTCGCAGTTCGGGACCCCTTGCTCCTTACCGCCTGCCTGCAGTGGAGGCGGGAGAGGCTCCTGCCACCACCGCTGTGCTCACCAGCCGTGAGCCAGGCTTCTGGCTGAGCGGTGCTCCCCCTGTGGGAGTGCACTGACCACCAGGAGGCAGCTCCTGCATTGAGCATCTGCCCCCTAGTGGTCAGTGCATGTCATAGTGATCAGTTATTCTACCGTTCGGTCAATTTGCATGCTAGGGTTTTATCATATAGGATATGGACACTCCAGCTTTTAACCAGTTGGTTCTCCTGCCTCTAATACAAACAATAAATAAACTAACAGAAGAATGTGTAAAGTTCTTGGAGGATGGGAACATTGAGTCTGGGTAGAGATTATATTTTTGAACAATCAAAAGCTAAATATAAATTATTTGGGATTTATTACCCTATTTAAAATTTTCCTTTGCTATTTAAATGATGAGTGGAGCTTTTTGTTCAAACTCTGGTAAGAAGTTATCCCTTGGTAGTTTTTATGTACCTCTTTTTGTTTTTCATAGACAAGATTAGTCTTATTTGGGACCTAATGAATATCATATTCATAATTCACTACCCAATTTGAAGAATATTCAACTAAGTAATAATACAGAATTCTAAAAATTTGGGGGAGGTGTAAACATTTATACTGTGACTTCCTTCAGTAGAAAAGGTCAGATATTATTTATTCAGCGGTTCAGACAGTACATGTGCATAAAATACTGGTAAGTAAAATTTAGAGCAGTCTCTTCTAGTTTGCAGTAGTGAAATTTGGGCACTGTATGATGGTTTAAGAATTTTTCTGTTTCTGCTTGCCACATTTTGGTTGTATGAGCAGGGTGAATACATGCTATTGAAGCAAGTGCTTTGTCCTTAGCTCTTCTTTAGTAGGAACACACTGTGAGTGCTTCCTGTAGTAGAATAGAATTTGAGCCTGTTCACCCATTTTTCTCTTACCCAGTCCTTTTCACAACCAGTTAAATACATTTTCAGACAGCTATAGTTTGTTTTCTTGAAAAGGATTTTGTGTGAGACTACACCTGTGTAGACTTGGAGCTATAACCTCATTAACACCAGGTGCTCACCGAGTGCCTTATTAGTCATTTAATGCCTGCAGACTTCAGATCATCATGTGTACTTTTTTCTTTGGCTTAGATTTGAGTCCAGGAAGTTGGAGATCAATGTAAGCTACTCTTTAACTAGTTGAAAGTTATTCATTCACTGTCATCCATTTAGCTCCTAAGTGTCTGCCAGGTGCTGAGGGCACAATGAAGGACTTCCTGGAGGATGTTTCCCAGCAGACATGCATCCACATCCACAACCTCACATGCAAACAGCTGCACAGACACATGTGCACATAGAGCAACTTGGGCTTGTCCTGTTAATGGACAATGAGTAAACTGCTCTCTTCATCTTCCTTTCTTTCTCTCTTTTTTTAAAAAAATATATTATTTATTGATTTCAGAGAGGAAGGGAGAGGGAGAGAGAGATAGGAACATCAATGATGAGAGAGAGTCATTGATCGACTGCCTCCTGCACGCCCCACACTGTGGATCTAGCCCGCAACTTGGGCATGTGCCCTGACTGGGAATCGAACCATGACCTCCTGGTTCATAGGTCGATGTTCAACCACTGAGCTATGCCGACCGGCTTTTTCTTTTCTAATGTAACTTATTTCATGCTACGTTTTCCTGATTACACTAGCATCATCAGAAGCAGGATCAGGCTTTAGACGTGATGGCACATCTGCAGATATTTGGCATTCTGTTATCCGTCAGTTTTTCTTTACATATTTCTCCTTTCTCTTCCAGGGTGCATTTAATGTATTTGCATAATTTAAATACAATGGCAAGATGTTTATGCCTCATGTTTGTCAAGATACCCCAGATTGTGAGTTGTTTCAGGTCAGAGACTATGTATTGCTTCATGTGCTGACTCTGTATCTGACTGCCTGGATCTGAAGCCTAGCTCTGCCACACAGCTTTGTGACCTTGAAGCAATGATGCAACATTTCCGTGTCTCCTGTTACTTATGTGCATTGTGGGGCATTAAATCTGTCTCCTAGGATTTCCTTTTACTTTATTAAAATACAGAATTTACCCATTTAAAGTGTACAAGCCAGTGTTTTCTAGTATAGAGTTGTGCGGCCATCTCTACAATCTTTTTTCTCTTGTTTTCCCCCTCCCTCCCTTGCTTCTTTCCACCCCCAACTCCACACCTTCCTGTCCCCCACAGTCTGGTTTGAGCATCTTTATTACTCCCCAAAGAAATCCTGATCACATAAGTAATCACTCCCCAATCCAGCTCACAGGTTTTTATGAAGATTAAATGAATTAATATATGAAAAACACTCAGAATATTGTCTGGCACCACCTAGTAAGTGCTGGGTAAGTGATTACTGATACTATCATTCATGTTATTATTATCAATATCATTACAGTTATCTTTGTATTCCCAGTCAACACAGTGCCTAGTAATTATTAGGTACATTCTGAATAAACAAAACAGTGAAAGATAGTGGAAGACACCGTTATTTCTTCAACATTCTAACTAATGGTGCGAGAAATGCCCTATATTATGTAGTATGCAGACATAACCCAAGGCACCTCAGGATCTGTGTTAGAGCACAGTATTTTAGTGAAGAAATACATTTTTATATGAGCTTTTATTAATGGCTTTATGTGATGGTGTTGTACTATGCTCCCAAAAAAGTTAGTCTCAAGTCCTGAATGCGGAGAAGTAGACTCGTGGCCTAGGGAGGGCCACAGACTCTGAGCCTCTGTGTGGTTACCTATGAAATGAAAACGGATTCCCTCCATGATTTCTAAATTTACTCTTCTTTCTAACATCCTGCAATATTGCCCACCAATAAATATCATGAGAATTTGTCATTTATACATTGTAACCTAGACACAAAAACATACGATACTCATTTTATGACCTTATTTGTTAGGTTCCAGAGTGTTTTGTGTTCCCAGAGAGAACATAAGCATGGGTCATCTCCATCCTTGGGCTTCTCTCTGCCTATAGGATAAAGTCCAAAGTCCTTGGCAGAACATGTAAGACTCTTGTGGGTCTCTTTTTGCCCAAGGAATGTTCATCCTCAGTTCCCCCTGGGACCTGTGCAATTGATGTTAGTTTGGGGAATTGCCCAAATCACAGTGCCTGCAGGCTATCAGGACTGCTATGCAGGAAGCCCTCTGCTTCCCTGTCCACGACAGGTGAATTCTCTCCTGGGAATTTTCAATTTTGAGTAAAGAGAAGGAATGATTGGAAGTAGTGGAGGTGATGGGTTTCAGACACATAGTGTAGATTGCATCGTGGACTCACATTGAAGATTAAGGCACTCTGAAAAGATCGCCCATTTTCTCCCATTACCTGGATCTTTTAGCTTCCGAGATTTTTTCAGGGACATGCTTATTCAGTGTTTTTTTTTGTTTCTGAATGTTATCCATATCCTTTCAATAAATTGCCTTCTCCTTTTTTCTGCTCTCTTTGACTTAAGTTGGCAAAACTGTTTCTCCTGACTGAACTAAATTGGTAACCAAACAAAACTAGCTTAAATTCTTTCAAGTCCAGTCTGCCAGATCCCATCTTCTTACTTAGGTTATATGTATGTGTATGTATAGTTTAATAATAGTAATAATTCTATGTAAGTTTGTAAGTATTAACCATTATGATTAACATTAACATTCCAGACATTAATGGTAAGGTTATAGAGAAAATATAGTGAAGCTAAAAGATTGAGAAACTATAGGTGAGCCAGATAAATGTATAAAGAGATCAGGATTTATCCACTTAAGACATCATTATTGAATACTGTAGTGTGCAAGGCACTATTCTTTGTCAGTCACCCTTCTTCTGGGTAAGGGGAGACACATAAGCTGTACCTTCAAAGCTATTTGTTTGCTTTAAAATTAAAAAAATAATCTCTATAGTGTTAATGACCATTTACCTATTTCTTCTAAAAATCTAAGGGAGAGAAAAGCCATTTGTCCATTGGAGTCTTTTTCTTAGTTATGGTCCCATTGCAGATTTGTTCTTTAGGTTAGTTCTGTAGGAGTCCTCTCACCTCTCAATTTAGATTCTGAGAGGAGGTTGTACCATCCTTGCTATGCCATATGAGATGAAGCCCATTAAAGGAATCCTTGCATTTGGAGGCTGCACTTAAATGTACTCTCTATGAAGAATACACCTTTTAATTGAAGTCTGGCTCTCTCAACAACTTTCACACAAAACCCAGAGCCTAAGAATTTGGTACTCTTATTCTGATTTAAAAGATAGATGAATGAGGCATAATGAGGTTAAAAACAACAATAACATCATCAACAACAAAAAACACACCTTACAAGGTTATATAGTTAGTAGATAACAGGATTCAAATCTAGACAGAGTCACTGCTAGATCCTCAGTTACCAAAAAAAAAAAAAAAAAGAAATCTCTAAAATTTTTTAGGGATTGCTTACTGGAAGCAGGAAGGTAAATCCAGGTCTTCCAGCGACTGGGGACAGGGGACTGTTTATAACCTCAGTTTACCAGAAAGCCAATGACTGAGCTCAATTCTGACTTTGCAGGGATTTCAAATAGAGACTAGCGTAATGTGGTCTTTTAAGAGAAACTGACATTAATTCAAAGCCTGCTCAGTGCCAGCTCCTGTTCTGAGTCCTCTCATAGATAGCGTGTCACATAATGCTCACAGCAAATCTGTGGGTAAGGGTTCCTAGCCACATTTTACAGATGAAGACTGAGTTTTGGGGAGTGGACACTTGCCTGAGGTCACACTATTAGATGGCTGAGCTGAAACTCAAATCTGGACCCATCTAACTTAAAGTTTATCTCACCCCTGGTGTTACCCCTGTATTTTAGACAGTTCCAATTTTGGTCTGTCTTTCCAACATTGTTAGTGGCAATATGGTAATTGATAGGTATTTAAGGAGCTGAATGTTCCACAGAGAATTTCTTGAGCTTTATTCTTACCACAAAATATTAGTGAAGCAAATGGTAGGAATTCTTGCCAAACTCAAATTGGCATTATTCTCCTTACGTATTTTTCTTGCACATGGCTGATTAACCATTACAATCATTACATTAGTATTGAATAACCAACATATTCTGGTTACAAATGTGGAAAAAATATAAGCAAAAAAATCTGCTAGGCAGTCAGCTCAGTATATCATTCTACAGAGATTTCAGTATGGGTTATTTTGAAAGAAAATGATACTTCCGAAATTCTCAATTAACTTTGGCTTTCTTACTAGAGTACAATTGACCTATTAGTTTAATGTTCGTTATTATTAACACAGTAAGAATGCCTCAATCATATTTCTGTGTTTGTAAGAATAGTGAAGGTAAAGGTTCTGGTTACCAAACACTTTGAATTGATCCAGGAGCCCAATAAATGCTATGGAATGAATGGCAAGGATCCACTTAGCCTGAAATATGAAATTGGCAACGTTTGGGTGCTTCTTCTTTCTTCTTGACCTTCTTCCCCCCTTCCCGCCCCCCACCCCCCTCCCCTTATATGCCTGGTCAGCCCTAGTCACTACTGTTTCTATCTGCTCCAAGCCCTAAGTAAAATAACTTTATCACACTAATACTGGTGACTTACTGAGCTATCTTTTTTGAGAAGTATTTGCAATTTTCAAAGGAGGTTAGATTAAGACAGAATGTACATGGTAGAATTTTACTATCCTCAGGGCCAGGGGCCTCCTAGGCCTGTCAAACCAGTTTGGGAGCAAGTTTGATGATAAGCTCTGTAAGATGGGAGAAGGCTGTGCTCTCTTTTCAGGCATTAGCATGGCATTGTTTTTATTATCTGGGATCCTGCTTTTATCTTTCCTCTGGTCTCATGGCGATTCTGTGCCAAAAGCAGAATCAGAGATCAGAGCACCTGCCACCTGGCTTAGGACCTGTTACTGCACTGCTTGTCTTTCTTTGAGTGCCACGTGTGAGATGGGTTTTTCCCCCTCTCTGTCCCCCTGTGTTCACTTTGTGCATCATCCCTGATTCATGGACACAATCACCACATGGCAGAGAGTTATCAGTGCTGAGAATTATTAATAATCACACAGTATAACCCAAACAGATATCTCATCAGAGCCCAGATGAAAAACCTATATAATTTCCTAACATTCATCTGGAAACTGGGACACGAAGGCCCTTGGGTCAAATTCTGGCCAACACCTGCTTTTGTACACCCAACAGCTAAGAATGGGTTTTACATTTTTAAATAGTTGAAAAAAATAAAAAGAAGAAGAATATTTTGTAATATGTGAAAATTATGTAAAATTGCAGTATCAGCAACCATGAATCAAGTTTCATTGGAACGATTACTCATTGGTTTGCATACCATTTATGGCTGCTTTTATGCAATAAGGGCAAAGCTGAGCAGCTTCGATGAAGACCTGCAAAGTCTGAAATATTGTTCTTGCCCTTTTACAGAAAATGTTTGCTGGGTCCTGATTTAGTCACTCATCTGGCATTAACTAGGAGAGCTGCCTGGAAATCATTGTGAAGCAGCTCCATGCCATTTTCCCTGGTAGGCATTTGTTTTCCCAGGAAGCTCTGCCAGCTTGATTAATTGCATCAGTGGATATTAATACTGGACAATTAAGCTAATATTTGCCTGGGATGCTGAGATGTCTAGGTTGCCTAGTAATGGCTGTGCCCTGCACGGGGAAAATGAAATAGAAGTAGGAGATATAACTCCAAGTTAATATTATTAGTTTTATAATATAATTTTTTCTGCCCTGTATACATTTCAGTAACTGAGTTTAAAAACCATTATGGGTACAGAACAAAGCAAGACAAACAAACGTATTTCCTATCCATGTGGAAAATGTGAACAAAGGAAGGCACAGAGAAAGTAAACAAACTTCCTGACATCACAGAGCTACTAAATGGGAAAACCAGGTATTCCAGCACCTCATTGCATCATGTTGCTCTTGTTAATGAAATTGCCATATGTACAACATCGTGAAGAATACTCATTTCAGACTGAGGCTCTTATAGTTGAACTTATTTCCCTGGAAAAGAAATGTGAGGGCATTTAGCTAATTAAATTAGGTCTAATCTATTCACTTTCTTCATTAGTAGGTAACAGGATCTTGGGGGAAATTTTTCCCCAACCTCTTATACTTGAGTGGATGGGATTATTATTAGATGAAGCTTGAAATTAATACCGATGTACTATGGCCCCTAGATTCTCATCCCTAATCAGTGGATAACAGATACATACATTAATGTTCTATACAGATTTTTTTCCCCCAGAGACAAGACTCTCTTACAATATAGGATGTGCTTAGGTGATTATATACACGTGATCAAGGCCGTCTGGTACATATATTTTTGTTACCAGTGTTTTGACAGTGTGAATTAGAGTTAATGGCTTTTGACACTAGAGTTTTTGCACATTCAGGTTTTTTAAAACTATAATCATACCTCTGAAAGGTGAAGAGTTTCTAGTCTTCTGAATATGCTACCCCAAACAAAGAGGCATGCATTTGTAAAGTTGCATGCTGGGCCACTCCAAAGAAACTGTATTGCCTTAGAGAACAATGCAAAACTTATGACTTTACCTCGTATTTCTTTATATATGGAGGTCCACAGGAAAAAAAGAGGACCAGATGTGTGAAATTAAAGAGAATTAAAGGAGTAAAGCCATACATCCAAAATGTGTGTAAATTTAGTGCCAGCATTTCCTTTAATTGATTTCTGGAATTCAATCTTGACAGTTCTACCATGTTGATGGGATTCTATGCAGTGTGTGAATGAACCTCCGATTAGTTTATTAAAGCAGAATGTACTTATGCTCATCTTAATAGCTAAAATGCTTTCTTCAGTTTGTTCTTTGACTTCTGTATACCTGGTATATCTTTGTTTCTTGCAGAAAATAATTTGTTGTATTGTAACCAGTTTGAAACATAGTGTAGTGAAGTTAGATTATTCTCATAATGGCAGGGCCGGGAGAGGGGAGTGCTTTACGCCTTCTATCTTGGAGACTACCTACTCTTTGGCCAAATGATGTCATGATAGATAACATGTGTTAAGATTCAACACGATATTTCATATCCTGAAGACAGCAGGGCCAACAATATTTCCTGCCTCTGCCCTGACTTCTGTCCCAGGGTAACTGATTTATGCAAATGATAATACAACTATTATGTTGTTTAGTTGTGCCCCTCCCACCCCCACAAAAAAAATGACTAGGAAAAACATTTATAAAGAAATCTTTTACCTCCCTCTCTTCCTCCCTCTATCCCTTCTTTCCTTCCTTCCATGCTTTTTAACTGTTAATAGCTTATATGTTCTTCCTATAAAACGTACACTAATGTTGTTCATTTACTCTTATACTCACCTGAGAGAAACAACAATTAACTTTGAACATAGAGAAAGGTGGCTGAGCAGATTTTTTGCAGCTCTGGTTCATAAAGTCTAGACTGGAAACAGAACAAAAAGGAATACTCCGTAGTATTAATGTGATAGGAGAGACCTGCATCACAGCTGTTCTCACTAAGCTCATTGAAGATATTTTAAATGGAACAAACTGTTTACTTTGAGGAAACTGTAACACATGATGTCTCATGAAATGGGAGGAGAGTTCAAGTCTCCAAAAGTCACACAAGTGAGGAGATTTTTAGATGTGTATGCTTCCCTTGGATGTGATAGCATCATCTTTGGAATACTTTGCATAGTTATGAATGTGGAACTTTTATATTTTAAAGTCTGTTGTTGGTTTAGGTGGCATGTGTGCAAATTTAGTGTGTGTGTGTGTGTGTTGTTTTTCTTTTTAATTTTCTAGCAAGATAAGCTTCCCTGAGGGAAGAAAGAGTCTTAAACAGGCAGAGCTCTCTGAAGATGACACAGAGCATGGATATACATACTCTTTTATTTTTTTTAATTTGGAGTGTACAGCAAGATAGCCTATAAGGAAAATACACTTTTATATGATTTTAAAAATAAGTGTATTATCCTTTTCTAACTCCCGAGGGCATGGTTTATTATTAAAATGGCCCTGTGCTATGCCAGTCTTTCTGTCTGCTTCCACTAAAATAAACAAACAAGGGCATTTCAACATGCAAAGAATAACATGTGAGGAAAGTAAAAACCATTATTAGACAATTCAGGTAATGAACATTTATCATGAAACTCTTCTTTGGAGAGGGGTAGCCCAAGGACAGTTTTCATGTTGATTCTATTTCAAAAACATTTCAAGGTCAGAATACTTTCGTGAGGCAAATTTTCCATAGGAAACAAGAGTTTTGTTTCCTGGTTCACAATGAGAAAAGATTGTCCTTTGAATATGGCAAGGCAGGGCAGGCAACTCCGAATCAGCATGCCTGCTTCAGCAGGAAAGAAACAAGTCATTGGATGAAATGACTTTGTCTTTTGAGGACCAGGTGCATCTGTCTGCAGCACCTATATGCACTTGGTAACCCTTGTGTTGTACAACCTAAGTCCTATGAAGGAACAGTGGTTGCATGACCTTATATGTATGTGCAATAAACAGCCTTAGTCTATTCCTATACAAAAAAACAACAAACAGTGAGCTGGGTTTAATCTATAAATCCCAGAATTTAAATCCTATGGGAATTAGGATGTACTTGGTATGCATCTACATAATACTATACATATACTAGAGACCTGGTGTGTGAAATTCGTGCACTTGGGGGCGGGGGGAGGGTCCCTCAGCCTGGCCTGTGCCCTCTCGTAGTCCGGGAGCCCTTGGGAGATGTCTGTTAGGCCCACTCCCCTGGGCCTAAGCCATCAGTCAGCCATCCTTAGCGCTGTGCTCACCAGCCATGAGCCCAGCTTCTGGCTGAGTGGCACTCCCCCTGTGGGAGCACTGTCCACTGGGGGACAGCTCTTGCATTCAGCGTCTACCTCCTGGTGGTCAGTGTGCATCATAGTGACCGGTCATTACGCCATTCAGTTGATTTGCACATTAGCCTTTTATGCCTACGGGATCGGGCCAAAACCGGCTCTCTGACATCCCCCGAGGGTTTCCAGATTGTGAGAGGGCGCAGGCCAGGCGGAGGGACCCCACTGGTGCATGATCGGGGCTTGGGAGGTGTGCCGTGCCAGCACAGCCAAGGGTTCGGTGAGCCTGAGGCCTCCGGTGAAGGATGAAGAAAAGACAGACAGAGAATAAGCTGGGTCTAGGTGGATCTTCTGTGCGTGACTAAGACCACAGAACAGATCCAGACTGCAAGCTGATGCTTTATTTTATAGTCAGAGGTAAACAAGGTAATTTACAATGTTCTTGTAAGTTTCACTTGTTTTGGCAGCACTTGCTGCACCTCCCAAAGTGCATTAGTTACCCAGGAAAGATCACAAGATCAAGCTTAATTATGCTTAGAGGGCTGTGCCCTCCAAGCTGGGACTTGTTTGCAACTTTGCCAGCAGGTCAGTCTGAGGCTTAATCCTATAATCGCTCCCTATAGGGAGGGACTGTGGGAGGGCTCCAGGGTATGTCCAGCCCATCTCCCTCAATCCCAATAGGCTGGACCCCAGCAGCAAGCTAACCTACCAGTTGGAGTGTCTGTGGTCAGTGCATGTCATAGCGACAGGTTGACTATCTGCCCCCTGGTGGTCAGTGCACATCATAATGAGCAGTTGAGCGGCTTTAGCATATCAGCATATTAAGCTTTGATTGGTTGAATGGACGACCAGTCAACTGGACACTTAGTATATTAGGCTTTTATTATATAGGATGATTGCCTAAATGGGTACTATCAATGTTTCTTTTTAATTAATAAAAATATTTACATATCACCATCACCTCTGGGCCATGTACAAAAGAGTAACAGAGAGGGAAATTACAGTTCTACATAGAGTTATTCCCAGATACAGTATTCAAAGCTTGGCTCCAACGATTGTTCTATTGCTACATTTTCTCCCAAACTCTCAGGCCCAGCAGTCTTAAGCTGTTTAAAGTGGGATATACCACTTAGCCACTTTGAACCTCCATTTTGTTTTCCATAAAACAGAGGTAATAACGTATAATGCACTACATTATTGTCAGATTTTATAAATTAACATATACATAGTTTCTGGCATACATATGAACACAAACATGCAGACACACACACACACACACGCACACACACACACACACACACACACATACACACTGAGAGTTATCTTCAAACCCTGAAGAATTCAAGAAGGAGCTTTGTAACAGGAGGGTGTGTTTATATAACTTTGTAGTGGATGTCAGCTCTGTTAAAGACTTGAATCAAATGAGCTGTGGGTGAACAGGAGAAGGAATCTATGCCACCTTTCCCAATGGACCATTGTCCAGGTTTAAGCCTCGTTCTTTTGTCCCTGGACTATGGGAACAAGAGAGGCAGTATCACCTGCTGTTAGGACTGTGGAAGTAGAAAGATTTGGGTTTGAATTCTAGTTCAGCCACTTCAAACTCCTTAAAGTGGGGCTAATATCATACTTATATTTTAAGGTGGCTGTTAGGAGAGAAGCACAAGTCAATGAATGTAAAACACATAAATGAATATAAAGAGCTTAGCACAGTATCTGACACATTGTAAATTCTCTACGAATATTAGTTATATGTGTTTGAAATGAAAACAGGAATGACTTATAATAAAAGGCACATTAATCTGAATAAACTAAAACTGAAAATTGAAAACTGTTGAAGAGGGTGGAAGCAATTGAGTATGTATTGTTCCAGGGCTGTGACTTGTCATTTGGAAGATGTGACCTGATAGGACATTGTTGGTGGCATCCCAGATCAACATAGCCCAAGAAATGCATAGAAAATGTAATGTGATGAACCTGTTGTTGAGCTAAAATCCCTAAGTTAAGTGTAGAGTCTCCAAGAGTTAAGCTGGTAACTACCACGAGATAGTGCTGTTGCCATAGTCTCCTTGAGAGACGCAAGGAGGAAAAGAATCTCTCCTAATTATGAGAATATCAAGACCTTCTTTGCTAATGCTATCAACATAGTTTTTCCTGAAGAGAAATTCTAGTAAATAGATGGCTATCGGTGAGTAAAAGTGTTGAGTGTGTGTGTGTGTGTATGTGTTTGCGTGTGTTGCGTGCACAAGCCCACATTTGCTATTGCAGGAGTGGCTCAAATAGGGATCAATGAGTGTATTGACCCCACAAAATTTAAGAACAACAAATAGTGGAATCTGATTATGGAAACTAGAAAGAGTATCACATTCCACGATTCACTGGGTTTTGAGAATTCAGCATTAAAATGGTGTGTATTCCCTTCTCCTCCATGCCAAAATCTCTTCATTTTTATCTGCATCTAAATGTCTGAGTTTTCCCTTTCTTCTCTCAAGTTTCAGAAGAAGAGGTGCCTCTTGGCTGTGCAGAGGTGTGCTCTCCAGGTCAGTCTTCCCACCCCATCAAGGTCAGGACCGTGTACTTTTATTGTTTCCTCCTTCATCTGTATTTTCAACCTCTCTTGGTTTTCTGACTGTGATATTGTAACTTGTATTCATGCTTAAGCATCTCATAAATATTTTTTTAATTTCCTGTGTTCTTTTTACCTATTTACCTTCTCTTCCCCACTACATTCATCCAAAAATTGTGTGCTTATCTCAATGACTTCAACTACCAGTCACTTATTATTATTTTTTAAATTCTCACCTGAGGACATGTTTTTTAACATATATATAATTGATTTCAGAGAGGAAGGGAGACGGAGAGGAAGAGATAGAAACATCAATGATGAGAAAGAATCATTGATTGGCTGCCTCCTGCATGTCCCGTACTGGGAATTTAGCCCGACTCCTCTGGCATGTGCCCTTGACTGGAATAGAACCCTGGGACATTTCAGTCTGAAGGTTGATGCTCTATCCACTGAGCCAAACCAGCTAGGGCCTGATGATATGTTTCTATTGATTTTTAATGAGAGAGAGAAACATTTATGTGAAAGAGAAACATTGATCAGTTGCCTCCTGTACGCACCCCAACCAGGAACTGGACCTACAACTTAAGCATGTGCCCTTATCGGGATTTGAAACTGCAACTTTTTGGTGTATGGGATAGTGCTCCAACCAACTGAACCACCTGGCCAAGGCTGACATTCATTTTTTAAAATTTTACTTTACATATTTATCAAAATGTAAATTTGATAGAAATTTTAGTTAAAAGAGTCAAATAGTTCTCTAAGGCATTGCCACTCTTGCAGCCCAGAAGCAATACACTTATTTCCTTTATCTTTGTATTCTTTGTATCTCCATATAAGATATTACTTCTTCATTTTTCCATTGTAGGCAGTATCACTGACCACGTCTATGAAAGATGCGGATTTCTCTCTTACTAACAATATTCTTCATACATATACTTCCAAGAACTCCCTTTCTTTTACAGTTATACATTAATTCTGGTGTCATATGACTATGACTGTTAATCATCATTTACAGGTGAATCACATGATTACATTTTCTTTCCTTCTGCACCTTTTTTTATATTCCCTCGAGTGAGCAATATATCTTTTCCTCATTTGCTTAGTGTTTTCAATGCACTTATTTAGCCCCTCCTCAATTGTCTAAACCTGCTCTCACTGTGTTCAAACACATCAGGGATTCTATCAAATTCACCTTTTGCAGGCTTCTTTCTTCTAACTGGTTCCAGTTTGGGTGGTTGTTATCCACACCTGGCACACAGCTGTCCTGGAATCTCTCTTCATCTCTTAGGATTTCCTCTGCCTCACTCTTGAGGGGATTTCCTGTTTCTACACCCTCATTTTGGTAGAATACTCTCAGTAATTTCCGGAGGAAGAGTGCATGGGGGATGTGTATAAATATTTTGTGTTCCTGAATGTCTAAAAATGTGTGCAGTCTATCATCACACTCAACTGGTAGTGTAGCTGTGTTTTGAGTCTCGAATTCTGAGTTGGAAATCACTTGCCCTTAGAATTTTAAAGCCATTCTGCCATTTTCCCAGTGTCGTTAAGAAATCCAAAGCCTTTCTAATTTCTGATCTCTCTTAGGTGACTTAATTTTGCTTAAAATTTTTATTTCATTTTATGTTTCTCTCTAGTAATTTTCTAGGAACATATATCTGTTCAGTGTTCTGAAATTTCTCAAGATGTGTCTTGATGTGAATACATTTTTATCTGTTGTATTTTTTCGGGGCACTTTATGGATGCTTTCAATGTAGGGCATATTCTTCAAGTTGTTAGTTGATGATTTCCTTTCTTCTGTTTTCTCTATTCTTTTTTTTCTGAAACTTCTATTATTTGAATGGTTGAACTTCTTTGATCAATTCTCCAATTTTCTTTCTCTATTATCTATTTATTTTTTATCTGTGTTATAGATTTCCTGGATATCTTTTAATCCTCCTTCTAAGTTTTTTATTTCTGCAAACATATTTTTATTTTTATAAGAGTTCTTATTTTTTATTGTTCTCTTTATTTATAAATTCTGTTCATATTTAAAGGGTAATACATTTAGTACCCTTTAAATATGTACAACCCAAAATACATGTTGGTTTTTGAGGTTCGCACCTTCCTGCATGGTTGATTATTTTCTGTTTTTTGTTATGTTTTGTTTTCTGTTTTTCATGTTAGAGGTTTTCTTTGGTTGTCTGGGAGCCTTGACTGTGCTCATGTTTAAGGTAGTTGTGCTACAAAGCTGATGGGAAGTTCTGAAAGGGTTGAGTGCATTCTGCATTATGCACAGTAGATTCTCTAGGGAACCCTGATGTCAGTATTTTTTATGTCTTTTCCCTTAGGCTGGCCAGAGTCTCTGGAGAAGACACTTTCGTTCTCCTGCCTGGAAGGTGTAACCCTGACGCCAGTTTTCTAGAGGCAGAGTTAGGGAAGAGGGCTGAAGGTTCCAATATCCGGTATTACATCTTCCTTTATCCTCTTGAATTCAGCATGGCACACCTCCAGTGACTATTGGTGTCTTCTAGTACAAGATTTTTTTTTTTCACATTGTAGGGTGTAAATTTCCAGTATTCCATAAAGCAGTGAAGCCTATTTGCTGGACATTGAAGGCCATCTTGGAATCTGACTGCTTTTTCATACAAACACTCAAACAGTCCTCTTTGTAATCCTGTCTTCACTCAGACTTCCAGCTGCATTGAAATCTGATGCCACCACTTCCAGATTACTTGAGTGGGGATATGGGGTGGGGGTTGCTCGGCTTCTTAGCTTTCTTCACTGTTGGTTTAAGATTCCTCTTTCCTGACTTTGTTAAATTATCTTCCACTCATCCACCAGTTTTCTCACTTCCAAAATGTTTCTGTTATCTCCTTGACTGTTTGCTTCGTCTTTGTAGGTTTTAATGGCTTTAAAAATCTCTTCACTGCTACCTTGGTGGATTCAGAAGAGAGCCAGGGTAAATGCATGTTTCCAACCTGCTATCTTTATCCAGGTATTCCTACTCAGTTTTTAAGAAACTTTTCCAACCATGCTGCCATATTACTGAAACTGCTTCAACAAGGGAACTGATGAGTCTGGCCTTAGTAGGACTTGTCTTATCTGGGGCATTTGAAATTAACCATTTCTATGGCCCTTAAAACCATTCCCCTCTCTAGGATTTGCAACTCTCTTCTTCTTTTTTTAAAAAAATAATTCTTTATTGTTGAAAGTATTACATATTTCCCCCCATTGACCCCCTCCAGCCCACCCCATCCCATCCACCCCTGCCTCAGGCCTTCAGCACCCTATTGTCTATATACATGGGTTATGCATTTATGCATACAAGGTCTTTGGTTGATTACCTCGCACCCACCACCCACCCACCTTCCTCTGCCTTCCCTCTGAGATTCTGCACTCTGTTCCATGCTTCCATGTCTCTGGATCCACTCCATTCATCTGTTTATATTGTTACTTAGATTCCACATATGAGTGCAATCATGTGATACTGACTGACTTACTTCACTTAGCACGATACTCTCCAGGTCCCTCCATGCTGTCTCAAAGGGTAAGGCAACTCTCTTATTCTTGAATCCCTACTTCTCTTCCTTCCCAGTCCTTTCATAGGGTTCTCTTTTTTGGTCCACAGTTTTAGTGCTGTTGTGCCCCAACTTTCTTTCTTCTGTCTTTACTATTTTGACTTTTCTGCCTACCCAGGATCATTGCATTATTTCATGGTTTTAACTACCTCCTTGCTATGAGAGAATCATGAATCTCTATCACTGTTTAGAATTTTCTCCTGAGCTCTAGTCCTTGGTATCCAACTTTCTTCTAGATGTTTTGACCTCAACTTCAGCATGCTTATAACTAAGCTCATCTTTCCTATGCATTGGTTTCTTCTAACTTTTTTTCTACTTCAATGAATAACATCTCCTAGTAACTTAAAATAGGAATTTTGTTACAAGTCACATTAAATAAGTAATATTAAAATTACTGGACTCTGACAGCTCTATTCTGAGTTCTACGTTCTTCACATTGTGTATGTGTGTGCACACACATGCTCCCTATTCCTATAGTTTTTAAATGATTATCCCAGTCTCTAATCCATCCTTCATAGTGCCATCAGAAAAATAACAGCATAGTTTTTTCTAAAAAGGAAAATAGTTCATGACTTTCCCCAGATCTTAACTGTCAGTTATCTGTTTACTATAGATAAAGGTAAACATTTAGACTATGAAGATCTTCATGATCTGGCCGTTCCTTAGCAATACAGTTCTTGGTGCGTTGGCTTATGTGGCTCTCTTTCTTTTTTTACTTTTATTGATTTTTAGAGAGATTGAGGAAGGGAGGATTAGAGAGATAGACACACCAATGAGAGAGAATCAAAGATTGGCTGCCTCCTGCACACACCTCTACTGGGGATTAAACTTGTATGTGCCCTGATCGAGAATCAAATTGGCAATTTCTTGGTTCCTGGGTCGATGTTCAACTGTTGAGCTCACTGACCAGGCTCTCTTTCTTTTTGGGAAGCCCATGTCCCAACCTACAAATGTACCTCATTCATCTTTCAAAATTCAATTCAGTTGTCTCCTTCTCCAGTTTTCCATGTGCACCACTCACCCAAGGTAGAGGTAAATGTCTTATCCTTGTGAAATGTATAGTATAGAAATTGGAGTACAGGCTCTGAAATTATTCTTAATCCTATATTCTGGCTCTAACAGTTATGGCCTGTGAGATCTTAGATACATTTCTTTAATTCCTCTGTGCTCCAGTTTTTTCATCTGTAAAACAGGGTTAGAAATTGTACCTACCACATGGGCTATGAGCTTTAAAGAAAACAATCATGTAAATGCATTAGAACAATTCCAGACATATAAGTACTTACTGAGGGTTACTTATTATATCTGTTCTAAATAAAATTTTATTATAATTCCTCTGGTACTTTTTGTACTCATTTGCTTGCACATAATTCTCTCCCTGTGGTATTTTAAGCTTTTTGATGACAAGGACTGTGTATGATTCACCTCTAAGTGCCCAGAGAATATCATTCAGTCTGGCATACCAAAATATTTCAATATATATTTGTGGCTGAATGAATATGGGCCTAAGAGTGGAAAGCATATGTGCCATTTTTACTCTAGAGAAAAATTTATGCTTCAATGGAAAACTCTGTTTTGGTTATGGCATTCCCTTCTGGGTTACTCAATTCTGATTTTATGGAGGTGCTAGACCTTTAACTGGCTTTGAGCTATTTTCTAATTCTGCAAATTGTAGATAATTGATAGCAATAAATAATAATTTTTGTTTTGGGTATGCAAATAAATTCAGCATTGTAGAGATTCTATTGATTCCTTTCCCTCACTATAAAAGTAGCTAAATGTTGCTTCCATTTGTACATTCATTTCAATATTCTTGACCTACAAATTGTCTTTGGAGTCTTCTTTAAAGTTCTTGTAAAGTCCTTCATTAATGTTAAGTTAAATGAAACCTTTAACACATGTTCATTTGATATTTTTATGAGCATCGTGACTTTATATGTATTTTTAAAAATTCTTTAACAGTGCCTAACACTTGTCTAATGATGATCATGTATTTTTAAAAATATTTCATGAGATGGTCTGAATAGGACACACTGTAGAGATGGCCTGAAACCATCCTTCCTAGAAGATATCAAGATTATCATTCAAGATTATTAAAACACATTAGTCATTTGAGGCCAACTTTGAAGCTTAATGGGAGGCCTGACTTCAGGATCTCTGTGCTAAAATTTGCACAACTCTTTTAACAACTTATCTCATCTTCCCATGAGGCAGAGAACAAAGACAATTTTTTTAAAGCACGTGGAGAATCATATGGGGCCCTTATGGGGCTCTGGGCATATGGAATCAGATATGTGGGAATAGTCTTGAGGATTATAAAAAGGAAGATTTGGCAGAATAATAAAGGAAGGAAAATTACACCTTGAACACCCTTTCAATCTTTATCAAATTATAACTATTACAAAGATCATTTAACCACAAAGGAGTCCACCTTAATTGGATCCACTAACTTCTGGAAAATGACAAAACATAAATGATGAAAAACTACTAAAGGAAAGCAGGTCAGGTTAGGACTGGCCAAACAGAAAAGTGTAATTTGGACTAACTGAAGAAAATAACCAGTCTGTGTTAGTGGCATACCTTATTTATGGCAAACTTTGACAAGAAATGAAAGTTTATGAAGGTCAAGAGTTACAGAGTAAGATCTTAACTTGCCTTGCTTTAATGAGAAAGTCATTTGTAATCAACACATTAAGTGTATGCAAATGTATGTGGTTAAATCTGCTCAGAAACAACAGTTTTCCTTAATTAAATTAAGCCTCTGCTCCTTATATTTTGATTACATTATTTGTTTGCTTCACAGAACAAATATAAAATCTTTAATTATCAGCATAATTAGTGAGATTTTGTCATAATACAGAAATGAAGATGAAGTACCAATCAAGGAAAAATGGGAAAAAGGATGCTGAATTTCTCATGAGATTTTCTCTGTGTTTTATAAAAGTTTCTATTTTCCTCCTGTTTAAAGATATAACTATTGATGCTTATTATTTGAATGAATGTTAGGTTTCAAAGATTTCTCAGTCATCAGTAGGCTTATATAGGTTGGCTAACAACTGTATAAGGTCAAGGGCCCTGGCAATAAGAATGGTTATTTGTTGAGAATTTACAAAGGGCCAGTCTTGTACCAAGCACCTTATATATAAGCTCTCGTAAGAACACTCTCCTTGTAAATTCAGTAAAACACCTTTTCCTTCCCTCACACTCTTTTATGGCTGGCTTTTTAGTTTTCATTACTGACATTCTTAAACACCTTGTCTTTTTCCTTCATGGCACTCATCATACTTTGTAAGGACAAACTGATTTGTTGCTTTTTTTGCTTTGCATCTATATCCTGCTAGACTGTAAACTCTACTAGGGCACTGACCATACTTGGTCTATTGACTATAATATGCCAGGAATCTAACACTTTATAGGCACTTAAAAATATTTGTGGGATAGACAAAAGAACAAAGTGCTGTAAGCTAGTAAAAAGCAGATTCTTCCTGTCAGACTCAGAATGCTGAAGACAAAGCCCATGTTTTGGCCAAGAGTATCTGGCTTGCAACTCCTCCTCTTTGGAGAGCTCATGATCTCTCTCTTTCTGCTCTCTTACCTCACAGTCTCTCTGATGGAGCCTTCTTGTCTTCCCTGCAAGCTGAGCTGCTTGGTACGTTACCATTTCTGGGAAAAAGTTGTGAAGCTCTCATTCTTGAAAACGCTGTGTTTTTCTGATGTCCATGGACACTGTTTCCAGCCTGCTGTCTGTTAGCATAATTGGAACCTGCCCTCCTCTTGGGAGGGCTGGGTTGTGCAAGGTGACTTCATGATGGGCAATGCTAACATGAAAGCACTCAAAAGATGTCAAATAGTTAGGCAAGTTGGGGAAGGATTTTAGTTAAGAGATAAAAGAAATTTAAAAAAAGGATGCTGACACGTTAGAATGCAGTTTTTGGTTTTGCTACTTTCACATTAGGTTAAAATATTGCAGCAGGTTTAATAAAAGGAAGCACTGTTTTTTGTGCCAAAACAACCAGAAAATCTCTGCTTATAGTGACGATGAGAAAAAGTTGGGGAACAGTTGTTACACTGACAAAAAAACAAATAAAATGACTGTTTTTCAAAATCATGCCTCTCTTCTCTCTAGAAATTCCTTATGAAAAAAGGGAATCACAACATTTATTTACTCTTCTTTTCGCTCAATATTTGCTAGACACCATTTATGGTATGAGAGACATAAAGTTGAAGAAATATAGGCCCGGGTTACGTGCATGCTAGTAGAAAGAAAATACAAATAGACAAATAACTGCAATAGAAAATGCTTAAATTGAGTTATGGAATAAAAAGTGCTTCAAGAGATTAGAAAAAAGATATCTATTTTAAAAATATCTCATGTGTTGGCAAAGATGTGGAGCAAAGGAATCCTTGTGCACTATTGGTGGGATTGCAGATTGGTGCAGGCACTATGGAAAGCAGTATGGAGTTCCATTAAAAATGGAACTGCCTTATGACCCAGCAATTCCACTTCTGGGAACATATCCAAAGAAACATGAAACACTAATTTGAAAGAATATATGAACTGCTGTTATAATAATGTTATGGTCATAAGGAAACCCCTCTAATGTATGAAATAATTATTGTGTGAAATGTTTGCTGTGTGAAAACCCCAATACTCAATGTAACTTCCAAATTGATGAACACCCCACTATCTTGATGTGAACATCCTAAGCCCTTAAAGTATAAACACCCTGCTCCTAGCAGAAGGCACACCGTCTGGCTCACACTGATAAGGACACAAGTTGTTAACTACTGGCTACAGAAGCATCGGACCTTCTTCAGTCAACATCTGCTGCCTGATAGAGGAGGACTCCACGTCGCTCCCCGAGACGAGCCCCTGACTGACTGCTCTGCTGTGTGAGCCTGAACCAGCTGCGGCCACCTGTCTGTCTCTGTCTTCGTCGTCCGTCCTTCAGTGTGCATCGCTGGGTGGCCTTTGCTGGAGCCTAGGACCCACTAGGAATATGTAAATAAACCCTGTGTGATTGCATACTAATTCTGTCTTGTGTGCTCATGTGTTCTGGTTTGGCTCAGCTGTCTAGACATTGAAGTACCAGGGGATAGGCCATTATTGCTGACTCCTGGTCACCTGCGTTTGTCCCACTAAGTCTAGACAGATAATTAATTAATTGGGGCATATTTGGGACTGCAGTGTTCATTGCAGTGTTATTTACAATAGTCTAGATTTGGAAGCAGCCAAAGTGCTCATCAGTAGATGAGTGGATAAAAGAGATGTGGTATATTTACACAATGGAATACTACTAGGTAGTAAAAAAGGAAGTCCTACTTTTTGCAGCAGGATGGATGGACCCTGGAGAGTTTATGCTAAGTTAAACCAGTCAAAGAAAGACAAATACCATATGATTTCACTGATAAGTGGAATCTAATGAACAAAATAAGCATAGATACAGAGAAGAGAGTGACAGCTGTTAGAAGGAAGGGGAATTGGAGGGCTGGGTGAAAAAAGTGAAGCGATTAAGCAAAAAACAAACAAATAGCAAAACAACAACTCACAGGCACAGACAACAGTGTGGTGATTGCCAGAGGGAAAAGGGGTGGGGAAAGGTAGAAGAAGGTTAATGGTGGATAAATGGTGATGGAAGGAGAAATAGCTTGGGGTGGTGAACACAAAATACATATATGGATAATGTATTATAAAATTATACATCTGAAACCTATAAAATTTTATTAACCAATATCACCCCAATAAATTTAATAAATAAATTTTAAAAAGCCAGAAATTCAAAGGCAAAAAGTAGAGGGAAATTCAACCAGGCAAGTAAGTTTGTAAAAATTACTTTTTATAAGCAATAAATCATTTCTATACCCAATTATTCTAAGCAAAAAATATTTCTAAATCTCATATGAGAGGTATCATTTGAATTAAGAATCAAACAGATCTGATTGTATCAATGAAATTGTTGATATGAGGAGAACATTTGAGATAGGGAGAATAGAAGGAATAAAAAAGAACAGGTTGTAAAATCAGGAAAAAGGCAAAAAGTCCAAATTGGTTGTCATGATGGCACTAATTAGGAAGTTTTAGGAATGAAGATTAGAAAGGAACATTGGGAGACTGGTGTTGAGGGGCCTTGAATGCTCTTGTAAGGAATTTATATTTTGTTTAAGAAACAGGAATAATTGATTAAGTCATTGGCCATTGATGACACACTCAATCTCTATCCCCTCTTTCCTCCTGGAGGTCAAGGGGTGGAGTTGAATGTTTCATGCGAGCCTTGGTCTTTCTGGCAACCAGCCATCCTCATGAAGCTATTTAGGGCCCCCTTCCCCACCACAGTCATCACATTAGCATACAAAGACACTTGTTATCCCTCTGGAAACTGGAAGGGTTTTAGGAGACAAACACCAAATATATATTTCTTATTATGCTATAGCTATATACTGTATGATTCTAATTCTGGAATTTTGAAGAAGGCAAAACTATATGGAGAGAATATGAAGATAAGTGGTTGTCAAGAGTTGGAGGAGAAGGAAAGAGAGGGATGAGTTGGTGGAACACAGATTTTAGGGCACTGAAATGATTTTTTTATGATACTGTGATGATGGACATATCCTTATACTAGTATATTTGTCAATACCTATAGAATGTACAACACACAGAGTGAACTCTAATGTAAACTATGGTCTTTAGTTATTAATGTAGTAATATTAACACATCAATTGTAACAAATGTACCGTAGTAAAGCAAAATGCTAACAATAGGGGAAAGTGTGACAGGGTCAGGGGAAGGGAGTATTTGGGAACTCTGTACTTTCTGCTCAGTACTTCTATAAACCTACAACTGCTCTAAAATGAAGTCTATTATTTAAAAAAACAACAAAGTAAATATAGGAGATAATGGTTGTTTGGGGCAACAGATAGCTTAATTTGACAGTCTTGAGTTTGAAGTCCTGAGATATATAAAGACATCAGTATGGTACATAAAGGAATTACACAGTCAGGGGGAAAAAGTGACCCAGGTAGGACGGCCAACAAAATGCTGGGTAAAAGAGCAACAAATTGAGAACAGTGATTTATCCTGGTTTTGGGAAGAGAGAGATCCCCCGCCTCCTGACACCACATCAGGAACACTGCCTGTATCTGACTGATGTACCCGGTGAAAGCCATACTAGATCTGGGGCTTGAACCCTAAATGTCCTCAAGCGAACTAACGCTCTCCCTTTGCCGTCATCATTAGCTTCCAACTCTGGCAGAACCCACTTTGTTTTTCTGCTGGAGAATATTCTAACGTACCAAATTGGCCCCTATATTTTGAGAAAAAGTTTAAAATGGAAACATACTCCCTGTTCTAGAATGGGTGCTCATAGAACTTTGTTTTCTTATGTATATCTGCCTGCCTGCATCTTATTCTTAGATAATTATGCTCATTTTCCTTATCCAGAAAAATTTCCTAAATGTTTTATTGGGCCCTGGTCCTTGACTTCCTCTTTATATATTTAGGCTCTGTCTCTACTCAGGCAACACAGTGCTCACACCTCGCTGCTTCCCCTCTGAGAGGAACCAAAGCAGATCTAAAGCATCATCACCAGCCTAATGCTGAGACCTGTCCAGTTATCTGTTTCCTCAGCTCTAGAATGAAACTCCAGATTTTTAAATTTTTAATTTTCTAAATAGCTAATATATTTGTATCATCCAAGGATAAAAAAGAAATAAAAAGTATACCATAAGAAGTCTTGCCTCCACCTTGCCCCCTCCATTCCTTAATTTCCTTGTTTACTTATGTATTTTATAATTATGTGTACATTTGTGTAAGTTGCCTAAGATTCTTTCTGGGATATGGCATGATAAAGCTATTAAAATTTTTGCCATATATTTTCCCATCTAATACTTTTAATATTTGGTTGGATTTACTAATGCAATAAAGCAGGTGTTTTATATTTATTTATTTATTTATTTATTTTTATTGATTTCAGAGAGGAAGGGAGAGAGCGAGAGAGATAGAAACATCAATGATATGAAACATTGATCAGCCGGCTCCTGCACGCCCCCTACTGGGGATCGAGCCTGCAACCCTGGCATGTACCCTTGTCTGGGAGCCTTCAGTTTGCAGGCCGACATTCTATCCAATGAGCCAAACCAGCCTCTCAATTCCAATAATTACAGGCTGTTGTTGTTCCTTGTGATTAAGCCCCTACCCCAGTGGTCAGCAAACTCATTAGTCAACAGAGCGGCAAACAGTGGCTCGTGAGCCGCAGTTTGCCGACCACGAGGGCAAGGCAAGTGTTTTAAAAGTGAGAGTCAAAGGAATGAGTTGCTAGGGAAATGAGATCATAAACTTACATCATTCATTTTTGGATTGGTGGGGGCAACTGGACTTTCAAGGGTCTTCTGACTCAGTGGTCAGCAAGTGAGGTTGTAGCATGAGAACAATAAGTAGTTTCGGTTCACATGGTCAGCAGATAGAGTGGGAGATGTGTAATGCTTTTTAATATCTATTGTGGAAGGTACAATTTCTAGTTACTGAAGCATTTTAGAGAGATTTACCTAAGAGCCTATAGGATGTTATTATCCAAGAAACCCTTGAGGATTCTAATATCATAATTTTGTGATCTAATATCTAAACCCTGCTGCAATTTGGTCTCTGACCCTGCTGGAGTGACTAGACCATTTTGCAGTTTAAACTGAATCTATCTACCTAAAGAACTGCATTCCCTGCATTATTCATTTCACCACATAACTTGTCTTACCAGATTTCATGGGAAACTGAGGCATCAGTCTCTGACATTCGTAACCCTCTTCCCCTGCTGACTACTAGATTAATAATGCAGATTTTTTCAATAGGTGGAGTTACACATATGTTGATATATATGCGATTTGATATGTATGCTATTTTGTTGTATTGACAGCACTTTGGTGATGGTGTTCTACACACCCATTCTGTGGATAATTGATTTATATAAGCTGTGTATATACACACACACACACCCCACCCACCCTCTGTCTACATAGACCCTGTTTCTGGCAAACAGCCTCCTGAACCCTGACTGTTTGTGTGCATAGTTGTAAAAACACAGATTTTTCTGGATTTTGGTTTTCTTTTTCCGTTTTCCTCCCCTGTTTTGGCTTGTTCTTCTTAGTTTGCATTTAACCTGCGAGGTGGATGTCTGCAGAGCTCTCGGTGTCCTATGTGCTCACGGGTGGAGGGAGGAGTGGGCAGCCCGGTCCCCCTCCCAGCTCTGTTGCACTGCAGTCCCTCAGCATTTTTTTTCTCGGTTTCTTGGAAAAACAAACAAACACAAGAAAACTGGCTTGCTGTGGACCAGTCAGGGGCCACCAAGGACCCAGCTCTCAGTAATAGGACACATTTCTGGGGCCACTCCGGTTGATAGTGTTTCCTGTCACCAATGGCTTGCTTGGCTGGATTAGTCCTTGTCTTGACCTTTTTTGAGAAATGCCAGCTGATTTCCACGTCTCTTCAACCTGGAGTGGGTGGTGGTTCTGCCTGGAGTCGGGGGGCACAAGCCTGGGTCCAGGACACTTGTCCTAGGGGGCCTTGGTGCTCCCCCCACCCCAAGGGCAGTTTGTGGGAGCCCAATGCTCCAGCAAGCACCCTGGGAATGGTCTGGAACAGCAAAGCCCTCTCAGGTCCATGACTGCACAGCCAAGGCTTCAACAGTTGGAAGGAGGCGGAAACCAGCTCCTCTTGACAGAGATGACCACGTGGCTCACCTGGTCCTGTCAGCATTCTGAAGTCTTGTGTGGGCCCCCATTGTGCATCAAGTGAGACCTAGATAGAAAATGACTTGTCCAAGGTTGCACAACATGGAAAGTGTTGATTGGGACCAGCACCCAGAATCTTGTCACCTTGAAGCTTCATGTTCTCCCATGCTGCCCCAGGAGACATCCAGTGGGGTGTGGGCAGCACCACTTCGCACTGTACAATTCAGTTCCCTAGGGCGTCCTGCTCACTTCCCCAGCCTTCTGGGTTCATGCCTTCAGTAAGCATTTTCATGCCCTGCTTACTGTGACGGTGGATGACAATTCCTGCGCTGCCATTCTTGCTGTGGGTAACTCCCTGTGGTATCTGATCTCGCTTTCGCTTCTCAATGCTGCAGTTTGGTTTCCTGTTACAAACAGGAAAGCTGTCCGAGGTTCCCATCCCACCACTCTTCTGATTTATTCCTCCCCTCACTGTAGCCCCTTCTCACCCCACAACAAAGTACCACAGAAGGTTCCCTTTGTATAGAATATTTATTTTGAGGCTCTATTTTAATAGTATTTATTTTAGAAAGTCTATTATTGTAAGAGTTCTCCTGTTTCTGAAGAAAAAACAAGTTAAAACTGAATGTACTGATTTAGAAAATATATATATATTGTTAAATATACGAAAATATAAACTTCATATGTCAAATTTTCTGAAGGTGTTTAACATCATAGATATTTTTACACATAAAAATGTCAAATTTCGTGCCCCAAAAAAGAGCATTTGTGGGAAGTTTTAATTCATTATTTTGAAGAAAAAGTTATTGTATACTTTGGGAAGCTTATGGTGAACATGCTCCATCTCAAGATACTTGTGAACGCTGATTTAAATGCTTTAAAAGTGATTATTTCAATGTGAAAGACAAAGAACGTCCAGGTCAACCACAAAAGTTTGAAGACCAACAATCACAAGCATTATTGGATGAAATGCATGTCAAACTCGAAAACAACTTGCAGAAAGATTAAACGTTGCTCAGCAAACAATTTATGATCATTTATAAGCAATGGGAAATATTTTAAAGGAAGGAAAATGGGTGTCACATCAACTGAACGAAAGACAAATGGAAAACCGAAAAGTCATCAGTAAAATGTTGTTTCAACTACACAAAAGGAAGTCTTTTTTGCATTGAATTGTGACTAGTGATGAAAAGTGGATTTATTTTGAGAATCCCAAATGCACAAAATTATGGGTTGATCCAGGCCAACCACCAACATCGACTGTAAGGCCAAATTGATTTGGAAAGAAGACAATGCTCTGCATCTGGTGGGATCAGGAAGGTGTGTATTAGGAGCTTCTAAAACCAGGTGAAACCATTAATACTGATTGCTACCAACAACAAATAATCAATTTGAACCACGATTTGATCGTGAAATGACCAGAATGGGCCAGAAGACACGGCAAAGTAATTTTGCTTCATGATAACGCACCATCACACACTTCAAAACCAGTTAAAGACACGTTAAAAGATCTTGCCTGGGAAGTGTTAACCCAACCACCGTATTCACTAGACCTTGCTCCTTCAGATTACCACTTGTTCTGAACGATGACACTCGCACTTTCTGAGCAGCACTTCAAAACGTACGAAGAAGTGGAAAATTGAGTCTCTGAATGGTTTGCCTCAAAACAAGAAAAGTTTTATTGGGACAGTATCCACAAATTATCTGAAAGATGGGGAAATGTGTAGCTAGCGATGAACATTACTTTGAATAAAGCACTTTTTTGATATTTCTCTTGAAATTATCGTGTTTTCTTTGATTACAAAATCTGCCATTATTAACTGGTACACCTAGAATGTTTTATGACTCCAACTGTTGGTCATATCCCCTGACTATCTGCTGACCATGAGTGAACTGAACAATCCACTGTTCTCAACTTATAACTTTGTTTGCTGACCACTGAGCCAGAAGACCCTTGAAAGCCCAGTTACCCTTACCAAACCGAAAATGAATGATAAGTTTATGGTCTTATTTCCCTAGCAACTCATTCCTTTGACTCTTGCTTTGAAAACACTTGCCTTATTCTCCCCATTTTAGAGCATTTCCTTGGTTCATGCCGAAGACTATGTTCTCTGATTTGCAAATCAGATCAGAATAAAATTACCTTTAATTCCTCAAAAGGAGTTGTGGAATTTTCATTTACACCCTACATTTCTATTTTTTCCTGTTTTAAATGACCACTTTCTAAGCTGTAATCTGCATTTATGCTTTCCTATAGGTTTTCATAGATTCAATGAACAGTTTAATTCTAGATGATACAACCTCATAATCTTAACTGTACAAATGGTCAGAAACCCTTCCATTTAATTAATATGGGGTCAAATTTCCAGATCCTTCTGAAATTTCCAGTAGAACTATATGTTATCGCAGCTTCCATATACTGAGTGCTTCCCTTTCCTGTGACACTTAAAATAATTGCCTAAAGTAAGTGATTTTACTTTCATGTTTTTCATTTCTTCTTCAGCACTTTCCATTTGGACTCTCTTCTCACCATGTGACTACGACTGGTCTCTCTTTGATAGCAGTAATCTTCATACACCAGTGGTGACTGAGAGTTCTCAGCTCACTAGACCTCTCAATAGCACTAGGTAGCTGTCCCACTCTCTTCTCTTCTTAAGACACTTTTTTTCCCCTTGATTCATGGACACTACTTTGCTAGTTTTCCTCTTAACTCACTTTTAACTGCTTTTCAGTCCCATCTACTTACTCCACCGTTAAGCCTTAAATATTGACATGCTGCAGGAACTGGGTCCGGGTTCTGATATTAACTGTGCATGCCTTCTCTTTAGGTAACCTTACAGAGTACTTTGGTGTTAAACATCTATGTAGCAAGGATGCCCAGATTTATATATCAATTCCAGATTTATATATTCAACTGTTCACCTAACATCTCCACTTGAGTGTCTGATAGGTGATCTCAAATTGTAAGAACTCCTCCTCCCTCGGTTTTCTGCATCTTGATAGCATCACTGTCTACCAAGTTGTTCATTCTGCCATCTGGGTGGCTTCCATGTTCCTCTATTTCTCCCATCCCCAATGTTGATTTCTCTTCTAAAGCTGACTTGAATCCAGTCACTTCACTTACTCTGCACAACTATCACCTTAGACCAACTGCCATCATTTGCTGCTTAAGTGACTTCATTATGTCACTTTAATTGCTTAAGACCTTCTGTATTAATTTATTAGGTCCATCATACGAAAGTGCCACAGACTGGGTGACTTCTACAGCAGAAATTAGTCTTAAAATTCTGGAGGTTAGAAGCCTGAGTTCAAGTTGTCAGCAGGTCTCTAACTATGGCTTATAGGTGGCTGTCTTGTTTCTATTTCTTCACATGGTCTTTCCTCTTTGTGCCTGTGTCCTAATTTCCTCTTCCCCTAAGGACATTAATCTTATTGGATTGGGGTCAACATTAATGACTTAATTTTATCTCTTTAAAGACCTTTGTCCAAATATAGACACATTTCATTTATTTACCTATTTTATTATGGTAAGAATACAACATGAGCTCTACTCTCTTAATAAATTTTAAATGTACAATAATACAATATTATTGAATACTAGAGGGCTGGTGCATGAAAATTCATGCACTGGAGGGGGGATCCCTCAGCCCAGCCTGCCCTGCCTCTCACAGTCTGGGAGCCCTCAGAGGCAGGAGGTGACCCAGTGATCAGGGGAAGGCGATGCCCCATCACACTGCTGCTGCTACCACTGCCGGTAGCACAAGCCTCAGCTGGCCTTGGTTACCTGAGCTTTGGGCGGCCCTGGGCAGTTGGGCAGCCACCATCTGAGGCTTGCCTGTGCCTCGGGTGGGCCCTGGGCAGCTGGGGGGCTGAAGGGACTGGGGGAATCTGGAGGCACGCGCATGGAGCAGCTGGGCCCTCCTGGGGGCAGGCCCAGCCTTGCTGCATGCCTGCCACCCTGGTGGGACTGGGGGGACTGGGCGCTGCCATCTTGTGGCTGTGGGCTCTGCTATCTTTGAGGGCGTGGCAGTCAATTAGCATATTCCTTCCTTATTGGCTGTGGGCACCACCATCTTTGAGGGCATGGCAGTCAATTAGCATATTCCCTCCTTATTGGCTGTGGGCACCTCCATCTTTGCGACAGCGTGAGGGTCAATTGGCATATTCCTCTTTATTATATAGGATAGGTGCAATATTGTAAAACACATCTCTAGAGCTTACTTATCTTACTTAAGGGAAACTTTATACTTGCCTACACTAATAATAGACAAATATGTAAATTGACCATACCTTCCTCAACACCTACAGCCAATCAGGAGCAAGTATGCAAATTAACCTGACAAAGATGGTGGGCCTGTGGGCATCCCAGAGGTACACAGGTGCGGAGCAGCTGAAGATGGGGCAGGACGTCGACAGCATCACCATAACAACGCTGTTGGCATCCCGCCCCCCTGGCCACCCGGCCCCAAGCACGCAGGCACTAGGCGGCCAATGGCAGGGTAGGTGTCCCCGAGACCCCGCCCACTTTGGGCCTGTGGCCAGTGTGCACACACTCCGGCGCCAAGCAGCCAGGGTCCTGGGGATGCCACTGGAGTGTCTGGTCCTGTCAGCCCGGCCTGGGGGCAGCTGGAATTCACAGTCCTTTTCATTTGTGCAGCCCCTGGACCAGAAGCAGAAACCAAGAGTGTGGGAAGCACCAGGAATTCTGGGAATTGTAGTTCTGGTGGCAGACATGTTGCAGAATTTCTAGACACTAGAGCAAAGTGAGCTTGGAGCAAGTTACTATTGTGGGTGGGGGATGGAGGGAAAGCAAAGGTGAGAGATATAAGTAAAGTCACAATGTCGAGGAAAAATTAAAGGGAAGATATCCTGGAACTTCTAGGAAATCTCCACCAATGGAGCAAAGAAAAAAAAGACCTCTATTATTCTGTGAGCACCAAACCAAACTGGGTTGGGGTCTCAGACAATTAATTCGCTCATATGATTGCAAAGACAGACACAAACTCCTGGATTGGAGAGGGCTCCCAGATTGGAGAGGGTGCAGGTCGGGCTGAAGGACCCCCACCTCCCGCCCCCGTGTATGAATCTTCATGCACCGGGCCCCTAGTTAATAAATAAACCCTCATTTCCCCCTCTCTCCACACCCCGGCAAACAATATTCTGGTCTTTGATTTTATGAATTTGATTGTTTCTGATACCTCAAATAAGTGGAATAATACAGTGCTTGTTTTTCTGTGTATGGCTTATTTCACTTAGCATAATGTCCTCAAAAGTTTATCAATGTTGTCACATATTGCACAATTTCTAATTTTAAGGCTGAATAGTATTTCATTTTATATTTATACCACATTTTCTTTATTTATTCATCTGCTGATCAAAGTTTAGATTGTTTCCACATCCTAGCCATTGTGAACAGTGCTTCAATGAACATGGGAGTGTAGATATCTTAGTAAGATCCTAATTTCAATTATTTTAGGTATATTTACATACAGAAGTGGGATTGCTGGATCATATGGTAATTTTATTTTTAATTTTTTGAGGAACCGTAATACTTTTTTCCATAGTGGCTGCACATTTGCATCCCTACTGACAGTGTACAAGGGTTCTAATTTCTACATATCCTCACCAACATTTTTTTCTTAATAATAGCTATCCTGACATAAATAAGGTGATATATCATTGTGGTTTTGATTTGCATTTACCTCATTATTAGTGCTAATAAGCAATTTTTTTCATATATCTGTTGGCCATTTGTATGTCTTCTTTGGAAAAATGTATATTAAAATCCTTATCCCATTTTAAAAATTAGGTTATTAGTTTTTTGTTGAGTTGTATGAACTTTTTATATGTTTTGAATATTAATTCCTTATCAGCTATATGATTTACAAACATATCCCCTCATTCTGTAGAATATCTTTTTACTCTGTTGATTGACAGTATGTTGTTATCCCACCTGTTTATTTGTTTGTTTCTTTCTTTCTGTTGCCTGTGCTTTTGGGGTAACAAACTGCTAGACTATGGTTGGTTAACCTGTCTGAGCTTCAAGACTGGCAGGGCAAAGGTCAGTCTTCTGGGGAGCCCCTCAGAGAAGTTGGTGTGCTCTGCGCATGGCTCTACTCTTTCTCTCCCCAGGAAAGCTGAGGGCTGGACTTCTTTATTTGCTCAGTCTATGCTGAACAGGAGGTGGGGCTATGTGTCTGTGAGCCCAAGTTGCCATCTCCATTTTCTCTTAGGCTGCTAGACTGTGGTGACTCATCCAAGTTCCCAAACTGGCAAGGCTGAGGTTAATTCTCTGGGGTGGCTCCTCAGAGCAGTTGGAACACTTGGATGGGCAAGCCAAACCCTTCCCTCTCCTGGGAGAGTTGGGTGCCAGGAGATCTCTTTCTAATTGCATGGCTTTCTAATCGCATGGCTCGCATGGCTTCAGAGGGAGGGACTGCAGAGAAAGGATGTACTGAATCTTCCTTACTGTCTAATCAGTCTGTTTTCACATTTAGGAACCTTTCACTTAGTTTCTACATTTCTCATAAAGGAAATTTGCCCATGAATTGTTGCTTAATTGGTGTGTTTGTGGGCAGCATGGCCCAGGGCCTCCTACTTCGACATCTTGCTGATGTCACATTCAAATGAATCAGGGGAGGGCATGATTCAGCTTATAACACCTGCCTATACATCCAGTAACACTTACATGCACTTCATTCTTCTTTCCCTGGCGTACAGCACTCTACAGGATAGGACCTGAAGAACTCCCTCTGATCTCACCTCAAACCATGCTCCCCATAACTCTTTATAGTGCATGCACACCAACCTTTTCCCTCCAACATGCCAAGTTCCTGCTCACCTTAGGGCCTTTGTATTAGCTGTTTCTTTTGTCTGGAATTATTTTACCCTGCTTTTTGCCTTCTTATCATGCAGGACTTGTAATATTTATTTATTTATTCAGTGTATTAATTTTTAATAATAACAATAATGAATATCACTTGAGAGCTTACTTTGCATGCAGCACTATGCTAAGCACTTATATGCCCTATTTGATAGAAACAGCATGCAGAGTGGTTGAAGACACGTAGTTTGGAGTTGGACTGCCTGAGTTCACATCCAGGCTTTATCACATACCTTGGCACCTTGGGAAAGTTATTTAACTTTTCTGTTCCTCATTCCCCCCCACCATCCCTTCACACCATCAGCAACCATTTATTTTTATTCTAAATAATCTCAAAATTACAGAAAAGTTACAGAAAGGATATGTATAATCCTCATGTATTTTTGTTTGGAGACCCATTCATATTCATTAATTTAGCCAGTAGCGTCTCTTATGTAAAGGATCTGATTTAGGATCATGCATTTCACCAAGTTGCTGTGTCTTTCTCTAGCTCTTTGAGTAAGGAATAATTCCCTAGTCTTTCCTTAACATTCATGACCATAATGCTTTACATGATTTAGGCCAGTTATTTTTGTAGAATGCCCTCAATTTAGGTTTGTTAAGTGTTTCCCCATGACTTGATCCAGGTGCAGCACTCAATTTAAGTGTTACCCTGTCAGAGTTTCATTTAATGTGAAATAGTTCCCTCAGTTACTTTGTAGACAGTATCCTGCCTTTATTTTTCTGGTTTCTTTTCTTGCATATTTATTTGTGTGTTTGTTTGCTCTCTCAATTTGGTGGACTATAAGGTCCGTGAAAGCAGCCTGGACTTTAATTTTATTTTGCAGTGCTGTATTCTAGCACATATGGTGGTTATAATCTGCCAGTCACTGGCATAGGCAGTAGCAATATAATGGTGAATACAAACAGACTCTTTGTTATTATTTTTTTAAAAATGCATTAGGTGGTATATTCAGATAACTTGCTATTTAGTCATTCATTCAATCACTATTTATTGAACACCTACTATATTCTGAGCTCTGGGGATATGGCAGTGAACAACATAGAAAATGTTCCTGATGTCCTAAAGTTTACATTCCAGAAAGGAAGCAGATAATACAACAAGTAGATCAATATGTAATACAATGGATGGAGAGGACAAACCATCTAGCTCTTACAGATGAAGAGAATTCCAGAGAGAGAAGAGGAAATGGGAACACCCTGAGTTGGGAATACATTTAGCAACTCCAAGGACCAACAAGGAGTCCACTGTGGCTGGCGCAGCTTCAGTGAGGGAGAAAGTGGGAGGAAATGAGGCCGGTGAGGCAGCCAAGGGCCCAGATTGTGTGGCTTCGGATTTCATTCTAATTGTGATGGAAATCCATTAGGGGGTTCAAAGCCTGGGAGTGACATAATCTTGTACTGCACAGAGAATTGCTTTGTGAACTATTTCCTTCTCAGCTCCTTAGGGGTTGTCTGAGAATCAGTGATTCTCAAGAAACTTGACATTTCTGGCCAATATTTCTGATACATCAAGCCCTGTACTGGTAGCTGGAAATCCTGGAATGTGTTCCCAGATTTGCACATTCCTTTTTGAGGGGCCTTGGCTAGGCCAGTTTTTCTGGCTTAACAATACCTCTTCATACTCATGTATTTAAGGAAGTATGAAGAGTGGAGACGAAAGAGAGCAGAGCACTTACGGGAATTCCTGGCTCTCTGAAACCTCAAGTATGAATATGGTATAAATAAATTAGTACGCAGAAAGTGTTTGGGTCCTTTCCATAATAAAAACATTATTGGTAAGTTCTCCTTTGGAATATTTTCTGAAGGTTTAATGATTAGTGTAGGCAAAATTAGAGGTCAGCATGATTGTGTAAAGCAAAACAACCCCTCTGGTTTGTTTTACCCATAGGCCCTTCAGTGATCCCAAAAGCAGCTTATTGAAAACATTTTTTATTTCCTCGCACTGTTGGCCTATGGATGAAGCATTTCAGAATCAATCAGGGTGTTAACAAGTAAGAGAATTACTGGGAAAGTCAGGGAAGGACAGTTTTGTGGCTGAGTATAAAGGAATAAAGGATCTAGAAGAGAATTCTAGGAGAAATGATGTATTTCATGCCCACTTTTTGAAATGACTGCATGTGAATATTGTTATTTTTAAAGACACATACTTTTATTGGATATTAATTGAATTGGGGTGATCTATTCATGTGGGATGACTGAAGATAATACAGCCAGGCCCTTTTGTTTCTGGAACTATGGCTTGGGTGCTAAGCCACAGGTTTCCTGGAATATTTCAGTTTCTTTTGCCTTCTTACATTAAGAGAGAACTAGGTCTTCCAAGTGCTCAAGGAAATCTAAATAGTATTCTCAGTAGTTTAAAAATAATTCAAACCAGAGTCTGACTTTTCTCCTTTCGCCAGCTTATTTGGGGTACATTTTGTTACTTCTTATAAAGGTGTGAAGTGGAAGTTGGGTATTTCCTGATCAATGACCTTTCACAGTGACTTCCTGTTATTTTATTTCCCCCTGGGAACCAGAATAGCCATGCAATACAAACCCACTGTGTGAGGATGAATAAACCTTTCTAATTTAGAATTAGTCACTTGTGAGATCATAATTAACATTATGAGTAAAATGTCTATGTTTATTTCGGACTAGTCATAGGGTAAGCCTGCGTTACATGCATTGTAACCCTTTGTTGACTCCTTCAGTTTGAGAAGCTGGTGTCTGATAGAGTATTAGCATCCCCACCCTATTCCATTTCTTCTTCTTCTTCTTTTTTTTTAAAATTCTGTGTTGGTGGCCTTCAGTCACTTCCCTGCCTCTTAACTACTGTTACCTCAGAGCCTAACCATGCCTGGCAGCTCATGTGTACCTTGTGAACTGACCAAACAAAGGGCTGATTCAGAGAGAACTCACAGAAAAGCAGGTTGGCATTTAAACTTCAAACTTAAAAAGCAAACAACCAGGCAAATATTCAGCATAAAAATGGAGAATCCAGTGATCCTGGGCTGGTGATTACAAAGCTCTGTTTTGTATTCTTTATTTTCGTGTTAAGTATTATAGTCTGTACATGGCCACACATCCCAATTTAGAGAAAAGGAAAATAAGATTGACCTCTGAGAAATCAGCTAGTAAAATCTATAGGAATGGACCAAGAGAGCAGTCATGTTTATGTGAAGAAATTAAAAAGTACCTAAAATGCAATTAAAATGCGATCTTGGAGCAGGACTGAATTGTACTTACAATCTGGTAACGGATGTCTAGTCAATTTTCAGGTCCCCTTGTCCGGGGATAGGCTGTGAGCACATAGGAGACTAGACTGGACAGACAGAGTTCAGGAAAGGTAACCAGCAGGACAAAGAATTTGGTGGCGTGTTAGAGATTTTTTTTTTTGGGGGGGGAGGGGATGCTGCCCCCATCGAGAGTGCTGTTTGGAGGGTTTGGCTTTTGGATCCCTGGTGTGGTTCTAGACTCATCAGCCTATCAAATCTTGGCAATGCATTCACTGACTCTTTGACTGAATTTATCATCCAAGAAACCATTTGTGTATGCTCTGGCTTCTGTGCTGCTCTCTTACAGGGAGAGAGAAGATTTTCTGACCAGCCACTAACTTATGCTGGAAGGCTTGATGGGTGCATTTCTCATGATAAACTAAGAAATTGACAAACTAGCTTCTGTGAGATCACTTAAGGTGAATCAGTCCTAAGAAGCAGATCACTTTAGGAAGGCTGGCAAAGCTGAGTTTCAGGGGCTGCTGAGCCAAGGACCTGACCCAGAAGCTGGCCTCTTTCTCATCTTTCTGTAAAGTGCTACAAGTATTAAAGGGCTATGAACACTGCAGTGAAGCCTAATAAGAATTCACAGGCATGTTTAATCCATCAGAGCTAGGAACTGCATTTGAAATCGTTGTACCATTTGCCTGTCTTTACTTATAAACTCTTAACAATAGAGTTGGGTGATCTAAAGTCTATGTTTTTTTCTCATACACACGTTTGAGAAACGTGTGTACTTTTCCTTATGTGACATATATGATTAGTCACTTTATGTCCAGGTGCAAATGATGAATATTTCAGAATAAACATACCTATAAAAGAGGAAGACTATTGGAAGTCCATTCTTCACGGACACTGTATTGCTACTTCATGACTATTCCAAGCCACACGTTTTTTGAGCTGGAATTAATACTACAAGTAGATATTATTATTTCAAAATATCCTAAGGAAGGAGAGGGATCGTTTTCATACCAGATGCTTCCCATCCCAGTGGGAATATGCAGAAGGTTTTTATAAGCCAGGTTCCATAAGCATACAGGGTAGGAAGGATAGACCATGTGTTCAAATAAAGCATAAGAAGAATGTTGGTCTCAGGGATGCTGGAATTGAACTAGAGGAAAAGAGCCAAGGCTCTGTCCCTGTAAAAAGGGTCATAAAAACTCTAAATGAGCAACCTCAATTTTCCAAAAATAAGGAAAGTGATTTTTCAAAATGAGAAATGCTCAGGCATACCAGATCCTTCTCTTCACATGACCTCATGCACTTACATACCCACACATAAGAATAGTCATAAGGAAGAGAAACTTCAACATCACTTTTCTTGCTACTGCCACCAGCCTTTGAGACAATGAATGGAATATTCACAATACCATAAAAAAAACCGATATAGGTAGAGAGTGACAGCAGTCCTATATAATAAAAACCTAATATGCTAAGTGTCCAGTTGTCTGGTCGTCCATTCAACCAATCAAAGTGTAATATGCTAATGATATGCTAAGGCTGCTCAACCGCTCTCTATGACGTGCACTGACCACCAGGGGGCAGACACTCCAACCAGTAGGTTAGCTTGCTGCTGGGGTCCGGCTGATCAGGACTGAGCGAGATGGGCCAGGTATTCCCTGGAGCCCTCCCGCAGTCCCTCCCTGGCTGGCCAACCTCCCACGTCCCTCGCCGGCCCTGATCGTGCACTGGTGGGGTCCCTCAGCCTGGCCTACACCCTCTTGCAATCTGGGACTTCTTGGGGGTTGTCGGAGAGCCAGTTTTAGCCCGATCCCACAGGCCAGGCCAAGGGACCCCACTGAAGCATGAATTCGTGCACCAGGCCTCTAGTCTGTAAATAAAAACTTCCTCTTGGAGATCAGGCCTAAACCAGCAGTTGGACATCCCCCGAGGGGTCCCAGATTGCGAGAGGGTGCAGGTGGGCTGAGGGACCTCCCTACCCCCGTGCACAAATTTGTGCACTGGGCCTCTAGGATAGGATAAAAGCCAAGTGATCAGAACAACCGGAATGACCAGAACGAATGGTCACTATGACATGCCCTGCAGCCGACCAACCAGCCCAATTGGGGGTTGGGCCAGCTGGCCAACCTCACACAGACCCTCCCCCATCTGGTTTGGCCCCCAATCAGCACCCCCCCACCCTGATCAGTCAGCCAACCTCCCATGTCCCCTCCCCCCAGAGGGGGCCAACTGGACCCCACTGATGTACAAATTCGTGCACCAGGCCTCTAGTTCATAAAATAGAAGAATATAATATTTTCTCTAAAACATGATTTTTTTCAGTACCTACTCCACAGACAAATATATTGAGTAACTAGATTTTGGGAACAAAAACTTCATTGTTATATATTTGTTTCTGAAATCTAGTTACCCAATATATTTGTGTACATAGATAATAAAATCCCCCATGGGGCAAATGTTTTTGTCTTGTTTCTTAAACTGCTATATCTCCAGCACCTAGTATAGTGCCTTGAGTATAGTAGGCATTCAGTACATTTGTTGAATGACTTATTGGGTGTATCTAGTAGAAGGCAACATGATGTCATGATGAAAACATAAACCACTATATATGCCTGCTTTCTAGTTCAAGTCTCAAAGGTAAGCCTGATTTGCTTGTGACTTAGAGAAAATGCCAGATTTTGCATAGGGTATCTGATGGTTCTATTCATGCTCTTTACTGTGAGCACAAGGAGTCTCTCTCTTTTTTTCTGTCAGGGTTCCCATACTGCTATCAAAACTCTGTTCAATAAGACTGCCTCTTGGAGAGTTTTCATGATTAATCATACTTGAATCTCCATCCTGCTTTTCCTAGTGCATTCCCCATGAGTGATAATAATTGACATGATGGAAGAATTTGGAAAACTTTATCTAAATTTATTGAAACGCTCCTTCCTTCAGTTGTTATTTCTTGTGATATCCCACTCTCCATTGCCTCTCTTTCCTGGCCTGTCTTTCCCTGGGACTAAGATTTATTACTAACACTCTCCAATCCCTCCCTACCATGACCTTCTACTGTTAAATATCTGTTAACACCATTTCTCAAGATAAGTTGATAACTGACTCAAAATCTTAGGACTTATCTCAAGAAATAGTTGATGCAAGGATACTGATCTGATCACCATGAGGCCTCATTTCTGGAAAGTGCTCTGACAATAGCCAGTGTTGTGAACTTGGGCTACTCAATCCCTCTGAGCTTACTTTCTCATGTATAAAGTGTGAGGGTTGGTCTAGGTTAGTGTTTCTTTTCTTTTTTAAAAAAAAATATTTTTATTGATTTCAGAGAGGAAGGGAGAGGAAGACAAAGACAGAAACATCAATGATGAGATGGAATCATTGATTGGCTGCCTCCTGCAGGTTGGGCCGAGCCTGCAACCCAGGAATGAGCCCTTGACCAGAATCGAACCTGGGACCCTTTGGTCCACAGGCTGACGCTCTATCCACCGAGCCAAACCAGCTAGGGTTAGGTTAGTGTTTCTATAAGTAAGTGCTCTAACACTGGTCCAAGAATATATCTTTCAAAAATATGTTCTGAGGTCACATTTGTTTGGAAATCGCTATGTACTTTGCCACCTTCTTAACTATTAGCAAGTTAAGGTTTTGACAAGTGCTGAATTAAGAAACTATTTTTCTTTACCTGATAACTTACTTTTTTTATGGGAGAGGGCTAAAGTGTTGGTCCCATATAACTCTATGAAGGAATCCCTAGTGGAACTTTCCGGGAATCTTGGCTGCAATTATATAGTCCTTCATCTCCAATGTCAGCTGCTGTCAGTATAGAGATAAGTAGGTCAGGATTTTGGTCTTTCAGGCATAAAAGATCACATAGGACAGAGATAAAAATCAGTGTTACAAGGGATGGCAATTTTAGACTGAAGGTGTGTGTGTGTGGTTTTTTTTTTTTTTTTTTCCATTTTATAATGGGCATGAGTATTGAGAAGCAAGGTCTTCCCAGAGTAGGTGAAGAAGTGCCACAGGTGAAGTGCCATTTGAACTGAACACTGAGGAGTGTTTGTAAGAACTCACCAGGTGGAGAAAGTGGGAAAGAATATTCCAGGCAGCAGGAATGACATGGCACAGAGGGATAAAATACCAGCGTATGTTCTAGTCCTGTGAACCACTTTTGTGGATCTGGAGCCAAGGAATGGAGGCTGCCTGGGGAGAAAGGAGCAGGACGAAGTTCTGGGAGGTGGTAGGGGTCTGCCTGCCATGTGCTTTCGCTGTCCACTCTGAGCCTGTAATTTATCCAGTAGGTAACAGGAATAAGCATTCTTAGCTTGGTTTCTAATCAGGGAAATTACATGATCAATAAGTATTTTACAAAGAGAATTATGGAAAGCAAAAGAGAAAATTCTAGAGTGCTGAGAGAACATTCTAGAGTGCAGGCAAATACGGGGGAGCGGGGAGAGAAATAGGATAGGGGAACTAATTATGATACTATTGTAATGGTTCACGTAAGAGATGACAAAAGGCTGAATAATGACAGTGGTGAATGAATGAGGTAGAAGAAACAGATTTGAAGAAAATTTAGAAGCTCAACAGATTGTGTGATAGGATATAAGACAAGAAAGAAGATAGAATGCAAAATGATTCTATGGTATTTAGCTTGGGCAAATGTGTCTTCTCAAACTTACTGGGACAGGAATTTAGGGGAGTGAACTGTTTCATATAGATTTTCAATTGGACTGGGAATCTATTATGTTGAGTACTTTTCCTGAAAAACACATCCGTTGGTTTTTGTGTTTCAGAGTTCAATTATGATTTAAACTAAAGACTATAATTTTTTAAAGGAGATTCAGTATCTATAAAAAAAAATCTATTCCAAACTGAAATTTGATAGACACTCAATTACATGCTTGTCAACAAAATAGTATTTTAACCTACATGTTTCCTTTGATAAACAAAAACCAAATCCATTTGGTTATGCATTCAGTTAAAAACTCTCTTCTTTTAGCCATGGATAATCCTAAATGTACTGATATCTCAATAGCATTTCAAAATAATTTCTATTTTCTAGGAGGAAATAGCACAGAACACCAATAACTTTAGTGATTTAAATGTTAAGCAATACTTTTTAAAATTAGTTCTAAATTTGGCCTTGACACTAAATATTATTGCTACTAATACATGAAAAACATATTATGTTTATAATCAAGTACTGGGATTGTTTCAAAAGCATCTTTGTATGTCAGTAAAAGTTAGAAAAATATTCTTTCAACTGTTCACATTTTTTTAGAAGTTCATGATTGCTTATTGTATAGAACATAACAAAGATCTTAAAGAATTATTATTTTTTTTTCTTCAAGAAAACCTTTTGAAGTACAGGGATCTTTTATTTCGGAGGTTAGGGGGCGGGGAACCCTTCTTTTTAGAGGCAGGATGTGGAGACTAGCATGACCCAAATTGTTTACACAAAAGCAGTCCACACCTCCCTAATTAGGTCAGAAAATTTTGCCTTTACCTGCAACAGCTGCCTTCTATTAGTACTGGAAACAAACTCTACAATCTACGGTCATTGAACTATGACCACCTTCTCTTTTTTAAAAAAATTTTTTTTCTGTCCAAGAGACCTGGAATCCAGAAATTGAATTGTTCATGAGGAGCTTTGATAGACATAACTTATCAGTGTCCACCTTATAAACAAACTGACTTATCAGAATGGCTACACATTATAAAATGAATGCATAAGGGGAGTCAGAGAGTGAGTCCTGAGAATTTTTTTTCCCCTTTTACAACGTAAAGAAATAAAGATAAAAATGGAATGTTATTATGATAGGCAGAGCAGCCTCTCCCTCCCCACTTCCCCCAACTGTGTTGCATTTAAAGAAGCTCCATGAAATTGTTTTGAAATACATTTAGAAACTTTGGAAGGCAGGTACAAGTAATGGTTGTTACCACTATTCTGGGGTTAAGGATAAAAGGCTGCTATGTCTAAACCTTCAGATTGGGCAGATTTCTAAATGCATTTTATTGCATCTGAAAGAAATTTGCATTCTTGAGAAAATGCAACGCAAAAATGAGTTGAGACACAATGTCCCTTTATCTCAAAGCAAAGCAACCTTATTTCCTTGGGTATAGTTGAAATAGAGGGCAGGCAAGTCAGGTTGTGGTTTCTGAAATCTAACAACCTAGTATCGCTGTGCCATTCTCTCCCGGGTTCAGTGCCACTCCCTTAACTTGATATCTGTTTACTTTAGAGGAGGCAGTTTTTGAAAAAGGATCATAAATATCCTGGCCTGGTGCCCCAGAGCCATGACAAGCAAAAGAACACACTGGCCTAGAGATAGCCCTTGAGATATTTAAATGTGTGGGTTAATTTTTTATCCACTTTAATAACTAGATTTATCCCCCCCCCCGCCCTCCCCCCACTTCTTTGCTTTCTATTTCTGCTCTGAAGCCGCGGGCACAGAAATCTCTGCAGGCAAATTACTCCTGAGCATATTGCCGGACAATCCTATAACGAACAGCTAAATTCTCAGCATCTGATTCCTGATCCTTTTCCGACATGGCAGGTGTGAATAACTGTATAAAATATTCTATGTTTATCTTCAACTTCTTGTTCTGGGTAAGTGTTTTTCTTTTAATTATCAATTTTATGCAACAAAGGGGATCTTGATATAAATATCATAAACGAGAACAAGCTCTGTACTAGAGAAATAAGAGGAGGAGAAAAGTGTATTTTCCATTTGCTTGTTTGGATTTGTCCTTTCTTTGGTTATTTCAGTAATTGAAAAGGAGCCAATGTCTCGAGAAAGAGCACCTCAGAATCTGTGAGGATAAACATTTTATAACTATTTTGATATTGTTGCAAAACAATCACGAAGGCAAAAAAATACCCCTTAATTAAAGGATAATTATTCTTAGTTGTATATCATGCAGGCCTCCCTGAGGTTAGGACCCTGTGGGAAAATTCTGATCTGATTCCATCTGGATGGAGCCCAAGCCCCTGAATCGTAACCTTTACATCTGGGGTTGAAGCAGGTGGACGGTGGGATGTCAGAAGATAAAGGCCTGAGAAAAGGATTATTTTCAGAAACCCACAGAAGAAACAATGGATTATAAAGAACTTGAGAAGGAAACAATAAAAGTATTTAGTCGTGAAAAGGTGAAACTAAGCCACTCGGTTTGTATCAACAATTTAAAGTTAGGATTTTGATGTGTCATCAACCCACCTTTTAATCAACAGGTTTAGTATTTTAGCAACTTCTTATGTTTCCCTTAAAAGTCTATTGACATAAGACATGGCAAATAAATTGATAAGTGGAATCTAACATTGGAAAATGGAAAAATAAGATATGGAAAGGCAATAAAGTAAAGGGCAGGCAGGGATGTAGGAAAACTGACATTATTTTTAGTATATATGGTGCAGTTTTAGATTGTTCAAAGGAAAAAATCATTTTGTATACTGATTTAAAAAGTGGCTAATGCAGTAAAAGCAGAAGAGAGTTGTGGTTTTGTTTTACCTGGTTACCTCTAGTAAACAGGCAGCTGGTATCTAAATGTTGGTAAATTTCTGTTCTATTAAACTAATGATATACTTAATTAAACAATAACTATAAGAATACAGTCTTATTGTACAGACTGACTTTCCATTCAATGTCCAGTAGCCATAATGAGTACAGATGATACACAGGTGAAGTTAGTGAGCATATAAATAGATAAAATAAAGAAGATTTGTTCTTTGTACTTTCTCTTTTCTCTAAAAAAAATGGGCCGCCTTTGTAAATAGTAAATGAAGCGCATGAATATATGCTGGTTTTTTAAGTTAGTCCTAATAAATTTCTTTATTGGATATTTAAAATTGATTAAACATTGAGAGTAGAATGTAAACAAAGAAATGAATGGTTTTGTTTTTAGCTTTTTATTACGGAAAACTTTAAATATCCACATAACAGGATAGGGGTAATCAACGCTATCATCTAACCCAATAGCCATGAAACCATTGTAAATCTTTTCCTGTTCATAGTCTCATCCAACTTCCCCAGCCCATATTATTTTGAAGCACATTTTGGATATAGCATTTCATCTGTAAATATTTTAGTAAATATCTCTAAAAGATAATTCTTTTAAAAAATGTAACCACAATGTCATTATCACACTAAAAACATTAAGAATTTCTTAATTGATTATCAAATATCCATCCATGGTTCAAATTTCCCATGGCTTTGTAAATGTCTCTGTTTGAACCAGAATCCAGATAAGGCCCATACATTGTGCCCACACACTGATATATCTTTTACATCCATTTTCACATTTAGATTATCCCTCCATCTTTATCTCTTTTTTTTTCCCCCTTGAAATTTACGTCCTGGTGTGTGTTGTCTTGTCACAGTTTTCACGATCTGTATTTTGCTATTGTCATACCCACAGTGTATATAGATTAACATGTTCCCCATTCTCTGTGTATTTACTCTAATTTAATAGTCACATCTGGCAACTTGAAAAAATTCAGGTTATTTCTTTTATCAGATCTATACTAAGGATAATATGCTAATTAGACCGGGAGACCTTTGGGAGACTGGCCAGGGAGGGCAGTTGGGGGCCATGAAGCCAGCCAGGGAGAGCAGTAGGGGGCCATGAGGTCGGCAGTGGTAGGGCAGTTAGAGGCCATGAGGCCAGCTGGGGAGGGCAGTAGGGGGCAAGCAGGCTAACAAGCAGAGTGGTTAGGGGTGATCAGACAGGCAGGCAGGTGAGCAGTTAGGAGCTAGCAGTCCCAGATTTCGAGAGGAATGTCCGACTACTGGTTAGTTGGACATCCCCCGAGGGGTCCCAGATTGGAGAGGGTGCAGGCCGGGCTGAGGGAGCCCCCACCCCTGCACTAATTTCATGCACTGGGCCACTAGTATAACTACATTATAAGTGACTAGAGGCCTGGTGCACAAAATTTGTGCACGGGCAGGGGTGTGTCCCTCAGCCCAGCCTGCACCCTCTCCAATCTGGGACCCCTTGAGGGATGTCCAACTGCCCAATTAGGCCCAATCCTACTGGGATCCTACTGGGATCGGGCCTAAATAGGCAGTCAGACATCCCTCTCACAATCCAGGACTGCTGGCTCCCAACTGCTTGTCTGCCTTCCTGATTACCCTATCCACTTCTGCCTGCCAGCCTGATCACTTCCTAACCACTCCCCTGCCAGCCTGATTGATGCCTAACTGTTCCCCTGCCAGCCTGTTTGCCCCTAACTGCCCTCCCCTGCCGGTCTGGTCACCCCTAACTGCTCTCCCCTGCAGGCCTGGTCATCCCTAACTGCCTCCCCTGCAGGCCTGGGCCCCCCCCCCCACCCGCCCCCAAGTGCTCTCCCTTAAAGGCCTGAGTCCCTCCCAACTGCCTTCTCCTGCAGGCCTGGTCGCCCCCAACTTCCCTCCTCTGCCGGCCTGGTCACCCCTAACTGACTTTTCCTGCAGGCTTGATCGCCCCCAATTACCCTCCCTTGCAGTGTCCCTCCCAACTGCCTTCCCCTGCTGACCTGATCACCCACAACTGCCCTCCCTTGCAGGCCTGGTCCCTCCCACCTGCCCTCCCCTGCTGGCCATCTTGTGTCTAAATGAGTGATATTACATTTCTATTATTTTTCCTTTATTTATTAGCTATAATGTTTTCCATGAAGAGAAATTGACTCATTGGTTACCAGTGGTACCCAGTTTTTATTTTAAAAGGCAGCACAAATGTTTCTTATTCGTTACCCAGCAGATTTCAAAATGATGAGTTAAGTTTTTGGTATCATACAACAGCGATAAGCAAGTATTTTCTTTAAGTAACTTATGCAATAATACATTTAAATGCCATCAGAGTTCTCATCTTCATTGATATATAATTTATTCCATCTTTGTCCAGTGGAAGCATCCTTAAAAGTTGTCTCCTGAGTTCTTTTACCATGATCCTTAGAACTTCAATAACTTCTTCACTATTAGGTATAACAAGATATTTCAGGCTCACTTCCCTATTTCCTGCCCCAGCCTGGACTCAGCTATTTTTCCAAGAAGTGCTGATACCCATTTTTTAAAAAAATACTATAACCATTGTCTTTTCATGGTACAGAATGTCTCATTTAAACAAACCAAAATATGAATATGCCAATAAGTGCATGGCTTCTATTTTAATAACATGTCCCAAAGTACTCAAGCCAGTAGTAATCCTCATTATGAAATTACTAGAGGCCCAGTGCACAAAAATTCATGTGTGGGTATGGTCCCTAGGCCTGGTCATGCGATCAGGGCCATCTTCCCCGGCTTCTGGCAGCTGGTCCCTCTCCCTGCTGCCACCCACCTCTGGTTCCCCATTCGCTATCAGGCAATCAGAGCCTGCTGGCTGGGGGGAGGGACCAAGAGGTTGGCCGTTCCAGCCTGCTCACTGGCCCCATCCCTGCCGCGGGTCACCCTCTCTGTGTGGGGTGACCGGTGGGGTGGGGGCCTTGGCCTGGCACTGCCCACATACCCAGCCACCCATCCCCGGTTCCCCATTTGCCATCAGGCGATGGGAGCCTGCCAGCTGGGGAAAGGGACGAAGAGGTGGTCAGTGTGCCTCATAGTGACTGGTCGAGTGGTCGTTCTGGTCATTCTGCTGTTAGGGTCCATTTGCATATTACCCTTTTATTATATAGGATAAAACAGTGAAAATATATCTCTGTTGTAAAAATACAGCATACAACGTAAATACATCAGAGGTCAGTAAAAATAGGTAAGCAGGAATTTGGAATAAATCTGAATTTTAAACTACTATGATAAAGATAGTGTAAGAAATGGGTATGCTATAGGTTCAGCATGATTCATTTAAGAGTAGAGTTCAAGGTGAGTTGTAGATATCTGCACCATGCTGTTACTTGACATTACTGTTGCTTCCCTGGGGGCTCTGATTATTGTATGGGTACCATTATTTCTTTGTTTTTCTGATAATGAAGACCAAGTCTGATGCTGTAGATTTCAGGCAGACATTTCTAACTTCCCTGGGCTAAAGGCCTTGTTCTTACCACCAGCAGAATGCTGAGCTCTACAATCTCTATATGAGCATCTTGAAATGGAGGCTTTGGGTGAGAGCAACCGTTATAAAGACCAATGATAACGTCTCAGCCTCCAGGCAACACGTTTTCATTCAAAATCTAGACAGCAGGAGCAGGCTCTGAGGTTAACGAGCCATTCCTATTTCTCTTCTTCTCTCTACCCACAACCCAGAGTTCTCAGCTGGAATTTTACAGTCCTTCATAGGAAATTAGCAATTTGTCACATTCCTAATGTTTACTTACACAGAATTTCAAGGGTCCCACTGATGTGGTTTTCGTATAGATATCCAGGGCCTTATGTTTTTAAATGCATTCTTTCTGGTGTAACTTGTGAAACTAAGCCTTTGCAAAGCAGGGCCAGATGTTGAAATATCTGTAAGATATGCATATGGTCACTTAAGCTAAACATACCGGCTTCTTTTGTGAAAGAACTTAAGATATGCCACACAAATATGCCGTGATTTCCATTTGTTAGAATTAATAATTGAAGAAAAACATGTGAAAGTGAATATCACTTCTAATCACTCATGCTAGAAGGTGGTGTGAGCTACAGTGACTTGCAAATGATATAAATAATAGATAAATTATAGGCACAAAACCTATTTCTCTAGTCTTTTGTCAAAACAGATGAACTGCCCACATTTTTGTTGATCCTCTCAGATGAGTCAGGCTTGGGAGTACTGTAGATGCTTGAGGTGTCTTAGGAGTCTGGGGGAGCATGGAACACAGGGCCTTGGGCTCATGGGTACAGAGGAGCCATTACCAGTGGCGGAGAGCCATGGAGAGGCCAGCTCTGTATGAAGGAAAGCAGAGTGGAGGAACATTACTAATGGCAAATGAGGTGCGGTAAGAAGGAGGAGCCAACCTGTAAAGCCAAATGGATCCGCAAGTGAGAGAAGCCCATGCATGAAGCAGTTTGAAGAGAGCAGAAGGAAGCTAGAGTTTGGAGAGTGTCCAGAAACCAGCATTTTGATGTTCATCATTGTATTTTATGTGGTGCCTGGGTCTCTAGATTAGTTGTTCTGAGAGCAATTAAAAGAGTTGATGCAGAACAGACATAACTAGGAGATAGGCTATATTAGAAAATAGGGCACAATTATATTTCATTCTGTCAGCTGATAAATTCCCTCGAGATAAAGATTTGACCATGACAGGAATGTGTGAGCTTAGTAAATAAAGCAGTTGTCTGCCAGTATGCAATCCGTGTGGAACTAGAACAATGACAAAAAGCACCGAAGCCCAGTGGCTGAGCACTCAGGCTCACCTCAACTCCTTCCTCACCAGCTGTGTGGCGGGGAAATTAGTGAACCTGTCTGTGCCTTACGGTTCCTCATCTGTAACTTGGGGGTAATAGTGGTATCTACCTCATGGGGTTGTTGTGAGATTAAGTGATTTAATTTCTATAAAGAATTCGGAACAACACTAAATAAATGTTTACAAAAAAACAAACACTTCAGCCAACATTGTATAGGCATTTAAAAAAGATATATTTTTATTGATTTCAGAGAGGAAGGGAGAGGGAGAGAGAGAGAGAGAGAAACATCAGTGATGAGAGAGAATTATTGATCAGCTGCCTCCTGCACACCCACCTATTGGGGATCAAGCCCATAATCCAGGTACGTGCCCTGACCGGGAATCAAACCATGACCTCCTGGTTCATTAGTCGATGCTCAACCACTGAGCCACCCGGCTGGGGTCTATAGGCATTTTTATGAGACAAAAATATAAAACCATTGTGCATAGTGATGAATACATTCCAATGTTGGATTTTCAAACAGAGGGGGGAAATGAGATGTCAAAATTATGATAAGGCAGAAATTCTCCTATCATAAATTAAGGGAATGGAAAGAAAGCATGTTTTGTAAACAGACAGATGGATTCAACTCCTGAATTCACCCATATTGCTTTGTGGCCTGGAACATGTTCCATGACTTTTCTGTGCCCTGGTCTCTGCACTTATAAAATGAGGGTGATAATTTTATTTGTCAGGATTCACTGAGATGTTTTATGAATGCCTATAACCAAGGATTGACATACAATAATAGCTCAGGCTATGGTATTTTCCCCAAGTCCAACCATCATACTGCTTTTTAATTTAAAAGTATTGGAATCTGGTGTGATAGTATTTTATACATGATGGTCTTTAAATATAATTTTAGCCCTACTCTGACCCTCCTCTAGTCTCATAGTGCAAGAAACCTGTATATTTTTATAGCTAGAGAAATATGCTCACCCTAAATTTGACTTCTATTTTGAGTACCCAGGACCACAATTTCCCTGCCCAATGGCTTCAATTTCCCTCCCCAAATGGCCCTCTTTCCAGGGTCTGCACAAACCCTTCTGCAGGGGTGGTTAGCAGGGAGCTACTTGCCAGGAATGAGGACAAATTGTAACAGATCTGGCTTGCAGGCTGAGATATCCATACCCATTCAGTTATACCCCTCAGAATTTAAGACAGAGCTGGAAGTGAGGGATGGGGGCCTGGGCCACCTCCTTCTGCTAGTGAACTCTGAAAATTCTAAGTCAAACCTTGTCCTTCAGGTCATTAAGTGGGTACATTTGTGACAGCAGGAAGATGGGACACATTTTATATATACTTATCACTTAAGTTATAACTTCTCAATACAGAGACCTGTGGCCTGTTATTTGTATTCTTGCCCCAAGTCCTGCAAATGTACTCTGAAACAAAGTGCTAAAAAAATTCCTGAATGTGCATCATTTCATCATTCAGAAACATTAGGATACCAATCAAATGCTGAACATTCAACTCTCTTTATATATTTTGAAGTTATGTGAATTTTAGTGATTTTATGCTTCAGGAAAGATAACCTGAAGTATGCTCACCCAGGACCTATTTGTGTCAGAAGGAGATGTGGTTGATTTCTTTACTTTAAATTTAGAGATATTTAAAATTAGAATTTGCAGTAGTTATACAGGGTTCTTGGCTTAATTCAGAAGTTTATAAAATGCCCATGAATGCAACCACAGGGACACACCACTGTGTGTTTAACACATTAATACAGTAAATATCATTCATAGGGAAGGTAGAAAACCCAAAATATCATTCATAGTAGCAGAGCCTGCTAAGAATTGAAGGTTTTAATTTACTCCCTTGGTTTAGAGCACCAGAAAATCCAATATTCTCTGAAGGCTGGGGGCCGACTCTGTAAGTCAGAGCGGCATTAGGCCATGCCTGCAGAGATAATGCACAGCAACCTCCCTCCAACAGGAGATCTGAGAATTAATAGATCCCCTGTTGTTAGAGAGTGAAGCAAATTAATAAGAAATTAGAACAGATTCAATAAAGAATGAATAAGGGCTGGCCGACATGGCTCAGTGGTTGAGTGTCAACCTATGAACCAGGAGGTCATGGTTCAATTCCTGGTCAGGGTACATGCCAGAGGGTGTAGGCTCAATCCCCAGTGGGGGTTGTGCAGGAGGGAGCCAATCAATGATTCTCTCTCATCCCTGATGTTTCTGTCTCTCTCCCTCTCCCTTCCTCTCTGAAATCAATAAAAAAAATTTTTTAGATAAAAAAATAGTGAATAAGGGAAAACCAACATAAGTGCTGATAAAAAACCCCATTGAACCAGTGAAAGGGAATGTCACTCTGAAGCCTTAGAGGACAAGAACACACCCCTGAAAAAAACACTCTAGCATCCTGAAAAAATATCAGGAAATTGGTATCCACATGCAATGCAAGAACTAACCACCCCCCACCCCCTTGAAATGGTGGCTGGAGGTCATAAGAGAAGATAAAGTTAACAGGAAAACCATAGGATGAGATGAAAAGGGTAATGGACAAAATAATGAAGTACTTTAAGTAAACCAGAAACACAATGATAGAATTAAAATCCACTCCAGAAATCACATTATATGGAGACAGTAAAATAGAGTCCCAAATTGAGAAGCTCTGCCAGAGGAGAATCAAAAAGAGATAAATGATGTGAAAGGAGATGAGAGATCAAGAGAACAGAGGACAGAACAAGAATCAAATTATAAAAATTCTCATGAGCAACAATTTCACAGGCCATATTATCTTATTACAATGCAATTAAACTAGACTTTTGAGTAATGGTTAATAAAAGAGGAAGCTTGAAAATTAACAACAGTAGTACTGTCCCAAAATGTTAGGACTGTACTCATGATCTCTTGTGTTCTGGAGTTATTGTAAAAACAAAACTTATAGTTATCCAGATTATCCATTTGGATATTTTCTTATTCGTTTGTAACCTTTCGGGAGAAGCATAAGGTATCTCTTAAGTTTACCATAAAAGTGTCTATTTTGGACCAATAATGACATAGCTCACAATATATTTTTCTTCTTAGCATAGCACTATGCATTTCTTCCTTTCTTCAAAAACACTTTGATAATCACCTAAATAAAAAGAGAATTGAGAGAGAGTGAGTAAGGATGGTTGGAGGACACATTATCTGTGAAGACGAATGGGCTTGTTCTATACCATTAGTTTGTGTACTGGATGTTGCTTTCCATTTTCTTCCCACCCTTTATTAGGGGGCTTGGGCTGCCATAACAAAATAATATAGAGTTGATATGTTAAACAACAGAATTTTCTTTTTCTCACAGTTCTGGAGGCTGGAAGTCTAAGATCAAGTTTAAGATCTAATTTGGTTTCTGGTGAGGCCTCTCTTCCCAGCTTGCAAATGGCTGCCTTCTTTTGTGTTCTTATACGGCCTCTCCTCCCTCTATGTGTATATAGAAAAGGAAAGATTTCTCTCTCTCTCTCTCTCTCTCTCTCTCTCTCTCTCTCTCTCTCTCTCTCTCTCTCTCTCTCTCATTACAAGGTCACCAATCATATGAGATTAGGATCTTGCCCTTATGATCTCATTTAACTTTAATTACCTTCTAAAAGCTCTGCCTCAACATACAGTCACATTGTGAGTTAGGACTTCCAACATCCCCATATAATTTAGTCTACAGCATGCTCATAAGCAAACCAAAATTACCTCACTTCTCAGCATGCTGGCTCAGATCAACAGCATCCTAATTCCATAAAAAGAAAGATGTTCTGCGCTGGCCAGTGTGGCTTAGTTGGTTGCGCACTGGCCTGTGTACTGGCCCCCTGTGATTCCCAGTCAGGGTACATATCCAGGTTGCAAGTTTGATACCTGGTCAGGGTGCTTGTGAGAGGCAGGGGAGTGATGTTTCTCTTTGGCATCAATCTCTCTCTCTCTCTCTCTCTCTCTCTCTCTCTCCCTCTCTCTGTGAGAGCTGAGTGACAACCACAGTAACTCATTGGGGGATGGGATGAGAGTGGAAGTAAGCCTAGTCAGTTCTGCAGTGTCCACTGGGCTAACCTAGGGGCCCCACATAACCCATTTCCTCTTATAGCCTTATCAACAGAAAGGACAGAGCTAGACATTTTTTTTCTTAATTTATATTCCCAATTATTTAAAACTCTAGAAGCCCGGTGCATGAAATTCGTGCACATTAAAAGGGGATTAATTAGAGGAAATAATTTAATATTGCTATTTGCCCTTTCTCTATAATAGAAGTGTCAGAGATGAAAGAAAATTAGTAAAATGTATATGAAAACCTTCCACCTGTCAGAGTCTGGGGTGCACCACGAGACCCAAGGTCAAGTCCCCGCTTACCCACATGCACCTGAAAATCAGATGAGACCCAGACCTGGCTGGGTCCCACCCCCAATTGGGCTAGATCCAGACCTGGCCAGTCCCACCCTTGTCAAGTCCCACCGGGCAGGGGATGTAGCCTCAGGTCCCCTGGCCCGGCGCCAGGATGGGAGATGTGGCCTGAGGGCCCCAGCCCAGACCGGGGCAGGGGGTGTGCCTTGAGGTCCCCTGTCATGCTCCGCCAGGTGGGGGACATGGCCTGACATCCCCTGTCAAGCCTCACTAGGTGGGGGGCATGGCCTGAGTTCCCCCAACCCAGCACTGGGGGTGCACCTTGAGGTCCCCCATCAAGCCCCACTGGGTGGGGAGCACAGCCTGAGGTCCCCTGTCAAGCCCTGCCAGGCAGGGAGGCACAGCCTCAGGTCCCCTAGTCCGGTGCCGGGGTGGGGGGCGCAACCTGAAGTCCCCTGTCAAGCCCCACCTGGTGGGGAGTGTGAGGTCCCCTAGCCCAGAACCAAGATGGGAAGCACACCTTGAAGTCCCCCATCCAGCCCCGCCGGGTGGGGGGCACGGCCTGAGGTCCACTATCTAGCCCTGCTGGGCAGGGGGTGTGTTCTGAGGTCCCCCAGCCTGGTGTTGGGGTGGAGGGCGTGGCCTGAAGTCCCATGTCAAGCCCCACCTGGTGGGGGGCATGGCCTGAGGTCCCCCAGCCTGATGCCAGGGCTGGGGGCACAGTCTGGGGTCCCCTGTCAAGCCCTACCAGGGCAGGGGTGGGCTTAGCCTCAGGTCCCTGCTGATTGCTCCTTAAGGCTCTTTATGGGAACTTGGCTTCAGCTGTGGGTGCAGCCATCTTTGTGATGGAGTGATGGTCAGTTAGCATATTCCCTCTTTATTAGATAGGATTATAAAAAGATTGGGAACAAACCCATAAATACAAACTGGAAAAGAGCTCTAAGGACTATTATTACCAATCTAAAAACAATTGGGATAAATTAGGTTAGTACCAATCATGATACTAGAATGATGTTCTTCACAGAAAATCAATTTACTTTTAAAGTCATTTAATAAATTTATAAATGATTTCATGTTATTAAGACTCCGATTTTTACATATGCATTTCTCCTATAAGATGAGGGTAATATACTTTAAGCATTTGTTTCTTGTTTTTAATGATGTTGTTTGAAGAAGGGATAGGAATGATAGTTTGGCCAACTTCAAAAACCCTAAGAATATTGATCTAATTGGGAAGATTGAAGTTGGACATAATATTCTTGACTTCTGAAATAATTGAATACTCTTTCTTTTTCTTTTTAAAAAGACTGTAATTTGTTAGAGCAGATTTATGTTCACAGCAAAATTAAGAAAGTACAGAGATTTTCCATATACCCCTGGTCCCCACACATGCATAGCTTTCTCCATTACTGATATCACTTGCTACAGTGGTACATTTGTTATAATTGTTGAACCAACATTGACACATTATAATTGCCAAAAGATAGTAGTTTACATTAGGGGTCACTCTTAGTCTTGTATAGGAGATTGGACAAATGTATAATGACATTGACATATATCCATTATATTATTATACTGAGTATTGATTCACTGGCCTAAAATCTTCTGTGCTTTGCCCATTCATTTCATCCTCCTTTCGGCAATCCCTGATTTTTATTTTTTGTCATTGTTAATCCCTACCTGAGGATATTTCTTTTCCATTGATTTTTAGAGAGAGTGGAAAAGAAGGGAAGGAGAAAGGGGGGAGAGAGAGAGAGAGAGAGGAAGAGAGAGAGAGGAAGAGAGAGAGAGAGATACAGTGATTGGTTGCCTCCTGCAACCCAGGTATGTGCCCTTGGCTTGGAATCAAACCTCAGGTCAGGTTCTGTTGATGCTCTAACCACTTGGCAACACTGCCAGGGCAATCCCTGATCTTCTTTCTGACCCCATAGTTTTGCCTTTTCCAATTGTTACATAGTTGGGATCATACTGTATGTAGCATTTTCAGATTGGTTTCTTTCACCTAGTAATACCCATTTACGTTTCCTCCATATTCTTTCATGGCTTGGTAGCTCATTTCTTTTTAGCTCTGAGTAATATTCCATTGCCTGGATATACGTAAAGAAGAACATCTTTCAAGTTTTAACAATTATGAATAAAGATGCTCTAAATATCCTTGAGCAGGTTTTTCAACTCCTTTGGGTAAATACCAAAGAGCATTTTTGCTGGATCACATGGCAAGAGTATATGTAGTTTGTGAGAAACTGCCAAATTGTCTTTCAAGATAGCTGTACCATTTTGCTTCTTATCAGCAATGAATGAGAATTCCTGTTGCTCCACATTCTTATCAGCTTTTGGGATTGTCACTGTTCTGATTTTGGCTGTTCTAATAGGTGTGTAGTGGCATCTCATTGTTTTCATATCCTTTCTTTAAATATTAATGTAACAAATAATTTCCAGGGGTTGAGAAGACTGAAAATTATCATTTGAGGGAGAAATATGATTGATTTCAAAAGATTTTGGAATAATTTGATGTCTAAATACATTGAAAAAGTGAACTTAAAGGTCACATAGAAACAAAAAAAAAGTAAGGGTTTAAACAATCTTGTACTCTTAGTCTCTTAGAATTCTTAAAGTTTTCTTAATAGTGACATCAATAAATATCAGATAAGGATGATAATCCTATCTATTTAGATAATTAATACTATATTCAATTAAATCTAAAAGCCAGAGCAACTATTAAGATAATCAATGTAAATCTTCCTATGAAAGAAGAAAAAGAAAGAAAGTATCAGTGAACAAAGAAAATAACAAAAAGTCCAGCTGCTATAAAATTACAGACAATCCCAGGGAGTCTCATTATCATTTGACATAAATTCGTACAGACTTACTTATTAACAAAGAACTGCTAACATGGGTATTTTATCTTCATCTGCAAATGAAATTAGAACTAGTTGGAACAGGGAGAGAAAATAAGGAGGGTTCTCAGGCTCCAAAGCTGTTTCTTTCAATGGTTTGTATTTTATAGTGTGTGCCTATGAGATAATTAACTTGTACAGCTGACTTGGTGACTTGATAAAGAGCTTTCGTTTTCCATTGCATTCCCTATTCTGTAGGAGCAGAAGCATGCAGTAGAGGCAGGATTGGATCAGGAGTGCTGGATTTTCACGATCTGGCTGTGATCTGCTAAGGGTTCTGGTTTCTTTACCTGAAAAGAAGGGTTTGAACCTAGATGATTTTTGAGTTCTTTTAGGGAACACAGATTCTCAGGTTATTCAGCTGCTCATGGCACTCCTTATTCCTCATCAAAGCCCTTGACTCTACTTGTATAGCAAACTTTATGAGAAGCCATTACAAATAAGACTGTTGCTTTGGGATTCCAGACATGTGGTCCAACTGTGGAGGAAAGCAGTGACACTGCAGGGTCCCTGGGCTTTGGAGGACTCAGCCAGTCTGTGTCAGAGCACCAGAAGGCCAGAATAGTCTAGAAAGTCCTCCAAGGCCTGCTGTGTATGGTATGTTACCTCGTTTGTTTGCAACATCTCTATCTAATAATAGATCTTTGATTTTTTTTTGATACCACACATATATATATCTTAAAAAAAAAAAAAAGACCCTAAAAGACAAGGGTTTTCCTTACACGAAAGTAAAATGTGTTTCACATTTTATGTGTTGGCCTTGGTCCAAATTAAATAATCTGGTAAAGTCATTAAAGGAATTTAAGACTTTAAGTACTGTTCCTCATTGTTGCTCTTCTCTGCATAATCTTTACTACCTAAAAGCTTATTTTAAAAGAGTTTATTTGGGTACAAAAAGTGCTATGAATGTTTGTTGCTTAACTGCAAATTTTGTCAAATGTTCTACTTTTCTTTGTCTACCTAACTTCTCGTTTCTTGGATCTTGACTAATGTTTGGTAATTAGTCAGTTATTCTCCTTTTTTTTTTGTTCTAAGACAGCTTTTCAGAGACAATCTAGGGCCTAATAAGGATATTTTGTCTTTAAACTGTTGTGATTTATCTTTTATAGGTTAAAATCTAGCAAAACCGAGTTAGAGTTGAAAAATGGAAAATCATCTTTCCCCTGCCCCATATTGGAGATGATTTTTTGTCCTAGACCTATGACTGGACTGTACATGGGAAACATTATTCTTATCAAACTTACCAGTTACAGTGGACCATTTTAGCAGTTACCTGCATGGGAATATGCTCTATTTATGTCTTTTAGGGTATAATGCTGTAATTAACAGATAGACCATTGTAACCAGATGGCTAGGGGTTTGTGGGATTAGAGTTGCAGTTTATCTTAGTTGTATTCTAATATATGCTTTTTTTCTTTTCCTGCAGCTATGTGGTGTTTTGATCCTGGCATTGGCAATATGGCTACGAGTAAGCAAAGCTGAGCAAGAGGTAAATAAATAAATACAAGCTTCTATCCCTAAGTAGATCATTTTTCCTATAATGATGAAAGTAATGACTATAATAAGTGTTTCTATAGCATTTTCCTTCACTGACTCATATAATTATTTACATTGATAAGTGATTTTATAATATAATTAAATTTAATTAATCAAAAGTACCCACTATGTGCCTGGCTGTGTTGGGCATGGATCTTCTGGAGATCCATGACACAGTTCTTCTGGAGAATGGAGGTGTTATTTATTTCAAAAATAGGAAGATCGCAAAGAAAGTGGAGGTGGGAAGGGACCTGAGTGGAAGTTAGTTTTTTCCTTCATGTGCTGAAGGCCAGCCTGAAGTGTGGCTGGATGATACTGATCACCTTTCCTCTCCACCAAGAACGATTTTTGTAGTATAAGGTATTGGCAATCATTTGGCTGATCCCAAGGTGGGGTGGTGGTCCAAAGGAAAGAAGGTAAGAAGTCCTCTTGGAGATTTTGAATCTGTGTTTTAAAGGCAGCAATGTACAAAGATGGTTAATAATAGTGGCCATTGGCAATGGAGGCTGGTCACACTGGTGTAACTCAACAGTTGGAGGCTGACCTCTGCCTGCTGGCCTGATTGACCTCTAACTGCCCTCCCCTGCCAGCCTGATCACCCCCAACTGGCCTCCCCTGCCGGCCTGATGGCCCCTAATTGCCCTCCCCTGCCAGCCTGATCGCCCCTAACCACCTCTGCCTCAGCCCCAGCCACCGTGGCTTTGTCTGGAAGAATGTCCAGAAGACGTCCAGTCTAATTGGCATATTACCCTTTTATTAGTATAGATTAAGTTATTATTAAGCTGTCAACTAAGGTAATGAATTTTTAATTAATTAATTTTTATTGTTCAATTTTTCATTTGTAGTTTGCATTCAATATTATGTTAATTTTAGGTGTATATTATAGTGGGTAGACATTTATATAACTTACTAGAGGCCCGGTGCACGAAATTTGTGTAGGGTGTGTCCCTCAGCCCAGCCTGCACCCTCTCTAATCTGGGACCCCTCGAGGGATGTCCAACTGCCCGTTTAGGCTTGATTCTGGTAGGATCGGGCCTAAACGGGCAGTTGGACATCCCTCTCATAATCCAGGACTCTTGGCTCCCAACTGCTCACCTGCCTGCCTTCCTGATTGCCCCTAACTGCTTCTGCCTGCCAGCCTGATCACCCCCTAACCACTCCCCTGACAGCCTGATTGATGCCTAACTGCTCCTCTGCCAGCCTGTTTGTCCCTAACTGCCCTCCCCTGCAGGCCTGGTCACCCCTAACTGCCCTCCCCTGTAGGCCTGGGTGCCTCCAACTGCTCTTCCCTGCAGACCCAGTCACCCCCAACTTCCCTCTTCTGCTGGCCTGGTCACCCCTAACTGACCTCCCCTGCAGGCTTGATCGCCCGCAACTTCCCTCCCTTGCAGGCCTGGTCCCTCCCTACTGCCTTCCCCTGCTGGCCTGGTCGCCCCCAACTTCCCTCCTCTGCCAGCCTTGTCACCCCTAACTGACTTTCCCTGCAGGCTTGACCACCCCCAATAGCCTTCCCTTGCAGTGTCCCTCCCAACTGCCTTCTTCCCCTGCTGACCTGATCACCCACAACTGCCCTCCCTTGCAGGCCTGGTCCCTCCCAACTGTCCTCCCCTGCTGGCCATCTTGTGGCAGCCATTTTGTGTCCACATGGGAGCAGCAATCTTGTGTGTTGGAGTGATGGTCAATCTGCATATTACTCTTTTATTAGATAGGAGGATAGAGGCCTGGTACACGGGTGGGGGCCAGCTGGTTTGCCCTGAAGGGTGTCCTGGATCAGGGTGGGGGTTCCCTTGGGGCATGGGGTGGCCTGGGTTAGAGGCCTGTGGTGGTTTTCAGGCAGGCCATGCCCCCCAGCCACCCAAGTGATGGCCTGGTATCTGGGATTTATGTATCTTCTATAATTGAAACTTTGTAGCCTTAAGCGGAGGCCAAGGCGGGCCAGGGTGTGTGGAAAGCTTGGCTTCCTCCATCACTGAGGGCAACTCAAGCCTCCTGCTCTCTCCAGCTCCCTGGCCGCCACCATTTTTGTTGAGATTTATTTATCTTCAATAATTGAAACTTTGTAGCCTTGAATGGAGGCCTGGGCTGGCCAGGGTTTGTGGAAAGCTTGGCTTCCTCCATTGCCAGGGAAACTCAAGCCTCCTGCTTGCTCCGTGCCTGCAGCCATCTTGGTTGGGTTAATTTGCATACTTGCTCCTGATTGGCTGGTGGGCATGTCTTATGGGTGTAGAGGAGGTATGGTCAATTTGCATATTACTCTTTTATTAGATAGGATGAAGTGATCCCCCAATAAGTCTAGTATCCCTTGACACCATACATAGTTATTACAATACTATTGACTATACTCCCTGTACTGCACAGGTAATGCATTTTCCATTAATTCTTATTATACTGTGGTGCAGCTAAATGCCTTTGGATATAGCCTAGTTGAAAGAAAGATTACAAGAAATTAACATTTGTTCTAAATGGGTGACTTTCCCCTTTCTTCCTTCCTTCCTTCCTTCCTTTCTTCCTTCCTTCCTTCCCTCCCTCCCTCCCTCCCTCTCTCTCTCTTTCTCTCTCTCTTTTACTTTTATTTCTTTTCATTTGAAAGTATGCTTTATACCATTAGAGCAGTGGTTCTCAACCTTTTTAATGCCGCGACCCTTTAATACAGTTCCTCATGTTGTGGTGACCCCCAACCATAAAATTATTTTTGTTGCTACTTCATAACTGTAATTTTGCTACTGTTAATGTAAATATCTGTGTTTTCCGATGGTCTTAGACTCTACAGCAGTGGTTCTCAACCTGTGGGTCACGACCCACAGGTTGAGAACCACTAGCAGGGTCGCCTAAGACCGTAGGAAACACAGATATTTACATTACGATTCATAACAGTAGCAAAATTACAGTTATGAAGTAACAACGAAAATAAATTTATGGTTGGGGGTCACCACAACATGAGGAACTGTATTAAAGGGTCGCGGCATTAAAAAGGTTGAGAACCACTGCATTAGAGAAACCAGAGAATCACAGTGGGAATTAGTGCTTCCTCATTCTGTGTCTCACTGTATTGAGAAATTGGGTGAGGGACAGGTGTGGCAACTAGTTAGTAATATTCTAGTCCATCAGGATTTCATGTGTTGTTCTATGTTGATAAATGTAACTGTGGCTTCCTAATAGCCTTGGGCTTTGAACTTTGAGTCTATTGATGGCATTTGAAGTTGCACAGACTCTCTGTTGTCTAGAAACTGATGTCTGACTTTGAGACTCACATTAAAGCACATAGATTAACAGCCACCATTTAGAGGGTGCTTTGCCTTTTAAGATGTGTGTACAGCCTGTATTTTATTTTATTTTACTATTCCCGGTTGATATGGGAACATTTTCTCACCCTGACCACCCACCCCCAGTGCTTGTGGTAAACAAATTTGGTGTTTAGTCTATTAAGAAATTAACCAGATAGAATGTATTAAAGGAGAAGTGTCCTTGAGGATAAGAATAAATTAATAGAGCTAGATAGCATCTTTAGTCACATTTTGCTTCTTGTCCTCTGCCAGGTTCTAAATCTGAACAAAAGTCATTATCTTTCAGGACAACATTACCCAGCTTGACTTATGTTAAATTGGCTTGATTTATATTTATTCAAAGTCAGTGACAAAGAATCCAGCCTGTGCAAAGAGCTGAATTTTACTAGTGGAAAACAGTGGTTGCAATTTTAGAAGGAGAAACCTGAGCATAAACACAGAAAAGAAGGATGTCAGAGAGGTCTAGGTGAACATCTTTTAGGGTACCTCTCAGGGATGCTTTGTTCTCCTTCAGGAAACACTCAGCATCATGAGGCAAAGCATGTGGGCAGCCATTCTTGTCCCAGGAGATCCCTTAAAATCCAAGGAGGCTCTGAGACACTTTCTTCCAGGTTCAGCTATTCCTCTTTCTTTACAAATTCTCCCCTTGTCCTAAGACACACTCAGACACTATTCATCCAAGACAGCTTTTAACACGGGTTTCCCTGTCCTGGAACAAACACTTGAACTCGATTTCCACCTCTTTTCTGAATAAGAAAAGCCACTTGTTGGGCTGGACTTAGAATAGAGACCCACAGAAAATCAACACACTGCTTTCTCATACATTTTTGAGAGGTTGTGGTCACCTGCCCAGATCAGGTGGAAGGGCTTCATTAACCTGCAAGTGCTGGCCGCACCACTTAGTCAGGTCTCACTTGCAGATGTTTGGCCTATTATTTCTGTGTCTGGGCTGTTTAAGCAAAGTTCTGATAACTCAGTGAGTGAGGCTTCAATCCTCTCAGATGTGGTAGGGTTTGCCTGCACTGGTCCCAGAGTGAAGCAGTATTTGATGGTGACTGGGTAGAACGGGTTTCTTAATGATGTTTTGTGGGTTTTTGCCATTTTCTATTTTGACCCAGATGCCATGCCTGTTTATTAACAAAATTGACTTTTTAGTTCCAGTCTTAACAAGCAAACAAACCACAATCAAACACAAAACATGCACAACAAACAAAAATATCTTTAGGACATATGTAAATGAAAGGTTTCTAAATACGTAAATTGAAACATTATCTGTCTGCACAGACTCTTTGAGATAAAGAAGGCCTTGGATATCACAGAGACTGACCCACTTCTCTTTATAAATGAGAAACTGGGCCTGGCTGTTAGTTGACTAGTCGAGTGTTAGAAATTTATTACATATTAGGACCCACTGGAATACAGATCTTTGTTCTAATGCTTTGATGACTTCAGCACATTCCTTCCTACAGGTTGTCGAATAAAGGTTCCCCCTAGACTATGAATTGGTTGAAAAAATCATTTAAAATGTAAAGATCATTCATAGTAGTGTTGTTTTTTTTGTTTTGTTTTGATCCACATGATGTGTAGCCGATTCTAGGAGGCAGAGTCTTTGATGGTCTAAGAACTAATGCTCTACCTAGAAAGAGACCAGCAAATAGAGGTTATACAAGAGAGATGGGCTACACGTGGCACTCAGCACAGGCACAAGGTTTCACTTTTTAATTATGATGTACTTAAGTGGTAGATTGAGGTTCAGTGTTAGGAAGGTGACGAAGAAGAGTATGTGTGGGGAAGAAGAATCAAATTATGTAGGTTGTATAGCCCAACCCACCACATAGGGACCTAAGATTCCCTCCCCCTCGCCCCCACTTAATATTCTGTTACTTAACAGTCAGGCAAATTGAAGAGTTTCTGGAAGAATCTATGGACTATATGTCTTTTGGGAACAAGGAGATAGATTGATATGAAATATCTATCAGGTACTAGATTTTTTTCTTAGTTTAAATTTTTTGTTTGTTTTGGCAAATGTACAGACCTGTGAAATTACTATTATAATCAGTATATAAAACATTTTATTAACTCATAAAAGCTCCCTCATCCCTTTGCAATCAGCTCCTCCTTTCTCTTCTACACAGCTAAAAGTGATTCCCTGCTCTGATTTCTATCATCATAGCTTAGAGTTACCCATTCTTGATCGTCATATAAATGTAATCATACAATAATCACTCTTTTGAATGTGGCTTAATTAGCTCAATAAGAGATTCATTCATTTTTGAGATTCATTCTTTTTCTTGAGTCTCGCAGTAGTTTGAGAAACTTGGGCTTTATAATTCATTTAATTGCCATAGAAACACATGCTTTACAATGCTACTTTTACGTATAATATACAAAATATGCAAACCAAAGAGCACATAATGTGATAGGTGAAAGTACATGTCCTTCTAAATTTAAAATAATTGGTGTTTCAAGGCCTTTTACATTACCTCCATCCAATATCCAATATCCAATATATCCTCTTAGAAAAGTATTAACATTGGAAACATTATCCAGACAAGTAACACCTTAATAGAATGTAAGCTCCTTGAGGGCAGATGTTTTTGCTGGTGTAGATCACTGAAGTATTTTAAGGTCCTAAGGCACATAGTAGGCACCCAATGGATTTTTGTGGAATAAAACACATCAAGGAAAGGGATTTTCTGATTTGTTTTTTTTATTTTCAGGTTGTCAATGAGGACGCTGGCATGTATCCTTATATTGCTGTAAATATCTTGATTGCTGTGGGTTGTACCATCATGATTCTGGGTTTCCTGGGATGCTGTGGTGCCATGAAAGAGAGCCGCTGCATGCTTCTGGTGGTGAGTTGTCTAGCCAATCCCAACACCCACCCCTATCGTGTGCCGAAATGACTTGCCAAGATTGATGAAACTCTTGATTTCTGTTTAGCGGGTTTGATTCTGGAAGCTAATATGTTTAGCTTTGATTAGAGGGTGCCCTGAGAGAAGATAAATTTTAGCCTTCATTTATTCATTATTGCTGAGTACCTGCTACAGGCCAGATACTGTGCTAAATGATGCAGAGGCATTAAGACAATTAGAACCCATTAAAGAAAATGGACAAATAAATAATTAGCTACTGTGGGAGTGGCTCAAGAAGAAAAGGGCAAGGATATAGGAGGTATAGGAGGGAACTTTAAGCCAGAAGCAGAAGTAAATAAGGATGTGGTTGTGATGAGCTTTCAAGAAAAAGCATCCTGGATTTTTTGAGGACCTATAAGGCCTTGGGCATGGCTGGCCTGTTTGGGGAACTGTTAGGTCTTGGGTATGGCTAGAGTGGTAGAGGTTCTTTTGGTAAACAATGGGAGATGAGTCTGAGTATGGACTGTGGGAAAATCGTATTTCATGCTAAGAAAATTGTAAGAGAGTGAGATAATCTGATCTGTCACTTAGAAAACTTTGAGGAGGATGGATTCAGTTGGGATAATCCACAGACTCCACTTTTAAAATATATAGTAGAAAACAATATATAGATATAGAAAACATATTAGAAAAATCATCACATATTTATTAGGTATAAATATGACATAAGTGTTTATGAGAATTCACCTAAACTTGTTTCTCCCATAAAGTAAGTATTGTGTCAGTCCCTAAAAAAAATTTTTTAAGTGTTTGTTTATTATGTGGGAAGGTAAGGACAGAGTTTTAACAGAACTTTGTTAGCATCAATAGTGGTTGCCTTTAGATTAATAAGGCCTCATTTGCAATTGGAGATTCAATTACTTGAAGAGCTTGCTTTAAAAGCAATTTCTGGGCTTGGGCTATGTTCTCCAAAATTATGATTCAATAGATCTGAGGCTGGTTTGGAAATCTATATTTATAATAAGACCAGGTGATTCTGATAGCATTAGAAATATTGTTTTGCAGTCAGTTCTGAAGTTTGTATTTGAGGAAGAAAGAGGAGAAGGACTATATATATATAGATATATATATATAGATATTTAAAGAGCCAGGGTCTGTAACGTCCAAAATGACTGAAGGGATGACCGAACTCCAGGCTGTGTGTGCAGTAGGCTTGGGTGGACAGAGACTGGCGCAGCTGCTGATCAGCCCTTGCCTCTCTGTCTCTCTGGGCCTCACCAGCAGCGGCACTTGTTTCTCTCTCCAAGAGGTCAGCAGTTCAACCCGCTCGCCAGTAACCTGGAGTGGCTGCTGATCAGCCCCACTTCTCTGATCAGGCCCAGAGATAGGCTTGGAGATGCTGACTGCCATAGAAACCAGCCAATCAGAATAAAATCTGGGTGAACTGTGAGGAGCCAATGGCTGCTTAGGAGGCGGAGCTTTTGACGCTGACTCGCATAGAAACTAACCAATCAGAACCTCATCTGGGTGAACTATGGAGGCAGAACCTAAGGTTGGGGCTGAGGAGGGGTTTTAAGGGCAATAGCTGTTTAATGTAAGGTGTAAGAAAGCATTTCAATTTTTTAATGACTGGTTTGGCAGTATAGTGCATATGGCTGGCTATCATTCCAGGTATAGGGATTATGTATTTTTGTCTGCCAAGAGCATCCTCTCCTGCTGAAAAAGGCGCCCCCCCCCCCCATTTAAGCAATCCTATCCTATATATTTATCTATACTAATAAAAAGGAAATATGCTAATTATACCAGGTCGACTGGCCATCTTCCAGATGTCCACCTTCCAGACAAAGCCATGGTGGTGGGGGCTGAGACAGAGGCAGTTAGGGGCGATCAGGCAGGCAGGCAGGTGAGTGGTTAGGAGCCAGCGGTCACAGACTGGAAGAGGGATGTCTGATTGGAGAGGGTGCAGGCTGGGCTGAGGGAACCCTTCCTCCCCCTCACCCCCACCCCGTGCATGAATTTTGTGCATCGGGCTACTAGTATTCAAATAATTTCATCTGAGTTTTGAAACTTTTCCCCATTCAACAGCATACTGATGCCTACAATTCTATGAATAATTTTTCTTTTTTACTGCTTTCTATAGTCAGTCTTTGGAGCAAATATTTCTGAGTAGTAATGGTACCAAAAATTGCTTCTTGAGGCAAAGGTTAGAATCAATAAAGGACATGGTTACTACTTCAAACTGTAACATGACCCAGACTGCAGAATGAAGCACCATGCTGAGATGTCCAAAGATGTTACTGAATGCACTGGGGGATAACATATGTTCCTTTTTCTCTTTTTCAGTTTTTCATAGGCTTGCTTTTGATCCTGCTCCTGCAGGTGGCAGCAGGTATTGTAGGAGTTACCTACAGATCTGAGGTATGTGCACATATGATACTTGATAATTTTGGAAAAGTCTGAAAAATAAAAATACTACCTCTGGCCTGAATAATTTTAACAATATTCTTTAATTTTCAGTATGAGCGTATCCTGAATGAGACTCTCCATAAAAATGTAGATCTTTTGAGTGGAACAGATGAAAAATCAAAGTCATTGCAGAAAGCCCTGATTAATTTTCAGAAAGAGGTAATCAGAATTCATAGATCATTTGGGGAGTTAGACTTAGTTCTTCTGTGTTTACTTAATTTTTAACAGGTGGGTTCCTTAAAGGTTAACAAATCCATTTTGCAGATTTTCTGTCACCATGCAATAAGAAAAATCCAAGAATATTTCTATTTTTTTCCAGCATCTTACAAAGTTCTAAAGCAATTCACAAGGACAGAGATTAAGAAGATATGTTTATGATAGATCAAACTTCAGGGCCAAATCAATCATTGTTTTAATATTTATATTGTGCTGGGGCATTTGGAGGGTTGGTCTCTCTTTCTCTCTCCCTCTCTCTCACACTCTCTCTCTCTCTCTCTCTCTCTTTACTCTCTCTCTCTTTCCCCCTCTCTTCATGACTGCTTCCTCTCTCATAAAAATAATTATAACGATCACTTATTACTACTTACTAGGTACCAGGCTTTACATTTAGTAGCTCATTGAATCTTCACAACTCTATGAGGTGGATAATGTAATTATCTTCATCATCCCTATTTGACAGATGAAGGGAATAGGGCTTAGAGAGGTCTGACAGCTAACTAGTGATAGGCTTGGAATTTGAACTCAGATCTGACTAGTTTATTCTTTTGAACAAGTACTTTAACACCCCCACTCCTTCATTTGTTAGTTTATTTATTTAGTCTACTTTGAAGGTATTCTTCTATCTGGCTCCTGCCTAATAGTTTAACTTTCTGAAACACGGCTCATAACAAAAACACTCTAGTCTAGTCAGGTCTATCTACACAGGATGCGTGAAGCGGTTCTGCTTCTCTTCTTTTGCACCTTTGGAATGCACTCACTGCTTTTCTCTTTCTTTCCAAATATACATGTGATTTAAAACTTGACTAAAATATTACTTACTCTGTGAAACTCCTTCCAACCACACCTTCTTTATCCATAATCCCCATCATCTTAACTACATGTAACATTTCATGTATGTCATGGAAACTCTCAGAATCTTAGAGGAGAGCTGGATTTTATAGCACACGTAACCTGACTTCTCAATGACTGAAGCGTTTTATATCTATGTTCATACACCCTCTAATTAAATATGGAAGAGCTGAAAGTTTACCAATTTTTGCCCATCCCACTTACAGCCACGTCTGATCATTAGTGTGCTCTTTCTTAATTGGACACAACATCTGCCTCCCTAGGATTTGCATCATTTAGTCCCATTCTTTCTTCTGGCGTTTCAGAGGGAAAGGAAAATCTACTAATGGGCCTATATGCTGCAACTTTTTCTTTGAAAATGGCTATCATGTGACTTCTAAAAGCCTTGCCTTTCAAGTTCAAACATCCTTTCTTGAGCTATTTATCAGATGACTTTTTTTTTTTTCCAGAGCATTACTCAGTCCCCATTTGGATAGACTCCAGCTTGTAAAAATTCTGCCTTAAGAGTCATTTTCAAGAGCCAAAACCTTATATGAGTCAGTCCTTGTGTAACTTTCTCTGTATTGTGCTTTTTTAGCTTCCCCATAGCTGCATCCCTTGATCCACTCCCCTCTGGATCATTCCCACCCTGAACCCCAGATTAATCAAGAAAGAATTTAGGCAACTCTGTTCCTGCACTGAGTGGGATTGAGCATCCTTGACTCTCCCTAGTAGCTGACCTGAAATCAAATGTACGACAGTTAACCACTAGGTCTCTGGGTTGGGTCCTGAGTCATACTTATTATACACTGTCTCTGTTATCCAAGGTCTCAGTGCCAACAATGAGGTTCTAAATGTTCTCTTTGTTGTAGTACAATTCTGAATTGTGTTCATTCTTATACATTAATCCTGTATCTGAAGTTTCTTATGTCATAGGACCATAGTTCCTGTTTATTACTCATTCTGAGTTTTTTTTCTCTTTACTTTCTGTTATCTACCAGGACTTCCTTCCTTCCTTCCTTTCTTTTTTATTTTTTATTAAGGTATTACAAATGTGTGGTTATCCCCCCATTGCCCCCCACCCCCCCAATCCTGCCCTCACTCTCACCCTCTGTTGTCTGTATCCATTGGTTATGCTTATATGCGTGCATATAAGTCTCTTGGTTGATCTCTCCCCTCCCTTCCTCCCTCCCTCCCTCCCTCCCTCCCTCCCTCCCTCCCTCCCTCCCTCCCTTCCTCCCTTCCTCCCTTCTTCCCTTATGCTTCTTTGGGAACAAAAAATTCTACTTCAAACTCTGGCTGGGTGACCTGCACTCCACCACACATGGACAGAAGTTCTAGATAACAAATGACTTTCTCTTTGGATTTCAAGGAATTTCCACACAAATTCCCTGCTAACATGCTAATGGAATGTGCCTTGTGGGTTCTTGTGATGACTGTTAGTCTAGAGGTTGTTGTATCTCATTCCCTGCACAGTGCCTTGTTCATCTGGCAGTTATAACTCCTTCAACACATTCTGACCAACTTCTCCCCAACTTCTCCCACATCCGATCTGGGACTAGATATCATGCCAAGTTTAGCTTTTCTACCCTGTCTTCTGTACCTCCCTGAGGATTCCTGAGGTACACGGTGTTCCTAATATTGACCGATCTGTGAATGCATAGAGTAGGACTTATATTCATTTTGATCTGAAGTATCTCTATCAATTAACACTATTCAAGATTATTTCATCAGAAAGAGTGAGCAATTAATGATGTCTACCGTTTGAACAGGAAATGAGGTTATTTCAAAACTGCCCTCTTTGCTAGTATTGATTGGCCTTTGAACCACCAGAAATCTCCAGCTCTCTCATATAAATGCCTGTTGAGTCATATGCAGGGAGGGGCAAAACTAGGTTTACAGTTGTTCATATGGAAAATAATACAATAATAATAATAATAATACAAGAATAAAGTCTGCATTTTGCATACTCACAGCTGTAAACACACTTTTGTCCCCCTCTGTATTTGTACAATTGAGTCTTTGAGCCAAAGTGCAGACTTTTTATCTCCCCCAGTTAAACTTGCTAGTTTGAATCCATTGTTTGAACTGTCTTTTCTTCTCTCCACTGTATTAATCATCACTCCCAGCTTCTAGAACAGCTACAGAGTTGAAAAGATACTTCGTATATCTTTCTCTAAATCACTGATATCAATGTTGAATAGATCATGTGCAGTGTAAGCATAACGGAAATAACAACAACTGCAAAACAAAACAACAATGACAGCTGACACACAGTGAGTGCTTTCTATAAGTCAGTCACTGGGTAAAGCATTTCATATCTTCACATTGGTTTTCTCATTTTTATCTTTACAACAAATCTACAAATCGATACTACTATTGCAACTATTATTATCTGTGTTTTGCAGGTGAAGAAACTGGGGCACAGAGAGGTTTGAGTAACATGGGTAATGTGGTCACTCAGCCCGTACGTGAGTGCTCTTTTCCGTTTCCTGGCATCACAATACGTCCGGGCCCAGTGTTGGCTCCGTTTTCCTCCTACCTTTCTGCATGAAGAGTTTTCTCTCATTCTAATAGAGCAAGTAGGGCAAGATGAGGCATAATTACTTCTCTCCCTCATCTAATAATATGTGCCCTATACTCTGTGTTATTGGGCTTATCACTTCCTTGGTTTTCTTCCCCAAGCATGGCCACTAGTTCCTCTAGTGTTTCTCCATGTTTTGGTTTGTTCTGGGCCTTCGCCTTTCTGACATTGTTCTAAGAGTTTAATCTTTCATTAGTACCCCTTTCCCTCTTGTGCAGATGTCCATGTAACATTTCATCTCATGGGAGGCCCACTGAGCATCTTTGGCTTTTGAGAGGCTCTCACCCTTTTCCTCCTAGCCTTCATAAGTGGTCAAAGATCATGAGATGGAAGTTTAATTTTTAAAACCTCTCTTCTCTTTTGAGCAAAAGTTCTTTAAAGAGATCTTGACTCTCTCATGAACTCTTTGGAAGCTTCTTTCCTAAAATCTAGGCTAAGTAGAACTGATTCTGCTCCTCTTTTGTCATTAGAATCTAAAAGGTACGTTTTTCATCATCTCAAAGTTCCTCAGACTTTTGCTCCTGCGACCAATTTTTCCCTTTTTAATATTAAGAACAAAAGGAATAGTCCTTTATTTTTGCTTTCATATTCAGAGAAGTGGGTGAAAATATATGATATTTTATTATAAGAAACATCTTAATGGTTTCAGGAGAATGTGATTCAGTGTATTGACAATGTTTTTATCTTCTGTAGTGCCTGTTTTTCATATCTATGTTTTCATCAAACAGTTCAAATGTTGTGGTCTGGTCAATGGAGCTTCTGACTGGGGAAATAATTTTCAACACAATTCTGAGTCGTGTGAATGTTCAGATATGTCAGATTCCTCATGTGTAACATATGAAGGAAAACATGTTTACAAACAGGTAAGAACAAATCAAACTTGTCACAGTAAGTGGTTCTGTTCACTTTTTTTCAAAATGAAAGACTTCACAAAAATTTAAATTGCAGCAATTATAATGGGAATCATGACATAAATGTCCCAGGAATTTCCCAAATAAAAAAAGACAACCTTATTTAAAGATAAAAGCCAATATAAAAAGATGAAAGTGTTTCATTTCTTCTGTGAGTTTGGCAATCATTTAAACTCAACTCTAATAGATCAAAATAACATTCTTCTTGCAAGAGGAAGCAAAGTGCAAACTAACAGATGCACATTTATGTTGTCCTCTCTTTGGTGACTTTAATTATTATTCTCTTCCATTTTTTTCTATTTTAACATAAATTCTAGAAATCTATATTTTCACTTTAATTTTAAAAGTGAAGCTTCTGTTTTCTAATAAAAGATTCCTTTTCTCAAGTAACTGTATTGGCCTAAAGAAAGGACTTGGCCTTTAGGGGTTTCAGCTCTGGATTTATGTTTAGTTACTACTTTGTCTAATTAGTGCTTGAATTTAAAAGTTGCCTCAGATATTTAAAGTCAATTGAAAAAGCTGGGTTTAGTTTTTGTGTTTTGTAGATGTCTTATTTATTATGTCACTTGTGGATGTCAATATATGCATGTCATATTTCTTACTGCTTAATTCATCCCATACTTATTGACTACCTCCTACCAGCCATTGGAGACCAATTCCTGTGCAGGGCACAGTGTCGGCCCTCATGGAGCTGATGCTCAAATAGGGAGGAGAGAAAGATAACTCAGCAACGTCCACTTAATGAACTATTGGTATTTCTTGGATAGGGTCAAGCACAAGAGTTACGGGACCCCATCTAATTCAGTGTTGGAGGTACAAGCTATGGCTTCCTGGAGGACATGATATCTTCCTGTTGCCACAGGGTTTTATATCATTTTTTCCTTATGTCTGAAAGGACTGTGTACAGAAATGACAATTGATATTAATGATATTAATGTTTCCTTTACTTGCTATTGTACTTGGGTGCCTACTATGTGTCAGACAGATCCCTGTTAGAATCAGACAGACTTCTGGCTCCTCAAAGAGATTATAGTCTAGATGGCAGCAAGATCTATAACAGCTATGTGATTCAATAAATTAATTTCTGTAATGCCTCAACATTATTTTCAATTTAGTGTTGGCTTAGTAATGGCTACTGAGATGAATTATATTTTAGGACATAGACAGTGCCTCAGGAGAAACATCTCTCCTGCTGACTGTGACATCCTTTTTACCAATCTTATCACAATGAGGAGACTGTGTTCTGAAGGGGAATTTCTGTTACTGGTATTTAAAGTAACAGGTGTGGAAGAAGTTATCTATCTGACTACCAATCCATCTTGCATTGTCCAAGTAATACCAGTAAAAATATTTTATTCTTATTTTTTATATTTCTCCCCACTCCCTTCCTCCCTACCTGATGTTAGTGATGTGGAATCTATAAGGAAGAGGGAAATAAATATGGTATAAGCAAATGTAGTTTCTGCTTGGGATAATGAGGAAAATGGTAAATTCAATAGCAAATTGCAGATTGTTGCGTTCTGTTAAAGATTCAATGCAAAGATGTTTTTCCTTAGGATAGATGTTTTACCTTTTGAATTGAAAAGTCTTAGCATTATCTTAAAAAATAAAAGACATTCCCTCCAAATTCACACATAATTCAGCTGAATACAGGGTGATAGCTGCACCAAGTTTCCCAAAAGGATGATCATAAATTCACAAAGTACTTCCATCTGCCTTGTGTCATTTGCAAGAAGTCTGGAAAAATAAGAAATCTGAATGGCCATAATTTATTTCTTCCCCTACCCCCCACCCACCTTTCCTTTTGCCAAGATAACCTGGTTATCTAAAGGGGAGGGGGGAGAAAACTCCTCAAGCATAACAAATATAACTCAGTAGATCACTAATCGCATAGTTAACCCTAAATAATGTAATCATTTCTTCTAATGTTGACCACTTTGGATCAGATGAGAATGGAGAAACCCAGGTAGGGACAAAGGGAAAAAAAACCTTATGGAAAACATATTTTACTTAACAAATAGCAATATTTTGCTAGCCCACAGCACATATAAGACTGTTATGGGAATGAAATGTTTTCTGGTAATACAGATAATAAGATTATTACATCATGCAGTATTTTTTATTTTTAAAATAATTCATGTAATTTACAATTTTTGGAATTTTTAGTTTGGTCTGAAATTTTTTAAGCTTGGAATTGCATGCTGGTTTGAATAAATTAAAAAAGTGTAATAGAGAAATAACTTCCAAAATTCTCTTTTTTTATCTAAAGGACATAGTAGTGGACATATGATTTTTAAGGTAAAAATAAACTGATAAGATTAGAAAGGGAATTTTTATAAATCTCCTTTTAAAAATGAAAAATTTCACTATAATTAACTGAAATCCCAACCAGAGAACTCTGCTGCAGATTGCAAACCTAAAAATATACACAGCCAACGTGATAACAACTATAAAATTGCCAGTTAAGATAAAATTATTAATTATTATTTATAACTAGAGATCCTTAGGTTCAGCAATGATGTAGCTGAAGCAAAATTTTGCTCCTCAAGTGCTGGCTGTAACCTTTCAGAGTGGGGAGGAGTTTGAGGCGGAGGAAATAATCCAATTCCTTTTTGTTGAGTATGTTTCTTGGTAACAGTGCAAAAAATCAACCCAATGGAAAAAAAATCTTAATTCAGATAAGGTCATCAAAATGTGATTAAAGGTAACTTTATATATGTTTTTTAACAGGCATGCATTATTTTTATAAAAGACATAATTAAAAAACATCTTGTCATAATTATTGGAATAGCATTTGGAATGGCATTTATTGAGGTACAGTATAATCTTTCATTAATGACTCTATTTTTTCCCTTGCTTGTCCATTAATCCTGCTAGCACATTTATGATGAGCCAAGTAAAAACCAAGTGCTTCACACAAACACTGGGTACTGAGTGCCAAGGGCCAGCTTCTCCCTCTATCAACCTTGAGTCTGGGGAGGGGATTACAATTGTATGAATTGAGCATGGCTAAGCCTATTATTTCTGAATGATCTCTCTACTGGGAAATAAATTTTGAATTAACTTCCACACAGTTCTTAGTCCCAGATATCTTTTTCCCATTGAAATCTAATGCAAGAGTTAAAGTTAGAAGAAAGAGCCCAGACAAATCCAAAACACAGTCTTTACATTTTCTTGTCTCTCCTCCTGATTTTGAAAGAGAAAATAAAACTTAAGAGTGTGAGGAGCTGTTTTCCTGCTATTCCATTCCACAGAAATCTAATTAGTTTTAAAAATTTGAAGCAGTTGCCTTTAATTTTCTCACTGAGTAAAATTTCTCAAATTTACTCTCATCAATTTGATTATTGATGCTGAAAACAGTTCCTGTATAGGGTTTTTATCTTGATGGCCTTGGCATTTTTTAAAAGAATCTGAATGATACCTTTTACATGGCCTAAAAATGTTTGCCAAATAGATGAAATAAAACGATCTCAGGGAAGGGTTTTTGTAATCATCCTGGCTCTTGGTGAATTTAGGTATCAGGTGAGTCAAATTCCTTTGCATCCTGTGCAGGGCATTGGCAGGAGTCCTGACAAGGTGTGGGGTGTCTCTGGTTAATGCCTCTGAGGGTTGGTGAGCTCAGTTGAGTGGCTACTGCTTCACTTGTATGGAATGCTGTACAACGTCCTCCTTGGGATTTCTGGTAGCTTTTTGCTCTTACTTGTGCCACATCACTGCCAGAAAGGAATTTTAGCTGGGATTGAAGCAACTTAGTGTCCCAAGTGGTCATTGAGGTTACTGGTGGAATTCCCAGCCAATCATTAGAAAAGGGGTTGGGACAATTAGCAGTAAATTAGGGTGTTGAGTATTACTTTCTGGTAGCCCAGAATAGGTTTAAATACTAGTATAAAGCATTCTATGCTGGAAACATGGATGTCCTTCTCTACGTCTGATATATGATCAAAGTTGAATGGTGGGTTGTATTAAGTCTATTTCTCTCGATTCTTTCTTTTTTGAAATATCCTTTATTTCTCTGCTTTGTACTCTGGGCTAATGCTTTGTATTCTGGTTTAGAAATATGAGCTAGTGGCGATAGAGGTGAGAGAGAAATCACACACACGTACTCACATATTTTCAGAAGTTACGCACATCCGTGTTGCAAGAGTAGACTTGAAATGAATGATTGAAAGAGCAGGCTTTAAATGAAGTATTCAATGCAAGTATCAATATAAGTGTCAAATTCCATATTAGACTCAAATTGACTATGACTGGCTACAACCCACAGATGCTTTTAAGAAGTCTTTCAAAAGGAAAGCCAGAGAAAATAAGGACATAATCAACTGGGGAGTTTGATATCTTATATCTCATATATCATAGTCAAAGGCATTGCCAAGAATTTAAATACATCTAATGGAAAGTAAGATTACAAGAGGAGTAACATAGTCTATGAAATTGGTATATCCATGTGTTTATTACATATTTAGATATTTTATTGAGTGTTCTAAATATATGATTAGGGAAATACCTTTTTTATGGGTATGAAATTTATATATGTTAACATCACAAAATATAACATTTTTAGTTATGCCAGTTAGTGTGATTTCTAGACTATATGTAGATATGATAATTGGTTTAAAGAATCTATAGCCTTGAAAATAGTCTTCTGATATTCAGCCTATAAAAATGTATCCAAAAATGTACATTAGTCTGTTTTATACTCATTATTCCTAGTTTACATGCAAGTAAACACAAAGACTCATTAAGAGAAAAAATATCTCTCTAATAAATATTTTTAAGAAGGAAACAGGGCAAACATCTCCATGCATAAGATATATTCAGATGTATAATAGACTTAATACAGCACACCATTCAACTTTAATCTCCATTAAAAAACCACATGAAAACACGACCCTTTGACATTTAGACTGTTGGCATTTGTCTGTTTACTGCAGAGGCTCTGATGGAGTGGGCCAGTAGTCGTTTTCAAGGCTCTTAAGACCACATACCTGGACGATTCTTCTTAGAGAGGATGCTATGAATCTATGCAAAATGCTTTATTTTGCAAGAAAATGCTAAAGACATTCTTGGAATTCTCATTATTCCAAGTTAAATAATCAGACTATCATAACATACCTCTCCTTATTTAACTATAGAAGTTACAAGCACAAAAATGATCAGCACTTTCTCTTCTCATTTCAACTAAAAAAGGGCACTGACATTGGTAGTCATCACTTTGTAGGATAAACGTTATCCTGACAGAAGGTCCCAAGAATAGCGTAATTAAAAGAGAGAAAAATGGTAATTTTACATTTTTTAGACTTTTCCAGAATATGGGAACTCATGCACATTACTTATAGCAAGTTTATCCTTTCACATACATTACCATATGATGGATCTCTTTTTAATTACTTGCTATTTTTATGAAAAATGATAAAAAAAATTTTCAGAGGCAGCGAAGTGCAAGAAAGTGGGATATTAACTGTCTAGTCTGCTGATAAATATCGGGCTTCTGTTTCAAGGATGTGACAGTGAAAGATGATAGTTGCCTTATCTCAGTATTTTTCCCATTTTCTTTATTCTTTCCTGATACCTGTCTCCCAGACTTGAGGCTTGGGATCAAGGCAAAAAGACTACATTTCAAGGCTTTTTGAAGTCATTCCAAAAGAATGACTTTGAGAACACTCTGAATAAAAATCATTATTTTTTCAGAGAACTGGTGGTGTCTGTTTTTTTTTGTTTTTTTTTTTTTAAGATGACAAATATTGGGCAGTAGTTCTCATTTGAAATGCATTTTCAGGAACAAATTATTAAGCAGGACATCTTAATACAGTAGGAGCACTTGTGACGGAGGACTCAGCATAAGTAGCAGCTCATCCTCCTCCTGCCTCCCCTCTAAGCAGGCTGGTGGGGGAAAACGTTTGATTGGTCACACACACAGGTCCTTCTGTCACTTCTCCATCACAGCCACAGCATGTGAGTCACCATCTGCAAAGATAGGGCAAGTTTTGTGATGCCTCATTCTTGGGAGAGCCATTTAATGAGTGGGAAACTATGCCCCAGATTTCAGCTGTGTTTCTTCACTTCAGAGGAAATTTCTGAATTAAGCTATTCTCCATAGATTTAGAAGTTGTTGTTTTTTTAAATGTTACTTTTTTTTCCCACTCCTCTTGGCAAGGCCCTCACTATGGCAAGAGAAATTCTAGACTCCTTGATTTTTATGCAGATGATCTAAACCAGATGATCATAACTCTTCCATGGAAGCAATAGGTATATCGAGGGTCCAGAGGCCCAAGCTCCCCTGAGCTCTGGGGCAGATGCCCCACAGAAGGGTGTGTGTCCCCCAAGGTTGGAGTGCTCTGGGGACAGCAGCTACTGAACAACCAGATGGGGCAAATTAGAGGTGCACTGGCAGCTGAAAACCCTGGTTAAACAGACCACTCAGAGAACTTTCTCCTTGCTCTCTTGTCCCAGGGGAGTCTCTAATTTCCCACAAAGAGAGATGATGTAGGTTAAAAAAACTAAAATTTTCCATAGCCAGAATCTTTTCTTATATAATGTTCTGTCTATTTATAATGTATCTGACATTTCCCCTTGAATTGCATGTTAACTCTATTGTTTTATTTTCTAGATACTTGGTCTGATATTTTCTATGGTCCTGTTCTGCCAGATTGGGAACAAGTGAATCTGTGGATATGTCGAGCTATCATCAGTCAAGCTCCTTAAAATGGTTGCTTTGCCTTTGTAACTTTAAATATATGAGTGCTGTCTATGTTAGGAGCAGCTGTCTTATTAAACTTTCTTATTTAGCTAGACTCTAGTTATCTTCCAGACATAGTGAATATATTTAGGGTTTTAGTGATGCTAGAAAAATAATATGAATGTGCATTTTTACTCAAAATAAAAGTGACATTCTTTACATTGGTGCTTTTTTTGTGTCCGATCATTGTGTTCAGATGGCACTGTGCTTAAAACATCATCTGGAGCCAACCAGGGGAGTAGCCAGCTCTGAGTGGCAGGCAGTCAAGGCAGTGCATCTAGGCTCTTCAGAAGCAACACTTGTTTTGTGTAGTGTCTCAGCCATTAGTGATAGTATTAAATTAAGTCACAAATTGAAAGACTGAGAGAGTGATCTGGCTCTCTTTGCTATTTATGCCGATGTCTAAAGATGGCGTCTCTCTTTTCTCTCTATTAGACAAGAAGATGTGCGTGCTGTCTTTCTAACTACTGACTCTCTGATTCCTCTCTGGACCTTCTCTGGAACACAGTTACAGCGGCTTCTATCTTTCTAGTTCTCACAGACATTTTTACATTCTGTCTTTTCTTGAGGTATAGTAGACACACAATAAGGTGAACAGTCTTAAGTATGCACTTATGTAAGCATGATGAGATTAGGATACAGGACACTTCCAACACACCAGAGTGCCCCTGCATGCCACCTGCCAGTGCTTTGTCAGAGCAGACCATCCACACGGGTCTCTAACCCACTCTATGCTCAGAGGCATCTCACGGTGCTTTAAATCCATGGTGGTGGGAGTATTTACACCATGGAAACTGGCAAATGGCATATAATTGGGGATTTTTTCTCTAAGAAGTGGTTGTTAAACAGTTACTAGTATGTCACTGCCCTTCTCAGCAAATACCTCCCCAAAGATAATCACTCTTCTGAATTTATTCTGTGGCCACAGATTCACTTTGCCTATTCTTAAACATTCTATAAATGGAATAGTAAAATATACACCCTGGCTTCCTTCTCTTCAACATTTTGTTTGTGAGGTTCATCTATATTGTTGCATGCAACTATAGTTAATTTTCATTGTTATGTAGTATTTCATTGTACAGGACTATACACCACCATGTATTTATCCATCATCCTGTTGACAGGCATTGTTAGATTTGCTTCCAATTTGGCATTATTGTGAATAAAGCTTCTATAAACATTCTTGTATGTCTTTAAGTCTGTATCTGTACTCCTCTTCTGAGTACAGAAAGAGGAGGAGAAAGAGGAAGAAAGGCAGTCGTTGTCAAGTAGATGAGAGTGACCAGCAAGTCGTGGAAAAATCAGTCTGGCTGGGTTACACAGCCTGATTCTGTGGTCCCCTATTGATGGTAAAAGTAACTGTCCTTCTCTGAGCACAGGCCATGTCCCAGACACTGTACTTTTATTACCTCATTTCTTCTTACCACATTCTTATGAGGCAAATACTATCTATTATTATCCTAATTTTGCTGGTGAGAAAATAGAGAATTAGAGCTCTAAGCCCAGAGCCAAACCATTAGTAAGCGGCAAAACTGGGACTCAAACCTTGTCTCTTAACTCCCAAGCCTTGGCTGAGAATCATTATTTGTCTTTCCCATGACATGTCTGTTAATAAATGTGCCATATTTTATTATAATTACCTGTTCATCTGTTGCCTCTGTTAGTATACTGCGAGTCCTTAAACGCATTGGTATTTCTTATTTGCCATTATGTCCCCAGTACCTATTGGAGTGCTTGGCACATAATGGTTACTCAATTGTACCCATTTTGTAGCTAAAAATAATACTTTAGCTAGATTTATTGAGAGCTTATTATATGCTTAAACTATTCTGCATGGGGGTCACTCATTTAATCCAAAATGACACTCTTAGGTTAGTACTATATTTTTAATATATATTTTTTATTGATTTCAGAGAGGAAGGGACAGAGATAGAAACATCAATGATGAGAGAGAATCATGGATCGGCTGCCTACTGCATGTCCCCTAATGCGGGGGATCGAGCCCACAACCCGGGCATGTGCCCTTGGCCAGAATTGAACCTGGGACCTTTTAGTCCACAGGCTGATGCTTTATTCACTGAGCCAAAATGGCTAGGGGTAGGTTAGTATTATTATTATTAGACCCAATTTATAGACAAGGAAACCAGGGCTCAGTTAGGTTAACTCAGTGTTCAGCAAACTCATTAGTCAACAGAGCCAAATAGCAGTAGTACAACGATTAAATTTCTTTTGAGAGCCAAATTTTTTAAACTTCTTCTAACGCCACTTCTTCAAAATAGACTCGCCCAGGCCATGGTATTTTGTGGAAGAGCCACACTCAAGGGGCCAAAGAGCTGCATGTGGCTCGTGAGCCGCAGTTTGCCGAACACTGGGTTAACTAATTTTTCTTAGGTTATGCAGCTAGTTAAGTGAAGGACCTGTGATTCAGTCTAAGTAACTCAAAACCTGTGCTCCTTACAGTGATATTGAGAGAAATAGGTGAGGAAGTGAATACGGAAGTGCCTTTGCATAGTGTCATGCACATATTAGGATATGTTATGGTTTCAATGGCATAAAAAACTAAGACAGAAAAACAAAACCTCTAGCTATTTAAATGGAAATATAGTAGAGGGAATTGCTATATTAGTCAGCTTGGGCTGCAATAACAAAACACTGATAGTCTAGTTGGCTTAAACAAAAGAAATTGATTTTCTCACAGATCTGGAGGCTGGAAGTCAGTCAGGGTGCCACAGATTCCGTTCTTTCTGAGAACTCTCTTCCTAGCCTATGGATGGATCACCTCCTTGTGTGTCTTCACATGGCAGAGAGAGAACAAATGAGCTCTCTGGTGTCTTATAAAAACACTGATCCCATTGGATCAGGGTTTCATCCTTAAGATATCATTTAACCTTAATTACTTCCTGATGCCAAATACAGCTACCCTGAGGGTTAGGGCCTAAACCTGAATTTGGGGAGTGAGGGGACAACATTCAGTCCATAGCAACTGCTTATACAGCTGATAGAGGAAGAAGCCAAACAGGATAGCAAGGTAAACCAGAAATTAGCAACAGTAGGAAGTTGCTATCACCCTTAGGACTGGAAAGAGGAAGATAATGTTACCACAGCCCAGGATCCAGGGCCACCTGGTGGAAGATGGAACCCATGGCAGGAACCACAGAGGGAAGGTTGTCTGGGAGGGGGACTCAAGGGCTCCTGTCAGAACAGAGAAAGGGAGAAGTGCTCAGGTTCATTCTCTCCTGCCCACTCCAGAATTTTGCCTGTACCTCCCATTGGCTGAAATTACAGGTGCTGAACTCATTGATTAAATTGTAAAAAGTATAGCAGATATAATATTCTTATGAGAAATGGTACAAAGTTTCCTGGGTTCTTTCTGTTTTGAAAAAAATTCAAAGTGTTTTAGGGATATAACTTTTTAGGGCTGTTGTTCCTAACTGGGAGCCATGTGCCTCTCAGGATATTTGGCAATGTTTGGAGACACTTTGACTGTCACAACTGGTGTGGAGGGGAAATGTGACTGGCCTTTAGTAGGTAGAGACCAGGGATGCTGCTAAACATCCTACAATGCACAGGAATGTGCCCTCATAACAAAGAATTACATGGTCCAAATGCCCATAGTGCTGTGTTTACCAAACCCTGCTTTAGAGAATCACGTCTGAATAACAACAAATCCTCTTGCCCCAGGGCAGGAGGTGCCTGTTATCCTGGAGAGGGAACTGCTTCGGGGCCAGGAGTCATTTTAGGCCCCGCTGGGAACTTGATGTCTGTAATCTTTGCAACTCACTTAAGTCTCATAAACTCGAAATGAGAAATTTTATCTAGAAGATATATGCTTATGATATTTTATTGAAGTCTTAATTTTGATCTTTGGTACTGAAGGCGATTATAAGGGAAGGATATTAAAATCAGATTTAAGAGTAAGCTCATATTTTACCTTCATGCTTCCCAGAACAAACCACAATATTAAAAAAATATTACAATTTATTAAATTACTTGAGAACACAGCAAGAACAAAATAAAAAGAAATTGTGGTCAAATTGATAACTCAATGTAGGTAGAAATGTTTCTTCTAATTAAGAAAAATGTAGAAATTATCTCTATTATGTTTAAGATTGTACAATTGCACTCATTTAGATATATAAAATATATATTACATTTTGACAAATGCTTCTCAAATCTGTCCATTTTTCAGCTTCACTGTGGCTACCATCCTGTGTGATCTCTCACAATCCCTCCTGAGGTAGAAATAACTAATAGTCTATTCAGTATCCTTCCTTTCTTTGTCTCTGTTACTGAGACATCGCTGATATTTATGGGCATTATAATGAGCCCAACTAAAATGTTTTCTTTACCACCACCTACTGTAGTGAAACTGCTGTTTAACATAGCTAGCAAACACACAAAGTGTACACACCATTAGTGAGTCTTCCGCAGCAGCAGGCTGCTTCCATTTTTAGTTAATCTTTCAATAACGTAAGAGCATCGTTTAAGTGACTAAATTTATTGAACCCCACATAGAGCATTAGTGTAGAATTTTATCATATTTTATCAAAGAGACCTTCTCTGATGCCTGTCTTCTAAATTGAACATGAGTCACCTAATTTGAACTGTGAACAATTGAAAACACTGTAACTTCTGTAGCCCAGACTGGAAAGCACACTGAGATGGCCGAGTCGGGTGACAATACAAACCATTCCTAAGCACCTTCCTTGGAGAGTTAGTTCTGTACTAGACAAACACAGTGAGCCACTGGCAAAGGTGGGATATTGTCCCAAATTGCCTCAAGGTCTGCTTTTGAACTGTTTTGTTCTATCCTTGGCCAATACCCTGCTGTTGAACATTATAAGGCTTATAGAATAAGCTCTCTCACTTTGTTGTTGAGTGATGTAGTTATTCTTTGCCCTCAGGTTTCTATAGAAATTTTATAAGTAGCTTGTCAGTTTGCACACACACACACACACACACACACACACACACACACACAGTCCTACTAGAATTTTTATTTTGAATCTGTAGTTTACATCTTTACAACAGTGAGTCTCCCTAGCCACGGTATAGCTATCTTATTATTTAGATTCCTTTAATTGTTTTTAATAATGTTTTAGCATTTTTCTGTTAGAAATCTTTTAATTGTCTGAATTAATAAGTAAGTTTAGCAAAGTTGCTGGATTCAATGTCACCACATACAAAATTGTTTTTATATCAACTATAAATAGTACAAGTGGGAATTTTTAAAAAATAATTTACAAAGAATCATGAAATGTTAAATACCTAATAATAAATATAATTGCAAGCCTTTTAATACAAAATTTATAAATCATCCTTAGGAGAAATAAATGTATATATAAATACAGTTTTGGCCTGGCCAGCATGGCTCAATGGTTGAGTGTTGACCTATGAACCAGGAGGTCATATTTCGGTTCCCAGTCAGGGTACATGCCCAGGTTGTGGGCTCAATCCCCAGTGTGGGACGTGCAGAAGGTGACTGATCAATGATTCTCTCTCATCATTGATGTTTCTATCTCTCTCTTTCTCCTTTCCTCTATTAAATAAATAAAAACATGTTAAAAATATAATTTTTGTGTGTGTTGATTTAAATCTAGTAACCTTGCTAAACTTACTAATTAATTTTAATAATTTATCTTAGATTATATTGTGTATTTTCTATTTACTAGTACACCACTGTGTCATTGGCTAATAATAGAGCTTTATTTCTTCCTTTCCAATAATTACATATTTTTATTATTTTTTTTCTTTATTTATTTCATTGAGTAAGACCTTTAGTGCAATGTTGAATAGAAGTAGTATCTTCCATGGGTGTGCAAAGTAGTTACATAAGTTTATTTTGTTTTGTTTTGGGTTTTTTTGTTGTTTGTTTTTTTTTGTTTTTTTTACAAACTTTAGAATTAGTGATGCTAGTTTCATCTGTAACAAAAATTATACTAAAATTTAGCATAGGATTAGGGATATGTATAAAGAAAAATCCACTTTAAGCAACATTATTGATTAGGCAATTTACAAGTATGAAAGAAAGAGATTTGGAGGAAGAGCTTGGATGGAATGAAATAGGAGCTACCATCATTGGAGCAGTGACAGGGGCCAACTCCCAAAACATATATTATTCCCCAAGGAAAATGGTAATGGGTATTGGACTGGAGAGAAACAGATGGCCCTAAACACATTCATATTTTATATTAGCAAAACCCACATTTCTAATTATGTGAACACTTAGCCACTTGGAAAGCAGTTTGAATAGGAACATGACTTTTGGAATAAAAGATATCTGAGTTTAAATTCCAGCTCCATCATTGTGTAACCACAGCCAAGTTGCTTAATCCCTTTGAAGCTCAGTTATTCACCTGTAAATTGAGGATAATGATACATCCTTACTGAGATCATTATAAGCATGAGTGAGATAACACATGTATGTTATTGGTTATATAAAAATGGACAATAAATGTTAGTTTTCTGCCCATTTTTGGCTTGAATTCTTCTTTATCTTGTGTTGCTGTATACCACTTTTGACATACCAAGCTATACACTTTTATCTTGGTCTTTCTCTCTATCCTGTCTCATCACCACCCTTAAACTTCCACAGTGTCCAAGCAGGTAGTAGGGACCCTCAAGGAGGAAGGGAAAGAGGGGAAAGCAGAAATAATCAGCAGTGCTTCTAGCTTTTGCATTTGAGAACTTAAAATTTTGAGGCAGTTGTCTTAAACCCCTGAGATTTTGGCTGCATTTGATTTCAGAGATTTGGGCTGCTTTCAGAGGTGTCCTGTAGTGCTTCACAGTGTATAACATGTTTTAAATAGTTCCTAGCACTTAAAATTGGGATACTTAATATAAAACTCTGGGAGATCAGGCACAGCTGGGTCTGCATGTTCATGGAGAGGAATTGGCTAGAGCTCTACAATGCCTGCCTCTTGAATGGGCTGCTAGAGCTCTAGTTTGGCATGGCCACCATGGGCCTCTCATTCATCTATGTCACCTGTGCAGCTGTTGTACACATTCAAGTTTGTGTGTCTTGCTCAGAGATATTTGATGGATTTGGGGAATGGCCAAATATTTGGGAGAAGTGAGGCAGAGAGTTTGGGGCATTGCTGGTCCATCACCAACTTAGAATATGTATCTCCTAGACCCAAACTGTGAGCAGGAGAGAATGAGAGGACAAAATGTGGGAGTCTCTCTCTTTCTCTCCCCCACCCCTGCCCCTGGTGTGTGAAGTAAGACTTCTTGCCTACACACCTGTGAGGCAGCAAGCCCTCAGGGAAGGAATTACAGCTATGTCTAGAGCAGGCACGGAAGTGTTCCAAACAGCTACATGCCCCAGCTGTGGCACCAACGTAAGAGGAAAAGTCTTGCTTTCCACATCAAGTACGGATTAGTCCCAGAAGTGGCCATGAGACTGAAAGGCATGAGGTCTTTCCTATGGTGCTACTTGTGCAACTGTGGGCCTTATGAGCAATAATCAGATTGGCTCCTTCAACCCCCCCCCCCCCCCCCCCCCCCCCCGATAGCTCAGCACTGAGGTTTTCAGAAACTGGCCAGATTAAGTTTCTATCTATATACCCTATCTCTATAAACCACTATTTTCCTCCCCACAATGGGGACTTAAAATAGAGTTTACTTACTCTTTTTTCCTGTTTCTATGAATTGACACTACTGGCTCCTACTCTTTTCTTTTTCTCTTTGTCTCCTGTCACCACAACTTACTTGACATCTTGTCCTGTAGATTCCACAATTCTACAGCCTCCTGTTCTTGCTCCCCTTTTCCATCTGCTTCCCACTCTCTCACCATCCCTCTGACTGCTGCAGTCAGGTACTCATCACTCTGGCTGCTCCTTCTATATCTAATCTGTATTCTGTTCCTTTTTCTCCTTCTTCTGGACACTGTGAGAATTTGGGAGTTTCTCTGGGTTCTAGTCTTAGTCTTCTTTTTATTCTACTTTCTATTCCTGTTTATCTGAACTATTTCCAAATCCCCAGTGAACTCTCCAGTCTTCAACATCCATATCCCTGTTCAAGACTGCCCTTCTGAGTTGAAATTTTAGCTGCTAGATAGAGATGGCATAGGCATATCTGCTTTTCCTCCTGCCTTTTTTGATATGGGTTATCAGCATTAAAAATTAGTGACTCAGAGCAGGCATCTCAGAGTCACATCGAACACCTATATCTACCACGTTTAATTGGTCACCTTGTTTTGTTAAGACTTCTATCTTCTCTCTTCCTTTCGTACTAGTTCAGGCCATCATCATTCCTCTTTGGGATTGTTGTAATAATCTCTTGATGAGTTTTCCTATCCTTGTTTGTTCCCTCTTCAAGTCCATTTCCCCTGGTGCCACAAAAAAATATTTCGAAAATGCAGATGTTATGTTGTTACATTACTACAGGATTTTCATAAGAACTAATTTCACTTCTCCCTGCTCATCTCCAGACACCCGTCCAGACGTACCCCATGAGTCTTCACTTTCTGTTCTTCTGTTATCCCTTCATATCTTTGCCATGCTGCTCCCTGTGCCTGGGCTGACCTTGGTGCTCATTTTGTTGGATTCCATCAACAGCTGCTTCAAATGTCACCTCCTCAATAAAGCTTTTCTGGATCCATCAAGACTGATTTAATTTTTCTGCTCATCTGCATTTCCCCATAGCACATTGTATTTAAATACCATGTATCCTAATATATTTTGGCTAGTATTTTGTTGCCTCCATTTTATTATAAATTTCCTGAGTACTCCTGAGCTCCTGAATTGAATTTGTTTTCCAGACCCTGTGGCATGGCACTTAGAATATTAATTATAAGCTCAACACATATATGTTGTTTTTAATATCACCTGGTCCACTTGAAGAAAAGCATTCATTTTTACCTTACAAAGCTCTTTCATTGACTATCAACACATTTATTAATAATTATAATAACAACTAGAGGCCTGGTGCATGCAACTGGTGCATGAAATTTGTACACAGGTGAGAGGTTGTCCCTCAACCCAGCCTGCACCCACCCTCTCCAACCTGGAACCCCTTGGGATCAGGCCTAAAGCGTCAGTTGGACATCCCTCTCACAATCTGGGACTGCTGGCTCCTAACCGCTCACCTGCCTGCCTACCTGATCGCCCCTAACCACTCTGCATGCCTGCCTGATTGTCCCTAACCTCTCTGCCTGCATGCCTGATTGCCCCTAACTGCTCCCCCTGCCAGCCTGATCCCCCTAACAGTTCTCCCCTGCTGGCCTGATCTTCCTAACTGCTCTCCCCTGCTGGCCTGATCCCCCTAACTGCTCTCCCTTGTCATCCTGATCCCCCTAACTGCTCTCTCCTGCTGGCCTGATTACCCCTAACTGCCTCTGCCTTGGCCCTGCCACTGTGGCTTTGTCCAGAGGACGTCCAGAAGGTCACATGGAAGATATCTGGTCTAATTAGCATATTACCCTTTTATTAGTATAGATAGCAAATACATATAGTGCTTATTGTATGTTAGGTACTGCTCTGAGGCATTCACATATATCACATTCAATTCTTACAGCAGTTCTGTTACTAAAATTATTATCCTCATTTTGCAGATAATGAAACTGAGCCTTAGAGAGGTTAAGCTGACCAAAATTAATGAACCCAGGTTTCAAACCAGCTATCCAGCTTACATTCTTAAACCATAATGCTATAGTACATCTCTTGGGGAAAAAAAGATAATTTGTGTTAAAAATATAGTTTTAGATTCTTTCCAGAGTAGTTGAATTGTTGAGGGTGACTTGAATATCAAAGTGTATTAACAAATGACCATAAATCCAAATGTAGTGGTCTCCTTTCCCCCACCCTTATTATTTGTGTACACCTTCAGCATCACATTTATCACACTGTATTACAAGGCTGTGTTTCCATGTATTTTTCTTCTGATTGGGAACAATTTGAAGCAGGAAATATGTCTTTTTAAACTTTATTCTTACCCATGCATAGCATGATACCGGACAGATGGTGGCCCCATCAATGATTAGTGAATGAAAGAATAAGAAATAGTGTGTATGTTTTTAAAGACATTAAAATGGCCACATTCATAAATCAAAGTTGATAAGTTCTGAAACTAGCAACCAATTAAATGGACCCTAAGAGATTAGAATGTCCTGTCACTTTTCATGAGAGGACTTTGTTTAGTTTCCACTTTGTTTAGTTTCCACTTCATTCATAACAGAAAGAGAAGATGGGTGGTGATTAAGAGCTATGCAATCTGAAATCTGATTTGTCTGGGTTCAAATCATGGGTTCACCATCTAGTAGCTGAGTGATCATCAGATTGTTACTTTTTCTTTGCCTTGTCCTTACCAGAGATTTAAAAAAATCTTTGTAAGGCTGTTGTGAGATTAAATAAACCAATCCATGCACAATATTTGGAACATAGAGTTAGTACTCAATAAGTGTTAGTAGCTATAATATCATTATTGTAAGAGTAAGTAGAATTAACATTAGAATTTAAATACTTCTCTAGTTTTGGTTTTGATTATGAAGCTTCTTTACCCTTTGCAAAAAGTTTAGGGCTGTCAAGGACTTCATCTTCAAAGCTCTGAATTTTTAAAATGAATTTTGGTGCAAACTCTTCCACAAAATTAAATAAATCTTCGGCTCAGAAGCTCTTTCCAAGGCTGTGCTGTCCAGTGCTCATGTTAAGCAATGGAACCAAAGAGACATGGAAGGGATAATGGGCCAGGAACTGAGCCACATCGGATGACAGACAGTAATTGAAAGGGGATTTAATCCGGGAACCAGCATGTTGTTAAAGAGCACGCATCCCATCGCGTGGAGAGACAGCTCTGCCAGCTCTGCCAGCGAGGTGAGACCCAAATAAGTCATGTCTATTTAATACAATCTGAGCATCAGTTGTGGCAAAGCCAAGAGCAGTAACTAACTAGGCGAACATGACATTGCACCTGGCTCACCACAGCTCCAAGAACAATTTGTGACACTTTTTCAAATAATTCCAGTAGAACATGTTGTTCTCTGAAGAAATTGTGATTTTGGAAAACGGGTTAGGGTTCATGGCAAAATTTGAGATGAAAATGGTTAGGAATGTAAGAAACAAGCAAGAAATCATTGGTTAGTTCATAATAACTGGAAGCCGTAGTAACTGGCAACTGGACTTGTGTTTTTAATATCGTAACCGAAAAAATTGCTTACTATAGAGACAGGCAAGTCAAGCAAACTAAGCACATTAAGTGCTCTGAAATGAACTGAGTATCAAATGTGTATAATGAGCAGTAGGATATGGTGAGTACTTGCCGAACTGGGAAAAGCAGAGTCTCATGGTTCTGGAAGGTGGAGCCATGGGTTCTAAGTCAGGCTGCGAGCCTGGCTCTGTGCGATGCTGGCTAACCCCCCAATGCCTTCTTTATCTTCATTAACGATCCCTCAGTGGTTTAAAATTCTGGACTTTGAAAAGTACTTTCCAAAGATCTAAAGACCTAGAAATCCTTAGATAGAAAGAGCAAGTTTCAGATGGAAGAACCAACTTTCTTTCCTGGGAAGCATCCAGCCATAAAAAAGAAAAAAAATCTTGAAGTATCTTGGCAAGGGCATATATTTGACAAATGTAAAGCAGAAATTCTATTTATCTTACCACCCAGATTGCTCTCATATGTAATTATCCTATATCTTTATGGTTAAATGGTAGCAATGTGTCCTGGTTAAAGAATGAGACACTTGTATTTTTTAGTCAATGGAGGGGAAACAGAAGGAACAATGTTGGGGTTTATGAGACCACTAAGAATCCAAAAAAAACCTCTGTCCACATAGACTTTCGTGAGATTTCTGAAATAAATTGCAATGTTGGATTACCTACTGCTATGAAACAATGTTGATAAAATAATTAAACTTCCTTATGGAACTATCCAAACATCCTAGGAAAAGGAAAGACCACAGCATGTACGAGAGGAAGTGGTTGCTGGCACCATCATTTATTTAGTAGATGCCATCACACAGCCAGGTTCACCGCCAGACTTAGAACCCATGACTCCAGCTCCCGGAACCAAGCTCAAGGTTACATAGTTTTACATACTTTTTGCCAAGTCAGTGTCTCAGTACCAATGCCTGGGTCCTACCCCGAGAGAGTCTTAATTAACTGGTGATTACAATGTGCAGCTGCAATTGGGAACCAGGCCCTTAGAAGTGTCCAGTGAGAACTAGTATCTGCTCCCAGTACCTTTTGTTCTGTGCTGTTGAATTCCATACGTTTTCTCAGGCGTGTTCCTTCAGAGCGCCTGCATGCCACCTACAACCACAGGATCACCTTGAAACACACTCAGTGTGTTAAATACTTTCCACTCTTGAGCCTGTGTACAAACCTCGTAAATTCAACATCCGACCTTCCACAGCTTCTGTCTTGGTCCTTGATTCAGAGCAAAACTTGGAATAGCCGATCAAGTCCTGCCTTTCTGGAGATATGAACAAACAGTTCCAACCCATGGATATTACCTCCCCAGGGTTCCCTAGCCCAGGTCGGACTCAGCAGTCTTGCACTGAAAGCAGCAAAACTTTGTTCTGCCTTCCACTGCCTAGTGTGGAATGATGATGTTTTCTTTAGACTTGGATTTTTGCCTCAGGTGTGCCTAAGGAGTAAGAGGCTTCGTGTGTGTGTGGGGTGGTGGTGGTTATAAAGCCTGGATCATTTGGCTGACAAAGGTCTAGCACACATACGTTTCCTGAAATTTGAACTGTACCTCCTCAACCAGCCCATGTCCTCCCACCTCCGTGCTTTGCTGAGGCCTGCATGCCCCAAAGATTTGTGTGGAGCTGCCCAGGTGCACAGTCCTGTCTCTACAACACAGTCTCTGGCCTGTGGACAAAACGGCCATAAAAGATACAATCAGTTGTCAAGGTCAAGCTGCAACAGGTAAATGCTAGCCACACAAAGGTGAAAACCCTTAGGCATGGTATAAATAAGAGTTCCCGAGTCACCAAGGGCATTCTCTACCCACACATCCAAGTCCATGGTCCATCAACGCAAGTCCCTGGAGAATCCTCTTGACATGGTTAACAAATTCTATTTCCAGTTTTATTTTCCAGTGTTCAAAGCACAGACACCACATGTTGGGTTTGAGATACTCCCCAAACTATCCTGCCATGGAGTGAGTTATCCAAGAGACATGCTGGCTTCCAAAGGGAAAATTAAGCCAAGTAGGCCCAGTTTATTTATCCCCAATTACCATCAGATGAATCACTCTGTCTTCCCTGGGTAGGGGAGGGCTGTAGGACAGGGTGGTGTTGGGAAAAGGGTGGGGAGAATATACTAAGAGACTTAAAAAGTTAAATTAACAGAGCTTCCTGAATATGGAAGACATATCAAATATAGGGATAAAACATCCCTAACAATGCATATTTTAGAGAATAGTTTTAAATTGTATATTTTTAATTTCTACTTGAAGTATGATATGTATTCAGAAAAATGATCTGCCAGTGTGAAATTTCTAAAATGTGTGCACAAATTCTTTACAACATCCTCCTCCAAAGGTAAAGCCTAATTCTGCTCCCCTTGAGGGTGGGTCCAAATTAGTGAATCATTTCTATTGGCTAGAAAGTGATGAAAGGGACAGTATGACTTCTGAAATTAGGTCAAAAAAGCATGATGGCTCCCTCCTTGCCCTCAAAGCACTTGCTCTGGAGGAAGCCAGATACCAGGTTGGGAGGACACTGCACTAGCCCTGTGGAGAGATCTGTGTGGTGAGAAGTGAGGCCTCTGCTGACAGCCTCGGAGTGAATCAGCCTGGAAGCCTTCAGCAGACTGCGTCCCGTCCAGCAGCTTGCCTGCAGCCTCCTGAGACCCTGATCCTCCTGGCCCAAAGAAATTGCAAAATATAAGAACTCTTTGTTGTTGTTTTCAACCTCTAACTTTTCAGTAACTTATTATGCAAAAAACACTAACTAATACAGAAGTGTACAGATCAAAGACTTCAAAAACTGAACACCTTAGTGCTGAGATCAAGTAGAACATTTCTGCATTCTCTCCATTACTACTTCCAGTTACTGCCCTCTTCCATGAAAATTATAATTCTGACTTATAACAGCACAGATTTACCCCCTTTTCTCTAGACTTTATATGAATGAATCATATCAGTATTTACTACTTCTTGTCTGGTTTATTTCACTATACATTATGTTTATGACATTTAGCCACATTTTCTAGTATAGTTGTAGATGATTAATTTTAATTGTATAGTTTTTCTTGTATACACATATAAAGTTTTATTTATCAAAAAATATATTTGCCCTGGCCAGTTTTTCTCAGTGAATAGAGCATTGGCCTTCGGACTGACGGGTCCTGGGTTTGATTCCAGTGAAGGACACATGCCTCGGATGTGGGCCCTGGCCCTGGTCGCGGCTCATGTGGGAGGCAACCAATAGATGTGTCTTTATCAAATTAATGTTTCTCTCTGTTTCTCCCCCTCCCTGCTACTCTTTCTAAAAAAATATTAATGGAAAAATATCCTCAGGTGAGAATTTTTTTAAAAGTATATGTTACTTATTAATTTTATTTAATGATTTTTACAGCTACATTTTATTTTTTAATTTTGTAAGAATTTATTTATTTTATTGAAGTATAATTGGTATACAGTATTATATTCTTTATATTAGTTTCAGGTGTACAATACAGTGATTCGACACTTTTATACTTTTTAATGTAATCAATCACCCCACTAATTCTAGTAAGCATCTGTCACCATGTAAACTTATCACAGTGTTATTGACTATATTCCCCTTCACCTTTTTCACCATCCTCCATCCTCCTTCAGCTCTATTTTAAAATCAAGTTTTTGTGTGTGTGTGTTTTCTAATCCTCAACCTAGGATATGTTTTTATTGATTCTAGAGAGAGAGGAGGGAGGGAGAGAGAAACATTGATGCCAGAGAGAAACATCTATCGATCAAACATTGATCGAACGGTTGCCTCCCATATGTGCCCTGACTAGGGATCAAATCTGGCACCTGGGTATGTGCCCCAACTGAGAATCGAACCCATGACCCTTCGATGCACAGAATGACCTCCAACCAACTGAGCCACACCAGCCACGGCTAAAATCAAGTTTTAACATTTGTCAGTGTAGCAGCATATAACCACCACTTTCTTTTCCATATGGAGAGGGAAATGTTTGCTGTTGGCTTTGGGTTTAGATAGACCTGACATTGACATTTAGTATGGTCAACTACTTTTTGTGCATTCCTGTGATCAAGTTAATTAAAGGCACACACATACATATGTTTATTAATCTATACATAAACATATATTTTATGAAAAGATTCAGGACAGAAAAGCACACAATAAGCACATTTAAACAACATAGCGAAGGGCTTGTTACTTCAAGAGCACAGCTCTGCATTTGGAACACTTGAGGAGGCTAAGCTGGCTCACGTGAGCCTCAGCTGTAGGGTACATTCAGAAGTACATGATTGACTTCCATTCTCCAGTGTGGACACATCTCTTCAACACCAGCTTCTCATTACTTAATAAACAATTTAGAAAGTGAGGTGCATAGTTCTCTCCTAAGTCCTCTTCTTTTTGGATATGGTATAGATAAACTCCCAACAATTCCTTGAGTTAATATTGAAAGGAAGATGCCATCAAGAATCTCATATGTTCTTAAGGCAAAAGTAAAGATGGAAGCAGCTGGTAAACCTTTCCTTGTAGGAACTTTCTACTATATAACTGGCCTAGACATGATCATGAAGGTCATAAAGGAAAAAGAGTGGAGGTTAGGATTTAAAAAGACTAAAAAAATAACAACTACATATACTGCATGGACTCTCAGTCCTAATTTAAATAAAGAAACTATAAAACCTTTTTTGGAACAATTAAGGAAGTTTGACTAGTAACTACATTAATATTTAATAATATATATTAGTTGTATTAATATAAAGTGATATTTTGGAATTATTATTAATTTTCATGTGAGGGAGAAAAATATATATTTTCTGCACTATTTCAACTTTTCTGTGAGTTTTGAACATTTTAATAATAACAGCCTTGGGAAAAATATTTTTTAAAGAATAACACTAGATTATAAGATTGAAACAAAGTTGAATAAAATATGGTAATAAATGACATATTTTTTGGAGAGTAGATTTCAAGTTTTTTGCTACAAATCACATTCAATTAAGATTCCTTATAGAGACTTATTTTCTTATATGCATATATGCATAACCCACAGACACGGACAATAACAAGGTGAAGGCCTGGGGAGGGGGCGGTGGGACCAGAGTGGAGGGAGTCAATGGGGGGAAAAATGAGGAATATCTGTAATACTTTCAACAATAAAGATAAATTTTTAAAAAGCTTCTTTATAGAGACTTGTTGTTTTTAAAAGGATTATTTGTCATTAATTATATACTATTGAGTAAAATTAAACCAGGCAACTAATGATAGATATTGTTTTTTTAACATGAGTTAGGTTTTGATTGTCTATTCTTTTTGTTTTGTTTCAAATTTTATCATTAAAACATACAGACAAGAAAAGAATAAAACAGCCTCCTATGACTAAAATACATTATTTGATTTATATCTGTCTCATACAAAAAAGAAAAGATGTAACTGTTACAGACATAGCTGAAGTCTTAGTTTCCTCTGCCTTCCACAACTTCTCTCTTCTTCCCCTCCCCAGAAGTAACCCCCATCCCGAAGTTAATGTTTACAATTCTTCCATATATTTTTAGGCTATAAATATATGTATACATAACTATGTCATTTGAGTTTTTAAATTTTAGATGAATGATACCAACTTGCCTGCATCATTTTGTAATTGACTTACTCAAGTTTAACTTTGTAATACTGAGACTTATTGAGGAGAGTTTATTCTACTGTGAGATACTGCATAGGATGACCCCAGTTTACTATTTCACTTCTTTTGAGTTACTAACAGGCTGTACTCAACATCCATGAACACATTTGCATCTCCTTGTACAGTACAGGGGAGTCTCTCTAAGGAACATACCTGGGAATGGAACCACTGGGTCACATGAGAATGCACATCTCCAAGCAGACAAAATGCTTTTTAAAATAACTGTTTTGTTAATTGTACCACCACCGATATTGATTGTGCGCTTTGATTGTTAGATGATTCTTTCCCTTGGAATTTATTTTATTTATTTGAGTTCTTTATGGCTTCACATGCAGTTGAGTTTCTCCAAGATGATTTATATTTGCTTCTGCTTGTTGCCTGGAGATGCCACCAACCCAAGCGGTTTGAGGTTTGTCAGACTATATGGGTAGCATGAATTCAGGCCATAAACCACTGTGGGTGTTACCTTGTTACAAATCCTCAGAGGGTATTTTTGCTTTTTACTTTCAATCAGTGGAAAGTTTCACATGGATAAACCCCATAGCAGGTTTACTTCCTCTTCATTTTGACACAGAAGGCAGAGCCCATTGGGAAACCAGCTACATGAGGAGTTTTCTGTTAGATTTCTCACTTTAGCTAGACCCATGGCCCTTCTGTCATTTCCCCATGCAGCCATTAGAATGGATGCTGAGAGTTTCCAGGATTTAGCCAAAATTCCTAGAATAAAAGCTTGTGGTACACATTGCATCACAGGATTCTAGCATTCCATCATTTTTGGTCTCTCTGTGCATTTTTTTTTTTTTTGCCAGCTTAGCAAAGCATTTAAAAGGTCAAAGGGGAGGGGTTTCATGTCTGTAGAAGGTAAAGCTGGCAGCGTATCGAGCATCTCGGAGTTACGACTCTTTCTAGGTTTAAAATACATTGTCCTCATGAGGAACAGACGGGTCTGTAGCTGTGTTATGAAAAAAATAAAATAAAATAAAAAGACTTTTTAACATTTATATATATATAACATATATATATATTTAGAAATTTAATACTTTAATTCAAAGTATCTAGTCTATAATTTGCCCAAACAGAAATTTCAGTTAGTTCTTTAATCCATCTGTAATTTATTTTTGTGTATAGAAATAGAGATACACATATTCTCCTAACAAATGTGTAGTTAATTTCACCAGCACCATTTAATAATTAAACCATACTTCTCTACTAAATTGTAATCCTATCACATGCCAAGTTAATATGTGTATATAAACATATGTGTGTGTGTGTGTGTGTGTGTGTGTGTGTGTGTGTGTGTGTATGGAGAAAGAGAGAGTTTTTAAGCTTTATTTTCCATTCATTTAATTTTCTTAACTATCCTATTAGAGTATCATTCTCATTTAATTTCTGTGAATTTGTAATTATAAGTACAGTAAAATATGAATCATCCTTTTAAAAATGCTTTCATTGAAATTGTATCTATTTTGAGGTTGTAATTCTTCTGTATGATTTATAGAATGAAATTGACAATTACAATAAAAGAAAATTGTTGGGATTTTGAGTGGTCTTACATTAAATTTTTAGATTATTTTGGAAAAACTTGCCATCTTTATGTAATTAAGTCTTCCCATCTATCTACATATATTAATCTGATTGTCTTTCAATAAAATTCACCAACAATACATAATGATTCACAATGTGTTTGCACCAGTAACAATGAAAAACATAGCAGAACTTAAAAAAAAATTCGACAAACCCACAATCAGAATTGCATAATTTAACAAATATTTCTCAGTAATTAACAGAAGCAACAACAAACAAGCTTTAAGGAAACTCAAATAACAATATTACTCATCTTCCTTTAATTGACATTTATAGGACATCACACCCAACAACTTCAGAATACACATTATTTTCAAGCACACATGGAACTTTTGCCAAAATACACCATATGTCGTGATACATAATAAATATTAATACATTTTAAAGATTAAAATCATAGTGTCAGTTCTCTCACCACAATAAAATTTAACTGGAAATAAATAACAACAAAATTCCTAGAAAATTCCGCAAAGTTTGGAAATTAAGTAACACATTCTAAATGACTCATAATGTTTTAAAAATCAACATAAAATTAGAAAGTGTTTCAAACTTAATGAAAATAAAAATGGCATATAAAATTGTTAGGGTATAGCCAAAGCAATGTTGTGAGGGGTCTTCCATTTTTAAAAAGCTATAAAAAGAGAGCAAATTAAATTTAAAAATTAGAAGGAAATAGTAAGGATAAAGGAAAAATCAACAAAATAAAAACCAAATGCTTAATAAGAAAAATCAACACAGTGAATAGCTGATTCTTTGATGGGGTTAATAAAATGGGTAACACTTAGCAGTGTTGATTAAGATAAAGAGAGACTAATATCACTAGAATGAAAAAGAAGTATGAGTATGCTTTAAAAGAATAAGAGATGTCATGGTCAACTTCATGCTGATTATTTTGACAACATAACTTAAAGGGAAAACTTCTTTGGGAATCACAACTAATCAAAACAAAAAAATAGAACTAATAAACTACTAGAACTAATAAATAAATATACAGTATCAATAAAAATTATTTTTCTCTGTACTAGCAACAAACAAGTGGAAAATGAAATGAAAAAGTACATCTTTTATAGCAATATCAAGAACATCAAATACTTAGAATTAAACCTAGTGAAAGGTTAGTAAAAACAGTGGTGAAAGCTACAAAACCATTTTGTGAGAAATTAAGTTGTAACTAGGATTTCTCATTTTGTGAATACATCTCTCTGTTTATCACTTTTTAAAAAATCAACATTGTAAAATGTCCCCTCTTCAGATTCAAAGCAATCTCAATTAAAATGTCCGCCTTTTTTTCATGGAAATTAATGGGTTGATTCTAAAATTCTGGTGGCAATGCACTATCTAGGAGAGCCCAGACATGCTGGAAAAAACAAACACAAAGCTGTACTGTAGTGCAATATCTACACTACTAGACATTAAGATTTACTATAATAACACAGTAATTCAGACAGCATGGCACTGGCACACGAATAGACAAATAAACCCATGACACAGAATAGAGGCCAAGAACATACCCATTTATATGAAGTCACCTGATTTACGGTGACATTCCAACCCAGTGCAGTGAGTGAACAGATGGTACATCTGTCGAGGTTCTGTCAGGAGCTAGAAATCACACCAGTAATTTGAACAAAGAGAATTTAATATAAAGCACTGTTCACAGAGTGAAATGTTATTAACTACTAACAGGGGAAATAGAGAGTCTAAGTGTAACAACTGCAGAAAGCAGAAAGCAGCTACCACCCCCCTGGCTGCAGGATCAAAGAGAAAACTTGGAGAGTTAGAGAAAGGGCTTTGGGGCTGACTCTCAGCTCTGAGGAGGGGTGGTGCTCGGCTGTGCTTGGGATTCTGAGCTTTGGAGGAGCAGGTCTGGGGATCAGTCCCAGGCTCTGAAGAGGGGTATTGTTGCTGCAGAAGACAAACATTCTTCTGCCACTACAGGGACGAAATATTGTTGGGTGCCAACACAGGAAACACCAGCCACAGGAGCCCTTGGGATAATAATAATAATCATCTATCCTATACAATAAAGAGCTAATATGCTAATTAGACCGAACAGCAGAGCAAACATCTGGACATCCTTCCGATGACTGTCCGGATGACCTTCTGGACAAAGCTGGAGCTGCAGGGGCCAGCCAAGGCAGCTGGAGCTGTGAGGGCCAGTTGAGGCTGTGAGGGGCTGTGAGGGCCTGCAAGAGCTGGCCAGGGCTGCAAGGGCCAGCCAGGGTTGCAAGAGCCAGCCAAGGGGGCCGGAGCTGCAAGAGCTAAACCCCTTGCACAAATTTCATGCATCGGGCCTCTAGTATCCTAATATATATAAAAACCCAGGGTCTGTCACATCCAAAACGACTAGAGAAACAACTGAACACCAGGCTAGGGAGCTGAGAGAGTGAAAGGTGATCAATCAGTGACTAAGAAGCGGTGATTGGCAAGCGGCTGGAAGGCCGACCTCTTGGTCCCTCCTCCCGGCCCTCAGACTCCAATCAACGGTGGCGGAGGCGGGGCAGAACGGGGCACTGGCTCCCTTAGTAGTCCTGCAGGTTCAATCTGAAGAGGACAGGCCAGGCACTAATGGACCAGCACTGCCAGCCTCCTGGAACTCAGCCTTGGGCTCTGTGGCCACTTCCACTCCCTAGACGCTCCACAAGGAAGAAAGGATACCGCCCGCAGTGCCAGGGGCAACCAGTGGTGACTGCTTTCCCCATGCTTCCTCCTGGTCACTCAAGCCGGCCCTGCTCCAGTTGAAGTGTGATCACTGCACACAGAAGGAATGTAGTAAAAAAATAAAAACCGATGACCAAGCAACCAGAGAGACGACTGAACACCAGGTGCACCATGTCGACTTACATAGCGCTAGGCACTTGAATGTGAGCAGACAGAAGGAAACAAGACCTTCAAGGCCTGTCCACCCCCCAGGGCGGGTTTGCATTTAAAAACAAGTGGGGTGACGTTGGAATTACCCAAGCTCGCCCTTACCCCCTTCACCTGCCCAGATGCCTAGGGTCTCCTTACAGCTGGGCTGAGCTCTGTTCAATACTTCCCTGCCCAATGTGCAGTGACAACATGCAACTCTGCACCAAGCCCCAGCAGGACCCGTGGCTGGGTTCCTGCAAACCACCCACAAAAGTGTCGGTCCCCCCCCAGCGCCCAACCCCAGGCTCCAGACAAATGGACCCACCTCTCGGCTGACCAGCCTGGGGACTGAGTGATGCAGGCTCTGGGTGGAGACACCCCTATGGCGGTGCCCCATAACGGCATTCCCCCCCTCTGGTCCTTCCTCTGTGGCAGTGCAGCATGGGCTCCCTGTGCATCACTCTCCCCACAGCCCGCAGCGCGGTTTGGAGTGGCAGCTCCAAGGCGATGGATGGCTCCATGGGGAGGGGTGCTTGTGCTGGGAGCTCCCCCACTCATTCAGTGATGGCTCTGTCCAATGGCAGCACACCCCCGGTCCGCACTTGCCAATGGTTTGGTCCAGCACGGGTACCCCTGGATGGCAGCTTGGATGGTGGTGGGGGCTGTCACCTGCACCCCAGGTGGAGGCCACGACTGAGAAGTGGAGGGTCTGGGAGCCATTGCAGAGGAGCCCAGTGCTGCACAGTGGCCTGGACACCAGGCCTAACCACCTCTCTGGTTTAGCCCAAACATCTGAAGTTCTCATTAGTTGCCAACTTAAGAAATTGGAATGTTCACATAAAATCAGGATTCCCTACTTCTCTTTCCAAGGTGGCTGATTGGGTGGTTGGTGTCACTTCAACCCTAAGAGGAACCCCCAGCTTGGGGGGCGGGGCATGGTGAGGAGGAAGCTATGTGTGCGGACAGTTCAGTTGTGTAAACTCCCGTTGACTGTGGCAAAGCCCAACAGTGTGGCTGCTCAACTGTGAGGCAACACAGCTATGAAACAGTGCAGCTGTTAAGCGAGGTGCCTCTCCAGCTTTCAGGGGGCTCCACCTGCTCCAACCCAGTGCACCCCACCCTGCCCTGAGCTGCCCAGTACACCCCACTTTGCCCCAGTGAGACAGTTTCAGTGTTTCAGCTCCAGCAGACAGAACACGTCCCAGTGGAAAGAGAAAGTGTAGCCCTGGCCAGTGTTGCTCAGTGGGTAAAGCCTCCGCCTGAGGACTAAAGGGCCCAGAGTTCAATTCCCACTCAGGACACATGCCTGGGTTGTGGGTTTGATCCCCAGTGTGGGGTGTGCAGAAGGCAGCCAATCAATGGTTCTCTCTCATCATTGTTGTTTCTACTCCCTCCCTCTCTGAAATCAATCTATACTAATAAAGGGTAATATGCTAATTAGACCAAACATCTTCTAGACAACCTTCCGGATGTCCTTTCAGACAAAGCCATGGTGGCGGAGGTGAGGCAGAGGCAGTTAAGGGCAATCAGGCCAGCAGGGCAGAGCAGTTAAGGGGATCAGGCTGACAGGGGAGAGCAGTTAGGGAGATCAGGCCAGCAGGCAGGTGAGCAGTTAGGAGCCAGAGGTCCCAGATTGCAAGAGAGATGTCCAACTGTCAGACATCCCCTGAGGGGTCCTAGAATGGAGAGGGTGCAGGTTGGGCTGAGGGAATATGCTAATTGACTTCCCGCCCTCAAAGATGGCAGCGCCCACAGCCAATAGTATATATATAAAAGCCTAAGCAACTGTTATGACTGAATGACCAGAATGACTGGTTGACCAGTCTGCTATGACACACACTGACCACCAGAGGACAGACACTCAATGCAGGAGATGCCCCCTGGTTGTCAGTGTGCTCCCACAGCCAACCTTCTGCAGCCCCTCACCCTGGCTGGCCAGCCAACCTCCTGTGGTCCCTTCCCCCCACCCCCGGCTGGCTCCCCCCTCTTCATCGGCCTTGATAGGGAAGGCTGGCTGGCCAACCTCCCACAGCCCCTCTCCTGGCCAGCTGCCCCCCTCCCCATTGGCCTCTGGTGCTAAACCATTCATAGACGACCTGCTTCTGGGTCATGATTTTGTATGTAGCATAGCAGCTCCCTTGCTGCAATCTATTGAAAGTCAGCCCTCAACACAAGGGTTTGTCTTGCTCCTGTTCTCTCCCTTCCCCAGGGGACATCTGCCTGCTGCGGTGGTGGTGCAGCAGCAAGGGAAGTAGGAGTGGGGAGGTGGGGAACTGCATAGTGGTGGGGCGCTGCTGGCAGCACCCAGCCCGGCGACCATCACCTCCTCTCGCAACTCCGCCTGGGCCTTCAGGACCCAGACTGGGATGGGGAACCAGGGGTGGGTGGCGGCGGATGAGGCCCATTTCCCAGGGGGGGCCGAGGGCCAGCACTGTCCTTAGGGCCGGTGGCTAACCTCCCATGGTTCCTCCCCCCTGGCCAGCAAACCTCCCGTGGTACCTCCCTCTTGGACTGCCCTGATGGGCCCCAATCACCAGCAGGAGGGAGAAGGGACCCCACTCCAGTGCATGAATTTTCATGCACCAGACCTCTAGTAATAATAATAAACAAATGACAACCAACCTAGAAACCAGCAAGAATAAACAAGTCCCTTCTTTCTACTTGGTTTAAAGGCCCTCTCTATCAACCCCTATTGGTAGAATCTAATAATAGCAAGCTAGCTAGCAAAGCAGAAATGTGGCTTGCAAAGTCCCAGCCCCAGCCTCACAAAGCAATATATATAGCCAGGTGGGTTTGAAGATGAAAAACAATAACCTAATAACTTATACATGCAATGTTTATAATGAATAATATTGGAGCAACTATATTTCCATGCTGTAAAAAAGAAATTTTAACCACTAGTCAAACCGTACATAAAATTAATTCAAGGTGGATCATAGATCTAAATCTGAAAGAAATCAATTTCTAGAAGACACAGGATATCTTTATAGGCAAAGATTTCTTACACAGTCCCAAAAGCCATTAACCTTAAAAAAAGTGATTGATAAAATATATTTTGATAAAATACACTTTTTTATAAGAAAGATTATTTAAAAGGTCAAAAGGGAAGCCAAACTGGGGAAAATATCTGAAATGCATATAATGATGGAACAAAAATAATCCTATCTAATAAAAGAGTAATATGCAAATTGACCATACCTCCACCACACCCACAAGTCACGCCCACCAGCCAATCAGAAGTGAGTATGCAAATTAACCCAACCAAAATGGCTGTGGCCACAGAGAGAGCAGGAGTCTTGAGTTGCCCCCGGTGATGGAGGAAGCCAAGCTTTCCACCTGCCCTGGCCTGCCTTGGCCTCCACTCAAGGCTACAAAGTTTCAATTATAGAAAATAAATGAATCCCAGATACCAGGGCCTCCACTTGGGTAGCTGGGGGCATCGCTGGCCTGCAAACCACCACAGGCCCCTCTCCCAGGCTGCCCCAGACCCCAAGGGAACCACCACCCTGATCCAGGACACCCTTCAGGGCAAACCATCCTGTCCCCACCTGTGCACCAAGCTTCTATCCTATCTAATCCTATCTAATAAAAGAATAATATGCAAATTGACCATCACTCCAACACACAAGATGGCTGCCCCCATGTGGACATAAGATGGCCACCACAAGATGGCCAGCAGGGGAGGGCAGTTGAGAGGGACCAGGTCTGCAAGGGAGGGCAGTTGTGGGCAATCAGGCCACCAGGGGAGGGCAGTTGGGAGGGACCAAGCCTGCAGGGGAGGGCAGTTAGGGGTGACCAGGCCTGCAGGGGAGGGTAGTTAGGGGCAAACAGGCTAGCAGATGAGCAGTTAGGCATCAACCAGGCTGTCGGGGGAGTGGTTAGGGGGTGATCAGACTGGCAGGCAGAAGCGGTTAGGGGCAATCAGGAAGACAGGCAGGCGAGTAGTTGGGAGCCAGCAGTCCTGGAGCGATGTTCGACTGCCTGTCTAGGCCCGATCCTACCTGGACTGGCAGTCAGACATCTCTCAAGGGGTCCCAGATTGGAGAGGGTCCAGGCTGGGCTGAGGGATACCCCCCCCCCACCGCCCCGTACATGAATTTCGTGCACCGGCACTCTAATATAATTATAAAAAGGACATAATAAAAGAAACAAATTGGTCTATAATGATTCAGAAATTTCCCTAGACAGGTATTGTCAAGTCCTCCAATCCTGAGTGGGGACTGTATTTAATGGATTCGACTCAAAGCATATAGTATATACTGTATAAGCAAGACCTTCAAATTAGTAAGAAGATAAATAATCTATTTTAAAAATAGACAAAAACTTGAAGAGACAATCCACAAGAGAGACTATCAAAACGGGCAATAACTATATGCATTAATAATTATCAAAAAATGCAAATTGAAGTCACAATAAGATATCAGTTTGCTGAAATTCAGAAGACACATTAATAAGCATTGGTGAGAGGAGAAAAATGGTGGTGGAATAGACAGATGTGTTCTAAGCCTTGTCCCGGAGCAGAAAGAAAGAACAGCTGAGGGTCGCACAAGGAGTGCTTGTTGGCAAGTTAAGGGGCAGCTAAACTCTAGGAGAAGGTGGGGGACTGCTAGACAGGGTTCCCCTGACCGGGTAGCCCCCACTGAGGCTGGATCCCTTCCTGGAGCGACGGGCTCGGACGAAGAGACCACGCCATCTTGATAGGGAAAGTGGAGCTTATCGGAAGCCTGAAAATCCACAACTGCAGCAACCACCGAATAGCTGCGAGCCCCAGAACACCAGTCCCCAATTGGCACAAACTCGTGGATTCAAAGGAGCTCTTCATTCCACCACAGAAAGTCAATGCAGGAGAGAGAGAACTACATAACCAGACATCTGGAAAAGAGAGAACATGGGGAGATGAAGAAACAGCCCGCATATGAAAGAAAAGTAAGCATCACCAGAAAAGGAAGTAAATGAAATAGAGGCAAGCAACCTGCCAGAGAAAGAATTCAGAGAAATGGTCATAAGGTGTCTGAAAAGAATGGAAGACAAATTCAACAATATGATTAAGAACCAAGAAGAAATGAAGAAGAACTAAGAAGAAATGAAAAATGACATTGCTGCTGTAAAGAACTCCATAGAAAACATCAATAGTAGACTAGAAGAAGCAGAGGACCGCATCAGTGAGCTAGAAGACAAGATGGAAAAAAATACCCAAGTAGAGCACCTTCTAGAAAAAAAATTAAAGAGCAGGAAGAGAGCCTAAGGGAACTTTGGGACAAATGAAACAAAACAACATCTGCATAATAGGGGTTCCAGAAAGAAAGGAAACTGAGCAAGGAATAGAAAACCTGTTTGAAGAAATAATGACAGAAAACTTCCCTGATATAGGGAAGAAAAAACCCATCCAAATCCAAGAAGCTCACAGAATCCCAAGCAAAATGAACCCCAAAAGACTGACACCAAGGCACATTATAATTAAACTGGCAAATGCCAACGACAAAGTAAGAATCTTAAAAGTGGCCAGAGAGAGACAGAAAGTTAACTACAAAGAAACCCCCATCGGACTAGCAACTGATTTCTCAACAGAAACTCATCAGGCCAGAAGGGAATGGAATGAAATATACAAAGTCATGCAAAGGAAGGTCTGAATCCAAGAATACCGTACCCAGCAAGGCTATCAATCAAAATTGAAGGTGAAATCAGGAGCTTCACAGACAAAAAAGGACTAAGGGAATTTATTATCACCAAACCAGCAATGCAAGAAATGCTAAAGGGTCTGCTGTAAAAAAGAAAAAGAAAAAGAAAAAGAAATAAGAAGCAAAGAAGGAACACAGGGGTAAAGAATAAAAATGTCAACAAATAAGTACCTATCAATAATAACTTAAAATGTAAATGGATTAAATGCCCCAATCAAAAGACATAGGGTAACAGACTGGATAAGAAAACATGACCCATATATCTGCTGTCTACAAGAAACCCACCTCAGGAAAAAAGACGCACACAGACAGAGGGTGAAGGGATGGAAAAAAGGTTTTCCAGGTGAATGGAAATGAAAAAAAAGCTGGGGTAGCAATACTTATATCTGACAAATTAGATCTCAAAGTGAAGGGCATAACAAGAGATAAGGAAGGCCACTTCATAATCCTAAAGGGAGCAACCCAACAAGAAGAAATAACTCTGGTAAACATATATGCACCCAATACAGGAGCACCCAAATACATAAAAAAACTCCTGGAGGATATCAAAAGAGAGATTGACAGCAATACAATCATAGTAGGAGACTTTAATACCCCACTATCATCCTTGGACAAATCCTCTAAACAAAAAATCAGCAAAGAAACATCAATCCTAAATGACTCACTAGACCAGATGGAATTAATTGACATCTTCAGAACATTTCACCCCAAAGCCACAGAATACACATTCTTCTCAAGTGCACATGGGTCATTTTCAAAGATAGACCATATGTTGGGACATAGGCAAAGTCTCTTCAAATTCAAGAAGATAGAAATCATATCAAGCATCTTCTGAGACCACAGTGGCATAAAACTGGAAATAAACTACAATAAAAACAATCCAAAGAAGTCAAACACATGGAGACTAAACAGCATGCTATTAAACAATGACTGGGTTACCAGAGAGATCAAGGAAGAAATAAAAAACATCATGGCAACAAATGACAATGAAAACACAACAATCCAAAATCTATGGGACACAGCGAAAGCAGTCTTGAGAGGGAAGTTCATAGCTCTACAAGCCTACTGCAAAAAACAAGAAACAATGGTAATAAATTACCTAACCCTACAACTCAAAGAGTTAGAAAAAAAGCAACAAGAAAAGCCCAGCATAAGCAGAAGGAAGGAAATAATAAAGATCAGAGTGGAGATAAATGACATTGAGACTAAAGAAACAATACAAAAGATCAACAAAACCAAGAGCTGGTTCTTTAAAAGGATAAACAAGATTGATGAACCTCTAGCCAGGCTCACCAAGAAGTGAAGAGAAAGGACCCAAATAAACAAAATCAGAAATGAAAGAGGTGAAATAACAACAGATCCCGCCGAAATACAAAGGATTGTTAAAAACTGCTACGAACAACTCTATTCCAACCAACTGGACAACCTGGAGGAAATGGACATATTCCTAGAAAAATATAACCTTCGAAAACTCAATCAGGAAGAATCTAAACAGCTCAATATTCCAGTAACTATGGAAGAAATCGAAGCAGTCATCAAAAAGCTTCCAACAAACAAAAGCCTGGGGCCAGACAGCTTCACAGGAGAGTTTTACCAAACATTCAAGGAAGAACTAAAACCTATCCTCCTCAGACTATTCCAAAAAGTTCAAGAGGAAGGAACACTTCCAAGCTCCTTCTATGAAGCCAGCATCACCCTAATACCAAAACCAGATAAAGACAACACAATGAAAGAGAATTACAGGCCAATATCCCTCATGAACGCAGATGCCAAAATCCTCAACAAAATTCTAGCAAATCGGATCCAGCAGTACATCAGAAAGATCATACACCATGACCAAGTAGGATTTATCCCAGGAATGCAAGGATGGTACAATATCCACGAATCAATAAATGTGATATATCACATAAACAAATTGAGAGATAAAAACCACATAGTCATATCAATTGATGCAGAAAAAGCATTTGACAAAATCCAACATCCTTTCATGATAAGAACTCTCAACAAGGTGGGAATAGAAGGATCATACCTGAACATAATAAAAGCTATATATGATAAACCCACAGCCAACATCATACTCAATGGGCAAAAACTAAAACCATTTCCCCTAAGAACAGGAACAAGACAGGGATGCCCACTCTCACCACTCCTGTTCAACATAGTACTGGAAGTATTAGCCATTGCAATTAGACAAGAAGACGAAATAAAAGGCATCCAAATTGGAAAAGAAGAAGTAAAGCTGTCCTTATTTGCAGATGACATGATATTGTACGTAAAAAAAACCCAAAAGACTCCATCAAAAAACTAACAGACTTAATAAATGAATTCAGCAATGTAGCAGGATACAAAATTAATGCCAAGAAATCTATGACATTTCTATACACCAATAATGAACTTATAGAAAGAGAGACTAAAAAAGCAATCCCATTTACCATCACACCAAAAAAATTAAGATACCTAGGAATAAACTTGACCAAGGAGGTAAAAGACCTATACGCAGAAAACTACAAGACACTGAAAAAAGAGATAGAGGAAGACGTAAACAGATGGAAGAACATACCATGTTCATGGATTGGTAGAATCAACATCATCAAAATGTCCATACTACCCAAAGCAATCTATAGATTCAATGCACTCCCTGTTAAAATACCAATGGCATATTTCACAGACCTAGAAAGAACTCTTCAAAAATTCATCTGGAATAAAAAAAAGACCCCGAATAGCCACAGCAATCCTGAGAAAGAAGAATAAAGTAGGAGAGATCTCTATACCAGATTTCAAGCTGTATTACAAAGCCACTGTTCTCAAAACAGCCTGGTACTGGCATAAGAACAGACATATAGACCAATGGAATGGAATAGAGAACCCAGAAATCAACCCAAATCACTACGCTCAATTAATATTTGACAAAGGAGGCATGAACATATAATGGAGTTAAGACAGTCTCTTCAATAAATTGTGTTGGGAAAATTGGACATGCAAAAAAATGAAACTAGATCACCAACTTATACCATACACAAAAATAAACTCAAAATGGATACAGGACTTAAACATAAGATGGGAAACCATCAAAATACTAAAGAAATCCACAGGCGGCAAAATCTCAGACATATGCCGAAAGAACTTCTTCACTGATACTACCCCTAAGGCAATGGAAGCTAAAGAGAAAATAAACAAATGGGACTACATCAAAATAAAAAGCTTTTTCACAGCAAAAGAAACTATCAACAAAACAACAAGAAACCCCACTGTGTGGAAGAACATATTTGCAAATGTTATCACTGATATAGGTTTAATCTCCAACATCTATAGGCAGCTTATACAACTTAATAAAAGGAAGATAAATGATCCAATAAAAAAAATGGGCAATGGACCTAAATAGAATCTTTTCAAAAGAAGACAGAAGGAAGGCCAAGAGACACATGAAAACATGCTCAAAGTCACTAATTATCAGAAAGATGCAAATCAAAATGACAATGCGGTACCATCTCACACCTTTCAGAACAGCTATCATCAACAAATCAACAAACAACAAGTGCTAGCAAGGAACCCTCTTGCACTGCTGGTGGGAATGCAGACTGGTGCAGCCACTGTGGAGAACAGTATGGAGTTTCCTCAAAAAACTGAAAATGGAAATGCCATTTGACCCAGTAATCCCACTCCTAGGAATATATCCTAAGAAACTGGAAACACCAATCAGAAAGGATATATGCACCACTATGTTCATAGCAGCACAGTTTACAATAGCTAAGGTTTGGAAACAGCCTAGGTGCCCGTCAGCAGATGACTGGATCAGAAAACTATGGCACATCTACACAATGGAATACTATGCGGCCATAAAAAAGAAGGAATTCCTACCATTTGTAGCAACCTGGATGGAATTGGAGAACATTATGTTAAGTGAAATAAGCCAGTCAATGAAAGAAAAATACCACATGATCTCACTCATTTGTGGATAATAAAAAACACATTATAAACTGATGAACAAAAAGATAGATACAGAAGCAGTAAAGCATCAAACAGACTGTCAAGTTACAGCGGGAAGGTTAGGGAGAGGTGGGGGAAATAAGACATCAACCGAAGGACTTATATGCATGCATATAAGAATAACCAACGGATGCAAAACATTGGGGGGTGAGGGCATGTATGGGAGTTGGTGGGGGGGAGCAATGGTAAGATATGCACACATATAATACCTTAATTAAAAAAATGGAAAAAAATAATAAGCATTGGTGAGGATGTGGAGCAACCCAAACGTTCTTATATTGAGGGGGAGTATACATGGGCACAATCATTTTGGAAAACTGTTTGATGGTTCTGAAAAAAAAAGCCAACCATCCTGCACAAGAGTCTGATGGGCACTTGTGTTTTTGTGGACACTGAGTGGATCCAAGGATATTCAAGGATCTATCTCTGGAGCTGTGGGGGCAATTCGTTCTTTGCCTCTTGCAGTTTCAGGTGGCTGCCAGCACTCCTCAGTTTGTGGCTGTATCACTCCAGTCTTCAAGGCCAACATCTTCAAATCTCTCTCTCTCTGCTTTATCTTCACATCACCTCCTGGTTGTAAGGGCACCAAATCTCACTCCGCCTCTCTTATAAAGACAGTACTTGATGGCATTCAGGGCCTGTCCCAACAATTCAGGTTAATCTTGCAAATCAGGAAATTGAGGTCTCTAATGATTGATTGACTGCCCATAGTTAGATAGGTCGGATTCTAGAGGCTAGGTTTGACCTCTGACCTCAAGGACTGTGAAAGAATAAATTTCTGTTGTTTTAAGCCCCTACTTCCCCACAAAAAGCTAACCATGAGACTTCTCTATGATACAAAGATTTCACCCTTGAATAAATAGCTAATTGATACAAATGCTTATATGCACAAAAAAAGCATGTGCAAGAATGCTTATAGTAACTTTATTAATAATAGTAAAAAACTGTAAAAAGCATAAGTATCCATCAAAAGTAGACTGGAACCATGACCAGGTAGCTCAGTTGGTTAGAGCATCCTTCCAATATGCCAAGTTGTAGGTCCAGCCCCGGTCAGGGCACATGTAAATAAATAATTGAAACAACAAATTGATGGGGTTTTTTCTCTCTCTCTCTTTCCCTCTCTCTCTCTTTCCATCTTTCTCTGTCTGTTTCTCTCATCTCACTTTTCCCCTCTCTCTCTAAAAATAAACATTTTAAAAATTTTAAGTAGAAGGGATAAATAAATTGTTATATTCATACAAAAAATACTATACATCAATGAAAGAAGAAATCACTGATACATAGAACAAATAGATTAAAATTACAGATACAATGTTGAATGAAAGAAGTCAGGTACAAAGAGAGCATACTATATTAATCACCTATATGTAATTCAAGAATATTTAAAACTAATCTATGTTGATAGAGGTCAGAATAAATGCTTACCTAGGGGAAGGAGGTAATAGTTGGGTGGGGAACAAAGAGGTGCTGGAGATGTTCTATATCTTTTCTTTTTGATACAAATAATACTTTAATCAACTATGTTTGTTTTATGTTTACAAATATATTTATTAATGAATTAATATTTATTTGGGGACTTAGCCATTGGCTGGGATTCTCCTATTGTTTTATACATATAAACTTATTTAACTCTTACAACAAGCTCTCTTGGATGTGTAGATTAATGTTTTTCATCAAAATTAAGAAGTGTTTAACGATTGTTTTTTTTACAGTTTTTCTTTTTTTTCTTTTCTATCTTTATTGGGCTCCCATTATGCACACATTAGTATGCTAAATGTCCAATAGGTCTTCATGACTCTGTTCAGTTTTCTTCAATCTTTATTTCTCTCTCTTCTTCAGTCAATAATTTCTGTTGATCTCTCTTCATATTTATTGATTCTTTTGTTATCTCAAGTCTCTTGAGCCCCTCTACTGATGATTCTAGTTATTGTATTCCTCAATTATAGAATGTCATTGGTTTTTTAAAAAATTAATTTTCATGTCTTTATTTAGAATCACTGTTAATTGATTTATTATTGACATGCTTCAATTTAATTCTTTAAGCATAGTTTCCTTTAGCTTTTTCAACATTTTTAAAATAATTTTTTGAAGTCTTTGCTAAATCTGACCTCTGGGGACACTCAGAGACAGAGTTGGTTGACCTCTTGTTTTCCTGAATAAAAGTAACATTTTCTCTCATAAGTTTTTTGTTGAAAAGTTGACATTTTAGACAATATATTTTATCAATGCTGGATTCTGAAAGTTGTTACTACTGCTGCTATTTTTTTATTTGTGAACAAAAGTCACTAAAGTAACTGCTGAGGCTAAATTTATCAAATCTCTTTTCCTAGTGGTGTGTGGCCACTAATGTCTCTGCCCAGTTTTTGTTTCTGTTTTGCCCTCATAGTCTGTCTTTATTTTTAAGTCTGGTTTCCTAGGGGTTGCCTCTGTCTTTACATATCTTAGTCATCAGCCAATGATTAGACAGAGGTTGTACTCAAACACCCTAAGACACAAGATTCCCATTATCTTCTAATGAATCCATGCATCAGGTTGCATATGTTAGTCCACAAAATGGTTACCCATGTATATGCATGTGTAAAATGCATTGAGCTCTATCTTAAGATTTGTGCACTTAACTGTAGGAAAATTATACCTCAAAAAAATTGAAATAAAGACTTACATTAAGTCAGGGAATCACAAACTTTAGCTTGAGGGCTAAATGTGACCCCTTTCCTGTTTTTTAAAATAAAATATTATTGGAAAAGATAATAAAATTAAGTATTATTGGCAGACAGCCATGCCTATTTGCTTACATATTGTTTATAGTTTCTTCCAAGTTACAACAGTAGAGTTAAGTAGTTGTAGCAAACACCATACATATAGGCTGCAAAGTTGAAAAGAATAACTCTCAGGCACCTAATAGGAAGTTTTCTGACCCATGGTCTAAATCATTGAGATGTGGAGAAGCAGAACTGAGCCTATCCGAATGATTCAGTTATTAGTTCTAGGAGTGGAGTAGCACAGTAGTAAAAATACAATAAAATAAAAGCATTGGTTTGGGGTCCGTGGTTATGGACTAGGAAACATACTGGAAGGGGATCTATTTAAGGCAATGGCAAAATATTTGGTTTTCACAACAATTTGCAACATAAATGATGAACCTAATAAACTTGTAGCTCTAAGGGGAGGTGGAAAACATTATTAGTGTGTGTGTGTTGGTTGTCAGGCTATTAAAACAAGGATTTACAAGCAATAATAAAACAAAACAAAGAATCTAGAAATTCAGAGACCTGTAAGGTTAGAAAAGGCAATTGCTTCATAGACCCAAGCATTAAGAGTGAAAAATAAGATTTCAAAAGCTATGAAGGACAAAAGTTGACTAAACCTCAGTCTAGCTGGCCAGGATCAATCTAAGAGTACTTTTGGTTTCTACTCACTATTAAAACCCCTAAACCTGTTAATATTTTTGAGTTAAGATTCAATTAAAGGTGGAACTCCTAATTGCTCACACAAAAAATATATTAGAGAAAAGAGATTGAGAGGGTGGCTTTCCCAATATGGGAACAGAGTCTTGTAATTACAATTAATTCAAGAGAAGCAGAAAGCAGAAGGCCAGAAAGCAAAGGGATACTTCAATCAGAATCTAGGGACTGTGTCTTTAATTATTTTAAATATATTTTTCATTCTCTTTCAGATTGTTTTGATCTCTTAACTTCTTGAGCCTCTATTTGTCTGCTGATGCTTTCTCAACTCTTTCGTCATTGTTTTATACTTTAAAAAAGATTACCATGACCTCATTTTTAGAGGAGTTTAATTTTCCTCAAGCATTTCTTTGTGCTTTGGGTTGCAGGAGCTTTTCAGGGTTAGCATCAGTCTGGGAAAATGTGTCATATTAAGTGTTGGGCCTAGGTATTTCCAAATAATTTTGGTAGTATGAATTTCAAATTTTAACATTTCTTTGTAAATTCAGTCCCAAATTCTCAAGGAAGACTTTTGACTCCCAGATCCTAAAAGAGATAACCAACTTATCTGTCATATCTCTGGGTGGGTAAATTTGGATTAGCCCATCTTTTTATCTTTCTACCTTTCTACTTAGAGTACATTGAGGATCATGGCTTGGTGTGGGAGTTTCTGTTTCAATCTCCCACTCAGTAGGCCCACAGCATCATCTTTAATCATATGTCCCAACTGGTCAAGACCCATGACATTTTCAGAGCATTATCAAAATCAGATCAAACACTTACCCTCTGGTTTTCTGGTTTGAATTCAACTCCAAAGAAGTCTCCTTTATGAATTTTTCACAGGCTCTTTTCTCATCCTTTGCTCATTTTTGAAGATATTGCCTAAAGTGCACTGTATTGACCTATATCAACATTTACCTCATCTAATTTACGATAATAAAAAAAATACTTCTTTACATGTCTTTTTCCCTGACTAATGAGATTTTCAGGACTGTGAGGTCAGGCTTTGTATTTTATTTATCCCAGAATTTAAAACATGTGGTATGATATGCAACTAATTGCTGGTATCCAATAAATTCAATAAGTATCTTGGAATACATGAATGAAAGAGAGGCACCAGGAAGATGATCCCATTGAGAAACAAAAAAATAAATAAATAAAACCCTCTGTAACTATAGTGTGTTGTGTCTTTTATTCCTTCCCTTTGTACCCTTCACCTTGGGGTTGCAGCTATTGTGCCTTTCATCCTCATAGTTTGTTTCCTTGATTTACATTAATTGTGTCTTCTCTCACTCTGCCTCCTCCCTCTGCTCACCTCTTATATTTATAGAGAATAAAATTTTTAAAAATCCTGGAACACTCAAGTTTTTATTTTATTCTCCCTTTAAGTACAAAATGTATTCTTTCTAAAATATGAAGCTATAGAATTAGCCAAGTACACTAACAATGATACCTAGAAAGCACACTTTTAAGTTAAAGGCTTTCTTGGGGGGGAAAAAAATAAAATAAAGGCTTTCTTGGATATTATATTCTTGCTGAATTGCATGGAAAGAATTTATTTGCCACCTCAATGAACAATTACCTTTTAAGCATAGTCATTTTATGACTATTTAGAATTATTTATAAAGCTAAGTTACAGGTCAAGAAGAAATTTCCACAAGCTGCTCTACCATGGTTCATTTATTACCATCCTCTAGGAACTTGACCCTATAAAGGGGGATAAAAAGCTCAGGAAATAAGAATAATTCCATTATTCCCATAGTAATCTTATCAATGGGTGGTGTCAGATGAAAAGGAAAGCTAATATTTTTAAGAATTGAAACATTATGTTCTGACTCACAAAGGAAATCCAGGACTGTGGGGATCATCTTGGACATAACTGTGAAGTCAGAAATATCTTTCTTTTGTACTGCTAACATTTTTTTCTGTTTTATTGAGAAATCATTGACATACATCACCCTAAAAGTTGAAGGTGTATAGCAGCATGGTTTGATTTACATAGAGTGGGAAATTAGGACCATAATAGGTTTAGTTAATATCTATCATCTCATATAAATACAATAAAAATAAAATTTCTTCCTGTGATGAGAACTCTTAGGATCTACTCCCTTTATGAATTTCTTATGTATCATCCAGCAGTGTTGACTATAGTAATCCTATTGTACATTATATCTCTAGTACTTATTTGTATTATAACTGGAAGTTTGTACCTTTTGATCACCTTCTTCCAATTCTCCCTACTCTGTGCCTCCAGTAATCACAAATCTGATCTCTTTTTCTATGAGTTTTGTAGGGGCTTTTTCATATTCCATGTAAATGAGATCTTTCAGTATTTGTCTTTCTGTGTCTGGCTTATTTCATTTAGTTATAATGCCTTCAAGGTTTATTCATGTTGTTGCAAACTATAGGATTTCTTCATTTTTATGGTAACAATATTCCATTATATGATATACAGTGTGATATATACAATGTGATATAAACATAACTTCTTTATTCACTTATCTGTCCATGGATGCTTAGGTTGCTTCCATGTCTTGACTTTTGTAAATAATGCTGTTAGGAACATTGGGTCTAGGGATCTTTTTGAGTTAGCGTTTTCATTTCCTTTGGATACATTCCCAGAAGTGGAATTGCTGGATCACATGGTAGTTCTATTTTTAATTTTTTGAGGGACCTCCATACTGTTTCCCATAGTGGCTACACCAATTGCCTTACACTTTAATAATAGGTGTTCTAACATAGATTAACCATCATGGAGACTTTCTCCTTCCAATCCATCTTCCACCTGGCTTTCAGAATGATCCATACTACTCCCTCCTGCCCTCAATTTCAGGATCAACTCTGAACTCCTGAGCACGACATTCTAGGTCCTTTATTATCCAGGCTTTGCCTAACTCTGCCACTTCATCTCTTGACATTTTTCTCATTTGTAAATGTTTTGTTTGTTTTTTTAATGTGGTGCCTTGCAATCCCCCAGAAACTCCACATAAGCCTTTGTTCTTCTTTCTCCTGTTATTTTCTCTGCCTGGAGCTGTTCGTCCCCCTGGCTGCTGCAAGAGGATTCTCTCTGACTAGTTAGAGCATCTCATGCCCCAGTCTCAGCGATGGGGTCAGAGCTGGGCAGAATACCCAGCCCAGTCCTGTGAAAGATAAATCCAAGATTGCTGATGGAACTGTTAGGAAAGAGGTGCATTTTTTTCTTCTGAAGTTGTTAAGTGTGTAGGATGTAAGTCAAAACTCCTCCTGATTTCTTAGTTATATGAAACATTTTTTTTCTTAAGCCAGTTTGAGTTGGATTTCTTTCACTTAAAGCCAAAAGAATCCTAATAGAGTAGGTTCACAAAAAGCTCACATGTAAACTAGATAGGGAAAAAACACATAAGGTAGAACAGTTAGAAATACAGTTTTTACGTAGGTCAGCACATATATAATGTATTTCCTTTCCAGAGTGAAAAAAACTTATATTCATGAGGCTTCTTAATCTCTACTTAGAAAAAAGAATTGTTACATGCTTGATTTTTTAAATTCCTATGGCTGTTTATCTCTACAAAAGAAAGGTAAAAGTTTAATTAGTCAGTCTGATAATTTTGTAAGAATCAGTATTAAAGGTAACATTTGCCCCCTGTGATGCACTGGCTATTTGGTTTCCAGATATAGTGTTAGAAAACCAAAAATTTCATAATGAAAATGAAAAATACCAAAAAAAAAAAAGTAAAATGAAAAATGTCCAGTTCTAAAATAAAATCTAATGTAACAAAAATTCCACAAAATATACTCCAGGGAACAATAAGCATATTTTTATATTTATACCAATTCCCTATCATAAATTTAATCCACAAGGAAGAAATAGAGAAAACTAGGGCCTAATTGAACACCTAATTTTTAAAAATCTGTGGTTTGTGGTATATTTAAGAGGATCAGAGTGTTTTTCCGCAAGGTGTTGGCACATGGGACACTGTCACATTTGCAGTGGCAAAATTTGTTAGCAAAGCAGTTTTTGCAAGTAAATGTGTTTTTGTGTGAATCTTTAGGATGTAATTACGGAATGCTAAAACAATAGACATGTCTGCAAGGAAGAATAATTAACATAGTATTAATTAGTGTCTCGTGGTTCCACTTTTCTTAAAATTACTTAGGTTTTGACACCTAGTAGCACTGTCATACAACTCAAGTACCCTCAATGGCTCCCTATTACTTTGAAATGAAGTCTGAACTCAGTCAGCATGAAAGATTTTCCTATAATCTAGTTTCAAATTGCCTTTGCAAAATGTCCCCTTCCTCTATTTCTTTGCTATTGAAACTCTCCCTACCTAGCAAGTCCTTTTTGCTCTTATATTCCACTGAAAATTCTACTTAGGTGTTGAAAAATTATCTTCTTATGGTTACATAAGTGGTTACATGTTCTTAATAGAACATTTAGATGTAGATAAAAGTAAAAAGAAACCCAAAAGTTACCACAATCCTATCACCCAGAATGAACTATTCTAAACCTTTTGATGCATTTTTCTCTAGTCTTTATTTTTATATCTATCTTTCAGTGTGTGTGTTTTTTCATGCAGTATATACAGTATCCTGGTTTTTTTTCCTTCTAAATCTATGATATCAGCAATTTCCAACATCATTTAAGGTCATTTGAAAACAGTCTTGTATTGGTTATATCCCTCTAACAAATGGGCACCCTACTGTAGAACAAGCAGGCTGTCTCTAAATTTGGGGTATCATGACTAAAAAAATAATGAACATTGTGGAAGAGTATAATTGAAGAATGTGATTCTGTGGACAGATGGATATGGACTTCAGTTTGGGTTCTGTCTCTTATAAGTTATATGATTTTTACTTTATTCAATCATATTTTTATTCAGCAGATATGTATGGAAAGCCCATTATAAGCCAGGCACTGATTTGGAGATGGTAACACAGCATTAATTAAGTCAGTTCCTCCATGAGCCTAGCAGAGGATCATGACAATAAACAAATAAACACATAAATTGGCTAATGACAAGTGCCGTGAAGCAGAGCGAGGAGACAGCAAGGCGGGCACCCAGCTCAGTGAGCTCCAGATGAGCACAAACACTTTATCTGATTTTTTTTTTTATATCCTTGTGTAGCATAAGTCCAGTGAATCATTGTTGAATAATTGATTAATTTATATTATCAACTGGAACTCTTATTTTAAGTGTAAGTAAATTACTAACCAATGTTGTTATCATCTGTCAGTAAATGATAATGTATGGATTTTCTAAAATAAGTATGCTAACTTTAATAGAATTTGCTGAAGAATTAGCCTCATCTCCAATAATTTTCACTTTCTTTATATTCTGCTTTTAAGGGAAAGTGAATTGCCTTCCCAAGAAAATTTGTGTCAGCAACAATTGCTGACAAAGACATAAAAACAATGGTATCAATGGAAAAGGAGGTTTACCAGCTTCTGTGTTTCTGGTTCATGGTAATAAAATTATTCTTGTACACATATTTCAATGACATTAGCTTGCAAAAATCTCTGCCTGTCTTACAGTTGCTGGCTAAAACTTATAAACGGTGGCTCTAAATGACGAAAACCAAGCCTAAATACTGTACTACTTGCCTTTGTGTCCATCTATATAGGAGCCTTTTAGCATCTTCCATCACTCCGAGGGGGCAGTACACACCAGAGCAGTCTCAACTAAAGAAGAGGTAGTGCAATGGTAAATAAAATACCTTAGCAGAGTAGGTTGTGTTCCAGAGGTTTTGTTGTCTCTGCTTTTTCACTGTTCCCAAGATGGTGTTACTGACTCCCAGTTGTGATCTGGTTAGGAACACAACAAAAAATGGGTTTGCTCCATAGTTCATCAATCATGGCTGATCCTGTTTGTGTTATGACTCACACACAAACCCACACTGTGGACAAAATGCTTTTATTATCATTTAGAAGAAAAACATAGGGCCTTATCGTAGTTACTAGAGGCCCGGTGCACAAAATTTATACACTGGGGGGGAGGGGTGTCCCCTCAGCCCAGCCTGCACCCTGCACCCTCTCCAATCTGGGACCCCTTGGGGGGTGTCTGACTGCCGGTTTAGGCCCAAACCCTATCGGCTGCCGGACATCCCTCTCACAATCCTGGACTGCTGGCTCCTAATTGCTCACCTGCCTGCCTGCCTGGTTGCCCCTAACTGTGCCCCACCCCTGCTGGCCTGATCACCCCTTATTGCCTCTGCGTGCTAGCCTGATCACCCCTAACTGCACCCCTACCAGCCTAATCTCCCCTAACTCCCCCTCTCCCTGCTGGCCTGGTCACCCCACGCAGCCTGCCTGTTTGGTCATTTGGTCGTCCCTCACTAATCCCCCTGCTGGCCTGGTCCTAGGCATCCATCTTGTGAGGATGTGAGGGTCAATTTGCATATTACCTCTTTATTATATAGGATTACCCAAACAGGATGGAGATCCCAAAGCCTTAGTTAGAGATCACCACTTTCTCCCTGGTTGTGGACATTAGCTCCTGTTCATATTTCTACATGGTGGACATGTGTCTCAACTGGGAACAGTCATTGCTTGGATTCTTTTTATCCTCCTGTTACCAAGTGAATGTTCAAGCTGGTAAATAGTCAGTCATGCACAATCAAGTTGAGAAGTGTGTGCTGTGCTCTCACAGTGAGTTCTGTCTAGTAGCAGAGAAAGTCGCATGCGGTCTCCTCCTAACCTTGGGAGGTCACTCAGTGGGACGGTGCCAGAGTAATTCACCCAAACGCGGCCCAGAGGCATGATGACTTTAAAACAGCAGGCACACCATTCTGTTGTCTGAGACAAAGGCAGTAATAACAGCAAGTGTCCAACAGTTTCCATTGTCTTGTTTCCCAAACTTGCAGTGTGTTCTGTCCATGAACTTGATTTAATTTTAATGATATTTTCCAAGGGGAAGCCAAGATGTTCTTTTAAGCATATGAATCAAATCATGTCACTTGTCTGCTTACTCTCCTCCCCATGATGGCCTTCCATTGCACTTAAAATAAAATCCAACTCCTTCAAGGCTCTGCATGACTGGATCCTGCACTCGGTCATATGTCACCTATAACTTGTGATGACTATCCTCCAGCCACTCTTGACATTTTTTTCTGCATTCTCAGTGCCTAGAATAGCCCCAGGACATAGTTGGCATTCACTACATATATTTAATGAATAATTAAATGAATGGATGACTCAAAGCAGCTGTTATCAAACCTGTTTGCACATTTGAACCACCTACAGAGCTTTTTAAAATAAATATGTCTGGCCCTAGCTGGTGTGGCTCAGTTGGTTGAGCATCACCTGTGCACTGAAAGGTCACTGGTTCTATTCTTGGTCAGGGCACACACCCAAGTTGAGGGTTCAATTTTCGGTCAGTGTGTGGGGGGAGGCAACCGATCGATGTTTTTCTCTCCTCTCTCTCTCTCTCTCTCTCTCTCTCTCTCTCTCTCTCTCTCTCTCTCTCTCTTCTCTCTCTCGCTTCCTCTCTCTCTAACAAAATAAAAAATATATATTTTAAAAACTAATAAATATGTCTAAAACCCATTCCTAGAGTTTCTGATTTAAGTTCTGCTATGGACCGGGATATTGGTATTTTTGAAAATGCTTCTCAGATTATTCTAATGTGCAGGTAGAGTTGAGAAAGAGGGAGCTCAAGGAAAGGACAATTGTTAATAAATAACTTACATGGTTTACTCAGTCCCTTGAGGTCTCGCCATCCTATGGTGTCACTATCATATAATCCTATATATTCTTAACAAGTAAACCTTTCCCTATTTATTGTTGCAAGTCCCTGTTTGATTTCAAATTACTGATAGACGCTGGCTGTGACTACACAATGATTCTATTGGTTTAACTTTGTTTGCTCTGTGCTAGAATCACTGTTAGGTTCTTGGAAATTTCTGACATAGAAAAAGAAGGGCCATTTGAATCTGTTTCATACACTACAGCATTGCTGATTAAAAATATCTGGGTCCCAGCCAAAGATGTCGTCATGTTGGCTACATGGCTATTGCAAACAAGCCCCAGCATCCAGGCAGATCTGAAGTTCAAAGGAACACTTATTAAAGAAAATGTCATTTGCGCTCAGAATAATGGCTTGTAACTCTTCCAGCATTATTTTTTACCTAATCGGATTCGTCTTCTACAGAACGAACTCCAAGGAGGAAATCTGGAAGTTTTGGCCTGCTATATACACAGAGACCAGATGGTCGACAGGTACTGAGCTGGTTTTTGTAGTGGGTATGGTGAATGAAAAAGACAACTCTCTTTAAGAATACAATAAATTTTCCAAATAGTCTGTTTAAAAGTTGAAGATAAAGGTTTTGGGTTACGTTGCCCTTAATATGAAAGGGGGATAAATGGAGCCAGGTGGGTTTCTATTTCAAACTTAAACAAAACTGTCTTCTGAAACTGTGAACTTTATAAAAGAAACTGGTTGGGGTTTGGGAGCAATAAATTATAGTAGAGTCTACACTGGAAGGACAGAGACATGCTATCTGCTTAAAAGGATCCTTTTGAAGGTGGCATGCTGAGGTCTCAATTAGAGAGGGTCAACACTCAAAGGATATTTTTAACTATTGGAAATGGAGAAATAGTTTCTTTTCTAGAAAGGAGAGCATTAAAATGACAGGAGTTTTCTTTTTTGTTCCCTTCTCACACTCACATACTAGTTCCACTGTGTGTATTACATGTTATTGAGTCAGCTCCAACTCCTAGTGACCCTGCAAATGAATGTTGTCCACTCTGTCTTGTCCTCAACATCCCTGCTCAGCTCCTGCAAGTCGTGTCTATGCCTTCTTTCATGAAGTCAGTCCATCTTGTATTTGGTCTTCCTCTTGTTCTGCTGTCTTCTATTTTCCCCAACATAATTGTCTTATCCAAAATACCCTGACTTTCTCATGATGGGCCTGAAGTAGGACAGCTTTAGTTTTGTCATTTTTGCCACCTCTTGTCCACAAGCCATTAGCCTCAACTCCCAAATCCAAGAAATTCTTGAAAGTAATTTTTTTTCCATAATTCATTTCAGAACAAAATTTTCCTGAATGGATGTGGGGCTATTAAAAAAATCTTTATTTATCCCACTAAGTGTGATATTCCTACGCTTCCCTGAAGTCTTAATCACATGTCGAATGAAGTGCTTCATCAGACTTCCTTGGGGATGCTACATGGGACTCAGTATATGGCCTTATTACCTCTCCAAAATCTGAAAAATCTGGACCCTGAAATCCATCTGGCTTAGGTTAGGAATATGCCCACTCAAACTTGTCTATTTGCATGAGTTAAAACACTCACTAGTTTGGATGGATCAGCAACGCCACACCAAGTACTTTGATTTGTATCACGCCAAAATGTGGTAGTAGCTCTGACTGTTATTTTCAGGGGAACACACCTCTGAGATAGTGGGAGGAGAGAATAGGAAAACTCTTTCACATGTTAAATGCTTCTTCATTCACAAAATAGGAAGCATGTAGCATGGACTGAAGGTTCTTTTTAGCATTATAGGGCTGGTAAAGGTAAAAAGCATGAAGACTTCACCTTTTTAAAAAATATTCTTTTGGCAATCTTCAAGCCAAATCTTGAGTGATGATTATGGTAAGATTTATGTAAACATTACAGAGATAAAAGAATCGGTTAATTGAACTGGGTTTGAGCTGGGCTTGGGTAATTATTCTGGACTGATACGTAACAGATTTATTTGGACTAGATTTATAAGTTCCTTTCCTATGAAGTGGTCAAAGCTGGAAAAAATGAGTTGATTGCTTTGATTTGCCTATTTGGAGTCAGGCAAATTTATATGCCTGAAAACAATTAATGAGGCTTATTTTCACCTTAATTCAGAGGACTAGGAACACACACACACACATGCACATGCATGCACACGCACACACACAAATTCAATTACATGAATGGAATTCTTGAATATACATACTGAGTTCAGCTGTAATATCTGAGACAGGAACAAACACAATGACGTCTTTATTATGGTTCATTGGTTGATTGAGTTATTGGCGGTCAGTGGTTGACCACTGCAGATGATAGATCTCCAAGAATCTAAGTAGGAAACTGCAATTTACAATTAGAGAGATGATAACTGGGCTTGGGATCTCCTCAGGATGTGTTCATGGTTAAGATGTCTACTATAAGAATTATTTGTGTGTGTGTGACGTGTTAAAACTCTAATAAGTTTACAGATGACATAGATTTTTTTTTCTGATGTCCCAACTGTAATCTGTAAAGCATTGCCTTGAATGGTTGCATCTTTGAAAGAATATAAGTGTCCTAAAAACTTTTGAACTGGAAAGATTTGGGGGGATTGTCTACCAATACATACATTTTACAGGTGAAGAAATGAAGAGTCCTTTTCGTTTTGCCTGTTATATATCGGGATGAAAAAATCTCAGGAAATGAAGTGAATGTAGTTATACCTGTATGTTCTTCTGGTCTACTTGAAATCCACCATAGAAAGCTCTCAGGGAGAAGGAAGGCTTTGCAGTTAATCAACTGTTCTTATTATAGAAAATTTTTACTAGAATACATTATTAAAGTATGCAGTTTATAATTTCTGCTTTTTAGAGAATGCAGAAGGCCCTGTAGAACCATGTTTGGTGTATTTTGCCAAGTCATTTGACTTACATAATCTTGTTTAAGGTTCCTCAAACCCTTAGAAGTGAATAAGACAGACATTATTATTATTGCCTACATTTTGCAGAAGAGGTAACTGTGCTCAGTAAGGCTGATTAACTTAGCTAAGTAGTTGAGAGAATTTTAACCCAATGTTTCTATTTCTAAATCATGTGATTTTTTTCCCCATTTTACCTTTCTTTTGAATAATAAGTGAGCTGGGCAATAGAACATTCTAGTTTTATTTTTATTTTTTTAATATATTTTATTGATTTTAGAGAAGAAGGAAGAGGGGGAGAGATAGAAATATCAACGATGAGAGAGTATCATTGATTGGCTGCCTCCTGCATGCCCCCTACTAGGGACTGAGTCTACAACCCAGGCATGTGCCCTTGGCCAGAATCGAACCTGAGACCCTTCAGTCTGCAGTCTGACGCTCTATCCATTGAGCCAAACCAGCGAGGGCAGACCATTCTAGTTTTAGATCAATTGGATATTGACATCTTTTCTCAAATTTGTACGCATGTAAAGATTCAGAAGCTGATGGCCCACTGCCTAAGCTGTCCCAGGCTTTGCTCAAGATTGTGATCAACTATTTAGCAACAAGGAACCAAAGACCTGAGAATCTATTTGAGTTTTCTCAACCTCAGCTCTCCAGTGCTAGAGTTGAGTCTATTTAACTTATATTCTTCTCCATCAATAATTTTTATTATCTTTATCCTGGCTTCTGGAATTTATTTTATCTTTTTTATCCTCACCCAAAGATGTGTTTTTATTGATTTTAGAGAGAGGAGGGAGAGAGAAAAACATCAATGTGGGAGAAACATCCATCGGTTGTTGCCTCCTGTGTGAGTCCCCACTGGGAATAGAACCAGCAACCTGACCTGGAATTTGACCCACAACCTTTTGTATGTATGGGATGAAGCTCCAACCAACCAAGCCACCCAGCCAGGACTTACCTTTTTCTGAGGGGATATTACACACACATATGTACACATTTAATTCTGAAATAATTGTAGATTTACAGAAAAGCTGCAGATAGTAGAGAAAGATCCCATATGCCCTTCACCCAGCATCCTCTAGTATTAACATTTCATGTCACCATGGTACCATTTTCCTGTTTAATTAATAGACTTTATTGTGTATGCTGGTTTTAGGCTTATAGAAAAATTGAGAAAGTATAGAGAGTTCCCCCAAACTTCCTCATTCTTCCAACCCCTTGTCTTGCATTACTGTCATAATTGGTGAACCAATATTGATACATTATTTTTTATGAAAATTCACAGTTTATGTAAGAGCTCATTTCTGTGGTGCTCATTCTATGGGTTTTGACAAGTGCCCAACACTATGGTATCATACAGAATAGTTCCATTGCTCTAAAAATTCTATGCTTCACCTATTTACCCCTTCTCCAACCACTGATCCTTTCACTGTCTATAGTTTTGCCTTTTCTAGAATGTCATTTAGTTGAATTAATACAAGATGTAGCCTTTGAAATAGGCTTCTTTCACTTTGTAATATGCACTTAAAGTTTCTCCTTTTTTTTTTTTTTTTGCTTGATTACACATTTTTTTTCTTTGTATAACATTCCACTGTATGTATATACCATGGTTTGTTTATCCACTCACCTATTGTAGGACATCTTGGTGTTAACATAAGAAACATTCAAACCTGCAAAGAATTTTGGGAGTTTATTTGAACCAAACGGTCAACAATTGCTGGGAAGCAGAAGCTCAATGTCTCCTCCTTTGATAAAAGAAGATGTAAAGGTACCATGATACTTTTATCAAAACTAAAAGACTGACCTTGGTATAAGACTATGAACTTAATTGCGTAATTTATTCAGATATCACCAGTTTTTCCACTAACATACTTTTTCTGGTCTAGGACCCTATCCAGGATCCTACATTGTACTTAATACTTATGTCTTATTAGTCTCTTTTAATCTGTGACAGTTTCTCAGCATTCCCTTGTTTTTGATGACCTTCACACTTTTGAAGAGTGTTCGGTAAATGTCCCTGAGTTTGGGTCTGACTGGTGTTTTCTCACGGTTAGACTTGGGTATTTTGGGAAAGAATAGCACACAGTTGAAGTGCCCCTCTCACATCAGGGATATCCAATAGCACCATGGCACATCACTGGTGACATTAACCTGATCACTTTGTTAAATAATGTTTGGCAGGTTTCTTCACTGTAACGTTCCTATTTTTCCCCCTTTCCATATTCTGCTCTTTGAAAGTATGTCACTAAATTGTATGCTTTCTTATTTTATTTTATTTTTCAACTAGTGGCCTAGTGCACAAAATTCATGCACATTAAAAGAGGATTAATTAGAGGAAATAATTTAATATTGCTATGTGCCCTTTCTCTATAATAGAAGTGTCAGAGATGAAAGAAAATTAGTAAAATGTATATGAAAACCTTCCTCCTGTTGGAGTCTGGGGCTCACCATGGGACCCAGAGTCAAGTCCCCACCCACCCACATGCACCTCAAAATTGCGTGAGACCCAGACCCAGCTGGCCCCCACCCCACTGGGCTAGATCCAGACCTGGCCAGTCCCACCCTTGTCAAGCCCTGTCAGGCAGGGGGCATAGCCTCAGGTCCCCTGGCTCGGCACCAGGACAAGGGCATGGCCTGAGATCCCCCATCCAGCACTGGGAGGGAGGCACAGCCTCAGGTCCCCCATCAAGCCCCGCTGGGCAGGGATGCAGCCTGAGTTCCCCAACCCAGCACTGAGGGTGCACCTTGAGGTCCCCCGTAAAGCCCTGCTGGGTGGGGACCACAGCCTGAGGTCCCCTGTCAAGCCCAGCCAGGCAGGGGGTTGCAGCCTCAGGTCCCCCAGCTTGGTGCTGGAGTGGGGGGCATGGCCTGAAGTCCCCTGTCAACCCCCACCTGGTGGGAGGTGAGACCTGAGGTCCACTGGCCTGGTGCTGGAGAGGCATGGAGCAGCCTGAGGTCTCCTAGCCTAGCACCATGATGGGAAGTGCACCTTGAGGTTCCCTGTCAAGCCCTTCCAGGTGGGGGGTATGGCCTGAGGTCCCCTGTCAATCCCTGCCGGGTCAGGGGGCACAGCCTGAGGTTCCCTGTCAAGCCCCACGGGGGAGGGGGAGGGCGTGGGCGTAGCCTCAGGTCCCTGCTGATTGCTCGTTAAGGCTCCTTAAGCGAACTTGGCCTCAGCTGTGGGTGCAGCCATCTTTGTGACGGAGTGATGGTCGATTAGCATATTCTCTCTTTATTAGATAGGATTACAGTTTACATTTGGTATTATTTTGTACTAGTGTCAGGTGTACAGCATAGTGATTAGAAAATCATATACTTTACAAAGTGTTCCCCTCAGTATTTCCAGTACCCACCTGGCATCATACAGAGTTATTACAATGTATTGACTATATTACCGATGCTATACTTTATATCCCCACAACTACTTAGCCTCCTTTTGAGGGCAGAGAAATTAAGCTCCACCGTCTGGAGGAAGGAGTATCAAAGAACTGTGGACATGTGTTAAAACCACCATAGTAATTAATATACATTTCGGGGGAGATACACTGAGGCCATCCAAACATCCTGTTTCTCCCAAAAGCTTTTCCCACTAATTTTAGCATTCATCCATGGATTGTGCCTTCAACAATTATTGCTTTGGTTTCTTCTGTAAGAAAAATTTGTCTCCTTTCGTTTAATCAATTATTTAGTTATATCAGTACAGACTTTTAGATATTTATGTTCTTCTTTGGCTTATTATCCAATTGCATCATTATTTATTTTACTGCTCAAATTGTTCTAGCTTTGGCCGTTGGGATCTACTAGAATACGGTGTTGGCCAAAGGTCTTTTGGCTTTACTGTCACAGTTTCCTGACAATATAAAAAATTCAGCTTTCTCCTTGTCTCATTCTTCCTGGGCTCACTGACTCTGACTAAGTGTGGTGTGTTTTTTCTGGGAACTTTGTTCTAGGTCTATCCGGCCTTAATGTACTTACCCATGGGGTCCATTTATTGTGTTGTTCTCAGACTCCTGTTCATTTCCAACCCAGAGGACTCATCCTTTCACTTTGAAAGTTATATAAATGTGTGAACACTATGCTGTACACATAGTGCTCACACATTTATATAACTTTCTAATATAACTAATATAATATTGTGTGTCAACTGTAATTTAAAAAAATTTTTAAAGACCTCATCCATGGTATGACTGAGGAAGAGCTCTGGCACTGTGGTCTGCACGGCTGCGGCACCACTGACTGAGAATCAGATAGTCACAGAAGACAGTTTCCCGGGTGATGGACACCTAGCCTCTAAAATGTAAAACCTTGACATTTTAGGTATGTTATATCTATAACAATAAAAGCGTAATATGCTAATTAGACTGGACATCCTTCCAGACGAACTTCCAGGTGAAGCTGGGGCTGCAAGGGAAGCCCGGGTTCCAGGTGCCAGAGGGAAGCCGGTGCTGGCAGCCAGGGGAAGGAAGGTCTACTCTTGCATGAATTTTGTGCATCGGGCCTCTAATATATATATTTATTGACTTCAGAGAGGAAGGGAAAGGAGAAAGGAGATAGAAAAATCAATGATGAGAGAGGATAGTTGATTGGCTGCACACCCCCAAAGGGGATGGAGCCTGTAAACCAGGCACGTGCCCTGAATGGTAATGGAACTGTGACCTGCTGGTTCACAGGTTGACGCTCAGCCACTAAGTCACGCTGGCTGGGCTTAGGTATTTTTGATGAAAATAGTTCTAAAATATATCATGAATTTCCCAAAGCAAAATGGACATGGTAGATCTGGAATTTTTTAAAAACATCTCAAGGTAGCATTAAGAATATTTTCTTTAAAATGCCATTGTTCTGAAGTGATGGCCTCAGGAACTCAGGAAAGGAGTGAGAGCACAGGATCAGAACTCCAAAAGTCTGGGGGCTTTGGCCTAGAGACGGTGGTTCTAGGCCAATCCTGGAGGCCCTGCCTGTCCTTTTCTCTTTATATTTAAACCTGGCATGACCACTTCCTTCAGAACTTTCAGGTGTGAGTGAGTGTTTCTTATTTTAGCTTCCAGGGCATCAGATGGTTAATATCTTCAAAACTTACTGAAGGAAACACTTTACTACAAAGAGACTAAGTGGCAAATCTGGGACCTCTGGGAGGCCTGCTTACTATACATTTTCTGTCCTTTGCGTTACTCTTAAGGGGGACAAAAATATGTATTCTTAAGACAATGCTGAAGTATTGGAAGAATAAAATTATTAAACTTTGAAGAAATTGGAAGAAAGGTACCAGTATGTCCATGATGGTGACTTATTCCTCAATATCCAAAAGACAATGGGACTTTTTGGCATGTTGAGTCCCTACCTATCCATGTGGCAGATGGAGAAATAACTTTCTTATGATGTTGTAGGAAAAGTGAATGGAAATGGAACCCCACTTTAGTCTTAACAGGCAGAACCATAGTTATCATCTTTGTAATGTTTATTTTCATATTTGTGTACTCCTTGGCTTTTACATTACAGATTCTATGCAAAAAGAAAAGGAAAGGGGAGGGAGGGGGAAAGAGAGAGAGAGAGTGCTGTAAGGAAAAATTGGTCAAGAAATATTTAAATCTCAATTATGTAAGCTCATGAGGTTCATATCATTTTGACATGCTTTGAATAAATATCTAAATTGAAATAGAGCAAGAAATCGTTTGATGTTCATCCATCACTAAATTTAACCTGTTTTTTTATTGCGCATGTTGCCATGTTGCTGCACCAGCACTTTGCATCTCCGGGGACAGTTTTTCGTCTGTGGGATTTCTTCTCCTGTGGTTAGGAAAGCAAATGTCGTTCGGTTGAGTGAAGAGTTTTATGGAATTTAAGGCCCATGAACGTGACAGGCCAGGGCACTAGAGCCTTTGAAAGAGCATCTTACGTTTTTCATCTGCACTACAAAAATATTTTATTTCATTCCTTAACTTCAAATGAGCCTATTGCAAAAATCAGTTTCTCAAAACATGTCTAATTAGACTGCATTTGGTATGGCGGAGGACAGCGCATAAACAAAGAAATGCATATTTCTGGGAAAAGAAACAATAATTGTGAACTGGCTCCTATTATTTTGGTTAAGTTTACTGGCAAGCAAACGCTCTCCATCACATCTTCAGCAGAGGCCGTGTTGCTCTAACCATCCACAAAACACTTCTGCTTCAGGATGCATTTGAACATGGATTTGAAGACAGGGTCCGGTGGAGTATGTTTCCTATAACCACCTCAAGTCTGACTTCAGGCAGGTGTTCCAGCCTGGCCTCTGAAATTTTGTCCTCTGTGGTTTGCCTAGAATCTTGACCTTCGGGCTATGCTGTGAGATCTCTTCCATCTGACCTGTTCTCCTTGTGCAGGTGTAATGATCGAGAGGAAGGGGGCACTGTTTTAAATAACTCAATGGTGTTTTACGTAGTTAATTATTGTTGTCCCTGACTGTTTCTTCTAATGCATTTTCATTAAGATTTTATTGTATCCTGAGGCTAGTTAAATCCAGGAGACTCTTTTATAAACCCACACCCCTTCTCTTCCAGTTCTCCATCTGTACTCACTAACTGGTTCACTGTGGGTCGCTTGCAGAGCTGCAAACGATAAAGATTTTTAAAACAGCTGGCTTTATTTTTAGTGGAATAGGAGCTCAACTTTGATCAATGAAACAGCCATAAAGAAAGGAAAAACCACATGAAATCCTCTTGTTTATCAGCTTTTTCAGTGAGGAAATACAATCACAATAATGTAGAAATTCTTCCTTTTTTTTTTATTTCTAACATGGGAAAGTTTCAGGGATTATGACCTTGAACCATGGAAATTAGAAAATCTTTTCTCTCTGTATCCTTAAATTTCCCACAGTGGTTGGGTTCATAAGACACATGCAAGTTCATGGCGTTGGGTTGTGAAGAAATATAGGGAGCTTGAAAGAAATGGAGCAGGTGAGCTGAAGCCTGAGTAAGGTAAAAAAAGGTAGTGAAAGATGCAGTATTGAAGGCTCAGGAACTTTTTGATCTGGTGGCCAGGCCTCATGTTGTATCTCTTCTCAAGCTCCTCACTCCTTCTTACCTCCGTCCCACCCCTACCACCCCTACAGGCTAGTTCCAGCATTGGAACTTGATGTGATGTTTCCATTATGAGTGCTACTGTTCTCACCAGCGAACACCTGATCTTGTTTGTTTACCTGAAACTCTTCCCCTGCAAGACACTTGTCTAAGGGACCCTACTCTCTGGTTTCAATCTTGTTTCCTTCCTCTGCTAAACATAACCTTCAGAGATTTTAATGCCAGTAACATCACCCCGACTTTAATTTCTTAACACATGCTCTACTTGACAAGTTAGCTTTGGTCTAGTTAGGACACCCCTGGAAAATGAATCTGGCTAGAATGGCTCAGATCAGAAAGAAGAGCTATGAGCCGGTTGCTATGGATGAACACTCTCCATCTGAGGCCACTCTCTTCTCCGACAGCTGCAGGTTGGCAATAAGACTTTGGGGCTGCAGGAGCTGCCCACCGTCAGTCCCAGAGCATCTCAGGGCCTTCCCACTATATTGGGCCCTCCTTGTCCATGGGAAGAACTGGACTCTCTCATAAATGGTTTAATTAAATGAATGACCTCTGTCTTGGTCCTGCTATGTGTAAGCATTCACCTTCATAGATGTGGTGAGAGCAGATACTGATGATCCCTTTGCACCCTTTCTATCATATCGATTTTATAATCACTTAACATTAATAGAAGGCGTCACTGTGACTCACCAATGCACTATCTATTTATTGAACACCAATAAATATTTTATTTGTCATACAAAGCACTATGCCAGGTGCAGTGGGAGAGGGAGAGGCTACTCAAAAGTAAAAATGTACTTTGCATTTCCTGCTCTCAGAACACTTTCTATTTGGGAAGATAGCTTAGGTAGAATTTTCTAAGAATGCACAAATTTTACTGATTAAAAATGAGATGAGCATTTGGAGAAGGAAGGGCAGCTCATTTTGACTAGTATGGTCCAGAAGTTCTTTGTAAAAAAAGCTTAGAAATTAAACCCAGCATTGAAGAATGTGGAGGGTTTCAACCAAAGGAGAGAGGTTTAAAAGTGCATTTGTTAAGTGTTGTTTCTATGTCCATTGTTCATTTTCCTGTGTTTCTACTTTATATCCTTACACCAATTGCATGATTGTAAGTTGCCTTTGATCAGAGGTTCCAAGGGGGTAAAAAATAAACTTTCTTCCACTCTTTTTGATAAACACCAATGAATATAATTGATAATGAAATTGCAGTTTTTAGCTTTCTTATAAAATAATTGAAGTAAGTGTTCTGGGATTTGTACTATTTTAGCTTTCTTTTCCTTTTAAAAAGAACTGACACCTTTTCATTACAGAAAATTTGGAAGGTACAGAAAATTTACAAAGAGAAAAATAAAAATGTCTATAATCTCACCGCTCAGAGATAAACGGAAAGGTTTTGATGGATGCCCGAAGGATGGTCATGCACCATTAGCAGGTTGTGCATTTCATAGATGCAGGGGTGACCTTCACACAGACTACAAATGGCAACAGTGCTCATGGGACACATGGCAGGGGCCCTGGCTCCCATAAGTAGAACATATCAAACATACTCTTATACAACCTGACTCTTCGTTTATTAGTATTTCAAATATTTTAGGAATAATAGATAGTTATCTCAACTATATTTTTAGGTAGCTAACAGTGTTTTGTTTTTTAATGTATCACAATTCTAAACAAATTTTCTACTAAGGAACAGGTGGGCGGGTTCAATTTTTAAATTTAAATTAGTGTCGCAATGAACATCCTCGTAAGTATATATTTGAACTTGATTGTAGTTTGATTTTTCTCAGGTTAAATTCCTAGAAAAAGACTTGATAGGAAAAACACTTAACTAAATTTTGAAGTATGATATACAAAAATGCACATATAACTATATAGCTTATTGAAGCTGCAGCTAGACCAAAAAACAGTATATCATGCAACCCAGCACTCACCCACTCCCTTGTATTCCTCTTTAGTCACTATCCTCCTTAAAATATTGCCAAGATAGTCTAAGGCACTATTAGTCTCATAGTGGTTACTCGACTTACAGTGTCTTCGACTATTTTTCCAACCTTTGTACTTCATATAAATGGAATCACATAGTGCTCATTCTTTGTGAGGTTCATTCCTATCATGGCATATAGATGAGGACTGTTTGTTCCATTACAGACAGAATTCTAATGATAGAACTATACCACAATTTACCTCTCCATTCTACTATTGAAAAACATTTGGATGGTTTCCAGTTTGGTATTACTACAAATAGTACTACTAACCACATTCTCGTACCTGTCTTTTGGCGAATATATGTAGGCTTTCTGTTAGGCATATGTCTAGGTAGGAAGTTGGTTGTAGGAAATGCATTCAGCTTTAGAAAATTGCCAAACTGTTTAATAAAGTGATTTTATCTATTTGCCTTCTAACCAGTAATGTGAGGGTTCTGGTTGCTCCACGTCATTGTAATACTCGTGTTGTCTGTCTTAGACTAGTGAGGGTGCACTGATATTTCATTAAAATTTTAATTCACTTTTTTTCCCTATTGGCCAAGGTAGGCACTTTTTCATGTTTATCATTATAGGCCATTTGGAAATCCTCTTTTGTGAAACGCCAGTACAAGTTTTTTGCCCATTTTCTAATGAGTTATCTCTCTCCTTTTTATTGTCTTGTGGAAGATAATCTAAACACTTTGTTTAAAGATCCTCTTCAAAATTTTAGTGGCCAGCACACATACTATTCTGCTGAGCACCAGGAAAAAGAGATAGTCCTGGAATTCACATAAGCATAAAGAAAATCTGTTGTGTGAAGAAAACCAGAAGGATCTACTTAGACTTTAGTGCATATTTTCATTCTGATGTGGCATTTAAAAAAATAACACTTCCTACAAAGTTATTAACATTTCATAGTGCTTGACACAAAGTGGAAATAAATAGATGTTTATCCTGACATTTTATTTAGATGTATTTTTTTATAAGTTAAATTGTGTGAATGCTCCAGTCTGGCAATCTGGAATAAAATGACAAGGGGAAAAATATAAAGTCTCCAAAGAAGAAATGAAGAAAAAAATTATTATAAAAATGTTCAAGTTTCAATATGTATCTCTATTTAGATGGTGATGATATATCCAGGGATATATAGCAGATGTGCTGGCCTGTTTCCAAGCCTTGCTTTAAGGTTTTGAATCAGGGAAGACTATTACATTATGTGTGAAATGCCACTTCAGTTCAGAGTCAGCCAGTAAATTGGTAATACCAACTTCATAGTCTTTTCAGGCTGATTAACAGGAAAAGCATTTCCAGGTGCAAATATCCACAAGTTTAAATCATTTCTAGGGGGGGGAAATGAGCAGGAAACATCATATGATCTATCTCTGGGCTCTTCTAGATACTGTAGACCAAATGATTTTATATTTCTAAAATTAGGTGGGTTTCAAAGCCATAATATTACTCTTTCTCAAGGAAAACAAGAATTCTATGCTATTTTATTTTTTAATGAGACTATATTAAATTCGTGGTTAAAAAGAACTAAAGTTGAGAGTTAAGTAGAGTGAAACTGCAGTAGGCCACTTGGCCATTCTTCCAAAATAAATTTACAAATTATCTAACTTTTATCAATTTCGGATTGGACAAGTTACTGTTGAAGGTCTGTCCAACACCTTTCAGCTGTGAAAGGAACATCATCCTCAAATACTAAGCACACTGTGCATGGAAGATCATATTATGTGGTTTTGAAACATTTAGAAAAGCACATTCTATAGAGATAAGACCAAAGAGAACTTCATGAGTGTGTGTTCAATCTGTGCATCTGGCTTTACTCTCTGTGTCTTTTACTTTCTTGTGAAGCAGAGCAGTTTTTACTGGTTTGTGGGAAGGTCAATAAAAGAAAGATATTTTAACTTGATAATAAAAGGCAAATAGGAGGACATATAAACAAGTAATGAAGGAACAAAGATTTTCCTTTCTCTCAAGAATTTCCTGATGAAATCATAGATTTCACCCAGGTAATCAATATCTTATTAAGGTCGTTACTATGACATCTTACCTAAGTTCACACCGAAAGCTTTTTAAAAAACACACACCAAAGCATAAAACTTGGGCAACTACCAATCATATAGAGTAAAAACTTTGGGGTGACTTTTAAGGAAATTTTGGTTGATTTGATTGATAGAACAGCTGCTCTTTATGGATTTCATCAACTCATGTGATTTCATCAGCAACTGTTGCCTTTCTTTCTTCTCTGGACTTTTGACCTGTGATGATCATCAATCTAAGATCAAGGCACATGACCCAGCATCATTGTTCTGGGATTTATTTTAGAAAGAAAATAAATCAAGAAATGAGGAGTGAGGTCCAAATTAACAAAGAACATCATATAGAAGAGATCAGTGGGGCATTTATGTGATTGAACTAGGGTTAAAATGATTTTCAAATGATATGTGTAAGTCTGTTGTGGTATATTTTAGGCTCTTGTGTTGGAATGGAAGTACCATCATTTTTTTAAGTTTAATAAATGATGAAGTAAAATGTCAGAGCATTATATGTTGTTTTCTTTAAGTGCTCAATAAACATAAATTTTTTTTGACATTTTTTTCATAACATTTCATAAGGGATTACTTTACATGATAAGCTTGCTATTCATATGTGGCTTGTGGAACATTATCATAAGTTCTCATCTCGCCTCCTGCTTTCTCTGGCATGAATTGCAATCTCTACATATAGTGGCTATAAAAACAAGATGGATCAAAAAGACCATTACTGACTATACTTGAAAATGAACTCTTACTATAAGAAAAAATGTAAACGGGGAAATGCAAAATTATGAGGAAATAGTTTACTTGAAACTTATCATTTTAATCATGTCTCCTGTCTGCAATGCTATCAGCAAGGAGATCTATTCAGACAATTTTAAATTTGGTTTAGGCACTTCATAAAGTAAGGTTTAAGGTAACCACAGAATTAGAGAAGATACATTTCACCATAAATCTGAGAAAATATTAATTTCAGATCTTCTAGATGCTCAGAAGTTTTCAGACAATATTGTTTCTGAAGCCTAGAGGTACCATGCCACTGTTATCCTGTTGAAAAATGAATGGAACTTGCCCTGGGTGGGTGGCTCAGTTGGTTGGAGCATCTTCTCATACATACACACACACACACACACACACACACACACACACACACACACACACACACAGGTTGTGGGTTGGATTGCTGGTAACAAGTGGCAGCCATCTGTAAGCTAGAAAGGGAGGTCTCCCCAGAATCAATAGATAGCTGGAACCTTGATCTTGCCTTCCAGCCTCCAAACTGTGAGAAAATACATTCTGTTATTTAAGCCACTCATTCTGGTATTTTGTTACAGCAGCCTGACCTGACTAATTTCAATGTTGTTTCTCTTATCATCTGGGGGATTTCTGTGCCAGTTTTGTCAACTGTAAAAACAGTCGAATCACGTCTAACCCCAAGGGCAGGTGTAAGGATTAAAGGAAAAAAATGGATATAAAAGTCGCTTGTAATAGAGGCACAAACACAATCAATTTCACCTTACCTGTCCCCACCCCACCCCCACCCTCCTGCCTCAAGGTTGGCTATCTCTAGAAATGACAGCTAATTTCATTTTTTGGACACCTCTGGCTTTTTAAAATCCCTTCTGATTGTGTCATTTGTGATCTTATATATGTTGGCATTATGAGAGATTAGGGGATCAAAAAAAACCAACCCTGTCTTATCTGCTCTTTTTCTAATCTTAATTGAAAAATCAAGCACAGGTGTCAGACAAGCATCGGCATGCCTGCTGCATTGGTGAAGCTGGGATGGCAAAGGCAACCTGAGGTGGCACCTATACAGAATCCCCATGTTCAGTTGGACCTACCTAACCACTGGGTCACAAGTGCAATAGAAACCCCTTCCTCGCTCAGGAGCCAGAGGTGGCCCCAGGAACCGACTAGAGGTACCCACTCTATAGGGAGACCCAGAGGAAGGCCCAAAGGGCAGGGCTGAGCGTGCTCAGTTCTCTCTCCCAGATTTATTAGTTAGATAAATCATTTCTTCTCCCGAGGTGAGGAGGGAGGGATGGCCGAAAAGGAAGGCTAGGCAAGTTACTTCAAAACCATTCATACCTGGGAGTAGAGGTTCCCACATGGAAACATTAGGAGAAGGGGAAAAGGTTCCCCTAACCATAACTTCAGTTGCCAAAAATAAAATGTGACTTAAACGTTGAAGGAAAATGCGAAGGCCCAGCATGTGCTGACATGTTTTAACGTTAAGTCATAAAGGGAAACCTGAAACTGTAAGGGAGTACACCCAGCAACTCGGGGTCGGTGTCAGACCTCAGAAAACACAGGTAGCAGAGAGGGAGAGCACACAGCAGAGGGGATTAGAAGCAGATTGAGCTGACAGACAGGTAAGATTTGTATGCAAGTCTATGAGGAGGGGAGAGTCTGTATTTCAACTTCTGATAAATGCTACTAAGAAAATTATATTTTATCAATTTTACAATGCATGTATTCAGGAAAGTCTGGAAGAAGCAACTCCACTGAATAGGAGTAAGGAAGAAGAAGAAAAGTGGAGGTGGAGATGTTTTTTTAAAAAGTAAACTGAAAGATGAAAGGGAACTTTTTAAACATGAAAAGCAAAAATGTAAGGAAAGGCCATCTTCTGGCTAGAGCAGCTGTTTTTATATCTGTGGAAGAGATGGTGTAGGCATTTCAAAGAAAAAATAAATAAGGGGAAATTCAATGCAAGCTAAAAAGAAGCATGCTGACAACTAAAAGAAAGTAGGCTAAAAGAAAATACAAATTTTGCCTTGGCCCATTTTGGTCAGTGGGTAGAGCATTGGCCCGCTGACTGATCAAGGGTCACTGGTTCAATTAGAGTCAAGGGCACATGCCTGGGTTGTGGGCTTGGTCACGGTGCCTGCAGGAGGCAACCAATGGATGTGTCTCTCGCACATTGATGTTTCTCTCTCTGTGTCTCTCCCCATCCCTTCCACTCTCTCCAAAAATCAATGGAGAAATATCCTCAGGTGGAGATTAACAAAACAAACAAACAAACAACAACAAAAAGAAAGTAAAATGGTTTATAAAAATTTGAAATGAGGTTTTCTTTCCTCTGACCCATTATGTGCTTTTTCATGGTAAAGGTCATTTGATTCACCTTAGTTCTTTAGTATTGGAAATTGTCGTTATTAATTTGTCACATGATCATTGCTATTAAAAATGAATATGCATAAGGCCCCACTGTCTACCGCATCTTGTATTATTTTCATCTACTCTAAGTTGTCAGCAGTTATAAAATGCCTTATTATTTTACATACCACGAAGAAAGGAAAAAATGCTGCCAATTGAATTCAGACTTACTAGCAAATTGTAAGATCCTTCCAGATCTCAGAAATGGTGACATGGGAAAATATGCATTTTTAAATTGATAAAATATGATGCATTGTTTTCTTAGTAGCATTTATCAGAAGTTGAAATGAACGTATTTATTTGCTGCATCTAATTTCAGTCTCTTTCCCTTGGAATTTCAGCCTCATGAAGGCAGGTACTTTGCCTGCCCTATTCACAGCTGTATTTCTGTCTCGGATAGTGTGTGCACATAATGGGGAATACTGCTGGATGTCTGGCTATTCTTGCAAAAGGTTGGTGATGAAGGCAGAGTATAAAGAGAAGCTGGGGTTTATTTGATACCATTCAGTCACTCACTCAAGGGGTAGTCTTCCTAAATGAACCCTCCTACTCAAAAATATTTTAGGTCCCCCCTCAGCAGTAGAATAAGAATAACCACCATCGCCGCCAGCACCACACACACTCTATTATAGTACTTGGCTTATCCCTTCATTTAACCTGGGGTTATAGTCCAGCTTGGGTGAATAATGTAACCATTGTGCATAGTTGAAATACCTCGAGGGTTCCCCTAGGAAGGTGCCACATTGAAGAATAACAACATCTCTCAGTAATTCAATCAAGAGCCAAGTTTTCCCCTTGGGTAGGAGTAGGTTACAGTTTCTTTTGATGGGCACCAGATGAAAGAATTGGCTTACATGTAGAGGCCATGTGTATGAAAAATATGACTCTCTAACGCGAGAAGTCACATGCAGTGTGGTGAGTGGCTTTCACTAAGGGTGGGTGGAATGCAGCCATGAACGCTGGTGGAGAAGCAGCTGATCCAGGTCTCCCATTACAGGGTGTGTGCTCAATGCAAGGCGGGTGAATCACACGCAGTATTTAGATCTCTTTTCTTTTTTTTAATGTAAGGTAATGAAAGGAGAGCAGGCTCTAAGTGCATAGGATGCCATTCCATGGATCTTGTTTATCTTACTTTGCATCACTGGTAAGATGGTCTTGTACAAAGTGAGGGAAGAATTGATTTATATTAATGCTATTCTGAATTATTTTTATTTATGATGCTACGTGTTATTCTTAATACCAATGATACCTAGTATTTGCAGAATTTTTTAAAATAATGCTTTACACTTCTTTTAAAAATATATATATTTTATTGATTTTTTACAGAGCAAAGGGAGAGGGATAGAGAGAAACATCGATGAGAGAGAAACATCGATCAGCTGCCTCCTGCACACTCCCCACTGGGGATGTTCCTGCAACCAAGGTACATGCCCTTGACCGGAATCGAACCTGGGACCCTTCAGTCCACAGGCCGACGGTCTATCCACTGAGCCAAACTGGTTAGGGCTAATGCTTTATATTTCTACATTGCTGCACTTCATCATGCTCTTGGCTTTAAAACGCCCAGCTTCAATAACTTGTCTACCATCTACTGGCTATGAAATATTGGAAGAATTACTTATCTTCTCTGTGCTTCAGTTTTGTTTTTATCTTTAAAGTGAGGACAAAACATTAACTAATGTCTACAGTTGTAAGGATTAAATTGGATAAGATTAAGAGTAATGTCATCTCTCTGGATATCAGAGTCCTCCGCAGGAAAATCATGTCTCTAAGGTTCCTTGCAGCTGTTTTGTTACTGTGTTCATCCTTTAGTTCCTGGGACTCTGAGGAGCAATGTGCTACCCTGATAGTTGGGAAGCCACAATGTACATGAGAGATAGCTTCAGACCAAAACCCATCCTGACCAGGCAAGTTCAGTCCCTGAGCCAAGGGCTAGGTCCAACATTCATCCATTTTTTGTGAAATATTTCTCGAGTGCATGTTCATGGTACTGTTATCATCACAATGTATTTATTGAGTGCCATCCATTGATGCGGGGCTGTGTGGAACACACACCAGACATGACTGTCCCCCAAGGAAATGGAAATGGAATTCAGATGCTCACGATTCATGAGATAACAGGAAAGCGACTCACAGTGTGCAAACACGGTTTGTGATGAGATCAGCCTTGGAAGGCTCAGCTAAAGGAAGTGCTCCATAAGAGAGACACGGGGAGAAGGTGCTTGGCACTAAAGGAGCAAGACATGATTCCAGGTATAGGGAACATCATGAAGGTCAGCAGCAAAGGGAATAAAAAGGGGGCGGCGGTGGAGACAACACCAGGATCATGTCAGTCATCAGAAAGGAGCCTAATGGGAGGAGCAGAACGAGAACAAACGAGGGAGTTGAGAGCTGTGCATTTGTTGCCATATTCTGTTTACCCTGGGACAGACTGGAAGAACATGTCCTGCCTTGTGAGGAGAAGTGGCTCCATACAGCATCCTAGCCCAGGCTGGGAGTGGAAAGTTATATCACATCTGTACTGGTTTTTAATCTCAGTTTAGTTTGTTTGTTCAAGTTAATGAAAATGATGTGCTATTGTTATGTAGTGATGCCAGAAAAAGTTTCACCAGAGACTCCAAAAATGTTTTTGGTACTGTGCCCATTTCATGTGGTTTCACTTTCCCTGGCTTCTTTCCTCCCTCCCCGCTTGTTCTCCCTTCCCCCCAAACCCCTTCTCTGATATTGATGGATTAGTATCATGTGATTGGAAGGATATTTGGAGAGAATTCAGCTAAACAAGCAAGCCATCCCCCAAAAGATAAGTGATGGAAAAATCTAAGGATGAATGGAGTTAGTCTCATTTGTATGGTAGAAGACATATCTGTAGGATCATCCAATAGAAACACATAATTAATAGCTCCTCAAATTCATAGCTGGAGCTGATGAATTAGGAAGAATACACCTCCATCTGGGAATAATTAATAGTAATTTATAAACTCCTTTAAGAAAAGGAACTATGTCTTCACCTTCCTCAGTCAGTCCCCTGGGTGCCATAGAACTTGTTTTGTCCATACAGCCTTTCAAAATTTATTAAGTAGTAGGTATTGTGTGAAGGCATTTGGAGACACCAAAGAAAAATAAGGCATCCTTCTCCTCATGGAACTTAAAACTTTGGGGAAGGGGGTAAAATAAGATAGAATGTAATATCTGCCCTCAATAGGGTAAAATCAGAGATCTGAGCTTATTGGTGGTGGTGGGGGGGGGTAATATCACTAGGATTCCCGATACCCAAGGGACAGAAAATCTACTCAAACAGGCTTAAATTATAAATGGGAATTTATTGGCTCTGTCAACTGCAAAGTAAAGAGTGTTACTACATTTAGGTTGGTCAGGTGCTCAAAAGACCTACCAGGAATCTGTCTTTCTTCACTATTCTGGCACTGTCACCTCTGAGTTGATATAATCTTAAGACAGGCTCTATCTCTGTTGTGGCAAAGATAAGCAGTGGCAGCTCTATATTTATGCTACACCACCCAAGGATTCCAGCAAAACTCTTGGGACTTCCTCTTGTTGGGTCAACTTTGGTCAAGTGCCTATCCATGAGCTAATTATTGTTGCCAGACAGATGGAGTGGACTTATTAGTGAACATGTACATGAAAGCATAGATGGTTCATTTACTGTTTCCCTGGAGTCCCAAAAAGTAAGGCAATCAAGTCAGGATTTAGAATGAGGAAGGGACATTTTTCCAAAAGAAAATCAGGGTTATTAGGATAAGAGGGTATGAATGTGGGCACCTGAAAGCAACAGTGCTTTGAAGATGCCCCAAACAGTTGGTGGTAATCTATGAAGAAAACCTATGATCCTCAAAAGATGGTTGGGGTTGAGAGGCAGAGATGAGGGCTGGGGCAGACACATTCCATAATGCTTCTACTTGCACATGAAAGAGTTTGGTCACATGGGCATACCTAACTGCAGAGGCTTGCTGGGCAGTGCATTTCCTATCAGTGCCACAACACCATGCTTGAAGGAGACAATAAGGTTGTTTTTTTCTTTATTGATTAAGGTATGACACATGTGTCCTTATCACCCCATTGCCCCTCATCTCCCCACTCATGCCCTCACCCTCCTGTTGTCTGTGTCCATTGGTTAGGCTTATATGCAATAGGTTTTGATGAACAGATATTAGCTCCCAATAGAAGGAGCAATTTACTTAGTCAGGGAGATATCAGCGGGTTGCACAGAGGAGGTGATGGTTGAGGTGATGTCTGAAGGAATAGTAGGAATTAAAGCAGGAGAAGAAAGGTGGAGAGGTGTATGTGTGTTTTAGCTTTGAGCTGAAGAGGCAATGATCCAGGAAGAAGTACTTACATAAATACAGGTATGTGTGGAAGAATTTACGCCAAAATGTTAACATTGTCACTTCAGGGCTTAGAACAGGAAGAAGAGAACAGGGAAATTACTGTGTGTGTGTGTGTGTGTGTGTGTGTGTGTTTTCTTCATGTGACAATATCACTTGACACAAGGAACTGTCATTACTTTTGTAATATTTTAGCCTCATAAAATAGAGTAAGAGATTTGCAGAAAGTGGCATCTAATACAATAAAATGTTGGATCTGAAAGAGAATTGGGCATCATTTCTAGAAGCTCAGAGAGACTATGTAACTTTCTTAATTCTCATAACAAATAAACAAATACTGAGATTAGAATCCAAGTTACCTGGTTTAAAAAGATATGAGGGCCCTAGCTGGTTTTGACCAGTGGATAGAGCATCAGCCTGCGGACTGAAGGGTCCCAGGTTTGATTCCGGTCAAGGGCACATGCCTGGGTCATGGGGTTGATCCCCATTAGGGGATGTGCAGGAGGCAGCCAATCAATGATTCTCTCTCATCATTGATGTTTCTATCTCTCTCTCCCTCTCCCTTCCTCTCTGAAAACAATATATATATATATATTCATGAGGCTTATAATTGCCTCCACGCATCATTTTTATTCTCTCGACTTTTTCTTTGTGTGAACAGTGGCTATTTGTTGAACATGTACTGAATGCCTGGTGTTGTGGGACACCTTGGAAATATAGTAATGAACATGGCATTTGTGGACTCTGGACTCAGTTTCATTCTAGCTTTAAATCATTCATTCATGCCTGCCATTTATTGAAGGTGATATAAACAACATATACTAGTAAACTATCTGTTTTCATGAACATGATTAACCAGCAAACATTAAATTTGAAACCGTGTAATTACATTTCCTGGTTATCCAGTGTCGGGGTAGTAACTTTGCTGCTATTGTTTCATTCACTTTGATGCAATGTTGTTACCATCATAATACTAAGAAAGAAGCAAGGGGAAGGCCAGACATTGTAAGCATGGTCATCTAGGCAGCTTCACCAGAGAGCTGCACCTTTATGCTCCACAGGGAGCCACTGGCGAAGGAGTCCAAAGGAGAGGAAGAGGAGCTCGTGCCCAGTAAGATCGGGGTGATGTAGAGAAGGTGCTTGTTTGTCGGTCTCACCTGGGAACAAAGATCATGGGCTAGAGAGGCAAGGCCACTGCAAGTGCTTGAAATCCCGAAGGCTTCATTGGTGATGCTCTTAGTTATAACCCTGAGGCAAAGAGTTTTTACTCTCTTGTTCCTCTTGCACTCCTGCTTCTTGCTTGCTCCATGACTCACACTTGCCTGCTCTGTGGCCCAAGCAGCTGCATGGCCCATGGTCATGCGAACCCTACACAGAATGGACTGCACCTGGAAACACAAGCCAAGCTAGTCAGATGCTGGACTGGACTGTTTTTGAAATGGAGTGAAGACGCTGGGCAGTGACCTTAATTCTAGCTCTGCTGAAGACAACATGGGACTTTTCCATGGCAGGACAGAGGGGGATGGGACCTTGGAGGGGAACTCCCTTAATGTTCCATCAATAAACATTTCCAGGATACCTTATCCTCCTGAGGGGGGTCTCAGGCAATTCTTCTTTCCACAGCACCCTGCAACGCCCACTTACACCAGCAACAGGTAGGGATACAGAGGGTACCCCACTGATAACAATGTGATATGTAGCTACAATGTGATCATTTAGCAACAACTACCTGACTTTAAATTATGCATCTTTCAGTCACTTTAGGTGGCTAGTACTGGAAACAGTATCAGTCCTAAACTGGAAAGAGGGAAACAAGAAGTTGGGATTTCCAAGTTAAGTCCTTGTGGCAATGTCCTCTCCAGAGACAAATGTCTGCTAGCCTTCTATCAGGGTGTTTTAACTATCCTAATATATAAAAACCCTGGATCATAACAACCAGTAATGACCCGAGGCTAACCAACCAGAAATCAGTGCTGGCCCCGCCCCCAAGCAAGCGGTAAGAGGCAATCAGGCAAGCAGGCAGAGGGGTTAGGGGAGATCAGGTAAGCAGGCCAGTGGTTAGGGGTGATCAGGTAGGCAGATGGCCCCTCCCAAGGCGGGCCCCACCCCCCAGCAAAGAAAGAGGAAGGCCCAGGCCAGCCAAGCCATTGAACCCCAGCCTGATGCTTGCAGAGGGAGGCCACCGGTGGCAGGGGAGGGAGGGCAGTGCTGCACAGATGACAAGCAGTGGCAGCGGCGGGGGTGGGCCCAGCTGCCTGCAGCCTAGGGAAGGAAAACCCTGATAGACCCTGACCTCAGGCCAGGCCTAGGGACCCTACCTGAGGGGTCCCGGATTGTGAAAGGGTGCAGGCCTGGCTGAGGGGACCCCCCCCCCACACACACACACACACCGAGTGCATGAATTTTCGTGCACTAGGCCTCTAGTTTATTATAAGTAAACAAACACTACAGGAGAGACATAAACTCAAACTTTACTATGACCTGTAACTTTGTAAGATAGTTTGAAATTTCCTCAAAGCTTTATTTGAAATACCAAGGAAACGAAAGGCTTATTCGGGTAAAAAATAGGAAAATTAAAGGGGAATGATGGGAAGTTGATTATTCAGACTTTCTCCCCTGAAATAAGCTTGTATTTAAATTGGGTGGATAAGGTTAGTTTTTTGTTTTTTGTTGTTTGTGTTTTTTTTTTTATCCATTTCTAATTCAGTGCTAGAAAAAGATAGATTTGAGAACAAATTTATAAAGAGCCAACTTAACTTTAAAATCCCTTAGTTCTGTAGTTGAACACTTGTCCTCCACCATGAGCTCAGGCGAGATAGTAAATTATGCATTACTTGATAGGTCTTTGAGCTTTCTAGCTGGAATTTACTGTGATGTAAAAACATAAAGACACAAATCTATTCTTCATTGGTCAGAAGGTTTTTGTATGGTTTTTGGTCCAACTTCATAATTTACTTTTATATACAAAAGACACGTCATAATAATGTTTCTCTGATTATTTCTTGGCATCAGTGGATACTTTTGTTTTCTCAAAAACAATCTTATCAGTCAAAAAAAAAAAAATTGGCCCTAAATGCAGTTCTGTACATCTGGCTTCTCTCCTCCCGATGAGTTATATCTTCATAGGATTTAAAAATAAATGTATATTTGAGAGTAACTTCCAGGTACATTTGGCAATAACTACTATGTCTTCATATGTTGAAGAAACCAGAGAAGGTAGAGGGGTAATGAAAAAATAGGTCTGTCTGGAACCAATTAATCAATTAATTTCACAAACATTTATTGAGTACCTGCTACATAACACACTGCACTGGGTACTAGTAATTTAAAAGTGAAGATAGATATCTCTATTCTAATAGAACTGAGACTTGGGCATGACTATTATTAGTCTCACAAATATTTATTTGCCATTAAGTATGACCCACTATGATGAAAAGTTACAAGGTGTTAGGAGATCATAAACAGAAAGGCTTAATCTGGTCTGGGGAATCCAGGAAGACTTCCTCCAGGGGAAGGTGACCATTAATCCGGAAAGATTAATTGAAACTCGAGAAAGGAAGAGGTCCAGAGGGAGGGAACAGGCTGCCCACAGGCCTAGAGGCAGAGCAAGAGGCATTTGAGGGGCTAACAGGTAACTATCCCCTTTATGACTCTAGTTCCCCACTTTTTCATGAAATCCATTCTCATCCATCCGTTATCAATTTGCCATCTTCCTCTGGATGACTAACAGACAGCTCAAACTCACCAAGTATGAAACAGGGCTCTTGATTTTCTCCACAAACTTGCTCTTCCCCCAGTGTCTGCCATCTCAGCATTACCATTTACTTAGTTTCTCAGACCTCCACACCTTGAAAATTCAGCTCTTCCTTTTGTTCTCACATCCACATTCAGCCCCCTAGCAAATCATTTTGTATGTACATTGAAAATATCCCTGAGTATAGTTATTTTTTCAGCAGGTCTGCCATTACTGTCTCTGTCTAAATCCATACCTTCCCCCACTTGGGGCGATACAAACACTTATTGTCTTCTTGCACTGTCTCAGTCTGTTCTGCAAGCAGTAACCAACATGTAGTTTTAAAGCATGGGTCAGATCCTGAGACTCCCTGCTCAATAGCCTGCAAGGGCTTCCTAGGACATTTGCATTCCATCGCCCACCTGCTATCCTACTTTACCTGGCTTCTGTCTGCATTTGTCACCACCTTGTGCCTTGCACTCCTTCCTTCATCTGTCCCCTCCCCAGCAGTCAGTCATCTTTTAAAAAAATTTTTTTGATTGATTTTTTACAGAGAGGAAGGGAGAGGGATAGAGAGTCAGAAACTTCGATCAGCTGCCTCCTGCACGCCTCCTACTGGGAATGTGACTGCAACCAAGGTACATGCCCTTGACTGGAATTGAACCTGGGACCTTTCGGTCCACAGGCCGATGCTCTATCCACTGAGCCAAACCAGTTAGGGCAAGTCATCTTGTTCTTCACAAGGTACAATTCATGTCCCAAGCTCTTCCTTTCATGCTCTTTCCCCGGCTCTGTGCACGGCTTGCTTCTTCCCATCTCTTACGTTTCTGTTCAAGTCTCCTTCTCAGAGAGGCCTGTCCCAGCAAGCTAGCTGAAACAGTAACCTCTCTGCCTCTGCAAACTCTTGCCTATTTTCTTTTTCTTTACAACATTTATTTCTGCCTGACATTATATTACAGATTCCATATTCATTGGTTCTATTGAGAGCGTGGCCCTTATCCCTTTGGCATATTTTTATGGCACCTAAATATCTATTTGCGGAATGAATGAATGACATGCAACATGGCTCGTTATGGTGAATGAGGAGAGAAGCTGAACAAAATGAGTCAAGGAAAGTAAGTGTTTTTAAAATATTCAGAGACTTGTAGGCCATCCTAAGAAGGTTGGACTTTTTCCTAGGATAAATGAGGATATTTTAAGAAGGAGCAGTGATACAATCTGACTTACATCTTAAAAAATTTCCAGTGAAATTGTCTGTGAACTTGAATGTTTTCTGGACCTCAAGAATAGGTTCAATGAACCTGCCACTTATGAATGCAGTTTTAACTGCTTTGTATAACTGTGCTGAACTCAAATCATTTGTGTGTGATTAAAAATGACACCCTCTACTGGGAAGAGTAACCTGATATTATACAATTTTTACTCTAAAGAGGCAATAATTTACATATGACTTTGAGGATGAAACATTCTTTTAAATTAATTAAAATTGTATGATTGCCAAGCAAAATACATTTTCTTATACTTTTTAAAAAATATATTTTATTGATTTTTTACAGAGAGGAAGGGAGAAGGATAGAGAGTCAGAAACATTGATGGGAGAGAAACATCGATCAGCTGCCTCCTGCACACCTCCTACTGGGGATGTGCCTGCAACCAAGGTACCTGCCCCTGACCGGAATCCAACCTGGGACCCTTCAGTCCGCTGGCCGACGTTGTATACACTGAGCCAAATCTGCCAGGGCTTTCTTATACTTTTATACATGGTAAGCCTTGTTAGACTTAGTTCACTTTTATCCTTATGAAGATAGCAAACGAAATAGAATGCCTTTTCTGAGTTAGAGGATAAAAAAGAAAAAGCATTTAGAGTTTTTTTTTAATGGAGTCTGAACTACAGCCTAGCTCGGCATTTTTCAAATTTTATTTATGGACTACTAACGTTTCCCAAGATATTCGGAGGTGTTTTATATAAATGGGATTCTTCTGCCAGACAGGTTTCAGAAAGAATGGATTAAATGAAACTAAGTGTCTTTAATTCAGGATTTCCAGAGCCTGTAATTCGCTAATGTGCAGCCGGAATCCCCAGTGTAGGGACATGGAATGCAGCATTTCCCTGCCCCCTCCCCCGGCCCCCTCTTCACAGAACACCTCTTCTGCAGAATATGGTTTGGGAGTTGCTGATGGCCTGAGGCACAAAGAACTTTAATATATATATATATATATATATATATAACTCATATGGTCCTAGCAGGGTGGCTTCCTGGGTACAGACCGGTGCATTTCTACAGGGCCCAGCTCTCCGAAGGAGACCTACGTCTGGTTTAATGCGCTGCTGGCACCGTCTTGAAACTTTTCATAAGAGTTTTCTATCTTTGAGCTAGGGTTTTGCAGAGAAGGCCAAAGGGACAGTGGAGCATGCGCAGCAGGAGCGGAGGCTTTACACTGAGCAGTGGTGAACTCATAAGAGCTTCCAGGCCAGCGTGTCCATGGAGCAGTTGGCCAATGCACACGCACTGGGGCAGCCCAGGTCACCCCAGACACGGGGTCTCCAGCGGGGAGCTGAGGGTGGGGCCTGGGTCCACATTGATGGTGTCCTCGAATGCATCAGCTGGGTGGCTGCAGCACCCTGGCTCCCTGGAGAGAGGAGGCCTCCACATGGGAGCAGCCCTGGGACCTGGTGTGAGGCCGGCTTGCCTGTCATTCCCATGGCCAGTCTCCATCCTGTGGCGGCTGCGTGGATATTAACTTTCAGGCCTGAGCACTGGGATAGCCAATAAATTATTCAGTAAATATTACAAAAAGGCGTACACATGGCTAGCCCAATGAAGCATATCAGGGAGTTGCCAGACCTAAAAGATTTTAGAATCTCTGGTTTTGAAAACTGCAACACTGCAAAGCAAATACTAGTACTGTGTCCATAGACTTAGCAACCAATTTAAAGATCAAAGGACCAATTTAAAGATCATCACAGTCGTGGTAAAATAACACAATTTTCATATAAAACTTTGGATAAACCAATTATTATGAGGAAGATGATTTTTAAAATTCCTTGTAATTGAAAACGCAGTGATAGAATGCTGAAAGAGGCACTTTGAACTATATACAAATCATGAAGCCACATTTGGTTTCTTATACAAACTCTACAAGAAATGCCAAAGGAAACATAAAAATGCTATCATATACATTTACATTTACAACTAAATTTACACTTACTTGAAATTGATTTGTGAGGAGAATTAAGTCTTTCTGGAACATTAGTCCCACAAGGATCATTAGCTCTAGATGTACTAAAATTTATATCTTGAAACAATTTATCTGAAATTTATTCCAATGTTGTTATAGTTTATAAAGCATTTTTAGCAGCTCTAGTAGCAGTTGCATGAGCAGAAAGATCCTTTGCAAAATTAAAATTTATCAAGTTACTTGTGATATTTTATTTGCCAAGAGTAATGGATATCACTTTCAATTATATCAATTAAAAATGAAGTTCCTGAGGGGGTCAATCGGGGGAAAAAGGAGGCATATTTAAAACTTTAAACAATAAAAAATAATAATAACATATATATAGATTTGGGGAGATTTTAGATATACAATCATGTCATCTATGACTAAAGACAATTTTATATCTTCCTTTCCAATCTTTATATTCATTGTATCTTTTCTTCTTGCTGCCTTCAATAAACTGTTGAGGGGGAAAAATGAAGTTATTGAAAGTATAATTTGAATAATCTAATAAATAATTTTCAGCAATCCAAAGCAGAAAACTTATACAATAAATCGGCATATAATATAAAATCCTATTTTTATTTTATAAAGTAATGATACCAAATGGTTTTTGGGGAATTTATAATTTTATGCTCATACTCATGTCACTATTACTTTTATTATATTTTATAAATATTAACATATTTTTAAAGGAAAAAATAGATGTTTTTGTACTTTTTTCCTGCTTTCTGAACAATGGGTCTCACATTTTCATTTTGCATAGGACCTGGCAAATTATGATGCCAGGCCTGGATACTGGGCATGAAATGATAAAGTTTTCCAAGTTACTATTCCTTGAGGAGTTTTTGGGATAGTTCATAGTAAGTGTCAGGGTGTGGATGAATGCATGTTTTTTTAGTTTGAATTCTGTAGGGAAAGATACATTTTCCAAATAAGCTGTAAATTTCTTCCCATAGCAGGCTGAGAACCTATAAGGCAATATAGGCTAGGAGCAGAGAACATCAAAGATACAAAGGAAAGTTTACACATTTAGCATTGTCAATAGAATTCTCAGCAGTTCATTTCCTTTAAGAATTAGAAAACTCAAAATCAATTCTTGACAGTGGAATTTCGTCAAAAGAATTTCCCTAAATGGGAAGAGATAGTCCATAGATGTATCTTTGGTTACTTCCAGAGTGTTAAGCTTGAGAACTTCCAAAGTGTTTACCTTAAGCTTGAGAACAGGTGAGGTGGGATTTTTATTGTGTTTTTGTGATAGGTTATGTGTGTGGTGTTGCATATGTGGCAATGGTGATGGTGGTCGTGATGACATTGGTGGCATTTGGGGAGGGATGACTTGCCTAGGGGGGTTAGAGGACACCACCGTACAAAGGACCTAAGATGCCATGTTATGGATTTTCACTTTTTTGTAGTTAATTGAATGGTCTATAATTCTAGAAGCTAAAAGCACTATTTTTTTCAATAATTTTTCTGCTGCTAATGTGACATGGAATAGTTTCCCACAGCATATTTCAACAATAGTTTACTAAAGAGAGCTGTTAATTGATGATGTCACTTTTGTAAATTGGGAGGTATGATGAAAATTACAGCTTCCTTACTTTGCGAAGCGTTTTCACAGGTTGTTTCCCATAGGAAAAATTGCCCGTGTCTTTGTTCTAAGGAAGTTTCATGATTACATGTGATGCTTTATGGCTTACTTCACTCACGTTTGATATAGTAATAAAGTGCTTTGAGCAGGCAACCAGAGCACACGCACAACGTAACAATGGGCTTGGGTAGATAAGAAGGAAAATGCTGTGATCATGATTTATACTGATAAATGTTTTCCTGAACACGATGTAATAGATCATACAGACTCTGGTAAACTTTGTTTCTAATGTGACCAAAAGTTGAATTTAAAAATCCAGGTGTAAGGACCAGGATCTGTAACCACAGACATTTTAACAAATTTAGAGGCATTCCTAAGAATGTAAAGAACCCTCAAATCTGCAAAGATTATTGATTTACTTTTTTAATACAATGAATACTAAAATAACTAAAGAATATAGTGTGATTTTTTTTTAGAGCGTAAACATTCCATTTTATTTTATTTTTTTATTTTTTAATATATTTTATTGATTTTTTTACAGAGAGGAAGGGAGAGAGATAGTTAGAAACATCCATCAGCTGCCTCCTGCACGCCCCCTACTGGGGATGTGCCCGCAACCCAGGTACATGCCCTTGACCAGAATCAAACCCGGGACCCCTCAGTCCACAGGCTGACGCTCTATCTACTGAGCCAAACCGGTTTCAGAGCCATTTTAAATATTTATATAATTCTTGGCCAAGAACCATTTACTTTTTTTTTTTTTCATTTTCAGTACTAGCAATTAACTTTCTTTTTAGGACCATGTTCCACCAAAAAACAATACTTTATTACTTGTCAAGAAATGTTAAATAAATAATGATGTGTAGTATAAGAGAGACAGACTTAAATGCTTATAAAACTCAGGTAATTGACATAAATGAAAACAAGAAAACCATTTTCAAAAAATGCAGGTCCATATGACTGTTCTTTTACTATAAAAAACAAAGATTCAAGTGTGATAATAAAAGGTGACCAATCCCAGTTTCATCTGAGGAATAACAGGGAGTAGTAAGAAGTGCAGCAAAAAAAAAGGAGGTACCTATCTAGCTAATTCTTGTCATATAAGAATTTTTTAGAGAAAAGATACATTTTTTCTTTAAAAAAGTTTTTTTAAACATAGGACTTCTCTCACTTTTTAAATGTTGGCTAGATTCATAAATGCCATGTAGTCCACACACAATATGTCATTAGGCTGATTAACCCCAGAAGTCTTTTTTTTTTTTTTTTACTTTTTTTCTACATTTTTAATTGAATTTATTGGAGTGACATTTGTTAATAAAATTATATAGGTTTCAAGTTTACAATTCTATAATACATCATCTGTATACTCTATTGTGTGTTTACCACTCCAACTCCAGTCTCCTTCTATCACCATTTATGCCCATTTACCCTCTCCTACCTCCCCACACTCCTCGTTCCCTCTGGTGATCACCATACTGTTGTCTGTCTAGAGTTTGGTGGGGGGTTTTGTGTGTGTGTATGTGTGTGTGGTTTTTTGGTTAATCCTTTCACCATTTTTATCGAGGCCCCTAACCCTTTCCCTTTGACAATGTCAGTTGGTTCTCTGTATCTATAAGAAGTGTTGTATACAGAATAATGAAATCCATTGAGATGTTATGCTAGGCCAGAGAGAGAGAGAGAATGAGAGAGAGGCTGAGGTCAAATGTTTTATTAATAAGGATGAGCAGTGGAAACTCAGAGACTGGCTGTGCTGGACTCACCACTATAGCACACCAGCTTTACCACTTATGGATTCACATTTGTTTCTGAGCAAAATTAAAAGTCACTGCAAGACATTCAAGGTAGCTTGAGACCAGTTGAAACGGCATCTACAAAATGCCATGTGTCGACTATTCAGGGTGTGGCAAAAGTAGGCTTATAGTTGTTCATATGGAAAATAATACAATAATTAATAAATAATAATGCAAGAATAAACTGTTTTGTGTACTCACAACTGTAAACCTACTTTTGCCTTCCAACCCCATATCTTAATTTTAACAATCAATTACCTTGGAAAAATCAAGAGTTGTTTCTTAAAAATGGGAAGATTTAACTCATGTCAATGTCAAACTAAAATATTTTATTGATGGGGAGAGAATCCAAGATGGCGGCGTAGGTAAACACCTAAACTGCTGCCTCGCGCAACAATTTCAAAAATTCAACTAAAAGACAAAACGTCTATCACCCAGAACCACGGGAAAGCTGGCTGAGTGGAAGTTCTACAACTAGAAGGAAAGAAAAAGAGCATTGAGACGTGCACGAGCGCTGAAAAGCTGAGGTACGGAGGCGCGCGATCCGGGCTGGCTGCGGGTGTTGCTTTTTTCAACCCAAAGGGAGACAAGCCCCTGATTACTCTGAAATCCAGTTTCTGGGGAGACGCGGGAGACGCGGGGGACCCAAACTCCTACGGGGAGAAGCTGGACTGTCTGCCAGTGACGGGGGCTTACTTGCAGAGCTGCGCGCAGGAATAATTGTTTACGGCACTGGGGCACAGGACTCCGGGACGCCCTTGAGGACACAGAGCCGGCTAACTAGCAGCCATTGCTGTTTGCCACGCCCTAGCCTAGTGACACCCTGAGACCCCGCCCTGCACCACCTACAAACCCACCCAAGCTCCAAGCAGCAGCGTTAGCAGAAGAAAGCCCCGCCCTATCGCAGCTTAACCTAGCAAACTTGCAGCCTGGGTCAGACAGCTCCAAAACCTCCAAACCCCAAGCAAAGAGGAGAAAACTGTAGCTCTCACTGTAGCTCCTGCTGGATGGCCTCAGACAGTAGCTGACCTGCACCCCATTGGAGATCCAGAAGCCAGTGTACCTAGTGGTCAGAGTGAGACACCAGATTTCAACTCCTCACATCCATAAGTGACACATTCAAGAGGCAGACTCAGTGAGCACCAAAGCCCCACTGAAACAAGTCCTGCCCCTAAGTGTGTCTTCAGCACAGCAGTTCTTCCATTATAGGCACAGTGAGTGCTCACAGCTAATTGGCCTGGAGGTCAATTCCTCCCAGTATACCAACAGCAATTAAGACTTTAACTGCACCAAGTCTTTGCACTCAGTCCACAAAGGGGTGTACCAAGAGTGTCCACATCAGGTGATTGGGGAGGCTGAGCTACTGCCCCCTATAGGTCACCTACCACACAAAGCCACTCCATCAACACAGGGAAGCAGCCAAAATGAGGAGACAAAGAAACATGTCACGAATGAAAGAAACGGAGGAAAGCAAACTACTGGATGACATAGAGTTCAGAACCACATTTATAAGGTTACTCAAGAATCTTCTTAAAACCGCTGAGAAACTTGATGAGACCTTCAAGGAGCTTAATGAGAATGCCAAAAAAATGGAAAAGGATCAGTCAGAAATGAAGCATACACTGTCTGAAATAAAGAATATACAGAAACTCAACTGTAGATCAATGTACCCCAAGAATCAAACCAAAGATCTGAAATATGTGGAAACAAAAAACATCCAACCAGAAAAACAAAAAGAAAAAAGAATCCAAAAATATGAAGATAGTGTAAGGAGCCTCTGGGACAACTTTAAGCGAACCAACATCCGAATTTTTGGGGTGCCAGAAGAAGGGAGAGAGCAAAATATTGAAAACCTATTAGAAGAAATAATGACAGAAAACTTTCCCTGCCTGGTGAAAGAAATAGATGTACAAGTCCAGGAAGTGCACAGAACCCCATACAAGAGGAATCCAAAGAGGACCACACCAAGACACATCATAATTAAAATGCCAAGGGCAAAAGACAAAGAGAGAATATTAAAAGCAGCAAGAGAAAAACAGTTAATTACCTACAAGGGAGTACCCATACGACTGTCAGCTGATTTCTCAACAGAAACTATGCAGGCCAGAAGGGAGTGGCAAGAAATATTCAAAGTGATGAACAGCAAGAATCTACAACCAAGATTACTCTACCCAGCAAAGCTATCATTCAGAGTTGAAGGTCAGATAAAGAGCTTCACAGACAAGAAAAAGCTAAAGGAGTTCATCACCACCAAACCAGGATTACATGAAATGCTGAAGGGTATTCTTTAAGGAGAGGAAGAAGAAGAAAAAGGTAAAGATAAAAATTCTGAACAACAAAATGACATCAAATACATACCTACCAACAAGTGAATCTAAAAATCAAGTGAATAAAAAATCGGAAGAACAGAACGGACTGGTGAATATAATAGAATCAGGGACATAGAAAGGGAGTGAACTGATGATTCTCAGAGGAAGCAGGTGTGAGGGGTACGGGAAGAGCTTGGACAAAAATCTTACTCCTATGGATGAAGACAGTGGCGGGGGGTAAGGGCATGGGGTGGGGTGGGGAATCGGTGGAGGGGAGCTATGGGGGAAAAAATAGAGGAACACCTGTAATAATCTGAACAATAAAGATTTATTAAAAATAAAAAAAAATATATATATATATATATTTTATTGATGGAGTAGTATTTTTTGTAACTTTTACATGAATTTTGAGATTATAAAATAGAAAACTAATGAATTGTTCTAGTGATCTTTGGAAATGTAGAGAAAAACCGATCACAATGAGTTTCAATAAGGGCAGGCTTTTTTATTAATTGCCTAGAGCCCTAGAGAATTATTTATCCAGTGCCTACTCTATTATGTAGCTACTTTGTGGAGCTGGGGGTGGGGCTCACAGTGGGCAGAAGTATCCTGTGGCTTTTCTATATTTTCTTCCCACGGAAGGAGTAAATCTGGCTATGATCTATGTAATGAACAGGCAGTTTCTAGTCTGGTAACTTTAGGCAAGCACCCTTCCATTCTGCTAATTTTATGGTGACTTGTTTCATTTCATAAAAAGAAAAGTTTTTTAATAGTTCAAATGCATTGAACCCTTACTATGTTACTGCTCTTACTAGGTACTTACATATATCCTGTTGAATCTACATAAAATTGCCAAAATCATTGAAAAATCTCCACTTTTCTACTAGAAAACAATGACCCTCACAGATGAAAATTTATGTGGCTGAGCTGTGATTTGAACCGTTTTTCCTGACACCAAAACCTGTTACATCAGACACTGTCATCTCTTGATTTGCTTTTTTTGAGATCAGTGGTCTGGAAAGTTTGCTGTAAGATATATTTAAACACAGTCTGCTTTTTATATGCTTCTTTTTAAGTTTGTTGAACATTGACTTTTTTTCTTTTCTTTTCCCGTTAATAAAACTAGAGGCCCGGTGCATGAAATTCATGCACTGGAGGGGGCGGTCCCTCAGCCTGGCCTGCCCCCTCTCACAGTCCAGGAGCCCTCAGGGGCAGGAGGCGACCTGGTGATCAGGGGAAGGGGACGCCCCATCACACCTCTGCTGTTGCCACTGCTGGCAGCACAAGCCTCGGCTGGCCCTGGTTACCTGCGTCTCAAGCAGCCTGGGTGGCTGGGCAGCTGCCATCTGAGGCTTGCCTGTGCCTCAAGCCGGCCCTGGGCAGCTGGGGGGGCTGAGGGGACTGGGCATCACCATCTTGTGGCTGTGGGCACTGCCATCTTTGAGGGCATGGCAGTCAATTAGCATATTCCCTCTTTATTAGATAGGATATTTGAGGCCCTGAAGTATTATACAAATGGACAATATCACCAGAAAAAAAGTATACTGTGAAGCTTCCTAAGGGGAGGAAACATCATGAAGGAAATCCCATTCATTTGGATGCATGAATTCTGGGAAAGCTCCATGGTTCTGAATTACCATCTATGTGCTGGTAACACCTGATTTTATCTTTAGCTCTCAACATCTCCATCGAGCTGTAGTCTTAAAGCCTATTGCCAATTTGGCAGACTCATTTGGGTGTGTAATAAGGCACTTCAAACATTACAAATCCAAAACAGATTTTTTTCCTCCCAAATTGGCTCCTCAATTACTCTTCCCTCTCCTGAGAAATGATGCAACCATCTACCCCAAACCGTGAAGTCATCCTGAGTCTTCTCTCCCCTCACCTACCACCTCTAATTCGTTAGAAATCTTGTGACTTTACCTCCAAAATATAACCCAAATCTGCTGGTTTCTCTCCATTTTCACCATATCACCATGGTCCAAGCCATCATTATCTCTTGCCTCAACTCTCACCTTAGCTTGCCAACTGGTCTCCCTACTTTCACTCTTGCTCCCCTGTTATCTATTTTCCATCCATAGACAAAGAGATTATCTATCTTTTTCTATTCTACTTTTAGTTTCTTATTCTCCAGCTGCAATTGGTTACATTTCCGTACATTTGAAAATGTCTTGTATGTTCTTGCATGTTGTATTTGCTTGAACTTAGCCGTTATCTAGCTAAACAGTTAGATTAGAGGCTTATACGTCCCTCTCTTTTTTGCTTTGATTCATTTAGGTATGACTACAAAGTGTGACAATATTTTTTTAAACAAACATATCATTCATCCCATTCCACACACAAAAAAATGCTTGTTGTCAGATAGAGATGTGTCATATACACCTCCTTTGAGAAAAGACTCACTACCCAGCTGCAAAAAAAAAAAATGTGGTTTGCTATCTTTTGATGTCAGCTTTATCAGGGTCTGGTTCGCTGTCTAGCTGAGATCATGCTTTTCTCTTTAAGTACAGAATTGAGTAGATGAAAACAGCAGTTGCTGTTTAGTCCTGTAGGGGCTCATCTAAGCAACTGAATCTCTCTCCAAAGCTCTAAAAAGGTGCTAATCTATAGGGTTGGCAAACTCACTGTTCATGATAGGGACCAAGCTAAAAGGATTTGTTCGTGGGAGAACATTTAAGCCCATACCCCACTGCTAGTCATTGATAGTCACTTAAAAACAAAACACAGCAGAACACTGTGTGGCAAAAAAAAAAAAAAAAAACACTGGTTGGAACAGTCTGTACCCTCTGCCTTGGGGATGACCTACATGGTATGTCTTAGAATTTCGAGCACACTTGAGAAAGTTCCTTTGGCCTTAAACAGCTCACTCACACAAATGGAATGGTGTGTGAAATTCCACTTTTATAGAGGCAGTCCTTTAGATTAACCAATCCCTCTCTTCATATACTTCAGAAATGAATAAAAGATTCTGTCAATATAAGGGTAGTGTGTTTACATAAAGAATTTTTTTCTCCATGAGTGTTCCAGGGCCCTGATGTGAAAGGAGAGAGAGTACCATTGCTACAAAAAAAGAGCAAAAGGAGATTGAGAAACAGAAAGAATGTTCTTCTAAAAGAAACACCCACATTTGTTCAGCTATGACTTGCCAGGCATTCTTTAAGAGACTATCTTATTTGTTTCTCAGGAAGGATGGTGATTGAGGGATAAGTATTCTTGTTGTTTATTCGAGGAAATAATCTTACCAAAGATCATATAGTGATAAAATGCAACTGAGACTACAATCTAAATTATTTCATTCTGAATTTTATGCTCCTCTACTACATCTAGTATTTTCTAAATCATGTTGTCCATCAGCAAATTTGTGATAGTCCGTGTTCCACTTTGATAATTACAACTTCAATATATTGAGCACCTTACATGTGTGATAAGCTCCTGGGCTCCAAAGTCAGGTGGTCTGGGCTTAAGTATCAGTTCCATCAATTACTGATTGTGTAATTTGGGCAAATTATTTACTACCTTGAATTGTATCTACAAGTGGGAATAATAATCTTACCTCATAGGGCTATTGTGAAGATGATTTGTGTGACTACATGTGAAGTGCTTAGAACAATTCCTATCACACAATAACTGCTCAGTAATTGTTAGCTAACATACTTATTATCTCATTAAATCTTTCCCCAAACACTCTTATCTATCCTAATATATAAAAACCCTGGGTCCATCACATCCACAATGACCAGAGGCTTGACCAACCGGGAATCAGTCCTGCAGTCAGAGATGGGTTGCCATGGCAACCCAGCACTGACTGCTACAGCTGCAGGCGCAGTGCCCCAGCACTGACTGCTGAGGGGGCTGCAAATCAGGCTGGAGAGAGGTCTGAAGAGAGAAGCAAGGTCTTATCCATAGCCTCTGGGGCAGCTGTTGATCAGCACTTGCCTCTCTCTTTCTCTTCCGGCCTGGCCAGCAGCCTCACTGCCATTTCTCTCCAGGCCTCCACCGGGGCAGCTGATCAGCTCCGCCTGTCTGATCAGGTCCCACTGATAGGCCCAGAGACTCTGATTAGTATAGAAACTGACCAATCAGAACCAAATCTAGGTGAAGTGTGAGGAGCCAATGGCTGCCTAGGAAGTGGAGCTTTTGATGCTGACTGGCATAGAAACCAAACAATCAGAACCAAATTGGCTGGCAGAGGAGGGCAGTTGGGGGCGAGATCAGGCCAGCAGGGGAGGGTAGTTAGGGGTGATCAGACAGGCAGGGAAGAGCAGGTGGGGGCAAGATTAGACCAGCAGGGGACGGCCGTTGGTGGCAAGATCAGGCCAGCAGGGGAGGGCAGTTGGAGGCAACCAGGCCGGCAGGGTAGGGCAGTTGGGGTGACCAGGCTGGCAGGAGAGGGCAGTTGGGGGCCATCAGGCCAGCAGGGGAGGGCAGTTGGGGGCAATCGGGCCAGCAGGGGAACAGTGAGGTGTTAATCAGGCTGGCAAGGGTATGGTTAGGAGGTGATCAGGCTGGCAGGCAAAATTGGTTAGGGGCAATCAGGCAGGCAGGCAGGTGAGCGGGTAGGAACCAGCAGTCCTAGATTGTGAGAGGGATGTTGGACTGCTGGTTTAGGCCCAATCCCTGTGGGATCCCCCAAGGGGTCCCAGATTGGAGAGGGTTCAGACTGGGCTGAGGGATAACCCCCCAGTGCAAAATTTTGTTCAATGGGGCTCTTGTATATATATAAAAGCCTAAGCAAACAAATGACCCAACAACCAAATGACTGGTCTCCCCGTTGATTGGTAGCTATGATGCGTGTGCACTGACCACCAGGGAGCAGATGCTCAACACAGGAGCTGCCCCCTGGTGGTCAGTGCGCTTCCACAGTGGGAGCACTGCTCAGCTGATCTACAGGCTGGGCTCATGGCTAGCGAGCGCAGCAGCATGAGCCTCTCCTGCCTCTGCAGCAGCACTACCAAGTGGTGGCAGTGACAGGCACAGTGGGGCCAGATTAAACAGGTGCGGTGCGGCACCCGGCCCAGGCACAGGCTCCTCCTTGACCTCCTGCCTCTTCGAGCACTACTACATCCCTTGGGGAATGTGGGACTGCCAGTTTCGGCCCGATCCCCATAGGACATCCCGCAAAGGGTCCCAGATTGCAAGAGGGCACAGGCCAGGCTGAAGGACCCCATCAGTGCATGAATCTGTGCACCAGGACTCTAGTTTATAGATAAGTAAACTGGACTCAGGAAAGTTAGTTGAGTTCCTAAGTTCAAGGTTAAATAAATTAGCAAGAAAGCTAGATGACTTTATACCAAAGTTCATTCTGCACTCTGCTGCAAGGTTGAGATACCACCTGCACATCTGATAGAACAAATGTTTACTATCCAGGACTAGCCTGCACATGAGTGGAGAGATGACACAAGTCTCCATGCACACAGAATGATTCCAAGGTTTTTAAAGCTATTGCAAGTCTAAAGGAGATTCTGTGGAAAAAAGGTCCCAGCTGTAAGCATCCGTGTTGGAAGTCTGTCTCCAAAAGATAGCAGGGTTTAGGACAAAGTCTCAGTTAGAGCATTGACTGAGTGAAATATAGAAGGAACTAGATTGGTGAGGCTGGGCAGGCATTGTCATTAAGAGATGATTGGCCAGGGAGGAACCAAGATGGCAACATAGGTAAACAACTAAACTGCTGCCTCCACAACAATTTCAAAACTACAACTAAAAGACAAAACGGACATCATCCAGAACCAAAGGAAGGCTGGCTGAGTGGAAATTCTACAACTAGAAGGAAAGAGAAAAGCACACTGAGACTCAGAGGAGCTGCAGGAGGCATAGGTACTGGGATGCACACGTGGAGAGGACTGGCAACTGAGTGCGTGGCTGGCTTTCTCAAGTGGGAGGGAGACAAAAGCTCCCAATGGCTCTGAACTACAGTTTCAGGTGAGACTCTGAGGACCCAGACTCATTTGGGGAGAAACTGGACTGTCAGGAAAGAGAAAAGCACACTGAGACTCAGAGGAACTGTGGAAGGCAGAGGTATGGAGGTGCCCACACAGAGAAGGCTGGCAACTGAGTATGCAGCTGGCTTTCTCAATCAGGAGGGAGAGAAAAGCTCCCAATGACTCTGAACTCCAGTTCCAGGTGAGACTCTGGGGACCCAGACTCATTTGGGGAGAAACTGGACTGTCTGGCAATGGGCGAAACTCAAGGGTATCTTTCTCTCAGAGGTGCTTGCAGTGATTACCACAGAACACTGAGACCTAGGAGCCTCATAGGGCAGGGCTGACGGGAAGCCATTGCTGTCTGCTCCGCCCTGAGACTCCGCCCCATCCAAGCTGAGCACAGAGGCTTTTGCAAGTCTTGTCTCATAAGGATGTCTCCAGCACAGAAGTTCTCCCAGTGTAGACACCTGATCCTCACAGCCAATTGGCATGGAGGTCAATTCCTCCCAGTGATACCAACAACAATCAAGGCTTAACTACAACAAGACTGTGCACACAGCCCACAAAGGGGTGCACCAAGAGTGTCCACCTCAGGTAACTGGGGAGGCTGAGCTACTGGGCCCTATAGGACACCCAGCACACAAAACCACTCTATCAACTCAGGGAAGCAGCCAAAATGCGGAGACAAAGAAACAGATCACAAATGAAAGAAATGGAGGAAAGCAAACGACTGGATATAGAGTTCAAAACCATGGTTATAAGGTTTTTCAAGAATTTTCTAGAAAAGGCCGACAAATTTAGCAAGACCCTCAAGGATTTAAAAAAGGACCAACTAGAAATTAAGCATACACTGACTGAAATAAAAAATAATATACAGAGATCCAACAGCAGACTAGAGGATAGCAAGAATCAAGTCAAAGATTTGAAATATAAAGAAGTAAAAAACACCCAACCAGAAAAGCAAAAAGAAAAAAGAATCCAAAAATATGAAAATAGTGTAAGGAGCCTCTGGGACAACTTCAAGCATACCAACATCAGAATTATGGGGGTGCCAGAAAAAGAGAGAGAGCAAGATACTGAAAATGACAGAAAACTTCCCCCACCTGGTGAATGAAATAGACTTACAAGTCCAGGAAGTGCAGAGAACCCCAAATAAAAGGAATCCAAAGAAGACCACACCAAGACACATCATAATTAAAATGCCAAGGGCAAAAGACAAAAAGAGAATCTTAAAAGCAGCAAGAGAAAAATAGTTAATTACCTACAAGGGAGCACCCATATGATTGTCAGCTGATTTCTCAACAGAAACTATGCAGGCCAGACAGGAGTGGCAAGAAATATTCAAAGTGATGAACAGCAAGAATCTACAACCAAGATTACTCTACCCAGCAAAGCTATCATTCAGAATTGAAGGTCAGATAAAGAGTTTCACAGATAAGAAAAAGCTAAAGGAGTTCATCACCGCCAAACCAGTATTATATGAAATGCTGAAAGGCATTCTTTAAGAAGAGGAAGAAGAAGAAAAAGGTAAGATAAAAATTACGAACAACCAAATACATATCTATCAACAAGTGAATCTCAAAATCAAGTGAATAAAAAATCTGATGAACAGAATAAACTGGTGAATATAATAGAATCAGGGGCATAGAAAGGGAGTGGACTGACAATTCTCAGGGGACAGGGTGTGGGGGGTGAGGGAAGAGAGTGGACAAAAATCATACACCAATGGATGAGGACAGTGGGGAGGGGGCTGGAAGGGTAGAGGGTGGGGTGGGAACCAGGTGGAGGGGAGCTATGCAGGGAAAAAGAGGAACAATTGTAATAATCTGAACAATAATGATTCATTAAAAAAACAACACAGAGAGAACTGCAGCCTTTATAAACCTTAGCAAAAAAGAGCTTGGTAGGTTACTCCTTTGGGACCCTCTCCCTACGTGGGAGTCTATACTTGCTTCCAATAAATTTCCCCCCTTTTCATTTAAAAAAGAGAGAGAGAGAGAGATGATTTGGCCAAAGGAAGCAGGGGAGCCCACTTCATCTACTTTTTAATGTTTTTCTTAGGCTCAGTGCTGAGTCAGTGGTAACAACCACCCAGATTTACAGCTTATAAAACATACTTATTCAACACTTTCTTATGCAGTGGAAAGATTCCATTTTTAACATTGTAACTCTCATTTTTTAGATGATAAAATTAAAATTTAGAAAGATTAAATTAACAATGGAAGGCCACAACTAGTGGGTTGCTGAGACAGTGCTTGAACCTGGCATCTTGATGGCAAAGCCATTGGCTCTTTTCATTACATAAGGCTGCTCCTCAAAAGCTGAGCACCAGGTACTGGGAATGGAAAGGAAATGAAACCATGAGACTGTTTGCACATAAGTAGCAGATTCCACCCTATCCTTTGATTTTGCTCATTCATAAGCCCATTATGAAAATGGCCGCTCCAGTATTAGCTTGATTTGTGAGTAATCACTAAACCTCAAAATATGCTTCTTTGTAATCAGTTTATACTAATTTAATATGATGTTAAATTGCTCATAAAATTTAAATATATCCCGGGAGCCTGAAATTTGACTGAAGTTTCCCAGGATTTTTATTGCGTGTTCATAAAATTTTACAAGCCATGTGATTTGTGACTTCTGACTAAGTCTCTCTGCAAAGGACAATGAATTAATTAGAGACACTGACAAGTCTGTTGCTCACAAAGTGCTGTCATTTGGTGTTGTCATTTTCAAAAATTGCAATCCCAGAAAAATCTGAAATTCAAATGAGCAAAGCGCAAGCCTCTTACGTGACTGAAGGCAGCACCAGTCAAAGCAATGGCAGGGCCAGCGTGACAATGAGGAATCCCTCTGTCGGTGTGGAAACAATCAAGACCCCTTTCTTCCCTTGAGAGTGAACGTGTGATTAAAAATAGGAAATAATTATTGTCCTTTAGTTTTGGCAAGGAAATTCCGCAAGCACAAGGCAGCTGGAAGAATTAACCACAGGTGAAGGCAACCTGCAATTTGGGAGGCAGCTTCCTCCTGATTTCCACTGCAGTATGGATTGGGCACCAGATGAGGAGCACAGCATATGCAGTGGTAGCAGGAGGCTCTTTTAATCTTTCAGATAATCATTACGTTAGTGGAAGGCAAGAATGATTTTAGCAAAACATGAACTGAATTGTGAGCCCCAAACTGAAATCATGCTTACTACTTTGTTGATGCCTGCCTTCCCCCCAACTGCCCCCTGCCATGGAAAACAATTTTTATGTAAGCATATGTGCATATTTTTTTTATACACTTACAGTCTACCTACTTCCAGGAAGGATTTTACACAACCTACTTCAATCTAAAGAGAAAGTAAACTAAGATGCAAGGCAAATTAAATTTGGGGGTGAGTGTGTGAACAAAGTATCTAATAAACTTACCCAGAAGAATTTTAAATCTTTATATTTTTTTAATGCAAGACTAAGAGAGCTGAGTAACAATATCAAAATGTTCTCTGAATCAAAATCTACAAACCCATTATTTTTTTCAATCTGTCATAATTCAATAATCAGATCATCACCTTTCAAATTGAAGGGCCTTTCATGTTTTATTTGAAGCTTTTAGTTTAATTATGCTCTGTAATGCCAACTGTTAGTGTTCACAAAATTCATGTTTTCCTCGTTTCTCTGGCACATTGCTAGACTTCATTTCCCAGAGTTCCTGTCTCTAGGTTAACTGAGGTGAGTAGTTCTTGACAATAGAATGTGAACAGAAGTGATGTTTGCCATCTGAACTAAGGTATTTCAGAGCAGCTATGTCTTCTCTAACCCTAGTCTTCTTTCCCTCCACCAACTGAATGCTGAAGGAGGTCCCTACAGGCTCTCGAGCAGCGGTTCTCAAAATGGGGTCCCTGGACCAGTAGCTGCAGATCACCTGAGAAGTTCTTCAAAATGCAGGTTCTTGGTACCACCCCAGACCTACTAAGTGGGTGGGGCCCAGCGATCTACAAATTAACAAGCTGTCCAGGTGATTCTGATGCACGCTAGAGTTTGAGAACCACTGTTCTAGACAACAGCAAGGCCATAGGCTGAAAGAATCCTGGGTCTCTGGATGACTGCCTGGAACAGAGATTCCTTTCTTGATCCCCTTCCCATCTCATTGGACCATGACCTAAGACAAATTTGTTTTTCACTAAACCCCTGAGACCTTCAGGTTGCTTTCTATAGCATTAGCCTATCTTGACTAATACTGTTTCGTTTCCCTTGTTCTATTACTTCTCTTGATGAATGTGACAATGTTCTGCTTTTGTCCTAGCCACCACAAGTCCTGTGTGGAATGATGAAGAAGGAATAAACCAAGCACCTGGTAAATATTGTTGTCCCATTTTATTCCACCTTGAATTTTCATACACTGTTCCCTCTGCCTAGATTATTACCTACTGCTCACTGTACAAATTTCTACTCATCCTTCAAGCATCTCCATATCTATAAAATCTTCTAGAACACTTCATATGATATGGGAGATACCTTTTTACATATTCTTACAAAATTTCCTGGCCCATGAGGACCTGAGGTTCTTTAATATGAGACAAGCTTGTCAAGTACCCACATTTTGGCATAAAATTATATAAGACACTTCTTATCCTATACAGTAGAAAATTTAAGATTTACCCACATTTTTCTGGTAAGTTTTCTTTCTTTGGGACATAGGCTTTTCTCCCACTCTAAACATGTGTTTACACTGAATATGTGTCTTAGTTCTGTCCAGAGTTCTTTCCCAATATTTTCCTAATTATTAGAAAATTATAAATTATTAGAAAATTTTATTAGGCTTATTAGAAATGTTTATTAGGCTTATTAGAAATGTTTAAATTGGTTTCAACATTGTAAAGTCATGATGCTGAGTGGTCTGCTGGCACATGGGAAAAGCCTGTTGCGGGAAGGAAAGAAGCAAACACCCTGAGACAATCGTGTCACTTCTGAAAATATGTAGCCCCAGGGTCCAGTCATTCATGAATTTGGATTCACATCTCTGTGGTTTGGATACTTCCATCAATAAATTTTCTTCTTTTGCTTTAGATAGTTTGACATGAATTTCTATCACTGGCTTTCAAAAGCTTCCAGCTGCTATGAATATGAAATCAATTAGTTCATTTCTGAAAATGAGCATGTTGCAATAGATTTTGGGAGTATTGCAAAAGAAGGGAGCAGCGAGACTTAGAAAAGTATGATGTAATGAAAAAAATAGATTATTTAAGTGCAGCAGTGAGAGAGAGTATAGAAAAATGTGGCTGATGTATGGTTATATCAGTTGTTAAAACACTGAACTATTTCTGTGCAAGCTAGAAAGCAGCCATTTCTTTGAGCCCCCACAGTGCTCCAACACCATAGGTATCTTGGTCCCACCTCATGACTCTCTGATCACCCCATGCTTTAGCAAAGGAGGAGAAAAGATCAGTATAGCAGGCAGCTTCTATTCTGATTGGCTGGTGCCCTTGCCAACTGGTTGTGAAGTAATCTGAAACCCATGGATATATACCTTTTGTGCTGTATGGATCACAGTGGGTTGCATTTATTAGTTTACTTATCTCTTTTCCTTTCCTGATTGTCACTAGTCTAAGGATGAAAACTATATTATATTTGTTATTTTCTCCAGTGTCTAATATGAGTGGAGTCTTCAAGTTGGAAAGAGATGGCCAGGACCTAGCACCTAGATTTCTGGCTGTTTGACACTTATTAACTGTGCTACAGGAAGACATTCATCACTGGACAGAAAGCAATCCAGTGCTGTGCTTAGAACCTGGATTCTTGAGTTAACCTGCTTGACTTCAAATACTAGTTTGTGTCCCATACAAACTGAGTGCTCTTGGGTAAGTTACTTAATCGCTCTGTGCCTTAGTTTCCTCATTTGTTGAATAGGAATAGTAACAGGACCTACCACATAGTGATGATATGATGATTAAATGACAACACATACAAAGCATTTAGAATGGTGCCTGGCATATGGGAAGCAATCAATATATATTAACTATAGTTATTACTATTACTTTATGCACACATGAAAACAACTCCAAGCAATAGTCACTCTATTACTTTAAACCGGTATTACATAAGCAATTACAGTTTCCCACATATAAATAGGCATTTCACATGAAAAGATTGTGTGGTCAATTTTGGTTGAGAAATGCTGAATTAATATTAAATAAAGAGTGCTGCTGGATACATTAATTTGCTTATGTATTATATAAAACTCCAGAAGTTTTTTTCATCAGTTAAAAAAGCAGATTTTTAACATCAAACTTTTTGTTGTTGCTTTGAGAATACTTTTATGGAAATGCCACACTGAGAATTTTGACCTCAATCATTATGTAAAAATTCCTTGGCCCTCTTAATTGGATTGGCTCATACAAAACCATGATACACTTTTTAAAAATGTACTCAGTCCTAAGTGGCCTCGATACAAAACAGGCAAGTGGCCTCCTTGGCCTCTTTCCCCTAGACTCATCTTGTCGTCCAGATGGTCAGATGAAGCAAAGAAACACCAATCCTAGTTAAAGAATCTAAAGTAAAAGTACCTGGAGATAGAGAGCAGGCTGACAGTTGTGGAGGGAAGGGCAGGGGGAGTGGAGGGATTGAGCAAAAAAAGAGAAAGAACTTATTGTCATGAACAACAATGTGGTAATTGCAGCTGCAGGAGGTAGAAGAAGGTATGGGGGGATAAATGGTGGTGGGAAAAACAAACTAAAGAAAAAATAAATTAAAAGTACCTTTCACCCTTAAGCTTAGAGTAGCTCACCTAAGCCTTCTACCTTCTGCTCGCTGACTCAACCCTGGTCCTTCCCACGGCAGAAGTGTCCTCCTACAGTGTAGTTGACCCCAGTCCCATCTTACCTATCAATGGATTTTAGTTTCAACAGACATTTTAAAAAAACACTCAGTTAACAACAGCTACATCACATAGACATAGGAAACTTGACCATCTTGGCTCACCATTCCAAAAGCCTCACCTAACTAACTCTTGAAAGCAAGGATGTGCTTGATCTTGACCCAGCATATTAGTACCCCTCTGCATATCTAGAGCCAGCAGGAAAGAGGAAGGCCAAGTGTGCCCTGTAACCTAGAGTAAGGCCTGGCTCAATGAACATTTGATGTATGCTTGTTGAATGAATGAAAGATTAAAGATGAATGTATAAGTAAGGTATGGGAAGTAAATGCCACATTTTAGTAGTGCTTATAATACAGCTGACATACCATAAATTCTAGCAATATTAAAATAATAAAGTTAAAGTTATTTAATCAAATGCAATAATTTTTTTCACCTCAGCTTGGAAAATTTTAACCATTTTGGTTTTTTCTTCCTTAATCTGCAAGTAGTTTCACATGAGGATTTGACTTTCTCATTTATATGTGCACAGAGGTGCCCTCCTTTGGTTATGAGATTTAATTGTGTGGACTTGTTAACATCATCCTTCTTCCTTCGGTAAATTCATGTCCCATTTCTCTCATTTGTTTATCCTTAAAGTTAATCTTATTGGCAGTCATTTTGTCTTCTCATTCAAGAAATTTTCTCAGGACCTGGGAATTCTGGATAATGCCCACAGTGCTTCCCGAAGGCAGAGAGCTTAACTGTGCAGAGCAGAGCCCCTCTGGAGTACAAATGACAGCTTGCCTGATAAAGCATCCCTGCCAGTACTAGAAAATCATCAGCCCATTAACTCTGGCATGCGGTGTCACAAAAGAGGAGTCTGAGAATGTCCTGACTTGGGCTTCTTTTACTTTAGTCTTATTTTTAGACTTGTGAGCTTAAAAAATTCTTTAAATTTTCTTGAAATTTAAACATTTCACCAGATTTTGGTTACTTCACTATTATTGATTTTGATTAGAAAATAGAAAGCCTTTTCAATATCCAATTTTTGTTTCTTTTTAATGCTGAAAAATGTTCTTCAATTATACCCTTGAGTATATGTCCTGACATTTCATCCTATGCTTTTCTTCAGAAATGGATAGTAACTTTTTTTTTTTAGCTTTTAGTTCCACATCATTCATCTTCTCTTACATTATTGCTTCTTGTGATGGGCCCTGCATATTTTCCTGGACTCTGTCTATTATTTCACTGATATGATTTGCCATAGGAATTCCTACACTTTTCTACAGCTGAATAAACCTGAAGTAGTTCTAAAATCCAATGTCGCCTATACCTGCCATTCCTCTTTTGATCTTGTTGAAGATATATAGTTGTTACTCATTTCCTTTGAGACTTCATTTTCTGGGCTCTTCTTATTTTTGTTGTTGTGAGGTATTTTCTTATTGTGGTTTGAATACTCATAATTTCATATACCCAAGATGCTGGATTTGGGCGGAGGCTCCAGGAACAACAAAGAAGTAGGTCAAGATTCATCTGTGGATTAAGGATTGGGGAGAAAAGCAAGATCTGAAAGACAGAATTGAGTGATCAAGAGAAAAATCCAAACAAAGCTGCAGGTTGAATATAGTCAGAGACCTGGTATAAAACACTGGACTAGAAAGCAAAGTGGCATTGGACTGGAGGGAAGAGGCTAAGCCTTGAATCTCTGAGACTCTATAGAAAGCTGCTAAATGTATGGGGCAATTTAGACAAAGGGGGGAGTTGGGCAGACAAGAAATCCTGTCTCAACCTGTTGTTGAAGCTTATGCTGGAAAGGACTAGGATGGGGGCATAGGGCTTCTGGTAGAAGTCTTTCCTAAGACAATATTTGTAGCTCAAGTTGCCTGCCAGGGTTGCTTTGATCCTATTCATCACAAATAAGAATATGCTTACTTCCATTTGTTTTGGCAGTTACTGAGTGTGCTTCTCTCTTGGATGATTCTAAAGGCACTTTAAGGGAAAGACTTCTTAAGTAAGAGCTTTGATTCACTCTACCATTTTCTATCAATTCCCAAATTTTATTTAAAGATATACATCTCTGTGAGACACAAAAGACATATGAATACAGAACAGAAGTTCCAATTGCTGTGTATAATATTCTAAAAATATACTTTCCCCATACCTACTCTCAGAACAGACTGGAATTCATTTTCAATAACTAGCATTCACTCACGTATGTGGACTGTTTGCATAAGATGGTGAACCGAAGTGTCAATTGCCCAAGCTTATGTGATGTGGAAATGTGCCCAGGAGGAAGTAGAATGAAATTATTAGATCACTGTGGGCTTTCCAAAGCCCTAACATGATAATCTCTTTGAGAGATGACTGAAAAGCTTTGGTATTAAGTTTCTAGCCTTAGTGCCATTCAAAAACACGCCATTTAAATGAAGCATAGATTTTCAGGGAAATTCAGAAAAGCTAATGTATTAAGATAGAATTATTAAGATAAGAGTCAAGGAATCTTTCAACAGAAATGTACTGTGCTGGGGTAAAATATTTCAGTCCAGCCCTGCCCTGAAACAGTGGAGACTAACTCAGGGACTTGTAAGAAACACAAACAGAACATTGAAGCACGTCACCTCTTGGATTTCAGAAACAAGCCTTCCAAGTCAGTGCATGCTTTTCATTCCAGAGTGCCCCACTAAGTTCTATTTTACACTGAACTTTAAAAATTACACAGAGTTGGTACACAACATGTGATGGGTAGCTGATGTACACATAAAAGAAGTCACAAACTAATGAGAGATTAGAATAGGACCTTTATAGTTCATAAACATCAACTGGATTTTTCCTTCATTTCCTTTATGAATCTTGCCTTCAAAACTTGCTCTCACTTGAGATTATTTTTCCTTGCACTCATTTACTCATCCATCCATCCATCCATCCATCCATCTAGTATCCTTTGAGTACTTAGTATGTGCCAGTCCTCATGTGAGTAGCTGGAAATACAAGAAAGAATAAGAATAAAATAGACTCTGTTCCTGTTCCTGATCCTGTTTTTGTGAAATCTGCCTTCACCTCCCCAGACTCTTAGCTTCTCATCTCAGCAAGTTCACTGAGCTCTGCCCGGATTCCCCTTCCCTCCACAAACCGGAAACTTCCACAAGGCAGAAAGCTGGGTAAATCACAGGGTCCACTGGTTTGTCTCCCTTCTCTTTACATCACTGTCCTTTGTTGCCTAATGTCCAGTAACTCAAACATCCTGTCATATATTTTGTCCATTTTACTCTTGTGGTGTTGGTCAGAATGGTAAAACTATATATTTTTTCATCTTGGGTGAAAGCAGTTATCTACTATTGAGTTTTGAGAGTTCTTTACATATTCTGAACACAGGTCCTTTGTCAAATACTTGGTTTTCAAATACATTCATCCATTCTATAGGCTGTCTTTCTATTTTCTTAATGGTGTCTTTTGGGGAGAAAACGTTTTCAATTTTGATGTTCAATATGATGCCATAGCCAAGAACTCTTTCCCTCACCCCAGGTCACAGGTTTTCTCCTATGCATTTGCTTCCTTTCATTCTATTTCAATTATGTGTGTAGAAAAAACTTATTTTTGTTGCTGCGTTGTGTGGTATCTATCTCAAAACAGACATCCATCTGTGCTATGTCCTTGGGGATGTTGACACACCTGTAATTATTCTGAGTCTCCACTGGATGTCAATACTGCTCAAGGAAAAGCAGTTCAGACAGCATGTTGAATGCACAAAAAGCAATCCATGCTTTCAAGAAATGCTAAAATGGAATACAGGCAGTCCTTGGGTTACATCGGACTCGACTTACGTCGTTTCGTGGTTACATTGCCATCTCCTACTTACAGTATTTATAAAAAAAAAGTTCCGTCATTTTGACGTATGTACATATGTGCTTTATGTTTTTTATTATTTATTTACCACAAGTAAAGGTCAGGAATTGTTATCTTTCTTTTAATTTTTTTTTTCTGTGTCACTTCATTACTGCTGTGTATGTGCTCGATGTGGGTGGCTTCCGACTTATGGCAAAAATCGCGTTACGTCGCCTTAGAAACAGAACTCCGACGTAACTGAGGACTGCCTGTAGTTAGCAAGGAGGCTAAAAAAAGTGAAATGCGTAAAGAGGAATATTTCTCCTCCTGCCCTGTCATAAATAGGCAGAGTGGTGGGAAACAGCACTGGAATTTGTAGTAGCATTGAACCTGAAAGACTGTATTCTCTTTTCCACTCTTGCTCTTTAGTTGCTGACTTATACAAAAATGAAACAACATTTTTACTTGAATTATTTGGCTAATTCTCACAAGGTACTTATTGAACTAAAATTAGAGATCCAATCTTTATTTCACTTCTTTTGTTCACTTCTTAAACGTCTACAAATTTCAGCAGTGATCAGGTAGAAAGAAATGGCTTTGGTAAGAAATTACCTTGGCAATTTTGGTCCATATAAAAGAATATCACTAAGTTTAGAATATGAAAGAACATCCAAAGAGTCAAGTGACCTTTGACATTCTTCTGAGCAGATTTTAATTCCAGGAAGGACTTAGTCTGTTCAAAGACTGAAACAAAAAAAGAAAATTAGGATTTATATTGCTTTTCTCTCCTAATAATCTGCCACATTATAATTATAATTTGATGTTTAGACACTCTAAGAATTGAACTATAGATATTGTTTAGTGTGAGGAAGGTAATTAGATCATTGTGGTATTTTTAATAAAATATTGCTTATTTTTAATATGAACAATTTTGAAAATTAGAAAGAGTAGAACATACAATATTTTAACAATAAATCCTTCAGAGGGGACACAGGGATATGGGACTGATCAGTTTATTTAACAAGGGATTATTTCAATGCATATTTTATTAAATACCTTAAATGTGTTATATTAATATATTTATCAAGCCTGTCATTTAGATGAGCATAAAAGTGAGCTTATACTTATCGTTGCCTGAGGAGCATTGTGCTACAATGACTAGCAATAATGCATATACTGAATGAATATCTAAAGCAGATAGAATTTTTCAGTGAACAATTAAAAAAATGTTCTCACATTTGCAAAAATATACCCAAAATACAGTATAATATCTAGGGATAATCTGATTCAAGCAGAATTAGCTCTTAAAAGTATGGTGCTATTTTAAGACATATGTATTCAAGTGTTGGTGATAGAGCAAACATTAGGTTTTTAGTTCTTTCTAGAGACTGTGAGTTTTCTGTTATGACCTATTTCCCATGGGAGCTTAACTTTCCTCTAAAGGTAAGTATCCAACAAACATTCGAATGGTCCTAAGTAGACTGCCCTACAAATGCATGCCACTGACATACCATGATTCCTGCATCAGTTATATGTGGTTGGTAAAGTTTCACTGCACTCAGTATTTTCTATGGTGACAAGATTCTTTTCTCGCATGCATGGTTTTTGCCCTGTTTCTCCACAGCATCTAACATGTCATGTTATAATCATATACACACTTTGGCAACTGGCTCAAAGCTTTGCACTATTATTCAATCCCTGGGCTAGTGAAGCTTGTAAGAAATGTGAAAACAACACTTCTATTTATCAAATTTGTGCATGTCAAATGAAAGACCTAGATTGTCTGCTTGAAACTGATGGGATGGCTTTTCCTATAGGTTGCTGGCATGAGATACAGAAGATTATGAAGGTGTAAATCATACTCCAACACGGCCAAAGCTTTGTACCAGACATGGTATTGGCACAAAACTGAAAATATTGGATTGATTTTCCATAGGTTCAGAGCCATGGCTTTCATATCCCTTTTGTGATGCCAAGTTATGACACTAGTGTGTTTTTATCTGTTTTGACATGATCTTGTGTTATAGTCCCATCTTTCAAATTTCCCAGTTAAGCTATTCTCTGGCTTGCTTTTATTAAATGAGAGGAATTCCAAATCTGGAAGACTATTTAAAATCCTTTGGATGACCACTTTAATACCAAAAATGGAACATTGGAAGCACTGCAGTGGAATAAAAACAAAATTAAAGCAGATTCTTAAATAGTGATTGTTGGTTTCAGTGTGTCAAATTAAACTTGTGCCTCAAAAGATAGTAATTTTTCCATTTTCAACCTAATTAAGCCAAATTTTAACTTATGTGGCATTGCTGTGTTTTTCATTTGTTTGGATAATGAAAAAAACTTTGGGTTTTTAGTATTTTATAATCAAAATTTTTCCTCATGAAGAAATGAATGGTGGGGAGAGAACCTAGCCTATATAATAAAAGGCTAATATGCAAATTGACTGAACAGCAGAACAACCGGTCACTATGACATGCACTCTGACCAACAGGGGGTCAATGCAAGAGCTGCCCCCTGGAGGTCAGTGTGCTCCCACAGGGGGAGCGCCACTCAGCCAGAAGCCAGGCTCACAGCTGGCAAGCGTAGCAGTGGTGGCGGGAGCCTCTCCTGCCTCCATGGCCATCGGACATCCCCGACGGCTTCCGGACTGCAAGAGGTCTGAGGGACACCACCCCCCCGCCCCAGTGCACAAATGTTGTGCACTGGGCCTCTAGTTGTTTAATAAAAAGAATTAAATAAATTCAAAAACTCCTGATAATTCAAGAACAGACAATGTCTCAAGTATTACTTGCTGCTCAAGACTAATTTCACATAAACTTGTTCCACAAAGGTGTTTTCTTAGGAGACTCATAATACTAATTTAAGAGTAGATTTCACCATCAAAATCTTTTGCGTAGAAGGTGTAAAGACAAATGTTTCATTTTTCGGTTTTAACAGTAAGTCTAGAATTTAGGAATCCATTGTTTTAGGCTCCAGAAGATCTCTTAATAAAAGAGTTGAGACACTATGCTGTACTGCTTCTAAGTGTGTCATGGGCCCATAACAGGTGTTCAATAAATCAGTCATGTCTACCAAATGAATGAAATTGTGGACTCATTGCACTGATATGTAGCATAATCGGGCTCTCCTAGGGTGGAAGAGTAGGTTTGGAAGCAAATCCTGGAAATGAAGCAGCAATAAAAGTGCCAGACATAGAGTCTGCAGCATCTTTATTCCAAACTAGTAATTTATGTTGAAGGAAAGAATACAGGCCCACAATCATTCATGCCCACTTCTAAAATCCACAATGCCCAGAAAACTTAAAGTATTTCTCTTAATTCATTTGAAGGTAAAACCAGACCTAAACTGACAGAGGTTATTTGTGTTGTTTACTTATTCCACTTAGTGTAAATAGTCACATATTTTGCTCTAGAAACCCTGATGTGTTTGATTACGGAGTCCCAGGTCAGGCCCTAATGGGAGGCTATATAATACACAGTACATGCATTTCAATACCTTTCTAAAATAGATACAATTCTGAGCTCTTAAACATGTTCACCCCAAGGTGTGGGACAAAGGTTTGTGACTATGTATAGTTTGTGAATTATTGGAAGGCTTTCTGCTTATTTTTCTACTTATCAACTATCCTCTCCTTTCTGATGCTCGACTCCCAACAAAACTTCCTGGCACAGAAGCTTGTCTTCTAGAGGGTGAAGGCTACCTTCTCTGGTCCTTGATTCACAACATAAATCACCGCCCCCTCTTCAGCCACCAGCCCTCACTGTGCCTCGGCTCACCGGGAGTGATGCTGTCTATGCTTGGTTAGCGTGGGAAAGCCCTGGTACCACACGTGGCCTGGTACCACAGGAGAACCCTGCATGTGTGTTGGCTCACTGTGGGACCATCAGAGATATCACACACAGTGTACGCATGATCTCACACACTGAGTTATCAGTAGGTGGATTGCACAGTGTTCTCTATGGAGTTATATTAGAATAGAACCTATCATTTAAGCTTTGTTAGTTTTAGGCATAAACCAGCTGGAGATCCAAAGACCAGAATCCAACCATGTATTTATCCTTGACCAATGAATGATTCTCCTGAATTACTGAACAAAGATTATCTGGGTAAATTGAACTTTTGCATGAAAGCCAGGCCTGATATATCTACTCCATGAGAGACCAATCCCAAGCTAGAATGCCTTCACATATGACTTTAAGTAACTGATCTAATTGGCCCTGATTGAGAATCAGGACAGAGTAGAAGTGAAACTAAAATTAGTTAATTCTGTTCCTCACTAATAGTTTGGACTATGGAATTTGGGAGATAATTGGAGTGTTTAATGCTCTAAATTTATCCATGTAATCACTCTGTCTAACTCTACTAATGGTAGAGTTGCACCGAGACTTGGCAAGCCAGAAAACTATTATTCAGTACCAGCTGTATAACCCGGACATAGGAGCAAGGGAGTTTGTTGGCGTGTACTTCTTGTTTCTTCTTAATTCTGGATTTTAGAAGGTCCAGAGAACACATAGTCCTATGTGGTTTCTCTGATGATATCTCTCTCCTTCCCTTATCTACCCTCCTTTTTTTTACCTATCTTCTCTCTCTCTCTCTCACTCCCTCTCCCCTTCTCTCTCCATCATCATCTATTGCTCATTGTCCGGACTTTCTATTTGCCCGACTGTGGTTCTAACTGTATTTTTCCTAGACTGGGAAAATATAAGAAAGGATTTGAAAAAGAGAGAAATGGGCATTTTTCATCTTCTAGTGAGATTTTAAAATATTTAGCCATATAAAATCAAAGCCTTCTTATAGCAATGACGACAATTCTTAAATTTCACTTTGAGAACTATTTACACTAGAGATCATTTAGTTTGGATGTTGTGGAAATGAGATGTAACTCATTCAGCACTTTGGATCTCTTGGGAGATTTCAGCTGAATTGAAGGGTGCTAATCCTTTATAATAAAATGAAAACTGCTTGTCTATTGACCCTGGAATACATTTTCTCAAATTACCTAGGGTTGAATTATTTAGGATCTTGTCAAAGAAGATTCTGAAAGTTTTCATTGTAGAGGGGTTCCCATAGGAAATTTTCTCATCAAAATTCTCATTTTCATATTCTGACTCATGACTATTTACCTCTTCAGAAAACAAACAAATAAATAAAACTCCAGGGTCTATAGCAAGTGAATAAACACTTCTTTTCTAACGTTTCTAAATATTTGAGTTCTGAATTGTATTGTGAAATGTGTTGAGAAAATCTTCTGGCTTTTCTGAATGTATTATCAGCGAAAGGGTGAGTTTAAAACCAGTTGGGCCTGGCAGCTGCCCTGGCCTCGGCTTCTTTGTGGCATCTCTAGAGACGGAGATGAATCCCAGCTTCTCACCTTGAAGCAGCAGGAGTCATGAGAAGCATGCCATTTGGGAAGCTGAGAACCTTGATGTTCCATGTTCTGATTCAGGCCAATTCCGTGCCTTCTCCTATCTTTCACCATGATCCTCAGGTGCCCTACACTACTTAGCAAGGCTTCAGACGCTCCTGATGGCTGCAGGGACCATAGACCATGGGTTACACACACAAAAGTATACAGGCCACAAGCAAGAGTGTCAATGAGTGAAGTGGGCCTATGGGAGCCTCAGAGCCCAGGCAGCACCACCCGCACAAAAGGAGAGGTTTCTACTGAGCTCTCCTCCGGGGGGCCTGCAGGTCCTGTGTGGTTGGATTCCTTTTCTCCCCGCACAGGAAGCACAAAATCTGGACTATTTTTTAGACGCAATTTTGTAATTTTAAAATATCTGTTGTCATTATTCAAGTTTCTTGGAAAACAAAAACATAGCAGCAGGCTGGATCTGGCCTGTGAGCTGCCTGCCATGACTTCTGCCCTAAAAGGAAGAAAACCGGGAAGAGACCTCTAACAATTCACTTTTGTACTCAGTGATTTACATATCCCACATTTTAAGGCTTTTAGTAGCTTTCTAGTTTATCAGGAGTCACAGCCAAACCTAGGGATTATTCTGATACTAAATGCAGAATACATGCAAGGGCTATCGCACCATGATGTTGACCAGTCTTGCTTATTAGAGATCATTTGCACACTGTGTGAAAGGAAGGAGATGTTGATCAAGTCATGTGGTTTTGTGCTCTCCAGCTATGATCTTGCTGCAGATTCTGTTAACACGGACCCTGTAACACATACTCTGCTCTAATGAGGAGGTGGTGCCAACATGATGAACTAACCATGAGAAGCCCCCTCCAAAGGAGACCACCCAAAGAGAAGCTGAATTAAAATCCCCGTAATACAAACCATCACTGGTCAGGAATGGAAAGTACTTAAGAAACAACTGAAATTTACAATGATTTCAGACACACTTGGTCTCCATCTCTTCCCGAAAAATAAATCAATCTCATTTCAAGTGATTTTTCTGCAGCTTGTGGTTGTAACACAAACATCTATTTAGGACCTGGACACAAGTATTTCAGAATACAACTACTGTCAACCCATAGTGAACTGGATCCCCTGAATTTTATGGTTGTGTGTCTGACTCAGCTAGGTTTTTCATTTAAATCTTCACACGAGGATATGTTTTTTATTGATTTTTAGAGAGAGAGAGTACCAGGAACTGGATGGCTTAAAACAACTAAAATTCATTCTTTCACTGTTCTGGAGGCTGGAAGTCTGAAGTAAAAAGTGTCTGCAGTCTTGGGTCTTTCTCGGAGACACAGAAGAAAACTCTGTTTCCAGCCCCTCTCCTATCTTTTGGTGGCTGCTGGCCATTCCCAGTGTTCCTTGGCTGGTGGCCACATACCTCTAATTTGTGCCCCCATTGTCTCATCATATTCTCCCTGTGTGTCTTTGACCAGATGTCCTTCTTCTCATAAGATCAAGAGTCACTGGATTATGTCCCACCCTAACCCAGCATGACCTCATTTAAATATGATTACACCATTTCCAAACAAGGTCATGTTCACAGGCACCAGAGAGATAGGACTTGAACATATCTTTTGGGGGGACACAATTCAACCCATCACAGCCATCTGTCTCTCAGAGAGAGAGAGAGAGACATCAGAATAGTGACAATAAAAGGTGAATAAAAGTTAGAGTGGGGGGAGTGTTGGGCACATGTACAGTTAGAGGAATAAGCAGGACAATCCATTTAGCATAAGAAAGATGTCAAAATTGGCTGGGAGGGGCAGACTTAAATTCTATATGGAGGAATCTCGATTTTACCCTATTTTCTTAGTCTGCTCAGGCTGCCATAGCAAAATACAATAGACTGAGTGACTTAAACAATAGAACTTTATTTTCTCACAGTTCTGAAGACTGGAAGGGCAAGGTGATAGCAGGGTTACAGTCAAATAAGCTCTCTTCTTGGGTTGCAGATGGTTGCTTTCTCTCTGTTCCTTCACATGGTGGGGAGAGAGATCTTTAGGGTCTCTTCTTATAAGGGCAGCAGCTCTATAGTCCTACTCTTGTGACCTCATTTAACCTTTATCACCTCATCATGAGCCTTATTTCCAAATATGGTCACATTTGGGGTTAGGACTTCACTTCTTAAGAGTAGTCAATTACATTATTAGTGAGGCAGGGAAATGGGAGATTTATCTGAGAGACATTTCAGAGGTAGAATCTACAGGGCTTGGGGGTGTGATGGAGAAGGAGGGATTCGGGATACATGAGAGTGAATGGTGCCACTGTGTATTAATTTTATCTTCATTTGCCTGTATTGCTATGGTGGTATGGTGGATGAGTTAAGCCAGGCATGTTTATGCATGTCAGAATTTCTCTATTTTTCATTTTATAAAACTGAAACTGGCTATACTCCAATTTTCCTGACTCTGATTTTTTATTTCCTAACTCTAATTCTCTCCATCATAAAAGTTCTTTCCAAAACCTTGGCTGGCTTGGCTGGTTCCTGTCTCCCAACAAGGCCTCCACAGTCATCTCTCCTGAAAGGTTAGGATCTGTTCCTCAACTGCCAATCCCAGTTCAGAACTTTGCTTAATTTTTCTTTTCAATTGTTGATGTGCCGACACCTGCTGCTTATGTTACATTCGTATTTCTTGGTCCTGGCATTGCGTGTGCCACCTCTTGCCTTAGGGATCTATTCAGAGCCAGCTATTGCCAAGTTAGCCCTTCCTGCCCATCCTCAGCTTTCTCCCAATTGGCCTTTGTTCCTACATCTTGGCCTGCCTTTTCTCCCAAACTTTCCTTAGTGATGGAACATTCTAACTCAGGCATCCAGGCAAATGAAGAATCAGTTTAGGCAACCAACCCTCTTCCTCTTTTTCCCTACTGAATTCATTGCCTCAGCGATTTTTTCAAAGCTCTTGCATCATAGTTAATATTTGTTCTTTCAAAAGCAGTGTAATTTTTATAACCTTCAAATTTATGTCACTGTACTGCTATAAAACAGTTTCTTCTAAATATGAAAAGCCTAAACTCAATGTTTTGCCCTATAAGGTTCTTCATCTGACTGATTCTATGGACCAGTAATTACAAAGTGGAGCCTCATTTAGCATAGGGCAGCAATCTTCCCACTGCCAGCTAAGCAAAGTGACCAAGAACATGGGGAGGGGCTCATCGCCTTCCACACTGCTCATGTTCAGCCCCTTTTACCCCTCACTATGAGCTCAGGGTCTTTCCTGGAGGTACTACATTTTTAAAAATATATTTTTATTGATTTCAGAGAGGAAGGGAGAGGGACAGAGAGATAGAAACATCAATGATAAGAGAGAATCATTGACCGGCTGCCTCCTGTATGCACCCTACTGGGGATCCAGCCCACAACCCGGCCATGTACCCTGACTGGGAAGTGAACTATGACCTCTTGGTTCATAGGTCAATGCTCAACCATTGAGCCACGTGGTGGAGCAGTATTTTTGTGTTTAAGTATTATTTTAAGGCTTTAGACAGGTAAGCATTTTCTCCTGGGAAAGTTTATGGAGCCTTCCTTTAACATTTTCATTGGTTATGTTCCCATAGATAGCCTAAAGATTGTGACTTGTAAAATAATGACTTCCCATATGAAAATATGTAAACATAGTTATTGTATTATACTTCATTTAAATATTTTTGTTTGGTTCATAATAATTATATATATATTTATAATTATGTAAATTGTATCTCATAAACAGTTTATTATATAAATTGATTATATAAATTGTATCTTATAAACAATTTAATGTATATTTACATTGAAAAATAATTTGGATTTTAATACATATATTAAACTATTTGAAGATGAATTTTGTGTATTTATCTTAAAGATTAGAAGGGAAAAATCTATTTTGGAAGGATAAAATTCTGGAGGGGAGAAAAACAATATTTTACAGAAGGCTAGATTGATTTACATGCCAAAGTACTCAGAAAGAACAAGTTCAGTTGTTTCAAATGTAACAAATGTCATAAAGTAATTTTCAAATTTGAGTACTATTAAGATTAGCTTCTCAATTTTTATGTGGCTTGTTAATATTAGCGAGCAGTGCCAAATGGCTCCTAAAACCAACTTATTCTCTTCCACTTAAATGGTGCCTTCCAAAATCAGTAAGGTTCTTCCACTCCAATATTCTCAGATATATTTATATTTAAGTGTAAAAATGAACATCTTTAAATGTGATATGTAATATCAGATAAAGTGTGTTTTGTTGTGGAGGAAAATGCATAGGTATTTTACAGTATAAAATATTAAATTTATAAATGTTACTAGAGGCCTGCTGCATGAAATTCATGCACAGGTAGGTTCCTTAGGCCTGGCCAGTGATCAGGGATGATCAGGGCCTTCCATTTACCAGCGGGGCCTTCCTTCCCTGGCTGCCGGCTGGTGCCTTCCTTCATTCTGTGCTGCCCCCCCCCTGGTGGTCAGCACATGTCATAGCAAGAGATCAAACTCCTCCGGGGAACTCCATAGGGGACAATTTGCACATTAGGCTTTTATATGTATAGACTAGAGACCCGGTGCACAAAATTCGTGTACTCGGGAGGGGGGGGGGTGTCCCTCAGCCTGGCCTATGCCCTCTCGCAGTCTGTGAAACCTTGGGGATGTCTGACTGACATCCTTAACACTGCTGTGGAGGCAGGAGAGGCTCCTACCACCGCTGCTGCACTCACCAGCCATGAGCCTGGCTGAGGGCTTCTGGCTGATCGTCACTCCCCCTGTGGGAGCGCAGTGACCACCAGGGGGGCAGCTCCTGCATTGAGCGTCTGCCCCCTGGTGGTCAGTGTGCATCATAACAACAGGTCATTCCACCATTTGGTCGATTTGTATATTAGCCTTTTATTATAGAGGATTAGAAAAGACTTTAGATTTTTACTGTACAAAAATAATGAAAAATTTTCTTCTCAGATCAGACATTCTGACTGCCCACAGTAAGTGTGCTTCTAGTTAGCTGGCAATTTCCAAGATGATTCCTCATGCTATTCATGAAATCTAGTGTGGCCCATTAAAACTTTGGTACTGGGGCTGACAAGCAGCTTTTTCCTTCTTAAACTCTGCTATATCCAGTTTTGTACTACCTATCATTATTACTCTTTAGGAGCTTAACCTGATGTGTAATCCTTGAAATATCAAAATAGTTACCACATTACAAAATGATGTGCCATGGAGCTCTTTTTAAATAGAAAGTTTTCCACATGGCTCCACCCCAGCTGGGTCAGGGTCTGGTCTGCCTTTGAAGTGACCATATTTGTGATTGCTCCTTTGTTATTCATCTCTCAGGGGTTATTGCCACAAATCAGAATAGCAAAGCCTGAACTTCCTCTGAAGTTCCTTCCATACACAGCAACCTCATTCAAAGAGCCAGGAGTTCTCATAGACTGTTTTTACAAAGTAGGCTGACTGACAGGTCCCCAGAACATGGAGCTAAAATGCGTGTGTCCCTATTCACAGAAAAAGTGCTGGAACCTAAAATCCTAAGAGCTCCCAGGATCTTCCACCCAATCATTGAGTAAAAAGAATAGAATCCTCTCAATGATGCCTCTGTATCTCAGAATACATCCACCTGTCTCCATCCTCACACCACCATCCCAGTTCGGGTCACTAACATCTCTTGCCTTATGTCGCTGCCAGAGTTTCCTATTGATACCTTGGCCATCAGTCTCGCCTCCCAGAAGTCTACTGTTTATACATCAGTGTTGCTAAAAAGCAAATACTTTCCATGTTTCCTTTTGCCACCAGGATAAAGTCCAAACTCTTGAATGTGGCATAAATTTTACCCCTCTCTACCTTCCGCTCTCACTCCCATGTGTTCAGCTTTTTTGTGGTTCCTTGTATTGTTGCTTGAGCCCAATTCTTTGCATGTGCCTGCCTTGGCCTGGAACCTGGAACGCTACACCCCTCTCCTCTCCCTCTGCCTCTTCCATTGCTTCCCCTCCCGTCTCCCTGACAAACCATCTTGCCTGCTTAATTGAATGGTGGTGCAATCACCACCACTGAATCTGACATCCAGTTTGGCTTTTCTTATTTTGATCTTGGATGTATTTCATACCAACCCTCTGGCCCTCAGTGTTTTTGTTGCTTTGGAAAACTACCCTCACTCTGACACTGTCTGGCTGGCTGATGTCCCTTCTGAGCCTGCATCTGTAAGACGGTGGAAGGAAGGGTATTACATATTTTATTCCCCATTACCTGTCACTACAGTAGCACTGTGCAAAAATAAAAAGCCTTGGCTTTCTTTTTTGACAGCTGGAGAACTACTCCAGAGCCTGTAATGCTCATCTGAATTCATCACAGTGTAGTCACGTTTTCCTTACCGGGTGACTAAGAGAGATGCCTCTGCTAAAGTAGTTTTGCCTCTGCTCCTATTTGCCATGAGCATCAGGTCTCTAATTAGCTGTTTCCTGTAAAACCTTAGCTATCCCTTTTCTTTATGCGAGTCTACTTTTTTGCAAGTCTTAGCAAGATTCAGAAAGAAACACCTTAATTATTGCCTCCTCAGCAGCCTCTATCGTCTTTTTTCTTCTTTCCAAGTTTTAACACAAAAAATAGAGACAAAACGTTCCCCCAATCCTTTTCAAACCTTCCAAATTTTCCTCCAAAGAAAAGAGAGCGACTAAATTACTCTCTCGGTTTTATTTTCTCCTCTTCTCTGCCTCTTGTTTTGATGGGGTGTTTTGCCCCCCTCACGAGTGACTTTATCTTTTGTATGCCTATCGGCCATGTATATGTCTTCTTATGAGAACTATATTCAAGTCCTTTACCCATTTTAAATCAGATTGTGTTTGTTTTGCTTGTTTTTGCTATTTAGTTGAAGGAGTTCCTTATGTATTTTGATTATTAACCCCTTATCAGATATATAGTTGCAATTATTTTCTCCCGTTCTGTGGGCTGCCTTTTCATTCTGCTGTTGCCCTCGCTGTGCAGACATGTTTTAGCTTGATGAGGTCTCACTTGCCTATTTTGGCTTTTGTTATCTGTGCTTTTGGTGTCATATCCTGGAAATCATTGCCAAGACCTTTGTTACTTTTCTCATTTCCTTCCAGGAGTTTTCAGTTTCAGGTCTTACATTTACGTCTTCAATCCATTTTGGTGTTTGTGAGTCCTCAAAAAATAGGAACTAGGAATGCCATGTGATCCAACAATCCCACTTCTGGGTATTTATCCAAAATAACTTATATCGGGGTCTTAAAGAGATCTTTTCACTCCCAGGTCCACTGCTGTGCTGGTCACAATAGCCAGGAGGTAGAAACAACCTAAAAGCTTATTAGTGGATGAGTGGATGAAGAATATGTGGCATTTACATGAGTGAAATGTTATTCAGCCTTAACAAAGGAAATGCTTCATAGGCAACAACACAGTTGAAACTTGAGGGCATTATGGGAAGTGAAATGAGCCAGTCACAGAACGACAGATACTGCATGATTCCACTTATATGGAGTACCTAAACTGTCAGACTGACAGGAACAGAGAGTGGAATGGTGGTTGCCAGGAGCTGGGAGGGAGGGAAACAGGGAGTTGCTATTGAAAGGGTATGGCATTTCAGTGGTGCAGGATGAATAAGCTCTGGAGATCAGCTGTGTGGCATTGGGCTTGTAGCTAACATTTCTGTATTGTACACATCAAAATTGGTTAAGAGGGTAGATCTCACATTAACTGTTCTTGCCACAATAAAAAAAAAGTGACTTTGTTTGTTGTCATGTTGGCTTCTTGTTTGAGACAGGTACTCCTAGCAATTTAAAGCAATTTATAATCTGCTACACAGCCCTGCTTAAGAGGCTTTGAATGATTTTTCCTTTTGAAAACGAACAGCTCAAATAGTGACTAGTCTTGAAATAGCATCACCTCTGTGCACCCCTCAGAGAGATCCCCAAATAAACATATTTTTAATTCATGGGAAGTCCTCATTCATTGGTGACACAAATTGATGTTTTCCGTGTGGTTAGGAGCAGAGAATTAATTTTTGGTTCTAAATATCTAAATAACGAGTCCACTCGTGTCTACAGAACCCTGTAGATGAGAACTTTCTAGGTGATTCTCAAATGAAAACTATGAGTTCAGTTTTTAGAGACAATGAAATAGGCCTATATATGGCTTTGAACCTGACAATATCTAGGCAACACTGTGTGAACTGTTCCAGAGTAAATTCAATTAACTTTTTCATAATAGTCATTCCATTGGTCTGCAAAGTAATGGGTGTAACACTAACGGAAATAACTTTGCTTGACCAAAGCAGCCTTGCGGTTAGGAGGAAGAAAATGACCAAAGAGAAGTAGATTTTTATACTGTTTATACCACTGCATTCTTCCATCCAGCTTCTTACATGCTTCAGTTTTAAATACAGAAGTAATTCACTTTTTCAGTGATGCACAATTCTCAATGATTGGGCACTTTTCCATTTAGGAGGAAAGATACATGCAGAGAAAAACTTCCCTAAATTTATGTGAGCACTTCAATCTATGATCACAAGTGTTCTAGTTCTAGCATGAGTTCCTCTTTTCTCTAGGTCTTTGATAAAAGCCTCAAAGGACAGCCAATATACACCAGCATTCTGAGTTTGGTTTTTTTACAACTTCCTAGATTCACATGCCACATTAATGTGTTTTGCCTAAGGCATCAGAGGTATCAGTTTTCATTAATGTGCTTCCAAGCAATAACAAGTCACTAACTTTCCAGCTTCATAATATATTCCTTCCTTCCACCTATTGCTCAATGCCTAAGCCAGTGACACATATATTGGATTCTATTATGGCAACCCCAATTCTAGTATCAAATTCTAAGCTAATTAGGGTCTATATACAGTTGAGGTAGAATTCCTAAAAAACAATAGTTTAAACAAGAGAATTTATTTTTATTCCCCATAGTCACTCAGGTAAAAGCAGTCCAGAGCAGGTCAGGTGGCTCTGACAATTCCACTTTGTGGTTCAAGATGCCCTTTTCAGCTCTAGTCATCAGAAGCATATTCTAGCCACTGGGAAGGGGGAACTACAAAGAAGGAAGGTACATTCTTTTTCTCTTAGAAGTAGGACTTGGGAGGTTTTCCTCCCTTTTGTGCTCACATCACCTTAGCCAGAACATATTCATATGACCATCCCCCACTGAGGTCTTTTTCTGGGCAGCCATAATTCCAGCTAAAAATGTTGGTGCCATGAGAAAAAGAGTGAATAAATATCAAGAGAACACTAGCAGTATCTGCCAGAGTGAGCAGTTGTAGGTATAGCTGGGAGCAGTAAGAAAGAGAGTATTGCCATCCATCTGCTTTACAGACATTGAGGACTTTCATATTCACTGAAAAGCTAGCTTTCCCTCCTTCGCAGCTGAATAGCCAGCCTGAACTTAAATGATGCTTATAGACTCCAAAGTGGCAAGGAATTTTTGAAGAACTTCTATTTTGCTTGGCAGAGATAATTGGCCTACAGGAAAGATCAGCATGTATTTCTTAGTCTTGAAGATTTTATAACATTTCCCTAAACCACAAAATGAAGAGGACAATTATAAAAAGAATATTGGAAATTATAGAAGCCAAAAGAGTGTCTCCAAAATAAGCATTTATTCATTAATCTTCTTTTTAGACATTCTTTCTAGAAAAGCTCTCTTCTCGTCTTTCCTTTCCACAATGGCCTTTCACTGAATCCACACAGAAAGCACAGAGCCTCTAAATCTAGATTGAAATCTCTTTGACTGCAGTCAGTCAAGACTACAGTGGAAATTTTCCTCTAGGCATGTATTACTAGACCTAAAAAGGGCATGCATCAGAGTCCCAGCTATTCTTCAGACCATATCAGATTTTTCACATGGCAGGTTAAATGGAAGTGTTCAAACTCTGGAGCTTATTAATTTCACTATGAATAAAACCAGACCTGACTACTGACTCAATTTCAATACAAAGTAGTGGTAAGTACACAATTCTTGGGTGAGACAGGCTGTGTTTCAAGCAAGGCTCTGAGATATATGTCTTAGACATTTGCTTATATGTGAGAGGAGAGATCTGTTTTCTTCTCCCTTAAAGTTTCGTATTTATGATCTTGTCTTCAATTATCAGTTTTTTGTATATATTACTAGAGGCCTGGTGCACGACAATTCCTGCACTTGGGGGTGGGGTGGTTCCTCAGACTGCTCTGCACCCTCTCACAGTCTGAGAGCCTTTGGGGCATGTCCAACTGATGATGGCTTAGCCACAGTCGGACATCCTTAGTGCTGTCACAGAGATGGGAGAGGCTCCCACCACTGTTGCTGTGCTCGCCAGCCTTCAGCCTGGCTTGTGGCTGAGTGGCACTTCCCCTGTGGGAGTGCACTGACCACCAGGGTGCAGCTCCGACCCCACCCCCTATCGCCCCTCCACCACCACCGGTCACCACCATCCCCCAATATCACTGTCCCCTCCCTCTGCCCGCTGGCACCTGCCTTGGCTGGCCTGGCACCACCTGCTTGCCAGCCCTGCCCCTACTGACTGTTCGTTCCACCATTCAGTTGATTTGCATATTAGTTGGCTTTTATTATAGGATAATGTATAATATATCTAGTTCTGTTCCCTTTCCAAAGCCTATTTTGCTGTATTTCTAATCACATGGACAGTTAGGGATAATAACTGAACTTTGTAGGCCTGTAGGTGGCATGGCATGTAAAATTGCATAAGATGATGCCTAAGAGTCACATGATAACTATTGCTATTGGGCTCATGAGGAATAAACAAATCAATAAATATGACTTTCATAAGAATGGTTAACAGATGTGTGAGTGTGTGTGTGTGTGTGTGTGGTGTTATAATAGAAATTGTTCAAATTAACACAGAGGTACACCAAATGTTTCTATTTAAAAAGCACCTCTGATTTTTGAAAAATCAGCTGACAGTATAATGGGAGCTCCCTTGAAGGTAATTTTCTGTCTCTTGCAGCCTCTAAGATTCTTTCTTTATCTTCAATGTTTGCCATTTTAATTATAATGTATCTAGGTTTGGGTCCTTTGTGGTTCATCTTGATTGAGACTCTCTGTGTTTCCTGAATTTGAGTGACTTTTTTCTTTACCAGGTTAGGGAAATTTTCTGCCATTATTTCTTCAAATAGATTTTCTATTCCTTGCTTAGATTCTTCTCTTCCTGGTATTCCTATAATGAGAATGTTGTTACATTTCATATTGTCCCAAAGTTCCCTTAGACTCTCCTTCTGCTTTTTAATTTTTTTTTCCAATTGCTGCTCTGAATGGGTGTCTTGTCTTCTAATCCACTGATTCAGTCCTCAGCTTCTTCTAGCCTACTGTCGAATCCTTCTAGGTTTTTTGTGTTGTTTTTTTTTTTCAGTAATGTCATTCTCCATTTCCACTTGATTCTTATTCATTGTTTCATGTCGGTGCAGTTCTCATTCAGCTCCTTATAATTCTCATTAAGTTGCTTGTAGTTCTCACTAAGATGTTTGAACACCCTTATAACCATTATTTTAAATTCATTATCTGACACATTGCTAGGCTCCATTTCATTTAGTTCCTTTTCTAACAATTTCTTTTCTTTAATTTGGGGGTCGTTTATTTGTCTCCCCATTTTTGCTGACTGGTATTGGCACAAGAGCAGTCATATAGATCAATGGAACAGGACAGAGAACCCAGAAATCAACCCAAGCAATTACACTGAGTGGCCAGATTATTATGACCTCTGAACGCATAATAATCTGGCCTGGTGCATGAATTCATGCATTGGTGGGGTCTGGCCAGCCTGGCTAGGGGGAGGGGACATGGGCCAGCCTGCCTGCTGGTCAAACTCCTGGTCAAGGGGACAATTTGCATATTAGCCTTTTATTATATAGGATATATACTGAGTGGCCAGATTATTATGCATTCAGAGATCATAATAATCTGGCCACTCAGTGTATGTTCAATTAATATTTGACAAAGGAGGCAAGAGAATACAATGGAGTACAAATAGTCTCTTCAATAAATGGTGCTGGGAAAATTGGACAAGTACATGCAAAAACAAATGAATCTAGACCACCAAATTATACTGTACACAAAAAGTGAATGTAAGTTGTAAAACCAAAAAATCTTGGGAGGAACCATAGATAGCAAAATCTCAAACATCTCTCGTAGCAATATGTTTGCCAATAAATCTCCTAGGGCAAGGGAAACTTGGGAGAAAATACACAAATGGGACTTCATCAAAATAAAAATCTTCTGAACAGCAAAAGTAATAACAAAATAAAAAGGGAGCCCACTGTGTAGGAGAATATATTTGCCAATGATACATCTTATAAGGGGTTAATTTCCAAAATATATGAGGAACTCATATAACTTAACAAAAGGAAGATAAACAATTCAATTAAGAAATGGGCAAAGGCCCTAAATAGATATTTCTGCAAAAAGGACATACAGATGGCCAAGAGACATGTGAAAACATGCTCAAAGTCACTAATAATCAGAGAGATACAAATTAAAATGACAATGAGGTATCACCTCAGACCTGTCAGAATGTGGCTATCATCAACAAATCAACAAACAACAAATGCTGAAGAGAATATGGAGAAAAGGGAAACCTAGTACATTGAATGTAGGGATGCAGACTGGTGCAGCCACTATGGAAAACAGTATGGAATTTCCTCAAAAAATTAAAAATAGACTGCCATTTGACTCAGTTGTTTACTTCAAGGAATATATCCTAAGAAACCCAAAACACCAATCAGAAAGAATATATGAAGCCCCATGTTCATAGCAGCACAATTTACAATAGCTAAGATCTGGAAACAGCCCAAGTGCTCATCAGCAGATGAGTAGATAAAAAAAAGCTATGGTACATTTACACCACGGAATACTTGCAGCTGTGAAAAAGAAGGATCTCTTACCCTTTGAGACAGCATGGAGGGACCTGGAGAGTATTATGTTAAACAAAATAAGCCAGTCAGAGAAAGAGAAGTATCACATGATCTCACTCATATGTGGAATCTTTTGAACAAAATAAATTGATGAACAAAAATAGATCCAGACACATAGAAGCATAGAACAGATTGATGAATCTCTAAGGAAAAGTAGGGTTTAGAGGGTGAGAGACTAACCATTTATGCATTTATTCATAACCCATGGACACAGACAATAGTGTGGTGAAGGCCTGGGGAGGGGAGTGAGAGTGAGGTGGAGGGGTCAATGGGGAAAAAGGGGGGGACATCTCTAATACTTTCAACAACAAAGATAAGTTTAAAATAAATAAAAAAGACCTCTAATTAAGAAATACTACTCTGTCTGGCCTAGAATTTCATCCCTTTCTTGCACTGTACTTTGCATATAATAGGTAAGTAGTTCATAAATATTTGGTATTTGTTAAAATGAATTTAATAATGTGCAGATTTTTAATAAGTCAATCTTAAAACTTCCTACTATTAATACAGTAACATACTAATATATAATATTAATAACATTAATAACCATATTCCAGACATCATTACAAGCATGTCATACATTATCTCATTTATTCTTCAAAGTTACATGTGTTGGTAGGTCTTATCTCTATTTTAAAGATAAATACACTGGTGCTCAGAAAAGTTAGATGACTTACACAGAAGCATATGGAGAGTGTCTGGAAGATGCAGTAATAGAACTCAGGTCAGTTGGCTCTTTTTCTTAAAGATTTTTAATTTGGGCCCAAACCGGTTTGGCTCAGTGGATGGAGCATCAGCCTGCGGACTGAGGGGTCCCAGGTTTGATTCCAGTCAAGGGCATGTACCTTGGTTGCGGGCACATCCCCGGAGGGGGGTGTGCAGGAGGCATCTGATTGATGTTTCTCTTTCATTGATGTTTCTAACTCTCTATCTCTCTCCCTTCCTCTCTGTAAAAAAATCAATAAAATACATTTTTTTAAAAAAAGATTTTTAATTTGGATTTTAGAGAGTGAGGGAACGAGAGAAGCTTCAATGTGAGAGCAAAACATTGATTAGCCTCTTCCTGCACACCAACCAGGAATTGAGCCCACAATCCAGGCCTGAGCCCACAATCCAGGCCTGTGCCCTAATGGGGAATCAAATCAGCCACCCCTCGTTGCACAGGACAATGCCCAAGCAACTGAGCCATATGCAGCAGGGCTAAAATCTATTCTTTTAACCAAGATAGTGTACCAAGAAAATTAAAAGGCGTGTGTGGCAATAACAGCAGTATTTACACCAATAACACTATCTTAGAACTTTACCCTGCAGGCCAGCTTGAGAGCAGATATGTGTGGTCTCTCTCTCTCAGACAAAGCAGGCATGTAGTATAGAATTCACCTGAAGTGAGAAATGATACAACCTGACATCTTTTATCCTTTCATCCCTACATCCCACAACTAATTGGCATTCTTTTGTTTTTTTCTGTTTTTGGAATTAAGAAACATTTCCAATTTTAATCATAAAATTAGTCAAAATAGCAACAGTAGTTTTACAGAGCCACATATCATTAACAAAATAGGAAGGAAACAAAATATTCCAAAGACATCTTGAAAAGTTTCAAAGGAATACACACCAGACTGAAAACCTACAGCTAAGCTGTGGTTGCACCAAGGTTATATTTATTCCTTCATTTTCTCATTTGCCTTTCTCTTTTCCAACTTGTTGAGATTAGGCTTTACATTTAAGAATTTTAATCAAAACTGTCAAATATAACTTACTTATTTTTTTGGCTTTGCGTTCTATTTTCAATTTTGTTCTCATCTAAAGTGAGGGAACAAAAGAGTGGGAGGGGGATTCAAAGACAGAGAAAGCTCTAATAGTCGTCATCCTTTTACTCCCAGTGCCAGTCTTCAAAAGAAACCGCCTTCCAGTTCATCTTTCTTTGACTAACATGCAGAGATGCGGTCAGGCATCAGAATGATCAGATGTACAGGAGAGATCCTGTGAGCAATAAGAAGGCAGTTACAGCATCTCGCTAGACCAAAGGAAATGTGCAGTTAACATTTTTAGCTGCAATTTAGAAAGGCTATCATGAAATGGTATTAGACCCTGTGGAGGAAATTTTCTTATTAGTTTAAAATATGCAGAAGTGGTAGCCTGGATAGAGTCCCTGTTTGTGGCAGTGTTTTAGACTTCTGTTGCTGCATAACAAATTACCAGGAAGTTAGCAGCCTAAAGCAACACACATTTATTATTTCACAGCTTCTATAGACCAGACATCTGGGTTCTCTTTTCAGTGTCTCACAGACTGAAATCAAGGTGTTGCCTGAAGTTGCCATCTCATTTGAGGCTCAGGCTCCTGTAATTTTTGGTGGAATTCAATTATTTGCAGTTGTAGCACCAAGGTCCTCTGTTTCCAGAGGTCATTCACATAAAAGTCTAAAAAAAAAATGTGAACTACCTTACAAGGGCAAAAAGAAAACCAGTGATTCCCCAGGAAAGGACACAGGGTAGGAAAGGTTGGATTACAAAAGGGCAAGAACACATTTTGGGGATCATGGATTTGTTTCCTTTTAATTACGTCCATGAACTACAAAATCTCTAGCCAACAGAAGGCACTTTACAAAATGTATGAATTAGCTTAACTTTGTAGGGTAGCGAGGTCAGTGCCTTCCACTAGAAAGGGAAACGGTCCCGAATTAGAGATACGGAAAGATGTCAAGATAGGAGGTAATATTGACCCAGATAAGTGAATTCCCGCATGAGTAAATGCGATCCTTGAGCCGGGAACAACATCAGAATCGGAGCAACACTTGGAAAGCCCTGCTGCTATGTGAGAATGGAATGGTTGGGAAGGCAGGAGACGGGGGCGTCATCATTATGTCTTAATCAGGCCTGGAAACTTGATGGAATAAGATCAAGCTATAAGATGAGCCTTGACTTAAAATCTTGGTTGTGCAGCTATTGGGCATCTCTGAGCCCTAAACTAGTATAGCTGATTTGCGATCCAAGCAAATGTGTCATGCTTTTCTCCATGAGTGGATTAGACTGGTATGTATGAACATCAAGACAGGTTCCCCCAATCTTCCCATTGTGTCTGCTGCTTCTCTGCATAATCTATCAGAGAAATTCCATAGGCCACACTGCTTTATATATATACTAGAGGCCCGATGCATGAAATTCATGCAAAAGTAGGCCTTTACCTGGCTGCCGGCACTGGCTTCCCTCTAGCACCCGGGACCCAGGTTTCCTTAACAGCCCTGGCTCATCTTGAAGGATGTCTGGTCTAATTAGTATATTATGCATTTATTATTATAGATATTTGCTTGGGTCTCATCTCAGGGTTTTATTAACTTTACATATTTACAATTTTCTCCCAAAGCAGTAATAGTAAAGGGATGACAGAATATCCTTACACATAGCCAATGAAGTAACCATGCCAATCTATTTACTGGACCAGGCTATATTATGTCACATTTTTATCTTGGCATATCTTTCTCTGTTTAGGAAACTCTTCCCTTGTGAACCTGGGCATGGATTTGTTAGAAAAAATGATACAGTAACGAACTCTTTTCTCACAAACACTTGTAGATACACAGTATTTTGCATACACCTTCTGGTTTAGACATAGTCCCCTACAAAGCAGTTCTTCACTGCCAGACATTGATAGTGTGCCTGCTTTTGTCATTGCATTTTGAATATTTGTTTATATACTTGCCCATTTTTAGTATGCTGAACTCTTAGAAGATGGGGGCTAGTTCTTATTTAGATTTCATCTTCAGAATGCTCAATAAACATTTGTTGAATGCATTGATTCCTTGGGGTTCAGCTATTTGAGGCTCAATTTATTACCAGTTATAAATATTTAAAAGCAAATTCAAAGACTTGGAGGTGTGTTGAGAGAGTCTTCTCAACAAATGTTGAATGAATGCTGCAGCATTTTAGTTGCCTGAATGCATGGTACTTATTTTGTAGTATAAAATATATTCTTCATGTATTAATTTTATGAATAAGCCAAGCTTCTTTCTCCCTCTTCATTTACACACGTAAACACACACATAATCTAACTAGAACTGAACAGTATAATAAAGCCACTAAAATATCTATAGTGCATATCAGTGTGGGCAAAAGTAGATTTATAGTTGTGAATATGCAAAACACAGTTTATCAATGTATTATTATTTACTAGGGGCCCAGTACATGAATTCATGCACCTTGAAAGAAACTGTGGGCCTTGAGGCTGCAGTGGATGCAGGGGTGGGTCTTGGCCCATCCTTACCCCCCCACCCAGCTCCTCCCACCACAGACCCCTGTCCCCTGTCTGCTGGCAGCCCCACTCCTGCCACCGCTCCCATGCACTGACAGTGCCAGCCATGCTTGCACCTGCTGATGGCACAGAGTGATTGGGGCTGGCACCAGCAGTGGGTACGAGTGCCAGGTGGGACCACGGCGTGCAGGAGCAAAGAATTTTCAGTAACCACCAGAGGCTCACCCCAATGACAGCGACCATCACCCCACCTTGGTCTGGCACCCCTGCTCACCTGCTCCACCATCTTGCTGCAGCCAATGCCTGCCATGTTCCATGCATGCCCTCTGGTGGTCAGCACACGTGATAGTGACTGATTGTTCAGTTGTTCTGCTGTTCAGTCCATTTGAGTATTAGCCTTTTATTATATAGGATTATTGTATGATTTTCCATATGAATAACTGTAAACCTACTTTTGCCCCACCTTATATATAATAAGGCACTAATATATATTTAATATGTTGATGCTCTGGAATTGTGATTAAGGCTCTTATATGAAGATAAAGAACTATTAACCATCCTGCATCTCTGCCATTGTGAAGAGTCAGCAAGAAAGTAAGCCAGCTATTTCTAGGCTTGCTAAAAGATTGTTTGAACTGGTCCTTCTACCTGCCAGATATCATGACAGCATGGATCCCACTTCAAGAAGATATAAGGCTAGTGAGGATGTGGAGAAAAGAGAATCCTAGTACATGGTTGGTGGGAATGCAGACTGGTGCAGCCACTGTCAAAACAGTGTGAAATTTCCTCAAAAAATTAAAAATAAAACTGCTATTTGACCCAGTGATCCCACTTCTAGGAATATATCTGAAGAATCCTGAAACACCAATAAGAAAGAATATATGCACCCCTATGTTCATAGCAGTGTTATTTACAATAGCTAAGATCTGGCACAAGCCGAAATGCCCATCAGTAAGTATGTGGATAAAAAAGCTGTGGTACGTTTACACAATGGAATACTACATAGCTGTAAAAAAGAAGGATCTATTACCCTCTGAGACAACATGGATGGACATGGAGATTATTATGCTAAACAAAATAAGCTAGTCAGAGAAAGGAAAATATCGCATGATTCCCTTTTATGTGGAATCTAATGAACAAAATAAACTGACAAACAAAATAAATCTAGAGACACAGAGGTATGCAACAGAGTAATGAATCTCAGAGGGAAAGCAGGGGAATGGGGGGCGTGAAGAGATTAACCAAAGAACTTATATGCATACTAGAGACCCAGTGCATGAATTCGTGCACGGGTGGGGTCCCTTGGCCTGGCCAGTGATCGGGCTGATCAGGCCTGATCATGGCCAAGGGGAGGGACCATGGGAGGCTGGCCGGCCACAGGAAATTGGCTGTGAGAGTGCACTGACCACCAGGGGGCAGCTCCTGCATTAAGCAGCTGCCTGCTAGTGGTCAGTGTGCATCATAGCGACTGGTCGACCAGTCATTCGGTTGACCAGTCGTAATGGTCGCTTAGGCTTTTATATATATATAGATATGCATAGTTTATGGACACAGACAATAGTACGGTGTGCAGTGAAGACCAGAGGAGGGGGTGGGAGTGCGGAGGAGGGGATCAATGGGTGGGGGGAAGGGGGACATCTGTAATACTTTCAACAATAAAGATAAATTTTTTAAAGATGTTATAAGAAGAACAGAAAGAAAAGAGAGAGGATCCACTAATTTCCTATTTCTGCTTAATGGCAACAAACTTAATGGCTTAAAACAACTTAAACTTATTATCTCACAGTTACCTGCGTCCAGGGTAGCTGAGTCTCACCAGACTGAAATCAAGGTGTAATCTAGACTGTGTCCTCATCTGAGGCTCAACTAGGAAGATACTTACTTTCAAGTTTCCTCAGAAAGTTTGCAAAATTTGTTTCTAAATGCTTATAGTATTAGGGTCCACATTGAACTTCTAGAACTGCTTTTGGCTGCCAGAGGCCATTTTCAGAGGCTTAGCACATGGCCCCTGCCATTGGTCCTCTCACACTTCCAACCTCTCTGCCTCCCAGAAGGGGGGGAGGGGGCAGTTCCTTTTAAGTGCTAACCTGATTAGGTCAGGCCCATCTAGATGGCTCCCTTTTGTATAACTTGAAGTGAACTAATTAACAACCTACTCAACTCCATCACAGTCACAAAATCTGCCCATTTAAGGGGTGGGCATTACAAAAGGGTCAGGAATCTTGGGGTCACCAGAGAATTTTGTCTACTCTAAAGGATATTACAGGATGTGTCTTTGAAGCTCTGTAAGTGCAGTGAGAGGTGGTCTGAGATGAGAAGACAAGGAACTCATTTCTCAATGTAGTCCTACCCTGGTGGTATCATTGGATAAGAGCAGAGAATGGTAGGGGTTTCATGTGAAGGTTTGATACAAGCTCCTTGAAGTTTGTGGGTAGATATAAAAATAATCCTTGGTGCCAGCACATTTTTTGCAAAGAGAAGATTTGAGGGAGCATCTCACAGCAGAGATGCAATAACAGATGGTGGTGTGGTTTGTGTTAGAAGAGGATAGAGTCATCCCATTTCAGTTCTCCAAGACTCTCAGGAGGGGTAGGGAGATGCCTCACTCTGAGAGTCACTGGAACATGGGCTACTTGAGAGAGACTAAAGGGAGACTTGAGGGGCCTCAGGAGCTGAGGAGTCAGAGAGCTGAGATCCTTCCCAAGAAAGCCAGGCAGGAATCTCCATGGAGACAGTTATATGAGAAGAGCCATAGACTGGACCTGAGCCTGACAGAGATCTTGGTTCCCTCCCCACCACAAGCAGGGAACCAATTACCTGAAATATCTCTGCCTCCAAATTGGGGGGAACTGAGCTTTGAAATGGAAAAGGGGAAGAAGTAACCAGAATCAGACCATTTCTTCTCCCCATTCCACAAATCTGGCCCACTGGAGAGAGGGAGGATGTGTGGGTAGGAAGAGGAGCAAATGAGATTTAAGCCAATGTGAGAGGAGAGACTTAAACAGACCTAGATGTCAGTGAAAGGTATGGCATTTTTCCAAGATATCCTGAAAAGACAGGGAAGTGACATTTAACAGAGCATGATTGAAAACAGTGACTGAAGAAAAAGAAAAATATTTCATGCTTGTAGCCCATATTAAGGATGCTTGATAAAACAATTATACATATGTTTCAAATTTCCCCCCTAGCTTCTAATTTTTTAAGGTTTAAAACAGAATCTCCCTCTTCCCATGGCTCCCAATGTTCCAGAAAACAAATGATCCCATCAAGTTACATAGTGGAGTGAGTTCCATCCAGATACATTTCCCAAAAGCAGGTTTTGATAAGGAAGGCTAGCATGAAATCAGTGCACGGGCTATGCTAGTGCCTTGGCAAAGAAAAGATGCCACTAAAATTGCTAATTAGAGAAACACTGTCACAATGAATTTCTGAATGAATAATACAATTTGAAATATTTGCCTGTGATAAACAGGGCATTAAAATGCGTCCCTAATATTTGTTTCTGAGTACAGCTATTTTCTCATGTGATGCTCGGCATTTAAAAATAATGAGAAGATACATCTGAAAATGCAAAAGTATTTCACAAGAACTCAAAGAAGCCAAGAAACCATGGCAACATAGCAGAGTTTGTACATCTCCCTCTAAACTAAGTTGACTCATTATGAGGTGAAAGAAATCCCCATGATACTCAATCATCCTATATCTATAATAATAAAATGCTAATATGCAAATGGTCATGACACCGTAATGACCAATAAGCAGGAGGCTGTGTGCGAAGCATGTGCAGGTGGGAAGGGCTGCATGCAAAGCGAGGCAGGGGGACATGAGGCTGCATCCCCCACCAGCACAGCTTGACAGGGGACTTCTATTATAGGGAAAGGGCAAATAGCAATATTAAAATATTTTCTCTAATTAATTCTCTTTTAATGTGCACAAATTTTGTGCACCAGGCCACTAGTCCTATATAATAAAGAGCTAATATGAAAATAGTCATCACTCTGTCATGCCATAACAGCTCAGACACTCCACACTGGGGAGAAAGGAATGGGGACCAGCGAGGCTGCTGCTCAGGATAGGGACAAGCCGCCCGCCCCGTGGTCCTGGGCACAAGCAGCTGAGGCTGGGGCTGCGACCCAGGAGGGAGACAAGCCACTTGCCCCACTTTCCCAGGCTCCAATGGCTGCACCTGCACCTGTGGCCCAGGAGAGGGACAAGCCACCCACCCAGTGGTCCCGGGTGACAGCGCCTGCTGCTGCAGCCCAGGCGAAACTGCCTCCTCACAGTCCCCTGCAGTTGTGGCTGGCCTGGGTGAAGCTGGCCTGGGTCCTGGGTGCCTGCTGCCATCCACAGGGAGGGAAGTCCAGGTTCCAAGTGCCTGTGACCGACCACAGGTGGGAATCCTGGTTCCCGGGTGCAGGGCGAGGCAGAGGCAGTTAGGGGTGATCAGGCCCACAGGGGAGCAGTTAGGAGCAATCAGACAGGCAGGCAGAGGTGGTTAGGGACCATCAGGAAGGCAGAGGTGGTTAGTGGCGATCAGGCAGGCAGGCAGAGGGGTTAGGGGCGATCAGGCAGTCAGGCAAGTGGTTAAGAGCCAGTGGTCCTGGATTACAAGAGGCAGTCAGACATCCCCTGAGATGTCTTAGATTGGAGAGGGTGCAGGCCGGGCTGAGGGACTCCTCCCACTCACGTGCATGAATTTCGTGCACTGGGCCTCTAGTTGAAATATGATTATAATGAATGTAAACAGTGTCTATAAAACTTAATGATAAAAGGTAAATCCACTAGTTGTTATTCTTGCATTGCTGGTTCAACTGACACCCATTCCATTTTGAATTTTCATGGTAGATAGTAAACATAGTAGGTATGTTTGTGTGTATATGTGTGTGTGTATTTGTAAGTCTTCACAGCATATTAATCATAGTATAAACCTTTAGAAAGATTTATCTTAACTTTAGGCAAGCAATAATAAGGTCAATTACCATCAGAAGAAACCAGTCTCTTCCAATTTAACAACAAACCTATATACTAAAAGCCTAATATGCTAAATATCCAGTCATCTGGTCATCCGTTCAACCAATCAAAGCATAATATGCTAATGATATGCTAAGGACAATCAACTGCTCACTATGATGTGCACTGACTACCAGGGGGCAGATGCTCTGACTGCTAGGTTAGCTTGCTGCTGGGATCCAGCCAATCGGGACTGAGTGAGACGGGCCGGACATGCCCCGGAGCCTTCCTGTGATCTCTCCCCAGCTGGCCAACCTCCCACATCCCTCCCTGGCCCCGATCCTGCACTGATGGGGTCCCTTGGCCTGGCCTGCACCCTCTCGCAATCCTGTACCCCTTGGGGGATGTCAGAGAGCTGGTTTTGGCCCAATCCTGCAGGCCAGGCCAAGGGACCCCTCTGATGCATAAATTCATGCATGGGGCCTCTAGTAGTAACCATAATAGTAAATATCACATCCATCTGTTGGGGAAAACCACATGTCCCAACAGAAGGAATAGTAGGCTACAAAGAACTAACTTAATTTTGCTGGGTTGGCACATGGATAAGCAGAGCAACAAACAGAATATGTGAATGCTAAAATAACTTTTAAGTCAGAGCATCTTTGAAATCAAATTTTCTTACTCTTTGTTTTAAGATAATTTTGTGCAAAATTCCAGTCTTTTACAATAAATACTTTAACTATTTGAAATCATTACTTCAAATAAAAGAACTGTGTTGCTAGGAAGTCCTGTGTGCTACGTATTTCATGAACGTGCAACAAAATATGAAGGCCTATAAGCGGAGTATGGTGAAAGACAGCCACTAGTGAATGGTGGGCCCTTGAGGACTCCTTGGCAACACAATTGAGACTAAATGGCATGTATTATACGTGACTTTTAAATGTGATTTCAGAATAATAAGATTTATTCTTTTTCAAGTGCAGCTGTACATTTTTTATGAGAGACTCAGCTGTCTTAGACTGTTTCCTACCTATGCATTTTCCCCTGTATTTTGGATACTTGAGAAATTGTAGAAAGCTTATGTTATCTTATATGCATATAAATACTTGCCTGTGCAAAAGATACTTTTTGAGGGTAAGAAGCTGGTAGAAGTGATTGCCTCTGGAGTTAGAGTGTGTGGCTTGGGACAAGGTGCGAGGGTGTCCTACTTTGGTTTTCCCCAAAGCTGCCTTGAGTGAAGAATGTGGCTACAGGTAATTCATGAGAGGTGATGGCAGGAAGCACAGGTATAGAAATGGGGAAAGTGAGACAGGACAGGGAGAGAGCTAAAAAGTCTGATAAGGAGCATATTTCTACTGTGTACAATAAGGCTCAGTCCCGCCAGGGACTCCTTCAGAAACCATGTGAAACACACTTCAGATGTTTCTCTCTGGAGGAAAGAAAAGGGAGGTTGGGGTGTTTGTTCATCCACCTCCACCCTTCACCTCCCTTGCGTGAGATTTGCCCCAGAAGCATGAGCTTCTCCATACTTGCTGCTCAGGAAAGAAGAGAGACTCGGATGCTTGTGGTGGAAGCTGTCGTCATCACCCCAGTGGTGTGCTGCAGGCTGGGGGACCCCTGGCTCGGAGTTCCTGCTCCCAGGTCCTCAGTCTTGTGTCCCCCTCCCCATCCTCACCACACACACACACACACACACACACACACACTCACTCACACACACACACACTCACACACTCACACACACACTCACACTCACACACACACACACTCACACTCACACACACACACACACTCTCACACACTCACACACACACACACTCACACACTCACACTCACACACACTCACACACACACACACACTCACACACTCACACACACACTCACACACACTCACACACACACACACACTCACACACTCACACACACACTCACACACACTCACACACACACACACACTCACACTCACACACACACTCACTCACACACACACACACTCACACACTCACACACACACTCACACACACTCACACTCACACACTTGCTGCACCAGGAAACGGATTCAGCAGACTTTATTAAAGGCCAGGATAACCTTTAATTTCCTGGTTAACCTGGAAAGCCTTAAACTTAATGATTAGCATCTCTGTTCTTAAGACAGCCCTGGTACTCTCCCCGACTCCCTGCAGGGACTTGCACCAGATCCTTTCCACCAGTTTCCCACCATGTAGGTAATGGTCTTCTCAGCTCTTCTCAAAAATCCCTTTCTTTATCCACTCACTATTCCCAGGATCACAAGTCCCTAAACCTTCTGTGCAGAGGAGTTTGACTCTATGCTTTGTTTCCTGCTGTTCCCAAAGACACATTCTGTATTCAATGTGAGTACAATGTTATTTTCTTAACAAGGCCGTTCTCTCCTAAGAGGAACTTTAGTTTTTCAACAATTAAAATTTTTACCTTGCTTGATATAGGGTGTCCCCAAAACTGTACATACACACTTCGAATCATTACAAAGGCAGTGTTTATTAAAATACATTTCATTTTTAAAATGGATCTATCAGTTGTTAAGTGTGTGTTCATATTTTTGGGACACCCTGTGTGGAAGGCTGGTGCACAGCAAACCATCTTAAGAACACAGTGGAATCAGATAGTATCATTTTATTAAGGATAATGACTCAGTCTGGGTCCACTTCTTAGGTCCCGCGTTCCTTGGTTTTCCATACACTGTCTGTGTGGGAAGGTCTACCTCTTGCTCCAAAGCCCTGTCACTGATATTTCTTCAACTTTTCTTGTTCTCCCAGGAATCACGGTGGAATGCTCCATGCTACCATGTAACTGGTTGTTAACGCTTCTGCTCCTCTCTCCCTTTGCGAGGGATTGACTTGCTTACAGCAGAGAGAGATTTTTCGGGTTTGCATTTCAAACGGAAAAGCCCCACCCCCAGCAATGTCGCCTTCCTTCCTCCATTTGGGTTAGACTGTGGTACTTCCTACCGTGTCATGTCATTAAGACTTCTCCAGATGTGTAGTATTCCATTGTGTAAATGTACCACAGTTTTTTAATCCACTGTAAAAAAAGAAAGAACTCTTACCATTTGCAACAGCATGGATGGGCCTCAGAGTTTTATACTAAGTGAAATAAGCCAGTCAGAGGAAGATAAGTATCACATGATCTCACTCATATGTGGAATCTAATGGACAATATAAACTGATGGAAAAAATAGATCCAGACATAGAAGCATGGAACAGACTGTTGAACCTCAGAGGGAAGGTGGGGGAGGGTGGGTGGGAAGAGATCAACCAATGAACTTGTATGCATATATGCATAACCCGTGGACACAGACAACAGGGTGGTGAAGGGCAGGGGCAGGGGTGGGCTGGATGAGGTCAGTGGGGGTGGGCTTTTTAGAAGGCCAATGTCAGTCATATTCCAATTTCTAATGCTCAAATATGTAATACTTTCAGCAATAACAATTAAAAGTAATTTTTACAAAAGACCTCTCCAGGCCACAGAAGCTCTGCACATTACTGTTTAATCTGGTGTATTCAGGGGCACCGGCTGATTTCCTTTTATAATCTTCACAGGGTACATGAGAGATTCTTAAATTGAGTTGCAGAAATACTTGTATTTCAAGCTGCAAGTCTTCTATCCTGAGCTGAGCTGAGCTGAGAGGTTAATTTTAAGAAAACTTTAGGGAAATAAATATGTTATTTATTTGCTCTGGAGCTTTTAATGGTGGCATTATCCCTCTTTTACCACAAGGGAATTTGACTAATGGCTTCGTCAGGGCTATAATAGCTAGAAATTAAAGAGGGAAAAAAGGCAAGATTCTCTCCAGGTCTCACTCCTACCCCTCAATCCCCAGGCCAAGATGCACTATTTACCCAATTACCCTCTTAGGAGAGAGATGAGATCTGATGAAAATACAACTTCAAGCAAGGGCTAAGCCCAGTTTTTCTTAATGACCTAGTTTATAACACCACAGTACTTTTCCCAAAGGTTCTTGAAAATTAACGTTTAATTTAAACAAGCAACTTCCAATAAGCCATTGCGCCAGGTTATATGATTTTAAGACAGCACAAATTCATCTGCTGAGGACTTTTAGGTGCCTTTGCCGCTATCCTCGGGCACCTTCCAAATTATAATTCCATTACTCTCTCCAGGAGAGTGACATTCTGCAGGCAACCTGGGAGGTCTAGTTTGTACTCTGCATCCATCTCAACCTCAGTTTTTCTCAAGGTCAAATGTAGATAATACTGCCAGGCTGTTTAACATTACTGCCGTGACTCATAACTAGCAATTCTTATTTTAAAGCACTTTCCAATTATGCAAATGATAGCTTATGTTAGAGAAGAAAATAAGCTAGTATATGGCAAATATTGGATACAATGGTATAAATAGATATCATACCATCTGCTTCATTTAAAAATGTCTCAAATCAAGAAATGATAATTTAAAGTGCTATTTCCTTAACCTAATCCCACAATAAGACCTGTCTATTTGCCTATCTATCTAACAGAAAGCACTACCTCTTAATGCTTGAAAAACATTTGCTTGTATTATATCACAAACACACACTCAGGGAACGGGGGAAGCTAGAAAACAGAAAAAATAAATCTTTCTCCTTTCTCTTCCTCCCTTCCCCCCATGCCCACCCTGGGAGATTGATCACAACTAAAATGTACAAGCTACTTCTGCAAATTCAGTGGGCTCACGAAGGTAATGATGTTAGTGATACTTTATATTTGCATAGCATCTTATGCTTTCCAACATGCTTTCACATAGATTGTTTCATTTAGAGAGAAGCATTGCACAGATGTCTTGTGGATTTGCATGCATTAAAATTGCTAATTCTGGCCCTAACCGGTTTGGCTCAGTGGATAGAGGGTCGGCCTGCGGACTCAAGAGTTCCGGGTTCGATTCCGGTCAGGGACATGTACCTTGGTTGCAGGCACATCCCCAGTGGGGGGTGTGCAGGAGGCAGCTGATTGATGTTTCTCCTTCATCAATGTTTCTAGCTCTCTCTCCCTCTCTCTTCCTCTCTATAAAAAATCAATAAAATACATTTTTAAAAATTGCTAATTCTGATTAAACTCATCTAATATTTCAGGTTCAGTTTCAACTCACATATTTTATTCTGACTCCTGGTTCACAAATATATTTTATTATGCGGATGCAAGTGTCGGTCAAGTTCCAGTTTCTAAAGCTCTTCCTCAAGTGAAATCAGAGAAAGTTTGATTTGGAAAGAACTTTGAAGAAATTTTGTTCTAGACCTTTTATTTTGTAGATCAACACTGGTTCAGAGAGACATTGTGAGTTGCCCAGGGCTGGACTCGGTTTTCTGCTCTGAACTCTGGAAGATTTGCTGGAAGATGTAAAGTGTGGTTCACTTATTTTTGTGTCCTTTTTGTGTTTTAGAAAAAACTTTTCAGAAAGATACCTTTTCAATATTTCAAGTGAATGCCCCCCTGTTATCTCTTATCCAATATGACTAGATATCATTTTTTCTTTTAATTAAATTAAGGATCTTTAGATTCCTTATCAGGTGTTGTTTTTACTATTTTATCTTTAGAACCTTCTAAGAGTCTTGTAAAAGAGCAAAGCAGGTATTATCAGCCTCATTTTAGAGTTAAGAAATCTGATTCTTGGAGAAGACATATGAACTGCATACAAGGGCACATAGCTAGTTAGTGAAATTCATAAGATTAGAAACCACCTTGTCTGATTGTGAGTCGTCTTTTTAGAATAGAGTTGAGAATCATCAGATTTTCCACAAGATAGATTTCCTCCTTTTTCCTAAATAGCTTGAGGAAGGGGCATGGTAATCATTCAATATGCAATTGGATTGAAAACAAGTTGAAGTTTGTCATATCTGCACATATTTGTAAAAATACCTGATTATATTCCTTTATGAATTTCTTTTTAAAGTACAAGGTGTCTCCAAAAATGTATACACACTTTACCAGCTGATAACTCAATTGATGTTTCTTTCTTTTCAGATTTAATCCATTGGAATTAATAATTATTCAAAGTGTGTATACATTTTTAGGACACCCTGTATTATTTTCCATTTCTAGCATTTCCAAAATGAGGTTAGGTAAAAGACATTTACAAATATGAATTTGCTGAATTTTAAATAAAAGATTTTACATTTAAATTAGATACAGAGTCACAGGGCTTGAAACGATCCTAACTGGAAAGTGGGTAACTAACTTTTATTGGATGTCAACCACATGTCATCTATTGCTTTTTCAGTGGAAATACCAACAGCAAACCTGAAAGGTCCCTAACATTATCGCCCTTTTTTTACAGATAAGGAAATTGAGGCTCAGAAAGTTTAACTTGCCCAAAGTCACAGTTCTACATGATTCCAAAGTTCATGCTTTGCAAAGGCTGACTGGCAGACCCTGAACGATGGATGAATGATTACTCTGACACAGGATTGCTGTGAAAGAGAGGGCTAAGGGACTGCTTGGCTTGAGAAACCAAACAGCCCCATTTGCCTGCCTCTTTAGGCTTTTATTGTAGCAACAACTTGAACTAAAATTAACTCTTAGATACTATCAGTAGGGTAAGCATCCTTGAGAAGACACATGCGTCTGCAGTGTCCTTTAAGCAGGGACATCTAAAGACTAAACATAAAGATTCCAGTAAGACACCTGGGGGCTCAGACTTGTTTGGAAAAGTCAGGGCAGGGGCTGCCGCCTTTAAGCAAAGTCTCCCTAGAGGCCCCTGGCCTTCTGGAGATTCCTCCTTACAAACTGTCCAACCAAGTCCCCTGCTTCCCCACAATGCTTTTTCTACAATGTGTCTCATCTTTCCCAATTGAACATTAAAGAAACCATCTCAATGCACATAGATCAGTGATCATTTCAATAAATTCTGAGATTAAAAAAAATTGCTTTTGATTGAACAGACCTGTAAAGATTCTCTATTTATTTACATTCCTAACAAAACACAAAATATTCTAGAATATATAGCTAAAGTTACTAACTGGCCTCTCTCAGACTAATAAGATTAATCTGTCCTACCTTTTTTGGTTATAGAAAACATCCTTTTTCTAATGGTTTATTCTTATTAGCTTATACTTATGAAATAAAAACAAAGATATCACAAACTATTATTTTAATGAAACCAATATAGCCTAAACTTCAAAAAATTACAAGAAATAAAATTATGAACCAATCTTTCTCAAGAACATAAATACTCCAGTTAATGAGTATTTCTATTATGATAGATGAGCTAAATGAATTGTAATTGAGACTTGACAAAGATATCACAAACTATTATTCAAATGTCTGGAGTTTTACAAAGTCTTTTGGCTTTACCTTTTAAATGTCTTTTAAAGAAATCTATATCTTGTTTTGTTTTGCTTTAAGTTAACTGTCACAAATCATAGTAGCGTACTATTCAAAATAATCTTTTAAGATTATTACAAATAGCTGACGCCTTAGATTCTCAGACACAATATATTTGTTTTGAAACCCTGAAGTTTAATATTGTTATTTATCTTGAAGTTTGCTAATATTATTGTCAGTATGTGCTTTCATAAAGACATGTATGATATGAATCATTTCATTAAAAATATTTATAAATGAAACTCTATATACATAAAAGGCAAGTAACTGACCGTCCATCCATCCGACCATCCGACCGACCAACCGGCTGGTACATATGACACACACTGGCAATTTAAAAATAAACGTTGACTCCTGCATGTGCCATACAAAGCTCTCGCTGGCGCCAATCATATACATGTATTTCGATCTGTCATTATCGATTGTGAATTTGGTTCTTTTGTTGACATTCTGAAGCTAAAAGAAAGCAGCGTCGTTGACAGAATATCATGTCTTTGTTGTTGTCATATCATGTTGTTATTGTTTATTTATTAAGCAATTGATATATTATTTTCATATACACTTTACTAATTTTCTTGCATCTCTGACAGTTCTATTATAGAGAAATAGTGAATAGCAATATTAAAATATTTATTCTAATTAATTTCCTTTCAATGTGCACAAATCCGTGCACCAGGCCACTAGTGTAAAATATAACATATGTACAAAACACATTAAAATGTGCAGTATAATGACTAATTATTTAGTGGACATTCATAGAATGATCAAATGAGTTTGGAAATAAACATTAATAGCACTCTGAAGCCACATCCCCACATGTGCCTTTGCCATTCTTTTGAGAATTTCTACCATTATTAGCATTTAACATTGTATTGGTTAAGTTAATCCTCATTATTGTGTATTGCTCTAGTCTGTGCATTATTGTTGCTTCACAATTTTCATTTTTTTGAACTTTTACTACAAATTTATTTATCCATTCTACTGTTGATGGATATTTGTATTGTTTCTAGTTTACTGCTGTTACAAGTCAATGCTGATATAAATATTCTTGGGCATATCTTCTGGCACATATATAACCATGTTTCTCTGGGTATATATTCAGGATTAGAATTTCAGAGTTGTGAAGCATATACTTATACAAATTTAATAGACGATATTTCCAATTTTTCAAAATATTTGTACCAATTTATGCATCTACCACCAGTGAATGAGAATTCCTGTTATGCTATATCTCTGAAAATATGATATTTTTTCAGAGTTTTAAATTCTTTCCAATCTAGGGGATATGTGCAGTAGTTGGTATTTCATTGTAGTTTCAAGTTAATATATCCAGAAAGTTAATGAGGTTTGACATTTGATTATGTGTTCAATAGTCATGTGTATTTTCCATTTTGTGGTGTGCATGCTCACAATTTTTCCTCCATTATCTTACTTAATTTTGTTTTCCTTATTGATTTGCAGAAATTCTCTACTTAGAATATAAATCTTTTATCAGTTATATGTGTTCAAAATGTTATCTCCCATTCTGTGGCTTTTCTTTTCATTCCCTTTCTTATATCTTTTGAAAAATACAAGTTCTTAATTTCATTGTAGATGAATTCTTTTAATGAGACCAATATAGCCTAAACTTCAAAAAATTACAAGAAATAAAATTATGAACCAATCTTTCTCAAGAACATAAATGCAAAAGTGCTAAACAAAATACTAATAAATAAAAAATATAATGTAAAAAATTTATATAGGCCAGATAAAATGACATCTCTCTATTCAATAACCCTGGAAATTAAAATCTGTGTGAAACCACTAATAAAGTTATCAATACATGCTAGTAGCGATTAAGAGCCATTGCAGCTTTTTAACTTTGATGTATTTTCCAGTTAACCTTATTTTAAATATAAGATTATTTAAAATTACTTTTCGGAGGAATCCAAGATGGCGGCGTAGGTAAACACCTAAACTGCTGCCTCCCACAACAATTTAAACTGCAACTAAAAGACAAAACGTCTATCACCCAGAACCACGGGAAAGCTGGCTGAGTGGAAGTTCTACAACTAGAAGGAAAGAGAAAAGAGCATTGAGACGTGCACGAGCGCTGAAAAGCTGAGGTACGGAGGCGCGTGATCCGGGCTGGCGGCGGGAGACTGGGTGCTTTGCTTTTTTCAACCTGAACGGAGACAAGCCCCCGATTACTCTGAAATCCAGTCTCTGGGGAGACGCGGGGGACCCAAACTCCTACGGGGAGAAGCTGGACTGTCTGCCAGTGAGAGTGGCTTGCTTGCAGAGCTGCACGCAGGAATAATTGTTTACGGCACTGGGGCACGGGACTCCAGGACGCGGTCGGGGACACAGAGCCGGCTTACTAGCAGCCATTGCTGTTTGCCATGCCCTAACCTAGTGACGCCCTGAGACCTGCCCCACACAACCTACAAACCCACCCAAGCTCCAAGCAGCTCAATTAGCATAAGAAAGCCTGCCCTATCGCAGCTTAACCTAGAAAACTTGCAGCCTGGGTCAGACAGCTCCAAAACCTCCAAACCCCAAGCAAAGAGGAGAAAACTGCAGCTCTCACTGTAGCTCCTGCTGAGTGGCCTCAGACAGTAGCTGACCTGCACCCCATTGGAGATCCAGAAGCCAGTGTACCTAGTGGTCAGTGTGAGACACCAGATTTCAACTCCTCACATCCATAAGTGACACATTCAAGAGGCAGACTCAGTGAGCCCCACTGAAACAAGTCCTGCCCCATAAGCGTGTCTTCAGCGCAGCACTTCTTCCATTATAGACACAGGGAGTGCTCACAGCTAATTGGCCTGGAGGTCAATTCCTCCCAGCGTACCAACAGTAATTCAGGCTTAACTACACCAAGACTTTGCACTCAGCCCACAAAGGGGTGTACCAAGAGCATCCACATCAGGTGATTGGGGAGGCTGAGCTACTGCCCCCTATAGGTCACCTACCACACAAAGCCACTCCATCAACACAGGGAAGCAGCTAAAATGCAGAAACAAAGAAACATGTCACGAATGAAAGAAACGGAGGAAAGCAAACTACTGGATGACATAGAGTTCAGAATCACATTTATAAGGTTACTCAAGAATCTTCTAAAAACCGCCGAGAAACTTGATGACACTTCTGAGGAGCTTAGTGAGACCTTCAAGGACCTTAATGAGAATGCCAAAAAAATGGAAAAGGATCAGTCAGAAATGAAGCATACACTGTCTGAAATAAAGAATATACAGAAACTCAACTGTAGATCAACATACCCCAAGAATCAAACCAAAGATCTGAAATATGTGGAAACAAAAAACATCCAACCAGAAAAACAAAAAGAAAAAAGAATCCAAAAATATGAAGATAATGTAAGGAGCCTCTGGGACAACTTTAAGCGAAACAACATCCGAATTTTGGGGTGCCAGAAGAAGGGAGAGAGCAAAATATTGAAAACCTATTAGAAGAAATAATGACAGAAAACTTTCCCTACCTGGTGAAAGAAATAGACTTACAAGTTCAGGAAGCGCACAGAACCCCATACAAGAGGAACCCAAAGAGGACCACACCAAGACACATCATAATTAAAATGCCAAGGGCAAAAGACAAAGAGAGAATATTAAAAGCAGCAAGAGAAAAACAGTTAATTACCTACAAGGGAGTACCCATACAACTGTCAGCTGATTTCTCAACAGAAACTATGCAGGCCAGAAGGGAGTGGCAAGAAATATTCAAAGTGATGAACAGCAAGAACCTACAACCAGGATTACTCTATCCAGCAAAACTATCATTCAGAGTTGAAGGTCAGATAAAGAGCTTCACAGACAAGGAAAAGCTAAAGGAGTTCATCGCCACCAAACCAGGATTACATGAAATGCTGAAGGGTATTCTTTAAGAAGAAGAAGAAGAAGAAAAAGGTAAAGATAAAAATTATGAACAACAAAATGACATCAAATACATACCTACCAACAAGTGAATCTAAAAATCAAGTGAATAAAAAATCTGAAGAACAGAATGGACTGGTGAATATAACAGAATCAGGGACATAGAAAGGGAGTGGACTGACGATTCTCAGGGGAAGCAAGTGTGAGGGGTGCGGGAAGAGATTGGACAAAAATCTTACTCCTATGGATGAAGACAGTGGCGGGGGGTAAGGGCATGGGGTGGGGTGGGGAATCAGGTGGAGGGGAGCTATGGGGGGAAAAAAAGTGGAACACCTGTAATAATCTGAACAATAAAGATTTAATTAAGAAAAAAAATTTAAAAAAAAGAAAAAATAAATAAAATTACTTTTCATCATTTCATAGATTATTTAGCTACTTTCATACTTTAAATACTATATATACTTTAAATACTATATATACTATAAATACTATATATATACTTTAAATACTATATATATACATATATATGTGTGTGTGTGTGTGTGTGTGTGTGTGTGTGTGTATATATACATATATATATATATATAGCAGATTATATATATAATCTGATGAAAACAAAAGCGGTAATGCAGTACCAAAGGGAAGCAATGGCCTTTAGTACTGGGTCCATTTGATATGCCTATGAGGAAAATTTTTGTTTTGAAGTCTGTCTCACAATCTTAACTGAATAGTACTAGAAGAAGTCCTAAACAGTCCTTTTGTTTTGAAGACTGTCTCACAATCTTAACTGAATAGTACTAGAAGAAAAAATAATAAAATATACAGGCTGGACAGGAAAATATAAAACTGACATTTTTACAAATTACATAATTATCTACGTTTAAAATTCCTAAAAAATGTACAAAAAAAAGCTAATAGAACTACTAAGTGCATTACAGTCACAGGATACATTTAATATTCAAAATTCATCTCCATTTACTTTAGTTTCTGAACACAAAAATAGAGCTTGTGGGCTCCATTGGATTCTGAAGATGGTCATGATACTTCTCCTTCCTGAGATTTAACTAGTGAAGCGAACTTTTCCTGAAATGTATCAGCAGCATTGGAGAAGTATTATATTTGCATGAAGTTTGTTCTTATTTATTTGCCTTGTGTTACTCTACCTAATTGCTCCCTCGTGTGTTTCATTTCAACCATTAAGTTCAGTGATTTACTTTAGCAAATTGTTTATGGAGAGTTATCAGTTTCTTTCCCCAGATTTCCACATTCACTCTGGTTTATTTTCTTGTCATTGTATATGAGTGTGTGTCTGTCTGTAAATGACATACATGAATGTATGTATACACAACAATTTAACTTATACACACAGGTACATTACTGTATATCCGTATTTCCCAAATAAGCTTTCATGACTTCTCAGAGAACATCTGGAATCATTTTCCTGTAACATTGTTTTTAAATATGTTGTGATATGTGTTTTTAAATATAGAGCCAATATTTCACCTTTAATTAAAAAGAATGTTCTCCAAATATTACAACAATCCAATAATGCCGTTGGATATTTCAGTAGGCATAAACTATTGCTGACAATCCATGCTTCTTTTATTACTGGTGATATAACATGGGGTCATTTGATAATTATTTTTATGAGAATGGGCTCCATGGATACATTTTACTTGTAGTAGGTATAGTATCTGTTGCATGATTTTTGGCATTGATAAGGGGAAAGGAAATAAAATGTGGCTGGGCCATGAACCTGTCAGAATCCTCTGACTTTTTTTGTGTGTCTTGCCTGTGTCATTCTTAGTTTATAAATCCATATAGTGGTGAAATATTTTTTGAACCTAAAGTAGCTGGATCTACAAAGTCCAACCCCAAGAGAAGAGTGATTTCGTACTGGCAATTATGACTGTGGTGTTTAGAGTTGCCTTTAGAAAGAAGTGGTAGTTAGGCTTATGAAGCCTAGGCCAGACAAAATGACATCTCTCCAGACAATAATCCTGAAAATCAAAATCTGTGTGTAACCTCTAATAAACAGACTAATCAATATATGCTAATAGCAATTTAGAGCCATTGCAGTTTTTTGACTTTGATATATTTTCCAATTAACTTATTTCAAATATAAAATCATTTAAAATTACTTTTTATCATTTCATAGATTATTGAGCTACTTTCATACTTCTAACAATCAATCATCTTTGAAAGCATAGTGGGGTTTGTTTAAGGTAATTTTTTTAATGGGAAAATTTTTTATTAATAAAAACATCTTGCCCTAGCTGGTTTGGCTCAGTGGATAGAGCGTCAGCCTGCAGACTGAAGGGTCCCGGGTTTGATTCCAGTCAAGGGCACATGCCCCTACTGTGGGCTTGATCCCCCGTAGGGGACACGCAGGAGGCAGCCAATCCATGATTCTCTCTCATCATTAATGTTTCCATCTCTCTCTCCCTCTCCCTTTCTCTTTGAAATCAATAAAATATATTAAAAACATCTTCAGATTTGAATTGGGTTGTGTGTTTTTTTCAGTCTCTTTCAGCATAGAGAAATTAATAAATTTGCCTCAATGGAGTGGGTTGGCTGTTGTGATTATTGATGTAAACTATCAACCTGGGTTGTTCCAGTTCAATAGAAGATTAAAAGTACAATTTCCAGCAAACCCGTGTGCTACTTTTACATACAGCATAGTAGACATTGATTTTGGTGCCATATTTGACACATAGATTAAGAACTGATATCAAGGTTTGTATGACTTCTTTTTCACATAATAGGAAAGAGTAATGGCTTTTTCTGAAACTCTCTAGTCTATATTCAAATTGGCCATGAGTACATGGGCCCTGCCCACTGGTGAGTCACCCCTAGGACCCAACGAGCTCCTGAATGAATCGAGGGGCTTACACAGAGGAGCAGCTTCTCCCATTTAAAAAAATCTTTTATTGATTTTAGAGAGAGATGAAGGGAAAGAGGTAGAGAGGTAGAAACATCAATGAGAGAGATTCATCATTTGGCTGCCTCCTGCACGCATCTCCCAGGGACTGAAAATGCAACCCTGACCAGAAATCTAACTGGTGACCTCTTGGTTCATATGTCAATGCTTAACCACTGAGCCACACCAGCTGGGCCACCTTCTCCCTTGTAACTCTCCTTTGCTTTTCTTCCTTCTCTTTGTCCACATTCTTATGTTGTGCAGCCTCTTCTCAAATCCTCTTTAGCATCTGTACTTTTTTTTTTAGCCTGTTCCTTGTCCTATAGTGTGGTTGCTGGTGAGGCTAAGGCGAAGAAGGTGAAGTTAGGAATTTGCTTCTGACAGCATGCCTGTTCCCCAAGTTGACCAAAATATGGCCATAGTAAGATAAAATCTGAATTGTTAGGTGGATCATATATGAGCCAAATTTATCAGTTTTTTTTCCTTTATGTTTTACAATTACTGTCTTGTTAAAAGAAATCCTACAAATCTCAAAATCAATGATATTCTCTTATATTAAATCCTATATTTTTATTTTATCATTTAATCATTAATCAAAGTGGAATTGTTTGTCTACAGACAAGGTAGGAATCCAACTTTTTTATTTCCTCTAATATGGATAACCAATTGCCCCAGTACCATTTATTAGTCATCTGCAATACCACCTCCGTCATGTATAACATCCATCTAGAAATAACTGACTCTCTATTCTATTATATTGGTTTATTTGTCTATCCATACCACACTGCTTTAACCATTATAATTTTACTAGAGGCCCAGTGCATGAAATTCGTGCATGGGGTGAGGGGGTTGTCCCTCAGCCCAGCCTGCACCCTCTCCAATCTGGGACTCCTCTCACAATCTAGGACTGCTGGCTCCCAACTGCTCTCCTGCCTGCCTTCCTGATTGCCCCTAATTACTTCTGCCTGCCAGCCTGACCACCCTCTAACCACTCCCCTGCCAGCCTGATTGATGCCTAACTGCTCCCCTGCCAGCCTGTTTGTCCCTAACTGCCCTCTCCTGCAGGCCTAGTCCCCCCCAACTGCCCTCCCCTGAAGGCCTGGTCCCCCCAATTGCCCTCCCCTGTAGGCCTGGTCCCCCCCCCGACTGCTTTTCCCTGCAGGCCTGGTCCCTCCCAACTGCCTTCCCCTGCTGGCCATCTTGTGGTGGCCATCTTGTGTCCACATGGGGGCAGCCATCTTTGACCACATGGAGTGGTGGTCAATTTGCATATTACTCTTTTATTAGATAGGACAATAAATCCTGATACCTGAAAAGTAATTAGTCACATATTCTTCTCTTTCAAGGTTATTTTAGCTATTATACATTGCTTTTGTATAAATTTTGGAATTATGTCACTCTTATAAAAGAATATAAATTGAGATATTTATTAAAATTGCATAGTACTTCTGGATCTATTTAGAAATAGTTGAAACATTTATTTTATTAAGACTTCCAACCTATTTACATGAGGCTTCTTTCCATTTATTTAGGTCTTTTTTAAATGTCTTTTAATAAAGTTTTAAATTTTTTTCTTTTTTTCTTTCATGGATGCTGTGCATGCCCTGCTGGACTGAATTTTTCTTAAGGAAGATTTTATTTATATTAAATTCTTTTGTAGCTATTTTATATTGCTGTGGATGATGTATTTTTAAAATTTCAATATTTAATTATTCTATCTGGTTTATATATAGAAATACTATAATTTTCTGGATTTATTTTTCATTTCAAAAACATGGTAAACTATCCTATTAAGAGTTTATATCTTCCATATAGACAATCTCATCAAACACCAGACATTGGCACTGCTGATTCTTGGGCATTCAGACTTGGACTGAATTACACCACCAGCTTTCTTGGTTCCCCAACTTCAGATTACAGACTGTGGGACTTCTTGGCCTCCATAACCACATGAACCAATTCCTATAATAAATCTCCCAAAATATATATAATTGACTAGAGGTCCAGTGCGTGAAATTCACGCACGGGTAGGGTCCCTAGGCCTGGCCGGCAATCCGCACCAATCAGGGTGTTCCTTCATTTTGCACTGCCCCCTGGTGGACAGCACACATCATAGCAAGCGATGGAACTCCCAGTCTTCTGGTCGAACTCCCAAAGGAACACTTTGCATATTAGCCTTTTATATATATAGATTCTGTTTCTCTGGAGAATCCTAACTAAAACAGAAGTAAATTCTTCCCCAGAGATTCCAGATAAGATCCCAGCCCAGCCCACATCTTGATTATGTCTGGGTAGATCCAAACTACAGAACCATGAGATAATACATGAGTGTTGTTTTGAGCAACTAAGTTTTGGTAATTTGTTACACAACAATGGAAAACTAATATATTTACTTATTTTATTTTCTGATTAAATCCCATCTTGGCCGGATACTATGACTGTTATAAACTTTTGACATTTGTTAAGCCGAGTGTATGGTCAGCTTCTGTAAATACATCTTTAAAATCTTTACTTTGCAGATAATGTATACAGTTACACACACACACGCACATGCACACACACACGCACACACATTAGATAAAACTTATTTGTGTTGTTCACATATTCTCTTCTATACTTTTAAAGTTTATTTGTTTCTGCCTGCTTAACCTATCAACTTCCTAAAATCTCCCATTATTCTGGTAAATTTTTCCATTATTAAAGCGATCATTATTAACTCTGGCCCATGAATGGGTTTCAGCATTTCAGTGAACCAACTGAAATTGGGTGTATTATATTTGTATGTATGTACGTATCTTTTTGTAAGAGAGAGATATTTAGTCTTCATTAACCCCAGGTAGACCCAGAACTAAAGAAAAGTAGCTCTTTTAGTATTGAAATAAACAAGTGAAAAAAATCAATCAATAAATGTGCTAATAGTATTTTATTCAGTTTAGAAATCTGAATGAACCAAACATAAAGTATGCACAATATTAAGCACAATTAAAGGCTGCATAGAAAAATGGCTAATATTATTACATGGAAAAGGAAAATATTAACATTTTGAAATTATTTAACCTAGAAGTGAGATATGCCCTAGAATTAGCCATCCTCAAACTTTTGTGCACCCCTCTAATATTCTTCTAATTTAGTAAGTCTGGGTAAAGTCAAAGAATATGAATTTTTAATAAGCACCCCATAAGTTTTTGAGATCGCTGATTCATGAGCAACAGTTTAAACAGCATTGCCTTAAAACCTTTCGATGCATATCAAAATACAGTTTTGTTTGTACGGAAAGAGGTCTTGGCACATACATGGTTCTAAAACTCTACTTAGAAGGCAAGTTGAACACTAATGGCCTCACTTTCCAAACAGAAGCATGTACAGTACTTTGCTGACTGCACTAACTCTAGTCAACCTTAAACTATCTCTCTAAATCAAAATATCAGTTGACAAAGCCCTAAACTTTCAAATAAAATATTTATTAACTACATTTAAATATTAGTTTACTTTGTAAATGATATCCCTTTGTGTTCCTCAAAGACTTAAAGGATTGCTACCAGATTAGTTATTTGCATATTGAAAAAATATCAATGTTAGGACTAACTACAGATTCACAGTGCTCTGATTATCCACAAAATTCTCAGAGAATGACAAGGATGCTGGACTGTGGAAAGGCTTTTTGGCTTTGAAGTTATAAGACTTGGGTTTAAGTCCTTGCTCTACTGGCTTGTTGGTATATGTTCCTGAATCGATTACTCTTTTTGAACTTCAATATCATTCTCTATATAGCATGTATAATGATATCTGCCTTGCAAGATAATTGTAAAGATTACAATTTGTGTAGTACATAGTAGGCATTTCAATAATTATTTTTATTGAATATATGTACTTTCATACCTTAAATAACAATGACAATGTATGGTTCTTTATAATGTTACTAGAGTCCCAATGCATGAAATTCATGCAAGAGTGGGCCTTCACAGTCCCAGCTGCCTCGGCTCGTGCCTCTCACGGCCCCGTGGCCCCACCCCCCACCCACTGGTCATTCTGGAAGGTCATTCCGCAGTCCGGTCTAATTAGCATATTAGCTCTTTATTATATAGGATAACACATTTTTACATGTAATGATTATTTAATTTTCATTCAACCCTGTGAGGTAGATTTTATTTTCATTGTCCATATTAAATGGAGGTTCAGATAGATTAATGACATTCCCAAGGTTAAGCAGCCAGAAGGCAGTAAGATTAGTAGGGATATTGTGACTTCGCAATTTCTTTTTATTAGACAAGACTGATTTTCTTTGAAATAGATAAATACTTATTAATACATTACTTTTTTTATTATTGACTTTTTACAGAGAGGAAGGGAGAGGGATAGAGAGTCAGAAACATTGATGAGAGAGAAACATCGATCAGCTGCCTTCTGCACGCCCCCCACTGGGGATGTGCCTGCAACCAAGGTACATGCCCTTGACCGGAATCAAACCTGGGACCCTTCAGTTCGCAGGCCAATGCTCTATCCACTGAGCCAAACAGGTCAGGGCAATACATTACTTTTAACCAATGCAGCGAATATTTAGAGCCTGTCATATGTATAAATTGTATAACATTAAGACAGTATTTTAGGTGAAATGTGATACCTATCTAATAATTCATTTGATAACTAAGTAGGTATTGTTTTTATTCATTATATTTCTAATGTAAAACATAATGGTTTATTATCCAAAGTATAATTTTATAATGAAAACATTATATAATTGATATATTCACCATTTTACACTTGTATGAGTTTATTCTCATCTGTGAATAACAATGGAGTAAGATTTGCTCATTCTGGGTTTTAAATTAATCTAGTCTAATTTGTTTGGATACCGTATTCATCACCAGTGATTTCATCTGCACTATTTCTCAGTGACAGCTGAAAGCAAAAATGCTTCTCAGGAATTACTATGCACTCATACAGACTAAGAGCCTTTGCAATATGTGTTCTTGAGATCTGCAGGGTTAGTTTGGACAGAAAGTTGTTAGTAGTGATCAAATGCCACATGACTGTTATTGAATGAATATGCTTATGTTAAGACTGCGACCAATTAAATACACTGAAATAGCAAACTGAAGGGAAAAAATTAAGTCAATCAAAGGATTTGAGTTCACTCTCCACTTAATTGACTGGTTGTTGTGGTGTCATATAAACACAGTCTTAGTTTATTCCTTTCTGCTGATGGGGTTGACATGAGTAAAACTTAATTTAAAAACTTAAGAAAGACTAGAAGTTTCTTTGATGGCTATTGCAAGTTTTTTAACTCCCCTTCTCTTTCTGGGTTATTGCATCAGTGACTCTGTGGTTTTGACTCAATGACACTTGGAAGAAACTTGAGAAGAAATTCTGCCAACTGTCATTTCTTCTCCATTAGAGCTAATCTCTTTCGGACTGATGGCAATATCATTCGGCTTGAGACGATGATAAGGCTTAAAATGAATATCTTTTATTCCCAGACTGCCTAACACAATTCCTTTGATATAGTTAGGAAAAGTATTCATGTTCCATTGGGGTTAGAATGGTGCCTCTTGAACAGAAATAGTTTCTGCTTTTTTTAAATGATAAAAAAACATTAAAAAGGTTCATGCAGAATTGAATTTTAACCAAAGACTCTGACTCAAAATCTTTTGCTATTGTAAAACAGAAAAATTTTCCCTGTCATTTAAAAATATATTTTCTTCCATGCATTGTAGCCTGCTGTATTGCTAAGAATTTTTCAAAGTTTGATCTTTAAAAATGTGGACCGTAAGTGCATCCCACACACTGGCCCTAATAACATTTTGGATGCAGTAGCTTTTCATTCTTGACTGAAGAAATAATGTAATTTATAAAAAGTGGCAAGTACTTGTCCGTTGTTATTAGGAGATCCCAGATCGGCTTATGGGTTCATGAGATTACACATTCTGGTGAGTTCCTAGAAGATGCCTTTGGGGAACAGCCCTGGTTGGTGAGTTCTTAGGAGGTTGACTGAATGTACATTTAACCTTAGTACTGGCTCACTGCACTCAGGCTGGATCTTCTACTTAGTACCAATCGAACTCATGCTGTGTGACTGTTTCACAAATACACAATGAAAAATAAAATGGCTTCGTTGCCTCCAAGTTGATGAATCCTTTCAATTTTATATTAGTTCTAGGCTTTTTTAAACTAAAAGGGTTATGAAAATCTAATTTGTTCATATAATGTTAAAGAAATACACATGGAGGTTGTGACTTGCTTAAGGTCATGCAACAGAAGGGGGTGTCAGGATGGAACCCCAAATCTGTGCAAGTGCTCTCATTTCTAAGCAACAGGGCCAATATCAAGCGCTTCTGATTATGAGAGAGGGAGGCAGAGGAGTGAGGACTCTTTCCGAAGTGACCCCTTTCCATTCCTGACTGTGGTCTGAGGTATCAGGAGTAGGGCATGTTTGATTATTGATTCTGAATCATCTGGACACATTTGTTTTTAAAATAGAAACTCTCATTGTGTTTGAGTGGGCAGGCCTACATGGTCACAGTAAAATTCCTTAAGATTTTAGATCAGATGAGGTATTTGCTGGAAAGGAAAGTCACCTTCTGCTCAGCTCTTCAATGAATCTTCTATATTATCTGTCCAAATCTTCTATATTATGTTAGCTAAAATTAAAACTAAATAATATTTTAAAGGTTTAATCTCATATAAGTTGATAAGATCGATATTTGACATTAATAGCTCAGTGGCTTGCTTTAATGTATGATGCAAACCATACATATCAAATTGCCTGGAACCATACTTATTTGAAGTGGTCCAGATCACAGAAGCGAGCCTTGAGAGGTCAGAGGACTGAAAAGAATGACTATGAGGCTGTTTAAACATAAATAAATGTTTACTCCCTACCCTCGAAAGCAGAAAGAGATGGACAGAAGTAGGTAACTTCAAGAAAAGAATAAAGCATTTTGTACTTTGATGGAGTTTAAAGGATGGGTGCCCAGTAGACCCATCCTGGTAGAGGGGCTTAATCATCATGGTGGGGGCATTTGCCCAATCCAATGTGAATCCCCATAAGCAGTCCTAAGACCAGCATGGAGTTAGCTTCACTTCATTCCAAATATGTCCAAAGAAAAATCTGATACTGAAAGCAATTTTAAGGAGGGGGGGTCGTGGGGGGAGGAAGAGAGAGAGAGAGAGAGAGAGAGAGAGAGAGAGAGAGAGAGCGCGCGCTCTGGCTGGATAGCTCTCTGTTGGTTAGTACATCATCCCCTTATGCAAAGGTTATGGATTTGATCCCCAGTCAGGGCACATACAAGAATCAACCAATGAATGCATAAATAAGTGGAACAACAAATTGATGTTTTTCTCTCTCTCTAAAATCAATTTTAAAACATTTTAAAAGAAGAGAGAGAGAGGGAGAAGAGGAAGAGGAGAAAGAGATCAATATCATTCTATGGAATTTGTCAACCTCAAAAATTAAAAATCCAAAGCAGATGATGACCTTTACTCTTGAAACACTCTGTGACTTTGGTTTGAAAAGAATTTATAAAAATAGAAGTAATATGTTCTTTTCAAAACAGAGGGACACATATATAGAAAACTTCTTTGTCCAGGAATTTTTCATGGTTAGGTATTCTGGGCTGGAACAAGCTATAAAGTTCATGCCAGGGAGTTTAATAATGTAATGCCTTTATTAAAATAAAGTCAAACTATCACACAACCTCTCAGCTTTTTATATTATCACAGGTTAAAATAATGCTCTTTTCATAAACTGCTGCATTAAGTTCGGTAAATTGTTCAGGCATATAGTTAGTAATAAAACAAGTAGAAAGAAGCCACACAGCTTACAAAAGACTCTTCAGACTTCCTTGATGTAAAGAAATAAGGCTGAGTAACAACCTCAGCTTGCCATGCTCTCTATTGATAAGGCTACCATGTAACAAAACTGACTTGGCAAACTGAACAGGATAGCCTTGAGGGTTCAATCAGTTTGAGGGTCAGATAGCTTCGTTGTGCTCTAAATTAGCTAATCATCTCCTCCCAACATACTGTTGATTGGAGACAGAGGAATAATATGTAAAAAATCAAATCCCTTTCTACTACTGGAAAAGCAAATATAAATGTCCTCAAAATGTATAATCCACATTGGTTGAAGGCTGGTTGGTAGCATTGTCTTCTTGTACAAATATTAGCAAAAATCAAATGACCTATCAAAAAATCTCACAAATGGAAATAAAAATAAATCTAGATCACTGTTTTCTTAAATAAAACATACATCCAGTTTATGTGTATCATAGCATGTGGAAGACCTCACAAGAAGATACCTCAGATTCAGTTCAACACATTTTTTAATGTTACCACATGAGCAACAGAAGATAACATTTATAGCTTTTCTGCTGGTGGTAGAGCCTCATAAGTTGGCTTCATTTAAGCATCACTCCCACCCCTAAAAGTCTTTTCTTAACTCTAAGACTTCATAAGTGCATAAACATACAGTTTTAAGTTGAATTCAAAATAGGTTCTTGGATGAAAATGTCACACTTTTTTGTGTAAGTGTATGAGTAACATTTCGCTGAAGATGGAATGTAAAACTTCTTAATAGTGGAATAAACAGATATCCAGGTATAGTTTTACTTTTAGAGCTACAGTTAACTACCACATTTGCATCCCTAAGGAAGTTACTAAGGGATTACTAAGCACATTGGGTTACCAGTCTATGAAGCATTTACCCAGAATGGTGAAAGTATATGGAAACTCTTAGATCTGTATTGAAATATGTGTGAAATCACAGCATTTTGAAAATGTTGTGATTGATCCCATTGAGTTCAATGGGCCATGAGGAAGAGTCACATTCAGAGTGATTAATGAAAACAGGGTAGAACTCAGGGAGCCTCAAAAGGAGAGAAATTGCTTAATCCTCCAAGGCAGCTATTTTCTCTGATTCTCCTATAAAAGTGAGTAAAGCAAATCAAATCGCTTCAGTTTCCCAAGCTGCAGATGTCATGAGTGACAAAGCCTTCTATCCAGCTGTGCCACCGTGTACTCCTTATGATCCTGACTTATGTTGACACAAATATCCAGCGGGAGAGCTGGATCCCTTTTCAAGGGGCTGGGGGGGTGGGGCACACATTTTAAACTTGAAATATTAAGCCCTGAAATCTTTCACATGGGCTTGTCATGAGTTTATTGGCGGGGAGGGAGGGAGGGGAAGACAGCCTTCAATCTCAACAGAATGCACTGTTTGCAGGTCAATTGCTGAACCATTGATAAGTAACTGGGCGTCAAGTCAGTTTTGTTGCTATAACAACCAAACTAACTGGCCCATTAAGGGTTGATCCTGGTCAGTAATCCAATCTTTTGTTCAGAGTTATGACTGTTCTGACTGCCCCCAAAACTAATTCCACCAGGAGGCCACTGAGTTGGTGCCCTCAGGCCTCAGAATGTTGAGAAGGACATGTTGAGGTCCTCAGTTTCTTTCCTGAGTGGGGAATGGCACAAAAGCAAAACAACTCATACACTTGTTTATAGATTTTATCTCTAGTTATGGCATTTGGAGTTCCGGGGGGACTTTCAAAGTAGAGTGAATACTTCTTGTTGGATTTAAAACAGGTAGACAAAAGACAACAGAGAGACTTCATTCCCTCCAACCACACTTCAAAAGATTACATTTTATTTACAGAAATATCAGAGCTTCATGTGAAAAAATGAAAAGTAAACACTAAGTGAGAATGCTTGAAACTGCTAGTCATCAGAAAAATGCAAATTCAAATGATAATAGGGATCCTGTGAGATTGGGCCTGAATCTCAAACAGCTGCAGAAGTTGCCAGGAGACAGCATCATACATCTGTAGTGTCATTTGGAAAAACAATCTGACTAGAAATTTTAAGAACCAGAAAATATTACCCAACTAGCTCTAACACATTTTATCCTAAGCAAACAATTCACAAGAAGAAAAAGGTTATATTTGCAAGTAAGTTTATGGCAGCCGGGTTGGTTCATGCTTATATAAATGTGAAAGTATCTGAAATGTTAAACCTCAGAGGAATGGGCAAAAAAATCATAGAGTTTGATATAATATTACTGAGCAAGCATGAAAAGTCATAAATATGGAGAAAATGTAGCAATGAAAAAATGTTCTTGTTAAGTGAAAAAGGCATATAAAATCTTTATATTCTATATTCTCTATGATTACTATATATGGTATATGTTTACATATATGAACAAGAAATGAAATGGAACAGAAGAAATAAAAACAGTTGTGTTTGAAAAATATTTGGAGCAAGATACATTTGCTCATATATATAAAAATATATATGAGCAAATGTATCTCTTTTGAAATCACTAGGTATGGTATTGTAATATAGTTAAACACTAACTATATAAAAATATTATATTGTAAACTTCGGAGCATTTTAAATTTGAGACAGAGAATAATGAGAAATATAAACCTATAAAATGTTCCTTTTAGCTAAGCTTTCACTTTCTCAATACTAGCCCCTTCAATCAAATTTCTAGACTTTATTTTTATTATGAATTCAACACATTACTTACAAAAGATATACACAAAAAAAGAACAATCACTAAGTCACCCCCACACTGTTTCCAAACCCTCCTTTTCTTTTCTTTTACAAAAATGAGATCCTACCATGAGTACTATTTAGTGACTTTATACAAAATAGTCTTAATTTTTCAAGCAAACTTATTTTTAGACAGTTTCTTTTCTTTTTGCCATGACCTGTTTTCAGCCCATCATAGCTACCATTTATTAATTTAGGCAATGTACCAGTTACTGTTCACATGCTTGTCAACACTAAGTGTCTGTTACAAGCAGTACTGCACTTATAGCAGGGCAACCATGGGGATGGAGAAGGGTTTAAGGCTCAGCCCTCCTTCCCCCAACCCCTCACCCTTTGCTTTGTAAATGCCTCTCTATTGGCCTCAGTCTCCTTGTGTTCAGGCTTTGGCACTCTCTCCTACCCTCAACCAGATGCCCGGAGATGCTCTGAGAATCACAACTTGAGCTTCTCTTGGGTGGGCCCCTGTTATGGCAGAGATGGATTACAGATCACTCCTGCTAGCCTGATTAGTATTTCTTCCATAGGATCACAAGAAATTCTAACAACACTGGGATTTAGTTCATAATCCACTTGAAAGCCACTCTGACCATAAGATTTTTTATTATTGGTATTTTTACGACTGCTGGGACAATCTTAACACATTATAGTCATTTGAGAGAACCCCATCATCATAACATCTAAGATATGAAATGAATATTTATCAAAACAATAGTTGAGCTCCCCTTGGCCTTCTTCCTATATCCTAACAGCCACCTTGTGTGCCTTGTCTTAAAATGTTGTGATCCAAGCTTCTCCAAAAGAGGCAGCTTCTTCCGTCATCTTCGCCCTGCTAGCCACAAGGAAACACCAACCGCTTGCTTCTCCTCACTCACACAGGCCTGGGTTAGAATCCTAATTTTGTCTCATACCGATCATACCAGTCCCTTAACAATGCTCCATTTCCTTGTCCATGCAGGGAATACATCAAAGTCTAATTTATAGTTTGCAAACATTGTTTAGCACATTGCCTGGCACACATACTAGTAGGTTGCTTGGAATGGTAGATATACACAGAAGCTTCGTTTACCTTTCCACCGGGACAGAAGCTAGTATTCCTCCATTCTCAGCCCTGCTCTCTCTGTGCCCTAGAGTCCCTAGCCCTCGTCACTCTCAGTCTTACTCACACATTCCTAGGACTTAGTGGCTGCCACCATCTGCTTTCCCTGTTCCCACTCCAACACTGCTAATTATGTATTATGCTGGCAGTAACTAATTTATATAATTTGTGTTCTCTGACCTCAGCCTGCTTGGTCCTTGCTGCAATGGTTTATTTCTCTCCTGCTAGATGGAAATTCCAATAGCAGCTTCTCAAAATTTCCTTACATTATTTAAAAAAGTGTTTTTTATTGATTTTAGAGAGGGAGAGAGAGATAGAAACATGAATGATGAGAGAGAAGCATTGATTGGCACACCCCCTACTGAAGATCAATATTAAACCTGGGCATGTGCCCTTGACCAGAATCGAACCCAGGACCCTTCAGTCTGCAAGCTGACGCTCTATGCACTGAGCCAAATGACCGCACTGAGCCAAACGACCTTCCTGACTCTCAACAGAAGATCTAGCTTCCTGTTTCAAAGAAGATCACCACTGTATAGAAAAGTCCACGGCAACATAATAAATATTGTAAAAATCTCACTAAAGCATTCTGTGACAACTATCATTTCCTTCCTGAAGACCTTTCAGTGTCTATCCACACAAGCAAACAAGATTATGATCTGATTTTAGTTTAGTTGTATTTCCCCTTTATGAACCCCACATTTCAATCAATCTGAATACGAAGTCAAAATCCCTTCCTATGCAAACTTTGCACCTACCCTATGACCATTTCTTTTTTTAGAATGCCATTGCCCTGCATTTTTCAGGTACCAAAATGCTGCCATCCTTCAGCCTCTTAATTCCATATGCTCCAGAATATCCTCTGTGATTATTCCAGCTTCCTTTCCATTTTAAAACATATGGGTCTCTATTCTACCCTTAGGATACAGTCCACCTTTTATTATGTCATTTATCTACATCTCATCCCTCCTCTGAGAATATCAGCTCCTTAAGAAATTGCAAGCAAGAGGGTCATACGTTTATGGATTCTAAGGAAGCCAATAGAGAGGGCAGGTCTAGAGGACCCCCTCTGCTCTTTTCCCTCTCTCCGTCTTTGAACTCTCTTTCAAGTTCAGGAAACCTCTACCCAGATAGAAGTTCCCCAGGGAGAGAAGGCAAATGAGGACCAGGTCCTGTGTCCTCCAGGATCTTTGGAATGGAAGAGACAAAACAGAGGGAAGAGAGCACTCATGAAATGTGGTTCCAAGGGCTTTGCTGTCTCTTATTGCTCAACAGTGTCGATGACCCGTAACTTTCTCTGGGCTGAGAAGTCTCTTCAATCCCAAACTTCAGGTCTTGCAGATTACAACTTTGTCAAGAATGGCTCCCTCTGCCTGGAACTTAATTCATGGTGATCTCAGCTTGAGTAGCCTCCAAACTGAGAAATACAAATACTAGTCAAGTACATGCCATGCCCTTTTTCTTGAAAATCTTGAGTTAAGTACAGAAAGAAGAGAGGGCCAGAAGGGAGGACATAATAAGTATTGGTTCAAAATATGTGCATGGTTACACACATATATGTATATCACTCACAATACCAGCAGCAACAGGAATTTTTGTATTTTATCAGATCCTGTATTATCTTATGCATGGAGACCCTTTGGAACTATAACCTTCCACTACAGTTTTGGGCTACACAATACAAATAAGGCCAGAGTTCTTAAGCAAAAATGCTGTAAAAATGTTGGATTTGTCATTGCTTATTTCTTAGATGTAACATTAATCCTAACTATATTTTAGAAACTTATCTCCATCTAGAATAGATCTGAGTACATCTTTTAAAGTTTCCTATTTACAATCAGAAAGTGCCTTTTCACTCCTCTTTCTATGAAACAGTGACATCTACTGCTCAGTGGGGCTACTCCTGGGGGGATGTTCTAACAGTAGAATAATCCTCGCTTCAGCTGTCTAGCCTTCAGAGCCAGCGGCAGGCCCACAGTCACCATCGCTTCCTCCTCTCCACCCCGCTGAGGCCCCTCCACAACACTATCATGTCTGAACTTCTGCACAAACTGGATTCTCTCTCTCTGAATTAGTTTTGTTTTACAATGATTCTACTAGAAAGTCTTTCTTCCTCTGGAGCTCAAACTTGTTTCTTTGTCATTTGTAACTTTCTCTTAGCTCTATCCATGGACTAATGCTCAACAAGTAAAAGTCCTTTTCCACGGGACAGCCCTAGAAACAGAAAGATGTCATATCCCATTAGAGTCTTCTTTTTCCAGTAAATAGTCTCAATTCCTTCAAACTTTCTGGGTATTATTTCAAGCCCCTCTCTATATCTCTCCTATTCTCTACCCATGTTCTTATCTATTCACATACATTAGAAAAATAAAAATGTGCCTATCACAAAAGGTCTCTCATGAGGTCAATGACTGACCTCACCCTTCGTTGAATGGCTGCAGTGATGCAGTGGGTAAGCCAGTGAAATCGGAAGGAGAAAACCTGGGTTCGATCCTGGTTCCTCTACATGAGTCTTCAGTCCTACGCAATCACCAGCCACTCTACACCTTTATCTTCTCAGCTGTAAATTGAAAGTGACAATAATAACAAAGAATTAAGACACCTAGTAGGTTTGCTCCAAGGATTAAATTAATTTTAGCTGGGCAGTGTGTGAGGAGCACAGCTCTCTAGTGAGTACTCAATAAATAGGAGCCTTCTTGCTATTGCCCAGCTGCTTCTGGACTAGATAAACAAACATGAGAAACATTGAGGAGGCATGGGAAGTGAGAAGCAATAGGGGAACTAGAAGAAATAGAGGAATGCACGTGTTTTAAATTAACTACAAAATGTAAAGTTTCTTAAAGTCTGGGCCAATTTTATGAATATCCTATGCTCCGAACTCACATCCAGTGTCTGGCATATAAAAGGAGATTAGAAAGTATTTTATGCATGAATGAACTTCATATAGATCAAAATATACTATACAGCGATGGGGGGAAACATCATAAAGTCAGTATTAGAGTGCTATTTCCTATATGAAATGTGATACAGTATAAAAAGCCCAAATATAACAGATGTTGAGCCATGCCTAGGTTGCATGGTACATTTAATCACCTGAAAGAAGCTGTTCATTCAGCAATTTTAATTCACTTGGAAACTGTTGGAGCCATATTGTACACACATAGTAAGCCCTTTTCTGCATCAATATCATCAACAAAAATTCTTTTTTTGTGACTACCTATGTTTAAGCATAGGTGCTAAAAATACAAAGTATAAATTGTTGTTTTTTCCATAAAGGAGTTTATAATTTAGTTAAGAAAATAATTAAGTCACATTAAATGATGAATAAAAATATAAAGGTAAAAGAACTGTATAGCCAGTAGTAGCCAACCATTCTAGCAGACATTTCATATTATATCTAAGAAACAATGGAATTATTTTCCATTACATGTGATTCAAGCCCAATTTTGGAGGTTTATTATTTCCCCTCTAAGTCAGGTAAAGTACCTAAGAAAGAAAAAGAGAACAGAAATGTGAATATATTTGTATGAACCTTGATACAGTTCATAGTACACTTGCCGACCACATGGCACTCAGAGAATTGCAGTTCGACAAAGGTCATAAGGAAAGCACTCTGGGTACTGGAGTGAAGAAATTGCACTTTCTTGTTGACTGTTTTCAGTATAACTTCTCTTTGTTTAGTCTCATCATTTGCATAATGGAGAGTGAAATGACTGTGCTGTCTGAATAAAAGAATGATCATGAGAAAATATGAAATAATAAAAGTGCCTTTGAAAAATCTCACATACAAATGCAAGTTGATATTATTCCTTATTAATATTCTCTGATAAGGAGCAGTACATTTCCCTGCCTATCCAAAGCGATAACACATCACACTCCTCCCATGAGTCACCTTAACAAAATAACCCATTGTCCATTCTTTAAATCACACATGTTGGGTAGAGCTGTACACTAAAAATAAATGTCCAGGGTGACAAATTGTTTGGTCAACCTCAATAGCTGACATGGACCCTGATATAAATATTTGGCTGCAGTAATCCATATTGACCCTGAACATTGCTAAAATAAATAATTTGGATAGATACGTGGCAGCTTAATTGTGTATTATTATACACAGTGGGTATTAAATAATTACCACACTTATACAAAGAATCAGACTTTAGGATCAAGCAAAAAAGTTTGTTACTGACTGAAACAAATTCCCAGAATTCCATGTCCAAGATTCCATTACCTGTAGTAAAAATGGACCTTTGTAAAAGAGGAATGGATGATTGTCTAGCACTGCCAGCCTGCAGGGAAAATAATCAATATGAAAATTCTGCCTTACTGCCCCCACCTACTGTCTGATAAACTTAATCCCTTTTCTTCAACCTCCTAGTTTTTTCCCAGGTGGGTCCAGGAATGTCCAACATGAAGGCCACTCGTGTTCTTCCATTTTGACATAGTCATAGTTGGTTGCCTGCAAACTGTCTGAGGGAAGTCCTTGGGCACTGGCATAACTGCACTGCATACAGCATGAGCCTGCTGGGACTGCCTCCTTGTGACCCTCTGGGAACCAACCATGTGTGTGGAAGTGAGAATGGTTCACTCGTTTTTGAGGACCCCTTAGCAGTAGTGCTTGTGCCAGAGTCTTTCATGAAAGAGAGTAGTTTCCGTCTCCAACCATATGTAGGCTCCCTCTATCCTAGGACACCCTAGAAGAGAAGCCATTCTCTTTCCACCATTCCTATAATATCTCATCTTTAGCCAATGAAGAACATTAGACTTCTTCATTTCTCTTCAGCCCAAAAGAAAAGGTCCTATACACACCAGCAGGCAACTAGATGTCCAGCAAGGTTATTATTTTAACAAAGAACCAGACTTTAAATCCCAATTTAGGATCATTAAGAAACCTCTGCTAGAGGTTATGCTTTCAAAAAGGTAAAACCTTATCAAGATTACTGACAGTATACATCTGCATTTTATTTTCCAGTTGTTTTTAATACAAAATCTGAATTATCTTGCTATTTAAAACAATAAACAGTGTACCTTAAACTAATACAAAATAATATTGAATATAAACTGTAATTTAAGAAAATTAATCTGGCTGGTGTGTCTCAGTGGTTAAGCATCAATCTATGAACCAGGAGGTCATGGTTCAATTCCCAGTCAGGGCACATGACCAGGTTGCAGGCTCGATCCCCAGTAGAGGGCATATAGGAGGCAGCTAATCTATGATTCTCTCTCCTCATTGATGTTTCTATCTCTTTCTCCCTCTCCCTTCCCCTCTGAAATCAAGAAAAATATATTTTAGAAAATAAAAATTAAAAAATTAAACAAAAATAAAATTTTACATTTTTTTGCATGGATGACATACCTGTCAAAATTTCACATTTTCTACATAGATTATAATGTCGTCTTTGAACAAAGACAGCTTTATTTCTTCCTTCCCAATTTGTATACCTTCTGTTTCCTTTTCTTGTCTTATTGCAGTAGCTAAAATTTCCAGAACAAAGTTGAAAAGCAATGATAGGAAACATCCTTTCCTTGTTTTTTATCTTAATGGGTAAAAAAGACTTCCAGACTTCCTATAGAGTAACAGTCATCAAAACATTGTGGTATTGGTGAAAGAAAAGACAAATAAATCAATGGAAAAGAATAGAAAGCCCAGAAATTGTCCCACATAAATATAGTTAAAGTAGCAAAGGCAATGCAATGAAGATAGTCTTTTCACCAAATGCTGCTGACACACTAGACATACATACTCAGGGGAAAAAATGAATCTAGACACAGACTTTACACCCCTTGCAAAAATTAACCCAAAACGGCCCTAACAAGTTTGGCTCAGTGGATAGAGCATCAGCCTGCGGACTGAAAGGTCCCAGGTTCAATTCTGGTCAAGGGCATGTACCTTGGTTGCAGGCACATCCCCAGTAGGAGGTGTGCAGGAGGCAGCTGATTGATGTTTCTCTCTCATTGATGTTTCTAACTCTCTATCCCTCTCCCTTCCTCTCTGTAAAAATAAAATTTAAAAAAAAAAATATATATATATATATATATATTTAAAATTAACCCAAAATGGAGCACAGGCCTAAATGTAAAGTGCAAAACTAAAAAAAAAAATCCTAGAAGATAACACAGGAGAAAACCTAGGTAACCTTGGGTATAGCCATGATTTTGTAGATACAACATTAAAGGCAAAATTCGGGAAAGCAGAGTAGCATTCAATCATTCATTTATTCCTCCAACAAATATTCATTGACTTTCTATCAAATGCCTCGCTCTGTGTTGCATTAAGGAGATGCAAAGATACTTACCTTTGCACAATCCCTATACTGTGCTTAAGAATGTACTGTTGGGGAAAATTAAGACTCTGATATACCTGATTTTAGCGTATCACCTGAGTATTAAAAAAGGAGTTGTACAAAAAGACCTTTGGAGTAAATCATTTTGTGGACTCAATTTATCCATAATAGAAAGGCATTAAATCAAATAATCCTTTTTTTCTTTATGCTCTCAGAATTCAATGGTTTTGTTATACACCTACAAATTATCTGTAAAACTGTACACTAATTTTAAATCATAAAAGTTATTTGTTCTCATTTGTTAATCATAAAAAAATAGCTTTCTCTTTTTCAAAGGCATGAAGATAATTCTTTGTAAAACATTCCACAATGTCTTATTATGAAGTCTGATGTTTATATTCTTAACATTTTAAATTTTAGTTAACTGTTTAATATATAATTATTTTTAATTTTATATATAGCTGATATTAGTATTATTATCACTTTTAAACTGATTCATCAATTTTAAAATTAAAACTGAGAAAGGTGTGGAAGTCACTAACCTGCCATAATTTCAATCTGGCTTCCAATGGGGGTGGGGGCTGCATTGTAGGGTTCTTTGATTTCATTTCAATTCAGATAACATCTTCTCTGGGCACCACAATAGACCTTGGTGCTCAGTGATGAACAGGGAGACAATATTTTGAAAGGATAAATTACCTGTGTCACTAGTAAGTATTACTAAAAGATGATCTGCACTGGAGAGATTCTTGGCTCTAATGTTAATTATTTACATGGACACATATGTAGGTAGACAAATAATATAACACAACCACACATCCTATTGAGATCCTACTGTATGATAGATTAAGTGTTCACTGTAGACCCTCAGACCAACCACCCACATAAACAAACTCCCAAGAGTGCTGAAATTCTGTATCATGGGTTTTCCAGCTGCTTCCAGAATTTACTCAGACAGGTACTAATTTACCTGTTCTGTCCACCAGCTCTTTGTCTAGTTCTCAGATTCCCATTTGGCATTAGAGCTTGGCTTCTAATGCTTGGCTCAAGATCCCTTGCTGCTTTCAGACAAAATTTTCTGGCTCAAAATTTCCTGATCATTTCCTTTCAGAAAGGATTCTGGCATTTGCCTGTAAGACCCAAGTGTTGTGAGCCATGGATAAGTGACATTATTGGCACCACTGTTGCATCAGAAACACACAGAGAGTCAGAACCAACCCTCTGGAAGAAGCTAGGCATTAGTCATATTTGAATCACCTTTTTATTCTTTACTTCATGATTGGGTCTCCATCATCTTCCTACAGACATTCTCCTACTCAACACAATGTGTTCTCAATACTTGTCTTTCCCTAAATACCTCATGTGCTCTTGAACTTCTGAGCCTTTATATATACCTGGTACAGAAAGGATTTCTATACTTTCTTTTCATTCCAGGGTTCCTACATGTCCTTCAAATTACATTTCGTCTTGGGAGCATTCTGGCCTCCTCACACTAAGTGCAAGGATCCTTATCAGAGACCTCGCATCAGTTCATCCACTGTTTAATAATTGTTTCACTTTCTCATCTGTTTTCCAAATATACTAAAAATTCTAGAGAGTCTTAGGTAGCTTCTTGTTCATCTCTGAATCCCTGGTGCCAGAACAGTCTGGAATGAAGCACAGGCTTCGTTATGTGAGGATTAGGTATGTAAATGCATTCATAACAATGACTCCGTAACTGCTAAATGTCACATTTTGGAACTGTTCATGGGTTAGTGTCAGTTCAGAAATAGTTTTATCTTTTTCATTTATAATTACACTAGAGGCCCAATACATGAAATTCATGCAGGGATAGGGTCCCTAGGCCTGGCCAGAGATCAGGGCCAATCTGTGGGGTGACTGGCAGGGTGATCGGGGGGGCCCCCCACTGGCACCCACCTTGGACTGGCCTGGAACCTCCCGCTCGCCAGACCTGCCCCCTGCCGCCAGTCTCCTCCCTCTACTGGGCAACTGGCAGGGTTATCAGATTCCCCCCCACCCCCCCCCCCCCGCCACTGGCACCCACTTTGGTCAGCCTGGGGCCTGTGGGCTGGGGCAGCTCCTGCATTGAGTGTCTGCCCCCTGGTGGTCAGTACTCGTGATAGCGACTGGTTGTTCTGCCTTTGGTCAATTTGCATATTAGGCTTTCATTATGTAGGATTGTGTTCTGCTGCTGCCTGCCTTTCCAGGTTTTCATTAAGAATAAACAGGAGAATCCAAGATGGCGGCGTAGGTAAACACCTAAACTGCTGCCTCCCACAACAATTTAAACTGCAAAAAAAAGACAAAACGTCTATCACCCAGAACCACGGGAAAGCTGGCTGAGTGGAAGTTCTACAACTAGAAGGAAAGAGAAAAGAGCATTGAGACGTGCACGAGCGCTGAAGAGCTGAGGTACGGAGGCGCGTGATCTGGGCTGGCGGTGGGCGACTGGGTGCGTTGCTTTTTTCAACCTGAACGGAGACAAGCCCCCGATTACTCTGAAATCCAGTCTCTGGGGAGACGCGGGGGACCCAAACTCCTACGGGGAGAAGCTGGACTGTCTGCCAGTGAGAGTGGCTTGCTGCAGAGCTGCACGCAGGAATAGTTGTTTACGGCACTGGGGCACGGGACTCCAGGACGGACGCCGTCGGGGACACAGAGCCAGCTAACTAGCAGCCATTGCTGTTTGCCACGCCCTAACCTAGTGACGCCCTGAGACCCCGCCCCACACAACCTACAAACCCACCCAAGCTCCAAGCAGCCGAGTTAGCATAAGAAAAGCCTGCCCTATCGCAGCTTAACCTAGAAAACTTGCAGCCTGGGTCAGACAGCTCCAAAACCTCCAAACCCCAAGCAAAGAGGAGAAAACTGCAGCTCTCACTGTAGCTCCTGCTGAGTGGCCTCAGACAGTAGCTGACCTGCATCCCATTGGAGATCCAGAAACCAGTGTACCTAGTGGTCAGTGTGAGACACCAGATTTCAACTCCTCACATCCATAAGTGACACATTCAAGAGGCAGACTCAGTGAGCACCAAAGCCCCACTGAAACAAGTCCTGCCCCATAAGCGTGTCTTCAGCGCAGCAGTTCTTCCATTATAGACACAGGGAGTGCTCACAGCTAATTGGCCTGGAGGTCAATTCCTCCCAGCGTACTAACAGCAATTCAGGCTTAACTACACCAAGACTTTGCACTCAGCCCACAAAGGGGTGTACCAAGAGCATCCACATCAGGTGATTGGGGAGGCTGAGCTACTGCCCCCTATAGGTCACCTACCACACAAAGCCACTCCATCAACACAGGGAAGCAGCCAAAATGCAGAAACAAAGAAACATGTCACGAATGAAAGAAACGGAGGAAAGCAAACTACTGGATGACATAGAGTTCAGAACCACATTTATAAGGTTACTCAAGAATCTTCTTAAAACCGCTGAGAAACTTGATGAGACCTTCAAGGAGCTTAATGAGAATGCCAAAAAAATGGAAAAGGATCAGTCAGAAATGAAGCATACACTGTCTGGAATAAAGAATATACAGAAACTCAACTGTAGATCAACATACCCCAAGAATCAAACCAAAGATCTGAAATATGTGGAAACAAAAAACATCCAACCAGAAAAACAAAAAGAAAAAAGAATCCAAAAATATGAAGATAGTATAAGGAGCCTCTGGGACAACTTCAAGCGAACCAACATCCGAATTTTTGGGGTGCCAGAAGAAGGGAGAGAGCAAAATATTGAAAACCTATTAGAAGAAATAATGACAGAAAACTTTCCCTACCTGGTGAAAGAAATAGACTTACAAGTTCAGGAAGCGCACAGAACCCCATACAAGAGGAACCCAAAGAGGACCACACCAAGACACATCATAATTAAAATGCCAAGGGCAAAAGACAAAGAGAGAATATTAAAAGCAGCAAGAGAAAAACAGTTAATTACCTACAAGGGAGTACCCATACGACTGTCAGCTGATTTCTCAACAGAAACTATGCAGGCCAGAAGGGAGTGGCAAGAAATATTCAAAGTGATGAACAGCAAGAACCTACAACCAAGATTACTCTACCCAGCAAAGCTATCATTCAGAGTCGAAGGTCAGATAAAGAGCTTCACAGACAAGAAAAAGCTAAAGGAGTTCATCACCACCAAACCAGGATTACATGAAATGCTGAAGGGTATCTTTTAAGAAGAGGAAGAAGAAGAAAAAGGTAAATATAAAAATTATGAACAACAAAAGGACATCAAATACATACCTACCAACAAGTGAATCTAAAAATCAAGTGAATGAAAAATCTGAAGAACAGAATGGACTGGTGAATATAATAGAATCAGGGACATAGAAAGGGAGTGGACTGACGATTCTCAGGGGAAGCAGGTGGGAGGGGTGCGGGAAGAGATTGGACAAAAATCTTACTCCTATGGATGAAGACAGTGGCGGGGGGTAAGGGCCTGGGGTGGGGTGGGGAATCAGGTGGAGGGGAGCTATGGGGGAAAATAAAAGAGGAACACGTGTAATAATCTGAACAATAAAGATTTATTTAAAAAAAAAAAAAGAATAAACAGTGAATATGTGAATTTTTCCCTGCAGTGCTTGGGGATGTTTCTTTGTTATAAAAACTTGTCTTGACATTTGTCTCTTCTGGTGGGATACCAGCCTTCACTCAGTCAACACATTTTTATGTGTTATAAATATTTACAAAGTACCTGAGTCTTGCATCATGAATAACTTCTCACTTATTATAACAATAGCTTCTTTCTACTACCTTACTTCACCATACCTTCCATCAGAGTTCTCAAACTCAGCATAATCCTCTATGGCTGGAGATGTACAGCATACTCCTGAAATTAGCCATCCTCATACATTAGCTTGGGATTTCTCACATTTGTTCAGGTGGCAAAAATGCCTGGAATAATGATCCACACTGAAGTATTGAACTCACATTTAAGTGAGAAGCAATTTTAATTACAGAAAACATGGCTGTGTTATATGTACACAATATAACAATTATGACACTAAAATGTGCATATCTTGGAAAAGAAGCAAGTTGGTGAACCAGACATAATTATTGCAGTCTTTCATTTCTTATTTTTATTTGTTATGGAAAAAATTGAATAGAAATATTCCATATTTCTAAAAATCCTATGTGAAGTCTCAATTATTCTGGCAATTCTTTAGTTTATCTTTTCTCAACTCTCCCTCCACGTACCGCCCTCCCCCCCCAAGATATGTCAGTCTGTTCTAATCTCTATATATAAAAGCCTAAGTGACCGTTATGACTGGTTGACCACTCCACTAGTCGACCGGTTGTTATTATGTGCACTGACCACCAGAGGGCAGATACTCAACACAGGAGCTGCCCCTTGTGGTCAGTGTGTCAGCTTACTGACAGGTGCCAGATGCCAGGGCCCAGTGAGCGCAGCTGCAGTGGCTAGCATGAGCCTCTCTCACCTCTGTGGCTACCAAGTGGCATCAGCAGCAGGCACAGCACAGGGCTGGATTGAGCAGGAGCAGTGCGTGCCCGGCCAGGCTCAGGCTCCTCCCCGGCCGCCTGCTGCTTACATCCCTCGGGGGATATCAGACTGCTAGTTTCTGCTGGATCCCTGCAGGCCAGGAAGGGATCAGGCTGAAACCAGCAATTCAACATCCCCTGAAGGGTCCCGGATTGTGAGAGGATACAGGCCAGGCTGAGGGACCCCACCAGTGCATGAATCCATGCACCAGGCCTCTAGTTTATAGATAAATGTAATGAATATAATTTAATCCCTATTGTGTTTTTCTCTGGTTATTTTTCTTCAATCTTTGATTTGTTCTATGATACCTGCTGTAGATGACAAAATGAATTTATAGGTAGCTAATGAGTGTTACAGGTAGCAAACCACATAATGGAAATAATAGTAATAATAACCACTCTTCATTATCTGGTCTATATGTATTAAGCATCATGTTAAGAATTTTATTTATTTTCTTTACATGATATAGTTCTACTAACAATAGAGGATTCTATTTCCACTTGGCAGATGAGGAAACTGAGGTTACCGAGAATAAATACCTTGTCTCTTGAAGTTTCTGTTTCTCCTGACCAGAATTTCAGGTATTCTCTGGGAAGTGTATTGAAGTGGACAGAGGAGGATATTCTAATTAAATCTCTTCGTGATATTTGTATGATGGAAAAGATTAAACCAGAACTTTTCAGACTGTGTTCCATAAAGCTGTAATTTTGTATCTAGTTTTGGTGTGGAGAGGTGGGTCTTTTCGTTTTTGCAAGGTAGCAAGATAAAACTTGCACTTGGATACCTCTAACAACTAACTGTCTGTTGCAATAAGGACTCTGAAATATTAGCTAAGTTTTCTCATTTAACTCTCAGTGGAGCGGCTCTCTTTCAAGTTCCATAGCCATTACCATTGGGGTGCTGACTTGAGAGGTTTTGTTCTAACACGCAAGGCCTGGGGGGGAAGCAGGTGCAATCAGGAGCATATGCATTTAAACCCAGTTTATGGAATAATATATCCCCCCCACCCCCAATACAAAGAGAGATAGAGTTCTCTGGATTTATAGCCATCAAGGAGCTTTATTGACATTCTGAATATTATTTAGATAAATCATTGAGTTTTGCCTAGTCCTATCTCATGATTTGTGATGCTTTCCAGTGCCTCTGGGTCTAGAAATTAAAGAGTGGCTTGTGCTTATCAACATGTGCTATTCTTCATCTATGACAGACAGAGTATGGGAAATAGATTCGTGTTAATTTTTAATAAGATTCAGAAATAACATCCCTTTGGGGCACAGAAAAGTATAGAGCTGTGCAGAGTGTTTAAGGTACATTAAAAACCCACATCAAATATACATCAAAACACATCCTTGAGTACGGGTAGTCCAAATAGCCTTCCACAAGAGCATCCGTTTGCTGAAAATGTGTCTCAGGAGGGTGCCCCTGCCACACTGCTCACCATCTGTGGCTTTCCATTAGCACCGAGCTGGCACAAGCCCTTTGGTAAGTGTACTGCCACAGGCCTGCTCTCTGCTTGCCCAGCATGACTGGGCAGGTCACAGTTGTGAACAAATGCTCCTACCCTGTCTCCGTTCCAGGATGCATTAGGACTTAGTGCACCTTGAGTGACTTAAGGACAGTCTCATGCCATTTTTTAAAAGCTATTTAAGAGACATAGGCACTGTGTGGTGGCAAGGTATGACACAGAGGAACTTGACTAAATGCTAGCATTGAAGAATAAAGAAACACCTGCCTGTTGCTGTTGGCTAATGTTGATCTCTCAAGCCTTTTGATGTGATTTAAGATTTGACACTTCTCTTACCTTTGTGACAGGTAAAGTCTCCCTCATCTGCTACCCTCTTTTTAATATTGAGGTTACTAGGCTTCAATATCTTAACCCATTGCTCTTTTCTCTTCACATACTGATTCAGTTTGATGTTTTTATCTTCCACCTACATAAATGTGCTTTTGCCTTCAGTTCTAGCTTTTACTCTGTGATTCAGTCGTATAAATTGAAATATAGGCTGTACACCTGCACTTGATAAAACTTGTTATTAAAAACAAAAAAAACAGAACTCATTATCTCTGCACTCTCCACTCTGACTCTCCTAGTTCATGGTCCGATATTTTCCATGAAAAAGGAAGTCACTCTTGACTCCTCTCTCCCCTACATATCCCTCATGCAACCCATCACCAAGTCATGCCAATTATATCTTCAGAATGTTTCTAGGATGCACTCCCCTCTGTTCTTCTGTATACCTACTTCTGAACAAGCTGAGGCCCTCACCATCTCTTGCCTAAACAATTTCAGTAGCTTCCCAACTTTTTTTCTTTTATTCCAGTCTTGCTCCAGCTCCATAACTAATTCTCTGCACAACAACTAAAGTAGTGTCTCTCTACAATGTATACTTGATCAGATCCCTGTTGTCCCTATGACACTTAAAGAATTTCCATCGATTACCAGATAAAGTTTAATTTCCTTAGAGTGACATATAAATACCTTTATGTCCTGATACATTCTTCCTTCATGTCTAATTTCTTTTCATTCTCAGGCACATCTTTTATTCTAATAAATATACATTATATTCCTTTAGCATTCTGTGCCTTTATTTACCTTGATCCCTGTAAGATCTCTTATTCTACATCTAACTTCTCCTCAGTCTCAACCTCATATTTTAAACTCTAATCTATAATAATAAAAGTGTAATATACTAATTAAACCAGACGTCCTTCTGGGTGTCCTTCTGGACGACCTTCAGGACGAAACCAGGTATGAGGGAAGCCCAAGTCCCAGGTGCCAGAAGGAAGCTGGTGCTGGCAGCCAGGAGAAAGAAGGCCTCCTCTTGCACGAATTTCATGCATCGGGCCTCTAGTGATTATAACAATATTCCTTTAGCATTTTGTGCCTTCATGCTCCTTGATCCCACCCATCTTTCTTTTCTTGGCTAACCCTTACTCATTCTTCAAGGGGTCATTTTCTTCTGAGAGTCATACATTATCCTAAGTTTGGACTAAATGTTTCTCCATGCTCACAAAATACTAAATGTATAACCATATTGTCCTTACTACTTAGGACAATACATTATGTGTCAGTCTTAGCCACTATATAAGCTTCTCTATTTTATCTTATTCTATTCTTTTATGTCTAATGTCTAGTTTAGTGCTTGACATGTAGTAGGTGCTCAGAAAGTATTTCCTGATATAAATTGAGAGGTGTTTTGAACATTACTTTCATGGGGCATGACTTAAATTTTGAGGTTCCTCATAATTATATCTTATTAATAATTTTACAGGTGTTTGGTGAATTCATTTCTGAGGCTTACCGGGTAAAGATAAGGAGGAGAATAAGGCACGTCTCCACCTGAAGGAACTTTCAGGTGTAATCAGGATGTAAAACATTTCATAATCATTAGTTAATTACATATATTGCATGTTTCATGAATACACATACATAATTTATGAATTTGTATGCATTAGTATTATATATACATTCAAAGATGCTTAAGATTACCAATGGTATACCAGGCATTGTGATAGACACTGAGGATTTGAAAACTAATAAGACATGATCCTTACCCTCAAGGAGTTTGCAGTCTAGTTTGGGAGTGAACTGAGGAGCAATCAGAAATTTACAGTGCAGTGTGAGGAGTGCTTGTGTGCCAGGCACTGTGCTGGGCACCAGGAGTATACATGGATGAGAGAGTGCACCTTTCCTTGTGAAACGCACACAGAACTATCACAATGGATGGAGCATGCAGTTCCAGCCAAAAGAATCAGAGAAGGTAGAAATGAGTTAAACTTGAGAAGTGGACAAAGCTTTCATGCAGGATATGGAATTTGACATTAAAGGGAAATGGGCTATGGTTAGACTAATAAGACAAAATAAAAATTGCTTAGGATAGATAAGATATAATTGTAATTAAATCACAGTACATTTTTTTCTTTCCGCTCCTTTATTTAGAAGAGAAGAAAAAACAAATAATTTTTGTTGCTCTAACTATTTTAACTAGTTCTTTCCTTTCATTCACAGTCAAGCTTCATAAGTGAAATTTATCTATGAAAATTATGCATGATATTAAAAGACTAGTTGAAGCAATATAAATAGGTCAATATTAGGAAACACTGACTTCTTTCTGAGAAATTTTATGCTGCAATTTCTACTATTAACCTGCATTTCAGAAAGCAACTACCTTTACACTCCCCAACTGACAATAACTTGAATAGGATAAGAAGAGAAAAATAGCACCCCACACTATCAACATTCAATAGTGTTTTCACTTCTCAATTAGACTTTTACTGGGTTCTGGTTCCCTAAAAGTTTATAATATTTTACATAAGAAAATATCAAAGTATCATAGGACATTAGGTCATCTTCCATCTAATCAGTGAGAATAGTATTTTAATTTCTATGAAATTAATAAGCACTGAGGATCCCCAGTTTCAATGATTTTGAAAATTTGACCAAAAAGCATTAATCCAAATATCAAAATGGAAAATGGCCCTTTTGCTCTTTTAGCAAGTTATTTAACCAAAACTCAGATTGCCGGTGGCTCCCCATGGTTAGGTACATAACCTTGAGAGCAATGTCAATGCTACATTCAATGTAGGAGGATTACACTGCTTTGAAAAGTTCTTCTTTTCTGAGAGTAAACATTGTTGTTGAATTATGTCTTCTTGCTTATTTGGTCCCTTAGGGACAAATGGCACACATATTTATAAGAAAGCTGACCGAGGAAAGTGGTGTGTTTGTGGTGACAGAGCAGAGAGAAACAAACTGGCTAGCTCAGACTGAGTGGAGGGCATCAGTGAAGAATGTCCCAATTTACCAAAAGAGAGAGCAATACTTTTGGTACATTTTCTAGGTTTGAATGTCACTCTATCTTTAAAAAAAATATTTTATTTTATTTTTTGCAACCATTATCACAATTTATTTCATTTTATTTTTTAATTTTATTTTTAGTGTTGACACTCTTACAGATGTCCCATTGCCACTCCCCACCCCCGTTTGCCCACCTCCACCCAGCCCCAACCCCCTTCCCTCTGGCCATCACCTCACTGTTGTCTGTGTCCATGGGCTATGCAAATATGTTCTTTGACTAATCCCTTCACCTTTTTTTATCCAGTCCTGCTACCCCTCCCTTCTGATAGCTGTCAGACTGTTCCATGTATCTATGCCTCTGTTTCTATTTTATTCACCAGTTTATTTTGTTCATTAGATTCCACATATAAGTGAGATCGTATCTTTTTTTAATAAAATAGAATGGTGAAATTATCAAGGAAATACAGGTTATTGTTGGCCTCCATCTCTCAAAAACATTCACAGGTTTTTGCTTTAGATTTTGAAAAGGGCTTTGGCTTCTTTCAGCCTAGCAGACATACTATGATTGCAGTTATGACTAATTTTAAAAAGCTATTTCAGACCTATTAAGCAAGCAGAAGGCAACGTTTAACTGGCTTCACTTTCCTAGATCTGTTCAATATATTTAAAGAGCTCCTGAGGCCAATTCAAAAGGAAAACCATCCTGATTCAGCTTCTTAGTACTGAGTGAACTGTACCTGATTTCATGCTGGGGCTTATGTAACAATGCCCTGCTGATACTATGAGCTAGTGGCAAACCACGGTGATCTCGCTGATCTGCACCTTATACAGGTGACATTTTATAGAACAGAATATCAACAGAGGAAAAGAAATCTTCCCTTTTTTGTGATTATAGGGATTTTTAAGTAAAAATTACAATCACCATCATCATTATTATTGTTTCTACCAAGTGAAAATGACTATTATAGCAAGTATATATAATGCCACTGCTTCAGTGTGCCAAAATGAAGAACAATATAATGAAGAGGCAAAAATAGTGCTCCCATTCTGACAAATGGTGGACCAGAACAACTTCTTACACCTTCCATCAGAAAGTACCTAGAAGTGCTAAATAAATTATGACAAATTTTAGATATAACTAAAATGTAAAATTAAAAAAAGGAGTCCCCAGTGACAAAATCAATGGGGAAATGAAAGTCAGGACATCAAGCACAACCTGACACTGAGGCAGGGAGAAGAGGCTTAAAATAGTGGTGGATGTGGTGGTATAGAGCAGGGGGAAATTAAGGAGCTTATCGTAGTTCGTAATAGCTAGGACATTGGGTTTGAAAATCTTAAACCTAAGTAAGGCAGAGAGTTGCACAATGAGAGCCCTCTACATATACTTGGAATTGGTAAGGGATTGTCATAAATGAGGAGCATAAAATTTATGAGTTCTGCTTCTGGTTTGGGAAAGATGGCACTGAAGCAGTGCTCTCACAGATACCTATCAACACGGAATGAATGACACAAAAGAGATGAACTGTCTTAAGGCACTGAAGAGAACATAAAAGTAGGTAGATTGCAGAGGAGAGGTGAAATTTGGAGAGAATGACATAAAGTGAGTTACTTATTCTTGTAGCATTTAGTGGGGCTGCTAGAACACCATTAAAAAACTTGCTGTTTTTCTGGGACAAAGAACTAAAGGGATGAGTTTGGGGAAACTTCCTCTGCTGGAAAACCAGGAAAGAACCCCATAACAGAGAGAACAAGAAAAAGGGAGCCCCAAATCTGTGTATAAATTCTGCTCCCAAATCTGGCTAACGTCCAAATCACAGATGGGTAGGAACAGACTCCAGCAAAGGAGAATGGACCTCTCTAATTCTATGTTATGAACCTGCAAAAGGCTCAGGATGGCCCTTAAGGTGCACACGCATTGAACAGGCTCGAAAAGGCATAGCAAAGGCAATCAGGACTGAACTAGAATTTAGACCACCACTAACCCCCGCCCTCCCAATCACAGACAATTCCTTGAGTAGCAAATACATGAGACAGATACAAAGCAGCTTAGCAATGACTTAAACAATAGAACTAACACTGGAATCACCACTAACACTGAAGGCAAGGCAGAACGTACAGTCATAACTGAATCTAACGTTAACCTTACATTGCCCAGAGAATTTTAACAGAACTCAGAAGCAGAGCATTCAAAATGTCCAGGATAAAATATGAAACTACTCAGTCTACGAAGAGCCAGAAAAATGTCTGAGACTCAAATGTGGTGAAGCTCTAGGAACATCACTATGCCTATGTTCTTGTTGAGAATGCAAATTGTTGCCAGCACTACATGGAGCAATCTGGTGATTTGAGATCAAGGTTAAATATGGTTATAGCCTATGAATGAGCAATTTAACTTGTATGTGTGTACCTTGGAGAAACTAGAGGAAATGTGATTGGAAAGCATGTGCAAGTATGTATTAAAATAAAATAATTGTAATGGGTGAAAAAGTGGAAACAATTTAGCTTTATGGGATATAATGACAGTGAATTTTAAAATACAAAATTACTGCATATTGTTAATGGTTACCTACAAGATAGTTTAAAGATGTGATTAGAAATGGTAAACTATAAATCATGGTAGTAATTGCATTTAAGGAGGAGGAAATAGGGTAAGAGTATAGCTATGTTGCTAAGGTTTTTTGTTTGATTGTTTTTCAAGTACACCAGAAACAAAGAAAAAATTAATTTTTAAAAGGAAAGGAAATACCACAGTTTCTTATAACTCCTCTTTATGCAATGCTTTTTATACTCTTTTTACCCCATGGTATTTTTTTGTAGTGGTTAACTGAGTTATCTATGGATAATGAAAAAAAGGGAACAAAAACTCTCTCACACACTCCCTGCTTTAACCATCATTCTTAGGCTAGGCTAGAACCTGATTGGAATGTATATACTTAGATTCTTTCTAATTTTCTATGAATTATTGTTTGACTCAGAATCTCTGCTTTCCAATTTCTGACACCTGATTTCAACACTAAGATTTCTCCTTATTATTAAACTAGAGTCCTAGTTCACGAAATTCGTGCACTGAGGGGTGGGGGGGGTGGGGGGAGGGGGGGCGCTCAGACCAGCCTGCGCCCTCTCGCAGTCCGGGACCCCTCAGGGGATGTCCGTCTGCCCTCTTAGGCCTGCTCCCTGTAGGCAGCAGGCGGACATTCCTCTCACAGTCTGGAACTCCTCGCTCCTTACCACCCACCTGCTCACTGCTCCTTAATGCTCTGCATGCAGCTCCTTAGCGCTGCAGCGGAGGCAGGAGAGGGTCCCACCACCGTCACTGCACTTGCCAGCCGTGAGCCTGGCTTCTGGCTGAGTGGCGCTCCCCCTGTGGGACCGCACTGACCACCAGGGGGCAGCTCCTGCATTGAATGTCTGCCCCCTGGTGGTCAGTGTGCATCATAGTGACTGGTTGTTCTGGTCGTTCCACCGTAATGGTCGCTTAGGTTTTTATTATATAGATGTTTATTGTTGAAAGTATTACATATGCCCCTTATTATTCCCCATTGACCCCTTCTTTCCCATCCCTGTCCCCCACCCCAGGCCTTCACCACCCTATTGTCTGTGTCCATGGGTTATGCATATATGCATACAAGTTCTGTGGTTGATCTCTTCCCACCCACCTTCCCTCTGAGATTCCACAGTCTCTGACTGGCTTATTTCACTTAGCATAATACTCTCGAGGTCCCTTCATTCTGTTACAAAGGGTAAGAGATCTTTCTTTTTTTTATTGTTGCATAGTATTCCATGGTATAAATGTACCACATTTTATCCACTCATCTACTGATGGGCTGTTTCCAGATCTTAGCTATTGTAAATTGAGCTGCTCTGAAAATAGGGGTGCATACATTCTTCTGATTGGTGTTTCAGGTCTCTTAGGATACATTCCTAGAAGTGGGATCACTGGGTCAAATGGGAGTTCCATTTTTAATTTTTTGAGGAAACTCTGTACTATTGTCCATAATGGCTGTACCAGTCTGCATTCCCACCAGCAGTGTACTAATATTTCCTTTTCTCTACAGCCTCACCAACACTTGTCATTTGTTGATTTGTTGGTGATAGTCATTCTGACAGGTGTGAGGTGATACCTCATTGTCATTTTAATTTGCATCTCTCTGATGATCAGTGACTTTGAGCATTTTTTCATATGTCTCTTGGCCATCTGTATGTCTTCTTTGGAGAAGTGTCTATTTAGGTCCTTTGACCATTTTTTAATTAGATTGTTTGTCTTCTTTTTGTTAAGTTGTATGAATTCCTTGTATATTTTGGATATTAAACTTTTATCAGATGTATCATTGCCAAATATGTTCTCCCATACAGTGGGGTCCCTTTTCATTTTTTTTTTGATGGTTTTTTTGCTGTGCAGAAGCTTTTTATTCTGATGTAGTCCCATTTGTGTATTTTCTCCTTAGTTTCCTTTGCTCTAGGAGATGTATCTATAAACATATTGCTATGAGATATGTCTGAGATTTTGTTGTCTATTCAATGCAATCCTTATTAAAATACAAATGGCTTACTTCACAGATCTAGAACAAATACTCCAAAACTTTATATGGAACCAAAAAAAGACCCCCAAAAGACCTAGCAATATTGAGAAAGAAGAACAAAGTTGGAGGGATCACAATACCTGATATCAAGCTATACTACAAAGCCACTGTAATCAAAACATCCTGGTTCTGGCACAAGGACAGGCACATAGATCAATGGAACAGAAGAGAGACCCCAGAAATTGACCCAAGCAATTACACTCAATTAATATTTGACAAAGGAGGCAAGAGCATACAATGGAGTCAAGACAGTCTCTTCAATAAATGGTGATGGGAATATTGGACAGATACATGCAAAAAAATGAAACTAGACCACCAACTTACACCATGCACAAGAATAAACTCAAAATGGATGAAAGAATTAAATGTAAGTCACTAAACCATAAAAATACTAAAATTTCTTCTTTTACTGGGACAAAGGCTTCACCAGTGCTAGAACTGTCATGTTAGAGATGTTATAACTTTCATTCTCCCATGCATGTTTTCAAACATTTTAGGGCATAAGTGAGCATCATTAGAATGTCTTTTTCTTGCTCTTCTAAAGCAGTTCACGTTAATTATGGAAGAGCTCTATAAACTAAGCAGTCAAAAATAGAATGTTATAGTGCAATGCTATGCAACAATTGAAAATAATGACAAGGAAATATGTTCCCAAATACCACTAGGTAAAGAAAGAGTTTTCAAATTCATACTTTGATCCCAGTGACATAAAAATTATATTAAAGTTAACAATAATTATAAGTACATGCAGATATAGACACTCATTTCCCCAGGGTAGGAGTAGAGGAAAACTAGATTTATCAAAATGTTAACGGTGTTTATAACTAGTTAATGGAATCCATGGGCACATTTTTTTTTTCTTTTCTGTATTATCTATTGTGCAATGGATGTTTTTACTTTTGTAATTTATAATGTTCAGCTTCAGACTGAAGGCAATTAATTTAGATAAAATAAAACATCAGAAATAGTGGTTTTTTTAAGTGCCCACTTTCTAGAAATAGTGAGGGAAAGTTGAAGTGCAATCTAATTATGTTTATGGCTGATTCAAAAATAGTTAAATTTAATTTTATTTCCAAATTTGTAACTGAATTTGGTTTTGAAACAAATGCATTTTCCAGCCTTTGTGTTCATCACTTTTAGCACAAATGTAATATAAAATATTATTTCAATTTTAGTTCTGCAGTCAAAATCTAGGCTAGAGTGCTTCTTTTCTTTTCTAGAGTATTTCTAAGATTAGAGGATCCAGATGACTTCTTTGCAAGAGGAATGATCTATACTTTCTATTTGTAATATCAACAAAGCAGTATTTTTGTGGGTACTAATCACATGGAATTAAATAAGAAAAACATTTTATTAAAATATAAAGAGAGCTTACCTTCCACTCTGTCCCCAAGTAACAAATAATCAAAAGTATTTGCTTAAGAAACAGGGAATTTGTGAAATATTTATTCTCCAGCATTTGGATAATACTTAACTGAAGTATTTTGATGCCATTTGCCAAGCAGGAGACTGAGAACACAAATATGCTTGCTACTAGAGTATTTTTCTCATTCATTTCCTGCTTAGATTTCTCATCTATTATACATTGGATTGACTTTTTTTGGTACTTTCACAGAAGGGCAGTTCACAGAGTTTTTTTCTAAGTCTCTAAAAATGAATAAAGTGTCAAATTATGCACCCATGTTTCTACATAAATAAGGTGTTTATTTTACACCAAAAATATGAACTAAAGAGTGGAATTCTGAGTAGCATGTCATTTGGATGTGGGTAGTTACAATCTCTGAGTCTTTGTGATTCACACAGTTGTGTTATTATGAGTTGAAAACAGTACAACTTGAGTTAATAAAAAGCTCTGGTGAAGAATTATTCAGTTAGTCTAATTTGGCATTTTTTCAACTCTATTTCTCTGTACATATTTTGTATATTTAAAGGTGTGCTGGAATTTTTTTTTTCTGACTGCAGTTTTCCAGATTGGTTAAGATACTTATGGAATCACTAGTAGTCCTGCGCACGAATCCATGCACCAGTAGCTCACCAGTAGCTCGCTGCCCGCTGCCCTGCCCTCTTATAGTTCCCTCCGACCCCTCATAGCTTGCTTCCTTGCACCCTCCGTAGCTCTCCACCGCCTGCTTGTAGCTCGCTGCCCTACCCTCATAGCTGATCTATGAACCAGTTGTTATGCTTCACGGCATAATGACCATTTGCATATTACATATTTATTATATAGTATGAGAGCCTGTGCTGTAGCTATTACCTTTTTCTGGATAGTTCTTCAACCAGGTAGTTGCTTTGATAACTTCTTCACCAAATTCAAGCCTTTGCTCAATGTTTACCTTCTCCATATGGCTTTTCATAAAGACTTTAATTAATTCTGCAAACTCCTTATACTAACATTTTCTCACCCTTCTCATTCTCCTAATTTCCCTTATTTTTAGTCTATGTTTTCCTCTTCCCATAGCAGTAATCAATTTCTACCAAACTATATAATTTACTTATCCTATATAATAAAAGCCGAATATGCTAAGTGTCTGGTCATCCAGTCGGCCATTCAACCAATCAAAGCATAATATGCTAATGATATGCTAAGGCCACTCAACTGCTCGCTATGACACGCACTAACCACCAGGGGGCAGACACTCCAACTGGTGAGTTAGCTTGCTGCTAGAGTCCGGCTGATTGGGACTGAGAGAGACAGGCTGGACACACCCTGGAGCCCTCCCGGGGTCCCTCCCCAGCCGGCCAACCTCCCACATCCCTCCCCAGCCCTGATTGTGTACTGGTGGGGTCCCTTGGCCTGGCCTGCGCTGTCTTGAAATCCAGGCTGAGGGGGACCCACCCACCCGGAGTGCACGAATTTCATGCACCAGGCCTCTAGTTTCTTATATTTACTGTCAAATGTATATTTCTTCCTTCTAGAATGCAATATGCTTGAGGGCAAGAATCTTTGTCTAATTTGTTCAATAATGAATCTCAAGTGCTAAAAACACTTCCTGGCGTCTTTAAAGATGGCGGCATAGGTAAGCACCTAAACCACTGCCTTGCACAACAATTTCAAAACTACAACTAAAAGACAGAATGGACACCATCCAGAACCACAGGAAAGCAGGCTGAGTGGAAATTCTACAACTAGAAGGAAAGAGAAAAGCTCATGGAGAATTGGAGGAATGGCAAAGGGTTGAGGTACCACAAAGGGAGGGTCTTTGTGCGCACAGAGAGGAAGGGTGGCTGAGAGCCTGGCTGACTTTCTCTGGCAGGAAGGGGAAGGAAGCCCCTGACTGCACTGAACCCCAGTTCCGGGTGAAACCCCGTAGACCCAGGCTCAAACAGGGGGAGTCTGGATTGTCAGGTAGGGAAAAAGGCACTCCAAGACTTGGAGACCCGGGGGAGAGCCGGAGGAGCCCCAGCGGGCAGGGGTCTGGAGGCGCGCACGTGAGTGTGCACAAAGACTGCAGAGGTTGCCACAGGCTTTCCCTAGCAGAAGGGAGTCGGAAGCTCCTGAATGCACTGAACCCCAGTTCTAACTGCATTGAACCCCAGTTCCAGGTGAGCCCCTGGGGACCCATGCTCTTGCGGGGGAAATCTGGACTCTCAGGCAGAGGCTCAGGAGCTGGAGAAGGCAGAGGTCTGAAGGCACGTGTGCACAAGGGCAGGGCTGACAGGAAGCCAAGACTGTCTGCTCCGCCCTGAGACTCCACTCCATCCAAGTTGAACACAGAGGCTTTTGCAATTTGGCAAGTCTAATCCTATAAGGCTGTCTCCAGCACCAAACTTCTCCCAGCATAGACACAGCTGATCCTCACAGCCAACTGACCTGGAGGTCAATTCCTCCCAGTGATACCAACAATAATCAAGACTTAACTACAACAAGGCTGTACACACAGTCCACAAAGAGGTGCACCAAGAGAGTCCACCTCAGGTAACTGGGAGGCCGATCCACTGGGCCATATAGGAAATCTAGCACACAAAGCTACCTTACCAACTCAGAGAAGCAGTGAAAATGCAGAGACAAAGAAACAGATCACAAACGAAAGAAATGGAGGAAAACAAACAACTGGATTTAGAATTCAAAACCACGGTTATAAGGCTTTTCAAGAATATCCTAGAAAAGGCCGATAAATATAACGAGACCCTCGAAGATATGAAAAAGGACCAACTAGAAATTAAACATACACTGACTGAAATAAAAAATATTATACAGAGACCCAACAACAGACTAGAGGAACACAAGAATCAAGTCATAGAATTGAAATACAAAGAAGCTAAAAACACTCAACCGAAAAAGCTAAAAGAAAAAAAAAATCCAAAAACTTGAAGATAGTGTAAAAAGCCTCTGGGACAACTTCAAGCATACCAACATCAGAATTATGGGGGTGCCAGAAGAAGAGAGAGACCAAGATACTGAAAACCTATTTGAAGAAATAATGACTGAAAACTTCCCCCACCTGGTGAAAGAAATAGACTTACAAGTACAGGAAGCGCACAGAACCCCAAACAAAAGGAATCCAAAGAGTACCACACCAAGACACGTCATAATTAAAATGCCAAGAGCAAAAGACAAAGAGAGAACATTAAAAGCAGCAAGAGAGAAACAGTTAGTTACCTACAAGGGAACACCCATACTATTGTCAGCTGATTTCTCAACAGAAACTATGCAGGCCAGACGGGAATGGCAAGAAATTTTCAAAGTGATGAATAGCAAGAACCTGCAACCAAGATTACTCTACCCAGGAAAGCTATCATTCAGAATTGAAGGTCAGATAAAGAGCTTCACAGATAAGAAAAAGCTAAAGGAGTTCATCACCACCAAACCATTATTATATGAAAATACTGAAAGGCATTCTTTAAGAAGAAGAAGAAGAAAAAAGTAAAGATAAAAATTATGAACAACAAATACATATCTATCAACAAGTGAACCTAAAAATCAAGTGAATTAAAAACCTGAGGAACAGAATAATCTGGTGAATATAATAGAATCAAGGGCATAGAAAGGGAGTGGACTGATAATTCTTAGGCGGAAAGGGGTATGGGGGGGTGCAGGAAGAGACTGGACAAAAATTGTACACCTATGGATGAGGACAGTGGGGGGGAGGTAGGGACAGAAGGTGGGGTGGGAACTGGGTGGAGGGGAGCTATGGGGGGGGGAAGGAGAAATAATTGTAATAATCTGAATAAAGATTTATTTAAAAAATTTTAAAAAACCACTTCCTGGCAATATATATATATATATATATATATATATATATATATATATATATATATGTAATTAAATAAAATATTTCAATGAAATGTCAGATTATTTCATTGTTTTGGGAAATTATGTAATGTAGCATACCCTATGGTAACTTGACTTCAAATAATATTTCCTGATATATTCACTGAACAAAGACACTACTGTTATCCCAGCACCCATGGATTCTGTCATGGACGGGTTACTGCTTAGGCATTTGAATATATCAGTGGTCATATTACAGTCAGTGGTCATTTTTAGCAAGATTTCCTTCTATGCTGTAGAGACACATGTCTTTCACAAAGAAATATTTTAACCTAATCATGATTCTCAACTCTAACACATAGCCTGATAAATTATGCTCTCTCTACTGTAGATATATAGCTGCATAAATTAGGGAAAGAAGGAAGTATAACACAGTCATGACTTTTCATTTCAAAAAGTGAGCAACCAGAGAGGCTTGAAGACCCATATTTGGAAGATGTTCTTTTACAGAATCTTATAGTTATGTGAGAAATTAATGCAACAGAAATAGAGTGAGATTAAAAGATCTAATCAAGCCAGAGATCCATTCCCAGGGTATTCTTACTATCTTGAGCTGCTGAATGAATGAGTTGTGCCAAAGTGGCCGTCATTCAAGAAAATCTAAAAGAATGACCCAGCATTGCAGAAAATGTATTTGACTGGCCCCAACTAGCTAGGCTAAGCCATAATAGAAAGCTCTCCTATCTGAGTGCTGCTCAGGATGATGGATGGTGTGTAAGTGCAGCCTTATTAGTGTCTTGGGATGGACAGAGAGCTAATGCAGGAGAGTCAGCGGTTTATAAATCTATTACCCACATCTTGGATGAATCTGACCTTTGCAGAGCCAGAGTAGATGACAATACAATACATAGCTCAAAGGAAAGTTTGTACTTCATTTTGAATAAAATTTTAATGATGAACCAATAGCAGGATCTATAAGTATACATAAATAGCTTTTCTGTCTTTTATAGTTTGTATTTGGCTAAGACTGCATATTTCACAGATGTATAGAAAAAAATATATATATATATATAATATTTGGGTACCTAATTTTTTTTTCTTTGAATACATATTGCTGTCCCTGGCCAGGTAGCTCAGTTGGTTAGAGCATCATCCTGATACACAAGGTTGTGGGTTTAATACCTGGGCAGGGCACATATAAGAAACAGCCAATGAATGCATAAATAAGTGGAACAGCAAATCAATGCTTCTCTCTCTCGCTCTGCCTAAAATCAATCAATCAATAAAAAATTTAAAAAGAATACATATTGCTGTACTAGTATTGTGTATGTGTGCATGTATCAAACGCTTCAAATAAATCTTAACAAAAGCGGAGCTGTGTTAAGTTGTACAATTTAATTATCATTAACCATCTTGAAATCTATTTCTTGGGTTAAAAACACATTTTCCTTTTAAACCTTTGAAGTAAGTCCTTCCACTTATCAGAGAGGCAGTGCAACATAGTTGTTAACAGCATAGTGTTAAGTGGATTCAGCAGTCGGGTGTTCTGATGCTACTAGCTTCACCACTTACCAGCTGCCTGACCATGGGCACATTAGTAGCCTCATTGTCACTTGCTTCCTCCATCACAAAGGGAGAAGAATACCTCACAGAGCTCTAGTGAAGGTTCAATGTGATAATATATATTTTATAAAGTTTAGTGCTTTTCCTCCACATTCTTAATATCCTTTGTCATTTCACTGTTTTCTTCCCTCTACGCTCATACCAAAAGAAGGGTAGCTTGTTCTTCATTGTTATGGTTGGAAAAATACTAAAAACGTAATGGTGAATCCACACACCTGTACATGATATCTTCACCTATGAATTTCCAATTGACTCCTTTTTTATTCTGAAGCATTCGACTCTGAAATGGCTTAATTCACTTCATTTTTTTTTTTTTTACTTTGTAAAATTAAATTATTACTCTTCCCCTTCCCCTTTGATATTTTGTATTTGGCTAGGACTGCATATTGAATACATAGATATTGCTGAGATAAAAGGAAACCAACTTTGGGATTGATAAAGTGGCTCCAGAAAGGATGGGACAGGGTAAACACTACACTACAACTCAATCAGGTGTTGGTCACTGTCACCTATTGTTTTTGCACACGTTTGGAAGTTCCTTCAGTCCACCTCACTATTTCATGTCTCTTCCACTGGCTCACACAATCCCACAGCCTCTCTCTTCATGTAGTGCTGTTCAAAGCTACTTACCCAGCTAACTCAGCTCATTGACTGTTCTCCACCAATAGCTTCTTGTCTGCTATCGTCCCCACCTCTACCCTCACACTCTATAGAAGAGATCATTTCCTCTATTCTGCTCAACTTATTTTAAGCATCCTTCTCACATGATTCTTCCAAGCATGACTTTACCTGCTGTCTTTGTTCCCAAGATGCCAGATCCCAGCGTCCACTGCCACAAGCAGGGTCTCACCCTTTAGGAGTCAATATCCTCTGGATGTTTCCCGCCACAGAGCTTTACTGCCAGATCTCGGTTCAGCATCTCCTGTCCTGGTACTGATCTAATTCTAGGGAGTCAGCTGCTGTTAACAATGTGTACGTTTATTACATATGAAGCAGAATACCATAAAGATTTGGTATCAAATATCTGAATGTGCATCCTAACTTGACCAACTTACCTTTTGATTATTACTTACTACATGATTTTGAGTAAGTTGTTTCTCTGTGTCTCTCTCATGTCTGAAATGAGATCATGATAGTGCCTCCTCATAAGGATATTATAAAGTTTAAATTAGATATCCATGTGCTTAGAGCAGAACCTGGCACATAGGAAGCACTCAGTCATTATTAGCTCTCATTATATTTAAATAATAATAAAAACAGAAAATGCTAACAGTCAATAGATCCAATTTCTTCATTTAAAGTGTCCTAAGGAAGGCTGGCCAACATGAATGACATCTCTCCATTTATAAACAAGTTCATGTGGAAGTTTATTATTGATATGGAATTTTTGGACTGGAACACGCGGTGTTCCCCTGGACTGGAACCTGGATTCTTTGTTCCTCGGAGTCGTAAAATGAATCCACGGACAGAGGGTAGTATAGCAAAGGTGGAGATTTATTGAAGGACAAGTACAGACTCGGGAGAGGGAAAGAGTCCCACAGAATAGACTCCCACTTGAGGAGGGGGAAAAGGGTCCCACAGAATTTCCTTTCCCTGTGGCTTATAAAGGCTGCAGATCCTGGTGCCTTGATATCCCCTCTGATTGGTCACTATTCCCTTAGACTGGTTACTATAGTAACTCCTGGATCCTTATTGTTTTCCTATTTCCTTTCGGCTTTCTTTTTCTTCTTCTGGATGAGGGGCTTCCTTCTTTTTATTTTATAAATATAGAGCTTTTGCTGTTTCCAGCTCCCCCATTCTATGGAAATGTACGTGTTGCAGCTTTTCAGCTTTCCTATTCTATGGACATATACCTTCTGCTGCTCTGAAGCCCTGCACTTCCTCCATGGTCCCCTTAATTTCCAAAATTTCCTTTTTCACCCCCCAAAATTCCTGTTTCATTATAATTAAATTTGGTTTGAGAACTGGCTCTAAAAGTCTTCTCTCCTGTAGTAATTCTGCCTGAATCTCACCTTATCAGTAAGAGATTATGCATCTGCTGGGGAGGAAAAGTCCATATAATATGAATTTTCTATTTATCTTTCGAAAGGTAAATAATTTCCTTTGAGATACAGCTCTGTAGGCCAATACGAATGTGCCTGGCTCTCTCATATTAATTTCCATGCTTTTTGGAGTTTGAACTAACTCTGCTAAACCTTGGTGCAGTGTTCTAACCAAGCTTCTCTACAACACAAATTGCCTTCAGTGCTATTTGATCGTAGAGTCAAGGAAAAGCAGCCTCTATGGACCCAGAGGGAATATTTCTCCAACGTTAAGGGGTTGACTTTTCACTAATTGGCTAATTCATTTTTTGTCCTTTGACTTCACATGTCATGAGATCAAATCCATTGGAAATATATTAGATTGACTCACCAAGGAATGTGAACTTTTCTTACTCTTTTATCTTTTTCATGTAAATTAAAAATGAATGTCCAGTTACCAAAATTACAGCTCACTCGGGGTTATTTTTACCATGCTGAACTATTTTAGCAGTACATCTAGTTAAATTGGAAATTGGAAAATTTTGCTGTTAAGGGGATTTTCAGGCACAGTTAATAATTCAGCTACCTGCACACCCGGGCAAAATAAATAGCTTGCTGACTGCTTGTTGGAAGCCACTGCCAATTATATTATTTGAAACTTGAAATGTACCCGCTTCCCCCGACCACAGTGTTGGAATTATCTGTAGGAAAGCAGGGCACTGCTACAGCATTATTTCATTACTTTTCATGCATTTGCTTCTTAAAGTTTGGTAATTAGTGTTTTTTTAAGAAGGAAGAAAATAAAGGAAGCACGCCCATTACTATGGTTATTTCTCTTCAACTCCAAACCCTGCAGGAATTTTAATACCAGATATTAGATGAGAAGAAATTCTGCTCTAACCTTTAAGCACAACTAAATAAATTACCTCAAATATCTATTTAGTAGGAATTCCGAAGAACCAGGTTAACAGCCAGCATTGAACTTTACCAACTAATTTCTTTTAATTTACTTTTTTGAGCACCTGTTTTGTGAGACGCACTGTTCTAATCAGTTGGATACATAAGTGAATACAACTGTTAAAGATTCTGCCCTTGAAAATGGGATTCCACTGCAGGAACGGGGAGGGGGAAGGGCAGGGAAACAGACCATATGATAAATTTGCTTAAAAATATTTTTATTGATTTCCGAGAAGAAGGGAGAGGGAGAGAAAGAAACATCAATGATGAGAGAGACTCTGATCAGCTGCCTCCTGCACGCCTCCCACTGGGGATCCAGCCTGCAACCTGGGCATGTGCCCTGACCCTGGATCAAACCATGACCTCCTGGTTCATGGGTCAACACTCGACCACTGAACCACGCCGGCTGGGTCAATATGATAAATTTAATAAGTAGTTATCTTGGTATGTTAGAAAGTGGTATATTCTATGGGAAAAGGAGATTGGGGAAAAGTGAGTCCAGAGTAGGGGAAGAGGGTACAGCTTAGCATGGTTTAGGGTGAAATGGTAATGCCACAGAAATGGTACATGACATGCCTATGCAGGGAGGTGGAGGAGTGGGGAGAGTGAAGCTATATAGCTCTGTTTTCAGCATGGAAGAACTGTCTAGTTATTAAAAATACATCTTATTCTCCAGAGACAGAGAAACATTGATCAGACCGTCAAACCTCAGAGGGAAGGTAGGGGAGGGTGGGGGGAAGCGGGAAAGATCAACCAAAGGACTTGTATGCATGCATATAAGCCTAACCAATGGATGAAGACATTGGGGGGGGGGGAGAGGGAGGGCATGAGTGGGGGGAGAGGGGGATAAGGACACATATGTAATACTTTAATCAATAAAGAAAAAAATTATAAAGAAAAATACATCTTATTCTCTCCTTCTCCCAACATCCGAGGGCAATTCCTGGCCTCTTCTCTCAGTGTTGGAGTTGAAATAAATTATACAAAGATACTGTCCAGGCTTTCAGATCCTATAAGATCCTGCCTAATTTAAGCTCCTGTGGATAGTGTATTTCCCATTAGCTGTCCCAATCCCCAGGTGCTGGAGGAAGAAAGCATTGAGTGAGATATGCAGTTCAATTCAATAAGCACTTATTAGTACCTTTTATGTGCCTAGAACCAATTTAAGTGAGAGAAAGATGCAAAAGTTCTTATGAAGCCTTCAACTGTGCTGGAAGACAAAACACAGGCACATGAATATCTGTATAAACATATAAGGTGATGCTGCACCAATGTTGTGCATAGACTCCTGTGTGAAAGAGAAATATCACTGTTAGGCCCTGGATCTAAGCCTGAACTTTCTGGAAAAGTGAGGCCAAGGTTAGACCTTTGTAAGCTTGAGTGTGGTGAGAATACAAGTGGAGGCCATTGGGGAATTCCATGCAGACATGGATGCTCCTGGGATAGCTATAGCAGCCTGGCAGGGACTTCAGGATTAAGAGCCAATAGACTAATGTAAGGATCTCCACACTCCAAAGTCTTAGATGGGGGCGTGGGGGTGGTGGGTGGGCACCCAGTTAGACAGATGGTTGCAGCAAGACCTAGAGCTGGATTGGAGGAGCCCAGTTACAGAAGTGATCCTATTGCCTATCTATCACCTAAGGAAGGAAAATGGAGACTAAAGGTAACTATCTCCAAAAACAGAAAGGCGCCTTGTTTCTTCAATGACATGAGTATGTCCTACCAGTCAAAAAGTATGGCCTCACTTTGTTGTTATTATAATCATAGACTTTGGACTCCAGTCAGGAACAAATTTAAATACCAGGGATTTGTCTGGAAGGGAAATAGAAACAAAAAACGCAAAGCTGTTAATATCCATTTACAGGTCCCCAGGCCCCGGGGTGCTCAGCAGCGGAGCCGCCTACACCCTATTCCTGCAGGCAACTCTAGAAGCTGGTCAATCTGGGCCAGTGAAGGTCAACTTCCCGCAGCGAGCTCGGTGCACGAGTAAACCAAGAATTGGGGAAGGAGTAGGGTGGGTCTGAGGTTGACACTCTTGGGCTCTTTCCTCTAGTCCCCCTGGTCATGCCCTCATCTAGGCTCAACCCATTCCACCCTACCTCACCTCACCCCCAGGTTTTTGACAGACCCTTCCTACCCATGGCTCTCAAAAGCACGACCCCCCCCCCCCCGCCCCCGCTCCTACCCGCCTGCCCCCCTCGCAGCGGCCGCTAAGACCCGGAGAGGTGGACTTGCATTTGGAAACCGCGGGCCGGGGCAGCGCCGGGCATGCTCAGTAGCCGCGGAGTCTGGCTGCTGCTCGCACTGCACCGGCCGTGCCGCGGGCTCCAGGGCTGACGCGGGAGTTAACCGCCCTCGCCGCCGCTGCGGGGCTTCCAGAAGGCCGAGCGTCAGCCGCCTCCGAGCGCCGGGCCCCCACCCCGCTCCGCCCCGCTCAGCAGCCGCCTCCCACTCCCCTTCCTCTCCCCTCGCTTAAGGAGGCGCTGCTGGGCGGTTTTCTGCAGGCGCCTCACACCGCTCTGCAATCCCCAGCCCAGGACCTGCGAATGAATCCCGGAGCCCAGAGATCGTTCGGCGCTGGCTCTTTCTGATAACACTTTTCCTGAAGTGGGGTCGTGGCGGAGTTTCTCCTCCGCCTCTCAATGCAAACGCTATGCGGGGAGCAGTGGGCTTCCCGGCGCTGTGCCTGCTTCTCGGTCTTCAGGCGGCAGGTAAGGGGCTGCCGGGCAGAGCTGGGGACGAGACGGGAGGAAACTGCACCGGCTTAAGGACTCTAGGAAAAGCCTGCCGGGCAAAGAAAGCCTTAGGAAGGCAAAGCGGGACAGTGCTGACAGGGAAGGGGTGAGGGAGTGAGTCATGCACCTGTTGGAAGACTAGGGCCGAAAACTTAAGGTAAAATCAGCCCTTGATTTTTCGTTACCCTGTACGAGTAATCGGGAACATTTGCCATATGAATACAGGGTTGCTTCCCTCCCCGCCATCTAGACTTCCTGGTCCTATTTCTAGGCTATGCACTTGACTGCCAGTTTTTCAGGAGACAGACAAGCCATCCTGCTGGAGTCACCTTTTCTACTGCAGTGGTTACATCTGTAAGGTCTCTTGGTTTAGCTGAGAGCTCAGCGGGATGCATTGGCTGTAACCTGACGGACCACAGTGTAGCCCCAAAGATCGAAATACATGGTTCACATTAAGGACCGCTCCAGGCTCCTTTGGCCCCTGCTCTTGTCGCTCGCGTTTTCTAAACCAGTAAGAGGAAGGAAAGGTTTGAAATAGGACCCCGTCTTCTCTTTCAGCATCATGGTCAGACTATAAGCAGAGATTTTAGGAGCCCTACTGCGACAGCAGCGGTCCGTGCAGTAGTCCTGTAGCAGCCAAAGACTAGGTGTTTTCCCTGAGTTTGCTTGTCATCCAATCACGCATATTCATTCATTCCTTCAACTGACATTTATTGAGTATGCACTATGTTCCAGGGGTAATGGGTAATGGTTGTGAAATGATAGTTCTTGTGGTATCTTTTTAAAAGAGTCGGTGAGTCTTTTTCTATGTTTGCAATAATGAGGGTGAAATATGATACTTTCTTATTTCTAGCTAATGCTATTTTAATGTATTGTGAATCTCTTGAACAAGGAATGTATAGGAACATTAAGTCTATAATTAAGTACACATGTTAATTGTTACAATTATGATGTGATATTGTGGAAACTTAAATCATTCTTTGGTACCTTTTGAAAACTAGAAATAACTAAGACTTGGTCATTAAATTATTTGCAAACAACTGTAATGAATCCTTTTATTACCACATACAATTCTTTAATGTTAAAATATGGGATGAAAATATATACATTGGGCGGAGTTTTACTTTGTATTAATGTTTAGTGATAGCACTAATACAAACATTCTCTACCATTAAAAAAAGCACCTCAATTTTTACCAATTTTAGAAATGATTTAGCTGACCTATCAAAAATATCAGTGTGGTTATTTTAAAACTAATGTATAAACAATTCTAAAGATCACATTTAATATATCTTGAGTAATTTATACCAAAAAAGTTACAAATAAACTTAAAAGTAAGCAGGTGGGAAACATTTCTACATTTATTATAGATGAACATTTGGGATGAGGTAAATAGAGAACTTTTATTCATCAAAAGAGAAATCTGGAAGTCTATACTACTAGATTCTGTACCGCCTGGAGCTCAGCTAAAGGGGGTGTATTACCAAAGACAAACCAATCCATTTATACTTTGACTTCTTAATTTGTAAAAAAATAAATAAATAAAATTATTCAACCAATTTGAATTTAATAAAAGCAATGAATTAAAGACCTATTTTTTCATATTTCAGTTGCAAGATGCTATATGGAAATTAATTATATTCATATTTAATATAGTTCTTTCAATAGGTGTTTTTCACAGCAGATTGCAAGTTTAATATTGTAGTTGGCTTGCCAGTTTCATTTTGAATGCATTTTAATTTTAAATAGCAATTTTTGGGTCACAAGCTGTCACCAGATTAAAATTCATCACATTTATCTAATAACATTGTTAGGACTTTTCATTAGAACTGAAACAAACACAGATTTCTTGTTCTAAGCTCCTGTTTATGTGGATCATAAGAAAGTGAGTGGATGGAAGCTTCAAAGATCAAGAAGTCCCTGATTTCTCTATTTGTTGAATGTCTGAGTTTGTTTCTTTTACAGAAGGTTCTCTTCTCAGGATACAAGTGGGCTTTATCTAGAAGGGAAATGAGTGCTGTATATTTAGGCCTCTTTGACTGAAAAGCTAATCGATCCATTTTGGTTATGCCCAGGATACCAGAAACTACTTCATGTTGTCAGAACTGGTGACACGTTAGAAACCTTTAGGGATGGGAGAAATTGGCTGACAGGATGCAAATGCTCTTAGCTATACTAGGAACTGTTGACTTCGATATAGTCGTTCTCCTAATGATAAGGTAGCAAGTTGTTTTCAACTTGACTGCCAACTCTAATTATTTGGTCATGATTGTCTGAGTCTCTATGCAAAAATGAATTTTTACAAAGATTCTGACCCTCCCTGAGTTCTGATTGCCGCAATAGGGCTAAGTATTGGGGTTTGTTTGTAATGTCTAAGGGAACAGAAAGGGGATGTTGACTACAATGCTGTGTAGTTATCATCTCTGGGTAAGATAATCCTAACAAATTACTGAGAGCATGGAGCTTGTATGGGAGTCAACTCCACCCATACCACTGATTTTCATAGATATCCTTAACAAGAAAAGTAACAGCTACTGTCCTTCCAACTGCTTAATATGCAGGTGAGAAAACTAAGATCCAGTCAATGGTAGATAGTATTTACTTTAAATAGTAAAATGCTATTTAACAGCATAATAAGGATGAAAACCCAGGTTTCCAGATCTGTGACTGCATACTTATAAAATCTTACACTGGTTCTGATAGGGGAGGCCAACATTGAAAAGACCACTTCAAGAGTATCCAAGAAGGCAACTAAAAGCTACCCCAATAAACTGGATCCACAGGTAGCTTATTTTCTTCAGTGCCTGTTCTCTGTCTTTGCCCAAAGAACCATGCTCTGTTTCAGGAGATATTTATTTGGTAGTATTTTAGTTGCAAAGAAGTTAAGGTTTTGTGATAACTTAAAAATTCCTATGTGAAAGCTTTATTATTATATTTTTTAGTTAATATTTCACTCAAAACACACACACACACACACACACACAGAACTGATTTCAGTGTATTACTCCTCCTCTGGTTCTGGAAAAGGTTCTTTCAAATTTCCACATTTTTCTCACTATCAGCCTTTCTGGATGGCACAGGGATGGCCTTCCATGTATTTTCTGAAGATGCCACTCATTCTCAGAGAAATGCATAGTCAGTTTCTCTTTTTTTTTTTTTTTTTTGAGAAGGGGGGATTTCTATGGTGGAACCAAGCAGATTGGGGAGGTCATTTGTAGCAGCATTACCTTCAAAAGAAAGGGTAGACTGACAGGAAAATTGTAGGTTATTATTTAATATTAAGTTGTCTTTTCTCAATGAAGAGTCCCTTAAAATTACAAAATCAGTTTTTCCTATTCAAAATCACTCAATACAGTCCTTATAATGGCCCAGGTCCTACTATATTCTCTCTCCCTATTATCTCTCTGATATTATCTCTCACTACTCTCCTCTTTTTTGTTACTCTCTTGCATCTTTCTGTCGCCTGCCTCATATGTTTTGCTTTTTCTTTGCTTGAAAAACTCTTTCTCCAGGTTTTTTCATGGCTTAATACTTCAATTTCAATCTTTACTCAAAGTGCGGCCCTCACTGACTCTCCTATTTAATATTTCACACTCCTCCAAAAATTCCAATATCCCTTCCATACTTTTCTTTTCCCCCCTGATGTCTTTTACCACCCACAACACCCAATATTTACTTATTTGTTTTGTTTATTGTGGTTCTCCTTCTACCCATTAAAATATAAGCTCCTGAAGGCATAGGTATTTGCCTATTTCATTTACTACTGTATTGCATATTCTGCCCAGCCTGCCATCTGGGAGCACAGTCTGGCATAAAATCTCCCAAAGATGAAATAAATAAATTGAATACATAAAGACGGCGGGGTGATATTTCAGGCCTCTTTTTGCATTTAAATTCTTCTTGGCACCTAGGCAAGACACTTAAGCCACTTCCAGAATGAACTTCCAAAAGGCTTATTTATCCCAAACTCAAGTTGTTTCCCAGGAACCTTGCATGCTCAGGGACATAATACCTCAAACAGACTTTGCTATGATTGTGAACTGAAGGGCAACAGGGAGGGCCTTGCAAGAGACCACAAATACCCATCAACTCAGTGTCAAAGCCCTTCAAACTGATTGCCAGATGCACAGCCCAAATGCCTTGCTGGTTGGTGATATTTTCACTTCTCAGTAAAATGCCTTATAATGTAGGAATGTCTATAGCAACATGAAAGTACTCATATAGCTAACTGACAAGGAGGCTTTCAGGCACTAGGACAAACATGTCTGTGTCTTTGGCATTTAAGGCATAAGGTATTTGTACATTGGAGATCACACGTTCCTAGCACCATGGATTTGCATATTCTGTTGGAGGTCACACTCTGACAGGCATCTTATAAAAATTTAGGAATGTATTATCCATATCAGTATCTTTTCTTTGTTTCTCATCTGGTTCTTTACCAACTCCAGTCTTTATCCTGTCATCCTACTTTTGAACATAAGTAAGGTGACCAGCTTTTATCTTCTTCTTACCAATAAATATTTATGGAATTTATCTAATTTGATTACTTTCTGAGTTTTGAAAATCCTCCTTTCTGATTTCCGTGCATAGCCACTACTCCCTATCATTTCCAGCATTACTCACTAGCCACACCCAACTCCTCAGTTCCTACTTTTAGGTCAGCCTCGCCTCCAAGTATTATTTAATGGTTAGTGCTCTCTAGAATTTATGTATCTTTCGTTTCTTCTTCTTTTTTCTCTATACAATCTCCCTGGACAATTACATTCAGACCTACAGAACAAATATTCCTAAACCATATTTCCATCTTAGATATTCTCCTGAACTCCAGTTCTATGGTTACAACTACACAGGAGTCATGGGATATCCCACAAGCATCTTATATCCAATTGTTAATACTCAGCACTTCCCATCACAATTGCTCTCATGTCCATGTTTTCTATCATTGTAACACCAGCATCCCCAAAGTAACTAATTTTGTACCCTTCCTTTGCTCCTTTCATTCAAAAGATCACCAAGTCTTCTCACCAAGTCTAATCCATTCTCATGCCCCCATTACTACCTTAGGATGGGTCCTTCTTTCTCATACAGTATCTTACTATAACCTATTATCAAATCCATCCTTCATCATGATATCTGAGGTGAAGCTCTAAAAAGCATACTTTTTAATATCATATTCTCTCTTTATAAAAAATTTTAATACAGCTATTGCCTTTTCTCATAGAATGAAACCCAAACTCATTTTCATGGCAAAGTCTTTCACCATCACGTCTTTCCTACCTCCATCCTTATTTCGTGTCATCATGTCCTCCTTTGTGCACTATCACCATCTAAGATAAAATTTCTTTAGATTTGCCATGCCTCTCATCCTTGTCACATACTGATCCATCTATATTAAATTCCCATACGCTACTTCTTTTTCAAGGTAACTCTTTTTCCAATTTAAAATTTTAGCCAGGCATTGCCTACTGTAAGAACCCTTCCTTTGACACCCACCTCATCCAAGTAGCTTTCCTAGGTTTTCCTTTGGGGCCCTTCATATTCCTCTATTGATGTATTTAACCGGAACATTGAAACTTTTTGAAGGCAAAAACAGAATTGTAGTTTTTATCTCCATATACCCATTCCCTAGAACTGTTCTTGTTACCTAGAACACCATCGAAAAATGTTCAACGAATGAATAAATGTATTCAAGATGTATTTGGCAAAATAAATTATAATAAACTAGAGGCCCAGTGCATGAAATTTGTGCACGGGTAGGGTCTCTAGCAGCTGCTGGCTACCAGCCGGGGCCTTCCTTCATTCCATTCCACCCCCTGGTGGTCAGTGCATGTCATAGTGAGTGATCGAACTCCTGGTCAGTCAAACTCCTGAGGGGACACTTTTGTATATTAGGCTTTTATATATAGAGATTATTTTACATTGATAAAGGAATTATCTATACTAATAAAAGAGTAAGATGCAAATTGATCATATCTTACAACACCCACCAGCCAATCGGGGGTGGATATGCAAATTAACCCAACAAAGATGGCGGGTTAATTTGCATGCACAGGTGCCGAGCAGCCGGGACGCTTGCGTCGTCACCATGGTGATGACGCAGGCATTTCGTACTGCCCCTGGCCGCTCCAGGCCTCTGAGCAGCAGGGGAAGGCAGAAAGGCAGCTCCGGGCTGGAGCAAAAAGGCGGTGCCAGCAGCCAGGGGAAGGAAGGCCCATTCTTGCATGAATCTTCATGTATTGGGCCTCTAGTATGATTAGAAAGAGTAAAATTAACTTTACTGCTGCTCTTTAGATCCAACTTACATTTGCTGGTTACAAAGAAGTAGAAATAGAACAGAAAAGCTTTCATTTGGACATAGTCTTTAAGATAACTTTGTGTTCCGTGGGCACAATGCTAGTTGTAATGGAGTTGTATGTTGAACTCCTCCTAGACAGAGAGATATTCCTATATGATTTTGTACTATTACTTCAGGATGGAAATGAGATAAATGCTCTTATTTTAAAGAGATTAAACAATTAGATAAAGTATAGGAAGGTATGTAATTAGATATCTATACACTAAGGAATAACCCTGATTATTGATTATTATCTACTAGAGGCCCAGTGCACGAATTCATGCACCAGTGGGGTCCCTCAGCCTGGCCTGTGGGATCGGGCAAAAACCGGCTCTCCAACATCCCCCAAGGGATCCTGGATTACAAGAGCGTGCAGGCCAGGCTCAGGGACCCCACTGGTGCATGATTGGGGCCAGGGAGGGACACAGGAGGTTGGCCAGCTGGGGAGAGACCACAGGAGGGCTCCGGGGAATGTCCGGCCTGTCTCGCTTGCTAAGTCCTGATCGGCTGGACCCCAGCAGCAAGCTAACCTACCGGTCGGAGCATCTGTCCCCTGATTGTCAGTGCACATCATAGTGAGTGAGCAGTTGAATGGCCTTAGCATATCATTAGCATATTATGCTTTGATTGGTTGAACAGATGACCGGATGCTTAGCATATTAGGCTTTTATTATATAGGATACTTTAATAATAAACATGAGCCACTTACACATTCATAATCTGGTAGGGGTGTGAGATAGTGGGTTTAATAAATCAAGAAAAAAAAAACTAACCCTGTCTTGCTCCCCTAAATTTATAGAAAATTTCTGAGTATTTGGATGGTTGTATAGTTTCTTTCTCTTTTTTATGTATAGACAAAGTTTTTATAGAACCATTAAGTTTTTGGATCCCACACATTTTTCTTATGGGAGACATGCTTATATCTGAAGAATGGAGACTGGTTTATGAATTATAAAAAGTTACTTTTATGAGATTATGGGATCACACATCAAAAGCCCATTTATTGCCATTAGTATTAATGATAACATGGGAGTTATGTTTTATGCTAAGTTTATTGCTAAAGCTTTTAAAAGCTGTTTGTAAAGTCAAAAGATAGAAAAACATATTTCCCTTTAAAAGGGGATTTTAGCCTAGAAATGTATTCTTCATCTTCAAAGCACTTACCAACACTGACACACTTAGCATAGAAGATTTTAATAGCTTTGAAGAAAAATATTTAATGGTAAAATATGATTTTATGATCAAATTTCCTACTGCTTATTCACCAAATAATGTGACTATGAGTGTCATTATTGTAATAGTATTTGCCACAGAATGACAATTAGCAAATTTATAGTGAATATTAGCACTTTCCATTTAAATAATTTTTACTCATAATGACTATCTAGACTTTCCTCATAATCAAATTTCATTCCATTTCAATTCATTAAGATGTTTATGTCCACCAAAATTGCAGCAGAATGGACCAACAACAAAGCAAAACTAATTTTTTACCTGAAGCAGCAGTCTAGACAATATTTTTTAATTGCACTGAAATAAATAACACATTCAGTGTTCCTCAAATCCTTTTCCCAATACCTTAGTTAAAAGGTCCATTTAAACTTGATGTTTAATAGATCCAGAGAGATGGAAGCACGGAACAGACTGTCGAATCTCAGAGGGAAAATGGGGAGGGTGGATGGGCAGGAAGAGATCAATCAAAGAAGTTGTATGCATTTATGCATAACCCATGGACACAGACAATAGGGTGGTAAAGGCCTGGGGTAGAGGGCAGGGTTGGCTAGAAGAAGTCAATGGGGGAAACAGGAGGACATATGTAATACTTTCAACAATAAAGATTTTAAAAACAAATAAATAAATAAACATGGTGTCTAGCCTCATATCTTTAGCAAATCCCTATTTATTTTATTTTTTTTAATTTTATTTATTTATTTTTATTGTTTGAAGTCTTACAAATAGTAGTACATATGTCTCCTTTTTTCCCCCCATTGACCTCCCCCAGGCCTCCCCTACCCCCCAGTACATGCCTTCACCTGCCTGCGTGCCCCCCCCCACACCCCAGTGTCTTGTATCCACTGGTTGTGCTTATATGCATGCGTACAAGTCCTTTGGTTGATCTCTTACAGCCCCCCTTGCCCAACCTCCCCTGCCTTCCCAATGTAGTTTGACAGTCTGTTCAATGCTTTTTTGCCTCTGTATCTATTTTTCCCCCATTTTTTTCCTTTAAAAAATTTTGCCTCTGCAGACTAGAAATTAACATATAATAACAACAACAAAAAATGTTTGAGTCCCAATTTCAATGTCCAACAGTTCTGACTCCCCGTTTCAATGTCTAACAGTTCCTTATGTGTACATGTCAGCAATGATATCTGGATGGTGGGCACATGGTGGCAATGCAGGTCCGACCCTCTCTGGTTTGGTCCTAGGCAACCTGCAGCAGTACACAGCTGCTGACTGCTCACGTGGCAAGGCTTTGTCAGCATCTTCCATCTCTGGACTGTTTTTCCTCTTGTCTTCGTGGTTGGAGCACACCTGTCAATTCCTCTCTGTTGCAGGAATCCACATGGTCTTGGAGTTGTTTTCTGAAAATATACAAACATATTCTCAACCACAAGTTAATAAAGGAATCTTTTCTATATAATTGATTTGGGATCTTTTTTATTTTTGCCCAAACGATTTTCCTTTGTCTTATTTAGATACCATGTGTATTTTCATGGGTGTCTTGCTGTTAGCATTACAAATGAAAATTAATTTTGTAAAGTAAAAATTTTCTAGATGTAATTTACTTATAGGATATTTTTCCTTACATGATATTGCCCTACTCTCCCCCCCCCTTTTTTTTTTTGATTAATGGAGGCTTTTGTAAATTTTATAATGCAGCCTTGATAACTTTAAATTAAAAAAAATTTTTTTTGCCCAAAAATATGACTGCTCTAGGTTCATCGTGAAATACAGTTTTTTTCTGATGTTTACCTGATGGTCAGTGAAAATGTGCACATAAGTACATTTACATAAATGCCATAAATCTGAACAATCTAGTTCCTATTGTACTTTGTTGCTTAGCAGGTAGTCCAGACTTGTCTGAGGAACCACCTCCCTAAGTAGTCTCTCTAGGGACCCACACAGTGTGAGTGGTTCATGCATGTGACCAGGCCTGCAGCGCAGATGCCCAGGCCTTCTGTGGCATCGCTGCCCTGGCAGTGCTTTTCCTCTGCTGACCAACTGACTTTCTCATGCTCACGCTGTGTAGCCCATGGAGCTTCTGGACCACTGGGCTCCAGGTTCACATGGAAGGCTGCATGTGGGCCTGTGAACACTGGGGAAACAAGGCCACTTGAATGTAAAGGGAGGGGCATGGAGATGGGAAGACCCTATATTAGGGATGGTCAAACACAGCTTCAACCTGTTCTACTAATCCCTCCCCAATATCCAGGCCCAGTTACCTAGCTGCACCTGATTGGCCAAGACTCTTCTGGAATTCTGATTTTATCTCAGGTGACCTATTATGTAGAGCTTCAGTCTGGCTCCGTTGGAGACCTCAAGTCCACCAGAAAACTCAGAATTTAATTGTGACTTTTCCATGGTGCTGCCCTCCTCTATGCAAATCCAAGTTCACAGTCAGGCAGCTGTTTCAGTGCCTCTAAATACTCTCCAGCAGTTAAGAAGCTCATTAGGGGAATTCTCACGGGCCATGGCTCTCCCTGGATACCTCTGTATCTCCAGAGCATCAGGATTTCCCATCAGATGTCCACTGGTTACTTCTGAGTGACTTGCTTCCACAAACTGGAAATGCCTGGTATTTAGAATGCTTAAATTATAAATATGATCATGCTGTTTGTTATTCTAAACCTGAGCATTAAATGAAGCTATGAAAATATAATAACAGGATCTCACCTGAAGATAAACATTGGATTTAGAGTGGAGACAAGTAGATTTCATTAAAGGAAATGAAGGGAAATACAAATGGGTATTTCCTAAATCCCTATGATTTAAACTCTATACCAGGTGCTTCTATAAGATAATCATTTCACACTTTAGGATGGAAAGTATGTTCTGAAATGACATGCTTGTACTTTAGAAATAGCAAAAATATACTCTAACTCATGTAGCATAGTGAAAGACAACGACATTTTAGGCTCTATAATCTGACTACCTGGGTTTGCATCCTAACACTGCTATTTACTGTTTAAATTCTCCCTTTCCTTATCTTAAAAAGGAGTAACTTTAAAGCCTTCTTTTGTAAAGAGTTCTTGCTACTAAAATGAAATTGGCGTACCCCCATTTTTTACTAGTAGAACCTTTGCCTTATAAATTAAAAATGTTCAGGCATAACTAGCAAGTTTTTGTTGGAGGGGATAAATTCTGTCTTCCAAACTGAGGTATATCCTTCCTATATAATAAAACGGTAATATGCAAATCGACCAAACAGTGGTAAGGACTGGTCGCTATGATGCGCACTGACCACCAGGGGGCAGACGCTCAATGCAGGAGCTGCCCCCTGGTGGTCAGTGCGCTCCTACAGGGAGAGCACCTCTCAGCCACAAGCCAGGCTGACAGCTGGTGAGCGCAGCAGCTGGCCTCCGCGGCAGCACTAAAGATGTCCGACTTCTGGCTTAGGCCTGCTCCCTGTAGTCGGACATCCCCCGAGGGCTCCTGAACTGCGAAAGGGCGCAGGGCAGGCTGAGGGGACCTCTTTCCCCAAATATACAGATATCATGCACCAGGCCTCTAGTAAGAGAATAAAATCCTCTAACAATTAAGAGGCCCTGCAGTCATGGTCAGCCCTTCATCTCTCCGTCTCAGGGCTTGGGTAGGATTTGCTGTTTTAGTATAATTCCTAATCTATTTATGAGAATTATTCATAAAGCCAACACTTCTTTTTCTTTGTCTTGCAAGTAGAGCCCACTCTACAAACTGTCTGAATTGACAATATCCAATGGGCCAAAATGTCCCACTTCCGATGCTGAATTCTCTCCATGTCCACAGCCACCTTGAAAACTGTGTGTTGCTCGTTTAATGGACTCCAGTGTGAAGACCGTGCCCACATACCTTTGGTGTGTGTGTGGCAGGGAGGGGTGTGCTTTATGAAATCAGGTGTGCATTCTGGGAATCAGGCATCCTGTCCTCACTTGAGTTAAGTTCTGCTGAGTCAGCATAAATTCCCAAGGGATGCAGGGTCCATGCCTCTAGTCTAGGCCAGTCCTGTGTTTACCTGAAGCAAAAGTGCCCAGTGGTCCCCTATAGTTCACCCTGCAGCATCAGCTCCCACTGCTGGAAGCCCCTCCCCTCCTCACCCCCAACCCCATCTTGCCCACCCAGACTCCGATGTCTTAAATTTTGCCCTCTGGAGCTGTGGGCTCAGGCTGATCCTCCATTTCCAACTTTCTCTTTCCTCTCCACCCCAATGAAAGAGTGTAGTTCTTGCTTCCCATTGCAGGAGCAGTCTCTTTTCAACTGGCTATGTTTTAGAAAAGATGTGACAAACAGATCTACTCCAGAGAAGTAGCTGTTAATTGCATGGTCCTTCCCTAGCAATGTTCATTTTGCCAGGGAATTATGAGTGTAGAAGTGTTGACCTGAAGGGTCTACCAAGTACCCTCCAGTTTCTAAACTCAGGCAAAGGAGAACAAGGCAGGGATCTCTTCAAGTGGCCTCTGGGACTGCCTTGCTCACCCTCCTCCTGCTCTGATATCTGGGAGTATGTTTCTGTAATATCGTTACTGTGGCAACATTTTCACTTTTTGTATGTTGTAATGTTCATTATGCTTTGTGTTAATATAATTCCTGATCTATTTATGACAAGTATTTGTAAAGCCAGCACTTCTTTTCCTTTGTCTTGCAATTAGAGCCCAGCCACCAGGAGAACTCTACTATGAAAAAACAGAAATGATTTAAATCTCTATAGCTATTTGTAAATAATAACATTTTAGCTGTTTGCATACTAATAACTGATGTGTAAAGATTTAGTTGTACAAATGTACTGCTTTTACTACTCAGTAAGTGCACGTGGAACGCAATTCTATGATTTCTGCAGAGGTTAGCATTTCTCAGCTTTCTTGCCATATGATAATTTTTCTCCACTTCCCCAGAGGGCATATCTTGATGGAGGTCTCTTAATGGCCGTGTAGAGTTTAGGAGACAGTAGCATTTATTCCTGTCAACTTCTTGAGCATCCTTCAACTAAGGGCTTCAGGAACTGGGGGCAGCTGACAGCTGCTGTCTGCACCGACATATCTCACTTCCTTCAGCAATCTGGGGCCAGTGGTCTTAACCCCACTTCCTTTTCATGACTTATGTCTAGTCACATTGTCCCACAGGATGCTGTCCTAACTGTATTATGTTCCATTCTGGAACATATATCTACCAAAGGAAAAATAACTCGATTAAAGCTGGGCAAAAATCAGGAAACGTGAAACCCTTTCATTGTAATTTTACCCCAGCACAGAGCACACAGTGGATTTTTTCCTGTCAATTCTGTGACTCTCAGATAGTTTTCCACTGTGCTGCTCAGCTTTCAATGGGTGGGATAAATAGGAAGGAATAAGGGATGCCTAGGCGTAAGAACCACATTTTCTAATATAATATTTAGAAAATGGTGCCTATTAATATCAAAGAATAAGCAGGGAATTTTACAAGATGCCTTAATTAAAATCATTCCTTATTCCTGTAGGACTCAGGTCCTTGCTGCCTAGATAGAGGAAAATGGAGCCAGTTCTATAAAAATAGACTAATGACTTTGGTGTTGCTTTATGTTTATTGTAAATATACTAGACATATCACTGTCCAAACATGTGCAGCATTTAAATAGTACTAGAGAATGACACAGCACCTCCTCATGGGATTTTGTTTTCACATCCTGGTGACCAGTGCATCAATTAGATTTTAAGAAAAACACTCGAAGAAGCTGTTCTTTCAATACATGCTTCTCCAAGTCTTTTTGGGGAGGACCATGATGGTTTACAATTTTTGTAAATTCAATCATTGTTACCTTGTAAAGACTCTCATTTGATTTTAATATTTTAAAACCTTTTTGTGACAAAATAAATGGTTTGAAGATGAATTTTTTTTTTTGGTCAAATTGCTTGTTTGGTGTCAGGATATAAAACAAATGTGTGTACATACAAGTACAGACATATACGTTGGAACATAATTAAGACACACAAACTGAATTTTATAAAACTGGTTTTATATAGAGAGAGCCATCATGGAATTTTTCAAAACATTGATGTAAGTTGCTGTTGAGATCAGTAGGAATGAGCAAGTTCTACCTGGGAGGTTATGCTAACAGACCTCATTTGCCACATTTTAGGAAGGCTGGAGTGTTCATCTGGAAGATTCCATGTAATTTCTGTGGGTACTTTTAACTGGAGATTAGTACTGTGGTGACTGACCTCTTAGGTTACTGATATCAAAAGATACAGAAAAACTGGAAGAATAGTATTAATATTAGCCCCCTTACATCCAAGGATATCACTCTTGGAGATCCCTGCTCAAAGGGTCTTTCATTGTATTTATGGAAAAACTTACCTTTTTAGGAAAAAAAAAATCAGCACCATGTGAAGCCTAAGTGAATCGGGGCTTCTTTTTTACTGACGTGCATTTCTAATCTAGTCATAGATATATGAGTGACCTTCATTTTCTAATGAAAACAAGCTAGGGCTCAGCAATGAAGAAGATAATTGCTCAAGTTCCCCTCCCTGAGAGAAGCATGGTGGGGGAGGCAATTTAAATGATCTATGTCCCTTACCTCTTAATTCATTGCTTTTTTGAAAAGTATGTTTCTTTTGTTTGGCAATATACTATTAATAGGCATGTTTTATATAAACTGCCACTGGTACTTCTCTGTGTACGTTTAACTTTTCCTGAGAGGCATTTACAGTTCCAATGAGAGCCTCATCATTTCTGATACACAAATTTCCAAGGTTATTATCCACTTATGTCTCCTTTCTAGAGAATAAATTGTTGGCAGTTTCATACACTTCTCTTTCCTTTGTTCAAGATCTCTTCAGAGATTATCAAAGTCAGATCCAGATTGAAATTTCAATTGTGGAATTTTATGACCACCCATAAGGATTATTCTTGTGTAAATGTTGCTTCTATGATAAAAAAATACTTTTATTTTAAATGCAGATGAGTATATTTGACAAGCTATTTATTAAACGTTTTGAGAGACACTTTATACCCTCCAGGTGGAGAAAATTGTCATTGAGCTCTTAATGGAGTTGACAAATTCTACTACATATCCCCTACCAACTTTATCCCTCAATCTTTACAAAAACTGTTCTAATTTTTCTGTTCTCCTGACCCCACCCCCATCTTTCTTCCCTTGCCCTCACTCTCTTATGAAATACTTCATCCCCTCCTGCCCAGAGAAAGCAGAAGACATCAGAAGACAACTTGCTCAGCTTCTACCGCCAAAACCATTAACATCTCTGATCTCCTCCATTCCCCATAGTGATGCAGGTGCTCCAGGGGTCCCAGACCCCAAGGTCTGCATCTCACTGTGGGTTCTTAGCTTCACGCAGGAAGTTAAGAATTTAAAGGAGAACCAGCATAAACTATAAAGTGAAAATGCATTTATTAATGAAGTGCGAGAGTGGTCTCCTCCACACAGAGAGTAGCCCCTTCCTAATGGTATTTACTTCTTTTATTGAGGCTCATTTAATCCAGGTGTAGGGCATTCAATAAGGATGATGAATATTCAGGACTTTGCTAGGGGGGAAGAAGGGGAGACTTCTCACAAGAGCTCAGTGGGCCATTTTGTGGCCTTTTATGGACTTCAGTTTCTATAACAGGCTAGGGGTCACGGTAAGGTGAAATTAGTTGCCATGTTGGATCTAGCTGGTCTCTGCAGGTTCTAAGCCATAAATCTGTTGGGGGTAATCTTATATATCCTTGTTAGTCCCTGTAGCCCTTAAAGGGTACAGCCATTTCACCACATACCCTAATCTGAATTTATAATAATAAAAGTGTAATATGCGAATTAGACTGGACATCCTTCCAGACGACCTTCTAGATGAAGCCGGGGCTGAGAGGGAAGCTAGGTCCTGGGTGCCAGAAGGAAGCTGGTCCCAGCAGCCGGGGGAAGGAAGGCCTACGCTTGCATGAATTTTGTGCATCAGGCCTTTAGTATTATAATAGAAGAATACCTCCCTTTAATTTCCTATCCAAAGCTCATCCTCCTGCCTATACTCTGGATCCCACCTCCTCTGATCTGGGGGAACTCAGTCTAATGATTATTCCTCTTGTTTTCTCCTGTGTTTTCAACACTTCTCAGCTGACTCCTTCCTTTTATTCATTAAATGTACTCAAATCTCTCCTATCTCAAAAAAGAACCAAATCCCTTACCCCTACCTTCCCTTCCAGTTAACACACTGTCATCTCTTATAACAACTTGTTGCAATAGTCATTCATATGTTTTCTCTTTTATCTTCCACTCACTCCTTAATCCAATTAATTCTAGCTTTCTCCCAACCCCCACATACTAAAACTATTTACTGTAAGTTTATCAATAAGTTTTTAATGATACAGATTTACATTTAATGATAAGAAAGAATGCTTTGATACAGTTTAAAGTGAAAAAATAGCTTACAAAATATAATATATAGTGTACATCATATAGTATAGTCTATTGACTTTTTTGGTGTATAGGCCTATGAATTTTAGATTCATGTAACTACCACCACAATACAGAAAAGTTTGATCACTAGAAAAAACTCCTTCACACTATCTCCCAATCCCCAACACTGAAACTCTAATAACCATTATCCTTCATCACTATAGTTTTTTTCTTTCCTTTTTGAGAATGTTATATAGATAGAATCATATAGTATGTGACTTTTTTACTGCCTTCTTTCATTCAGCCTAGTGCCTTTGAGTTTCACTCAAGTTGTGTGGACCAATAGTTCATTCCTCTTTATTGATGCGTAATATTGAGCTGTATAGATGTATCACAGTTTGTTTATCTATTCACTTATTGAAGAATATACTTGAGTTGTTTTTTGGGGGGGCAATTAGAGCAGCCATTGAAATTAGCTTATAAATTTTTGTGTGAGCCTAAGTTTTTATTTCTCTAAGTAAGTACACAGATATGAAATTGCTGGGTTATATGGTAAATATATGTTTAACTTTATAAGGAACTGCCAAACTATTTTCCATAGTGCCTTTGCCATTTTGCATGCCCATCAGCAAGGTATAAAATTTTCTGTTGTTCTAGATCCTCTCCAGCACTGAATACTGTTAGTATTTTTTATTTTATTGAATCTAAGAGGTATATAGTGACATCATATCACAATTTTAATATGCATTTATGTACTGGATAATAGGATTGGGAAAAATCTTATGTGATTATTTGCCATGTATGTATTATCTTTGATAGTGTTTGTTCAAATCTTAAGCCCATTTTAAAATTGGCTTGTTCTCTTCTTACTGTTGAGTTTTGTGAGGTTCTTTAAGTTTTCTGATTGCAAGTTATTTGGTAGATATGTGATTTGCAGTTATTTTCCCCTAATATGTAGCTTTCACTTTATTTTTTAAAAATTGAATTTATTGGGGTGACATTGATTAATAAAATTATATAGGTTTCTGGTATACAAGTCTATAATACATCATCTGTATATTGAATGTGTTCACTACCCCAAGTCAAGTCTCCTTCATCACCATTTATCTCTTCCCCCACCCCCCCCTTATACTATTCTACCTCCTCCCACCCACATTTCCCTCTGGTAATCACCATAACATTGTCTGTGTTCTATGGGTTTTGTTTTTTGCTTAATCTTGACACCTTTCCATCCAGTCCCCCAAAAACCCCAACCCTCTGACAGCTGCCAGTCAGTTCTATGTATCTATGAGTCTGTTTCTATTTTGTTAGTTTCTTTTGCTCATTAGATTCCAGATATTAGTGAAATTCATATGGTACTTGTCTTTCTCTGACTGGCTTATTTCACTCAGAATAATACTCTTTATATCCATCCACACTGTCACAAAGGATAAGATTTTCTTCTTTTTTATAGCAAAGTAGAACTCCCTTGTGTAAATGTACCATAGCTTTTTTTTTTTTTTTTTTATCCACTTAACTACTGATGGGCACTTAAGCTACTCCCAAATCTTGGCTATTGTAAGTAAGGCTGCAATGAACATAAGGGTGCATATATTCTTTCAAATTAGTGCTTTAGGTTTCCTCAGATATATTCCCAGAAGTGGGATCACTGGGTCATAATGTAGTTCCACTTTTAATTTTTTTGAGGTTACTCCATACTGCTTTCCATAGTGGCTACACCAGTCTACATTCCCACCAAGAGTGCACAAGGGTTCCCTTTTCTCCACATTCTCACCTACACTTATTTGTTGATTTATTGATGATAATCATTCTGAAAGGTTTGCGGTGATATCTTATTATGGTTTTTATTTGCATTTCTCCATGGTTAGTGGCGCTGAACATCTTTTCATATGTCTCTTGGCCATTTGTATGTCCTCTTCGAAAAAGTGTCTATTCCAGTCCTTTGCCATTTTTAAATAGGATTGTTTGTTTTTTTGGTGTTGAGTTTTATAAGTTCTTTATAAATTTTGGATATTAACCACTTATCAGCTATATCATTGGCAAATATGTTCTTTCATTCAGTGAGTTCTCTTTTCCTTTTGTTGATGGTTTCTTTGCTATGCAAAAACTTCTTACTTTAATGTAGTCCCTTGTACTTTTCTTTTGTTTCCCTGGACCAAGGAGATGTATCAGAAAAAATATTGCTATGAGAAGTGTTTGAGATTTTACTGCCTATATTTTCTTCTAGGGTTTTTATGGTTTTGAGTCTAACATTTAAGTGTTTAATTCATTTTGAGTTTATTCTTGTGTATCTTATAAGAAGGTGGTGTAGTTTCATTTCTTTGCATGTATCTGTCCAATTTTCTCAACACCATTTATTGAATAGACTATCTTTAGCCCATTGTATGTTCTTGCCTCCTTTGTCACACTAATGGACCATAAAGGCATGGCTTTATTTCTGGGCTCTTTATTCTGTTCCATCGAGCTATATACTAGTACATGCACACGGCCTTCTTTTACCAGTGCTGGGCTGGGAGGCAGGCCAGCAAAAGTACGAAGGCACTCTGAGATCCACCTCCATTTGCCTCTGCCTGCGGACTGCCTTTTAGGTTAAGTCACTGAAAGAGCCTCTGGTCGTACTTGAGTTGCATGACTTAGGTTCACAGTGAGTCACCAGGTAGGAGCAAGTGGTATTCACCAGATTGATTTAGTTTCGAACTCGGCGCCAGTGCTGAGTCTGAGGCTACTCAGCAAATGTCCCCAGGTATCCCTAGTCTAGCTGCCACCCACTGGGTGCTTGCACATTTTAGAGTTGGGGCAGGGTATCGGGAAGTCATCAGGGTGAGGCCAGAGAGTTTATCAGGCCCAAACCAATGTTTGACCTTGTGAAGAGAGGGCTGTGCTTCAGTCAGGCATGCGAGAGAAAAATGATCCCTGCCCTGGAGCTACACAAGTCAGTCCACCCCAGATTCTGCTGGGAGAGTAATTTTCTATGAACAATATTTGGACAGCTTCTTGTTGCCATAGGGCATATCTGGGGTATCTACAGTTGCTAGGTACTATCTTAGGAGCATTAGTATGTGTGATCTGCTCACCCTGGTTATTATTTTATGTAAAAGATCTAATGTTTGTTTTTTTAATTGATATTTGAATTAGTGATAATCTTTTGACTAACATGTATGTTTTCTCTTTCCTTCTGTGGTCAATGACAAGTAAAAGAAAGAATTATTCAAATCAATGAATATTTACCTAACAGAAGAAATAAGGGTGAATGTATTACTTTATCTGGATGACCATGTTATTCTCAGTAAGAAGGAAAGGATAGGTATTGTTGCATAACTAGATGTTGCTACCATAATGAGTGTACTCAGATTCCTATCAGTGAGCTTATAATACTCTAGAAATATTCATATATACTCATGAATATTAAAAGGAGGAAAGCTTTAATAGACATAAATTATTGTCATTTGAGGAACAGGTAGGAAGGACATCCTGGAATAGAAGTACAACATGTTGTAGGAACTGTGAGTTTAAATAAAGGAGGAAATTCTTGGCTAAAAGAGGTATTAAAATATCTGATAAATAGGACTTTTTCAAAGTACTCCCACTTCTGCCCACCCAGAGTTTCTGAGATGCCTCCATACTACCACGTGTGTTCTATTTGTTGGGGATAACGAAACAGTGAAAAAGGAGACTAATCTAAATCCTTCACAAGTCTTAAAGCCACTTAGAACAAGCAACTCTCCATATCAGATCTTTCTACTGATCTTATTAAATAAGGTCTTTGAATTTTGTTTCTGTTTCTTCCCCCTTTCAGGGTGCTTTTCAGGAAACAATGATCACATTTTGGCAATTCATCATAAGAGGAGTGGGAAGCCAGCATTCCTTTATCACCATTCACAAGACATTGAAAAGAGCCTGGATATAGCTCCACAGAAGATATATAAACATTCTTCTTCTGAAACTCAAATAAACAGAAACCACCAAATTGTCAATTCAGCATTTCTTAGGTCTGCATATGATCCATCTCTCAATCTGTTGGCCGTGGCTGGTCAAGATCTTGAAGTTGAAAACCTTCCAATCCCTGCAGCAAATGTAATTGTGGTGGTAAGTATTGCACTTAACTGATGTTTATGCTGGTGCTTTCCTCTGTGGTTGATGTTGGAAAAAAAAGAAGAAGAAGAAGAAGAAAACTAATGAGGAATAGTTATCTTTGGATAGCACTGACTTTTTTTATTTTTTACCACAACACTTCTCATTCTTTAATATTTCTTTTTTGTTACTTTATTATTATTTCTTGGCTTCCTCTTGAATATGATGAGCCCAAGGAATAGGAAGCTTTGTCTGCATCCTCTGTGCATAGTGCATAGTAGGTACTTAATAAATATTTGCATTAAAAATTGCTTTAGGAAGGTCTTATAAGTAGAGCAGATCACATCCTACACTGAGCCTCCTGCCTTCTGTGATAATCTCTTCTAAGCAGATATGCCTTAATCTCTTTATACAGGTAAGCAATGCTTATTAAAATTCTCTGGTCACTTTATTCACATTGTAAAAAATGAAGAGTCCACTGAAAGGGAAGAAGTATCATAGATGGAGGGTGGTTTTCGGTCACTGGAGTAAATAAGATGGTTTGGGAGCAGTTGATGGATAATATTCCTAACATCACTGAACAAACATTGCTCTTTATTAGTCAAGATGGTGCAATGGTCCCATTGCTTATATTCTTAGGGTATGCAACCCAGGCCTGAAGTTTCCAATTTGTGGAGGTATCATGGTTTAAATACATACTGAAGTTGATACACTATTTAGATGATAGTCCCTCTCAAGTTTAAAATTACTATAGGAGGCTCCACATTAAAACTATAGATCAGTAGCTAAATGATTGATATTGCATATGTTGATATGCAATATAAATATGTTGATTATATTTTGGGGCAGATAATTAAATGAAGCCATGTTTGCATTTTGGTAACCTCTCTCTGCACAAAATATAATGAAACTTAACAAGCTTTTCTTAAATTTTTTTATCTGCTATATATGGGACACCTTACCTAGTATTAAGAATAAAAGGCCCATTTATTGATGTTTTCAACTAGCATACATTGAATATTTATTATATTCCAGTCTTTATTTGGGGTACCTAGAAATAGAGACAATTAATATGGAGTCTCTGATTTTACTTGAGAAATGCCTGGGGAGAAATGTCAGTAATTCAATAAAAATCATAAGTTGAGGACACAAGATGAGCTCTTGTTAAGAGAAAATCTGTGAGTCATTTGCCTCTTGAAATACTTGAACAAATTCTTTGCATTTACATAAGTAACAGATGTTCTGAAGGTAAAATCCATGTATTCAGTAAAGGTAAATGATGTTAATGATGTCGCTGTTTTTGGATATGCCTGTGATAATGCTGAAGCTCATGGGAAATGTTTTCTCTAGTAGCCATCATATACCCATAGCTGTGAACTCTTAAAGTCACTGTGAATTACAGTTCAAGAGGTTTGTTCTATCTTGTAATGTCATATGCTGTCTAGTTAATTTAATATCATGCAGGATAAAAGGCATCAATGAGGAATTCTGGCATGTAATTTCACTTTTAGTTTATTTGTGGTTTGGAAATTCATGAAAAAGATGTGTGTTTTATTTTGGGTGATGATTACAAAGATGCAATAGGCTATTTCATTGCATTATCTTTCCCAACTACTCTTAAACTATTTCTAACCATTCTGTGGCTTTGATAATTTGCAACAATTGCTAGTGCTAATGTTTCCTATAATCCACTTACATTACTTATGCACATGGCGATTTAGTAGAAGAACCTGGGAAGTGGGATTATTTTAAAAGAAATCAATAATGTTCAGCTTACTAAAAAACAGAGGGTCAACATTCAATCAAGTATCGGCTGGTTTGAAGATTCAACTATCCAAAAAGAAATTTAGAAATGGAGTATAGATGATGAAAGGGATAAATTCTGGTGACTAAAATGACCTTGATGGAATAAATGATATGTCTTTGTGTGGCCAGGCTGTGCATGTACTACATATATATGCATATATATAATACATATATATATAAATACATATATACATATACATATATATACACACACACAGGCTATTTTGCTTGAGGAATATTGCAGTGGTACCAAAGAATTATTCATTGGATTCATTTTATTCCAAATGAGCAGTGTTAATAGGTATTTTCTGAATTAGGTAAATTATTGGTGTGTTTTTTTCCTAGCTAGAGTGAAAAGTCATTTCCTATCTCCAAAATGTCTATGTAATTTCTAAGCCTTCCTAGCTCAGAGGGAGAGATCACTTTTTTCCCTCTTCTATATTTCTTTCTCTCTCTCACTTCTGACATCACTAAGACAATGGGTTTAGAATGAGATATATAACCAGGACAGGAAAGATGCATGTGTCCCTCCCCCTCTTCCTTTCCTGATTCCTAATTGCTTTCTCGAAGCATTTCATAAGAACATTTGTCCACAAATGAAATTTTTTCTTTTTCTTTGTTTTATAATCAATAAAATCCATAGGTTGTTTACTCCAAGGAGAGGATAGCACAATTAAAATGTTTGTCCTAAAGAATGCTAATTAAGTTCCAGAAGCTTAATTAAGAAACTGTTCATGGGATTTTTGTACAAATTCAATATAGAGGGAATATGAATGTCTTTAAGGTCAGTGCTATGGTAGAAGTCAAAACAACAACAATGGATTTAACCAAATGTGTGCTGGAAATTCCATTGCTCTTATCCCTGGATCCCCAAAATATTCATCAGGGCACAAGGCCACAACATCCAGAAGGAGAGAACCCAGAAGTGTCAGTGAAAATGGTAGAGTGGAAGCAGCTATAGGTCTTTCCAGTTTAGCAAGTTCAGCATAGATTGCTAAATGAAAACTATTATATTCTGGGGGGAAATCTGAGAAAATTGGGATTAGGAAGACTTTGAAATATAAAGGGTAGAATATAAATGGTTTTCTCCTCAGGATGGAATTGAGGAAAGGAATGAAGAAGAAGGAGAAGGAGAGATAAGAGGAAGAGGGGATAAGAGGAAGAGGGGGAGGAAGAGAAAGAAGAAAAGGGGATGGAATGGGAAAAGGAGGGAAGGGAGGGAAGACAGGAAGGGGGGAAGGAGGGGAAGAGAAGGGAAGGAAAGGAAGGAAAGAAAGGAAAGGAAGGAAAAGAGAAGAGAGATTGTACAGTGTCAGTTCCTAGGGCAATGGAAAGACTTCTGTGAGCATGTAAGAATATGATAGGGAGTTCCTAGGAGGTTGAGATGGTCTCTGAGATTCCTTGAATCCAAAAGCTTCTTGTCTTGCTCACTCACCCAGATCAGCACACAGTCAGACATTCTCTTGTTTTTAGGCACAGAACATATTTTTGCAAATATTTTTATCAGGTAGTTTCTTTTGAAGATTATTAAAGCCAAAAACTTTGGGTAACTCTGAGTTTCACTTACATTCTGAACTCTGTTAGGTGCATCCTGAACTTCAGCTTGGTTCTGCTGTTGACCAATTTTGAGTTTTATCTTACAGGTGAAGAGATAATTCCTAGATGTGATTTGAAAGAATTTAAAAGTCCAGCCTTCTCATTGCCTTGCCACAGTAAATAAATTTTATATCATTTTGAAAATTATATGGTGTATATAAATAATTATTGGACATTTTTTCAATAGACAAATTGGCTTAATTATAATTTTGTGTTTGTGTAGTGAATATGCCAAAGGCTGGGTTTAATCTGTGTAGCTACCACTAGAATTCTGCTTTGTCAGGAAAGGCTTATTGCTTAAGATTACTTTTTTCACAAGTGACAAATCTAATCCAAACTAGAGAAAATTTTGAGGTTCAAGTACCAACACTTCTGTAGTATAGCTAGTTTTAGGTATGATTTGATCAAGGGCTCAAATAATCAATAAGGATCAATCTCCAAGTTTTATTTGCTCTGGGATGACTTCACTCTCAGACTGGTTCTGTCCTTTTCTCAATTGCTTTCCTAAAAGTCCTGGGGTTTCATCCTTGCAGGTTCCTATTCTATGAAGAAAATGGACTCTTCCACAACTCTCAGTCATATACTGGGCACTCCTATCACTTGACCAATCTAAGTTAAATACTCACTTCATCCTAGAATAATTTGTGGCCAAGTGATAAAATTAGGCTGATTATCTCAAGCCTAAGCCACATGCCCCACCCCTAAAGCATTCTTAAACACCCCTAAAGTATACAGGAGGTGAAGTCACCGGAATAAACATTGTGACACTATTAGCAAACAAAGGAAGAACAGATGCCAGATAGCAGCTAAATGTAAGCTAAAGCAGCTTATCTACACTTCAATTTTTGTTAAAATACAATAGCCCCTTCAAAAAAAAATGAGGATGTGAGGACTTACAATTTAGCCTCAGTAATTTGATTCTTGTACAAAATGAGTGACAAGTCATACTATAAATTCTCCAATAGTGGCAATAGGTAGAAAATTCATTCTGACATAGAAGAAAAGTAAGGTGCCTGCGCTATGTCCTGTGACTAGACTGTTTGCCAATGAGAAGGGCCATAATTTCGTTCAGTCTGTTGGACCCAGGATATTATGTTGCTAGAATATCTCCAATTTGTGAAAAATACTGTAGCTTGTATACTTCTTTATGGTGACTGCTTATATGATGGAGAATAAGGAGGCTGTGTTGAGCTGTAGGGCAGCAGGTGCATAACCCACAGAAAGTGTGATTCAAATGCAGGCCTTGGGAAATTTTGAATTATTATGTGTCAAATGTATTCGGAGTCAAATAATAAGTACTAAATCCAAAATCCTAAATGGATGTAAGACAGTTTCCTGTAATGTTGGGTGTGACTGGTTGTCTTTCAATACAGTCTGGGACACTTGTCCCGAGTTCCTAGAAGGAATGAGTATACAAGTCTGAGAGTGCCCTGGCAGCTGTTGCTCAATGGTTAGAGCATTGACCCATGCATCGAAGAGTCGTGGGTTCAATTCCCCATCAAGGGCACATACCTGTCTTGCGGGTTTGATCCCTGGTCCCAACCCGGGCATGTTTGGGAGGCAGATAATCAATGTGTTTCACACCAATGTTTCTCTCTCTCTCTCTCCTTCCCCCTCCCTACCCCTCCCCCCTTACTTCCTCCATTCCTCCCTTCCACTCTCTCTAAATATTAATGGGAAAAACATCCTTGGGTGAGGATTAACACACACACAAAAAACCTGAGAGAAAAATCTCGGCCATGTCTTGATATGGTGGTCCATTTGTTAAAACAATTAAATTCTTTTCTTTGATTTTCAAGTAAATGTAGTAATAGTATAAAACCTTCTTTTCTGACTTCCTTGAAAATGGCACTTGTCTGTAGACCCTACCAACTTTGTGATTTGTGATTTGGTCTGTGTATTAGTTATGTATTGTTACATAACATATTCCCTCAACATTTAGCAGCTTAACACAAGAAATGTTTATCATGTCACACAGTGCTGAAGGTCAGGAATTCGGGAGCAGGTTAGTTAGTTGTGTGGTTCTGCCTGAGAGGATACTGAAGTCAAGCTGTCAGCCAGGGCTGAGTCTCTGAATGCTTGACTGAGCTGAAGGATTCACTTCCACGCTCACTCCCAAGGCTATGGGCTGGAAGCTTCCGTTCCTCAGCACATGGGTATCTCCCATAGGCTACTGACAGCACGGCTCCCCCAGAGCATGTGAAGGCAGAGAGAGACATACCAACCACACTGCCTTGTATGACCTAGTCCCCAAGTCACACACCATCATTTACACTTTATTCTATTCATTAGAGATGTCGCTAGGTCTAGGCCACATTTATGGGACTGGGTCTACAGGGGGAATGAATATTAGAAGGCAGGGATCATTGGGGACTGTCTTAGAGTTTGGCTACCATAATCTTCAAAGCAAAATTGGGGAATTATTGGATTGTGTCATTGTTTGTTGTGTACTTCTACCTGTGAACTTCAGGAAAGGTAATTGTGTGCAGAAACTATATTACGGAAATCTCATCATGTATAGTAATGGTGGAAGAAACTAGGTCAGTAAAGCTCAAACTTAAAACCTGTAAGCTCAAAAGAAACTCATGATTGGTGCCAATTTACAGACAAGAAAATCAAGGCCCCAAATCAGGAACTTCCTCCAGGTTATGCTGTTAGTAGTAAGTGCAACAGGCAGAATTAAAATCCTAATTTGCCTGACTTCAAATCTCAAACATTTTAAATGTTACCATAAGTCATTTAGTTTGCTTTGGGAAGGTATTATTATAAATTTTTTCAACAGAAACTTTAACTTTATGAATTATACTTTATTTAAGCTAAAGGTAATGTTAACTGTTATTCTCTGAAAATATAGTCATTGATAGCTAGATGTTACTGTTTGGAGCCAGAGGGTAAAAGGCAAAAGATCCAGGATGACCATGGATCTTTATTATACATAATAATAAAAATGAATTATTCTTTCAAATTCTGTTTTACTTTTAAGAAAGTCTAGGAAAAAAAGTTCTGTACCCAACTTCAGAAATTTGGTTAAATTTTTGCTTTTATCTTAACTTAGCCTAAATGCTGTATGTTAAACTATAAGATCTTATATAATCACCTTTTTTAAAAATCCCAAACATTTGCATTTTGGTAAACTTTGTGCTTACATTTTTGAGATAGTACTGTACTCCTGGAAAATAGTCTCGAAGTAGCAATTCCGTTCTTGAGCTTGGCATCCTGACAGTCACACTGTCACCATCTGTTGCTTTTCTCCATTCCTAGCTACTAAAGCAGCAAGGAGGATGCTCAACACGAGCTGGAAATGTTAGAGGTCGAGTTACAGAGGCAAAAGGGGGACACTTGAACACAGGTTCAGGAGATTAGCCTGGGAGGAGCTTTTGCTGCCCACTGCTCCCCTAGTTGCAAGTCTCCTAGGAACCCTTCGAGCTTAAGAGAAAGAAAGCAAAGATGCACACCTGTGGAAAGAAGGGTCGGGGAGACACAGGTGTGCACCAGAGACAGAGCACTGGGTCTTTCGTCTCAAGGGCTTTTATATGTTTTCTAAAGATGGGAATTTTAGGTAAGGTCCTAGGAGAGGATTTCAATATGAATATTCATCAGCTTTCCAGATGTGTCGTTTGATATACTGATGAATCAAAAGGAGTTAATAGAGGAATAAGGGTCATTCTCTGGTTAGTTTTGCTTTCCAAGAATGTCACTGAACAGGGATCAAGACCAAGGCAGGTCTGCCCCAGCATGGACTGGAATGTGTAAACCATTTGTTCCTACGTGTCCTTGGTTAGGTAAGTAAGACCTTGTGCTTTATTATCTGTCTGCAAATTGCTCAGCCATTTATCTGTCTGTTTCCTCATTCCACTTGCGACGGAATTTTCCTAGCTTCTTACTATCCTGCCTCACCAAGAATAAGTAGGAGCAACTAGATTATCAGACATGCAAACGTTTTTTGAATGGACATCTAATCCTTGCTTCTTAAAATATTCATTCATTCAAAAATATTATTGAGTGCCTCCTCAATAAAGTAGACTCTGGGGATACAAGAGTGAGAAGATAAACAAGATTATTTCAGCCATATAATTTACATTTTAATAGAAGAAAAACAAAATTAAGTAAACAACTGAACATAATTTCAGATGGTGGTTAAGTTCAATGAAGAAAACAGAGTTACAAGGCAGGGAGAAAGTGGTGGAGACTACATTAGATTGGCTATTGAGGGATTCTGTTTGGTAATCCGGGATACTTAGGGACTGAATCAAGAAAGAGCTCCTACATGGAAACGATGTGATAAAAGAATAATTTTGGAATCAGCAGAACTGTGTTGGAATCCCAAATCATATACGTACTAATCGTGTTCCTGCAATGATTTACTTAACATCTCAGTTTCCTCCTTTGTGAGAAAGTGATACTAATAATATCCATCCTATAAAATTGTTTCTGGAATTGAATGAGATAAAGCATTCAAGGAACTTAGTATCATGCCTGACACATAGTAAGATCCTTGTAAAAATTGGAGGCTATTATTATTATTACTAGAAGCCCAGCATTCGAAATTGTGCGGCCCCGCCCACCTATGCCACACCCACCTCAGTGCTGCCCCACCCGCCCGCCAGCTGCCAGGCACCCAGGCCCCGGGCTGCTTCGCTCTGGCTGCTGCCAGGCACCCACCTGGGACCCGGGCTGCTTCACTTCAGCCACTGCCGCCACCCACCCAGTTCCTCGGGGTTCCCCATCCAGTCATTGGTCGTCACAGTGTTATGGCCACAGGCCTTTTATAATATAGATATGGAACAATGGAAAATACACCTTTCTAGACTTACTACCAAGAATACTTGTATTTCTCCTGAGCCTCTGGTTGGTTTATAATTATATCTTTTAAGTGCTGTGAATCATGTTTTCCTCTTACTCTTGACTGCTAAAAAGCTGAGAGCTAAATTTGTGGTCTACCTCTAGCAAATGTAGAGAACTTTATTGAAAGCTTGATTTATTTTGTGAACTAACTTGACTCTTGGCTAGATGTTTTCTTTTCTTCACTTATTTTTTCTTTTAATTCAATTTCCTCAATTCCATACTCTTTATTCAATTTTATTTTGTTTTGTATGTGATTTTTGTAAGCTACCATATATCTTTTCTCTAATATGTCCTAAACAAATAGTCATATAACAAAATAGCAATCAGTATGGACAAGTTGAGTTTGAATGTTACACAGCAGTAAATCCCCTTACCAGAAGAATTTGTTTACCCATTGGGTTTGCAGAAATAAAATATAGTTCATATGAAAGAATTACAATGTGTTATAATGATCTGTTTGGCTCACTGCTCAGTAGGCCCCAACCTCAGCCAATCCCAATGTCAGGGAATAATCCCTTGTGAACAGTTTAACACAGTGAGAACAGAATGGTTTTATTTTGTTGTATTTTATTTTATTATTTCATTTTATTTTATTATTTGAATTGATTTGAGAGAGAGAGAGAAAGGAAAGGGAGGGAGAGAGAGGGAGAGAAACATTGATGTGAGAGATAAACATTGATATGTGCCCCAACCAGGGACCGAAACCACAACCTAAGTATGTGCCCTGACCTGAAATTGAATCCACAACCTTTTTGGTGTAAGGGGTGATGCTCCAACCAACTGAGCCACGTGGTCGGGGCAAGAATGGTTTTAGGGGACATCCTGGGTTCACATGCCTGTTCTGCCACTAGCTGGTTTTGAGATCTTGGAAAAGTCAGTGAACATTCTGAGTCTTTGTTTCTTCATTATAATGGCAATTCCATGTAGTAAGTAGAATATTGTCAAATGGTAATTGTTGACCTGTCTACTGCCTGTGATTCTTTCTAGAACGAGTGAATTTGTACTATAAAGCATAGCACATTGTCATAATGTCCGCTATCAAAATCATGGTGGTGGAGGATGATGATAATGTCAATTTTGTGGCTGATCTACTCTGATCTTGGGGTAAAATCCCAATGTTGTAATGGGCTTCTTGCATTGTACAAATCTAGAAGGTACCCTTCACACTGTAGTTTAAGCCAAAAGCATCGCCCAGAGCCCACACAGCCACATGGGGTGGTCCTGACTTATATAAGCCCTGCTTATATTTCATTGCTAATTACATGGTTCTTGACATCATCTTACAAACTGCACTTGCCTGGTCGCCAGCCCAAGAGTCTGTTGACTCCCTTAGAGTGGACTTGGGGTGCACAGGTGGGAAAGAGGGTAGATTTGATTAAGAATACAAATTCCCACTGTAGTTTGTGCCATCTCTCAGGTGTCCTGGAGCAGGAAAAAAAAGTTGCCAACTACCAACTCAGATTATAAAAACCAGAATTGAAAGTTGATTTTATTTCTTTTATTACCTGAAAGTAAAATCTCTTATGAGAACTAGTTAATATTTGGAAAATAATTCCACAAAGACTGTAAATGGTCTATTATCAGGCACTGTGACAACTGAGAGCAAGGGTTTTATCTCAAGAAAACCAGCTTGCCAGGAATTTGGGGCCGGTTTTGGCCTCCATAGGGCTTGTCCTGACTGCTTTACTTTACCTTATAAGGTAATTGCCATAATGTCAGTCACAGAATGTGGTCTGAGAACAATCTGATCTCAGAGGAAGGCAGCAGTGAACTGAAAATACAATTGGTGCGGCAGCCCCACAGTGCTCTGAATGTAACAGCCAGGGCTCTGTGGCTCCCTGGATTCCATGTCTTGAAGATGCCATCCCTGGGCCAGGCAAGGCCATAATGGCTCAAAGGACTGGTGTGTGAGCAGATAAAAATTGGAGTGAGGGGACAGTGGAATCAAATTTACGGATGCATAGACAGATGTTGATAGTGTAGGGGGAGAGGGTTACACAATGAGACATTCCAAAGAAGTAGCTGTTAGTAACCATGTAGTAAGTAGAATATTGGAAAGAATCTCCAATGAACTTATGAGATAAATTCAGAGTCGTGCCTCCCCAAACCAAAGACTCCTTCCATGAAATGCTGACCTGCTGATGTCTGCATTGTCATGGCATAACACTGTAGGGAATGACAAAATATTGGGAAAATTCTAATCCCCACCAGAGCAACCTCACCTGCAGGACCTTGCTGATGAGGCTCAGATCAACCCAGGGAGTCAAGATGCTTAAACATAGGAGGTATCTAGACTTAACACTGAGATTATAAATGATTGCTTAATAGACTTTGGAGACAAGAATTTGGGTACCAGAGTAACTTTTCCAGATCACTCAAGTGACTCCGTGCCCTCACTCTGCCCATAGACTGGTTTTATCTTTGAATTTGGATCTCACAGCCAGCACACACCTCTACCTACTGGTAGCTCTTCATGTAGCAATGGGCCATCTTCTTGTAAAATACCCACCTGCTACTCTTACCTACCGAAACACTAACCATCTTTTCCTTTAGGCAAACTGTGCGAGCACGTACTCTGTGTTCCCCTCTTGTCTCCTGCTCCCAGATGCAGCTCCTTTTCACCTAAAGTTTTCTCAAGTCAAATAATGTATTGATTGCCTTTAGGGTCTTAACATTAGCTGAATCTTAACATGTAGCTACTGTTACAAAGAAAACTTTTATTTTTTAAAGGTATTATTAATCCAAATGAGGAATAAGTTATTGATAACCTAATAATTTATTAATGGTTTATTTCCAAATTAATAAGGAAGATCAAATAATAAGGATTCCATAAATACATACTCTAGGTCAGTGGTCGGCAAACTGCGGCTCGTGAGCTGCGGTTTACCGCTCTGTTGACCAATGAGTTTGCCGACCACTGACTTAGACTCTCGATTCCAATAATTACAGCCTGTTGATGTTCCTTGTGATTAAGCCCCTATACCAGTGGTCAGCAAACTCATTAGTCAACAGAGCGGCAAACCGCGGCTCGCGCGCTGCATGTGGTTCGTGAGCTGCAGTTTGCTGACCACTGCTCTAGATAGTTGAAGCTTAGCTTTATAATTCTATAGGGATGTGAATCTTTTCAGTTTTCTTAAACTAGTCCTCAGATTCAATGTACATTCATGTTGTTTGCAGTTTTCATTTCTTTGTGTATGTGTTTTATATTTGCCACAACAGGATTGCTGCAATGAACATCTTTCTGCAATACACATTCTTGAAAAAAGAGGATCATATGTATTTAAATGTGCATATATATATATATATATAATATACACTTAAATCTGTTATTTGTTCACATATATACTTATATATTATATATATATGTATGTATATATGAATAAAAGATTTTCAAAACAGATTATTTACCCCTAGAGCAGTGGTCAGCAACAGAGTGGCAAACCGCAGCTCGCGAGCCGCATTTGGTATATTACCAAGTTATTGTTTTTGGACAGTCCACCCTCCCATTTGTAATAATAAAGATGCTTGACTGATTCAGAGTTAGCAGCAGTTAGTGGTTGTTCTTTTTCATTTTTGTTGACCAGGAGAGTAAACATTGTATCTCATGATTGCTTACATTTGCATTTCTGTGACTATGAAAAAGACTGAGCATCTTCAATGTGTATTGGTGGTTGGATTGTCTCTCATGCAAATTGCTTATTCTCATCTTATATATCAGGTTGATTATCTTTTTCACAACAATTTGTAGAAATTCTTTGTTCGTTGGGAAATAATCCTTTTGTCTGCCATCTGGGTTATATATATTCTTTTTTTAAAGCTTTCATTTATCTTTTTTATGGTGTCTTTTGACATACAAATTTTTAATTGATTCATGTTCAAATGTTTGTATATTTTTTTTCTTTAAAAAAACAACCTTTTGGCTTCCTGTCAAGATGGTAGCATAGGCAAATATAGTACTCGCATCCTCCCACATACATATTAAAACTACAATTAAACTACAGAACAACCATCATTCAGAGCTGCGTCAAATCTAGCTGAACAGAAGTTCTACAACTAAGGTATAAAGAAAAAGGCATGCCCAGCCGGCGTGGCTCAGTGGTTGAGAAAGGAACTATGAACCAGGAGGTCATGGTTCAATTCCCGATCAAGGCACATGCCCAGGTTGTGGGTCGGTCCCGTGGGGGGCATGCAGGGGCAGCCTATCAATGATTTTCTCTCATCATTGATATTTCTCTCTCTCTACCTCTTCCTTCCTCTCTGAAATCAATAAAAACAATTAAAAAAAAAAAAAAAGAAGAAGGCACAACAAGATGGTAGATGGGGCAGAAATATAGAATGGGCTGGTCCCACCCCCATGTGTGGCAGATAAATATCAGGAGGGATAGCATGGCTGCAGAGGTCCACCCTGAGGAGTGACGGGTCTCAGCCCCACATCAGGCCCTCCAGCCCAGGGTTCCAGTGCCAGGAAGAGAAGTCCCCATAACTTCTGGCTGTAAAAACCAGTGGGGATGGTGGCTGAGTGGCACGGAGGGCTGCTGGAGTCCCAGACAGTTCCCCTTAAAGAGCCTGCACATGTGGACTTACTCAGACTCACTCCCTTGACCTCCAGCGCTGGGGCAGCAGCTTGAAGGGCACTGGGCACATACAGGGAGGAAATGAATTGTCTGGCACCAGGGCCAGAAATAGAGGGGTAGCTTTCTCCCAGACAGAAGTGCTGACAGAAACCATTGTTCCTTTACTGAACCCTCCCCCAAAAGAGCTGGCAGGTGGGTGCCATATCTGGGCCTTCATCAACCTGGTTTACACTGTGCCCACCCTGGTGATTCCCTAAGATCCCACCCCACCAATTCATGGCTCCACCCATGCTGTTTCCAGTGGCTTTTGCATCTGAATGTCCTGTCTAGGCTCACACTTCACACTTTCCAAAAATCTCTCAACAAGCTTTAGGTCTGATCACCATGCTCTATTCCTTCAAAGACAGTGGGGAGACAAATGCTTCTGACACTATCATTCTACCCATTGAGCTGCAAACTTACCAAAGATATGGCAGAAGCTTACTCTTGTGACACTCCTGTGAATCTAGAGAATAAAGGGTAAACAACACAGGGATAACAAAAACAATATTTTCCACCACTGATTGGGCACCCACTATTCACTAGGCACTGTGGTAGAAGCTTTTCATCACAACTTCCTAACTCTGTGAGGTATTATTGTTCCCATTTTACAGACAGTGACATTGAGGCTCAGGGAGGTTGTCACACGAATGTATCTTGCTTCATTTTTAAAATGGTAGTCTTTTCACCATGTGGCTCTGCACTGCCTCTCATTTGAGGGCTTTGGAATAGACTGGCCAGGACTGGGGATAATTGGCAGCTATCCTCCTGGGCTCCTAACAGAAACAGAATTATTCATGTAGGGAAGGTCAAGGGTCTTCTCATAGATAGACTCCCTCAGGGCCAAGAAGCTCTGAAATTCATGGCCCAGCTCTGGTGACAAAGTTACCTCTCTGACGTTCCCACAACCTTCTCTCTGGACAGAGGAGGATGCTCGACTCTGGGAAGTTCCGTGTTGCAATATTCATTTTCTTCTGGCTGCTGCCACCCATTGCTAGAAACACAGTGGCGTAGAACAACACATTTATTATTACATAATTCTGGGGATGAGAAGTCCAAAATCAGTCTCACTGGGTTAGAGTCAGGCTATCCACAGGGCCAGTTCCTTCTGGAGGCTCTAGGGGAGAATCTGGTCCCTTTTTCCAATTTCTAGAGCTCATCTGTGTTCCCTGACTTACGGCCCTTTCTAGCAATGACATTCTTCTGACCTACCCATCGATCATCACGCCTCCTTCTCTCTGACTATGACCCTCCTACCTCCCACTTGTAAGAACTCTTGATTACATTGAACCCACCTACAAAATCCGGGATAATTTCCCGTATTAAAGTGCTCAACCTGATCATATCTGCAAACTACCTTTTGCTGTGCAACAGTCATAGGATTAAGATGTTGACATTTTAGAGGTCTGTTATCCAGCCTTCAAGAGTCACTGACCCTGGTGATTGCTTCATTGGTAATGAGAACCCACTCGGGGCAGCTCAGGACTGCTCTAGTATCTCCTGAGACAGAGCACCCAGATTTGCCCTCATGTGTACCTCCCCAAGTGTGAGTGGTGAGGTCAATTTGTGCTCCTCGTTGTCAAACAGGGCTTGCAAATGAGTAGACCTCAAGATAGACTCAGCCCCCTGCTATGTTTTGTATAGACCTCACAGTGAGTATTTTTCTTAAGTCAAGAATTTTATACAAAAGTTTACATTTTACTTATTTCTTTTAAAATATTGGGAAACCAGGCACCACAGTGCCTCATTTTCAAATGGCTGCATAATGTCTTCCACTTTTAGACAAAGTACGTGCTCTCCCCTTACCTTAATTCCTGTCACCGTCTGATGCTGAATTACACCTGGCCTGTTTCATTCATTCATTTTAATTGCTTGGGCCCTGCAGATTAAATATTTGAGTTTACAATCATGATTCTAAAGCCACAGCATTAATATATACATGAGAGAACATTTGTTCAGCAAATTTGGGCAGGGACAGTAACTTTCTCTATATATGCTAGAAAACGCGTTAATCCCTCTGTGTCCATGCAAAGCAGAGAACGAGCCTTGTCATCCAGCCATCATCCTAACATTTGCAAATTGATTGGATCTGCCCTTTGGGTATTTCTTTTTGCAGCCTGACTCCCAGCCTTAATCCATCAACACCTGAGCCTGGCATTCCTAATCATCATTTTAGTATTCCTTCCATTTCACCGGAGGAACAATTTTCTGTTTGTCATTCAGAAAGTGCCCATCCTTTCTCTCTTCCTAGTACTGTCTCATAAGTGCTATATCAGTCCATTAACATTCAGAATCTACTTTATTAAAAACACACACACAAAAACACCTTTCATCATAACGTCCATAGTCTCAGAGAATGGCTGACATATAGTGGGTGTTTAATAAGTATTTGTTAAATGAATGAATAAATGATGATAATGACCATGATATTGGTAACAGTAACTAATATTTATGAGAGTTTAGGTATGAATGAATGTTGCAGCTTTTAATGAGGTAGCAATTGCAATCCTGATAGGGACAAGTTCACTGTGCCTTCCCTCCGACAAGCCCTCAAACGGCAATTCTATTGATTATACCACCCTCTGCTCCTAGCCCCAGCTGATGAGACCACAGGAAGATTCCTAAGCCAAGGACACCCTATCCTTAGCTGATCATGAGCCTGTGGCGTGGCCTGTTGTGAAGAGCACTCCCAATAAACAAGCCCAACCCCTTAGGGTTTTTTACTTTTGAGAACTCCAACAAAGAGAAACCCTGTGACTAAAGTTGGCTGTGGCTGCTTGAGCAAATGGGTCATGCTAGGGGCTAGCTATAAGCGTCCAGTCTGGCCACATACAAGATAATTATGCAGAAATAATTCAGCCGCTGGAAGATGGAGGTGAATTTACATGAGGCTAGCCTATTTTTGAGTGCTATGAAATTGCCTTTTGTATCTTTACAATTTTTTTCCTCTGCCTTTAACTCAGAGAGGCTAATCTGTTCCCTATCATTAAAAAACTTGCCTGGGACCTGACTTTAACCCAGGATCCTAGCCTGACAGTGGAGTTTAGTGAAGGTGGGATTGTGGAGAAGTAAGTGTTGCCAAATTGAAGGTCAAAGGAAACCAAGAGTTCTGAGGGCTTCAGGCACTACAAACCCCAGCAAGTCTTTCCCAATAGAATTTTCCAGCATGTTAAACTTCCCAAATCCTTTTATTCTAAATGGGAAAAAAAGTAATGAAAATGCCTGGGAAATATTTCACCCTGTTGTGAAGCAAGAAGACATGACAGCTATTGGTTCATTCGAATTATTAGACTGAAAAGGGTGTCAATTAAATAAAAAGAAACTATTAAAATGCAATTGGGCATTTTAGGAATCAACCTGCTAAATTTGAAAAGAGAGCATTCTTAGTTTTAGACTATGCTTCCTGAAATAGTGACCCTCAAAGTGGGCATAATCTTTATAAACTAGCCTCACATTAATTTTTCACAAATTAAAAAACCTGCTAGAGGATTAAAGCAGAAAAATAGATGCATCATTACATAAAAGTAGGACGCCCATAAATCTTTTATGAATTCCTTGCTCATCAGGACTTGGCTTTTGAATCTTAATTGGAAACTGGTTTGACAATATTGTTGAAAAAAGTAAATTGGTTATTCTGATAGCAGACAACTTTCATTAGGGAGTTTATTAATTTTAGGAGGCTGAGAGCCTGGTGTGTTCAACATACACAGTCATGTTTAGTCATGGGACTTTATTTAATTATAGTTGACTTCTGGTCAGTGCACATTGTTTATATTTTATCTTCATTTGATTAATACTAGATAGATACAGTGTAAGTCACTGTGAGCTATGATTGTATATAAAGCAAAAATAGGGTTAGGCCTCAAGTAGAGAACAGAGCAATTGGTTGACGAAAAGACACAGTCTACAACAACCTTGACACTAGATCAATCCTCACACCATTCGATTTCTATCTTATTTTTATGTTTACTTATTTATCAATTGCTATGGTGTGAGTGTCCCCCCCACGTCCTGCGTGGTTCAGGATTCAGGCTCTGGAGGAGGCGGCACACAAATGAAAAAGACTAGACAAGAAAATATAAATTTGGTAAGGGGCGGGGGGAAGGCTAGGCGGGAGCCCAGCTCAAGAGGAAGGAATCTGCTTTGCTCCGGCCTAGCCCTAGCGATCCCTTTTATTCAGGTTTTGGAATACACCAATAGCCCTTAGGCACCCAATTCCAATGATAGCCCATCAGTAAGGATTTACATAAGACTAAAAGGTGGAAGTTGCTTCAGCTACCATTGTCTCAACTAAACAGTGAGTGCCAAGCTCTGACCTTTCAGAGCTTCAAGGTTGACCAGCCTTCCGGGTTCCTTGTCCACACTGCTCTGCTAGTGAAGGCAATGGGCGGCTTCCAACACTATGGTAAATAAACATTTTTTAGATCCCAAGTGAGATACTATTATAAAGATAAATTATTTAATCTTTTTTTTCTTTTTGATAATTTAAGCAATGGATAAGAGGCTAATATATTTTATTCGTTCTGAAATATTTCTTTAATTTTTATCCTTTGAATTTTCTAACCATATTAGTTCTCTTCTTTAATACAAATAATTAGCTCTACTAATTACTGAACACTTGACAACACTAGTTATAATATCTACAAGTCTGTAAAAGAGTCAGCTCTCTCTTCATTTTACAAATGAGGAAACTGAGGCTCATATATGTCATCCATATGTAACTTATCCAGGCCTGCAAAGCTAATCAGTGCTAAAGTAGGATCCAAAATTGTGGAGACATAGCTTTAAGTAGGCTCTGGAGAATTTTCCCAAGCTCTTGTAATGTTTTGTAATCCACCACTAATTATAAACTTTGTCATGGTGACTCTGCATTGGTGTGGGAAAGAAAGGTTGGACATGAGCAATTCTGATTATATTTGCTTTGTGCCCCCACCCTCTGGCCACATATCCTTCTGTTTAAAATTCCTCCTTAAATGAGCATGATAGTTTGAGGATCACTCCATTCTGAACATAAGTTCACAACCTGGTTTTGAAATCCAAATTTTATTTCATAAGAACAAGATTAGAAAGGCAGTAGCCAATTAAGGCCACTTATTTTTGTGCTTGGTGCTGTGTTTGGAAGAATCCTCACATAAAAAAAGAGCTTGATGACCCTCTAACAAAATCATAACTTTATAGGCAGATGAGTGTAATTTGGGATGGGGAGAATGGGTACATCTATTTGTCCAACCCCAGGACTCAGTAAAGGTCTCCAAGTGACCTGAATGAGTTCAGTGTCACCTAGAACACAGCCCTGACTGTGATCAACCCCAGTCATCCCACAAGGCTTTGGGGAAGTTGTATAAATGCCATTGGAATTCAATGTGCATAAGGATCTTTGGGTCAGAAAGGCCCAGCCATCAGAGGGTTTAAAGATTTCACAATCTGACTGATGGCCTCTATAAAATCTTACCCTATTTTCCATTTGCCAGGCAGTTCCTCAAACTTTAGCTTTATAGCCACTGTATCAAAACATTTGGGAATTTGAAAATTAAATACTTATCAGTTCTAGGAATGGGAAAGACCATATGTGAAATGAATTTTACAAAAAAAAATTGTTTAACTGTAACATTAAAACATGTCCTCAGAGATTGTACTGTGAGATCTCTCTTTGTCCTTCTCCCTGGCTGGCATTTTCTCCCTATGTGGACATCTAACCTTTTTGCCCAGCTCTGCACAAGTCCTTTACTTATTCAACAAATATTTCTGAGCATTTTTTAGGTACCTAACATGGCTTCCAATTCTGGTGATCTCAAATAAAAAGCTCTCTTTTTATTCTAGCGGAGACAGACAGTGCATGCATATACTATTTCAAGCACTGTGGAGTTCTAGAAAGAAAAATAAAACTGAGCAAGCAAATGGAGAGTTATGTGGAGACCTGGTTTATATAAAATGGCCAGGCAACAGGCTTCAGTTTTCCATTCTGTCTAGCACAAGCACAGCACATAGTAAAAACTCAATAAATATTCATTACGTTAAATTCTCAGTAAGTGCTTGTTGGCCAGATGCATGTGTCTCGTGTGCCTTAATGTTCCTGAGGAGGCTGCACTGTATATTCCTTATGAAGGAAGACTGCTTCTAACAGTTATTTTTAAATTCCTGTAAAACACTATATAGAGCTAAGCTTAGAAAGAAAACAATAAGTATTGCTGGTTGGTGAATCCACATCTGATCATGAGGTTCTCGGAGATAAGTGTGAACATCCTTAAATAAGTGTGGGTCAGGGAACACCCAGTAAAGGTGTATTTCACACTAATGCAGAAGTTTCCAGAACATGTAAGGATCTACCCATGAAAGTGGATTTTCTGGCTACATACATAATGTCAGAAATGCATATAAATCTTTTGATTTATCTTCAATTGACAGGGACTCTGAACTCCTTAAGTTTTAGTTGCACTAATTTGGTGTGTGTCAAATAATCAAAATTATATAGGATCCCATTTAAGAAAACATTTCTTAAAAGCATCTACTTATGTATGGTTGGCATTATGTTGAAAGCTGGAAAAAATATTTTGCATGGGAAATGTGTACTTATATATGCATTTGCTAAGTTTAACTCTTAATTATGGCTTGCATTTTCTAAAACTGGCATTTGCCAGCACAAAATGGCATGCGGCCTTGTGGGATTCAAGAGGTGCTTTCAGAGCACTGAAAAGCTTCACTGTGTCCTTTTTCCAGAAACAACCCCAATGTCCACTGTGTCTTTTTCCAGAAAGTATCCTGGTGTTCACTGTCTTTTCCCAGAAACTGTCCCAGTTTGGATTTTATGAAAGGCAAGATCTACGAAAACTTCATGAAAGTGAGGAGTTTGCAATGGGCAAAAACTAAAAACATTTCCCCTAAGAACAGGAAGAAGACAGGGATGCCCACTCTCACCATTCCTGTTCAACATAGTGCTGGAAGTACTAGCCATTGCGATCAGACAAAAAGAAGAAATAAAAGGCATCCAAACTGGAAAAGATGAAGTAAAGCTGTCCTTATTTGCAGATGACATGATACTGTACATAGAAAACCCTAAAAATTCCATCAAAAATTATTAGACTTAATAAATGAACTCAGCAATGTAGCAGGATACAAAATTAACGCCAAGAAATCTATGGCATTTCTATGCACCAATAATGAACTTACAGAAAGAGAGACTAAAAAAGCAATCCCATTTACCATCTCACCAAAAAAAATTAAGAGACCTAGGAATAAACTTAACTAAGGAAGTAAAAGACCTACACGTGGAAAACTACAGGACACTGAAAAAAGATATAGAGGAAGACATAAACAGATAGAAGAACATACCATGTTCATGGATTGGTAGAATCAACATTAAAATGTTCATACTACCCAAAGCAATCTATAAATTCAATGCACCCCCCCCCCCCATTAAAATACCACCGACATATTTCACAGACCTAGAACAAACTTTCCAAAAATTCATCTGGAATAAAAAAAAAGACCCCGAATAGCTGCAGCAATCCTGAGAAAGAAGAACAAAGTAGGTGGGATCGCAATACCAATATCAAGCTGTATTACAAAGCCACTGTTCTCAAAACTGCCTAGTACTGGCACAAGAACAGACATATAGATCAATGGAATAGAATAGAGAACCCAGAAATCGACCCCAACCACTATGCTCAATTAATATTTGACAAAGGAGGCATGAACATTCAATGGAGTCAAGACAGTCTCTTCAATAAATGGTGTTGGGAAAATTGGACAGATACATGCAAAAAAATGAAACTAGACCATCAACTTACACCATACCACAGGAAACCATAAAAATACTAGAGGAATATATAGGCAGCAAAACCTCAGACATATGTTGAAACAATTTCTTCACCGATACCGCTCCTAGGGCAATGGAAACTAAAGAGAAAATAAACAAATGGGACTACACCAAAATAAAATGCTTTTGCACAGCAAAGGAAACCATCAACAAAACAACAAGAAAGCCCACTGCATGGGAGAACATATTTGCCAATAATATCAATGATAAGGGTTTAATCTCCATGACGAAACCAGTTTGGCTCAGTGGATAGAGTGTCGGCCTGCGGACTGAAGGGTCCCAGGTTCGATTCCGGTCAAGGGCGTGTGCCTTGGCTGCGGGCACATCCCCAGTGGGGGGTGTGCAGGAGGCAGCTGATCAATGTTTCTCTCTCATCGATGTTTCTGGCTCTCTATCCCTCTTCCTTCCTCTCTGTAAAAAAAATCAATAAAGTATATTTTAAAAAAAAAAGGGTGTAATCTCCAACATTTACAGGGAACTCAAGCAACTTAATAAAAGGAAGTTAAACAACCCAATCAAAAAATGGGCAAATGACCTAAATAGATACTTTTCAAAAGAAGATGGAAGGCCAAGAGACATATGAAAACATGCTCAACGTCACTAATCATCTGAGAGATGCAAATCAAAATGACAATGTGGTACCATCTCACACCTGTCAGAATGGCTATCATCAACAAATAAACAAATGACAAGTGCTGGCGAGGATGCAGAGAAAAAGCAACTCTCGTGCACTGCTGGTGGGAATGCAGACTGGTGCAGCCACTGTGGAAAACAGTATGGAGTTTCCTCAAAAAACTAAAAATGGAACTCCCATTTGACCCAGTGATCCCACTTTTAGGAGTATATCCCAAGAAACTGGAAACACCAATCGGAAAGGATATATGCACCCCTATGTTCATAGCAGCACAATTTACAATAGCTAAGATTTGGAAACAGCCTAAGTGCCCATCAGCAGATGAGTGGATTAAAAAACTGTGGTACATCTACACAATGGAATACTATGCTGCAGTCAAAAAGAAGGAGTTCTTACCATTTGCAACAACATGGATGGAGCTGGAGAGCATTATGCTAAGTGAAATAAGCCAGGCAGAGAAAAATAAATATCACATGATCTCACTCATTTGTGGAATATAATGAACAACATAAACTGATGAACAAAAACAGATCCAAAGGCAGAGAAACATCTATCAAAACCTCAAACCTCAGGGAAGGTAGGGGAGGGTTGAGGTAAGGGGGAGAGATCAACCAAAGGACTTGTATGCATGCATATAAGCCTAATCAATGGACACAGACAACAGGGGGGTAAGAGCATGATTGGGGGCTTGGAGGGTAATGGGGGAATAAGGACACATATGTAATACCACAATCAATAAAGAAATTAAAAAAAAAAAGTGATGAGTTTGAACATAAACTATAAAGTTTCAAAAAAAAATCAATGACTTGGACTGAGCAAGTAATGTTTTCAGAATGAGGAAGAAAATAAGAACCAGAATGATTATTACAATAGCTGGAAAGAAAAAAGAAAATAAATTGAGTTGAGATACACCAGAATGTTTCTTGAGCACTTGCCTTATGGTTAACCCTATAACAGGTGATTGACGAAAGGCAGATACATGAAGAGTTCCTCTGTCACTAAGAAGATGATAAATCATTTGGGAGAGAAGACTTGCATACAAGTCTGTGCTCACCCACTGCCAAGATCTTGTTGTAATGAGTTTTCAGCCTCACTCTCAGCTAATAAACTTGTTTCCTATTTCTCATGAAAAAAAAAAAAAAAGTCATCACAAAGGAATTTCCTATACTTCCTGCCTGCTGCTCATGTCTGTAAACGTCTCTAGATCCATATATCTCCATCTCTTTTCCTCCTTTCCTCAGATCCCAGAGGAAAGATGATTTTTCTATCCAAGGTAAATGCTGTGCCCCAAACTCACTCCCTTCTGCTTTCAGGAAGAGAAAAAACTTCTCCCATGATCTTATGTCAGCTGATGCCCACCCTGGATATATTGAATCCCCTAAGATCTCTGAAAAGGAAAATATTGACACCTCGGGTCCAACTCAGGTCCAGGGCAATAAAATCCTTAAGTAGTGTGGTCCAAGCATTGTTATTTTTAAAAAATATTTTAATAAGTTTTTATTGATTTTAGAAAGATGGAGGGAGAGAGAGAGAGAGAGAGACATCAATAAGATGCCTCCCACACATGCCCCGACTGGTAATTGAAGCTCAACCAACTGAGCCACATTGCCCTTTCTCAATGCTCCTTTTATTTATTTCATGTAATTTCCTGTGTTGAGCATCTGCCCCCTGGTGGTCAGTGTGCATCATAGGTACCTGTCTGTCTGACAATGGGGCATTCACTTAGCCTTTTATATATAGAGATTACTCAAAAGTTTTCAATGGTTCACCATCAAGTACTGCTTACCATACCACACACAGCCTTTCACCATTGTGCCCATGGAAATGTTATCTGTGGAAGTGGAGTCCCTGGGGTTCTACTATGAAAAGAATTTCCTGGGGCCCCCATGGGAGGGTAGGGTTTCATTAAAAGCTTTATTGATGTAAAATTCAGCAGGGCTCTCTTCCTAGGTCCTATCTCCATCTGTCCCATCATGGAAGAAGTCCAATCTTATCTTCAGTAGCACCAGAATAAGAACCAGTGTCTAGAGTTTCTGTTCCATATTAAAGTCCAGTCTAGCATCTGGCTAGCTTGGCTTGTGTTTCCAGCTGCAGTCCATTGTGTGTGGGGTCCACATGCTATGAGCCATGCAGCTGCTTAAGGCCACATGACAGGTTAGTGCACAGGTGAGTCACGGAGCGAGAGAGTGATAGGAAACAAGGGGCACAAGCAAGGGAACTCTTTGGGGATTATAACTTTCTAAGCTCATGCACTTGAAGTGCTCCACCCCTTATCCAATGACCTTTTCCCCAGGTTAGACGTATGAGCAAGCACCTTCCCTTCATCACCCCAATTTCATTGTGCATGGACCTACCACCCCTTCTTCCCCAACAGTCCAGTACTGGAGGGGGGATAATAAGGGTGTTGATTTCCTTGGAGGAACAATGCTGTGTGAAGCTATAGCTTCCTGGTGAAGCTGCCCAGATGACCATACTTATAATGTCTGGCCTCCCCTTTGCTCTCTTCCTGTTAATATTAGCTAGATAATTATGCTGATAACAAAAACATCCAATTCCATCCTTTCTAGTCTCACCTATGTTCTCTATGCTCTAGTTGAACTAAACTACTCATGTGAGAGAATTCACAGTGTTCATTCTCATCTGCCCTGTGCATATGCAGCTGCAGCTTCCAACCTGGAAAATGCCTACTCATTGCTCACATCCAAGATGGATTAGGTGCCCTTTCTCAATGCTTTCATTATTTATTTCATGTACTTTCACTGTAGCCACTACCATTGTCCTGTAATTGTTGACACGTCTGTCTCCCCCGACCCCGCCAAATGACACTAATTAGATGCAGAAGTTATCTTTTAATCAATATATTCCCAGATCCTGGACATTTGTGTGCCTGGCAACATTTGTATTAGAATAAGCACATAATAAGAATGTGTTAAGAGAATTGAGTCTTGAAAATAAAATAAAAAAATGTTAAGTTAGCATGTCCTCTCTGAAGTTCTTTTAAAGTAGTTGTCTGAAGAGATACAGGAGGAAAAAATACTGGGGAGTGAAAAGTGGTGTAGGCAATGAATGAAAACTTTACTTACTGTTTTCACTCTATTACAAGCAACTTCAGAAGATAGTCTCAAAATACCTGTAAGAGTTTCAATTGTATCAAATATTCCCAGGATAAGTAGGGCATGGGGAGTCTCAAAACATGTAATATGAAGGCTTTCTTTCATATGTAGTGCTTGTTGTTAAAATGGAATTTGGCCTGAAAACCTTTTGGGAAAAACACATCTATATTCATATTCATATAGTATGTAACAGGTATTCCTATTCAAAGTATCTTGATGATATAGTCAGGACAAAATGACTATATTTTAATATACAAGAGAGGCTCTGAGAGGCTCTGAGGCTTGCTCAAGGCATATAGGTCCTGGAGCTGGCAATGGAGCTAAGGTTGGAATCTAGGACATCTGGCTACTAAACTCATTCCTTCTCTCCATTTCCGCTGCCTCCTTGATGGTTTCAATCCACAGAGCAGTAGAACTGTGTGGGTGGTCAGTCGCTCCCTAGCCCTGTTTGCATTCCTTCATTGCTTTGCATGGCCTGAGGTTGCCTGTCACGACCATGGATGTTGTAGCAGTTCCCTCATTTCTCAAGTGCTTTTCCTCCACTGCTTTCCCAGCTGCCCTCGATGAGGCTGGATCTGCCAGCTCTAATTATTGACACCAATGAACCCTTTTCTGGACCCCACATAATGATTATTGCTCTTGGTTGTTTGTCTAAACTTCACTCAACGAATTTGGTGGTTTTACCGTGCCATCTTCCTGGAGATAAAACAAACATTACATTAAAAAAAATTTTTTTAAATATGTTGTTACTGATTTTTAGAGAGGAAGGGAGAGGGATAGAGCGATAGAAACATTGATGAGAGAGAAATATCATCAATTGGCTGCCTCCTGCACGCCCCCTGCTGGGGATCAAGCCCACAACCTGAGCATGTGCCCTGACTGGGAATTGAACTATGACCTCCTGGTTCATGGGTCAATGCTCAACCACTGAGCCACACCAGCTGGGCACAACAATTTTTTTTTTTTAATGAAAAAGATAAACTGAAATTCTTTAATTCTACAAAGAGATTTAGAAAATTATTGTATCATTCATGTAAGAATTTTCTTAGCCCATGTTTTTCTACACCAGTCTAAACTCAACGGATTTGTTTGTTTGATTTCCCAATGCTTTGAAGAGCACTTAGAATTTGGAAGATTTTGGGCAGAGAGTATGCACTCTTCAATGTGCCTTAGGCCCTATCGTAAGTCACTATTTTACATTTCAGGCCCCAGAAGAAATTTGAGTTTGCTTAATAATTGAAAGTCTGTGTTTTGAAACCAAGTCTGCGTTCCTATTTTCCTTCTTATTAGGTGTGTGACTTCCTGCATATTCTTAACCAGAATGTGCAGTGGCTAGTACTGGATCCCGCAGCTGGATCACTGTGGTTTGAATGCTGTTTCTCCACCACCAGCCATGTGACATGACGAGGTTATTTAGTCATTGGATGTTTCAGCTGTGAACCTGGGAATCATAGCAGAACCTTCTTCAGAAGGTGGATGTGAGGACTCAGTGAGTTCACAAATGAAGAGTCCTTGGCACAGTGATTATGGACAGTAAGCACAAATAATTGTTACTATCATTGTTAATAATCAATTTTAGTGGTCCTGTTCTTCCTCCACAAAATGAAAGTCATAACACACACCTCGGAGGGGTATGTTAAAGAATGAGATAAAGTGTGAAGACATCCTGGTCCTGAATGGTAGTCATAATTATTATCAGGTGCATAGAGTAGAAATTTACCAAGATAATATTCCATGAGGACCCACAAAGACTTCTTTGGAAAACCCCAAGATGGTACCCTGCCTCACTCATCATGTTGAACATAATATCAGGAAATTAAAGGATGGAAGGTGGAAGGAAATGTAAAGTCCTAAATTCAGTCTGTGCTTTGTATGAACAAGGACACAGAAGCCCAGAATAATAAGGCAATTTGCACAATACAATGCAGCTAGTCTGTTACAAAGCTGGCTTTGAATTCAATTAATAACTATTCCACTACCCTACACCAATGTTGCCTCCTCTAAATTCTCACAATCTCTGGTGCAAACTCTGGGGCTGACTTCAGTCCCATGAAGGTGTTTAAGTTAATTTTAGTACCAAATCAGCCTCTCCTGAGTAGATACCAAATTCTGAACACATGGTCATATTCTTCTTCATCATCATCATCATCATCATCATAATGTGGTATTAATCAGGAAAACATGCTAGCAGTGGGAAAACTAGTCACAGTTAACTATGCCACTTTCTAACATACTTTTAACTCTAATTTTCTTTTATATATATTTTTCTTCCTATAATTGATAAAGTCCTACTCTTTTTTTTTTTAATACACTGACCAGGTTATTATGATCTTTGAACGTATAATAATCTGTCCACTCAGTGTATATCCTATATGATAAAAGGCTAATATGCAAATTGTCCCCTCGACCAGGAGTTCAACCAGCAGGCAGGCCAGCCAACTGCCCATGTCCCCTCCCCCTGGCCAGGTTGGCCGAACCCCACCCATGCACAAATTCATGCACCGGGCCTCTAATACACACACACACACACACACTGAGTAGCCAGATTATTATGTGTTCAGAGATCATAATAATCTGGCCACTCAGTGTATATTCTTCACATATCACATGTAGCACATTGAGTTCACATTGGTTAACTTTATATTTGTTGAATGAAAAACTGATTTGCCTTAAGTTTGGCAACTCATTTTGACACCTAATTTAATATTTCAGCCCCTAGCATTTTTCTGATTCTCATATTTGTCAAGTAATTTTGAATATTGACTTAAAAAATGTTTAAACTATCTGCACATTCTTCAGCTCTCTTCCCCTGACACACTCACAGTCATAAACTTTTGCCTTTCTTTCAGACATCCTGTTTGTTTTTTCTGAGGAATAAGTACCACAATTACCTTTTAAATCTAAATATGGGTACTATTCTCAGAAAAATGATACCAAAAGGTGATGATCAGGCACAAAATATCTGAAACAATAGTGAGAAAGTGGAAAATAGAATTGAAAAAGATTGAAAATGTTAATGTACTCAAACATTTCATGCTCCCAAATGGCCTTTTTCTAAATGGTATCTAAATAGTAAAATGGAATTTCATTAATTCCAAGACATACTTTTCATTTCACTTTTCAGCATCTCTGACACCACACTGCATCTCCAAATTGATGGCATTATGCATGGATAGTAGGCATTTTTTCTATCAAGGCAATACAGAAAATAATAGACCATTTGATGATGGAGGGTATCTTCAATGTGATGAAATATGGCAATGACAATATTAGTGAGTATTGTGTGCCAGTTGTCTTCTAAGTATTTAAAAATATTTTGACTTTAATCTTCTCAAATACTTTAGATTGGGTTCTCTTATTCCCTTTGTTTTCAGATTAGAGAAACAAGGGCAGATTAGCAATTAATTGGGTTGCATTGGTTCCCCATCTAGTAAGTAATGGACCTGAGACATGAACTCAGACTCCTGTGTTCTTATACTCCACCCAATACACTTCTCTGGTTTTTCCATATGGGTCTTTGGTTGCTCTTATTGCTTCCATTTCCTGGTTTGTCTGTACTTAAAATAGTTTTCCATCTTTCATAAAAATCACTATAATACCCATTTTTATTTCACTACTAGAGTCCTGGTGCACGAATTCATGCACCAGTGGGGTCCCTTGGCCTGGCTTGGGGGATTGGCCTGGCTTGTGGGATAGGGCCGAAACCGGCTCTCCAACATTCCCTGAGGGGTCCTGGATTATGAGAGGGCACAGGTCAGGCTGAGGGACCTCACCAGTGCAGGATCAGGGCTGGGGAGGGATGCGGGAGGTTGGCCAGTGGAGGAGGGGCCCTGGGAGGGCTCCAGGGCATGTCCAGCCCGCCTCGCTCAGTCCCGATCAGCCAGACCCCAGCAGCAAGCTAACCTACCGGTCGGAGTGTCTGCCCCCTGGTGGTCAGTGCACACCATAGCTACTGGTCAACCGGTTGACTGCCCTCTGGTGGTCAGTGCATGTCATAGCAAGCAGTTGAGCAGCCTTAGCATATCATTAGCATATTACACTTTAATTGGTTGTACAAATGACTGGATGACTGGACACTTAGCATATTAAGCTTTCATTATATAGGATTACTGGTGTCCGATGTATCTGGGTATTTTAAAAAAGGTCATTCTGAGAGGTTAAATGCAGTAGTTTAAAAAACCATCTCTGGAACCAGAAGCTACCTGGGATCAAATACTGGCTTTGCCACTTACCAGCCCTCTTACCTTAGGTAAATTACCTAACCTCAGTTTCCTTGTTTGAAAGTTAAGTATTTTTTTAAAAATCCTGCATTATAGGTTATTGTGAAAATTAAATTATTATGTATAAAGTATTGAGAACAATGCTTGAATTTAATGAATACCCAACAAATGTGGCTATTATTTATGATATTACAGTATATGGGACTGAAGTAAAAGGGAGGGAATGAAAAAAATGTTAGGATGAAACATTCAAAAAAGTTAGCAACTTACTAATTTATTCAACAAAATACAAATTGAGGTTGTATTTTGTCTAAAGCAACACAGGGACAGTATCTTCCTTCTCATAGGTAAAGATCTAAAGAAGGAAGGCACCTTGCAAAATGCCTTTGTGTTCTGCACAGGGCCTGGTACTGAATGAATTAATTAATTAATGAGGGAGAGTGAGGGGAACATAAATTTGTATTCCCTATATTCCCAATTTCTTATATAGGACCAGACAGAGCTCTGAGTGCTCAAAGTGGGGTAAGATGGATTTGAAGAGATTCATTCACCAAATATTTAAGTGCCTAAAATGTATACTCTATTCTGGATACAGAGAATAAATATCAGCCCTACTCTCAAGAATGATGCTTCTAGCACTTATTTGTGATTTAGATATAACTATTAATTATGAGAAAACGTCACTAATGAGTTAGTTATTTTAGTCAATAGACTTGGATTCACCTTACTAATTTATGCAAGCAGGTTCTAAATTACTGCTGTGTTACTCTTTTTTTGAAATGGGTACAGAATTACTTTTCCCCATAAGAAAATGTATTACCATATTAAAACATTTGAATTAATTTCAAGTTGATGAGAACAAAAACTGAAATGAATATTTTAGTAGAATTGAATAGAACAATTGCATTTATAGTTTAGTCAATTAATTATTTCCTTTTTGTTTACTTGCCATTCTCTCTCTGTTGAATGGTTAAGCTTAAAAGAACGAATCTTAATTGGTAGCTGAGAGGGTCACATGCTTATGTTTCACAAGGACAAACAAATTCATCCTCAGAGAGCCTAATGTGACCCGATTAAAGAAAAATGACTGAACAGGCATTTGTTAAACATATATCAAAGGACCATGGAGATTTCAATGAAAAAAATTGTAAAAAAAACATTTAAATTTGAACAGGAAAATCCCTTTCCTTTTCCTTATTTTATCCACTAGATGTCCCTCTTCTCAAACTTGCTAATGTATTACTATACAAATAAGTGTCATGCTATGTTATGAGAAAAACTGGTAGTTGAGTTGAATAAATTCTAAAGACATCCAAACACATTTTGGCAACTGCCAAAAGACAAAACCTTAGCAGCTAAGTCTAAACACTCTCTGGACTTGGATTTCTTCCACACGATCATTTCTGAGTGGCTCTCTGGCCCATTCTTAAAAACCTCCTTCAATGGGAAAGCTACTCCCATCTGAAGTAGACAATCCTTCTCTAGGGAGCTATGACTGTTGGGAAATTCCTTCTTACTTTGATCAGAAATTTCCCTATTATACCTTTTACCCGCTGTTTAAATTTCTACCTTTGGAAATTATATAAATCATACCTAATATGTTTTTTCCAAATAATTCAATAGTTTCATCTCTGTATTCTTTTTCCAGGCTAAGTATATTGTTTACAAAGTTCATTGATGAATCAATTGTTAGGAATAAGGAGCGTATTTTCATATAATCACAAAATTATAAATTGTGATTAGGGTTGTGGGCTAGATCACAAAGCTTTATATAACATCATCATGAAATTGTCAGAAATTACCTGTATTAAATAAATATTTGTGAAATACCTCATTAATAATTCTCCCAAAATGTGATTTAATTTATTAATTGTATTTGCTTGAATAAACACTACATAGAAATTTATTAGAAAGTTATGTTTTTCGGATTCAAATTATAATTCTCAGCATTTATCACATATTCAGCCTCAGTGTTTTGGTGTAGCTGTAAGTAATCTGAATATAAATTATTATTTTATATTGTTCAAAATCTAAGCATAACCACAAAGCATACAAAGTACATCTCTGTTACTAAATTATTAGTTAAATCTATAATCTGATCATTACAATTTAATATCCATCAATCTGCATAAACACAGATGAGCATATTAAATATCCAGAGGGGACAATACTGAGAGAATCAAATTTGGTCACAGAACCGGGTAATTATTGCAAATGGGGATTACTCAGCCAGTACAGCTGTCTACACACTAAATCATTATATTTTATTTTTAGAGTTGTTTGATGATTGGTTTAGGCCTGTACTGAGTCAACATCTGAACTCTGTTAATTTTAGAGGCATTCCTCCCATTGAATGTAATAAGAGTGTGTGGGCATTTCTTATAACTCATAACAACCCTGAGGACATATTTAGTTCTAGGTAGTACTAGCTTATGATCACACCCATATGAAATAGTGTTCTCTTCAGAATCTCAGAAAAGATGAAGAGAGTACTCCAAAATTAACTGAGTGCAAATTATTTTCACTGAAAATCATTAGGTTTATGCAAATCAAGTAACACAAATTATATGTTACGACTATTTATAAGCTGTTCTTTGCAAAAAATAGAACAAATCCTTCTTAAAATGAAAATCCAGCCAACTTCCCCGCTTCGCTGAGTCTTTGTGGAGTCTCCGGGTGTTCATTTGGTACTTAAATCACAGGATTTTGAAATTCAAAAAGTCTCTATTGCTAGCCATTAGGGTTGTGGGAGGATTAAACCTAAAGCCTATTATTGACAAACCCTGTTAATTGGCATTTCATCTTTAGTGAAGCAGGAACAAGGAAGGATCTTTAAACTTGGTTAAAACGAAGGATGAAGGGGAAGGGTATGGTTTGCCAGGTCCAGAATTTAACCTCACCAAGCAAACAGAAGGAGGTAGAGATTACATAATCGCAGCCCAAGACTCATATTTAGGACATAAGTTCATCAGCCACCTGAATTACCAGTGTCAGACTGACCATATTCTAACCCACATCAACTTTTAGAGAGGACACGTTGGAGCAAATGTTTTGATTATGCTTGTGTGAGCTAACAATTATTGAGCAGTGACGCCAAGCCAGGCACAATACTCAGCATGTTACATGTGCTGCATTTAATCTTCACAGCCCTCCCATGGTATAGGCGCACCGGTTTCTCAGCTGCATAAACTGTGGCAGAGCAAGGTCTCTGGTTTTTGCACTTAATTCCAACATGTTTGTTTTCCAGGAGCAGAAAAGTTCGTCTTCCACTTGTGAAGTTTTACAATATGCCAGGCCTGGGTGTGAAAGGCCTGGACACATCAATAGGGGTCCTTGTAGAAGGAGCTTATAGTCGAAGCGGAGGGTGGGAGACAACACATAAAAATATACTAGTAGCTGCAATGCCATGCTGAGGGACAAGCAGAGGGAATCATGGGAAGACTGAGGAGAGCAAGATGCCCACATATGCTTTCTTCCTCACAACCAAAATAACCATTTATTTCTTGAGATAAATGAGTCTTAAGTGCTTACCTATGCCAGGCATCTGTGCTTGGGGCTCCATACCTTCTCTAGCTGTGTCTGATGAGATACCAGCCCACTCCCCAAATGCTCCCAAGCCATTTTTTCACAGGCCTTTCCAAAAAATTTCTGATTAGCTTTCCTGGCAGATAATCTCATGAAGGAGTCTTCCAATAGACATGGAAACCCTTTTCTGGTCTCTACCGGTTGAAAAAAAAATTTTGTTCTTTGCTCATTTCTTTCCATTTCAGCTAACCATAACAATATGCCTCAAGCTACCTAATTTGTTTTCTACTCTGTATTTTATATTCTTCAAATATTTGGAGATTGTCCAACTATGTCTTTTAGTTTTTTCTTAATTGGGCTCCATATACTGTATTTCAATACCCATGCAAATTGATTTTTCATTATTAATCTATATTATTTTGTTTTGTTATTTTTAAGCATTGAAATTACTTTTCTTTTTCCTTCACACCAAAACATTGTGATCCACATTAACACTCTAAAACAACTAGGTCATAAAACCAAACTCAGGGCCCTTGGGTGAAGGAGGGCAGGTTCATGAGCCTATTCCAGAAGATCACTGAAAAGCTACATCACCAAACAGTTCATCAGTGAAGGGGACTTCACACAGCGAGATGCAGGAATTGAGTGAATTGCTCTCCCTTCTTTCTAGACTCTAGGCCTCCTAAGCCACATTGGTGTGGCCATTTCTAGAAGTCCCGGGCACAGTGCATAGCATGGGATTGATACCCTTTCTTGGGCTTTTTAGCCACTGAAGATCTAGAATTGTGATGTGGTTGAAGAACTTTTTAAAGGAAATAATAGACCTTGCGGTTAATGGAAATGTGTGTATGGGGTGTGTGCGTATGTGTTCATGCATGCGTGCACATGTGTGATAAAAATGATCAATTCAGGAAGAACACAGGAATCATCCTAAGGTGATATAAAAAAGCATTCTAAATGTCACTTCTATGAGCACATCAATTAGTCCTTTATGAATGTGTCCTACTGAGATTCTGGCTTAGCAGTCTCCTAAGTTGCTGTAAATATATATTAAGGTTCTGTTCAGTACAGTCCCCTAATATGGTTCAGTGTTATTTTCCCCCTATTTTTAAATTTGTTTTTGTAACAAAGATAACTTCCAACTATTTTTTCTTATTTTTAATTGTAAACTTTGTGTTTGGGGGGAAATGTCCTGTGCACACCTACATCAGCTTCTTCTTCCCTCCACTTTTGTGTTCCTTCAACTCTCGCTGAAGCCTTCCTAGAGCATGTGGCACCCGTCACAACCTGCTTTTATGGTGTTCAGGGCTAGCTTTCAGGAGAGCCTGAGCCAACTTGCATTCGCTTCAGCGGTTCTCTTACTGCCCTCCACACACTGTTCTCACTTTTACTCTTTGCCTTTGCTTATGCAAATTCCCTCCCGATATCTTCCCTAACTGCCCCATCTTCCTTCTTCACTGTCCAACTCAGATGCAATTTCCTTTTTGAAACTTTGTCTGATTCCAATAGCCCATGCAAATCTCCCCCTTTGTCTTCTCTTTATTATACCTACAAAATCTATCTTAGACTTTTATCCCCTATGTATTTATTATTGTTCTTTTTAATGTTGCTGTGATCTTACCCTCAACCAAATACTAATTCCTTGAGAGCATGAAACACAATTTGTAGTTCTCCATGTTTCCCTACCTCCTATCCAAGGTATATGTTGCATATAGAAACTGTACTTACTTTTTATTTTATTTTCTGTGAACATTTGTCCACTGGTCACTGTTTCCATTAGAAAACTATTAGAACATATAAATTTATATTAATCTTAAAATTAAACTAAAACTCTCATATAAATCAAGATAAAAAACAGTATAAACCTTCTTGCACAATGTAATCAATACTGATAATTGACTGACTACTTTAATTCAATTACAGTAGAGAATAATAAAAATGATACACCTTTTTGTCTTATTTTATTTTATTTAGCTTCAAATGCATAACTTTAGATATGAATGCACTGATTAGAGTGCCCTGTTATCTTTCTTGTAAAAGCCACATTCAAATTTATCATATCTAGTTTCCACTTTTGGTTTCTATAAAATGACACACTGTGAGTACAGAATCCTTCTAGAATATTACTTTTCCTAGTCTAGTACAATTGTCTAACCTAAACCGAATTCAACAGTAATTCTTTTTTAATCAACATGCGCATATTGAATCTTTCAAAGCTTTCAACTTTGTTTTCACAGAAATAACAATGATCTGGTTTACCAAATCCAGATCATATTAATCATCCTACATTAACATAAGAGTTCTTGAGTTATCTCCATGTCAAAATGAATATAATTGGCATAAACAAGTTTGGAAACATCTGCAACTGACTTTTAGTAGGCCAACAAGTTGATGCAGAATCACACAGACCTACCAGCTTTCAGCAGGCCTGCAGCTTGGCTTCATATATTTTACAGAGCAATGGGGGAGTTCGTGGAAGAGCGCTGAACTGTGGGAATATAGGTGAGAGCTTGTGTGACCTGATAATATTCATATTACATTTTAGATGTTCATGTTTACCTCCAGAGAACCCTGGAACACAATAAACAATAAATATCAGCCATTTGCATGTTTCATGAGCAAGTTAAATATGTTTAATGTTTTAAATCTGTAAAGAGTTATGAGACTGGCTTGCTATGTACATTTCTGGGATAAGAACCCTAACCAGACAGCATAATGACTAACAGCAGTGAAACTGCAGAAAAAGTCAGAGTCTACTTAGTTCCTTCTATTCATCAATTCAATAATCAACACTTTTTTAAAAAATAACTCCTCTTTGCCAGCCTCCACTCTCGGTGTAACAAAGTCAATTATATAAATAGAGACAATTGTCATTTTTTAGTACAAGCATTTCTTTGTTTTTTCACTGTGGGTGATTTCTTTCAACTCCTGGAATAAAAGACTTTTCTCAAGCTTGATCAGAACATGTTTCTTAAGATATTCAAGTAGGGGATACATGCACAAAATATTCTAGGATTATCTCTATTTCTTTTAATATAATGAGGGCACAATCCTACATAATAAAAGCCTAATATACTAAGTGTCCGGTTGACAGGTCGGCCATTCAACCAAAGTGTAATATGCTAATGATATGTTAAGGATGCTCAACCACTTGTTATGATGAGCACCGACCACCAGGGGTCAGACAGTCGACTGGTTGATCAGTCGCTATGATGTGCACTGACCACCAGGGGGCAGATGCTCTGACCAGTAGGTGAGCTTGCTGCTGGGGTCCGGCCAATAAGGACTGAGCAAGACTGGCCAGACATGCCCTGGAGCCCTCCTGTGGTCCCTCCCCAGCCCGATTGTGCACTGGTGGGCCTGTGCCCTCTTGCAATCCAGGCTGAGGGACACCACCCCACACCACACACACACACACACACACACACACACACACACACACACACACACTCCTACCCCCCCACCCCCCACCCCACCCACAACACCACCTCCCCTCCTCCCCCCAGTGCACAAATTTTGTGCATCAGGCCTCTAGTAGAATTATAAGGCAGAAGAACTAGAAGATTTCAAGTGAAATAGTTTTAAATGTCAAGTAATTGTCCTCCAAAAGATATTCACATCAAGTATCTGGAATCTGTGAATGTTACCTTATTTGGAAAAAGATTCTTTTCAGGTGTTTTAAGTTAAGCATCTTAACTCTAGGAGATAATTCTAGACCTTCCTGATGGGCCCTAAATCCAATGACAAGTGTCCTTATAAGAGATAAATATAGATTTGAGACAGACAGAGGGAAGAGATAGAAAAGAGGCAGCAATATGGCCATAAAAGCAAAGATGAGAGTGATACAGCCACAAGTCAAGGAATGCCAACAGCCCCCAGAAGCTGAAAGAGGCAAAAAACATCCTTGAGGGGAGTATCACCCTGTCAACACCTTGATTTCATGTTTCTGGCTGCCGAAACTGTGAGAACAAATTGTTATTATTTTAAGTCACCAGTTTTGTGGTAACTTGTTACAATAGCCTCAGGAAACTAATATATATGCCATAAATAAATCTAGTAAGTATCTGCCAGCTAATGCCTGCACTGGGGACAACCCAAGATTAAACGGGTACTTAGGTCTTTATTAGACAAAATTTTCCAAAAGAACAGTATTTAAGCAATTCAGTAACTTTCTAGATCTGACTGTACTCATTACAATCTGCTGTTGTATTGCTTATAGAAAATTACAGGAAAAGGGTAAAATATATTTATATAAAAAGCAAAATTCACAAGTTATACATGAAAAGGACAGCAGTTGGCTACAAATAAAATATATTTTCATTTCCATAGGAATTGTTTTATTGGGCTTTATAAGAGGAAATATTGTTCTAAACTCCTTCGGGGGAAATATTCATATTGTTATTTCTTTTAAAGAAGCTTCTCAAAATTACACTTGAATATATGAGACCTCCTATTAGCTAAAGGAAATTGGCAATGCTGATAGAGTACCATGGGGACATTAACAGAAAAGCTTATCCACTAGTATTAGTAAATTGTTTCATAAGTGGTGTGTGTCCATACACATACTCTCATTACTAAAATGTTAATTGGATTTTGAATTTGTAGTGAAAACTAATGCCTGGGCAATTAAAGGAAATAAAGACCTTTGTATTTGATATCAGATATTTCTATCAAATTGGGAGGAAATTGTCTTTACTTTTATTAGCTTAAATAAAACATTTGGAACATGCTGAATATTTTATTTTATTTAAAATTTATCTTTAAAGTTGAAATATTACAGATGTACCCCTTTTTCCCCCATTGATCTCCTCCATGCCACACCCAAACCTCCCCCACAGGCCTTCACCGCATTATTGTCTGTGCCCATGGGTTATGAATATATACATATAAGTTCTTTGGTTAATCTCTTCTCACTCCACCCCCCTGCCAGAGTCTCTCTCAACCCCTGCCTTCTCCCAACCCCCACCTTCCCTGTGAGATTCAACAGTCTGTTCCATGCTTCTATGACTTTAGATCTGTTTTGTTCAGTAGATTTCACATATGAGTGAAATCATGTAATACTTCTCTTTCTCTGACTGGCTTATTTTGCTTAGCATAATACTCTCCAAGTCCCTCCATGCTGTCTCAAAGGGTAAGAGATCCTTCTTTTTTATAGCAGCATAGGATTCCATGGTGTAAATGTACCACAGCTTTTTTATCCACTTATCTACTGATGGGCTTGGGCTGTTTCCAGATCTTAGCTATTGTAAATTGTGCTGCTATGAACATGGGGGTGCCTATATTCTTTCTGATTGGTATTTTGGATTTCTTAGGATATATTCCTAGAAGTAGGATCACTGGGTCAAATGGTAGTTCCATTTTTAATTTTTTGAGGAAATTCCATACTGTTTTCCATAGTGGCACCAGTCCGCATTCCCACCAGCAGAGTACTAGGGTTCCCTTTTCTTCATATTCTTGCCAGTACTTGTCATTTGTTGATGGTAATCTTTCTGACAGGTGTGAGGTGATACCTTACTGTCATTCTAATTTGCATCTCTCTAATGATGAGTGACATTGAACCTTTTTTCATATGTCTCTTGGCCGTCTCTATGTCTGCTTTGTAGAAGTATCTATTTAGGTTCTTTGCCCAGTTTTTAATTGGATTGTTTGAATTCCTTTTGTTAAGTTGTATGAGTTCCTTTTATATTTTGGATATTAAGCCCCTCTCAGGTGTATCATTGGCAAATATGTTCTCCCATGCAGTGGGCTCCCTTTTCATTTTGTTGGTGATTTCTTTTGCTGTGCAGAGCTTTTTATTTTGATGTAGTCCCATTTGTTTATTTTCTCCTTAGTTTCCTTTGCCCTAGGACAGTGGTCAGCAAACTGTGGCTCATGAGTCACATGTGGCTCATGAGCTGTGTTTTGCCGCGCTGGTGACTAATGAGTTTGCCGACCACTACCCTAGGAGATGTATTGGCAAACATTGCTATGAGAGATGTCTGAGATTTTGCTGTGTATGGTTTCGTCTAGGATTTTTATGGTTTTATGACTTGCATTTTTTTATCCATTTAAAATATTATTTTATTGTGTGTAATTGGAATTAATATAAACTTTCAATTCTTACATTATTTGCAATAGATAGTCAGTTCTTATGACAAAAGTTTTCTTACTTTACCCAACCTTACCTTAAGCAACATAATGTGCAATTGTGTCCTAGTTTTCAGCTATTTTCTAAGGACTCTGGTGCTGGGAATCAGGGAGTCACATTGTGAGATTTAAGTTCTAGTAATACGAATCATTTTTATTTTTTATTTTATTAATTTTTTAAAATCTTTATTGTTGAAAGTATTACCTAGGTCCCCCTTTTTCCAGCCACTCTCATCTTCCCCCACCCCAGGCCCTCACCACCCCATTGTCTGTGTCCACAGGTTATGCATCTATGCATACAAGTTCATTGGTTGATCTCTTCCCACCCACCCTCCCCCACCTTCCCTCTGAGGTTCAACAGTCTGTTCATTCTTCTATGATTCTGGGTCTATTTTTGATCATCAGTTTATTTGGTTCATTAGATTCCACATATGAGTGAGATCATGTGATACTTATCTTTCTCTGACTGGCTTATTTCGCTAAGCATAATACTCTCCAGGTCCATCCATGCTGTTGCAAATGATAAGAGTTCTTTTTTATTGGTGCATATTATTCTAGTCATTTTTAGATGATCAACCAAGTCAAGGTTGAGAGAGCCAGCCAACGAGTGGGGGATATCCAGCCTGCTTTGTAATGCTAATGAAGATAAACAAGAAATGTAGGAAACTATACAATATCTCCATTAGAAATTGAATTACCCACACCATATTAAGTTTGAAATTGCACCTTCTTGTCATGTTGCATACTGTGTCAGTGTGTCTGACTCTGCTGTTGGTTCACAGGTGGCTCAGGGAAGGGCCAGCTGCAGCTGTTAGTGCATTGTGGTATTTTGTTGGTTCAGGGGAGTCTGATTCCAAGAACAATTCAGCTAGAATGGAATTTCTACCAAAGAGCTCTTCTAGGGCAGACAGAAGGCAGGAATTTCTGTAGTACCAACCAAAGAAGGCTTAGTTGCTGAGAGCACAAAAGAATTTGGTGCCAAGGCTCTTATCTCTTAAGTAAGCTCAGTTTAAGAAAACAAAGCTGGAAAAACTCAGAGGGGAAGATGGTCTGACCACATTGATCATACTGCATTGGATGCATGGAGACTTCATAATATCTCTAGTGAGCCTGACCCCTGTCCGGATGATTTTGGGTAGAGAAGATTATTCTGAGGTCTCCTTAATCTTAGTCTCCTCCTATGCAGTGACAGGTGTTAATGTGCTCAAACAGAGAAACACAGACAACTCCTGCCCCTCCCCACAGGGACCCAGACCTTCTGAGAGGGTGAGGAATTTACAGTGACTACTGCCTGTGGGTTATAAGAGATGTCCATGTTTAACCCTCCTATTACTTTCATTCCAATTGTTCAGAGTTACCTAATCTCTATCCTTTGTTGGGAAGAGTACAGTTACAGAAGCAGCTCAGCTACAATCAGTGATGCAAAAAAATTAATCAACTAAATTGAGAAATGGTTGTTGTAGGCAGCATAATAGTCCCCCAAAGATGTCCATGTCCTAATTCCTGAAACCTGTGCATGTGTCCCTTTACATGGCAGAGGGGAGATAAGGTTGCAGGTGGATTAAGGTTCCTAATCAGCTGAAGCTGAGATGGAGAGATTATCCTGGGTTCCTGAGCCCAATCCTCCTATCTAATAAAGAAGGAATATGCTAATTGACCATCACTCTGTCACAAAGATGGCTGCACCCACAGCTGAGGCCAAATTCCCTTAAGGAGTCTTAATGAGCAATCAGCAGGTACCTGAGGCTACGCCCTCCCCTGCCCCTGTGGGGCTTGACAGGGGACCTCAGGCCACACCCCCACCCAGCAGGGCTTGACAGGGGACCTCAGGCCTTGCCCCCTGCCTTGGCACCAGGCTGGGGGAACTTAGGCCATGGCTCCCACCTGGTGGGGCTTGACTGGGGACCTCAAGGTGCACTGCCCATCCTGGTGCTGGGCTAGGGGACATCAGGCCACACCCCCGCACCAGCACCGGGCCAGGGAACCTGAGGCTGTGGCCGCTCCCCCCCCCCCCAAGCCTGGCAGGGCTTGACAGGGTACCTCAGGCCATACTCCCCACCCAGTGGGGCTTGACAGGGGACCTCAAGACACACACCCCACTTCATCAGGGGGAACTCAGGCCATGCCCCCCATCCTGGCACTAGGCCAGGGGACCTGAGGCTACGCCCCTGCCCAGCGGGGCTTGACAAGGGTGGGACTGGCCGGGTTTTGATCTAGCCCAATTGTGGAGTGGGGGACGGTGGGGGGAGCTGGGTCTGGGTCTCACATGATTTTGAGGTGCATGTGGGTGGGTGGGTGGAGGCTTGACTCTGGGTCCCCCTTTTAATGTACATGAATTTTGTGCACTGGGCCACTAGTGTAATCATGAAAGTCTAGGAGGGAGCCTGGCTGGTGTGGCTCAGTTGTTGAATGTTAACCTATGAACCAGGTTCAATTCCCTATCACGGCACATGCCCAGGTTGCCGGCTCAATCCCAGTAGAGGGTGTGCATGAGGCAGCTGATCAATGATTCTCTTTCATCATTGATGCTTCTATATTTCTCTTTCCCTCTCCCTTCCTCTCTGAAGTCAATTTAAAAATATATCTTAAAAAAAAGTGGAGGAGGGAGGCAAGAGAGGAAGTCAGAGTGATACAGTGTAAGAAGGACTCAGCCTGCCGTTGCTGGCTTTGAAGATAGAGAAAGGGAGCCACAAGACAAGGAGCACAACAGCCTTAGAAGCTGGAAGAAGCAAAGAAACAGATTCTCCCCCAGCACCTCCAGAAAGGAATGTGGTCAGTAGATATGAATTTCAGCCCAGTGACATCCATGTCAGACTTCTGACCTACGGATAAATTCGTGTAAGTTAAGGCAGTAAATTAGAGGTAAATTGTCATGGCTATGATAGTAAGTAAATATAATGATGTTCAGAAACAAACAAAATCAGTATTCCATGACCTGTAGTTACTTAATTCATGTTTCAAAGTCCAAAGACATGGTCACAGTGATGGGGCAGCAGTGAAGTCTAAAAGAAGGCACTACTATTGTAGCACAACATAGGCACTTTGGCATTGAACTAGCAGGGGTTTATACCTGCTTCTAAGAAAGGATTTTGAGCACAAATAAGAGTACCAACAAGTGTCTCAGCTCTACAGGTGGGGAGAAGCCAAGCTCTACTCCTGGTTCCCATAGGAACACAATCAGCAGTGAGCCTGGAACCACTAGTAACCAGATTCTTTGTATATATCATTAAGTCGATAATCCAACAACAATTTATTTTATTATTAATATTAATTCAATTAATTATTTATTTACTTGATAACTGTGTCAATGGGTAACAATTAAAAGAAAAGAGTTTCAGGCCTGGCCAGTGTGGCTCATTGGTTGGAGTGTCATCCCATGCACCAAAGGGTTATGGGTTTGATTCCAGGTCAGGGCACATGCCCAGGTTGTGGGTTCAGTCCCCAGTCATGGAATAATGGGAGGCAACTGATTGTTGTTTCTCTCCCTCTCTCCCTCTCTCCCTTCCTCTCTTTCAAAAAAGAAGAAAGAAAGGAAAGGGGTTTCAGACCTTACAGATGTTGTTTCATGGAATGTTTTATCCTCCTAACTTAAATTCCTAAAACCAATATTGATTCAACTACGTTGGATTATAATGATAGTTTTAAAATAGTAGCCAAAACCGGTTTGGCTCAGTGGGTAGAGAGTCAGCCTGCGGACTGAAGTGTCCCGGGTTTGATTCCAGTCAAGGGCATGTACCTTGGTTGTGGGCACATCCCCAGTGGGGGGTGTGCAGGAGGCAGCTGATTGATGTTTCTCTCTTGTCGATGTTTCTAGCTCTCCCTCTTCCTTCCCCTCTGTAAAAAATCAATAAAATATGTTTTTAAAATAAAAAAATAGCCTGTATAACTTCACAGGTAAAGCTTATGTTGCAGTTGCATATTTCCATGATTTTCCCCCCTTAATCTTAAATTATTTAAGTCATCTCACTTGTGGTAATCATGTTTAAATTATCAATGTGCATCAGATAACTTGAAGACACATCATATACATGTGTATGCGCACGTAGAATAAAGAGGAATGAAAAGATTGACTGAGTTAGGATATTTGTTCAGTGGTATCTAGAGCCCTTTCCTGCAAAAATCTGACCTGGTTGGCAGACCAAGTGGGCAAGATGGTTCTTATCCATGAGTTCATTAGAGACCCAGGTTGTGTCTTTCTTGTTGCTCACCTCTACTTTAGGAGATAAGCCTCATTCACGTGATTCAGCATCACATCATCTCCATTCTAGTCTGTAGGTGGGAAAAGAAGTGGAAGGCAAACAGCTTCTGTTGGAGGCTGTGCAGAAAGGTGCACACATGACCTCTACTGACATCTCATTAGCCAGAATTGAGTTATGAAGCCATCCCAAGCTGCAAGGCAGGCTGGGAAATGTACTCTGTGGATAAGTTGCCACGTGTTTAGCTAAAATTTGGAGGATTCTATTAAAGGAAAACGGAGATACTGGATATGGATATTGAGGAAATAATTAGCAGTCTCTGTCTAGAGAGCTAGGATGATCTCTACAGGCAAATCAGATTTGCCCCAGGCCTTTGTGGTGTAACCTCATCTGACTCCTGCCATAATTTGCCTGGTTTTGTCCCATTTCAGGCTGCCTGTTTGCTGTATTTGTATTCACTTCTGTGTCTGTGTTTGCCCATGTGGCTTTATTTGCCTTTGCTACCAATTTACAGTCTTTTTTTTTTTTTTTTTAAACTATGTTTCTGTCATATCACTTTTGGGTTCTGGTTTTCTCCCCCTGGTTTCTTCACCTTTGTAGCCAACCAAGTAATCTAGAATAGCAAATAGTCTAAGTTCTTCTCTTTCACTCCCAAATAATCTCAACCAATAACTTGAGACTCAAGTCATTTTTATGTTGATAGCATCCAAGAACCAAAATTCATTAAGAAAGAATGATATCATCATGTTTAATGTTTTAGTGTTGTAGAATAGATAAACCTTGTGCTAAATAATTAGTGGTCCTGCTTAAGCAGATTAGATTGCTTTGAGACCAAATCTATGTTAGGTAGTCAATATGCAACCTCATTCGTGAAAACACATCATTCTAATGTACAGTTAGCAGTAATGTGGCTGAAAGTTTGAAGATACCACCCTCGACGAACTATTTATTCTTGATGTATTCAAGAGGCTTTGCTGACATTTTGAAAATTTTGTTTTATAAAGAATGCTGAGAAAATAAGATCCAGACCCCAGGATCAAAGTAAGAAAGTGTTTCCAGGTCAGGAGTTTTCTCTGTAATAATCAGAGATAAAAATGTGTAAATTGAGCTTGTAGTAGAGAAATCATAATATTCCACCACAATGAGGGATATTTGTTTTCTGTCAAAATGATTAGTGCTCATGGAGGCAGCCAAAGCCCTCTGCAGCATAAAACATAAGGAAAAGAACACTTAGAGTTTATTTATTTATTTATTTTTATTTTTAAAAATATATATTTTGTTGATTTTTTACAGAGAGGAAGGAAGAGGGATAGAGAGCTAGAAACATCGATGAGAGAGAAACATCGATCAGCTGCCTCCTGGGGATGTGCCCGCAACCAAGGTACATGCCCTTGCCAGAGTCGAACCTGGGACCCTTCAGTCCGCAGGCTGACGCTCTATCCACGGAGCCAAACCGGTTTCGGCAACATTTAGAGTTTATGTAGCCCAGCATCTTTCATTTTACTGATTGAAAGCCACATCCAAGAAGTAGGGGGATTTTTAGTTGAGAAAAAAAGCAGAACTGGAACCAGGTGTGGATGCTCAGTGCAGAACACACTATCGTAATTTCTAACTGGCCTACATCACATCTTGCTTTATAGCCACATCTTAGTTGATCTCGCCTTACCTTTTTTGTTGGTTTTTGTTTAATAACGTTTTTAATTTAAAAAGTTACTTTAGCCTGGCCAGCATGGCCTAGTTGTTGAGCACCCACCTATGAATCAGGAGGTTACAATTCGATTTCCAGTCAGGCCACATGGCTGGGTTGTGGGCTCAGTCCCTAGTAGGGGTATGAAGGAGGCAGCCAATCAATGATTTTCTCTCACCACTCTATCTCTCTCTCCCTATCCTGTCCTCTCTGAAATCAATAAAAATATGTATTTTTAAAGTTACTTTAGTTGGAAAAATGTTCAAGGAAATAAATTAATTAAATAGTCTGGTCATTTGGCTAACGGGTTTTACAAAGTCCACATAGCAATGAGCATATATCAAGTCGGAGAAAACAAAAGTACATGCATATATACAAAAATAGAAAGAAGACTAAACAACTTGCATACCTTTCAGAAGTTCATATATTGAAAGCCCTTTTAGAGTATAAAACTCATCTCGACACCAGAATGTTTTTTTCAAGGTCACGAAAAAAATGAATTGCAACTCTGTTTTATGAATCTAAGATAATACAGTATCATTGGCTTTTGTTCTTGCATTTATTAAACTTGCACGTGAGTTTTTAGAAGTTGAATTGAGTTAAATTCTTAAGAATTTACTCTCTGCCTGAAAACAATGTGATTTACTAATTGAGTGAAGAAGAGCAGCAGAAGCTGGCATTCAGCGATCAGCAGTGCAGGGCCACTTCACGCAAGCAGCACTGAGGGGCCTCCCCTGGAGCTAGAGGCCCAGTGCAGCTTCCCCCCAGGGGCCACTTCCCTGGGGCTCCTGCTTGCTCTCCATCTCCAGACTCCCAGTGGGCAGAACTTGGCTTTCTGGCTTGTTTACTCTACGAAGTTCACAGGCTGCGTGACCCAGGGCTCTGCTGCCAGCTTCTCCAAGGTGTGCGCTGCTCAGGGACAGGCTTGTCTTTCACTGCAAATCAATGCTCTATTCACGAAATCATTCCTGCCATGACCTGGAGACATGCTGTTTGTACCTTTAACTTTGAGCATCAGTTGCCTCCAAAAGAGATGCTAAAAATATATTTTCTAGTCAGGAAGGCAAACGGTCAAAATGCTTTATATCAAGTGGCAGTTAGTGCTTCCTAGAGCCACAATGCAACTTTTCTCCTTTCTGAGACTTACTCCTAAGGATCACCTGGGAATAACTTACGGTGTTCGTCAACAATTATATATATTGAGGGCCTGCTATGTCCTACGCATGATTCCAGCCATGAAAGAAATAGCAATTAATAAAAGAAAGGAAAACCCTGGCCAACTGACCTTACATTACCATCGCTTATAGTCTCCTAGTGTGAGTAACTCGAGCAGTTTCTCTACTAAAGTAATAGAGAAAGTGAACTAACTTTGCATTTTGCACTAACCAGGTGATTTTATCAGCCTGAAAAGGTTGGACAAGGGAGATTTTTATACCTCAAAACTTTCAGTGAGGTGGTCCAAGAAATTTGGGGCTTTGCAGCAGCAGGTTGCTCAGAACCTTGTCATTCAATATTCAGTGGGGCTTGCTACACAGACGTATAAGCTTGTCACCATCAATATGGAACAAAAGCCCATAGCTTAGTAAAAAATTTAATACATTTTAAAAATGGATTACATAAGTATAAATATATTTATCTTTAGAAATGTTTCAAAAATGGTCACCATAGTCCTTTTTTATCCTCACCCAAGGATATGTTTACTGTTTTTATTTTATTATTTTTTTTTTTAGAGAGCAGGAGAGGAAGGAGGGTGCGGGGAGAGAAACATTGATCGGTTGCCTCTTATACTCACCCTGATCATGGATCAAACCTGCAATCTAGGTATGTGTGCTGAGCAGGGATCGGACCCGCAACCTTTTGCTGTACTGGATGACACTCTAACTGACTGAGCCCCCCGGCCAAGGCAGATGGCTACGATATTCCGAAGGCCCCTGCAGTGCTATGGAGCAACTGGAGTGCCACAGTAACAGTGAGGGTGTCTGGTGCCCAGCACCAGGTGGTGTTTTACAGTTAACTTTAGCCCAAGCCCCCTGAGGCTGGTCTCTGGTTCCTGCCCCCCACGATATGCCCATGCAGATTCAAAAGCCGATAGCTGCCTGAATCTCTAGAAAGCCTGCTGATTGAATAAAAGCCCAAGTCACGGTGCACCCTTTTCCAAGTGTTAAAATGCCTAGCCGTGGTTGCTTTTTGAGGAATTGCATGGGATGGGGGTGGGCAAACCCAGGAAAGCTTCTTTATTATATTCAATCTATGCCTTTTCAGGAGCCATTATAGATGTCACATTGAGTTGTACGAGGGGTTTTTCATCAGATTTCCAGATGCAAGGTGAGCCTGTAGCTTGTCATCTTAGATACCCAAATTATTGCAATGTGTAGGGAAGCATTGCTTTTGCCCCATGCCCCCACTGACGCTTTTTGTGGGGGTCAGGTCTCTGAGGCTACATGTGATGAAAGTGAGAGTACTTGGTCTTTATTCACCCCATAAGTCATCCTCCTCTATTTTCACCCTAAAGGTGGTTGTTCCCCAGCTCCTGTGCCCAGGCTGTTTCTTGTTTCGCCCTCCACTCCCAAGGCTTCAAGTACTGCCTTTGCATGAGGCCTCCCAATAAATTACCTCCAGCCTACCTCTAGGTCTCACAAGTGCATCATACAGTACAAATCTCGTCAAACACTGAAGGCATCACCTCCACCTTTCCCCTACTCACTAGCCCAGCTTGCCTGCTCCTGCCCCTTTATTCCCAGCCCCTGTGAATGACAAGTTTCACTCACCACTCCCTTTTCCAAACTAGAAATCTGAGTGGCATCTTCTGCTTCCCTTTTCCTCACTATCCATCCCCACATCCTGCTCATTCTCCTCCTCTGAGCGCTTAAGTCCATCTGTCCTCTGCATTCTGGTCAATGGTGGACCCTCAGCATGTTCCTCTGACTGTGGTGGCACCCTACGGACTCCTGTCCCAATCCTTTTTTCCTCCTGGACCTAACCTCTTTGCCACTCAAAGGTGAATCTAGCTATGTTATATAACTGCTACTCTCCTTAAACAGAATCTCATCGCCCAAGCACACACAAAATCCAAGTGACTTCCCAGCCCCATTTTCCAGTACTCCCCTCTGTGCACTCCACCCTAGCACATTCAATGACTTGAATTTCTGCAAATGTACCACATTCTCTCAAGTTTTCTCTGCCTAGAGTGGCCTTTCTCCATTATATTTTAAAATTTGAGATGACATTTAAAAATCAGAAGTTTTCACCTTTTAAAACATCTGAATTTTGAACTACTCTTGAAAAAAAAAAAAAAAAGTCCACCACGGAGCCCCTTTCCGGAGCTCCAGGCAGTGGCTCCTGCGGACAGAACCTGACTGTATGCCACACCACTCCAGCGCTGCTTGTTTGTCTTACTCACATTACTTGGCTGGTCACTATTGGCATTTGAATCTGCAACCCCTGACCTACAGAAATGCAAAAGCTGTGGAAGTGTTTATCAATGAATCATGGAGCTTTCAGCATATGGGAACGTTGGAACACTGTGACTTAAATGAAGAGTGTTGCTTCAGTGAGCAAGAAATTTTGCTCTGTGATTGTTTTCTAGGTTTTGGGAATAACACATTTGGCAAGGTAAAGTGCTATTTCTTTAGGTCTTGGAGGGAACACTAGAGCTGGCAAGGAAAGATTCTGTTTCAGAATATAAACATGAAAACAAAACATGTGAGCAAGAATCAGCAGCGCTGGGTTTCTACATTAATAGGGTGCTACTATACGTGCCTTTCAGCTCAAGTTTAAGAGGTCAGATCTAGGTTGGAAGACTTCCTGAGGTTAAGAAAGGCTTTAACAGGTTAAGCGCCCAGCCTGTTTTGTCTTCCGGATGGAAAGTATAGTGTCAGTCACCTGTGACTGACATGGTTAAGAGATCTTTGAGGAGGAGTAGTGAGGTGTCAGAGGCTATAAATATGACTGGAGGTAGGACTTGGCTTTCTTAGGAAGTAGAACGTTTCATGTGGCTACATGCCCGTGAGCCAAAAGTCAGGCCTCTGATGACAGCCTGCCATCTGTCCTTCCTGAGCTAGCTCTTCCGAGCACCAGCCAAAACAAAAATGGTAACACTTGCGTGGGCTGCTCTATTTTGTAGCATTTTAATAACAGAACACCTCACACAGAATGAGGCTAGAGCATCCCACAGCTGATTGGATAGGTAGGAATCCTGATTTCCTGGTCTTCATGTGCAGGCCCAAAGAATCACCTTCCACTTTTCTCAACAGCGTCACTCCTTGTTTCTATAAAATGACAAAATGGTTTTTAAAAAATATATTTTTATTGACTTCAGAGAGAAAGGGAGAGGGAGAGCAAGAAAGAAACATCAATGATGAGAATAATTGATGGCTGCCTCCTGCACGCCCCCCACTGGGGATCTAGCCTGCAACCCAGGAATGTACCCTTGACCGGAATTGAACCGGGAGCCCTTCAGTCTATAGGCTGACGCTCTATCCACTGAGCCAAACCGACTAGGGCCCAAAATGGTTTTTGAGAGCATTTAATTTGGGCCTTTATCCTAGGCTATCAATTGATGATTATGCCTAGTGGTATATTAATACTCTTGGTACACAATAGTGAAATAGTGCCTTCTAGTGAATTGCCAATTAAATGCCTTTAACCCAACTCCTGTCCCCAAATTCCCAAACTGAAATGAGTGATTCAGCAATATGTTCAACATTTATTGTTTACAGTTTTACATAGTAAGCTTTAAAAAGTGGACTCTCTTGATTCCAATTAGTAACCTTTAGCTAAGGGTAAGTCATTGAACCTCTGTGCCACATTTTCCTCATCTGTAAAATGGGCATAGTCACAGTACCCTCTTCTTAGGGTTGTGAAGATTTAAAGAGTAGCTAGCACATGTGTGAGTTATTTTCAGCACTGTGTATGTCAGACACTGTGCAAGGTACTGAATATCCCTGAACAATAGAGCTTTCATAGAGCTTAGTGGCTGGCTATGAAAGTGTAAACTGTTGCCCAACTACTTGGATTCTAGCCATTCCAGGCAGCACATTTGGATACACAAAGAGAACTCAGAGCCCCTGATGGCTAAGAGATCATATTCCTGCACACAGTACCCTCTGGCAGAAGCACCAAGTGTGACAGTCTGATCAGGTGAGAGATCAGTGATTGTCCTTTAGATCCAGAGGTGCTGTTTTGACAGTGGTGCTGCCCACTGTTACAGCTTTAAAAGATAACAAAAGCTGCTTGAGCAACTGTGGCAGACAGTGCTATTGTTCAGGAGATGCATTGCCCTTCCCTGGGGGAGTATTGATGGCACACTTGGCCAGGTGACTTGCTTTAATCAATAAAATGGGAGCAGAGTGGCATTTGCCACCCTAGGCAGAAGCTTTGAAAGTCAGTGTACAGTCAACTCTTTTCCCTGCCTCCGAGGTGATTGAAGCATGTCAAGGTGAAGCCCCCTGCAGCCTGGGTCTCTGGAAGACCACACTGAACAGGACGTCCTTTGCACACAGAGTGCATGGGTGACAGTAGTTCTTTACTGTTAAAGGCACTGCGAGTGTGGGGTCCTTTGTCGGGTTGCTGCAATGGCCAGCAAACCCTGCTGCATTGATCTTTCAACCTCAGGACATGATGCTGCCCCACATTTTTTGTTTGTTTAATGTCTTTAGTGGCTCCATTGATGCTTCCAATCTTGTTATTCCCTTGGAGGGAATGCAGAGCAGGAGAATGAGCACAGACCTGGAGCCAAACCCTGAGATCAAGGTCCAACCTCCCCCTCCCCCCCACTATCTAAGTGTGTGACCTTCATCAAATCAGTTCATCAATCTGAGCCTTGATTTTATTTATTTACTTATTTATTTACTTATTTATTTTTGCGAAAATAGGAGTAATATCATATAATCTGCTCAATATACCCCGTTTGTTCTTAAGAAGCACTTTATGAAGTTTAACACTAATGTAGAAAATAACTGAGTTCTTAAGAACTCATAGGCAGGGCTGACCCTAAACCTGTGAAACTCTCAGCCAAAACCACCCGCTGACTGACGGACATGACCACAAGGGTCAGCGCTTCTTAGAATGTTGGTTTGTGTCGGGGAGGTCAAGGTCTTTGGCTGGTATGTCCATACTCAAAAAACACTTCTCCGTCCAAAGTGTCTTTCAGAATGAAGAGACTTGACAACTTTTTTTAAAATTTTTCAATGGCCACATTTTCTTATGCCAAATAATATTAGTGTCTCAAGGACAAGAGCTTAGACCCAACCATCAATACATACAGAGTTCTAATTGAAAGAATACAGAAATAACTGTGTTTGTCCCAAGTTGTTCTTACTAATGCTTCATCATCACACAAAATGGTTAGTAATAGCCTGAGGGTTCCCCTGGCCCTGGAAGACTGAGAACCAAGGGCCGGGGCAGTTAGAATGTCCTTCCCTGTCATTCTTTCTCAAGTATGCTCCTTCTCAGTCTTCCTTCCAGGAAATCTTACTTGATAGCACAGTCTGATTTAGATGTATTCACTTATTCATTCATTCCTTTATCGAGTATTTATCAGTAAATACTCGATAAAGTGACTATTATGTAATCTAGACAGTGTGATACAGAATAGATAAGTCACTGCCCGCAAGGAGCTTCCATGATGTTCTGTGTTTCCACAGGTCCCTGCATGAATCTCTATCCTAGTCTCAGTGTACAAGAGTCAATAGGGTGAGACTACAAGATCCTGGAAGATAGGAAGAAAAGTATCCCATTAGACTTTGTATCTTCAGTACCTTGCTTAGTACCTGGAATACAGAAGGTGTTCAATAAATGTTCTTTCAAATGAACAAATATCAGGAATTAGAAAAGCAGACCTTCATATTTAATTTCCGCCCCCCACCCCAAAAAAAATGTGAAAAATAAAGGATTAGTCACACCCCACTACTGATGACAGCTATTAATTGGTTCATTTTGTGAAAACTTATAACCAGACTAATGTAGCTTTAGGTGCTGCTCTGCAGTTGTTAAGAGACTTAAAAATGATCAGGGTTTGAATACATGCAGAAAAGTAACTGCACTCTTCTAGCTAATATAAAACTGCTGGGAAGTGCTTTGCACAGAGTATGTGTTAGGAAGCACTGCATACTAAGAAATAATCCCAACATGTCTGGCCTGTCTCACTCAGTCCCAATCAGCCAGACCCCAGCAGCAAGCTAACCTATCAGTTCAATCATCTGCCCTCTGGTGGTCAGTGCCTATCATAGTGAGCAGTTGCGCGGCCTTAGCATATCATTAGCATATTACACTTTGATTGGTTGAACAGATGACCAGACACTTAGCATATTAGGCTTTTATTATATAGGATAGTAAATGCCATGAAGATGATTTAAGAGGGCCATGCCCAAGAAGGTATTGGGGTCAGAAGTAGTGCTAGTTTAGACAGGACTGTTAGGGGTGACATCCTGAGAAAATGGGAGTTTTAATCAAGATCTGAACCAGGAGAAGAAGCTTATGAAAACTTGATGTAAAAGAACATTCTGGACAGGGAGAAGAGCAAAGGCAAAGGCCCTGATGAAGGAATAAACTCAGCATGTTCACAGAAAAGAAAGAGGTCCAATAGGACTGGAAGGTGGTGAATAAAGGAGAGAGGAGGTAAGGATCAGATTCTGTAGGGGCTTGAGGAGTATGGCAAAGATTTTAGATTTTCTTCTGGACCCAATGAAAGTCCCTGGAAAGTTCCAGGCAGAGGATTGACATGATCTGGAGCAAAGAACCAATGAACTAAACGTGTTTTGGAATCATTCATATCCCTGAGCATTCCTATTATTAGTTTATTTTCTAAACAAAAGTCTGGGCACATGAATTGAAAAGCTTATGTGTGCTTATGGGATCAATAGGAGAGAGTATCCCAAGTCAGAAGTGTTCAGGGAAAACCTAGGGTGAATGTTCACCCTTTCTCTAATTGTGCTTAGCCCTCTGCATTTTGTGATGGAGAATAAAAAGACTGGATTCTTTGGTCTGTCTGATTTAGAGGTGTTTCTTAAGGGTTATTAAATAAGAAATTTGAAGGAGTTTCCAGACAAAGGAGTTGGGAGCAGATGACACAGCAGGGCTCATAAACACAAGTTTTTATCAATGTCACTACCATTGTGAAGTAATGGGTTGAGTGTTCAACCCTTCCCACTCATCTCACCTTCTCCATTATCACTGTTCCATTTGCACCTCACTCTCTCTTTCACATCTTATTAGCACCCTACTACATATGAGGAAAGGTGTTAACCAAAATTTCAGCTTTCTTCTCAGTAGTAACTCAGGATTTTGGTAACACTGATATTTCTTTCTCCTACCCCTTCCTTTCCTCCTTTCCTATTCCCCCTGTTTCTTCCCCTTCTTTCTTCTCCTCTCCCCAACTCCTTTTCTAGTAGAAGCTCACCCATGACTTCAGAAATCCCACACTACAAATATTTAATATCCACTCTGAAAGAGAAACAGTTTCTGAAAAAGAAGATTGATAATCAGTATTTTTTTCTGGATCATCAAGTTTATTAGAAAATTTGGGAGAACCAAATACTTTAATGAGAAGCCCCACAAACATGGGAGCCAAGGAGCAGGGGAGGAAAGGGACCCAGGAAAAAGTCCAGTCTCTGGCATTTCAGTCAGGTGGGGGCTGAGGGGTGGACCCACAGCGAGGGCAGCCTCCTCTTTACCTCCAGGGGGAGCCACGAAGTCTTCCCAGCTCAGCAGGCATTTTGGTTCCGAAGACCACGGCGCTGCTGGATACCCTTCCAATGTGAGTCCCGAGCAGAGGACGCCTCGGCAGTGTGCACACCTCCATCGTCGGCTGGACCAAGTCCTCTCACCTTGCACACACAGCAGGTATTTCTGGCACCGCTCTCCCAACCTCTGGCTCGTCTCCCGTACCACGTACCCCGCCTTCCCGGAGCTCCGCATCTTCGAGTTGACTGTGGCCCTTGCCTTGACCGGCCACAATTTTAAAAATTACATCGGTTTGACTTTGGTCTTTTTAAAACATTTCCTGTTGATGGGTGAACCACAGCATGTGAATTTCAAGAAGAATCTAAAGGCCCTTTTAGTCAACCCCAGCCGGCCCTGCCTGTTGGCAGAGGAAGAGGCTGGGGTGCTACCATCAGGCTGCCCATCTTGGACGCAGCTTTTGTGGGCAGCTCTCTCTGGGGCTCCACCCCTGCTGCTGCTGCTGCTGCTGCTGCTGCTGCTGCTGCTGCTGCTGCTGCTTCTGCTGCTGCTGCGGCTGCGGCTGGTGGGGGAGCCCCCAGGGCTAAGCTGCAGGTCTGGGCTGGGGGTAGCTGTCCTGAACTCAATGGGGTCCAATGGGGATGTGGGGGTTATGGTTTCCAGGCTGGGTGGGGGACCGGTCACCTTCAACCACAGGCAGTGGCGGGGCATGGAAGACTCTTCAGTCTTCTTATCAACTGACTGAAACGCCTCATGGCTTGAGGACATGCTACTGGTGTCAGGGGAACAGCGGGGCCTTACCCTGACTGTGCGGCCTGGCATCTTGGTTTTCGTCATCCTCAGGATCCGGTATGTTCCCATCACTCTGTCAAATTTCCTTTGCGATAAGGACTCCTGGATCTGGTCCCGCTTGAAGCCGAGGTCCTGCATCCTTTCTATTACCTGGGGGTCCAAGTCACCCCAGGGCGGCTCGCTGTAGGGCGTCATCTCCTCCTCCTGGCCCATGTTGAGCCAGGGGTCCTTTATGACCTCTTCCAAGGTGGGTCGCTGGCTGGGGTCAATGGTTAGTAACTTTTTAAGGAAATTTTTACCTTGCCCTGTCATGAAGTGTGGTAGGACGAACTGCCCCGTCTGGACCCGCGCCTTCAGTTTTTTAATGTTGTTCTCCGGGAACGGCAATTTCCCCGTCACTGTCTCGTACAAGGCTACCCCCAGGCTCCACACGTCCGCTTTGCGGCCATCGTAGAGTTCATGCTGCAAGACCTCCGGGGCCATGTAGTACATGGTGCCGCAGAAGGTGCTCAGTTTTTGGTCGCTCACCTCCCGACTGAAACCAAAGTCTGCCAGTTTGACGGTCCAGTCACCGTCTAACAGGATGTTGTCCGGCTTCAGGTCCCGGTGGACGATGCCCCTCTGATGGCAGTACTGGAGCGCGGACACCACCTGCCGGAACACGATGCGGGCTTCTCGCTCGGTCAGGCGGCCGTGGCTCTGCAAGTGCTCCAGTAAGTCTCCACCGGTCACATGTTCCATTACAAGGTAAAACTTGTGCGGGGTGGTAATCACCTCAAACAATTTGGTGATATTTGGGTGACTAAAGCTCTGAAGAAAATAGACTTCTGGATAAGATGTAGACAAGTCCTGCCGACTAATGGCTTTTATAACCACCTCTGTCCCGGTTGGCACGTGCCTGGCCATTCTCACTTCGGCACAGGCTCCCTGGCCAATGGTGTTCCGAAGGACATAATCACCAACACAGCTTTCCTGGTTGGTGGAGGGGGTTGCAAAGTCATTAGACATGGCAACGCCAAAATAACAAAACAAAAATAAATAAAATAAAAAATAAAAACAAAAATAAAATAAAATAAAAATAACAAAAAAATAAAATAAAAACAAAAAAAACAAATAAAATAAAATAAAATAAAAATAACCAAAAAAAAAAAAACCAAACCAAAAATCAAAAAAGAAAAATTAAATGGGAAAAAAAACAAAAATGGAAAAAAAAGGCAAACAAAAAGTAAAATAAAATAAAAATAACAAAAAACAAAAAAAATTAAAATAACAAAAAAAACAAATAAAATAAAATAAAAATAACCAAAAAAAAAACAAACCAAAAATCAAAAAAGAAAAATTAAATAAATGGGAAAAAAACAAAAATGGAAAAAAAAACCAAAAAGGCAAAAAAACAAACTGAGGAGTCCAAGTCCAACAGGTCACCGCAATCAGCTTCCTGGGCTTTAACGGACAAAATCCTCAGCCCAGTCAGGGCCTTATTATAGGAGTGGTTTGCAATTCCATCACAATGGCACCTTATGAGGTCAGAGCAACAAATGGACCAATCCCAGCTGGGGAGTGGCTTGCAATTCCATCACAATGGCACCTTATGAGGTCAGAGCAAGAAATGGACCAATCCCGGCTGGGGAGTGGCTTGCAATTCCATCACAATGGCACCTTATGAGGTCAGAGCAAGAAATGGACCAATCCCAGCTGGGGAGTGGCTTGCAATTCCATCACAATGGCACCTTATGAGGTCAGAGCAAGAAATGGACCAATCCTGGCTGGGGAGTGGCTTGCAGTTCCATCACAATGGCACCTTATGAGGTCAGAGCAAGAAATGGACCAATCCCGGCTGGGGATAAACCATAGTGGTTTTCTCACTTTTTGGTCTCATGATCCTTATACTCTGGAAAAAACAAAAAGACACACAACTTTTGTTTATCTGGGATATTATATTGATATTTATTTTATTAGAAATAAAAATCTACATTAATTACAATGTTTGCTCACTGGATTAACAGAAGAGTTTGTGGTAACAAAATATGGCCAACTACTTAATCAAAGTGATTCATAAAAACATCTTAAAAAACAGTCATGTTCTGTCCTCATGCAGCTTTTGGGGCAGATAAGATAGGGCCAAGGAGGGCTGAAGTCTGGGTTTCTAGTATGTGATAGCTCAGTGAGACTGAGGAAAAGCCAGCTGATAGGAGCCTCGCTGTAAAGATTAAAGATGATGATTCATCCTTCCACTGGTCCTTGCTAAGGACGAAATAAATTTGGACCTGCAATAAGGCTGCAAGGTACGTTTACATTTTGAATATCCATTTCCAGATGACACAAAAGACTTCTCTGGATGAAAGTATGTCTACAGAGGTACAAAGGGTGGGGTAATATGTTGGGGCAAATTCTACCCTTTATGGAGTCAGAGAGGGAGCAGGCAGGCTGGAGGACACTTTGGGGGAGCCTCTGGCATATTCTATTTCACACTCATCTCCTAAGAAAAATCCCTACTTTCAGTACATTGAGTGTTTTAATCACATGTGTGTTATTCCAGTAATCATTTTCCTGTAACACTTCCTAAAGCCTCAGCTTTGTACAAAGAGAATCTGTGGAGGGATGAGCCTGTGAGCTTCTCTGTCTAGAACACTTTCGTTTGTTCATTTTCACCTTACTGCTGTGATACTTGGCTCCTAAACATAATAGTCTTTGCTGCTGAGCTGGTTGGGACCCAAATGGGGGATATTTCATCAATTCCAGATAGATGTTTACAAGTCACAGTCAGAGATTACAATAAACTCAGGAAGGAAAGAGAGAAACTTTCAAAGAAAGTTGCCAGTGTAAGAGTTAATTATATCTATTTGTAAAAATTGTATTAATAGTTACTTAAAAAATAATACCAATAGAATAGAATATTTTCTTAGGATAATCTCTTTCAGCAAGGTAAATACAGACTCAAAGATAAGACATTTAAAGTAAAACTGTCAAGGGAAAAGTCAAGCTCAAAAAAAGAGAAACAGGCAATCCTTTTTTCAATATGCTACATCAATTATATGCATCTAATTGTGCCCAAATGAGCATATAGCTTTTTTATGTTTTTCTTTTTCTTTTCTTTTTTTTTACTTCCTTTTGTTTGCGTGTGTTTTTTCCCATTGACCCCCTCCTCTCCATACCCACCCCTCCCCAGCCTCCACCACACCATTGTCTGTGTCCATGGGCTATGCATATATGCATATAAGTTCTCCCGTTAATCTCTCCCCTCCCAACCCCAAACCCCACCTTCCCTCTGAAAGTCATCAGTCTGTTCCGTGGTTCCATGTCTCTGGATCTATTTTGTTCTTCAGCTTATTTTGTTCATTGGATTCCACATATAAGTGAGATCATTTGCTACTTATCTTCCTCTGACTGACTTATTTTGCTTAGCATAATACTCTCCAGGTCCATCCATGCTGTTGCAAAGGGTAATAGTTCCTTCTTTTTTACAGCAGCGTAGTATTCTATGGTGTAAATGTACCACAGGTTTTTTATCCACTCATCTGCTGATGGGCACTTGGGCTATTTCCAGATCTTAGCTATTGTAAATTGTGCTGCTTTGAAAATAGGGGTGCATATATTTTTTTCTGATTGGTGTTTTGGGTTTCTTAGGATATATTCCTAGAATTGGGATCACTGGGTCAAATGGGGCTTTGTCTTTAGACAGAGCCCAGCCCTCCACTAACTTGGCCACTTAGACAGTTGAACTACAGCGCATACACTGAATACCATAACCAAGTCCTAAAAGACAGCAAGGGCAGCCCCTTTCTGACTAGTCCTGCCCTCCTCAGTTCTCTCGCAGCTGCTGGCCTTGCCTTCTGGCCTCTGAGACCTCTGTATGGTCTCACCTCTCCCAGGCAAGGACCTGGTCCCTGCTCAGGCAGCTTCCTCCTCCCATAGCTGGGGTCAGGCCCTGTTCTCTCCTGGGGAGTGCAGTCTTTGCTCCTGCTGCCTCCCATTGTGGGACCTGGAAGGAAGGAGATGAAGCTTCAAGGTAGCAAAGAGAGTTAGGAGGAAAGTACAATAAGTGTGAGGTGTAAAACAGTAATTCTAACATAAAATAAAAACAGGGCTCTGTGGGAATACGGGGAAAGGAGCTGATAATGCTGCCGCTGGGTCAGAGCAAGGTCCAGGACAGTTTTTCTGCTAGTCACTTTCTCTAGTTTCTAAGAGAAACAAGGGTCAGGGAGGCCAGATACTATAACTTGAAAGAGTATTAATAGCAGTATCCAGGTTTTCAGGGAGTTGAGTTTTTTGCCCTGTTTGTGGGTCAGTTTTAGAATGTGCTACAGCAGCTCACCATCCATTTCTTTCATTGTTATAACTGCTTGTATGCAATTGCAACAATACCTCTTGCTGTTTCATTCTCTTTCTAGCTTAACAGAAAGATAGTCTTAAACCTCTAGATAATCCTACATTCCAGCTACTTTATTTTTTAAAACAAAGCCGTGTGTGTGTGTGTGTGGGTGGGTGGGTGGGTGGGTGTGTGGGTGTGATCTTTGCATTGCAGGAGAAAAGACAAATGGAGAGAAAATTAGGATAAAAAGTGAACCCAAAACATTTTTACTTGATATTTTAAAAAATTGGGCTTTAAGGGAAAGGTATTATACCCAAGGATAAAACATTCACCCACAAAGTTGATCTAAAGAAAGCTCAAGCCCCATGTCCTTAATTTTCTTGGCATTGTGCTCTAATCAACCAATGAATTAAGAGATGAAAGGACATTTCAATCAATTGTGGTCACGATGAAGCCAATGCCTTTTTCCATAGTGGCAGTTTTCTAAAGGCCAAAGAGCATTTTAAAATGCTTTCTTTCAGATTACTTATTGGCAATGCTGCCTTGGTATCACTGGAGGGAGTCATTTAACTTCCGTCCTCTGCATTCATTCAGATGGTGTCTGGAAGGTAGGAGGAACTATTTATATACATGCACTCCTGGAGGGAAGAGGCTGCACAGCTCGCCATCTAACTGCATGCAGAATCCTGGCATCTCTTGCTTTATCCTCTGCTGCGTACTGTACCACCATGTGTCTGGTACCAGGCACCCAAAATTATGAATAAACGAGTAATTGGCTCAGCCTCCACAGTGCATGACAAATGTTTTTCATGAACATTAAATTCTTTTTTTTTTTAATTTGATACAACATTAACCTCATTTCTGGCATTAATTTCCACTTGTCTTCTTCCCAGCAGCATGAATTGTTTATTTCTCTGACGCAGAAAAGCATAGCTCTCTTGTTTGTCTGTTTTGCAAACTCTGTACATTTCCTAGGGAAACCTTTGCTGTCTTTACCACTCGCTTGTACAGATTCCAGTGGGTAATTCAAATCTGTTCAAGTTTCATGCTGCTGTCTGTTTCTTGCTCTCCTGGTTAGGGTAAAGTGTTACCTCTTCCAGGCGGCCTTTCCCTTGCATTTCCTGCAGTGCCCCAGCAAACCAAGCCTGGTATACAGTGGTGCTCACTGAGTGCTTAGTGAATAATTGAGAGCTTCTTGGAATGTTAAGATTGATTTTTCTATCAGTATTTGAAATTTTATACAGTAACCACAGAAATAAGACATGTTGACAAATATTTTCCTTAAATAAATATATATTTTTCCCCCTTACCAAGTAAGCTCTCACCGCACTAGCCTTCATGCCAATCCTCAACTATGCCAAACTTACTTTTATGTCAGGACCAATGCTTTTCAAAAGAAATAATCACTTTCATCATATTTTGCATTTAAATGAACACTGTTGACAAATACTGAAATATCTCTTGAAAGATGGGATATCTTTTTGGAGGGAAACAGGCCTGTTTAGACAGTGGCCTGGTATTTTTCCTAATCAATCCTTTTTGAACTGGTGCTTACCTTGGACATGTTAAAGTAAAAACTTTTTTGACGCTTGTTAATGTGATAAGGAATGCTTTATTGGGGACTATATTTTGATATGAGCCAAGTCTGTTCCAATAGAGGAGAAAGACCAGACTCAACTCCAAATACAGCCAAGACAGCTGGGGATTTATAGCTAACAAGAAGAATGAGGGGTCAGTGGATGGAAATTACTAAGAGGAGACATCAAAGGTAAGGGATTCTTGCTAAACCTATTTAACAGGATTCTTGCTGAAGGCAGGCCAACGACTAATATATCAAAGATGGAAGATGAGATATGAGGTCACATATCAAGGGTGATCACATATCAAGGGTGAGGATTCTCTCTAAACTGATTTAAGAGTCTTGCTCAAACTGGACTTGGCAGGCTGAGGACCGACCAAGGATGAGGTCTAGTAGTAAACAGGACTCAGAGGAGCCTGCCTACGGTTTGGTCAATGAAAGAGTCTTTGTTTGCAGTCATTTTCTTGGCCTATTAAGCACCTCTGTGTACCAAACCAACAGAACAGAGTGGTGGCTAATGGTGATTTCTGAGCAGGGCACTCGTTATGGCTTAAATTGCAGCTGTCAAGCGTTGTTGTTGATTTTGTATAAATGTACCCCCCCCTCCCTACATCCTGTGTGCAGCCAGTTCGCTTGCATAGGAGCTGTTTTGTTTTCCTCATGCTATTTCAAGCTGTTGTTAGTTCTCTTTACTCCAACTATACATACACAATTTTATTCTTTTTCATTTTTAGCTTAAATTTTCAAAAAATTGATGCACTTGGTTCACATTTCACAAAATCAGATGATCATAGTTGGGGGACTACTTTTTTTTAATAAAAAAAAGTATTGATTTTTTACAGAGAGGAAGGGAGAGGGATAGAGATTAGAAACATTGATGAGAGGAACATCGATCAGCTGCCTTCTGCATGCCCCCTACTGGGGATGTGCCTGCAACCAAAGTACATGCCCTTGACTGGAATTGAACCTGGGACCCTTCAGTCTACAGGCCGACACTATCCACTGAGCCAAACCAGTTAGGGCAGGACTTCTCCTCTTGCGCGGAGTTTATACTGGATGCAGAGACTGTCTTCAAACAGTTCCACAATGCAGAAAGTGTGCACATTTATATTATTGGATTATTTAATTCTAAAGCCACTGTATAAACAAGTCTGAGCAAAAGCAACTTATATAAAGGCAATATATACTCTCAGCTATTCTCTCCTTTCTGGTTCTCTGTATTCCTCTCCTTCCAGGGCTGCCTCCAGTTCTTTCATCCCATGCCCTTAATTGACCTTCACTTTCACACTCAACTCCCTTCTGGACTATAGTAGAGAAAAGACCTGAAGGATTCCACCGGAAAGTGACTTAGAGGTCTACATCTTTCAAGTCATGTGCGTTCTAGAGTAGTTATCTCAGGCAATGTGGAATAAACTGAAGGGAAATTGTTTTTTGAGCAATTGGAGATTATCAGCAGCTCCTTACATCACAGCTCATTGGCAAAACCTAACTGATTATGACTCTACTTATGACCCTGACCATAAATATTTTTAAAACATATTGGCCAATGCCTAGTTTTTTCTTTTATTTTTCCTTTTCTGTAGAAAACTGTGAGCTCCTTGAAGTCAGGGTTCATGCTTCCTCACTTGTGTATTCACTACAGAGCTATCTTATTCAATATGTTTGTTGAATTATAAGCTTAAATAAGGCAAAAGGACAAATTATCTAAAATTGTTCTTTAGTTTGCCATGATTTATTTTAGAATAGAGATCAGTAGGGTATTTTCATTATTATTATTTTCTTTTATTTTTTTCTGAAAATATCTTTAATATAAATTTCTTAAAATTTATTTAATATTTGTTACCTTTCAGGCGAGTTGATATAGATTATTGATAGACTACTTATAAGGTAGAATGAAACAGGCCTCCACGACAACAGGAGAGCTATGAACCAACTGTAACTAAAATCACTGTATAAGTAGAGAAACTCTAAAATCTTAAACCATATCAGCCTCATTCTATATAGCTCCCTTCCAGATTATCAATTTTAATCTTCATTTGTAACTTTATTTACAAATAATGTCAGGCTATTGTAAGAAGTACAAGAATAGTATTCTCATATACCCTTCACCTAGTTTCCCATTACTAATATTTAACATCGGCTTTGTTACCCTCTTTCTCTTCCTCTCTCTCCCTCCCTCCTTTCCTCTCTCTTGCCTCATCTTTCCCTCTTCTTATCCCTCTCTAGATAGATGATAGGTAGGTAAATAGCTAAAGAGATAGGTATTTTTGTGTGTCCTATCTCACAAATTCACATTTTAGTGGGCGAAGAAAGATAATTAAAGACATAAACTAACAAGAAAAGATAATTTCAGACAGCTATGAATGATTTAGAACAAATACACTGAGTGACACATTAAGGTGTGTGTATGTCAAATATATCCCTTGCTGACATATCTCTAGAAATACACACATCTCCTTTCTTAGTGGCTGTGATACTATATGAACAACAGCCTGGTTTGAGCCAATCATTTTGTACTGGCATGTCCTTCGGAGGCACTCAATCTTTCCTCAGCCCATTGAGCATCACTGTGTACCTATACAACAGAATACAGTAATGCTGATGGTTATTTCTTGAGCAGGTAATTCATCATGGTTAAGTTTTAGAAGTCAACAAAATATATTAAAATTTTTGGATCATTGAGAATAAATTGCAGATATGTTGACTCTTTACCCCTAAATAGTTCAGTGTATGGTCCTTAAAGAATATTCCCTTTCTCAGTCATAGAATGATTATTAGTATCATAAAAATACCATTGATACTATTACCTAACATATAGACTTAATTCATTGACAAACAGCTTTATAATGCCCTTTACAGCAAAAGAAAGAAAGAAAGAAAGAAAGAAAGAAAGAAAGAAAGAAAGAAAGAAAGAAAGAGAAAGAGAGAGAGAGAGAGGGAGAGAGAGAGGAGAGAGAAGAAGGAGGAGAAAGAGAAGGAGGAAGGAGAAAGGAAGAGAGGAAGAAAGAGAGAGAGAGAGAGAGAGGAGAGAGAAGAAGAAGGAGAAGGAGAAAGAGAAGGAGGAAGGAGAAAGGAAGAGAGGAAGAAAGAAAACCTGCAGGCTAGTGATTACTTTTCTTTTACTTGGAAAACTACAACAGAAGGTCTGCGAATATTTTATTTTTACTTTGGTTTTCAGATACTTTAAGCATATTAAATGATTTTTTAAAAATAAGTACATCTGCTAAATTTTGACACATTGCACCCCACAAGCTCATATGTGCAGCCTGCTGGATTTATTTTTATGTAGAACTTAAGGTTTCTCCTGCTACCTCTATTGAATTAAAAGGCATCACACCACTCACTGTTCATCCACTTAGCAGTACTAGTAGTAATGAGGAAGTACTATAGCACTGTTCTGAATAAGATAAGATGTTAATCAGCTGTGATCATTCATAGTGATTTATCTATGAGTATTGCAAAATCCATAGAAATAAATCCAGAAGCTGAAACTAATGAAATTCTTCTGTTATCAGTGGAAGTGGAGTCCTTGGGGTGCTATGAGAAAAGGAATTTTCTAAGGCCCCCACAGGAGGATGGGGTTTTGTTGAAAGCTTTACTGATGATGTAAAATTAAGGGGGTTCCACTCCAAGACCCATCTCTGTCCATCCCACCATGGAAGAAGTCCAATCTTGTCTTCAACGGGGCCAGAATTAAAGTCACTGCTCATAGTTTCTGCTCCATATTAAAGTCCAGTCCAATCCAGGATCTGGCTAGCTTAGCTTGTTCACAGCTGCAGTCCATTGCATGTGGGGTTCACACAGCCTTGGGCCATGAGGCTATTTAAGGCCACATTGCTATGGAGAGAGAAAGGGCAAGTGCACAGGCAAGTGTGGGTTACAGAGCAAGAGTGAACAAGAGCAACGAGAGAGAAAGCTCCTTTGTCTGGCAATTTTAACCAAAGACTTCACACACTTCTGAGGGGCTCCAACCCCTAGTCAGTCCATTGTAACTCAAGCTGGACTGACAGGGAAACACCTCCCCTGCATCACCTGGACTTGTACTACCCATGTGCTTATTTCCCCTTTTGTTCTATCCCTTCTCTCAGTGATCTGCTAGGAATGGACCAATGGTTCCCTGGGGAGCATAAAGCTGTAGCTTCCTGGTGAAGCTGCCCATATGAACATGATTGTAATGTTTGTCCTCCTTTTTGCTCTCTTCCTATTATTAATATTAACTAATTGTAATGATAACACTACAACTATTCATAATCCTTTATTTCAAATCAATATGCATCATAAATTGCTTTATTGATTTTGTAAAACTCAGACATTATAACTTGGAAATTGAAAAACAGTCTTTATGTCAAAAATAGTTTTTTTAATTTAATAAATCTTTATTGTTTAGATTATTACAATTGTTCCTCTTTTTTCCCCCATAGATCCCCTCCACCCGGTTCCCACCCCACCCCACTGTCCTCATCCATTGGTGTATGATTTTTGTCCAGTATCTTCCTGCACCCCTACCCCTCTTCCCCCTCGAAGATTGTCAGTCCACTCCCTTTCTATGCCCCTGATTCTATTATATTCATCAGTTTATTCTTTTCATCAGATTTTTTTATTCACTTGATTTAGAGATTCACTTGTTGATAGATATGTATTTGTTGTTTATAATTTTTATATTTACCTTTTTCTTCTTCTTCCTCTTCTTAAAGAATACCTTTCAGCATTTCATATAATACTGGTTGGCGGTGATGAACTCCTTTAGCTTTTTCTTATCTGTGAAGCTCTTTATCTGACCTTCAATTCTGAATGATAGCTTTGCTGGGTAGAGTAATCTTGATTGTAGGTTCTTGCTATTCATCACTTTGAATATTTCTTGCCACTCCCTTCTGGCCTGCATAGTTTCTGTTGAGAAATCAGCAGACAATCGTATGTGTGCTCCCTTGTAGGTAACTAACTATTTTTATCTTGCTGCTTTTAATGTTCTCTCTTTGTCTTTTGCTCTTGGCATTTTAATTATGATGTGTCTTGGTGTGGTCCTCTTTGGCTTCCTTTTGTTTGGGGTTCTCTGTGCTTCCTGGACTTGTAAGTCTATTTCTTTCACCAGGTAGGGAAAGTTTTCTGTCATTATTTCTTCAAATAGGTTTTAAGTATCTTGCTCGCTCTCTTCTTCTGGCACCCCCATAATTCAGATGTTGGTACGCTTGAAGTTGTCCCAGAGGCTCCTTACGCTATCTTCATAATTTTGGATTATTTTTTCTTTTTGCTCTTCCGGTTGAGCGTATTTTGCTTCTTTGTATTTCAAATCTTTGACGTGGTTCTTGCAATCCTCTAGTCTGCTGTTAGATCTCTGTATATTTTTTATTTCAGTCAGTGTATGCTTAATTTCTAGTTGGTCCTTTTCATATCCTCGAGGGTCTTGCTAAATTTATGGGCCTTTTCTAGAAAATTCTTGAAAAACCTTATAACCGTGGTTTTGAACTCTATATCTAGTAGTTTGCTTTCCTCCATTTCTGTCATTTGTGATCTGTTTCTTTGTCTCCGCATTTTGGCTGCTTCCCTGAGTTGATAGAGTGGCTTTGTGTGCTAGGTGTCCTATAGGGCCCAGTCTCAGCCTCCCCAGTTACCTGAGTGCACCCCTTTGTGGGCTGTGTGCACAGTCCTGTTGTAGTTAAGCCTTGATTGTTGTTGGTATCACCGGGAGGAATTGACCTCCAGGCCACATGAGGATCAGCTGTGTCTATGATGGGAGAACTTCTGTGCTGGAGACACCCTTATGAGACAAGACTTGCAAAAGCCTCTGTGCTCAGCTTGGATGGGGCAGAATCTCAATGTGGAGCAGATAGCATTGGTTTCCCGTCAGCCCTGCCCTAATAGGCCCCTGTGTCTCAGTGTCCCATGGTAATCGCTGCAAGCACCTCTGAGAGAAAGCTGCCCTTGATTTCCGCCCACTGCCAGACAGTCCAGTTTCTCCACAAATGAATCTGGGTCCCTAGAGTCTCGCCCAGAACTGGAGTTCAGCGCAGTCGGGGGCTTTTGTCTCCCTCCCGTTTGAGAAAGCCAGCCTCACACTCAGTTGCCAGTCCTCTCCACACCCGCGTCTCAGTACCTCTGCCTCCTGCAGCTCCTCTGAGTCTCAGTGTGCTTTTCTCTTTCCTTCTGGTTGTAGAATTTCCACTCAGCCAGCCTTCCTGTGGTTCTGGGTGATGTCCATTTTGTCTTTTAGTTGTAGTTTTGAAACTATTGTGCGAGGCAGAAGTTTAGGTGTTTACCTATGCTGCCATCTTGGTTTCTCTCAAAAATCGTTTTCATTTAAACTTTTAAAAAATAAATATTACATTTACCTTTTAATTTTGGTGTTTTACATAAGTTTCTATGAAAAAGAGGTTCTGTTTATAATGACATTTTAAAATAACTTATCTATGTCTGTGCTCTCCAAATGTATTTTGTTCATACAACCATAAGTTTAAAAAATTATTATATTCCCTAATGTGTACTAGTATATGCTAGCTTACTTATATAACAAACATCTACTAGTGTACTCATATTTTATATACATTATAAAACTTATCCCTCCCCCAGAAATATCCTAAAGAATGATGTAAAAATAAATATAAATTCTAACAATTTCTGTCTTGACTTCATTGGATCATCTTGTATACCCCTGGAGGTTCTTGTCCCATGATTTTCAGTACTTCAAGTACAAACTACTTTTTGCTTTGTTATCTGTTTCAGGTTATTGATTTATGGTGATGACTACTCTTAACTATACAGAGACTTGTTCAAAGGTCTTTTTTTTTTTTGAGAAATGCTCATTCATTTTCATGTATACCTACACAAAGGTCATTTTTTTTGGGGTGTGCTTCTTCATTTCATATTTGTTTGTAAATATTTGTGCACCATTGTATGACTGTTACATTTTTACTTGTCATAAAATTTTAGATAAGAAGCTTCAGGAAACATTTGTGTTAGCGATAAGGAATGATGAATCAAAGAGGTGACTGAACAGAAAACTATTTTCACCACAAGTATTACCACCCACCAACTGCTCCTAGAAAATGATTTCCCACATTGAGAAGATATAGAAAACTCTGGAAAGAGCATTTATTCTAAATTAGCTGTAATTTCATGGGATGAGGAAAAAAGAAAGACACAGCTAAAACCTACATATGTGTCTGTCGAAGAACTGTAAAAACTGTTTCAGCCAAAACACTCATAAGGTAACTAAATTATTAAATCTCAGAGGGCAGGGCTAGTGTTGTTTATTCTTTTTATTTTTAAAAATATATATTTTATTGATTTTTTTTTTTACATAGAGCAAGGGAGAGGGATAGAGAGTTAGAAACATTGATGAGAGAGAAACATCAATCAGCTGCCTCCTGCACACCCTTTACTGGGGATGTGCCCGCAACCAAGGTACATGCCCCTGACCAGAATCAAACCTGGGACCCTTGAGTCTGTAGACCGACACTCTATCCACTGAGCCAAACTGGTTAGGGCAGTGTTTTTAATTCTTATGTGTCCTAATGTGCTTTTGCAGAAACCAGAGCTCAACTGTTTGTTGAATGAATGTTAGTGGATTAATGAGTGAATGAGAATCTATACCTTTTTCCCAGATTCAGTACAAGTAATTTTGGTTATGACTAACAACCTGAATTGCTTAGTACATATAAACTACCAAAAGTTCTGTATGCTCTTGGAAGTCTCAGTTTTCATGATGCTAAATCTTCACTCCATTACATATAGTTTCATATATTTATACTTCTCTCAAACTCTATGTTAATAGAAACTCAATTATTACAGTCTGACTTCTGACATTTTTAAACAGTTTTGTCCATGGGGTGCTGTATTATGGTTTTGTTCACATTTCTCCTACATTAGGTATATTGAACTTCGTGCATATAGGGTTATGATTTTCATTAAATTGCCAAATTTTCATATATTATTTCTTTAAATATTTTTTTCTGACTGCTCCTCTTCCTCCCCGCCCCCCCCCTCCCCCCCGCCACACACACACACTTCAGAGAATCCAATTACATCCTATATAATAAAAGCCTAATATGTTAAGTGTCCAGTCAATTGGTTGGCCATTCAACCAATCAAAGCATAATATGCTAATGATATGCTAAGGTGGCTCAAGGTGTCATTGCACTATGACATGCAATGACTACCAGGGGGAAGACACTCTGACCAGTAGGTTAGCTTGCTGCTGGGGTCCCACCAATCAGGACTGAGTGAGAGGGTCCAGACATGCCCTGGAGCCCTCCTGCAGTCCCTCCCTGGCTGGCCAACCTCCCACATCTCTCCTTGGCCTTGATCGTGCACTGGTGGGGTCCCTCAGCCTGGCATGCACCCTCTCGCAATCTGGGACTCCTCAGTGGATGTCAGAGAGCCAGTTTTGGCCCGATCCCACAGGGAGAACGCTGCCTAGCCAGAAGCCAGGCTCACAGCTGGTGAGTGCAGCCGCAGTGGCAGGAGCCTCTTCCCCCTCTGTGGCAGTGCGAAGGATGTCCGACTGACGGCTTAGGCCCGCTCCCCCCTTCCCCCCCCCCCAGCAGACCTAAGCTGTCAGTCAAACATCCCCCAAGGGCTCCAGGACTGCAAGACAGCACAGGCCAGGCTGAGGGGACCCCCCCCCTGCCAGTGCACAAATTTCATGCACTGGGCCTCTAGTATATATATAGTAAGCCATTTGACATTATCTCACAACTAACTGAGGCTCTGTTCATTGTTTTCCTATCTTTTTTCTCCACGTGTGTTATTTTAGATAGTTTCTATTGCTATGTCTTTAAATGCTCTAATCTACTCTTCTGTCTGATCTAATCTGCTGTCAAACCCATCCACTGTATTTTCTATCCTAGGTAATATAATTTTTATCTCTAGTAGTGAGACTTGAGTCTTTTTCATATCTTTACTATCTCTTCTTAGAACGCTCATACTTTATCTTATTGAGCATTTGTAATATCATTATAATAACTCCTTTAATTCCTTTGTATATTAAGTCTATATCTGTCATTTCTGGGTCTGTTTCTTTTCTTTTTCTTTTTTTCTCTGCAATATGGGTTACATTTTCTGTTTCTTTGTATGACTGGAAGATTTTTTATTTTTTTATTTTTTTTTTGGTTCTGGACTCTGGGAACTTTAACTGTGTGGGTGCTGGGTATTTTTGTATTCCTTAAATATTTTAAGCTTTAAGTTTCTTTGTTAAATTTCCAAGTAGTTAACTTACAGTTTGGTTCTCTGAAGACTTGTGTTCAAGACTTTGTCAATTCCTTCAAGACTTTATTAGGTGGGATCAGAGTAGTGTTTAATCTAAGGCAGAGATCATCAAACTATAGCCTGCAGGCCAAATCCAGCCTACTGTTGTTTTTATGTCTTGAGGGTACCACTCGAGCACTGTGGGTCACAAAGGCAAAACTGAGACTTCTTTCTCCACTCCCAGAGCCTGTCACGCCACTGTTCAGACCTAGCATGGGTTGCCACATACAGGTTGGAGACCTCACTGTTGGCAATTGCTGAGCTTCAAGCAGTAGAATCTTAGTCTGTGAATCAGCAACTTAACAAGTCCAAAAAAATTGTAAGTACTTACTTAACAAGAAAAAACACCTCCTCACCCTACTCACCACTTGATGGGGGGAGATAGGCTATCCATGTGGGCATATTTTATGTCTAATTGCCACTTGGTAGAGACATTCTTGATAGGAAAGCATTGGCTTCAAGAGTAAGGTCTGGCCAGCATGTGGGAAGGGGAGGGTAATGTTATAGATTGAATGTTTGTGCCCCCCCACCACCACCACCACCCTCAAAGTCTAACCTCCTTGGCCTTTCTTGGCCTTTCTGAATTCTACTAGTAAACTCAGAGATTCTTCTGGGCTCCATTCTCTTCTCTCCAGACAGCAAGCTGAGATACTGGTGAGCTTCCCCCCACTGGATTCCTCCTCTCAGGGATCACTGTCCTATGCTACCTATTGTCCAATGTCAGCAAACCATTGTTTCATATATTTTGTCTGGTGTTTTATTTGTTTCCAGGAGGAGGGTGAATCAGTCCTATTTACTCCACGATGCTTGAAAGTGTAATTTTTTATTTCTCAAATTTGAAGAATCAAAATATCCATGGGATTTAAAACTTTGATGAGTTAAGTTCAAAGGAGACAGGAGATGAATTTTGACAGAGAGATTTCTAAAAAGTTCTATTTTGACAAGAAAGTAAAATGTCTGCCTGGTGACAAGCAGAGTTTTCAGAAGGTTTCCCAAAGGACTTGCGATGGGTCAATAGTAAAATTATCCTTTGTCCTCTAGAAGGCTTTGTCAAGAGGGTTTAGTTTTCATTTAATCCTAAGGGGTTTTTTTTACATTGAATATCAACATTGTGGAAGGAAAATAGGTCAAAGAGATAGCAGCTCATTAGCCAATGCCATGAACAGGATGATGGGTTTGTGTGCTCAGGTAAAAAGATGAAAAGCTTGGTTCCTACGGCATATATTAAACAGTTAGGGCATCACATATCGTAGCAAAGGAAGTGTTGGCAAAGGCAATGGTTCTCAATCTTGAATCTGAGACAACCCAAAATGCAACAAATGATCTCAAAAAAATGTACTGAAATTCTTTCTCCCAGATGCTAAAACTTAAAATTAATTTGCTACCCAAACATTGATTTTTCAGGTAAGTTGGTCTAAATAATCAAGTAATTAAACTAGAGGTTGATTTGAAAGAACCAGAAAGGAGAGAGTGTAATTTTCTTATTGCTGACTCTATTCAGTTAAAATTTAAATCTGTCCATGATTTATGAAAATTGAAGCACATCAGCAATAATAATGCAAAACCCATTTAGTTTTATCTATAAGAAGAGCACTTTTCTGAAGGCCATGCTTCTCTTACCCCTAAGATAATAACCTTCTGACAGAAAACACACTGAATTGATTCTCAAGCTACTATCTGAGTTCATTGTGACAGATTGCCAAGGGGAAAGAAAGCTTATTTTCTTCTTGTCATTAATAGTTAATTGTTATTGCACTTTCTCCGATGGGAGATGTGGGTTAGGGAAATCATATCCATCCTTTCTAAAAGTGCCGCAATATTATTAGAGGTGATCACACAGCAGCAAAATAAGCCTATTCTTTGGGGGACTAAATGGAGTTGGCCTATAGATTTTTCTTTCTCCCTTTTTGTAAAGCACTTTAGAGAATCACTCACTTTCATAAGGAGTCCACCTGGAGTAGTAAGTCAGTGTTAATGTTTCATGAACGCTTTTGTGTTCTGGAAAACTTACATTGATGTACTGTGATGCTTGCTTTTGGGAGGGTCCTGTGGGTGCCCATGGTAATGCTTTATGCATTACTGAAATGTTTCTTTCACCTGCTCCGCTGCCTGATCTCTTGTGCAATTGTATTGACACGTGGAACAACATCTTACAGTGCTGTGAGCTCCTCTTTTAATCTGACACCTCTGGGATTTTGTGGCCTCCCTAATTGGAAAGAAGAAGAGAAGAAAGGTGTCAAGAAGGTCAACTGGTGAAGAGAAAAAGCAGAATTTTAAACCGTCTTTAAACTTAGTAGAAAGACAAAGAGATCTTTTTGACAATCCCTACCAATTGGACAATGCATCTTAAAGGTTCTTGACTAAAGTAAAGTAAGCTGAAATGCTAAAATGAAGTAATGTCTTAAAAACAAGAAAATCTTGATGTAAATATTAGTAAATGCTAAATGAAACCATTAAAATGTTGCTTTATTTGCAGCTATTAAATTAGGCAAAGTCTCTCCTTCACAGGGCAATGTAATGGCTAATGCTCTAGCAGTAGAGTTGAGTCTTATGTTCACTGATTATAGCTATTTGACCTTGGGCAAGTCTTTAACCTCTCTGCTCTTCATCTGTTATTTCCTCATTGGCAGAGTGGACATGGTAATGGAACCTGCTGCATAGGGGTGGGGGAAAGTCAGTGAACTAGTGCATGCAAAGGATGCAATAAATGCTTGTATTACTCTTAATAATCGTAAATATCCAGTACAAGCTACATTTGTTTCAATTATCTGGAAATATGCAGTGAAAGTGACTTGCCCAGGTTGACAGGCTAAGATTTCTGCTGTATTTTGCATGGAAGTCAACCTCTAACAGTATTGTTTGATTGGGAGCACTTATTTTTGAGCATTTTGTAGGCAGGAGTTTTTTCCTCCCCCCAAAATCACAGAAGTTTATTAGAAAATGAATATTTTAACTTAATCTTCCAAACTATGCATATAATCTCTATATTCATTTCCCCTTTAAAGCTACCTGAAGAATTTCACATTTTGGAACACGGTTACTGAACTTCTGACATGAAATCCAAACCAAATGAAGATGAGTATATCGTAATTTGTAGGCACCTATCAATTCATAATAATGTCTCATGGAAGTATTATTTCAGAAGAGCCTCTTCTTGTCAATATTGTATTGGCTCAGAAACTGTTGTTGTGTCTATCAGCTGTAAACATCTAACATCTATGCTGAAGATACCCTTTTCATCTTGTATTTTTATTGATATGAAGTGTCACTATAGTGAATCTTCATCTTCCTGTCCTCACTGTCACTGACAAATCACAGTGATGCCCAAGATCACACTGATTTTTTGTTAGATGCTTCATTGCATATTCACGAGTATGCATTGCCCTTTAGAAGAATAATCAGTTAGATCCTAGTTAATGCTGACAAGATAAGCAGTCATGGAATTGCCTTAATGCATTTCAATTAGGTTTGATTTTCTTACCTGTGAGGTCTTAAAGCTAATTGGTTCAGAGAGCTTTTGTCTTCCTGTGAAAGATAGACACATAAGTATGCTATTTGTTAAGCAAAGAGAAATATGCATGGCACTGAGATTTTCATTGTCATTTAACATGCTAGATACATTCTCCCCATGGCATTCTCATTCTAGTTGAGAAACTACTTAAATTCTAAACACATTTATCAGAGAAATGTTTTCTCAGTAAGTGTTTCCAGGTAACATTAGTTTTTGGTATAGATTTCATACTTATTATATATAAGAGCATCAGCATTGCATTAATTCAATATTCAAGCAAGTGGTGCTTTAAAACTTATACTTAAGGAATTGTTAAAAAATTAGATGGTCATTCAAAGAGATTAATGCATACTGACCTTATACCATTGATTTTTGCATATACCTAGAAAATAAAGGGGAAAACCTCTATGGAAATAATATTATATCTACATTCTTAAAGACTGTATATTTTTTAAAATATGTTTTATTGATTTTTGAGAGAGAGGAAGGGAAAGGGAGAGATAGAAACTTCAATGAGAAACATTGATCATCTGCCTCTTACATGCCCCCCACTGGGGATCAAGCCCACAACTCAGGCATGTGCTCTGACCAGGAATTGAGGTGACCTTTTGGTGCCTGGGACAATACTCAAGACTGAGCAACACTGGCCGGGCAAGACTAGATATTTTAATGCTACTACTCAAAGTTAGAAAATATATTGGACAGTTCCACCATTTGATATTTGATAACTGACTTCTACAAAATAAATTCCAGGGACTGTAAGTGCTTTGAATCCTCCCATTCAACCATAGCAATTACTTACTAATTTTAGATGAAGTTTTTATTGAGACAGAACTACTGCAAATAACTTCAGGGTGGATCTTTAAGCAGATGCTTACCTGGCTGTGTTTACAGGGGAACAGTCCACACAAGAAGTGATAGTGAAACTTGATGAAAAGTCCAGCTTGTTTGCCTGACTGCTGCCAGTTGTTTATCTCTTCCTTGTGTGATATCTTACAAAAACAAATTACTAATATGCCTTCTCTTCCAAAGTTCATCCAAGTAATGTGGAAATTGGCTCACTAACATTGCATTCAGCTTTGTCCAGATTAGATAATATAACAAGGAAAAATGTTAAAACCTAAAAATGAGCTTCACAGAATATTTTTAAAGAAAATACAGCATTGAGCAGTGATTACGTTTTGTTTCTCCCTCTGAGTTGATCACATTGATGGGTGAAACCATACTCAGTCAATTCAGAATTTATTAAAAGTTCAGGCAATAGAAAAGTATATACAAAGATGAAGATATTTAAAATACTACATCCAAGAATTTAAAATCTGTTGAACCAAACATTTATAATCTGCTGGTAAAGATAAGCAAGTAAGCTGTATCCATTATGAATGCCTTCATCAGCAAGAAACAGAAAATCAAATTAACAGAGGCTCATGCAATAAATAATTTTAACTTCTCACGTGTATGAAGTCTGTAGATGAGCAATCTCAGGGAGATGCAGTATTTCAACAGTGTTTCACCCCTTGGCTATGCCATCCTTGGCTTGTGCCTTCAAGCTTTGTGCTTCCCACCTCATGGCTACAAAGTAGCTGCCACATCTCTGAGCATCATGTCAGTTTTCAAAGCAGGGATGAGAAATGTAGGAAAGGGGCCTCTGTGATCTGTCTTCAGCATAGTCAAGTTTTAGAGAAAACAGCACGTGGCCAGTTGGTTACTGAATTTTCCCAGGGCACACAGGATGTAGGGAGGAGAGGGAGAGGGTATAAAAACAAAGAACTGTGTGCAGGACCAATAGCACGTTTTTCAGGAAGATCCACCCACCACAACTAGACAAAGGGAGGTAAAGACAACTAGAAAAGGCCTCAAGCCCATTTTTTAAAATAACCCAATAGGAGAAAATAAGACCTAGACAACAAACGTATGGGGGAAACTGTTAACTCCATAGTACTCAGCCCAGGAGGAACCGGGGGAGGGATTCTCGCACACTAGGAATAAATAGCCTGTGATCACTGCTCCATGTATGCCTGTTCAACCAGGCACCCGCTTTTACAAGACCACATTAAAAGTCTCATTGTTGCCATACTTCTGTCTCTGAGTCCGTTATTTCAGGTGAGCATTTCTCAAAAGAAAGAGGCAGAGAGCCACTCTCTGGTGCCTGCATCTTCTATAAGGAAGCATAACCTTCTTTATACATGCCCTGCATACGTGTCAGAATTGCACCATGTGACCACACTTACCTGTAAGGAAGGCTGCAGAAATGAGTACTTAGTTTTTCCAACCCCTGTGTGGGAAGCAGCAAGAAAGAAAAGAGGGACTTGGGAATTGCTATTGTCAGTCTCCCAATAATAGCTCCACACACATCAACCAAGAAAGGCAGAAGCAAGTCAGCTGTATGAGAGGAAAAAGGCAGTTTCTGATTTGGGTTAAGGATACCATGGAAGTAGTACTGAAGCTGGGATTTTAAGCATAAATAAGATTTAATAGAGGAGTTGGGGGCTACAGAACAATTCAGAACATAATAAGCAAAGGAAAGACAAGGAGGTATAAAATGACATGGCATGTTGGAGAATGAGCAAATAGTAGTATGGTATGTTTAGATATCAGAGAATGTATAAATGTGCTGGTAGAGAAGCTGTATGCTGAGAACTTACAAAGGAATTTTGAGATTCATTTATAGAGGACTTTTATTGCTGTGCTAAATAGCTTAACTTTCAATGGTTTCCCAACCACTGGAATAAAAATCAAACTCCATACCCTCACAATTGAGGCTCTGGATAAATAAATGCACCTAGCCTGAATTGCTTGTTCATCCTTTTCTATCACTATCCCCCATATATATGTCAGTACCTTTGGACAAACTGGATTTTTTTAGCATACACACACCCGCAAAACACACACACACACACACACACACACACACACACACACACACACACACCACACCCTCTTTCTATGTACAATGCCTCCTGTTATGGTTCCTGCAGTATTCTCCCCATACCTTTCCAAACTGAAATTCTGTTCATCAAGGCCCTTCCCAATGGAGGTGGAGTGGAATAATCTCTGATCACCTTACCGCTCTTTTATAGTAATTTAAATATGATTGTCCTTTGTTGGGAAGGGTGAACAGAGACAAACCAAACTCCTACTCCAGATTCAAAGCCTGGAAAGACCAATGACTCGGTTGCAGTTCAAGGTGGCTTTCTTCTCCAATGACTCCCAAACAGGCAGTCAAGCAGTGCCAGGATATACATAGGGTTAGGAGGCAAGTGAGTGGACATAGTTCCCCAGTTCTCCCTTGTCCCTCATGAAGTCATATTAGCAATTGGTGGTCCACTCATGTCATGGGGTATGAAATCTAGCAAATCTGAGGAGGCCAGAGCCACAGGTTCAGTGCCTACACTGAGCTAGGGGATGGGCCACATCAGCAATTCAGGGCCTGTCCATTACCATGTAAAGAAAATTTTGCTTCAGTATAATTACATTCCACTTTCTATTTCTGACCAAGATCTACAGATACAATCTTACTACATATTTTTTTCAAATTTTATAGAGATTTATGTATATACTAGAGGCCTGGTACATGAAAATTCATGCACTGGACGGGGGGTCCCTCAGCCCAGCCTGCCCCTCTCACAGTGCGGGAGCTCTCAGGGGCAGGAGGTGACCCAGCGATCAGGGGAAGGCAACGCCCCATCATACCTCTGCTGTTGCCACTGCTGGAAGCGTAAGCCTCAGCTGGCCCTTGTTACCTGAGCCTCAGGTGGCCCTGGACAGCTGGGAAGCTGCCATCTGGAGGCTTACCTGCACCTCGGGCCGGGCCTGGGCGGCTGGGGGGCTGAGGAAACTGAGGGACTCTGGAGGCATTGCTGCATACCTGCTGCCCCGGCAGGGCTGAGAGGACTGGGTGCCGCCATCTTTGAGGGCGTGGCAGTCAGTTAGCGTATTCCATCCTTATTGGCTGTGGGCACCTCCATCTTTGCAATGACATGAGGGTCAATTAGCATATTCCCTCTTTATTAGATAGGATTTTAGACATTGTAACATAGTGGTTAACAGCATAAGTTCTGGAGTCAGACCACCAGAATTTAAAACTCAACTCAACCACAAGTTATGTGATCTTGAAGTAATGCACCTCAGTTTCCTCATCTATACAATGGCAACAATAAAGGTATCCACCCTCTTTGGTTTGTTGTGAGAATTAAAGCTGGTGCCTCAGGTTACTTGATGTTGTTTGTCAATTTAGATCTTTTAGGGCAAAGACTAAATCATTTATGTTTTCCCCTATCATCTTTAAAACTTGCTATGTGCACAATAAATTTTGAAAAAAATAAATGAATTTATTTATAATTGATTTCAGTGTTTCATGGCTCTAGAAATAAAAGCAAACAATGACACAGGGCAGCAGTAGAAATGTATAATGAATGGGCTTATCTCAAATAGGAAAGCATTCACTCCATGAAAAGGCAGCCAGCTCCACAACAGTGAGTTGGAAACACATATTTTAGAACCTCCTTGGAGGGCAATTTGACAAAATTATCAAAAGTACTTAAAACAATCATGGATTTGGACCCAATAATTTTAATTCTATAAATGCTAAGAAAGTGACACAAAGAGTGTTATAGGATAAAATGGAAACAACAAATTTCCACTGATAAGGATTAATTAAATTTTAAAATATTTATATTATGATAAGGTAAACTCATATTTTGACAGAGAAAATGGCCTCATACATTAAGTGAAAACAGAAGGATAACATTATAGAGAGTTATAAACCTATTCTAAAATATAAGTAGAATATATAACATATTATTTGTATGTTAGAAAATAAGCCTGGAGAGAGATACATAAAATATTGCTGGTCACCTTTTAATGAAAATGTGAGTAATCGTATTTTTTCTTTATACTTCTTTTACAATTTCACAATGACTGAAAAACAAAAAGGTGAACTTTCATTTTGGAAAAGCAATCATCTTGAAAGTTCAGCTTTTACAAACACTAGTGCAAAGGCCTGTGGTTCCAGCTTGTTCACACATTCGTCAAGGCTGTCAACAGTCTGTCCTTGCGTGTGTAGGCAGTGGGTGGTATTGTGGAAGCAGGGTACCAAGAAGCAGACTGGTTCTAATCCCATTTCTGTTGTTAACTTCCTGTGTGGACTTGGGCAAACTTTCTGCAATTGTAAAGAGCCTTATGGATATTCACATAAATATTGCTCTCAAATGTGGGTAGGTTAAGTAACTAGACCAGGGCTCTTCAAATGCTAAAACAAATAGCCCTAACCAACCTAACTATAAAGAGCATAACAAGAAATTAAATACCCATAGTTGTGCGTGTCCAACCCCCCCACACACACATACACACACGTGTGTGTGCACACCGCCAAGACCAGAAAGAGGCAAGAAAGACACCAAGGGCACAAGATGTAGGAGGCATTCACTCTCATGGTCATACAAGTAGACTATCTGATTTTTTTAAAAATAAATCCTTATTGTTCATATTATTACAGTTGTTCCTCTTTTTTTCCCCCATAGCTCCCCTCCACCCTGTTCCCACCCCACCCTCTCCTCTTACCCCCCACCCCCGACTGTCCTCATCCATAGGTGTACAATTTTTGTCCAGTCTCTTCCTGCACCCCCCACGCCCCTTTCCCTTTGAAGATTGTCAGTCCACTCCCTTTCTATGCCCCTGATTCTATTATGTTCACCAGTTTATTCTGTTCATCAGATTTTTAAAAAAATGTATTTTATTGGTTTTTTACAGAGAGGAAGGAAGAGGGATAGAGAGCTAGAAACATCGATGAGAGAGAAACATCGATCAGCTGCCTCCTGCACACCCCCTACTGGGGATGTGCCCACAACCAAGTTACATGCCCTTGACCAGAATCGAACCCAGGACCCTTCAGTCCGCAGGCCGACGCTCTGTCCACTGAGCCAAACCGGTTTCAGCCATCAGATTTTTTATTCACTTGATTTTTAGATTCACTTGTTGATAGATAAGTATTTGTTGTTCATAATTTTTATCTTTACCTTTTCCTTCTTCCTCTTCTTAAAGAATACCTTTCAGCATTTCACATAACACTGGTTTGGCAGTGATGAACTCCTTTAGCTTTTTCTTATCTGTGAAGCTCTTTATCTGACCTTCAATTCTGAATGATAGCTTTGCTGGGTAAAGTAATCTTGGTTGTAGGTTCTTGCTATTCATCACTTTGAATATTTCTTGCCACTCCCATCTGGCCTGCATAGTTTCTGTTGAGAAATCAGCTGACAATCATATGGGTGCTCCCTTGTAGGTAACTGTTTTTCTCTTGCTGTTTTTAATATTCTCTCTTTGTCTTTTGCCCTTGGCATTTTAATTACGATGTGTCTTGGTGTGGTCCTCTTTGGCTTCCTTTTGTTTGGGGTTTTCTGTGCTTCCTGGACTTGTAAGTCTATTTTTTTCACCAGGTGGGGGAAGTTTTCTGTCATTATTTCTTCAATTAGGTTTTCAGTATCTTGCTCTCTCTCTTCTTCTGGCACCCCCATAATCCTAATGTTGCTATGCTTGAAATTGTCCCAGAAGCTCCTTACACTATCTTCATATTTTTGGATTCTTTTTGCTTTTCCGGTTGGGTGTTTTTTGCTTCTTTGTATTTCAGATCTTTGACTTGATTCTTGCGATCCTCTAGTCTGCTGTTGGATCTCTCTATGTTATTTTTAATTTCAGTCAGTGTATGCTTAATTTCTAGTTGGTCCTTTTTCATATCCTCGAGGGTCTTGCTAAATTTATGGGCCTTTTCTAGAAAATTCTTGAAAAACCTTATAACCATGGTTTTGAACTCTATATCCAGTCATTTGCTTTCTTCCATTTCTGTCATTTGTGATCTGTTTCTTTGTCTCTGCGTTTTGGCTGTGTCCCTGTGTTGATAGAGTGGCTTTGTGTGCTAGGTGTCCTATAGGGCCCCGTGGCTCAGCCTCCCCATTTACCTGAGGTGGACACTCTTGGTGCACCTCTTTGTGGGCTGTGTGCACAGTCCTGTTGTAGTTAAGCCTTGATTGTTATTGGTATCACTGAGAGGAATTGACCTCCTGGCCAATTGGTTGTGAGGATCAGCTGTGTCTATGATGGGAGAACTTCTGTGCTGGAGACACCCTTATGGGGCAAGACTTGCTTCAGTGGGGCTTTGGTGCTCACTGAGTCTGCCCCCTGAGTGTGTCCCTTATGGATCTGAGGAGTTGTAATCTGGATGGTCCCACTCTGACCACTGGGTACACTGGCACTTGGATCTCTAAGGAGGTGCTAATTTAGCCTCAGCCTGAGGCCACCCAGCAGGAGCTAAGGAGAGATCTGCAGATTCCTCTTCTTTTTGGGGGCTTTGGAAGTGCCCAGATGAGGCCCAGCTGTGAAGCAATGCAAGCTACTGTGGAGCCTTGGGCCTTCTTTTGGATGTTCTGGGTCTCTCTGACCCAGCTGCAGTTTGTTAGGTAATTTTAGATTGCAAAGGGCCAGACCATTCATATGCAGAAGCCTCTGTGCACAGCTTGGGTGGGGCGGGGTCTCAGGGAATCAACAGGGGGGGCGGGGCCAGGGGGGGCAAACAGCTATAGCTGATCCTCAGCCCTGCCTTAAGAGGCCCCAGAGTCTCAGTGTCCCTCAGTTATCGCTGCAAGCACCTCTGAGAGAAAGCTGCCCTCAAGTTCTGCCTGATGCCAAACAGTCCAGTTTCTCCCCATATAAGTCTGGGTCCCCAGAGTTTCACCCAGAACTGGAGTTCAGAGCAGTCAGGAGCTTGTGTCTCCCTCCTGATTGAAAAAGACAACCGCATCCTCAGTTGCCAGCCCTTTCTGCGCACGCACCTCCTTACCTCTGCACTTTACTTCTGCAGCTCCTCTGAGTCTCAGTGTACTTTTCTCTTCCCTTCTAGTTGTAGAATTTCCACTTAGCCAGCCTTCCTGTGGTTCTGGATGATGTCTGTTTTGTCTTTTATTTGTAGTTTTAAAGTGGTTGTGCGAGGCAGAAATTTCAGGTGTTTACCTATGCCGCCATCTTGGTTTCTCTCAACTATCTGATTTTAATGTCATTTCCAATCCCATTTCTAATCCCCCAAATGCCAAATACTTAATTTTAATTCAACCCTAAGTGAGTTCCTCCTCCTAGTTTACACCCTACATGCCTCTTACCCAGTCCCTGGCATGCACATAAGTGTGTGCACACATGCATGCATAGTTTGGCAGCAGCCAGGAAGAGGGATGACAGATTGCTCTCTAGAAGAGTTGTCAATGCTATAAGTTTCCTTATTGAATATGTGGAAATGACCTACTTGCACATAGAAAGAAGAAACTGCTCTGCCTTCTGATAGGTGGTCGAGAATAATAGAAAATCGCTCTTTACTCAGACTTTATCTTTTCCTGATTTTACTTCTACATGACTTCATTTGTTTCTTCATGGACATTATTGTCTTCTTAGCATCACCTCAGAATTCCACATTAGAGTCCATAGGATCTAGATAGAAAGTTCCTATCCAGTGGTCCAGGAAATTTTCCTAGTATCTTCTTAACCACAAACTTCAAGCCTCACATATTTGTGGAGTACCTGTTGGACCCTGTCTACTTCAATTGACTGCTTCTTGGTGTTCCCTCTTAGACCTAGTATCAGTCTCTGGCATTTGAACTTGATATTAACCTGGCATCCTCCAAGAATGATTTCTGCAGTTATTGCCCAGCAGTTCTCATTTCTATGATCTGAAGGTGCTACCTCTCCATGCCTAGAGTTGGCCATTGGACTCCACTAGCCAGAAAGAGGTGCTCTAGGAATTCTTAGAATGAGACAGCAATCAAGATGAATGTTGTTTTTGGCACATTCACCAGCAGCAATTGCTTCAGTGACAAAACAACATGACCCCAAGTCAAAATCTAAGTTATGATATTCCTTTTAAATTTTGGTTTTGAAGACAAAATTAACAGGTTAGGCTGTTAATTTTGGCTTTTACTCTCTGAAGGAATGTAATATAAACCAAATGTATATGCATGATAATTCACCCAAATACTCACTCATTCTCATGAGTTGAAGGTCATTCTGACATATGCAGACCAAAAGTTACATTCATATTGCAATTCCAGGCCTAATGTTTTTTTAAATAAGGAATTTCTAAGACACCATAATGGAAGAAATTTTATTTTGTGCTGAAAGCTGTTGCAGTACTTAATTATGATCTCACAGAATCACATATTGAAAGGCTGTATTTCAAAATATAGAGACTAATTATAAAAGTTGCAAGCAAAGAGAAAGGATTCCTGGAATGGAAATCTGAAAACCTGGGTCTAACCACAGGTATCCCAGTAGCTTTGTAACCTCAGATGAGAAGCTATCTTGCTCTGAGTTTGGCAAATCATATTTAAATTGAGAGAGATAGGAAAACATAAACTGTAATATCCTATTGCTTTAATATGCCTTATTTCTAAATTATTAACTAACAGATATTTGCAAAAATTATAACAGTACCTTGGAAGTAATTAGAAATTATTTCCCCATCATTACCATTAATATACAAAGCCATTTAAACTATTGTATCATATATCTAATTCCCACAACTATACATCAATTAAAATCTCATAAAATATGACTTCTACACAGCTCTTCTCAATATAATTTGCTCACCATTGCCTAAATGGAGTAAATGAAGCAGAAGTTTATGAATCATGAAAAGACATCTGTGAAAATATTACTCTTTATTAAGTTGTTACAAACTATGTTTGTAAAGATGGCTGTTTTAAGCTGATGTTGCTTGTATTTATGAGTAATTCAATCATTCTTTTTGTACTATTACTCATTTTAACAAGAATTCCATGTAATCTAATATTTTTTCTTAGCTAACAGGTAAGGGAACTAAAAGAGGGTGACAGTTATTTGGGTTGTACAAGTATTGCATTCACCATTGTGGACAAAAGACAAACTGACTCATGTATGTTTCTGATAAATATTCTCTCAATTTGGTAACCACAATTCAATCTTCTATACCCCCACACCATCTGTTTAAACTTTCTACAAGTACAAGGAGAATGTAGGAGAAGGAAGTGTGCAATTGTAATATATTTGAAAAAAACTGTATATATATATATATATATATATATATATATATATATATATATATATATATATATAAAATATATAAAATATACACTGAGTGGCCAGATTATTATGATCTCTGAATGCATAATAATCTGGCCACTCAGTGTACATATGTGTAAGGGAAAGCTTGCAAATCTTGATATGTCAAGGGATCAGGAGATAGTGAACCCCAGCCTCTGGCTAGTAAGTCCTCTGCTTCTTTCTCACTACCCACAATGCAGTTCTTATACATGGAAAAACCTTATTTTAAAATCCCAACTCTGTGGTCAATCTACACTGAGTGGCCAGATTATTATGCATTCAGAGATCTTAATAATCTGGCCACTCAGTGTATATGTATATATGAGAGAGAGAGAAAGGTGATTTATTGAAAAGGATTGGCACACACAGTTATGGAGGTTAAGATGTTCTAAGATCTGCAGTTGGAAAGATGGAGACCCAGAAGAACCAATGGTTCCAGTGTGAGTCTAAAGGCCTGAGAACCAGAAGAGCCAATAGTGTAAATTCCAGTTCAAGTCCTAAAGCTGAAGAAGACCAGTGTCTCAGTGCATGGACACATATGTAAACAGAGAGCAAATTCTCTCTTACTCAGCCTGTCTATTCTATTCAAACCTTCAACAAATTGGATAAGGCCCACCCACATTAAGCAGGGCAATTTGCTTTACTCAATCAATTCAAATGTTAATCTCACCCAGAAGCACCCTCACAGATACACACACACAGAATAATGTTCAACTAAATATCTGGGCATCTATGGTCCAATCAAACTGACAAATAAAATTAACCCTCACAATGGTCCTTAATACTGTGGAATTTAATTGTATCCATTTAAAGCTAAGAAAGACATATATAAAGTGACTGCCTAACTGGTACAATTAGTGTGAGATCCAGGATCATAACCTAAATATTTATGTTTTACTAGTGGTCCGGTGCACGAAATTCATGTACATTAAAAGGGAATTAATTAGAGAAAATATTTTAATATTGCTATTTGCCCAAGATGAAAGAAAATTAGTAAAATGCATATGAAAATCTTCCTCCTGTCAGAGTCTGGGACACGCCTCAGGACCCAGAGTCAAGTCCCCACCCACCCACATGCACCTCAAAATCGCTCCAAATCCAGATCCAGACCCAGACCCAACCGATCCCATCCCCATCAAGCCCTGCCAGGCAGGGGGCACAGCCTCAGTTCCCCTGGCCTGGTGCTGGGTGAGGGGGGGCACAGCCTCAGGGCCTCTGTCAAGCCCCACCGAGTAGGAGGCGCAGCTTCAGTTCCCCCGGTGCACCATCAGGTCCCCGGCCCGGTGCCGTGGCAGGGGGTTGCAATCTCAGGTCCCCTGGCCTGGCACCAGGGCGGAGGGTGCGACCTGAGGTCCCTCGTCAAGCCCTGCCAGGTGGAGGGCACAGCCTGAGGTTCCCCAGCCCGGCACTGGGTGGGGGGGCGCAGCCTCAGGTCCCCCAGCACACCCTCATGTCCCCCGGCCCGATGCCGGGATGGGGGGCGCTGCCTGAGGTCCCCTGTCAAGCCCCACTGGGCAGGGGGTGCAGGCTCAGGTCCCCTGTCCCGGCCCAGCACCATGCAGCTTCAGGTCCCTGCTGATTGCTCCTTAAGGCTCGTTATGGGAACTCGGACTCCACTGTGGGCACAACCATCTTGTGTTTCGGAAACCCCGCCTCTGCCGTGGACACCGCCATCTTTGTGATGGTGTGATGGTCAATTTGCATATTCCCTCTTTATTAGATAGGATAATGTTACATTATTACACTATATTTTTATTAGATTCTGATTCTATATGCCAGAGTAATTCTTTTTTAAAAACTGCTGTTAAAACTAGTTCAAATATGATTTTCTGCATTTTGATGAATCCCATCTGTGCATATGTGTCTTTGTGTGTGTAGAAGTGGAGAATGTTCATAACTTAATAGACATGTATCTTGCGAAGGTCATTAATACTCTTGATCCTCAATTTCCTCTTTAGCAGATGAGAATAATAATTGCATCTACCCCAGGAGTTTGTTGCAAAGATTAATTAGGTCAATGTGTTCAAGGTAAGCCCTTCTAGTGACTGGAACATAGCATGTGTTCACCTATTATTATTATTATTATTATTATTATTATTATTGATATAAAACCTTTAGGTTAAATTTCTCCTTATTCTTCACCCTTAACCTCATTCTCCTCTGCCCTAATCATTGGCCTAGTGTGTGAGTTGGTTCCTTATCTCTCTTCAAAACTGTATCTATAAGTCCTCAGAGTTTTCACAATCAAGCTCAAGCACAGCACAGAAAGGAGAACAGTGTGTCTGCAATTTAATGGGAAAGTGGTTTACACAAGTTGGAAAAAATAGAGTCCAGATGAAACACCCCAGATACTTTATTATTACTATTCTTGTTAGGTTGGGTGGTTCTGCTTTAGCAAAACAGCCCAACCAATGCATGTGTCCACATTCACTACAGTCCTACACTGTGCAACCAGCAGCCTATTTCAACATGGTGTCATGTTTCCAGGTGCTTGCTGTGCCTCCAAGTAGACAAGTAACCTGGACTTTATAGAGATCAGAATTCTCTACACTTGCTCTTGTCGTTGTGACTATTGGCTTCTCTGCAATAATCTGTTACACAGTTTTTTTACAAGGAGCTGCTGATTCAAACTACTGGGGGCACAGCCCTGCGGCTATCTCTGAGATTCTGCCCCATGCCCTCTGCTGCTGTGTGGCAAAGTGCTTGAGACATGGATTATTCTGGGTGCTGTGAGTTTACATACCAGGATTTGGACTGAGCTTATTTTGTGAAAATTCACCTCTTCTTTGAAATGATTTCTACATCAAACACTTGAAGTCCTTTTTTATTTCTCATCAATAAGGATGTTTCCTGACACTTATTTCTCAGAAAGAATTGACTTTTTGTTACCAAACAAAACTTTGATATACATATGAAACGTTTCATATCCATTTGAACATGTATGTCCATGGTGTGAAAAATCAGTATATAACATCTGACAAAGAAATAGAAATGTCACACCTGGACATTATTTATTGTAAGAAGTACATATAAGGTTCTTTCATGGTTCTCAACCTCTTTGAAACATCATTTTGCAAATATAAAGGTATATATTTTAGAGGGAATAAACATGTGATTCTTAGACTGCAATCAGAATCTTTAACTTGTGATAAGTAATTAAGAACAACATACCCAAGCAACTATAAAATAAGGCATGGTGTGGTGTTATGTCTAGGTTTCAGTACATTTTATTTAATATGGGTGTATATAACATACATTTGATAATGTGTATACATATTTAGGGTGAGGCATAGACTTACCCTACATGACTAAATGGCAGTCTGTAGGTACACCGGAGTGTTCTTTGAAGGGAAGAGTAATGTGCAAACCGTGGTCAGGGAAACACTTGGGCCTTAGATTCCTCTTCTCCTGATGGAAGGATCAAGTGCTTTTAAAAGGGCATTGGGATGAACAAGCCTGAATAAAGCCTGGGACTGAATATCTATTTCCTAGAGAAAAAGTATAGATGGAAAATACACAGTGTTCAGGAAAGTACCCTAATGTAAGAAGGAACACATTCTCATTTGCTTTGGAGAAAAGCTAGGAGAATATAATACCACAAAAGCTAAAAGGGGAATGTTTCAAGAAGGAAAGAGTAGTTAACTGTGCCAAACAGTTGCTGAGAGTTAGATGGGTATACACAAGTGTCTATTGAACCTGGCAACACAGAGGCCATTGGTAATGATCTTTACAAGATTGGTTTCTTTCAGGTGTTGGGATCTCCGATGAGAGTGGTTAAAGAGTGAAATAGAGGTAAGGATGAGACAGAGACTATAGATAATTTGCTTGAAAATATTTCTTATGATGGGGAACAAAGAAATGTCCATTCAATGGAGAGAGATGTGGACTGTATGAAGGTTTACTTTTCAAGATGGCTTATAGCATATTTGAAGTTGTAGGAATAATCCGATATTGAGGAAGGAAGTGATGATGCAGAGGACAGCAGAGGAAGAAAAACTTTGAGACTATGCCAGGGAATTGGAGCATAAATGGATGGACTTGCCTTTGATAAGAGCAGGAAAGAACTGTGGAGGCAGAGACAGTGCTTTAATAACCATTGTATGCCCAATAACGTATACAGAGCTTGGTACATATTAGAAGCTCACTAAATATTTGTTCAGTGATCCAAGTAAACATCCACTTCAAGCCAGTGAAACAAAACAAGCAGCAGGCCCGAAGAGAGAGTGGAGAGCAGGCAAGAGCAAAGAAAGGGACAGGAGTTATTCCTACTCCTTTCGAGTAATGGCTTATTTCACGTGCTCTTTATGATCCTGACCAGCTTAGGTCCTTTTTTTATTCAAACTGGAATTTTTCAAATGTGAAGACACAGTCTGTTTAGCATGTAGTTAATTACTTGTTAGTTTGCTTCGTGTCTATTGTGATTCCCTAACAATGTAAATCCTCAGTTGGTAGATAATTCTTCCAGTTGTGTTTTCTACCTTGTGTTCTATATTTGTGTTTTCCACCATGGTAATTCATTTTCATATCAATGGCAGGAGTCTAATAAATTTGTTTTCATTCTTATTTTCAGCACTGATAAAATTAATTATATTAAGCCCAAACACATAATTTACAAATCACATCTCTATTTTGCCTTAAAGGAGCAAATTGGCACTTGGTAAGACCTAATTCATAGTCATAGAGTCAGTGTTTGTTTATAAGCCTAGAAAAGCTGTAATGCTAAAAAAAAGTCTGTATACTCTGGTGAGATTCACATAAACACACTTTTATTGTGCCTAGGTCAGAATGTTCAGGTAAAATGGAAGACAGCTGATCTGTTATTAAAAATCTACTAAATGCATTTTGAACCTATAAGACACAATACAATATTTTGAAGATTTGTTATTTAGCAATTGTCTTCCTCAAAATACACAACAGCTGGCAGCACTCAAAAATTGAACCCCATAAAGAGATCACATCAAATAAGTTATATTTTATAACCAAAAATATTTAAGTTTTTAAAAAATATATTTATATCAGAGAGAAAGAAAGAGGGAGAGAGAGAAAGAAGCATCAGTGATGAGAGAGAGAATCATTGATTGGCTGCCTCCTGCACACCTCCTACTGGGGATTGAGCCCACAACCTGGGCATGTGCCCTTGACTGGAATTGAACCTGGGACTTTTCATTCTGTAAGCCCCAAAGGTCTATCCACTGAGCCAAACCAGCTAGGAGAAGATTTTTGTTTTTTTTTTAATATATCAAAAATGATTCTACTTATGTTAATAAATCATGAAACTTTGAGTTTGGAGTACAGGAAATAATAAATTTTGAGGCTCTGATATTTCTTTAATTTAATGTAATACAAATAGAAATTATATATACACTATGATGAAGTATATGAATAATGAATGATGCTATTATATTTTTATCCAATGGTAATATAAAATTGAAAAATAATATACTCAGAAGAATTCTGATGAGTTAATAACAAATGTGAATTTATTCTTACATATATGATGAATGTGTCATTTTATTCTAGAGTTATTGTGAAATTTTTATCATGGATTGTTAGGAAGACATCAAAAATTGATCTCATTTCCCTTTATTCTGTTCTGAAGCTATTTCAACATTCTGATTATTTGCTTTGAAATCTAAAATCACTTGAACTTCCTTGAGACTCTGAGTGATACTTTATAATAGCCATCATATTTAGAAAGAGTTCAACCTAAGGCATACGACATTTAATTTCATTTAATTCAAGAGATGTAACAAAAGAAACCTACCCCCACCCCCAAGGAAGGGTTATTTAAAACTGAGACCTGAATGATGAGAAAAAGTGAGGCAATTAAAAAGTGATAAAGAGAAAAGCATGTTGGCGTATATGGCAACCCCAAAGTCAAAAGAAACCCATATTGTTCTAGCCATACCAGCGTGGTGATAAGACTAGCATCGTAATAGAGAGTACTACAATCTCCCTGCACCCACCTCCCCACACACATAGTACTGACCATTACCAGATCTCCAGCCTTCTTCAATTCTTCCACTTTGGTGTTTGCCAATAATTTCTAGAAGACATCCACTTTCTCATCAGCATAATTTCTTTTAGTTTTGCAAAACATGCAGGAGAGAAGTCTCCTAGCCTTCCTCCCTCAAGTTACATGGCCTGGGGTAAATTTGCCCCAAAATTGTCACAGCTATTGGCAGTGTTGATGTCTGCCTGTGTCTGTATTGAGTTTTCCAGGTTTGATGCGAATGCCATTGATTCCTGAACGGAAGACACTGTTCTCTGACAGCTGTGGAGCCTCCTCATTAAGGACCAAGTGTCCTGATTAGCCTGATCCCTCCATGGGAAACTCTGCTATGTATAGCACCAAAGGAAGAGAGTTTCTATCCTACCTTTCTCTGTAATTTTTGCATGTTCCTTGGTTATCTATGTGCCCAAAATTATATTTTGGGATTTCATTTTTAAATTTTAAATTTTAGGTTTGATTTCTCCAAATTTCTGGTACAAATCTAGCCCTGCATTCTTCTTTCCTCCTCTTCCATTTCAGTCTAGTCCATGGTAATCAAATCCCTCTTTTGAGACCCAACCTTCATTACTCTTAGCACAAGTTTCTTCCTAAGAAGCTCCATAGTCTCTCATGAAAATAGAAACATAGTTACTTCTAGCTTGGAGTTTTTCCAGTTATGCCGTATTTCCTGAATCCCCAGGTGGACACACCAATATTTCAAGCCCTGGTCATTCTCATATTAGTTCTATATTTCTGGCAGCTGAGCTTCCCAACAAACATCTTTCACAAGAGATTTTTCAATAATGTGATTACATGTGGATTTTAAAAAGGCCATGTTTGATTCCAGAACCTCCACCTGGTGCCTACAAGGTGAAATAGAGACAACCTATCTGGCTGAACACTCATCTCTCTTATCCCCTCAAAAACTATAGATACCAGGTAGTTCAGTAATAAGGAAATATAACTACCCTGTGGTGTATTATAGGAGTTAGTATGTGCACAAATTTCAGTGTTAATTTTTATCTAAATAAGATATATGATGGAAGAGTTCGCCAAGAGACGAAGCATCGTATTCTGCACTAAGCAGAGTGGGGTCTAGCCTGTGCTTGCCTCCAGCAGAACAGCCACATGACATAATAGAGCATAATGAATTTACAGGAAGAAGGCCTGGTTAGGAGCCCGGGTTCTGCCACTTATTGGTTGTCACTTTGAATTTTAGTTTCCTTATCTGTGAAATAGATCCAAGAATATCTGCCCAGTTCATAATGACAGAATAATGAATGGCAACATTTACTTAATGTAGGCTACGTTCCAGGCAACATGTGAAACATCTTAGAAGCTTTATCTTAATCCGCTCAAAAGCCTTCCAAGGTAGGTACAAAAAAATTGACCTTGAACAAAAAACCTCTGCAGCTTCATTTATAATTGCCCAAATTTGAAAGTAACCAACATATCCTTCAATAAGTGAGTGGATAAATAAACTTTGGTTCATCCAGACAATGGAATATGATTAAATGTTTTTTTAAAAATGACCTATTAAGCCACAAAAAGACATGGAAGAAACTTAAATTCATATTATTAAGCGAAAGAAGCCAATCTGGAAAAGCTACATTCTTCGTGATTCCAACTATATAACACCCTGAAAAGGCTAAACTTTGGAGACAGTAAAAATATCATTGAAGGATGAATAGATGGAGCACAGTGGATTTTGAGAGAAGTGAAAATATTCTATGATATTATAATATATATATATATGTCTATCATTATATTTATCCAAACCCATAGAATGTACAACCCCAAGAGTAAACCCTAATGTAAACTATGAACTTTAGGTGGTTATAATGTGACAGTATAGATTCATTCATCACTTATAACAAATATACCACTTTGGTGGGAGATATTGATAATGGGGGAGGCTGTGTATGTGTGGGGACAAGAGGTATGTGGGAAATCTCTGTATCTTCCACTCAATTTTTCTGTGAACCTAAAATTGTTCTAAAAATTACTGACCTTGATAGAGGTTAAGTAACTAGCCCAAAGTCATCTAGCTATTAAATAAAAGAGCTATACTTCAGACCCAGACCATCTGACTCTGAATTGTTGCACTTAACTGGTATACTATACTGAATGGGAGATAATGTTCAAATGTTCATGAATGGTGTTAACTCTAAAATCACTGCAATTATTTTTCTCTGAGATATGTGGTTGAAATCAGTCATTTCTCAAGAATAGTAACTGCATTCTCTGTAACTGTCAACTGGTATCATTTCCCTGAGATACACAGTGATTTTATATTTTAAAGATCTATAACATTTTATTCAAAAGCCATTATTCACAATTATTTTAATGTCTTTGTACCACTTTACAGATCTGAACATATTTATATGGTTATAAAGTATACATTATTGCATTATGTGTGCCAAGTATACATCTTTGCATTATGTTTATTTCACCTAATATTAAATTATGCAACTGTTTTATTCATTCATTCAAAAGATATATATTGAGCTTCTGCCATAAGCCAAGCATTGTCTTAGACTCTGGATCATTGGTAAGCAAAATAGCCAATATCCCTGCTATCTTGAATAAACCTTCTAGTAGGGAGAAGAGTATTATCAATGATGAAAAGTAAAACAGTGTGAGGAGGCAGGCAGTGACAGGAAAGGTGGTATTTTAAAATAGTCTGATTAAGGAAGGTGGCTCTGAGAAGACAGTGTTTGAGTAGAGAGACTAAGTGAAAAGAAGATATGAACCCCGCAGATGTCTCAGGGAGAGGGTTCTTAACAGTGAGACAGTAAATATGAAGTCCCTGAGGACAGAGGGAGCTTGCTGTGTTTGAAGAGCAGCAAGAACCAGAATGGATGGAGTAAAAGAAGGGGAAGAGTGGTAGAAGATGGTAACCAAGGGAGGGAAAATGCTGTTAGGGAGATCAAGTGGGACCTCTGGAGGGTTTTTAGGAGAGTGCTAATGTGATCTAACTTATGGTTTAAAAACTACTCTGGCTTTGTGCAGAAAGTAAACTATAAGAGGCAGAGTTAAAGAAAGGAGAGCAATTAGGAGGCTGTTCCCATAGCCTCATGACGGGAGTTAGGGCGATAATGGTAGAGGTGGTGAGAAGTGCTCTTCTGAATATTGTTCAAGGGTAGAGCTGACTGAATTTACCAGTTGTGGGCATGAGAGAAGGAAAGGAGGCAAAATTTTTCTTGGTTTTTTTTTTTTTTTTTTTCACCTGAGCCACATGGAAGATTGAAGTTATAGAGAAGAAGAAAACTGAAGGGGGTGGAAGTGGGTAGGATAGGAATCAAGAGTTGAGCGTAGACAAGATCAAATTAGTCATCTAAGTGGGAATGTCAAGCATGCAAATGGATATGCAAGTCTTAAGTTCTGAGAGTGAGATCCTGATTAATTTGAGACTACAGTTCAGAAAAGTAGAAGAGAAGAGGATTGAGCATGGGCCTCCCTATGAAGAGAGGTCAGGAAGATGAAGAGAAATAAGCACAGGGGAGTGGAACAGGAGTGGTCCATGAGTGGAAAGCAAAACTAAGAAAGCATGGCATCCTGCAAGCTGCGGGGAGGAAAGAATATCGGGGAGAGATACCCCTTTCAGTCACCTCCCCTTGATGTACCATAATTCACTTATCTTTTCTACACTGGTGTTCATTTAAGTTGCTTCTGATTTTTAACTATAATGTTGTAAAGAAAATCTTTGCATCTATTTTTTTTTAATTCATTGCTATTGTTTCATTAAGATAAATTTCCAGGTGGGAATTACTGGGTCAAAGATCATGAAAAATTTTAAGATTCTTGACAGTACTCCATTGCTTTTAAAAAAATCAATTTACCAGGACACTAGTAATGCATAAATGATTAAGTTATACTGCAGCTTTGCTAGAGTTATGACATATATCTTGAGGCCATAGTTCATGAAATCTGGGAAGTATTTCCACTACTCTTATTCTAACAGACTATTAGCTCCTTAAAGACAGAGCTCATGTTTAATCAACTTCATTCCCTCCTATTTTTTCAGAGCACATACTTTACTAACTATAATAATTACATCAATTATTTATCTGAAATCCCACTTTATTAAATCACTAGAGGCCCACTGCACAAATTTTGTGTACTGGGGTGGGCAGAGGTGTCCTTCAGCCCAGCCTGCACCCTCTCCAATCTGGGACCCCTCAGGGGATGTCCTACTGCCGGTTTAGGCTCAATAGCAGGGATTGGGCCTAAACCGGCAGTTGGACAGCCCTCTCACAATCTGGGAATGCTGGCTCCCAACTGCTTGCCTGCCTGTCTGCCTGATTGCCCCTAACCTGCTTCTGCCTGCCAGCCTGATCACCCCCTAACCGCTCCCCTGCTGGCCTGATTGACACCTAACTGCTCCCCTGCCAGCCCAATCACCCCCAACTGCCCTCCCCTGCCGGCCCGATCTTGTGATAGCATGGGGGCAGCCATCTATGGTGGCCATCTTGTGACAACGTGGGGGCAGGCATCCTGTGGTGGCCATCTTGTGACAATGTGGGGCGGCAACAGCCATCTCGTGATGATGTGGGGGCAGCCATCTTGTGGCAGCCATTTTGTGACGACGTGGGGGCAACCATATTGTGACATGTGAGGCAGCCACCTTGTGAGGGTCAATTTGCATATCGCCTCTTTATTATATAGGATAATGTTGTGCCTATGCTGTAGTGGGGAGGATCATGAATTATGGCATCAAACCAACTTATATTTGAATCTCAGATTCATCCCTTGGGCTTTGCTTAAAATACTTTCATTTCCCATCAGTGAAAAGATGAATCCTATCTCTGCTTTCTAAATCGTGGTGAGGGTTGAAGTATCTGTTAAATCCTTAACACAGAGTAGGAACATTTTGGAGGAAATAGTGGAACTTTTATAACTTTATATTTATCATAAAATACCTTGTGAATATATAATTTTTTAAGACAGAAAGAAAAAAATCCCTCATGAAACATACCTTGTCTACAGACCATGTAGTTCGCAATCTTACAGTTTTGCTAAATACCATGAAAATAAATCCCCATGAATTTCAATTCTAGTAAACTGTTGAAACAGCAAGCACTTTGGGTACCTCTTGGGAACACATAGGCTGCTACAGTAAACTTGGGATCAGCAGTGTCTCTAGAAATAGTACCAGGCAGTTACCCCCAGGTGACTAAATGAGGCTTTGTCTCAGCGCTCGAGCTTAGAAAGCTTTATGATGAGCCCAGCTTGCTATGGTGAGGAAATGATACAAAGGACAGTACAAATGGAAGTCAAACCCATCACAGTATCCTGTCAATTTCCAAACAGGTAAGAGAAAATCTTTTATGACATAAACAGTGCGAGGTTAGGAGACTGATGTCTGCATCTGTTCATGTACGCATATAAAGTGAGTCAGCAGAGAATCGTCGTGATATCTAGGGAAATAGCCTCGAAGTATGAAGTTAAAAGAAAATGCCATGCAATTAATTCAAAATCTCTAAACCATAAAGAACCTACCAGAAGTTTCTCGTAAAATTTATATCCATCCTACAGAGAATAGAATTACAAATATGTCCGCTTGGACAGAACTGAAAATTTTCATAAAACATAGTGGGTGGAGCAGTTATCTTCTTTGTTTTGTTTGATCTACTTCCTGTACTGACATTGGGAAAAAGATGGCCACTTGCATTTGTGATAACTAGGAAGGGAAAGGAGAGGTTACGAAGGACTAAGTCACTCAATTTAGACATTATTTTGACAACAGCATCGTGGGGACCCTGCCTTTGTATTCAGACTCAAAGACTGTCAGTATCTTCCATGGTAACCACATGTGGGGGACCATAAATGAAAGTTGGTGACATGAGACATCCCTGAACTAATTCCCAGCCAGGGATTTCAGCTTTGTTATTTTCCACCAGTAAACCAAGAACCTTCTTATTGAAGCTTGCTGTCCTTGTAAGCATTGTGCTCTCATTAAGAATTATGTATGAATTCATTAGTTAATTTGTATGGAAAGTGCTATTCTCGGGTGAAAATCCTCACAAAATGTTTAGTTCACTTGTTTCTTTCAAAATATATGTATTGGTTTCCCTCTGTGTTCTAGGCATTGTGTGAAGTCATGGACAATACAAAGATTAAAAATAAGAAGTTAGTTTGTGTGTTAAAAATAATATAGTGGTTCTGGTGTTGGTACAAAGTTAAAGGTAATTCTGATTTTATCTGTGGTTGCAGATGATGAATAACAATGTCAAAAAGAGTGCATCTGGTGTTTTCGTCCATCTTAATAATAAAATTGGGTTAACTTCCTGTCTGATTCAATATTGCAGAAAACAGTAATCAAGATGGCCCAAATATATCATTTGATTCAAGAAGTCAATCTCTATTTGCCATAAAATATAGGGCTGTCAGATTTTTTTTAGCATGTTTGTAGTGTGAAACATGAGCAAATAATAATTCCAAATGTTACCTTGGCAGTAATTTCAAAGTGGGATTTTAGGGTTTAACAGCAAAATTTTAGACTAAAGTGAAATAAAAGTTTTCAGTGATATTCTTTTCATGCCCAGTGGATATATCCTTTGTAATAGGACGAGTCTTTAAAAAGATGTGACTTGTCGATTTTGTTCATCCAACTATCTTTCTGTACAGCTTCCACAATCTTACATTTATTTGTTTAAATTGGGACCGTAAATTACTAATTTGACAATTGATGCTGGATTATGTTGTACAAAATTAGCTATTTCTATAGTGAGCTGTAACAGGAGGAATTAGCTGTATATAGTCTCCTTTGTTTTTCTGATCAATCCATGTACTTCTATTTAACAATATAATAATTAGATCAGAAATCTAGCAATCCTAATACCATGGCGCCAGTCATGATCAAAGAAAAGCAAGAGTATACTGGGAGGGTTGGGAAGTAATAACAGGATGGAATTGGCACAGTCACACTGTGCATTAAAGCAATGCTGCAGACAACATTACTCAGAGTCTTTTCAGGAAATGAGATGGTTCTCGGGGTGATAATCACTAAAATAGCACATTGTGGAAAATTGTATGCTTATTGTTTTGCCATCTCCTTCTGCAGATGAATAAAACCACAAGAACATTGACAAAGACTTAGTCCGCATCCTGTCTTTATTCCCTTTTAATTATGCAGAAAATTGTTAATTCCCACTACGATAGAAAAGTCAAGATTCCCAAGAAGAAAAGTTGAAAGGACACTAAATCATAGAGTTTTTATTTTCACCTCAAAAACACATGCCAATAGACTCATTTCATTTTATCATGTTTCCTGGAGAACTGGGCAGTTCACCAGAAGAGTGGAACACAGAATCCTATTATAGCCATCGTAGTGAAACATAATCTACTTCATGGAGAGAATCAAAATAAACTAAATTTATAACATCCTTCCGTGGAGCGTTAGACTCCAAACCACCCTTGTGATGGACTGCTTCAGAGCCTGTGGTCTCCCTGCCGCCCCACAGCTCAGGTGTTTGCATGTAGAATTGAAATTCCCGAAAGAATATATTCCTGTTGATTGAGTATAAGTACATAAAACTAAAAGGGAGTAATCTCCTTCTTTTATCCACATCTGGGGCCTGTGAGTATGGTTAATGTCTTCATTTTTTAAGTGGAATTTACATATTGATGGCTTGGGACTATAGCCGTTTCTGACCAGAAAGCTAAGTGCTTGGGGAGTTGAAGGGTTATGACTTCACCCTTGGACATCTATTTCCAAGCCTCCCTAAATGCCACTGAGGTTAGTTTGGTTGCACTTCTTACTGGATAGGCAGTCAGATGTCTCCTTTGTCCTTCCAGGAGAACTGTGTGAATGGAGTGGTTAGGGCTGTGATGATTAGAGTTTGCTATCTTGATCAGGCTGGATGGAAAAACCTGAATTTGTCTGACCTCATTTTTCAGGCAGCATTCTCCCAGGCGTTGGACTTTGTCCATGCAGGGTTTCTGCCTGGCCCCGATTCCTGCCTTTTTGACTCAGGCTTTGGGCTGCTGTGTTCTGCCTCCAGCATGGAAAATGCTGAAGGAAAGGGAGGGGGCGGGATGATTGATGGGAGACTGACAGACAACACAGGAAAAAGACTAACAGGGAAGTAATAAACAGTACAAGGCAGAAAACATAATCAGGGGAGATGAATGTGGAAATTTCTGTTGACTTGAACATGTAATAAGGAGACTTGAAAACTCTGTGAAAAGCAAGTAACTTGCTATTATATTTGTTTACTGTACCCAGGATAATATCTGTTTGTGGTTGAAGCATGATTTTTTTTCCTCCTGTCTCTGAAAAACTTTGTATTAAACCTCTATTTTCTTCTACTTTATCCATAGAACATGTTTGTTTTATTTAAAACAATGTTTTTACAGGTATACACGGACACAAAAGCATATAGTATAAGAATGGTGGCATCGTAACAGTGTTAATGGTAGCATCATAACAATATAGAGTGTTATTTTATAACTTATGGAAGCCTCATCTCCTCCAGTGATTTTGTACCCAGAAAAGTCAAGATCTTCACCATTCCATGATCCTAAGGAGGGGGCTTAGTCCAAATTATATAGAATTTAAAGTGTATAAAAGTTCTTTATTTAATTGCTAAATATTAGGAGTCTTAAAAGACAAAAGAGGCAGTGTTTTACAAAAAAAAATGTTATTAGGGGATATGAAAGGGAATGCTAATTAAGAGGTAACATTAAAATAGAGATGAGAAATTAATGAAATGAAGAAAACTAGGTTATAACAAGTTTTTTAAATGAGTAGGATCTAACTCACTAAATTTAACTGTTTCAATCTTAATATTTAATTTGTAGTCATAGAAAGAAAAAAATTAAAAGACAATGAATATGAATTTAATTCAATATCTAAAGAGTCCTCTGTAGTGTCTGAGATTTGGATTCACCCAGCGGTGGTGTGAAGGGCACGGCAGGGAGTAAATGGCAGCAGAGGCTCTGAAATCAAAGAACATGCTTAAAATGTGTCATTTTGATCTTAAGCCTCAAATGTATATTCTCTCCAAAAAGTATATCACTTCAGCAAAACCAAATTGTTCTAAGCATTGCTTTTTTCACTGACCTAGATTTCCTGATTGGTTTTGGGCTGAAACTCCTTGGTAGGTGTAACAATCAGTGAGAGTAAACACTGGAGGCTCAATCAGGCCACTCTTTGAGTGTCTCGGTGTTATTACCGTTCTAGCAAATAAGTAAAAGGGCCTTCATTTAATCAACAAAATAGCTACTCAGTCTCCTTTGGTACTGAACATACAGAGAAGTAGGTCATTTAATTAATTGTTTTTGACATTGATATAGAGTGAATTCACATCTATAAGCAGAGTTTAGGGAGGACTTTATCTCCCCATTTGAGCAGTTTTATGTCTAATAAGTCATGGGAACCTCAGGAGCCCCATGAAAGGGATGCAGGATGCTCATTGGACAAATGAAGAAACTGAGGCTCAGAGAGAGTTAACCATTTGACCAAATCCACTCAGCCCAGGATTAAATCCAAGTCTTTCTTACTCGCTAACCCAGGCTCTTGACTATTGTATTATAGTATGGCAAAATTTTCTTATTTGGTATTTGCTTACCTACTTGCAACTTCCAAACACACTAACACAATTATTGTTGTATTCGGTCTCCCTAGCAGTTAGAAAACAGAGCTGGCAAAAACTTTTAAATGTGTGAGTTCAAAATAAATAAATAAATAAATAAATAAATAAGTAAGTAAGTAAATAAATAAATAAATAAATAAAATGTGTGAGTTCGTAATTAATGAAGCTCCTGAAAATCTATCTCCCCTATTCACAAGGTCATATCTTCCCAAACAAGAAATTTAGATAACTTTTCCTAATTACTACCAATATTCATTCAGCTTCCTTATGAGTTATTTTAATTGATTGGCTGATCAATTGATTTAGCGGTTCATACCCACAACAGAGCAAGGATATGAAATAACTCATGAAGTTGCAACTGTTTTTAAAATGTCTCCAAACATTATTCTGACCAAAATTCTAATATTGTTATTGTATGTGTTAAAAGGGATAGCTTATAACAGTGAAGTGGTCTTAAGAAGAAAGATTGTCATCTGGAGTGCTACTGTTATATTAAATATAAAGGTCAAAATTCTTGCTCCATTTTTCTCTCTATTTACCATCTTATCTTCTTTTGTCCTCAGTAAAAATTAGTGTTGGTATTCTTCATTATGCACTCACTTCTTAACTCCCTAAAAGCCTCAATACACACAACGACATGCTAATTTGTGCTAACCCTTACAAACTCATTAAATAACCCCTAGGCAGTAAAAGAAAGGCTATAGAATTGTACATCATGGGCCCATATTGGTATCAAATGAACTTGCACTTTCAAGTGAGGTCTGAGGACTCAGTCTCCCAATGGACTGAGGACCACATTTTGAGAATTACTACTCGAAGGCCACCAATTATTTCTCATCGACACACCAACAGCCTTTTCTTGGTCTGCATTTTTCTTAACCTTCAGCAGCATCTAGCAATGTTGGCAAATTCTGACAATTATACTCCTGACTTCCATACAACCACATATCTAGATTCTCCTCTGACCCTTCTACCTCTGTAGATAGTCATGCCAAAGTCAAGGCCAACTAACAAGGAAAGTTTTCAGCCTTTTTGCCTTTTGAGCTGAAATGAGGGGAGTGTAATGTCTGGCTTTGTGGTGTCCTGTGCTGGTGTTTGAGCAGGCCAAGGAGCAGCATCCCGCTTCTCCCTGTCTGGAAAGACAGAGGAAGCAGACCTGTGGGGATAAAAGTGTCAGCTTCATTGCTGAGAGAGCTGCTGGAGATGTGACTTAGGAGCATTACAAACGACTCCCAAGATTGCCTCTCCTTTAGCAGATGTACCCACCAGTCACAGGAACACTGCTCAACTGTGAGCTCCCAGGCAAGACAGAGCCTTTACAGCCCACTCCACTCCTGCAAAGGCAGATTATATGCTTTTCCCAGGCAGGCAGACCCCAAAAAGAAGCAGAGTGCTACTCCTGCCCTAGTTTGTCATTCCAAAAGCACTAGTCACTTCTCCTATCCTGGGGAGAGGGAGAAGGGGAAGAATCCAAGAATATTTCTCCATTGGAGCTGCACTAGTCACTTCTCCTATCCTGGGGAGAGGGAGAAGGGGAAGAATCCAAGAATATTTCTCCATTGGAGCTGCCACTGTACAGAACAAACAAATAGTTTTCTCCTAACATTATGGAAAGAGGAAAGCCATAAGTATATGATCATGATAGCATCACATTAGAATGGATAATTATTTGTATAAAGTATATATTTAATGTGTGTGTGTGTGTGTGTGTGTGTACATTATATAACCTATGTATTAGAAAATAGCTAACTCTATAACCTCCACAATGTTATCTCAGGATGATGGGATAAACTATTATGAATAATATTTATTTATTTTTTCTAAATCTTTTATCATGAGCATATTTAATTTTTAGAAAGATTAATTTTTTAAACTCTCAAATTAGTTATAACATACAGATACTAATACTGATTAAGTTTGAGTTCACTGGTTTTCTCAGTGGTTAGAGCACTGGGCCGCCCACTGAAAGGTCTCTGGTTTGATTCTCTATCAAGTGCAAATATCTCGGTTGCAGATTCGATCCCCAGCCCCCCAGCCCCGATCAGGGGATCTGTGAGAGGCAACCAATTGATGTGTCTCTCACGTTGACGTTTCTCTCTCTCTCTCTCTCTCTCTCTTCCTTTCCTCCTTTCTACATTCTCTAAAAAAAAAATCAATGGAAAAAGTTTCCTTAAATGAGGATTAACATCAACTATATATATATATATATATATATATATATAATATTTTTTAAAATATATATGGCATACTACTCAGAAAACTAATATTGCTTTCACCAATTAGAAGCAGATTTCAAAAACCTAAGATAAAATAAATGGATTTTTTTTTTCCTCTCCTGAATGGTGTAGTAAAGTATCAGAGACATATTAATTATAAATCAAACATTAATTATTTTAAATCAATGTTGTGTGTGTTGTTTTTTTTTTTTTAATGGTTAGACCTTTCAGGTAAACCCTTTAATTATCTCCTCAAGAGCAGAGCCTTGCTTTTTCTATGCCTACCATGAACTCACTCATACTCTCCCACTTAGCAACTACACAGGGCTGATGATGAAGGTTCATGCATTCCTTCATTTCACAGAGATGTATTCAATACCTACTACAGGCCAGGTACAGTTCCTGGCCCAGGGGCTACAGACCAACAAGGCCCCACATCGGTGGGGCCACATTTTAGTAAAGGGGGATATACAGCAGACAAATCAATAAGAAACTGTCACATGTGAATAAATGCTGTAAGAAAAATAAGGATATATTAAGAGTACAAGGAAATAACTACATTAAAAAAGTGTTGCCTGGCCGATGTGCTCAGTGGATAGAGCATTGTCCTATGTACCAGGAGGTCATGGTTCGATTCCCGGTCAGGGCACATGCCTGGGTTCCAGGCTCGATCTCCATTGTGGGGCATGCACGAGGCAGCCGATCCATGTTTCTCTCTCATTGATGTTTCTATCTCTTTCCCTCTCCCTCCCCCTCTCTAAAAATCAATAAAAACATATTTTAAAAAATAAAAATGTGTTCAGAGAGAAAGACAAGGAATATACTTGAAGATGTATCCTTGAAGATGAACCAAAAATAGTTAGCAAAAAATGATTCAAATGTATAATAAGAAAAAATATTTCTTAAATAAAGCGTCTGGAATCTGGCCCTAGCCGCGCTGCGCGGCCCCCAGCAGCCCGGCCCCCGGCAGCGCGGCAAGGACGGCTTTGAAGCGGATCAAGAAGGAATTGAGTGACCTGCAGAGGGATCCCCCCTGCCCAGTGGTCCGCAAGACCTGTGGGAGATGATTGGTTCTGCTGACAGGCCACCATCACCGGCCCGAATGACAGTCCTTACCCAGGAGGCATTTTCTTCCTGAACATCCACTTTCCCACAGGTTATCCGTTCAAACCCCCAAAGGTTGCTTTCCCGACCAGAATTTACCACCCCAACATCCACAGCAACGGCAGCATCTGTCTCGACGTCCGGCAGTCCCACTGGTCTCCATCACTGAGGTGTCTGAAGTGCTCTTATCCACCTGTTCCCTGCTCTGCCAGCCCAACCCTGACGACCCCCTGGTGCCAGAGGTAGCTCACACCTACAAGGCCAACCGAGAGAAGTACAACAAACTGGCGAGAGGGTGTTCACAGAAATATACCATGTGAGTGCCTTGGAGGTCGCACAGGGGACACTGCTCAAGAGAAGCTTAGCCCCTGGCTGAGCCCCCCATAGGGCGTCATCTCTTCCACGAGCAAATGAGGGTCCCACCATCTCCAGCCGCAGCATGTTGATGCCGCTCAGTCCTTGTGGCTTTGACGCCATCCCATCCTGATGCCAAAGCAGTAGTCACTGTTAGATCTGCAGCCTCCTCGCTACACTGGAAGCAGTCCCTCCACCCGACTCACTGCTGGACTTGTGGGGGACAGTGTGCTGTCACCTCCCCTACCCTGCCTCACTCATGGTGACACCACACAGCCTGGCCCTCACCTTCTGGGACTCAGTGCCAACCTGGGCGTCCAGGGCAGAGCGGGCAGGCGTTGCTCACATCCTGTCTACCATAAACCATATCCCAAGGAGTCTCAGCTCATCCCAGGAGGCTCCAGGGAAATGGGATGTGTCCCCACACCGAGAAGCAGCAAACAATGTTGGGATAGAAAGCACAGAGCACCCACGAGATGACTGTCTTTTCAGAAGCAAGACCTGGAGAGATGGGGCTTTTGCCTTTCCATGGGAAGAGGTTTTTCACCACCTCCCTCCCTCCACGGAGCCCATACTAAATCTAGTGCGTGCCACCCACAGACCAGAGCACAGGAGCAGGGAGAGACATTTAAATGTAAATAAAATATAATTCACGCATAACCCTAAAAAAGAGAGAGAGAGGGAGAGAGAGAGAGTCTGGAATCTGCGGACTTTAAGGCCACACCACGTTGCATGAACTATTAACCCAAAGAAATATCCAAGTGAGGTTTAACTTTAAAGATAAACATTTCAATGAGATTACAGGCAAAAAAGAAAGTTATCTTCAAGACAGACTAGCCTCAGGCTAGAGTATTTTTCATAGCAACTTTCAAAGCCACAAGGCATTGGAATAATAGCAGAATTCAAAGGTAAAAAATAACGATTGAATCAAGAATTCAATATCCGGCCAAAATGTTATTTATTGTCAAAGGCACCCTAAATGCATTCTCAAACATATAACACCTCAGAAAATATAGCACTTCTGAGCCCTACTTGAGAAAAAACTTTTTGATAATGAAATTCAGCTAAATAAGAGATGTGTCAAAATAAAGGATTCAGAAATGGTGACATCCTTCAAAAAAAGAAAGAAAGAAAAAAGACTGATCGTGAGCACTGGATCCATTTGAACATACACTGTATAACTAACACTTACCAAACTTTAGAAATTATAACCAAAGAAATCATTCATCAGTATAAATAATGCTAGCACAACCCCAATGTCTTAGTGACTTAATTTAAGAAAAATTTAATTTTAACTCATGTCTCTGTTTAATAAGGGAGTGGGCAGGGTCTCTCCTTTTGCAGTGCTGCAGGGTCTCGGGCATCTTTCTTTGTGTGGCTCTGTCATTTTTAATAGAGTTGTGGGATCACCCAGGAACCATCCAGCCTGCAGGCAGAGGAAAGAGAGAAAGAGTAGACAAGGCACCTTCTTTAACTGCCTCGACTGAAAATGTCATTTTACTTTTACTTGCATTCATTGATGAAAAATATTAGATGGCTCTACCTAGATATACACAGGCTGAGTTTCCAGGAGGAGACAATATTTTGGTGAGTGGTCTCAGAATATAACATTAATGTAAAATATAACAATAGAAAAAAATAATATAATTATTAAAACTGGGAAGTGATGATGAGGATGGGTGAGAAGAGATGTACATTATCTCGTTTTTCATAGTAGGTAGGAAGTTAAAAACTTTCTAAAGTTTATAAATTAAGAAATAACCATTTTTAAATATTAACATATTTAATATTATAAATATAGACACTGGAAGAAAAAATGTAGAACAACAACAAGGACAAAAGGCCAACAGCAAAAGATAGAAAACTAAAAAAGGAAAAACACAAAATAAGATAACATGAAGTAATACAGTTTATATCACTTAAGGTAATAAAAGTGAATGGGATAAGCTAACCTATTAAAAATAAGGAAGGCTGGCCAGTGTGGTTCAGTGGCTGAGAGTTGACCCAAGTGTTCACTGGTTCAATTCCCGGTCAGGGCACATGCCTGGGTTCAATCCCAAATAGAGGGTGTGCAGAAGGCAGAGAGGGAGAGATGCTTCTATCTCTCTATCCCTTTTTCTTTCTCTCTGTAAAAATCAATAAAAGCATATTTTTAAAAAAGCAAGGAATTATTAGGTAAGAATCAAAACATGATAAATGACAACAGTGTATATATATTATAATATAGAACTATATCCCAGATATGTTAATAAGTGGGAAAAGCAGGAAGTGGAACAATTCCTACAGTTCAGTCCTGTTGTATTTAATAGTAATATACATGATGTATAATATGCATATATTATTTGTATATAACATATACACAGATAACATTTGGAAACATCCACAAGAAATAGCTGTGCTGTTTCTGAGGATTCGAATGAAGGGTTAGAAAAGGACAAGTATACTTTCACTTTTTAACTACATCTTCCTATATCTTAAATTTTTTGAAATAAGTATGAAGTTGCTATCACAAAAATTTAAACAAAGTTAACTGAAGTGCAATTCAGAGTGCTATTAGAGAACTGAAAGATGCAAGCACAGAGGGGCTGGGAAGCCATGGAAGGCTGGCAGAGTGGTCTTTGAGCTGAGTCTCCAAGAAGGCAGGTGCCCATCCCATGGCCTCCAGGTGCACTGACGGGCGTGGCATGTTGAATACATCTTAGGAGCAGCCCAAGTACAACGTGCATGGTGGAAGGGCTGGGAGGTAAGACTGGAAGGAGCCACGGAGTTGGAATCTTTCATTAGAAAATGAGATTTCCTCAAAGTATTTGAAGCAGAGGAGTGACTTGACTGGGCTAGCATTTTGCACAGATTACGATGGTGTCCATTCGGCGAATGCGTTGAAGACCGCAGTCCAGATAAACATGGTGGTGGCCTATGATGGTGGAAATATAGATGAAGAGAAGATGGATTCACATTCAAGAGATATTTTGGCAGAACTTGATAATTAATGGGATGTCGTGATGGTGGAGTGACACAGAAGGAAAAGAGAGTCAAGTCAACAGGACTTCCAAATATGGTACTTCAGGGGCAAAGTGGGGGCATATGGAGGATATCTGTAATACTGTCAATAGTAAAAATCATAGTAAAATAAAATATAGAAATTAGAAGTAAATTTGTGGATGAGGAGAGGGAAAATGTAAGCTCAATTTGGGTAATACTGGGTTTGCAGTATGGAACATTCAGGTAGAGGGAAGCAGGTATAAGACTCTGGAAAAGGTGGGGATGTGAAATATGGAAATAAAAATCACTAGTTTGTAAGTAATAGCAGAGGACAATGCAGAGAATTATAAGAAGGGACTGAGTGATGGTATAAATGCCTCCTATGAATCAGGGTTTTCTACAAGGTTCAAAGACATAAAGAGAGAAACTTTTGCTTTTATTCCTGGAGTTCACTTGCCAATCTAACTGCTTACCAAGAATGGAGTCGGAGATTCCAGGTAGCAAAGAGGACACAATAAGGTTATCGAGAGGTGGGTGGAATCCTCCCGACAGGCTTTGGTCCTGAAGGAACCTGAGTTATTTTTTGTCTGTTGGGAATTGAGGCCATCTCTTTAGGAAGAGAGATGGCCATTTGGCCTTCCTCCCCAAAACTGGGCCCCTGGATGTGGCCAGACACTTCCTCAGGATAACCAGGTGGCAGTCCAGGCTGTCTAATAACATCAAAAAGGAGCTAACATTCAGAAACCTGCCCCACCTCCAGGCAAAAATAATTCAGCCTTCCTTTCAAAACAAATAGCTGAAAGCCAACCACATATTTAGAATTTAAACATGCTGGTACCTAAATTCAAATGCTACATCTTAATCAGTTGCATCAAACTGATTTGTAGCTAACACTCATAGGTTTCACCTACTTTAGTGGGCGGTCTGGTGACCAAGAAAGTATTGTTGCAAAGTGGCACTTCCCTTGTTATGGGGAGCAGTAAAGAGGGAAAGGACCAAAGAAGGCCCAGGTAAAAGGAATTGACTCAGGAACCTCATAACAAGGCAGAGGCCCAAACAATTTAAATAGAGATGGAGTTTTAAATCTTTATTATGTTGTTTAATTTTTTCCTGTACGTTCATATATTTGTAATATCAGTACAAACACTCAATTGTTCTTGGATGGTAACTACATTATTTACTACTGTTAAGTGGCTTAGCATTTGCCTTGAGAAAGAGAATTTTAATCTCTTTGAACTTAAAAATTTTCATTTAAAATTTCATTGTGTTAAGTCAGTGGTCGGCAAACTCATTAGTCAACAGAGCCAAATATCAACGGTACAACAATTGAAATTTCTTTTGAGAGCCAAATTTTTAAAATTTAAACTTCTAACGCCACTTCTTCAAAAGAGGCTCACCCAAGCCATGGTATTTTGTGGAAGAGCCACACTCAAGGGGCCAAAGAGCCGCATGTGGCTCATGAGCCGCAGTTTGCTGACCATGGTGTTAAGTGATAGAAATAACCGAATGTGTTGACTATTCAGACTTTGTATCTTTCACTGTTGTTTGGTAACAATGTTGATATTGCCATGGACCTTTATCTTCTATCTCAGTTGTTACAACTTCACATCATAGGATGAGGAGAAGCTGGGAATTTCTAGTGTCTAGCCAGAAGCATATATCCTCTGACTACAGCAAACCGTATACTTTTATTTTCTCTGAAATAAAATTCCCTTTGTCTAGAGTCCTTTCTCTCTTTTTTTTAATATCACTCATGTAAAATGTCTGGCACTTATTAGGCCCTTGAACATATATTTTCCTGTCTGTATTATATTTTACCATCACTATTTTATGGGGAACAATCAGAAATACCTGCACTGTGGAGTCAATCCAGCTTTTCACAGGCAAACAGAGAACTGAGCCAAATTATTCAAATGTTTTGATGCAATAAACCAGACGATTGTGGTTTAAACTAACTGCTTCATCTTACTTATTCACTTTAGTTAGGCAATCTAATTTTCTGTTTCAAATGAACAGCTTTTATTTTTTCAAACAGTTTCCTTTCTTTTTCTTTGTAAATTCTAATCTTGAGTTCCCATTTCACTTCCATTTACCGTGCACTCCGAGGAACTTAGACTTGAATGCTGTTTCCACAGCAACAAGCCTCCAATGATCATGGCCCTGGGAATTGAGTTCTCAAGTGTGTACACAAGCCCTTGACTCTCAGTACCCAGCACAGACCATCAGCTCCAAATTTTGCCCGTGGGGATCAGGGATAGTCCCTGCCTGCTCACCCTGCCTGGCAAACACTGCTGGGGAGCCAGAAGTCCATGGTTCCTCAGCAGGGTTTGTGTGAACCATCTTTGCCTTGCACAAGAAGGAGAGTAAACCATCTCAAGTACAATGTCCCATATCTATTGCAGCTTCTGCAACCTTACAGAGCTAAAAGTCAGCTGTTGGATAAAAGGAGCTTCTGTTTCTCAGAGCTACCAGGTGGACTGAATTTTTCTAATATCTTGGGTTTTCCAGATGGATACATAAAGCATGCTTAAATGCATAGTGTTTTTCTCATCGCTGCATTTCCAAATTCTACTTATCCTTCAGGGTTGAGCTCATCTTATTTTCTGTATTAAATTATGTTGTTATTGGGAACACCTTTAGACTGTAGAAAAGTACAAAAATACAGATAATAGTATAGCAAACAATTGTGTACTATTAGATAGTATATACATATATATATAATTTTAAATTTATTTCAGAGAGGAAGGAAGAGGGAGAGAGAGATGGAAACATCAGTGATGAGAGAGAATCACTGATCGGCTGCCTCCTGCATGCCCCCCACTGGGGATTGAGCCCGCAAACTCAGGCATGTGCCCTTGACCGGAATCGAACCCAGGACTCTTCAATCTGTAGGCCGTCGCTCTATCCACTGAGCCAAAGTGGCTAGGGCTATTAGTTTTTATTTAATAAAAAATGTATTACTGATATTGTTGCTTTTGAAGTAGCTTTTCTACCTATTCCCAACAGGATTCTTTCCCCTCTCTCCAGAAGCAGAATGTATCTCTTAGTTGGGCTGTTAGGTGGAGTTTTTTAATGGTGCGCCCTTTTCTGGAACGCAGATTTTTCCAAGAAGTCTAGTTTCAGCTCTAACATGACCAAACCCTGAGACCCCTTCCCCATGAAAGCATGAGAAGATCCTACGGTACAGGGCCCTCTGGAGCTTCAATGGGGTCCATCATGTCTACTGTGACCACTAGCCCTCTTTTGACCTCCCCAGTTCCCTCTGATTCTTGTAGCATTGAGCGTTTAGTCCAGTTTCCAATCACTTATTTTGTACCAACTTTATGGATAGAAAATGTATTGTTTCCTAAGAAGACAATAAAATCTTGAAGCACTATCATTCCCCTTTTAGATCTAACTGGGAGAAAGCCCTTGTACTAGAGTAGTTTACACTTGTAAGCCCATCTCCCCATCAGAGAAGTGTACCACATAGAAGTGTGCCTGATTTTATAGAATAAATGATGCTGCAGCCATCCATCAGTTACTGATAACCTATTGTGATCCAGTTTATGAATTAAACACTATAAATATATAATAAATGCATCAAGATTTATAAGTGCATTATTAAAAAATCAAAAATAAGCAAGGAGCTATTACAACTGATGCCACAAAAATATCAAGGATTATAAGAGACTACTAGGAACAATTATATGTCAACAAATTGGACAACCTATAAATAATGGATAAATTCCTAAGAATATACAATTTACCAAAAGTGAATTATGAAGAAATAGAAAATCTGACCAGATTGTTTAATAGTAAGGAGTTTGAATCAATAATCAAAAACTTCCTAATAAACAAAGTCCAGGACCAGATGGCTTCCTTGGTGAATTCTACCAAACATTCAAAAACAGAGTTAATACCAATCTTTTTCAAATTCTTACAAAAAATAGAAGAGTAGGGAACTTTTCTAAACTCACTTTATAAAGCCAGCATTACCCTGATATGAAAACCAGACAAAGATGTCACCAGAAAAGAAAATTATAGGTCACTGTAATGATGAACATAGATGCAAAAATCCTCAACAAAATATTAGCAAACTAAATTCAACAATACATTAAAAGGAGGTTATACCATCCCTGGTCAGTTGTTCAGTTGGTTGGAGCATTGTCCCATACACCAAAAGGTTGCAGGTTCAATTCCTAGTCATGGCACATACCTCGGTTGGGAGTTCAATCCCAGATCAGGAAGTTTACAGGAGGCAACCAATTGATGTTTTCTTCTCTCTGCCTCCCTCTCCTCCCTTCCTCTCTCTCTAAAAATTAATAAAAATATATGCTCAGCTGAGGATAATAAAAAGAGATGTTGTACCATGATCAAGTGGGATTTATTACAGAGTTGCAAATATGCTCCAACATCTACAAATCAGTCAATGTTATATACCACATTAACAAAATTAAGGATAAAAACCATATGTCATATCAATAAATGTAGAAAAAGCATTTGACAAAATTCAACATCTATTTATGAAAAACTCAACAAAGAGGGTTTAGAGGGAACATACCTCAGCATAATAAAGGTCATATATGACCAGTCCACAGCTAAAATTACATTCAACTGGAGGCCCAGTGTATGGAGTTCATGAGGTCCCAAAGGCCTGGCTGGCTATCAGATCCAATCAGGTTCCCCACCTCCCTGCCTCCTTCCCTTGCCACCCACCCGCCACCACACAGTTCCCCGCCTCCCTGCCTTTCCACCTCCCCGCTCCTCCTCTTTCCCTCACTGCCTCCGTGTGGTTCTCCACCTTCCCTCCTTCTTCCTGCATCTGCTGCCATCCACCCCCAGTTCCCTGTCCCAGCCCAGGCCCAGGCCCAATCAGGTGATTGGGGCCTGCCGGCTGGGGGAAGAATGGGAGAAAGAAACCAGGAGGTTGGCCGCTGGCTCAAGGAGGGACCCAGCCCCCTAGGAAAGGGACTGCTTCTGCTGCCACCCACCCCTGGCTCCCTGTCCCAGCCCCAGGGCCCAGCCACAATTGGGGTCTACCGGCCAGGGGGACCAGGAAGTTGGTCGGTAGGCCCCATGGTGATTGGGGCCTGCAGGCTGGGGGCAGCTCTGTGTTGAGCGTCTGCCCCCTGATGGTCAGTTGTTCCAGTCATTCTGGTTGTTCTGTCATAATGGTCACTTAGGCTTTTATATATATAGATGATGAGAAGCTGAGAAAGCTCTTCTAAGATCAGGAACAAGGTTAGGATGCTCACTCTCACTACCTTCATTCAACGTGATAATGGAACTCCTAGCCAGATCAATTAGGCAAGAAAAAAATAAAAAATAAAAGGCATCTAAATTGGATAAAAAGTAAAACTGTCACTATTTGTAGATTACATGATATTATATATAGAAAACCCTAAAGACTATCAAAAAACTGTTAAAATTAATAAATTAATTCAATAATATTGTAGGTTACAAAATCAATACACACAAAAACCTGTTGCATTTTTATACACTAATAATGAACTTTAAGAAAGTGAAATTAAGAAAAAATTCCATTTATAATTTCATTTAAAAAAATAAAATACCAAGGAATAAATTTAACAAAAGAGGTGACCGACATAGATGCTGGAAACTACAAGACAGTAAGTAAAGACATTTAAGAAGATGCACACAAAAAAATGGAAAGATATTTTGTGCTCAGGTGCTAGAAAAAGTAACATTGTTAAAATTTTCATACCATCTAAAGCAATCTACAGATTCAGTGCAATCTTATCAAACTTCCAATGTCATTTTTCACAGAAATAGAATAAAAAATGCTAAAAGTTATAAGGAGCCACAAAGGACACTGGATAGCCAAAGCAATGTTGATAAAGAAGAACAATCAGGGAGGTATCACACTCCCTAATTTCATATTCTATTACAAAGCTATAGTAATTAAAACAGCATGGTTTTTGGCATGAAAACAGACACATAGCTTAATGGAAAAGAATGGAGAGTCCAGAAATAAACCCACAGATAATTTATGGCAAAAGAGCCAAGAATGTACAATGGGGAAAGGACAGTCTCTTTAATAAATAGTGTTGGTAAAACTGGACAGCCACATACAAAAACATGAATTGGGACCATTATCTTATACCATATGCAAAAGTTAACTGAAAAATGGATTAAAGACTAGAACATAAGACCTGAAAGCATAAAACTCTTAGAAGAAAACATGTGGTAAACTCCTTGACATAGGCCTTGGCAATTATATTTTTAATTTGACACCAAAAGTTAAAGCGAAACAAAAGTAAAAATAAACAAGTGGGACTACATCAAACTAAAAATATTCTACATAACAAAGCAAGCAATTGACAAAATAAAAAAGGCAACCTACTGAACGGGAGAAAATATTTGCAAATTATATATCTGATAAGAGGTTAATATCCAAGATTCAAAGAACTCATACAACTCAGTAACCAAAAAAAATCCAATTTAAAAATGGGCAGAAGATATAAATAGACATTTTTCTAAAGATGGCCAACAGGTACATGAAAAGATGATCAACATTATTAATCATAAGGGAAATGCAAATCAAAATCACAATGGGATATCACCTAACACATGTTAGAATGACTATTATTAAAAAAGACAAGAAATAACAAGTGTTGGTGAAGATGTGGAGAAAAGGAAACTCTTGAGCACTCTTGGTAGGAAAGTAAGTTGGGGTAGCCACTATGGAAAACAGTATGGTGATTCCTCAAAATTTTAAAAATAGAAACAGCATATGATCAAGCAATTCCACCTCTGGGTATTTATCTGACGAAAATGAAAAAATTAAATTGGAAAGATATATGCACCCCATGTTCACTGCAGCATTGCTTACAACTGCCAAGATATGGAAACAACCTAATAGTCCATTGATGGATTAATGTATAAAGAATTTGTGACATCTATATCTATAGCTACATCTACATCTACATATAATGGAATAATATTCAGCCACAATAAAATGAATGAAACCTTGACATTTGCTCCAATGTGGATGGACCTCAAGGGCATTCATTATGCTAGGTCAGTGGTCGGCAAACTCATTAGTCAACAGAGCAGCAAACTGCGGCTCGCGAGCCACAGTTTGCCGACCACTGTGCTAGGTGAAATAAGTCTAGACAGACAAAGACAAATATTAAATGATCTCTCTTTTATGTGAAGTATAAAAAATAAAGCTCATTGATCAGGCAAAACTGGGTAGAGGATGGCAGAAAGATGAAGGGGGTAAAAATAAAATCTTATCAAATATTTATGTACTAGAGGCCCGATGCACGAAATTCGTGCAAGAGTAGGCCTTCCTTTCCCCAACTGCTGGCACCAGCTTCCCTGTGGCACCAGGGACTCAGGCTTCCCTCACAGCCCCAGCTTCATCTGGAAGGACGTCCAGTCTAATTAACACATTACACTTTTATTATTATAGATTAAATGCATAAAGATTTGGTTTCCCCATCTTATGTGATATCTCAAATGATTATGATGCATTTTTAAAATAATAATTTATGGTTTAAGTGTATGAATGGCACCCATGACTTAAATTAAGGCCATTATTATTAATTTTATAATTTGTTTGTATTTTAGGAATTTTTAAATGTTTAGTTATCTTTTTCCAAAACAACTTAAAAATTAAGAGTGTTTGCTCAAACAACTGAAAAAGAATTGTTTACATTAGGCCAAATCATCAGTACCATTGGTTTCTTTACCAGAGTTTGTAAATGTGTTATTGCACCTCATTCTTTGCCTTGCATTGGCATCCTATCATAGCTAGTATATAGAGAAACTGCCAATTCTGGTATTATGGGACTTACACAGCATCTTCCTGCCTGTGACTGTGTGTGAACACAAATTAAAGCTCTTCTTCAGTTGGATTGCTGAAATACACTTGGCCCCATACTCCGTTCTGTAATCTGGAATTGAAATCAAGCTAACTAAACAAACATACTTTTTAGTGAAATTCTTTATGAATTGTTCATGCATATGCCTTATTGATTGTAACTAGACAAATTGCATTATTATTATTAACTAGACAGTGCACCATCTTCTTAACTGACACCATTTACAATTTCACATAAAATATCCCTATCATGTTATCTCAATTAAAAATGCAACAAAGCACTATGAGTGTAAATTTATCAGAGTCACAGAAATTGTTCTGGTCAGTCGTCTGTCAGGAATTGAATATCCTGAACCAAACACTTAACTATAATTTGGATTTCTTTTTTCCCCCAGACACTGCGAATGGATGTCAACAAGCTGAACATAACCTTGCTCCGAATATTCCGCCAGGGAGTGGCGGCCGCGTTAGGACTCTTACCCCAGCAAGTGCACGTCAATCGCCTCATTGTAAGATGCCTCCATTTCACGTTTCCAGACACAGGCTTTGATCTTTCTTGAAGGTCTCAATAATAAAGAACAATAATTTAAAACACCCATGCTATAGTTTTATGGCCCCGGAGCCAAATCCAACATACCAATGGTTTTGGTAAAGAACGTTTTATTGCAATAAGCCACAGTCATTTGTTTACATATTGACTATGGCTACTTTCATGTTACAGTGACAGAGCTGAGTCATTCTAACAGATTGTTGGGCTAAATCAAAGGTTAAAATACTTGCTCTCTGGCCCTTTACAGAAAAAGTATATCAACCCTCTCATAGTTCAAGGCTAGTACCCTGGTAGGTATGAATAGAGGGGCCCAACATACTAGTCTCACCAACCTGACATTACACCCAAAACATTCTCCCTAAAAGTTAAACCTTCTGCATCAGTTAAAGCATTGTCTCCATGAGGCATCTATGAAAACTCCTTCAAGGATAGCAATAGGATGAAGGATGCTGAATGCACAGAGGATTTTGGTTAAAAATAAAGGAAAACCAAGCCTTGAGGACAGCACTCCAAATGGAATGCAAGAATAGATGGTTCTGAAAAGCCTAGAGAAAGCTTAGATAGCTGTGTGGGGTGGGAATGAGGCAAACCCAAAGAGTTTTATGAATAGAGCCCACTTTACACCCACATCCTTCCTTCCCCGCTTTACTCAGTGTTTGGGAACCTTGATGTCATCCAACCACTTGTTCCCATCTTCACCTGAAGGCGGGCATGAGCAAAGGCAGAGAAAGGCAAATTCAAAGCGGATGACTTTCTCTTTGTAAAAAGCTAATTACCTAAGGTTCCTGTGAAAAGGGACTTTAGAATCGTCTTAGAGTTTTACAATTGTTCTTAATTTCCACTGCAGTGGGAACTCGAGCCAGGACCGCACAGTTCCCTTGCCTTAAATTCTGATTCTCCTGCTGGAGCTCAGCTTTCTATTGAATCAACATCCTTATTTCCAGCTATGGAGAAGAATTTGCTTTTTACATGGGTTTAGGGATTTTGTTTCTTTTCATTGTTGTGTGTGTGTGGAGGAGTGAGTTGTTTCATTCCCCATAATAGCTTTATTCTCTAAGTCAACTATTTTCTGGCATCAAATAAGCTTAAAAACCAAAGTTTTTAGCTCAGTACCATAAAAGAGGAAATACAGTATTTCTTAGTGCCCTAAAAGAGGGAAATGGGCTTTATATCCAAAGTATCTTATTTAAATGAGAAGATGTTGAGATGTAGGTACTTTAGATGTCTTAGCTCTTTGCAGGGGTAAAAAGGGATTTGCCACACCCAGGCAGGAGCACGCATATCCCTGGAGAATGTTAGTGGCATTTATTACACCTGTTTCTAGGAGCAGTTTTTACAATGGGTAAAGTTATGATGATACCCCAGGCAGCTGAGCATGGTGATGAAGAACATGTACTTTGGAGACATAACCATACCCCATTTCCAGCTTGGCTGTATGGCTCTATAACTGTATGACTGTAGGCAACCTACTTACATGTCTTCAATTGCAAAATGGAGAGAACTATAACACCTTTGTCCTGGAGGGGTTTTAAGCATTAAATGAGATAACAGATTTAAGGTACATAAGAGTGTGCCAGGCAAAAAACAAGTGCTCTATTCTCGCTACTGTTGTTATTAGGTCATAAACTATTTAAATTATTATAGACACATTTGACATCAGCATTATGCCATACTTAATCATTGTCTGTTGTTCCCTGCAAACATGGAAAAGTGTTTTGTTTTCTGGATTGCTAGTAGTATTTTATACTTGGCTGAACTTCTTGGTAAATGGCATTAAAAGAAAATTTTCTAACATGAGAGAACTCCATGTCAAAAAGAAAAGACTAGCAATAATTCCTCCCATAAGTATGTGATATATATAACTTTTAAAGAGACTCTGATAGATTTGTGTGGTGTGTTTATTTTGTATGTGTCCCATCTGCCATTTATGGTAGGAAAAAAACCCTTCTCTCTGCATTTCAGCTAATGGGGTAATACTAATAGGAAAGTATCCTGCATTTCTACCCAAGGGATAGACTTTAAAAGTGTGACGTTTGAGGTGAAGAACAGAATCAGGGAAGCAACTTCAAAGCTCATGCAGCATCACCTTCCTTAGTGATTCCAGCCTTCCAGTAATACAAGTTACAAGGAAAAAATGGAGTAGCAATGTCTAATAACTGTACTATTGCATTAGGTTTTATTTAATTCATTTGATTTTATAATGCTTCTTTAAACACAATTACTCAGGAAACATCTGAACAGTATATTTGAAAACAAACAAAATAGAGAGACTCATAAATAGCTATCTGACAGCTCTGGGATGGGCATGGGGAGGCAGGGGGCATGGAGGGATTGAACAACAAAGGAAAAACAGAAAGATAGAACTCATGGACAATGGTGTGGTGAGTGTGGGGGCGGAGGAAGGTGGGTGGAGGTGGAGGTGGAGGTGGAGGTGGAGGTGGAGGTGGAGGTGGAGGTGGAGGTGGAGGTGGAAGTGGAGGTGGAGGTGGAGGTGGAGGTGGAGGAGGGCTTAGAGGGCATAAATAGTGGTGGTGGTGGAATATTTTAATTACAGTATGGAATGGAAAATAAACCAGCATCCAATGAAATATAAAATTACAAATATTGAAATGCCAATTACTTGAAAGAAGGCCATTTGAAGACTTTGGGCTCTGGGCTGATATTCTTAAGTGTACCAGAGAATAACTAATAAATTCAATCTCCAAGATGCCTTTTAAGATTCTAGGGTTCCAATTTTCTGTGGTGTTTCTAGAGGAAGGTAAAAATACTTCCCAAAGATGTTTGAAAATGTCTATTAACATGTACAAATAACCTGCTTTTACTAGGGAAAGAAGAACAGTGTGGAACTCTTCGTGTCTCCCATAAACCAAAAAGGAGGCATTTCTGACGCCCTGCCATCTGAGGAAGTGCTGCGTTCACTTAATACCAATGTTTTGCATCAAAGTTTATCCCAATTTGGAATCACAGAAGTTTCCCCTGAGGTATGTTGTTGCATAGAAGATTTCATCTAAAAATCTGCAGTTAGGCCCCAGCTGGTTTGGCTCAGTGGATAGAGCATCAGCCTGCGGAGTGAAGGGTCCCAGGTTTGATTCTGGTCAAGGGGACATGCCCAAGTTGCAGGCTCGATCCCCAGTAGGGGGTGTGCAGGAGGCAGCAGATCAATGATTCTTTCTATCATTGGTGTTTCTATCTCTCCCTCTTCCTTCCTCTCTAAAATCAATTACAATATGTTTAATAAATATATATTTTAAAAATCTAGACATTTGATTCTTAGTCTAATCCCACTTTTCAATAAAGCTTATTGCCTCTCATTTCAGCAAATATCACAGGTGTGGTATAAAAAGCTTTGGTATAATTTCTGGCTGGTATGGCTCAGTTGGTTGAGCCACCCATGCACCAAAAGTTCACCCCTTCAATTCCTGGTCAGGGCACATGCCCAAGTTGCAGCCTCACTTTTTAGTAGGGGGTGAGCAGGAGGCAGCCGATCTATGTTTCTCTTTCTCCCTCTCCCTTCTTCTCTCTCTAAAATAAAAATCAATAAAAACGTGTTTTTTTAAAAAAGCTTTGGTACAAGATTGAAACCCAAAAACCACTTAAGATATGTGTGTGACCTTGGGCAGGTGATTTAATTTCTGTGAGATTAAGTCTTTGTATGGTGTCAGCCTCCTTGAGGCTCAGTTTCTTCATATCCAAAATGGGTATAGAAAAAAAATGGGTATAGTCCTTATTTTATTGACTTGGAATATGAATTAATTTTTAAAACATTTGTAGAAATCCTCCTATACAGGAGGCACTGAACAAATATTTGAATGCAGGATTGACTGACAGAATGAAAATGTATGTCGTCATTGAACTGGTCTTTCAGCATTTAGTGTCACCCTGATCCCTGCCCTACACACACAAATACACACACACACACACACACACACACACACACGCACACACAGAGTGTGTTTTCTTTCTTGGCACCAGAGTAATCTTTCTAAAATAAATCTGGTCATGCCCTCCTAATGTCATGGTTCTCTTTGGCCTCCTAAATATTACGGAATCAAGCATGCATTCCTCAATATGGTCTATGATCCTTTGTGTGCTAGGCTTTATAACTGTTCAACAACACTCTCCTAGTTTTTGCTTCGGCAATTCCAAACTTAATAGGTACCGTGACACCTCCATACTTTCTCTTCCCTCCATGCCTTTGCATGCGTTGATCCTTCTACACACCTTTCATGTTTCAAGATCAGTCTACTACAAAGCGAAGCCTTCCCTAGATGTGAATGCTCATTGATTTGTGTTCTCCTCGAGCTTAATATACAAACCCCTTATCCTCTCTTGGTCTTCAAGTCTATCTCTACACTGCAGGTTCCTCAAGAGACATGCCATGCCATTTTACCTGTGTCCTTGGTGCCTCATTCAGTGCGTGGTATTTCAATGGGCACAGCGGTAGCCAAACACTATGTTGCTGCTATCCAAAGTAAGAAAATAAATGAATAAACAAACAAATAAAATAGGATTGTTGCTTTCGATAGGATTATTTTCTAATAAGGCAGATAAGATATAAGCAGATATGGAGCATGCAGGGGTATGTGTGATAATGTTGCCCTGTTGTGCCATGGGAGCTTTGAGGAAGAAGAGCCCAGAGGAAAAGATCAACATGAACTTAAACACCCACACCCCTTACCCGCATGCAACTCTGAATGGGCTTCCCTATGTGCATCGAACCAAACCCATCCTATATGTCCAGGTCCTTCACAAACTGACTTGCACACATTTTTCCCAGGACAGTTCTTTAAAATTTAAAAAGACCTTTGGATTATTTTATTCTGCTTCCTGTGAGCTTTCAGTGGCTTACATAGCATCCTTCCCTGTTGCTTTAATCTGAGTTTAAATACTATTCTTAATGCTTTAGGAATATGGCAGTTTAGTGAGTCATCCAGATTTGTGAACCAAGAGAAGCTCACCATTCAAAAATCTAGTTAATATCAAGTACACACTTGGGGGTCCTCCAGCACCCCCAGCTCGGTGAAAGGTGAAGAGCTTAGCCTGACTCTCATCACAGAACTATTAGCCCACAAGATCACAAGTCTGTACTTTAATAGTGAAAGTGTATTTCATGGTCAAAACTTAATATTTTTCTGGTGAAATTGTGGGAATCTAGGAAATCTAGACCCTCGGAAATATTATGTTACAGGAGGCTAGCACATATTTTCATTTGCTATCAGGAGCATTTTATCAAGGACAGATAAACTGATTGAGCCTTTTGCAGGACTTTTAAAAGGGGCCCTGCATTATCCTCTGACCTGAAGCCATAAATGCTGAAATGGGGGCTAGTGCCCTCATGGGGGCTTCAGACACGCACAGTCCAAAGGGGCCCTGCCAAAGCATTTGTGAACAGTTGTTCAAGCTATTCACATAAAGAGTTTCCCCACTTCTTTATTCATCTCTGTGGTTAGTGTGTGATGGCAGCTTATGGCTCAACCCATTCTTCCACATTTTTATCCTGAAATTATAGCTCTGCTATGGGAGCATGTTTATTAGGAGAAAAATAATGAATATTGTTATTTTGGTTTTTCATCCTTTGCATGGGTCACAGAACATTGTGAATCATGTCTCAAAGCATCTATTCCTAAACTTGTATTATCTTCTTTCAGGAAAGGATGTGTTTTTTGTTGTTGCCATTTCTTTATTTGCTTGTTGTTGTTTTTTATTATTAGAAAAAACTCTTGGGAAAGAAAGAAAAATACCAAATAGAGGATTACTTTTGTTTATTGTCTGTTTTCATTTTGAAGCTATTTTTGTTTGTGTGTTTTTTTTGGGGGGGGAGAAAAGGCATTTTTTAAAAATATTTTCATATAGCACCTAGAACATTATAAGCACACAAGTATTATTTTAAGATGCTCATAAAGATAAAACTAGACTTCTTACCTAACAAGTCAAATCTCAGGAAAATAAAATTAAATTTATTATTTTAGTTTCCATTTTTAAATGTTTTTGTAAATATTGATTGAAACAATAAGTTTTGCATTCACACTAAAAATGAATTAGGATTCGGTTGTTTTTGTTCAGTTGCAAATTACTCCAGTTTTACAGGTCTTATATTGCAAAGGAGGAAGTTATCTTCATTAAATAACAGGCCAGTGTGTCAACTGATATTTCCATGGAATATTTACAAAGAGAAAAAAGTCATACCAAATGAATATAAGCCATAATCCGGGAGATTGGTGATTGTTCCCTCGAACGAGGAACATTAGCTAACAATCTAAACTTTACAGTCCCAGCCATACAGTGCTGAGGAGGAAAACAATGTTAACACATGTTAGACCATTCAGACCGAACTGCTTACCCTGTGTATTGCACAGTGGAAGTGTGTCTGCACCTAACAAAACTACGTTACTGCAGGCTGCATCTCACTTACCTGCCTACGTCAATCAGTTAACCAGGTAACTTACAATATTTCTACTCCGTTCTCATTCTGTGCGCTCATCTCTCCTAAATAGATGTCTCCTTCAGCAGGGGCAGGGACTATCCGGCCCTCGGGCTGTATAAGGCCCTCAAAATCATTTGTTCTGGCCCTGCCATGGCATTAGGGGCGAGTTAATGAAATGTTTGACCAAATATAACAGGCTGATGGTGAAGTTGAAAATTTTGTATGGCCCTCGAATGATGTTATAAATATCCAAATGGCCCCTTGGCAGAAAAAAGGTTCCCCATCCCTGTGACCTAAAGCCTCTATACTATATCTCCTAGCATTTGGGAATCTCTTCCACCTTCTGGGATCAGAATGGGTTTAAAAAAACAAATGAACAAGAAAACTATAGTGCATCAAATTATTAAATGGAATATAGAGAAGCCATTCTCATTGATACAGTGATACAGGAACATGCCCAAATTTTAAATCATAAGACAAAACAAAACCCAACAACTTTCACTGCGACAAAGTTAAAGGGAAAATATTATTAGAATATCTGAAATAAGATGTAAAGATGACACAATGGCATTGGCTTGACCCGGCCATGGAGTCTCTGAACTATTGAACCCCCAGTCTCCTGACAAAATATAAAAGGCATCACTTCAACCTCATGCAAAGGTTAGATGGGAGAGTCTTATGAATTATCTTCTTTTGATTTGTGGAATGTTAACTACAAACTTTTCCATTTATTACCCTGCCCTTATCAAGCCTTTTAGATCTCTGTACAAATATAGTGGTGCTCAGCAGGAATAGCATGACTCAGAAGGAAATCTATTTACCAAGAAAGTGCAGTGACTAAGTTCTGGGAGTACAAAACATGTGTCTTTTTAACTGGGGGTGGGAGAGTGGGGGAGGGAGACTAATTCTTCCATCATTGCTGCTTTAGGTAAAAGAAAAACAAAACAAATATGTCTTACACAGAAAGGAACATGTTGTTATTACACAGGTTAGGAACACAAAATCTCTTACCACCCACCTAACCACCCCTTTTGATCCACATTTTACATTAACTAAAGCTCACATCCTCATACTTAAATTTGACAGGTTTATGCTGCCTACTTGAAGGCTTAAATAGTTGGCTTTTATAGCAAGCAATAGATGCTATTTAGTTGCCTGCAAAAAAAAAAACACACACACACACACACAAAAAAAACCCCAACTCATTGACATATTTATGCTTGATTTCTTCAGGAGCGTTTTTTATTAGTTGCCAGCTATGTTTATGGACACATTAAACTAAGATATATCTGGATGAGGTCAAAGAGTAGAAGATGAGTTGTCACCTGAACCCAAGATTTCCTGTCCGTAAAGATACTTGTTTTCCAATCATTTCATCAAGTATTTTCAGATTCTCCATCCACTTACTATTTACATATTTTAAAACTATATCTCAAAATCATTTCTTATATCCATAAATTTGTCTGTGTCTTAGAAAGTTAGCAAGATGGTATGGTGAGTACTATACATCAATGTTTTACAAGCAAAGGACATGGAAACTCAACTATTTCAAACAATAAAAGACTCCCTCGAATTGTTTTTTATCACAATTTGACTAATTTAATTTAACAGACCCTCTCTGTTCTGTCTTATTCAACTCCCCACTCATTGAGCTCCAGAATAAAAGTTTTCATAAAATGTTTTTCAAGGAAAATGTTTCATTTTGTTTAATTTACAAGTGGTGAAAGTATTCTTTTTTTTTTCTTTTTTTTTAATGCTGCAAAGGTAATTAGCAATGATTTCTAAGTTCAGACACAAGGGCAGGTTTTATTCAAGGCTTTCTTTCTTTTTTGAGTGATGACTACTATTTATTTCTCATGGTTCTGCAGATGGACTAGGATCAGCTAGGTTGTTCTGTTCCACTGGAGTCACCCAGTGGTCACATTTAGCTGGGGATTCATTTGCTGCTGAAATGTCCAAGATGCCCTCTCAGTTCCCAGGGCCTTTCTCCACGTGGCTTTCCATCATTCAATATCTCCTTGTTCAAGACTTTCTTACTCACTGGAGACAATATCCCAGGACAGACATACTCTCACAAAAGGGGGGAAAGGCAGCCTTCAGCAAAGGGGAAACCTTTTACTTGATTCAGCTGCCTTTGTATGTCTTTCCTAATTGTGGGCCGTTTGGTTTCAGGTTGAAGTTTCTTTAACTATAAATCTATACATTTCACTGAATCATGAAATTAATAGCATTCTAAAACTTGATTTAGTAGATATGCTTTAAAAAAAAAGAGTAAGTGAAATAAAATTAAGACATTCATTCACATTTTATTCATGCTTTTCCACCCCCAAAGTAGTAAACAAAAAAAAGTATAAATAAAAATAAAACTATTTATTTCACCTTTTATTACTAAATAATTCTGGACTTTTTGGTGTTCCCTGAAGCTTAAATAAAATGTAATATTCCAACAATTTATGCAGTTGAGGTTGGTGCTTTAATCAGATTTTGATAAATAAGGCTGCATTTTTTTAAAAAAATGGAAAGGTTTGATAACAGAGGAGGAAAACAGAGAAGGAAATGATCCTGACATCGTTGCTCTGTTTATTAATGCGTCATGAGATTTTGTTTGCACCTGTTTCACTTTTGTTGGAAAGTTAAGAGCTGTATTACAGCACATAAACCAGGGTGTTGTTGTGGGAGGGGACTTCACACAGAGCAAAGAAAGCTTCAAAACAATTTCCTCCACACAGAGCAGAACGGAACTCTCTTACCTATGAACCAGGTCACTTCCAAGAGAGACTGTCGGGGACACTGACGAAGCCTCGGACCTGGGCTGCCACGTGGGGCCTGCCTGCTCCTGGAAGGAGATGAAATAATCTCTTCCAGGGGCCAGTGCCTTGCCTCGGAGCAGTTTGAGAAGCAGCGCTGGCAGTGCGGAATGTAGGTGTGTTCTACTACTCTGAATGGGAGAAAGCTAAAAATATGTTTAGTGTGTGATAAGAACGCCAGTCTCCTCCAGCTCTCATTTAACGCCGGACTCTCTGTTTTGCTTTTAAAGAAAAATGTTCTACAAGGGCAGCATGAAGCGGACAAAATCTGGAGCAAAGAAGGATTTTATGCCGTTGTCATATTTCTCAGCATCTTTGTTATGATAGTAACATGCTTGATGGTAAGTTTGCTTCTTTATCTATTTTATCCTTTGCTGAGCCCACTGCTTAATATTATTGGATACATTTGCCACTCAAATGAATGCTGAAAAGACCAGGAACAGAAGCAAGACTGTGATCCTGCTAAATTGGGGAATTTCATACCTGACAGCGGAATGATAGCTAAAGGAAACCTGCTCAGTTATGGATTCTGATCTGCAGAATGGAGCTGGGATTGCACTAGGCTTTTAGTAACTTGATCAACCCTGAGAATGAAGCTTTAGAAAGTGGTTCCCCGAGGTCACTAAAGCCCTCAAAGTCATTCAAGTCCTACGGGCACACTTGGGCTTACTTTACTTCTTCATTTATATCACTTTTATGGAACACTTTTTAAAAGAAATATGTCTTAGAGGCAAGCTGACTCATTAAAAAGTGGTTGATCAACTAACTTCTTTTTAAAGGGCCCTGAAAGCATTTTATGAAATTCCAGGCACGAACAGACATTATAGACCCAAAGGCTGCACAATTGACTACCAACTAATGTTTTTAGGTGAATGAATACTATAAAAGTGTAACTGCAAATAGCTCTTTAAATTACAAATTATGAATGTGAAGCCTTTAAAGGTATATTTCTAATTTTAAAAACAATAGAACCCAAATTAAACCTAAACTCATTAAACTAGGCAATGCTCTTCAGTATTGAATGAGTTAACAGTTACCCTTCAAATGGAAACTGATTTTCTTATTCTTTCAAAATACTGTGATGTAACTTAAAATATTTGAAGTTTACAAATGGGTTTTAGTAACTTTTTCCTGTGTGCTGCGTTCTTTTTAATTTTGCACATTTTTTAAAACATTCCTTCCTTAGGTTTCAAATACCACCCCCCAAAAAAAGACATCCTGCTATTTATTCTTTCTGCAATCACCAGTGCTGCCAGCGTTTTATTGGATTCTATTCCCTCATTTGTGCTCCCCCTCCTGGGAAAGGGTTTATGTTAGAAAGATTAGGGCTGTTTGAAAAGACAGAGGCTGTGTAGGTCCAACTTGAGGGCTATAAAACAATTAAGGCCTTGACTAGGGTGATGATAAGCATATTTCCTTGAATCTAAATATAGGAAGTGATAAAAAAAAAAAAAACAACACCCTAAATCTTCCATCCTAATAAATTCAGAGGGACCTCCTATGGGCCAGGCATTAAAAAAAGATTCCTACAAATTGTGGCCCAATAAACAAAAGAATCGTTTAAGAATTGAGTGACGAAATTGATTTGTATATATTAATGGTAGAGGTTAAGGAAAAAGCATTTTAGCGAGAGAAGGTTGGAGGTTATGGTAATTGTGGCAGAGACCTTTGGGCGGTTTTCAGTGTTTTAGAAGGTGTGGTTTCTGGTTCGAGTTCATTGTACTTTAAAATATCTGGTTCTTTTTTTTCTTAGCACAAGACATCTCCAGCACCATGCTTGCTCTTGTCAGGCACATTAGTATGTTTTTCTGCTTCACTGATGGAAAAAGATGCGAGGGCAGAAGATAGAAAGGGGCAAAGGGTGAGAAAAATGGAAATTGTTCAGGGGTAAATGGTAAGATTCGGAAGAGCAAAGGCAAGGTTGAAGGGAGGAAAGCGGGGAAGCAGACCCATGAGCAGCCTGTGAGTACGAGAGGATGAGGGAGGCAGAGCTTGCCACTAATATGTAAGGTTCTGCATTTTAACCCAAGGAGCACCCGCTAGTCTAAAATGACTGGGAAAATCCCTCTGTGAGATATTGGTCTCAGGTGGCAAAAGGTCCCAGAGCAGTCACACCCTCAACCACGAGGGGCCGGGGAGCAACTCTTCTTTTCCTAATATCTGCAAAGCATCAGTGGAAAAGTCTGAAACCCAGAAAGTCTGCTCCAAGGTTACTAGGGCAATTCGAGAAAAGAATATTTCAAAGGTGTAGGTGGTTGCACTTTACGGGGTTGGTGGGTAGATTCATCCGTTCATTCAATCCACACATTCCTACAGAGGAGCCACTAAGGGTCTGTTATTGGTACTGTGGGCAAAGGAAAGAACAAGACAGTGACGGTCTCTGTTCTCGTGAGGGATTTTTTAAAAAAATAATTGATATTTTAAAAAATCAAATAGTGAACATATTGTACAATTCCAGGTATATGACATTCTGTAAGGCAAACCTACAGAAACAATAAAAAGATAGTGGCTGCCAGAGGTTGGGTGGGGTAGAATGATAGGTGAATCAGATTTTTAGGTCAATGAAGCTATTCTGTATATTATAATATTGACTACAAAGATTGGCAAAAGTAGGCTTACAGTTGTGAGTACAAGAAACAAGTTTATTCTTGTATTTTGATTTATTTATTTTTTACTGTATTATTATTATTATTTATTATTATTATTAGCCTACTTTTGCCCACCCCCGTATATGACTTTATGGATTTGTACAATAGTACAGGTTGATCTTAATCTAGACTATAGACTTTGGTTAATTCTATCAATATTGGCTCAGCAATTATAACAGATATACCACTCTAATGCAAGATGTTAGTAATAGGGGACATTGTTTAGGGAGGTAGGGGAGAAGGAATAAAGGGAACTCTGTACTCTGTTCCATTTTTCTGTAAATCTAAAACTGTAAACCTAAAAATTAAGTTTATTAATTTTTAAAAATCTCAAATCATGTTAAGTGCCATGAAGAGATAACATAACAGTGAGTCGGGGGAGCAAAGCAAACTGAGATGTGTGTGGCAGGAAAATGTGGGGAGAGGCCTCCCGGCAGAGGCTAGGTGGGAACAGCTGAGGAGGAGTTAAGCTTGGCCTCTTTGAATTCAAGAAGCAGGAAGCTGAGTGCTCTAAGCAGAGCTTTGATGTGTGTGTTTAAAGATCAGGTTCTCTGCGAGCCGAGTGGTTGTGGACAGAGCCTGGGGCGGGGTGGGAGAGGAAGATTCTGGAGGCTATTGTATTTGCCTGATGAGAAAGGTGATGGTGGCCCTGAGTAGGGGGTGGAGGAGAGGGAGAGAGAGGAAGGATTGGGGTTATTTGTTGGTGGAACTGACAGGACTTTGCTGTGTACTGATTCTCCGGGAGAAGGAAAGAAGAAATTAAGGATGATTCCTGGCTTATTTGGCTGTCTGGGTGGCGATGCTCCCATTTCCGGGCAGAGGCACACTTTGGAGGTGGGGAATAGTGAGAGAAGCTATACTTCTAAATGATATTCTGACAATTTTTGAATTAATGAAAGAAAGTAATAGAATGAACTAACAGGGGAACTAACCATCAGTACACTAGAAAGGAGTTAATATTGATAGAAAATACTACCTAACCGATGGGCTTAAGATGAAGTTAAGTTCATATGATGCAACTTAACCACTGACAAGTCAACAGTTCACATTTAGGGGGATGTCAAATGTGATTCTCTAAAATAAGCTTATCTTGGTAAATGTTCCAATGTTTTTGATAATGATCTTGACTTAAAGTTAAGTTTCTTATTTAGATCTCTCAGTAATAGTTATACTATCACTTTTGTGATTCTTAAATACATATGTTCCAATTCTGTTTCTCATAATTTTGTTGATTCCATGGAAAAACAAAAGATATAACCCAGAATTTTTCTAGGGGCATTAATCATATTTATGAAAGGTCAAATACCATTATTTGCATCCAGCCTTCCTACATACCATAGAAATGAAAAGCATGTGATTTTATTATGAAATTATATAGGTAAATTGCTGTAATAGAGATTCCGTATGCTGTATAACAATAATATAAGGCTTGACAACATTTTTGAAATGTGGTATATTGTTTACTTTTTCAACATAAAAAGAAAATATGTTGCCAGGCATAAAATTAGGCACACATGACATTTCAAATGTGTGACTTATTTAGCACCTCTCAAATGTGAATGTACAGTGGGTGGAGTGACAAATAGACAAATACAATTTTCTAAGAAAAAAATGTGTGGGCAACTTCCAATCCATTCAGAATTGGTTCTTAAACTTGAATAAATAATAGAAAGAATAGACCTTCAGATGTACTTAGAGAGTTAGTGACAAGTACAAAGGTATTCATGAAATATAGGTAGAGATAATTATAAGCCAGATTGCTTCTGGAAAGCCCAGAAAACACACAAAAACACCTGTTTGGGTCAGTAAAAGCTCTGACATGTTAGAGCCATTTCTATGTCATACAAAGAGCCATTTCTATGTCATACAAAGAGTTTCTCTGGTCCTGGCCTTGTTAGGTGAGTCAGAAAATCCTAGGTCAGACCACCTGCTTCAGCCTGAGCATCACTCAGTAAATACATGTCAAAGTGGACATAAATAGCCACACTTTCCTAATTTGTTATGTGTAATCCCTAGAGATTTAAGGAAATAGGATTAGAGTCCTAGCTAGAATTACTTGGTTCAAACCATTTTCCAAAGTAAATATATTTCTCAAACTAATTTCCAATTTTTTTCTGTACTAATATAAGTCATTTAAGTAAGAATACAATCCCCTTACTAAATAGAATAATAATAATAATTTATTTCTTCCGTTTATTGCATAATTACTCATGCTAAATTTACTGCTTGGTATTCAACATTCAGTGTATTTTAATACCACTTTGCTGAGTTATTATTAACATATAAAAAGCTATACATGTTTAATGCATACAACTTGAGTCTAGGGATAAACATACACCCATGAAAACATCACCACAATCTATGCCATAAACATATTCATTACCTCCAATGTTTTCCTCTCTTCATTTAGTATTATTATTTTGTGTTGTTATAAGAACATAACATAAGATCTACCCTCTTAGCAAATCTTTAAATATATAAAATAGTGTTGTTAACTATAGGCTTTATGCATAAACACTTAATAGATATTCATTTCCTAATTTTACTGATGAGGAAACAATGGTTCAGAGAAGATAAGTAACTTGACAAAGAACAGACAATGTGTGGGTGTGTGTATGGGGGTGAGAGGACAGGAATTGGGATTCAATTCCAAGTCCATCTGGATTAAAAGTTTGAACTCTCTCACACCTGACCGGTGTGGCTCAGAGGTTGAGTGTTGACCTATGAACTAGGAGGTCATGGTTCAATTCCCAGTCAGGGCACACGCCCAGGTTGCAGGCTTAATCCCCAGTGGGGAGCATGCAGAAGGCCAATCAATGGTTCTCGCTCATCATTGATGTTTCTATCTCTCTCTCCCTCTCCCTTCCTCTCTGAAATCAATGCAAACCCTATATAATAAAGAGGTAATATGCAAATTGACCATCACTCCAACACACAAGATGGCCATCCCCATGTGGTCAAAGATGGATGCCCCCATGTGGACACAAGATGGCCACCACAAGATGGCAGGCAGGGGAGGACAGTTGTGAGTGATCAGGCCTGCAAGGGAGGGCAGTTGGGAGGGACCAGGCCAGCAAGGAAGGACAGTTTGGGGGGATCAGGCCTGCAGGAAAGGGCAGTTGGGGTGTGACCAGGCCAACAGGGGAGGGCAGTTAGGGGTGACCAGGCAAGCAGAGGGAGGCACTTGGGGGTGACCAGGCTGGCAAGGGAAGGCAGGTAGGGGTGACCGGGCCACAGGGGGGGGGGGGGACTTAGGGGCAACCAGGCCAGCAGGGGAGGGCAGTTGACAGCAACCAAGCCAGCAGGGGAGGGCAGTTAGCGGTGACCAGGCCTGCAGGGGAGGCCGTTGGGGGTAATCAGGCTTGCAGGGGAGGACAGTTAGGGGCAATCAGGCTGGCAGGGGAGGGAAGTTAGGGATAACTGGGCGAGCAGGGCAGGGCAGTTGGGGTGACCAGGCTGGCAGGGGAGGGCAGTTAGGGGCAATCAGGCTGGCAGGGGAGGGAAGTTAGGGGCAACCAGGCCTGCAGGGGAGGGCAGTTAGGGGCAATCGGGCTGGCAGGGGAGCAGTTAGGTGTTGGTCAGGCTGGCAGGCAGGAGTGGTTAGGGACAATCAGGCAGTCAGGCAGGCAAGTGGTTGGGAGCCAGCAGTCCTGGATTGAGGGTTCCTAGATTGGAGAGGGTGCAGGTTAGCCTGAGGGACAATCCCCGCCCCCCCCGCCCCACACACACACACCCATGCACGAATTTCGTGCACTGGGCTTCTGGTTAAAAATAAAAGTTTGAACTCTTTACCATGATTCCATGGATAATGTTGTCAAATTGAAGTTCCATTTAAGTCTGTAACTTTATCTTGTGGGAATCTATTTCTGGCTACAAAGCGGTCTAGTAACAGGATGAGAATGCCTATATTAATCAGAGTCATTCAACACAGGCAGAACTCATAAATGTGTACCACACCATACCTACTGTGGACACACTCTATTTTTGTACTTCGTATCTTGTACTGGGCACATCTGTCTCTTCTGTGAATTTCCAGAGGGTAGAATTAAGTGCCATCTCTGCATCCACAGCATCTTCTTTCTAGAATAATGTAGGAATTCATGTTTATTCAATTAAATGAAATAAATGAATGAGCTCTTTTAGAACTAACTGTAAAATACTGTCAAGAAAAAATATGCTATGGACTGTTAGTGACGTTTTAAAATTTGAACATATATTTTTCACACAGATGTTTTGTGTTATGTGCTTATATAGTTTTTTAAATAAAGATTATGAGCTGCAAAAGAGCTTTATAGAGTGCTTTTTAGCTTCCTCTCATTTCTGTGTCCCTCTGGCTTTCTTTTTCCTGCTATTCTCTTGCTATAGTTTAACTTTTATTCCTTTCTCTTTTCTTTTTTTCGAGTGATCAAGACATTGCATTGCATCTTAAGATTCAAACAACAAGCTCTAAAGGTAAAATAAAAAAAATTAACTTGTCATTGCTATGGCAAGCTGTGAGGTTGAACTCTCAAACAAAGTGCATTCTCACAGAGAAAGGTGCATCAGCTGTATTCTGGCTCTCCAGCCGCAGAGGGAAATCTCTGACACTTTCCCAGAGGCTTCAGGAAAGAGGTGGGGAAAGATGTGGGATTTACAAGAACAGGAGAGGGCAATGATCACAGGCATAAGTCAGGAAACCTGGGTTCTAGACTTTATTTCTAACTGTCCATAAATTATTAAACCACTCTGGGTTTAAAATGAGGGGATCAGACCAGGTGATTTTTTTAAGACCTCTTATCCCAGATTTCTCCACAGCAGCACTGTTGACATATTGGACTGGGTGGATCATTTGTTGTGGGGATGGGTTCTGGCCTGTGCATTGTAGGGTATTCAGCAGCATTTCTACCATCTGCCCACTAGATGCCAGCAGTACTCCATACACACTCCAGAATGACAGTCAGAAACCATCCCAGACATTGCCAGATGCCCCAGAACCAAATCCCTGCTGGCTGAGAACCGCTGCCCTCAAGATTCCTTCCACAGCATATGCCTTATTGTCAACCTGTGAGCTCCTCAGTTTTTCCACATTTTTTTTTCAGACAGTTCCATCTCTCCCTTGAGTATTTTTAAACAGTGATAGACACCCTCCAAGATCTTCTTTTCCCTCGTTACAAATGTAACAACCAGTTTGTACAGGTACTATATAGACACGTGTTAAAAATTGACCTCTAACCAGAGATAAAGTAAGCAGATGACAGTAAAATGGCTGGCAGAGGCTTGTCAAGAACATGAGCTCGTGAACGGTAAAGGACATTGGACTAGAGCTTTGTTTCACACGAATCGCATCATAAGCATGACCTGCCAATAACTGTGGTGAAGGCTGGCATTTCCTTGGCTTCCTCGTTTTCTTTCTTGAACTGAGCTTCTCCAAAACCCAAACGTAAACAGGCAAACAGATGTTCCGATATATCTATTAATTACCTTTAGGTGGCAAGAGCTTGGAATACATAATATATCCATTATCTTCTATTTATATTTTTCTGTAAATGTACAGATGTATTTGCTTCTGTTGTCATTCAGGAAAATAACTTGTTTGCAATTGAAAATAACTATCCCACCTTAAATTCAATGGCCTCATCCTGTAGTAGCTATGTGTTTAGCTTGACACATGTGTCATCTGATTGTATTGTTCTAGTAGGAATTTTGGTTTTGCACAGTGCTGTGGTGGCAAAGTGTCTTTTAAGGGTTATGGATACTGAAGAGAAGCAATATGTTCAAAAGTTCCCCAGCCTTTGGCATTATGCAGAGAGGGAGGGGATTAACCTTTGGTATTTTCTATCCCACAGCTTGTGAAAATAATTAGAATGACAGCAGGAAGACGAGTCACTGGCATGCGATGCTTTCTTTTTCCTTTAGTAATATTTGTCATGGGAGATTGGGCTCACCTACCAGAGCCAATGAATAGCACCTGTGTAAAAGGTCCCAGGTTATGAGGAAGTAAACGGACATAAAAGCCATTAAGGATTCTCTTTAATTTCTGGCCGCTCACATTATAATATGTGTTTCTAGTTGTATCCCAGATGTGCATAGTCTTTTTTTCCTTAAGAAGATCTTTTCACTCCCCAAAGCTATATTCTTAGATTGGGTAGCTTTCAGACTCTGTGGCGAGAGCCACATCTGCTGCAGGTATGATTTCAGAGTCATCTTCAAGGAGGACAATGTGGTGAAGAGCAGCGCCAGAGGTGGTGTGTGTGTGGGGGGTGGGGGGGGGGTGGTGTGCACAGGCTGGCAGGACCCCGCTGCGCTGGGGCCTGGCTCTGTACCCGCTGAATGTTGCTTTAGGCACGCCAGGTTATTTAGCTAGACTTCAACCTCTTTAATATACAGTTAGGTTCAAAGGACCTCCAGTGACTATCTTAACTCTGATTCCCTCCATATCCCTAATTAAAAAGTCACTGAACATACATTCACCTTTATTTTTTTACCTCTCTAGCCTCCTCCAACCTTATTACTTGTTACTATAATTAGAGATGTTGGATTGTAGACAACGTCTGAAACATAATTACATTTAGTTTTCACTCTGTGTTTAAATCATTCCAAAGCTCTCTTTTACATCACAAATTCTAGTTCTTTACTTCTTCATTTTGAATCATCTTTTCTCATGACTTTGAGGTTTGTTTGTTTTTTCAGGAAGGGTACACAGATAGTATATTTTCTGACACCTTGAGTATTTGTAAAATTCTGTTGGCTTCATCTACATGCACATCTATGTAGCTAGTTGTGGAATTCATATATCCATTGTAACATGTATTTTTTTTTCTCAAAGTCATGCAAATGTGCCCCATTTTATTCTCACACTTACTGTATCTGTAAATTCCACAGGAACAGAGTGCTGTACCTTTCACAGTACATGACATACTGGGCACTGAAATAGCTTTGAATGACTCGCTTCTCTTTCATTCATTGATTCTGGTTTATCATTTACTGAGACTCTTCTTTGACTTCCATGTCCTGTCTTTCCTCTTGTCCTTATCGTCATTTCTTTATCCTTTCGCTCAACATTCCAGGTAGTCTCTTGGCTTTGCCATATAAGTCTTATATATCAGTGATTATAGTATTTTAGGCATTGTCAGGTCTGTTCTTTGTTGCTTGCAAATCCTACTACTGAGTTTTCAGTTCTTTGATTTATTTTCTGTTTAATCTCAGTCTGATACCTTTTCATTTTAGATTGTTGTGTTTTTATTTTATCTTGATTCTTTTAAATAAATTTATTTTGTTGAATAGGCTTTTTTAAACCAATATATTTTAAGAATACTAGACAAATATATTCTAAACTATTTTCTGAAATAGGTTATCAAAGGTATTTATTTCCTCCACAATTTCAGGTGAATTCTTTCCTAACTTTCTTTTCTGTTTGTTCATCCCTTAACAAGAAAAAAATATATATTTAGACTTTGTATCTTTCCAGTAGATTTAAAATATAGAGATTACTAGAATTTAAAGGAACTCTGAAAGAAAAGGAAAGAAAGAATTAGCCTCATGACTAAAGTAAAGGTGACTGAAAAGAGCCCGAGAAGCCGGTCCTCTAAAATAACACTCTTTTAGGTGCTGGATCCCAGGAACTAAGCAGGGGAGCTCAGTGGGATGCAGATGTCATCCGTGCTGTCATTGCAGATGATGGGTTAAGTCAGCTCTGCATGTGACTGAACTAATCAAGTCACGTCCTTGAAAAGACTTGAAGAAGCACAAGGACATCTAGTTCCAGGAGGAACTGGAGTGGAGGAGTCAGCATTGAGACAAGAGGAATAGTATCAGATTGTTATTTTGTACACCTTAAACGTATACAGTGTTGCATGTCAATTATATCTCAGTAAAACTAGGAAAAACATTTAATTTGAATAAAAATAAATGAGTAAATTTTTAAAAGAAAAGAGAAAAAAGACATATAAAAAGAGAAGTCTGAGGATAGGAAAGACAAACTTTGCTCACCTCACACTATGGTCCATTGGAGTGTCTCAGCAAGGTCAGTCCAGTTCTTTCATAAGTTTAAGAGTAAAGATCCTGCCACTTCTGAATTCTATTAACTGTTCCAGAAAGAGCTCCGAGATTGGAAGAACGTAATATTTTTTTCTACATACCTTAAAAATTAAATGGGGCCAAGGGTAAGAAAAAATATACTGGTTGTCCAAATTATTCTTGGATAAATGCCCTAAATTTAATTATTTCGAGATCCTCAAGCTAACATATGACTAATACAGATATTTACCAACATAGGAAATTATGGATTATAGCATAACTATACTTTCATTAATATTTTGCAAGACTTTCTTCTTACATGTTGTATTGGATGCAGATCTCTGTTTCTGTAAATGTCATAAACCCATACTTCACGCTTACGCCTTCTATAAACCTTCCATTTCAGTCATTTTAATTAAAAGCTTACCTGTGATCCAACAGCTATCTGACACTTTAATATCATTAACCAAATTTACTTTTAAGACTATTTGAGGAATACATTTATGTGCAGATATAGTTCACATGTTTGTGCACCATAACTAGAAATACCAAGTATATTCTCCTGAGAAAAGTCTCAATACCACGAACCTGAGAAACTGCCCCAGAAGTCTTTGCTTCCTTGCATGATCATTAAACCTTTACTTTGGTTTGTCTTCTAGGTTGGAGTGGAAGAGATCTTACTTTGTTGTTGAGTGTGAAAAATGTGACAGCAACCCTTTATATCTCCTTCTCTAGATTCTTTACAGATTAAAAGAAAAGTTTCAGCTTTCTTTGCGACAAGATAAAGAGAAAAATCAGGAGATCCACCTATCACCCCTCGCTTTACAGCCAGCACAGTCTGAGGCAAAGACAGTCAACAGCATGGTCCAGCCTGAGCAGGCGCCGAAGGTACTGAGTGTGGTCGTGGACCCTCAAGGTCGATACGCTCCTGAGATCAAAGCTACCACCTCTGTCTGCCCTTCTCCTTTCAAAATGAAACCCATTGGACTTCAAGAGAGGTAAGAGCTTTTTCTGTGTCTCCCACATGTTGATTTTTTTAGAGTACTCACCAACTACAAAGGATAGAACTAGAGATGATTGGCATATTAAGTATCATCTCTGATACCAAATGGACACCAGGAAGACCAAAGGGTCCTGGCTTCCATTCCGGTGAAGGGCACGTTATCTCAGTTGCAGGTTCCTCCCCAGTCTAGGCCCTGGTTGGGGCTTGTGCAGGAGGCAACCAATAGATGTGTTTCTCTCACATCGATATTTCTCTCTGTCTTTCCCTCTTCCACTTTCTCTAAAAAAAAAAATCAGTGGAAAAATATCCTCGAGTGAGGATTAAACACACACACACACACACACACACACAACAACAACAACAAGAAACAAAACAAAAAAACAACAACAATGAATGAATTGAAAAGAAAGGGATCGGTTACAGTGAGCTCCAAAGTCCTTAAAGGGAAAACACTTTGACTTCATAATGGAAGGAAAATGGAGAGCAATCAAGTCATTCTTTCTACTTCCTCCCCCCAAATATTTGATGGGTTCCTTATGCATCTGGATAGCATTCCCTTGCTTGAATATCACTGACTTGCCATCTGGGTGGCAGTATGGATGGAACTTTTTCCTGAAGCTAACTGGGAGTCGGGAGAACTGGAGTGGGGACCCAGCTCTGTCATTTCTAGATTGAGTGGCTTCATGAGCCATTCACTTATCTGGGCCTCATTTTCTTCTTCTGTAACATGAGGGGGTTAAACTTGACTTCTTCGGTCCTCCGGTTCTTTCATGCTTGTTACCCAAATTAATTTTAAGCATTTATGTGTGTGTTTTTTCAAAGAGAAACCCTGAAGCAAGCATCTGAGCATCAGTGGTGTACCAAGGGCAAGGGGGCAGAAAAGATCTGCTCAGATGCAGGTCATAAAGGGGTCATTTTCTAGAGATGATTTAAAGATGATTATAAAACTTACAAAAGTCAGAATAATTTTTATTGTCATCATGTTGCACTAATTCTAAGCAAGGTCAGTGATTAAATACTGTAGGGAGTACTTCTTCCTGGCATCCTGCCCTTTGTCAGCCACTGCTGGACATGTTGGGATTTCAAGGAGTATAAGGCTAAATATCCGCTTATTCATTTAAATGAAGTGAATGTTCAATAAAAGAGAGTACCGTCATTGTCTCTTACTCATGTTTGTGGTCTACGTAGGAGACTTAAGCAGAGCAAGTGTGTAATCAGTAACTAAATGGATTCCCTGCCCCTGGTCTTCACACTCCCCTGCATCCCCACCCGTGGCCTCCCACTTCCTTCCCACCTCAAGCAGGAGAGAGCGAGTGATTCTGTCTCCAGAAGCTCCAGGTCATTCCCTCCCAATTGTCCTAACTGACTCCATCAATTTCCTTCTCCGTTTTCAACTGTACCCTCGCTGCTAAAGCTATCCCCCAGTATAGAAACAGGTTCTCTCTTTTGTATCAAAGAAGCTCCCTTAACCCAGTTCCTCCTCTGGTTCTTACCTTTCCCCCCTTCTCCAAATGGGTCTTAAATGAGCAGAGTATATTTGTTGCCTTATTGGTCTTCAAACTTCCATTGTCATGATTTCTCTCACATATGTTTGCCAAGTTTGCCAACGGACTAACCACAGAGCACATTTCATTTTCACATGGAGTGCTAAACCGTCTCTTCCTTTGGCCTCCAAGACATTATTTTTTGGTACTTGGTTGGCTACCTTTAGGCTCTCATGCAGTCTCTTTTCTCTCCGTAACTTCAGAGTTTCATCAAAGAAATAGATTGAGCTGGAGGTACTTCTTTAGGAAGCATTCATGTCAAAGGTAGTAAGAGAAGAAGTGGTTGTGGTTGGATTACCCAGTGAGGAGAGAAGCGGTGTGAAGGTGAGGCATGGAGTGAGGAATAGAAAAAGAATATGCAGAGGGAAATTTAAGCACCACTTTCTCCTGAAAGCCATCCCAAGCTTCCTCTAGCTCCTTCCCTTCTTCTTCTAGCCCACCTTACTGACACCAACTCAGCTCTCTCCTCTGTTCCCCTCTGCTCTAGTCCTATAACCCTGTGCGCATACAGTGTTTAAGACTTCTCAGGTGTAGGTAAAGTTTTCATTTAGTAATGTCCTACTCCCTATACTCTTAAGGGCACATACATGATTTAATTGTCTCTTTGTGTCTTACCTATAGAATATAATTCCTGAAAAGCCAGAACTCCTAGAAGTAAATGCTTTAAGGAATGAAATAATGAATATTATAATGAGTAATTCTCAGGTCACCTTTCACTTGTGATAGGGAAAGACTGTTTATCCCATCATCTCTTCCTCATCTACTCTCAACCTATTTTTCTACCATAATTCCCTGCCAAGATAGTGTAGTAATGAGTTTTAAGAATGATAAAATATAAATGATATACAGTGTTTTATGGAGTCAGAAAACTTTTCTGAGAGTTTAAAACCGTAAAACTTAATTTATGCTTATGTACCTTTAAAATAGCTTTGTGTCTTACAGTCCTCCACCTTCCTATCCTGGAGTAAAATATTAATCCTCTGTTCTGGCTTCATTAAAATCACCATGAGGCTATAAAGTTTACATTATGAGTCATTTGTCTCAAAATCTTTTGGGTCATGCCATATAAATCTCTCATCCCTGATGAGAAGAATCCTTTATTCTAACATTATATAAAAGGCTAAGCGACTGTCCAACCGGTAGCTATGACGTGCACTGACCATCGGGGAAGACACTCAATGCAGGAGCTGCCAAGCTGCAGTGACTTGGCAGTGGCAGTTCTCAGGTGATGCACCCTGGAACCAGAGAGTAGGGAGCCCAGTTCCGGGGTGCATCACCCTAGAACTGCCCTCTCTCAATCCGGGAGAGCTGGTTTCAGCCTTATCCCCACAGGCCAGGCTGAGAGACCCCACCTGCCGGAGGGACCCCAATCACTCCACAGACGCCCTTCAAGCTGCAGTGCTGCCCCAGGTGCAGCTGGCTGGGGAGGGACCACGGGAAGTTGGCTCCAGGGCATGTCCATTCCATCTTGCCCAGTCCCGCCCCACCAGCCACCTTCTAATTAATTTCTATTCAATGTGCATGAATCCATGCACCAGGACACTATTTATTAATAATAAAATATGATTTTAAATTAAAAATAAATTTTAAAATATATAAAGTCAAATGCCTATGCTTAACTAGTACAAAGTATATAACCTGAAAATTATGAATATTAAAGAAGCATAGAGTGAGAGACATAGTAGCTTCCTCTTTTTTTCTCCCTAGTTCCAACTAGTCACCAAATCACATTGATCCTTGCTCCTCAGAAGTTCTCATTATTGCATCTTTTTGTAACCATTACCCTGGACTAAGATCCCACTATTTCATATTTGAATCATTTTGCCTTATGATTGTAAAAATCATATCAGGATGAATATGTGTTTCATATTTCACATATATTATTTTCTTCTATCTTATCTGCCTGATCTAATTCTCTTCCCTCCCTGAGTTATCTTGCTATGACAATACTTGCATTGTTACATTGCTCTATAAAAAACCTCATAGCTCCCCTTTGCCTGCAGGATAAGGCACATACCATCTCGCTGGGCCTTCGAAGTCTTATACCATCTGGCCCTGATCATTCTCTCCAAACCTGCTTGCCACTATCCCATCAAAATAAACCTTCCCTTCCATATGCTCTCTTCCCCCCAGTGTGCTATGTGCCTATCCACATTTGCATCTTTGTTCACCTGGTCCCTCTTCCTCCTCCTTCTATCTCTAGTCTCCAGATCCCAGCATGAAACTTACCTTCAACCATCACCATGACACCTACTGTGCCCACAGCGATTTTAACACCTCTGCATCCTCACATAGGCCACTCCTACAGCAGTGGTTTTAGTTAAAGAATAATTCACAAAGAGACTGAAACTGGTTTTTGAATGGTGTGACCTGTCCCTTCACCAGCTTGTGAGAATCTCGAGATACTCTGGTGCCTCCCATGATTCCTGTAATCGCGGTACATAGCAAACACTTGAAAAACATTACAGAGTGGATTACTTAATTAATTAATGTTCCTTTACATCCTGGGGTCTCATATATTTCTAAAGAAACTTCCACAAGCGCAGCCAGCGTGGGTCACTGGTTGAGTGTCCACCTATGAGGCAGGAGGTCATGTTTTGATTCTCAGTAATGGCACCTCTCCATTCCCATTAGAGGGTGTGCAAGAGGCAGCCAGTCAATGACTCTCTCTCATCATTGATGTTTCTATCTCTTTCTCCCTCTGCCTTCCTCTCTGAAATCAATAAAAAAAATATATTTAAAGAAACTTCCACAAGAAAAAAATAGCCTAATGACAAATTACAGAGCTGAGTCTCTGTGCTAATATAACTTCTGATGTTTACTAAGTGACTCAACATGTTAATTAAGTCCTTCATTAATTATCAAAATAAGTATGATAATATCTGTCTTACCTTTTTTTAAAGTATCCCATTAAATCAACAATCAAAATAAAACGGTGTGGTGCCTTTCAGAAGGAAAGAGAAATCTAGCATTCTTTTTGGTTTTGTTCTCTGCTCCCATTCCTAGGTCAGGAATGCCTGGCACAGCTCTTGTGATAGTTAAGCCAGATGACCACTGCCTAAGAAATAAATATGCTCTAGCTTCTTAAGCTGTACTGTAATATGGTTTATGTTGTTATCTATCCACAAGTCCCGTGCAAATGATAGAAGGCACCAAGGAATGTGGTATTAAAGGTTTCCTTGGGGGTTACAACCTGGCCGAGCCTGGGCGATTCCTCTGAGCCAGAAAGATGTCTGCAGTGGTGGAGGCAATGAAACTCAGTCTCAGAGAACAGGTTGAGTATCCTACACCTAAACTCAAAGCCTTTGTTCACTAGCATTTCCTCCGGGCCAGGTGGAACACCCTGACTTCTGGCCCTGCCCTCCCTAGCAGAAAAACATTTCAGTGTTCAAAAAGTTGGCCTTAGAGGATACTGACCTCCCTTTGGAAGATATAAGAAAGGGAAAGAATAGAGAATGGATACACCTGAATATCTTGGTACAAAGTATGCAAAATTTCACCAATCTGTGTTGGTGAAATAGACCCATTAATGAAAATGAATCCAACTCCCTCATTTTCTGTCAAGTGACACTGAGGCCCAGATGCTGCTCTCTTGGGCCTTAGGAGAGGTTCCTTGACAGCAGAGCCTGAGACAAGGGTTCTTGTCCAAGTGATCTATGGAGAGGATGCTCTCAGGAGAAGTCCGAGGGAAAGTAGGGGAAGCAGACAGGGGAGAAGCTGAATAAAGAGGTGGTTTCAGCTGATGTTGGGCCCCACCCTGATCACACAGGGAGCGTGGAGCAGGAGTGGCACCTCATGAACAGGTGTTGCACCTTAAGGCAAACAGACTGGGCCTCTGGACCCCATGCCAAGTCAACCATTGACTTCAGGCCATCCTGGGGAGGGTGGAGGCATAACTTCCTAGGATTTCTGGACTAGGCCACTCCATCAGCTGAGGGTGACTCTCCAGAGAGGTGGCCGCTGTGTGCCACTCACAGCCAGTGCTCCCAGCCTCAGGGGAGGGGAGGTATGGCCACCAGCCTGGGAAAGGTGATCTGGACGGGGCACCAACAGCATCACTACATTTGCCAAAGGTTACAACACTAGTTACCGCAGAGCTGAGTGTTTACTCCAGGTTTCCTCAATCATATTTTTCAATCACAGTTTACATTCCAATATGGTTCTGTATTTGCGTCAGATGTACAGCACAGTGGTTAGATATCATGTACTATATAAAATGTTCCCCTGATATTTCAAGTATCCACCTGGCCCCATACATAGTTATTACAATGTTATTGATTATATTCCCTATGCTGTACTTTATATCTCTGGGACTATTCTGTAGCTACCAATTTGTGCTTCTTACTCTCTTGACCTTTCCCCCCAGTCTTTCCAGGCTGTTATACATGTACCACATGGCCTCCTTCAGATAAATACTATTTGTTCTAATGGAACCTATGACCCAGCACACTGAACCATGACTCATTTTCTCTGCCTCACCACATGGGGATAATACAGATAACAAACAGCCACTGACAAGTCAATGCTAACTTAACTCCAAGTAACGTCAATAAAAATAACAGTGCAATAAGATTGTTGACCCTTTGAGTGCATTATCTCATTTAACACTCATTATTATTATTATTATTATTATTATTATTATTTATTATCCCTTCCTCACAGAGAGGACATTAATGTTCAGAGTTTAAGTTACTGCCCAAGTAAACTAATAATAAGTCACTGGGGCGGGGGGGGGGGGTGGTGTAAGAGTGACAAGTAGAATTTGAACCCAAGCAGCCTGGTTCCAGAGGCTGTGCTACTAGGCAAGCGATGTCTAGGAGTGAGGGGAGCATATATTCTGTGGGAAATAAGTACAAAATAGATTATAAATCAATGTCTTTAGTAAGTAGGTATATTATAGAGTGTCACTGTTATTTATCTTAGCAAAGTTCATGCTTGTCTTTCAAGATGTTTTTCAGATTCTAAGTCAAGTAAAATTCAATTTGTGCAGCAGATTCAAAACACTTAAGGTGGATAACCATTTCATTGCCAGGCTAGAAGCTCACCATCAGTCTTGGGTTTTCCTCCATCGGTGTGTTCCCATTCTAGAGGCCCAGTGGTAACACAGCATAAAAGACCAGGGTTATGGCAAACATAGATATAGAAAAGAAGCCAAACGGAGAGGGAGACGTGAGGCAATGATCCAGAAAAGTCAAGCCGAACACTGTTCTCAAGGGATTTGGTGAGGGAGGGCTCTCTGTTGTTCAAGCTGTCTCGTTAATAACTGAGCTCATTTCACCAGTTGCGAGGTGGACGGTGGATGTGGGAGGCACATGTCCGTGCCCCTCCACATGCTGCTGCCCATGCGGTGAGAAGGGAAGGGAAAATAACAAAAGCTAACGTGTTGACCGGTAACCTAGTACATGCCAGCCATGGTGCTAATGTGTTAGCTCATACACTCTTCACATCACCCCTTGAAGCAAATACTATTTTTATGCCCTTCTTGTAGGTTAGCTAACAGAAACATGGAGAGATGGAATAACACATCTGGTATCACAAAGGAATAAAGATAGAGTTGGGAATTCAAATGTGGGCAGTCTGGCTACAAAATCTGCACATGACCACTATGTTCTACTTCTTCCTCGATGATACAGATGATAAAACTTTTAAGCTTCTCGTTTTTATGATCATATCCTTATAAAATGCTTTTACAGGGATGTCCAAAGTTGGGGAGACATAGAAAACATGCACAAGCCCTTCATTAAAGGTGCTCACCAAGCTGTTTCTCTTTTGATTGGTAGGCTAGACACGATTGCCTTTTTATGTAGGTAGGTTGGAGTTCTGAAAGGTCAGAAAAAAACTTTAAAGGGTCCCTTATTAAAAACAATAACACTGGGCCTGAATGTGGTGACTCCATGGTTGAATATCGACCTATGAACTAGGAGGTCACAGTTCGATTCCCGATCAGGGCACATGCCCAGGTTGCAGGCTTATTCCCAAGTAAGGGTGTGCAGGAGGCAGCCCATCAATGATTCTCTCTCATCATTGATGGTCTATCTCTCTCTTCCTCCTTTCCTCTCTGAAATTAATAAAAATATATAAACAAAATAGTTACACTGGGATTAAGGAAATGGAGGCAAAAAGTTTTGAAATCTGCCTAAAAATTCATGACAAGGCATGAGACAAAACGTAATAGTGGTTAATGAAAGAAATGACAGTAGGTACAACCCAAGGAATGTAGAACAGATACCAAATATATATTTTTAAGGAACCGAGAATAGTAATGTTCTTCCTAAAAAAGTAAAAATTGACCATTGCTTGTTGCCAAGCACTAACCTGGCTTCTCTCCAAGCTGAAATCTTGGGCCTTTGTGGCTAAGTCCTAACAGTGTAGACTTGGAGGTGGATCTAACAGTAATCTCCTAACTTTCTTTTTCTCCACTCACGGCTCCTAGCAGAATAATAGGAGTCAGTCCCATTGGGTTCTCTGACTGCTGTATCTCCCACAGACCCATCACACAGGCTGCCTCATCCTGAGATACAAACAGAAAGGACTTCTCAGCATGCCCATCCTTCAACATTAATTAACTTGAACCTGATTCTGAACACTGGCCTCCAGATTTATTAGGTGGTCTTCATTTCCACTCACAATATGGGGTGGAGGGGCAAAACCCAATGACCCTCTTGAACTCTTATACCTATTCTGTAGGGTTGGTGTTTCTATAACGTTCTCCTTGTCCTGACCCTAAACAAGAGGTTGTTGCAATATAATTTTAGAGGTTCATGTGTGCCGATTCCTCTACCCATGTTCAAATTAGAGCTTCGCCGTGAAGAGGACTAAATGCTATGTTTTATGAAATGAGATTTCAAGTCTTACGGAGGGGACCATGTTCCAGGTCTTGATGTACAAGTTGACAGAATTAGGTGAAATAGCCTTTTTTTGTAGAAGCATTTTAATCAGGGCAGGCGCAGACAATTCCCAGAGTACACTTTGCTTCTTTTTTGAGAGAGAGAAGCTCCGAATCTGAGCTACTGTGTCAGGAGACTTTACCTTGCAGGCAGAGATGTTTAATCTTTGTAGTTATTTGAAATGTGTCATAAAATTACAGCTCAGGGTCCCACTCTGATTTTATGGACTCTTTGAACATGGTTCTTCCATGACATGAGGCATCACTCTGCTCTCATCAGATTTCCCAGCTGTTAATACATGACCTCTATAGCAAAACGGAGAAAAATAACGGCTCATCCATGGCAGGTGACTTTAGCAAAATTGTTATTTTTGAACTGATGGGTTTGTTTGTTGTTGTTGAGTTGTTGTTGTTGTCCACCTATAAGTCTGTTATCAATGTTAAGGTGTAATTTTCATTTAGCAATGATAAATCATTTTGGGGGGCAGGGAGGGCTCTGCTCTCAGATAAGATCTTAGCCAACCTGGATGAATCCTGATGGTGTACTATGTGGAAATAGTGCCCTCTCGTGGACAACTGCATGTTGAAGCAGTTAGTAGCTAGTCTCATCTAGGAAAAAGGAAAAGCAGGATCTTGTTTTTTTAAAAGAAATCCATAATAACGTCAATGTCCCCTCAGGGAGTGAGGTATAATCTATTTTGGAAGATACTTTAGGAAAAGGTCTCAGGGTAGTGATGAAAGAGCTGTAACTTAAGATATAACAAATTGGTGTGAACACTTTCAAATATAATGTGCTTTCTTAACAATGCTGAGCATCCAGTCATTTCATCCACAAGTAATTTTAAGGACAATGTGTCAAATGAAATTACTATTGTCTAATATGACTTATAATATATAAATCCTTTTATTTAGGAGTCAATTTTTTTTCCTAAATCAGATTTAAATATGAGCCTCAATAATTCTTCCTTTCCAGGCCCAGCCTGGGTTTTTTTATTTCCTCCTTTTCCTACTTGATTCTTATTTTCAGACATGGTGGTATCTATAGCATAATGCCTGAGATATGCTATATGTTCCATTAATATTTGTTAAATCTCAATATAAAAAAAGGGATAAGTCCTTCAAGTTAGGTTAATTTTATGGAAATAAATGCCTTAAACACACACACATCACCTCCCCATTGCCCCACAGACAGAAGTCCCTGTTGCCTGCTCCTTTAGCCCTTGGGAGAGCCTTTGAGCCCTCTTATTGCATGTCCTAGTCTTACATAAATCCTCATTCCCCTGCTCTGAGTATGATCTCATAACTCTGGTTATGTTTCATTTCCTGCTGAATTTTGGTTCCAAAGTTAGTATCTCTATAAAGATAGCCCTCAGGTTACATTGGACTCGACATACGTTGTTTCTTGGTTACACCGCCATCTCCCATTTATTTATTTAAAAAAAAGAGAGAGAGAGAGAGTTCTGTCATTTTGATGTATGCACATATGTGCTTTATGTTTTTTATTGTTTATTTACCACAAGTAAAGATCAGGAATTGTTATCTTTCTTTTAAATTTTTTTTACTGTTTCACTTCATTACTGCTGTGTATGTGCTCCATGCGAGTGACATAGGTGCTTATGTAGGTGGGTTCCGACTTACAGCGAAAATCGCGTTATGTTGCGCTGTAGGAACGGATCTCCGATGTAATCCGAGGACCTACTGTATATAAAAGGTTAATATACTAAGTGTCCCTTCAACTGTCTGACCAGTCACTATGATGTGCACTGACCACCAGGGGGCAGACACTCAATGCAGGAGCTGCTTTGACATGCACTGGCCATTTATAAAGAAAGAGCACTGTGGACCTGGCACCGACAAAGCAACACTCAACTTGCCCCAAGTGGAACACAGGCCCCAGCCACCACCCTGGAGTGACAGCCCACCAACGCTGCTGAGACTCCATGGTGCAAAATGCGGCCCACAGCCCAGCCCCAAAACGGTCGCTGTGGGCACTGGGTAATGATGTCACATAGCAACACCTGACTTCTTATCCCTAGCAACGAGACTCCTTAGAGTTTCTTCAGCCCAGGAACACCACTTGCTTTATAGCCAGGTGCAAACATTTCACACTTTAACCAAATGTCTGTGAAGCATTTTCCAGTGCCTCATCTCATTTGATTCTCACAGAAGTCCTGGAGTAGGTAGATAGGAGACTCGGTGGAATCCTATTTTCTTTTCATTAGCTGGAAAACGGAGATTTAGAAAGTTTAGAAACTTGACCCAACTGAAAAGAAGTAAGAAATGGTGGAACTTGAAAATGACTTCACATTTTCTCACTGTGCTGAATATAATCAAACACTGCTACTGTAAAATATTTCACCCTTTGTTCTCCCTGCATGATCTCCAATAACAGTCTGCTTCGTACTGATATTTACTGCTGTGCTGCTGACAATTACGTGAAAGTGAACTTGGGGTGCTTCACTGGACTGGAAAAAATTTAGCTAAATCAGAAAGCAGGTCTAATTAAGCAAGCTTATCTCTATCCAAATCTATCTATATATGTGTGTGTGTGTATATATATATATATATATATATATATATATATATATATATATAGCTCTCGCTGACATCAATTGCACGTGTGTGTTTCAGTCTGTCATTGTCAATCATGAATTTGGTTGATACTTCTATTATAGAGAAAGGGCGAATAACAGTATTTAAAATATTTCTTCTAATTAATTTCCTTTCAATGTGCATGTATTCGTGCACCAGGACACTAGTTTGTTAATAAATTCCCATCCTTCTGATGGAATCCATAGTCTACATAAGGAGTTGGAATTTTAAGCTTAATTTTTTATTCTTTTTATTTTTATTGAATTTATTGGGGTGACACTGGTCATTAAAATTATACAGATTTCAGGTGCACAGGTCTACAACACATCATCAGTACACTGTGTTATGTGTTCACCACCCCAAGTCAAGTCTCTGTACATCACCATTCATCCTCTTTATACCTTCCTCCACTTCCCCCCATCCCAATCTCCTCCCTGCAATCACTACACTATTGTCTGTGTCCATTAGTTCTTTCTCTTTTATTTTTTCTTTTCTGCTCAATCCATCTACCTTACCCTTCCCCTGATGGTTGTAAGCCTGCTTTCCATCTACAAGTCTGTCTCTATTTTGCTTGTAAGTTTATTTTGTTCATTAGAGTCCACATATCAGTGAAATCATATGATACTTGTCTTTCTCTGACTGGCTTTATTCACTTAGCATAGTGCTCTCCAGGTCCATCCATGATGTTGCAAAGGGTAAAATTTCCTTCTTTTTTTACAGCTGAATAGTATTCCATCCTGTAAATGTATCACACGTGTTTTTTTTTTATCCACTCATCTACTTGATGGGCACTTGGGCTGCTTCCAAATCTTGACTACTGTAAATAATGCTGCAATCAATATAGGAGTACATATATTCTACTTTAATCAGTAATGTGAGTAAAAATGATTAAGTGATAAATGACCTATGGGAGTGAATACATTAAAAGTATGGCAAAAACCCATTATAGTCTGAAGGTATGAATACACCTTAACCGTGGATTCTTCGCCGTGTGAGTCTCTGATAGACACTCCACACTGAGAAAAAAATCTGTTGCTTTTTCTATTCAGCTATTTCTCTTTTCCCAAATCTGAACTGCTCCTTAAATTTCTTTCCCCCATCCTATCCATAGAGCACATCCTCTCCGTAGAACGAAGACCTTCACTACCTTTCTTTCCCTTCTCTGACCCCATATATACTTTTACCTTTTACATCTCTCTGTCTCTGTCTCTGTCGCCTCTCTCTCTCTCTCTCTCTCTCTCTCTCTCTCTCTCTCTCTCTCTCTCTCTCTCTCTCTCTCTTCCCCCCCCCTCACACATACACAGAGTCGCCTAAGAGCTCATCTCTGTTTCCTTGCTTCCTAGTTCCACACATGTAGTGGGGGTTCTTTAACTATTAGCTAGATGATGCAGAGTAAGCCTTACTCCTCAGTATTAGCCTCTCATCTTTTTCAACTCTAAAATGTCCATTTAGTTCTAGAAAGCCCAGGACAGGGAAAACTTCTCACTTGCCATTTCATTCCTGGAATTTCTTCAGCCTCTTTAAGTGACCAATGAGTTATTTTAGTCTATGGACTGTCTGCTCCTGTTCAAGGGTAAGTCTTGTAAAATTAAAGAGATTTTATCCCGAACTTGTTATTACAGAGCAAATATGCATCAAGACAAGTTATGCAGCTGAACGATTCCATGTTTGTGAAATAATGGTTTAGACATCTAGACAGAGGTCTCAAATAACAAGATCACAAATTTCTCCGGGAGAGGCAAGATTTCTTCATCTTTGAACATTCTGTGGAGCTCTCTGTAGGATGACTATCCTTATCCTTTTCTTCACTTTCCTATTGCACTTTTTAAAAATTTAACCTTTTTTCAAAATTATATTTTTATTGATTTTAGAGAGGGAGGGAAAGAGAGATAGAAACATCAATGATGAGAGAGAATCATTGTTTGGCTGCCTCCTGCACGCCCCACACTGGGGATCGAGCCTGCAACCTTGGCATATGCCCTGAGTAGGAATTCACATGTGACCTTCTGGTTCATAGGTTGATGCTCAATCACTGAGCCACATCAGCAGGGCAAAATTTAACCTTTTAAAAAAATTATCATGAAACTTCTGCAGAGGAAGGAGTCTTCCAACCAACATCTTGATCCAGGTGACTCTATAATCTTGGCAGTGGTAACAGTGGCTTGATTTGCCATCACTGTTTTGTGAAAGACAGTTTACTCCGCTTTTTAAACCAGACTTTAAAGTAAATCTCAACTTCAAAAGTGTTTTATTTTCCATTCCATCCACATAATTCATGGATGTTAAGTGTATTGAGGGCAGATATTAATAGAAAAATTAATAGAAACAATTCCTATTCTGCCCAGAAGCTACGTAAGGGGGCTCAGATATTAGAGCAGTTCAAAGTATCGTGAGTGCATTTCCAGTTGAATGGGTGAGAACCAAAGAATGCAGAGAGAAAACATTTCCTACACGAGGCATGGGTGGTGGGGAGAGGTCCTCGTGTATTTTGTTATGTGGGCAGATTGAGTCCAAGGGCTTGGTTGATAGAGATGTTGGAAGCATGTGCACAGAGGTATCGTTAGAGTCATTAGCTACCCTATTAAATGTAAAATCCTTGCAAGCAATGAACGACATGCTCTGCAAAGAGAAGTGGTGACCCGAAGATTTTAATTTCTAATGTACCACATGTGGCCTGTAGGGGGTGCTCGGAAACAGCGGTATGCCCTGTGACAGAAGTCTCCCCAAGCTTGGCTTTATCGCCTCTTCAGCCACACCACTGACACCCTTCCCTCATTCCCACTCGGCGGCAGTGGTTGTGGTGGGCATGGTGAAGTCTCAAAGTAGGTGGTGACATATTGGAACTAAGGGCTTCTTGAAGAAGTCACACATACAGCATTTTAAAGTGGAGAGGAACCTCAGAGCAGTGGTTCTGCAACCTGATTTCACATTATACTCCTCTAGGGAAACTTTATAACATTTCTAGATATTCTGCTAGTTAGAGACTTTTTAGATAGAATTTTTTCCCCCTATCTAGCTAGAATTTGTAGACAGGAAATATCCCTAGAGTCAAACCCAAAATGTTAGCTTCAGTAGCTCTGGGCAGAGTTGAGGAGATAGATATAGCTATAGATCTATACATATGATAGTTATATATCAAAATACACACACATTTTAAATCATATACACTTAAATGCACATATTTAAATATGTGTATCTAAATGCCTATGTATACTCAAATATACTTCAGTTACTATGTATTCCTATTACTGTATTTAAATTACTCCTGTTGATGAAGCACCACCCGAGTGGTCTTGGCCCCTGTCCCAGCGACATTCCTGGAACTATGCAGCCAGTGGTGGAACCTCTGATGAAAGCAGTGTCCTTGCGCTTATTGGAAGCAGAGCTCTGAAACTGAAACAAGCCATCGATGGCAAAGCTGAAAACCTAGCCACTGATGGTCTAAAACTAGTTTCACTTTGCGCCTCACGCTACACCCACAGCTCTTACCTTCTCACGCAACACTGGGCTCCCGGAACTGCATTTACTACGGAAGTTATTAGGGTCACAAGATGTGGGTGCCGGAAGATGCCCTCCTTAGTGTTTTACTAAAGCAGGAACCAAGGCAAAGGTAACTGACTCATTCCCAAAGACCTGCAAATCTTATGGGAACCACCTGCCAGGACTGGGTTATTCCACCCTAAAATCATAGCTAGCTTTGTGGCTAGCTATAGAGGATCCCACATGTTGATCTAAATTCATGGTTTTCAGCTGTGCCCCCTGGGCCTTGGAGGGGAGATGGGCTGGTGGGTCCTGGGCCCTTCTCAGCCTCCTCAATGAGCCCAGCTCTGCGTACACTTGTTCTGCTTATTGGCCTTCCAGGAAAGGGTTTTGTTTCTTTTCTTTCTTACCCAAGAGCCACAGTTTTGAAGAGTCTGAAGACCATCCATGTAATTGCTTCCTCAGACAGGCTGTTCGGGATAAACCTCTCCGGGTGGAACCAGAGACCTGAGGGGGGTGCAGGTCACGTGATGTACTGGTACATGCGTCTTTTCTCCCTCTGCAGCAGTTCTGGTCACGTCATGTCCATTGCCCATTTGGAAGCATTTTTATGAGACTCTTACAGTCTGATTCCTCTGTTATTGGTGCAGCGAAATGGCCAGGACATATTCTCCCACTTAAAGTTGTCCTCAGTGTATCTGAGACATCAGTAGTGTGCCCTGATTGTTTATACTGAATATAAGTCCAAAAATAATTCCTAAAAAAGCTGTTGCTTCCTTTCAGATACATTTCTCATTGGCCACCTGGAAGACCTGATCACAGTACAAGAGGGATAACTTCTCTTAGAAACTCGTTTATAAATTTTTATTTTAATTTCTTTACAGATTAACTTTGATACTTATGTATCATTTATGCCTAGAAGTTATTCTAGTTTTTTTGTCCTTTTAGTTATCCTAATTTTTTATTTTTATTTTCATTTTAGGGAGAGAGAAATATCAATTTGTTGTTCAACATTGATGTGTCAATGTTGGTTGATTCTTGTATATACCCTGACTGGGGATCAAACCCATAACCTCTATGTATTGGGACAATGCTCTAACCAACTGAGCTACCAGGCCAGGGCTATTATAACCCATTCCAGAGTTGTATTTTAGCTTACTGTTGTAACTAAAGTCTTTCCAGTTTGAAAGTAATACAGTGTTTTAATGTTCCCAGAGAAAGCAGTAGTTGTTCAGCAAAAAAACCTCTGGCTAGGAGGACCTTAGAATCAGAGCATTTTTGTTTTCTTGAGGCAGTCAAAGTTGGTACCCAGAGCTTAGTTTCATCCTTCTATGACAACCTGGGATCTTTTAAAGTTTAAGAAACTATTTCAAGATTTCATCTTCCACTCTTCTGCAGTCTGAGTCATATATGATCAAGTCTACATCAGCTAATATGTGACATTTCTAATACTTGGTAGGAACTTTAACATATTCTTTCCACCGAAAGCTCACTCTACCCTCCTCTATTTCTTCTCCAACCTCTTCCCTGTTATTTCAAAATCTCGAAAAGAATAGGAAGGGGGTAATGAAAATAAGTAGGAAGGAATGTATTTTTATAATGCAGACTATTCCATGACAATAATAACAGTTAACACTTATCAAACACTTACTGCATTCCAGGCTCTGTCCTAAAGGCTTTACATGTGTAGCTCAAAACATTCCTACTATTATCATCGCAGTTTTACAAAAGAGAAAACCATGGCCCCAAGAGGTTATGTCACTAGCTCAAGGTCACCTAGCTGGCTGTGGGAGCCATGAAAGAAATATAGGTGGTCTGGCTCCAGACCCCAAGCTGTCAACCACTCACTGAACATACATTTCTAGAGCCTGAAATTGGTACCCAAGTTTGAAGCTGGTTTTTGCCTTAAAATGCCCTGTCTACAGTAGGCACATGGTAGATATTAGTTGCATTGAATTGGATTTTTATGAAATTTTCTTGAATTACGTTGGCTAAAATATAAGCGAAAAGACTAAGCAGACTTTTCAAAAGAAGAAGGGGTATCAGTTCTTACTGGGCTTGGGTCTCCTGAACAGTCTCCTACATGGTTATGCTGAAAAACACCTGGCATCATGATCACGTATGATGCGAGTCTGCATGAGAAGCAATACTATTTTTTTATCTTTATTGTTGAAAGTATTACAGATGTCCCTTCTCCCTTCCCCCACTGACTCCTTCTAGCCTGCACCTGTCCCCTGCCCCAGGCCTTCACCACACTATTGTCTGTCCATGGCTTATGCGTAGATGCATACAAGTTCTTTGGTTGATCTCTTCCCACCCACCTATCCACCCCCACCTTCCCTCTGAGATTCAACTGTGTGTTCCATAGAGAAGCAATACTATTTGACTATGATTTTCCTATATGAGCTTAGAAAGGCACTAAAGCCCAAGCTGATTTTGCTCAGTGGTTAGAGCATCGGATTGTGGACTGAAGTGTCCTGGGTTTGATTACGATCAAGGGCATGTGCCTAGGTTGCAGGCTCCATCCCTGATCCTGGTAGGGGCACATGAGGGAGGCAACCAATCAACGTGTTTCTCTCACTCTGTCTCTCCCCCTCCCTTCCACTCTCTCTAAAAATCAATGGAAAAATATTCTCAGGTGAGGATTAACAAAAAAAAAGAAAGAAAGGAAAAGAAGGACACTAGAAAAACCCTCCCTTAGCAGAGAGACAAACTCATTGAATTTACCTTCAGCCAGGGTTTTGCTGGAGCTCTTCAAGGATGAATCCATGCATCCTAGAACTTAACAAATAGTTTAGAAATAAAGTCATAATTTCACTCATCTGTCTCATAGAGTTAGATATTGAATCCTTAAACACATTTAAAGTTTCAAAACAGTTGGTAAGGGGGAACATAAATAGATTAAGGGCTGTTTTGTCATTATTCTAAAAAATATATAATCACCTTATTCTGAATGCTTTTCATTCTGTTTCCCCCATTTTCTCTATTCTGTTAAAACCATGTGCACAACAAGGACATTGCCAGTGCATATAAACTCACTAAGGGCTACTGGTACTTTTTCCCCCAGTACTCAGCACCCTAATCAGCAACTGAGGAATTTGAATTTTTTCCACATTCTGCATTTTTGATGACAGAGGCACAAGGACATATAATACATTGGAAAGAAAGGCCTTAGATTTCCGGACTAAAATATAGCTGCTTTTCCTAGATTTGGTGGATAATTTTACTCCATTGTGCCTTATTTATTCTTAGTAGAACTTGCGGGGATTGTTTTCAGGATAATGTCAGGGTAATTGTTCAAAACTGAGCTATGGGCCAACCCAAGAGCATTCTCCTGGGAACAGTGCCGCTAAAATATACACAAGCTCTCTCCTCTTATCAAAAATATTTGTCCTTAAACATAAAGATAAACGAGGAACGTTTTGACATGGGATAAAAATAACAACAAAATAAATCTTTGACTAAATGCTTTATGTGATCTTAGTGCATAGTTAGATGGCAAAATAAATCGTATCTCCAAGCCCTGTCTCTTCATACTTTTAATAGCATGACATATAAGAAGCCTTCTGCACACTGGGAAGGGATGCCCACTACACCCTTCCTTTCTCAGGAAGATGGCATTGGCCATGAGGCAATACAAAACATTGGTTAATAGGAGACCACAATGTTTCCTCAGCCCTTATTAAACTTTTTTTAAATTTTAACGGACTACACAAATAATACGTTTTTATTGCAGACATTTTGAAAGTATATTTAAGCCAAAGCAAAAACACAGAAATCACTTTGCAGTCAGTCCCACCACCAGCAGCACGTTGTGTAATATCCCTCCAGAGTGTACTCTCATCTCCACACACTCACACGCACGCCCAGAGTAACTGCTGATGACGGTGACAGCAGTGGTGGCAACAGCAGCAGGACCAGGCTCCCACAGTAGTTCCAACAGTAGCATAACCGTGGGAACTACTGACCATAAGTCAGACACAGCAGTAACAAGAGAATTCAAAACCACAATAGACGTAACTGCAGAACAGGCTGCATGATGGTAGCAGCTGGATCACAAGTGTCTTGACAGCAGCAATAGCAGCAGTAGCAGTAATAGGACTCACATGCCAGTCATGTAGCATGTGGTGTGTGCTGAGGACTGTTTTAAGTGCTTTATATGTATGATCTCAATCCTCAAAACACTAATAAAGTAAGCGTCCTAGTTGTACCCCCATTTTACAAATGAGAAAACTGATGGACATGCAGGTTAAGTAACTTGTCCAAGATCACGCAGACTTAAGGGGCAGAACCTGAGTTTGAACCCCAGGCTGTCTGGCTCCTTAATCCATGCTTAACCACTATACTGGGAGGAATGGCTCCTCATACAGTATGAGGAGTGTTTTATAATTTGTATGTACTTATATAGTGAATGAGTGAATTGTGAGAGGGATTCTGAAATTGGAAGAATAGAATCCTATCTAATAAAAGAGTAAAAGATCCTACTGGGATCGGGCCTAAACAGGCAGTCGGACATCCCTCGAGGGGTCCCAGATTAGAGAGGGTACAGGCTGGGCAGAGGGACACATACCCTTGTGCACGAATTTCATGCACCAGGTCTCTAGTAAGAGGATATGAAATAACTTTTTAAAAACATCTCATAAATAAAACGGTGATTTACAATTTTTAACTTAAGTGTCTTTCAAAGATAGAATATTTTGCAAATGTTTTTGCTATCCTATTTTATTACATCTCAATAGTATGCTTGTCTAACTTCTTGTGATCTCTGTGAATTCTTACAAAATAAAGGGGAAATTAACCATGCTACTTACTAGTAATTTGTCATAATCCTCACTTTATAGATGCGCCTCCACATATTTCTGTGCTTCGTAAGTATTTCTGACTGAATGAAACAGTAAGAAATAAAATTTCAGCCCGGCTAGCATGGCTCAGTGGCTGAGTGTTGACCTATGAACCAGAAGGTCACGGTTTGATTCCAGTCAAGGGCACATGTCCGGGTTGCGGGCTTGATTCCCAGTGCAGAGCATGCAGGAGGCAGCCGATCAATGACTCTCTCTCATAGTTGATGTTTCTATCTCTCTCTCCCTCCCTTCCTCTCTGAAATCAATAAAAAATATATTTTTTAAAAAAGAAATAAAATTTCAGAACCCACACCGGAAGCAGAGTCATGTTGCCCCAAACCCATTTCACTTGCACTAAGAATGCCATTTAATGCTGATGGCAATGGCAGCTAAGGGGATAAGAAAAAAAAACACTTTAAAATAAGCAACAACAAAAATGGTAAATGTTGCTGAAGCTTTGGCTCTGTTTTGGTTCTGTTTTGTCTTCTGAAATTCCATAGTTTGATAGTTTAGGTTACAACATGTATCTGTCATGTTTAATTTGCATGCATGTTGGGACTGTCCCTTGTACAAAAGATTCCCCCTGCCCCTGGAAAGCTATAATTCCAGATAATGTAAACACTGGAACAAAAAAGTCACTGCAGTGCATTAGTAAAATGTTACCTTTTGAATGACAAAAACATATTAAATCTTAGGCAAAATATATGACCCTTTATGTACGTTTAAGTTCTTGTGTCCTTTTCAATGATTTTAGACTGCCAGAAATGGTAGCATGAGAAGTAAAGATGCTTTAAGTCTATAATAACTTAAAAGAGAAAGGGAATGCCCTCAAAAGTTATCTTAGGATGTTTCTGCTCAGGGTTTCAAGTTGAAGTTTTGGTGATATGATTTGATTTAATTTCCAAGTCTCTTATCTGGAGTTTATTCTTGTTACTGCAGTTGCTACTGGTTTTTAACTTGTACACAGGAAACCAGCGCCAATCAATTTTGTTCCCAAGGTGACAGGAAACCCTGGTTGGTCAGATGTTGATTGTGCTTGCTGTTCAGGCTCCACCCATCATATTTTCTTCCCTTTTGGCTGAACTTAAGACAAATTAATCAGTAGTCGACATCTGGCAGACAGTTTCGGTGTCTTCTTGGTGATTTGTTGACCTGTACAGTTAAAAAGTAAAAATCCAGGGCATAAGACTTCTAGTCACTACACAGAAACACTGCCCAGAATCCTTTGTCAGGGCTTGCCTGGAAGGCCCATCTTTGGGCTTTTAAATTGAACATGTGAATTTTCTCGAGTAATGAAACATCTGTTGATCAAATATTTCACCTTTTTTATGATGGTGAGTGGCTTACCTCACCCTATTGTAAATTCCAGATATGAAACGTGTAACAGGGGCCAAGCGTTCAGAGAATGTTAAGCTTTTTAACAGGTCTCTGCTGTGTGTGATTAATCTTTAGCCACCTGCAAATTTTCTTCCTAGTAAGTCCTATTCTATACAAATAGATCCCTTATCACTGAACGCTCTGAAAGCAATGTTGGTTCCCAGGACATGACCAATAAGATAACTCACGTCAGAGAAGCCTGGTGACCTTCTTATCCCTCGAAGCCACGCTTCTTTGGAGCCTCCTCTCTCATGGTTTACAACTCTATTATAAAAAGAAAAATTACAAACCACCCACTAGCCCTGGGAACTGTTTTCAGAAATCATTCGTTTTAAGGACAGTGGGACTAAAATGTATGTCTGATTTGTATCAGGTCTAGTGACAGCAGAGATCATGAGAAATATACAAAATAATGTTTGTTTCTGCCCAGCAACATGAAGAAAGGTAACAATACAGGAAGGTAAGATTCAGATAAACCTAAAAAGGGCAGGTATGTTGGACCGGATAGGCTTTTCCTGTTCCTAAAATGTCTCGTGTTCTGACACAGGAAAAGCATTCTTATTCACCGAGGCATTGGCAGGTCCTAGGCACAGGACCTGGAAGTACCCTGGGTTTTGGTGGTAAGAGGGCAGGAAAGAAGTGGGCGGAGAGGAAGCGTCCATGGCGGGTCCATAACTAGGGCAAACTTCCCAAAGGGTAGAAGAGTGTTTAGCCGTTTATTCATCCACGTCACCTTTATTTTGAGAACAAACTCCGATAGCTTGTTCTTTTTAAATGTTTTCCATGCCAAAATTTGGATACATCTAAAACTGGGGTGGACTTGGGCCACAGAGTCACCGTAGAATTCCTAAGAGAGCTCATCGGGGTTGCTGCTCTGGCTGACCCTGTCAGTTCCCGAATCATCCAACCACCTTCCCACAGATTTCATGGAGCAGCAGGGGCGATTTGGATCCACTTGTTTTATTTTTTCGCTAAAGTACCTTCATGGAGGGGCTAGGTCTATGAAATAAGAATTAAGTGCTACAAAGAGTTTGTAGTGTTTTGAATCTGAACCATTATGCAGAGCCACAATCCCAGGCTTCCCAATAGCCAGGGAGCAGAAAAGCCCAAGATGCTAAGTAGTATTTTTAAGCCGTTAAGGAGACTTGGCACCTATCAGGGACCTATGAGAAATCTGGTAGTTAACCAGAGTCTCCTGCAGCAAACCTAAAATACATTTGAAAGGCATTTAATATCCTTCCCCTTCCCCCCCTCATTTAAGTTTCCCTTTTGATTTGCACAACAATTTATGTGGACAGGAGCAATCCTCTGTGTGCCTGCTCTTCTTTCCACCTGCGGCCCCATAGGCAGTGTGGGTATGTGCCCAAGGCAGGCGGCTGCCAACTGTTATTGTGTCTGAACAAACCAGGGCTGAGTGCCCTGGTGCGGTGCTGGCCAGGATAGGGGAGTATCTATTGCATGTGCAATGTTGACCGAATGACAGTAATCAAAACTGTTCTCTTGGTTCTTTAGCATCATTCCTAACCTACGGAGCTGAGAGCTTTAGGATGTGTGGCTGCAGCGTTTGTAAGAGCGTCTGTAGAGCACCTACAAGTAGGCATAGAGATAGCAATGGGTAACTGTCTGCAATGCATTTCTTCCAGGAACATATGGCAAGTATGTTTTCTGGATGATGTTGTTTGTGTAACACATGCATTTTACATAACTAACCCTCTCTTGGAGTGCTTAGAACAGAAAGCGTTGCTGTTCTGGAGTCCACCTCTGTCTATGCAAACCCTATCCAGGGAAGAGCCAAAACAGAGCTTTAATCTGAACCAAATAGAAAAACTCATTGGGGCCCTGATTAAGGAATGGGAGAAGTAAGATTATTTATTGGCATATTTAAATATTGGATGCCACCCCAAGGTGGTAGTACCAATAAGAAAAATGTCCCAGAATAACCATTTCTCCATATGCAAAGGAAGGAGTTAGAAAAGACTTGCTGTATCTCTGTGAATACCTCACGTTTGTTGAGAAGCTGCTACGTGCCAGGTGTTGAACAAGATGCATTACAACCATAATCTCATTTCCTCTTCATAACCACCTCAGGGAGTCAGATTTTAACATCTCAACTTCAATGATGAGAAAATTGAGGCACAGACATTTAAGTAAATGTCAAAGAGCCAGCAGGCTGCAGAGATGAACTCGGGTCTGTGCCACCAAATCTCATACTCCTTCCTATTTCCTGCCTCTTCTGATGCCCAAGGCCACCCATTATCCTTCTGTTGTAGCCTTTTCTATATTCACAGTCCAACTGGATTCAGTCTTTTCAGTGGAGCAGTACAACCATTCTAAAATAAAGAAATTTGTTCAGCCTAACCCTCAAAAACCCACCGGACTCAGGAGACGAGCCGGTGGTGCCGCTTTCCACCCGTAGGTGGCACCTGTGCGCCACTAACAGACGAAGAAAACTCGGTCAGCACAAGGTTGTTGTTGGAAAGGACATTGAAGCAGTTCGTTTCCATGTTCTCAAAAATCCTGCTGGAGATGTTTGTTGCCATTTTAAAATTTAAAGGCAAATCAAACAGGGAAGAGGCCAGGTAAGGATCCTAAACGTGACAGGGAGTCGCAGAAGCCTCCCTTGAGAGGCACCTTCACATCTACCGAGGGCAGTCCCCACAGGATGCTCTGATTTGTTCGGACACAAATGCACTCAACAGTGTTTTCCGGAGAGGGTGTCCATGGCTCTTTGGAAGATTCGCATTTGATATCAGTCAGGATTTTTATTTCTTCTTTGGTAGCAATAATAACGATTTATGTTTTAGCCCTAGCGGGTTTGGCTCAGTGGATAGAGCGTCGGACTGCCGACTGAAGGGTCCCGGGTTCAGTTCTGGTCAAGGGCACATGCCAGGATTGCGGGCTTGGCCCCCAGTAGGGGGTGTGCAGGAGGCAGCCAAATCAATGATTCTCCCTCATCATTAATCTCTCTCTCTCTCTCTCTCTCTCTCTCTCTCTCTCTCTCTCTCTCTCTCTCTCTCTCTCCCCCCCCCCCCTTTCTCTCCCTCTCCCTTCCTCTCCGAAATCAATAAAAAATATTTAAAAAATATATTTATGTTTTATGGAACCAATTGAAATTGGGTTTGTAAGCCTTTGCAATTTTCATTATTTAAAAAAAAGGATTTGTTGTCCTAACAAAACCATAATGCAATTTAATTAGGAAGTTTTATAACATTCATTAGGATTTGCATTAAAAAAAAAAAAAAGGCTTTCTGTGATCAAGCACAATTTCACTGCAGAAATGACCTGCAGGAAAAGGTGGGGGTGGGGAGCCTGGCAACGTTTGCGTTGGTGAACTCTGGGTTCCCGTAATGCTCTAGGCCTTATCGAGGGCAGCCCAGGAGCGAATTGGCAGGACATTAGAAAGCGTGATTATAAGAGGGAAAGCTGAAATGGCCCTCATGTCAGCTGTTTTCCTCCACAGGATACTGGGTGATTCCTGTCCTAAGCAGATACTGATTACTTAAAGCTTAGCCCAAGAGTTCTTGTCAAAACGATTTCCGTAGTATATTTTGACTTGCTGAGGTCTGAAGAACTTTTGGAATTTGTTAGGTGTGGACCTGAACTCCAAGAACTGGTCAGAGTATTCGGTTAATGAACTCTGTACGCTTGAACAAATGTCTTAAGCACTTCATTTTTAGTTCATTCACAGTTCTCTGAATGTCCTCATCTGACGTGGAGAATTCTTAATGTTAATGGAAAATGTGTACTGTTAATCTAATCTAATGAAAGTAAAACAAAGTTCCAAGGATTTATTATAATCAAATCAAAGTAACAGAGTTTCTAAAACTCATTTTATACTGAATCGGGTAATCTGAGAGAATTTCAATGGCATGGATCCCTACTCATACCAGAAATCAGTAAGCATTATTATAGGAAAATCAAGCTTTATACTATCAGGTTTTTGTGTGTGTGTGTGTTTAAAATTTTTTTTTTTTTTTAGAGAGAGCAAAGGAGAAGGAGAGAGAGAGAAACACTGATATAAGAAAGAAACACTGATCAGTTGCCTCCCACACATACCCCTTCAGGGGATGGGAATCCAGCCTGCAACCTGAACATGTGCCCTGACAGAGAACTGAACCTGTGACTTTTCCGTGCACTGGACAGCATGCAATCAGTTGAGCCACACTGGCCAGAGCATCAGGTTTTATATTATGGTTATCAGGTTTTGCATTATAATTGTTTGGTATATAGTGAAAGAAAATACTACTTTATTTTTTATTTGGAATCAATGAAAAATATAATAAACAGAAGAAATAACTCATTTTTAGTCAGCCTTGAAAATCTCTGGGTACTTAATTCTTCTTTTCCTTCCACATCTACAAATCTCTGCCATGGATAGAAGAGACACACAGATGCATAGAAGGAACTGAAATTAGGTCAATTATGTTCCCCGACCTTGGCTGCAGGCTTTCTGTATATATGGGACTGTCCTATAATTAATGCTTTTGTCTTGCATTCTGTATTGATTTTGTCAGGACACCCTAAATGTCTTGTGTCCAGCTTTTTTCATTGAATTCTAAAACTTTGGCAGTTAGAGCTATTTTTCAAATCTAAGTGGGCATCCTGTGTTTTTATTTACTAAATCTGGTGACCCCACACCTATAATCCCTTGTTAAGGTCTTTTAGTAGATAGACTCATTATATATTTCTTAAGTCCACTCATCATCAGAAATAATCATTTTTAGAATTAAGTGTCACTAGTGTAGCTTAGGACCAGTTAACGTGCTCAGATGACAGAATCAGCTGGCATCTAAGTTTCATTCCAGTCTCACATTCTTTGTTTATCTGAAAGGTGATAAATATGCATTTTTCCTTGTTCATTATTTCATTATTCACAAAAACATGTTGTCCTGGAGATCTAAAGAAAATGTCATTGTTGATTATCTCAGAGATTAAGAATTGTCTAGAGAAATATTAGGATGACTATGTTCAGGCCTTTGGTGAAAATAAATAATTAATTCATTTATAAAGCAATACTGAAAGAGAATTCTATATAATAAAAGCCTAATATGCTAAGTGTCTGACTTTTGATCATTCGACCGTTCAACCCGTCGCTATGACGTGCACTGACCACCAAGGGGCAGACATTCCAACTGGTAGGTTAGCTTGCTGCTGGGATCCCGTCATAGGGCTGGGCAAGATGGGAAAGACATGCCCTGGACCCTCTTATGGTCCCTCCCTGGCCGGCTGGCCCCGATCATGAGATGGGCTAGACACATCCTGAATGAATCTGTACACCAGGCCTCTAGTAGTTTATAAGAGAAACAGAATATTCTTATAGCTGCTGTTCATAAGTGTGTTTTTACATATTCTCCACTGCCATCTGCCTTGGAGAAGGGCTGTTGAATATATTAAGTTTAGAACATTTTAATTTTGTCTTTACAGTTATAGATGTCATTTGTATGGCAAATCCTTATAGTGAAAACTTAATGATTATCAGTTGCATATCTAGAAGGCAGAGTGAAGTGGGTTCTGTGGTAAACAAAAAAGTGTTATTTTATGTCATCTTTCATGAATAGTGATTGTAGTGGACATGGTAGAGATTTTGTTGCAGTGGCTCAGGTGCTTACCATCACGTACATCCAAAGTGGTTGAAAAAGCCACCAGGTACATTTGTAAGTGTCGATAGTTGAGGCACTGGTCTCAAAGTGGGTGTGCACCGTGCAAAGAATGTGTAGAATGGTCCATGGAGGTGTAAAAAGATATTAGGAAAATCATATTTATTTTTATCTTGTCCTTTCCTATTTAAAATCTTGTAAGTGTTTTATACTTTGCATATGTAAATACAGTGTTACATGGGTAAAATTTATAAATAAGCACATTTCAGTGGGGTGCACTTACTTTTCTTTTTTACTTATAAGGGTAAACAAGAGGAAAAAAATTGAAAATTCCTAATAAGTCTACCTGAAATGAGAGATAAATTTAGAGGGCAGCTATAGTCAAATCAATCCGAGTGTTTCCTAGCTTACATGTATGTGGTGACGGGAGAAGACCAGACTCTGGATGGTGGGCACACAATGATTATACAGATAATATATCATAGCCCTGGCCCGTGTTTCACAGTGGTTAGAGCGTTGACCTGCACAACAAAGGGTTGCAAGTTTCATTCCCAATCAAGGATACACACCTGGGTTGGGGCGTGTACAGGATGAAACCAATCAAGTGTCTCTCACATCAATGTTTCTCTCTCTGAAGGCTGACAGGCTCAAGACTCAGGAAAAGCCAATGTTTCAGTTTGAGTCTGAAGGCAGGATACAAATGATGTTCCAGTCCAAACGCTGTCAGGCAGGAAGAATTCTCTCTTACTTGGGAGAGGGTGGGCCTTTTTTGTTCTATTCAGGCCTTCAGCTGATTGGATGAGGCTCACCCACATTATGGAGAGCAATCTGCTTTACGAAGTTTACTGATTTAAATGATAGTCTCACTCCCAAACACTCAGGATGTTTGATCAAATATCTCGGGACTCATGGCCTAGTCAAGTTGACACATAAAATTAACCATCACAGATACTATCAAGGAAGTAAAAAAATAATCTATAATATTGGAAAAAATATTTGTGAATCATCCTATATAATAAAAGCATAATATGCAAATTGACCAAACAGCCAAACAGTGGAATGACCATCTGGATGACCATCTGGGACCACCCTATGACACCCACTGGCACCAGGCCAGCCAAGGTGGGTGCAATGCGATTGGTCGGGGTCCTGGCCATTGCCCTATGATTGCCCCACAGAGGGAGGTCCAGGCCACCCACTGGCAGGCTGCAGGGGGTGGGCAGGGCCTCCCTCTGTGAGAGAAGCCTGGGTCCCTGGGTCCCTGGGTCCCTGGGTCCCAGGGTCCCCGGTGCTGGCGGCCGGGAGAAGGAAGGCCTGCTCTTGCATGAATTTCATGCATCAGGCCTCTAGTATATATGATAAGAGTCTGATATCCAGAATATATAAATAAGTTTCTAACTTAAAAATAAAACGACAGATAGCCTAATATAAAAATGGGCAAAGGATTTGAATAAACTTTTCTCTGTAGAAGAAGTACAAATGGCAAGAAAACACAAGAGGAGATGCTCAATATCATCAATCATTAAGGAACCGCAATTGAAACCACAATGAGGTGCCACTTCACTCCAACTAAGATGGCTTTAATGAAATTATGGACAGTAACAAATATTGGCAAGAGAATAGAGAAATTGGAACCTTCATACATTGTTGGTGGGAATGTAAAATGGTGCAGCCACTCTGGAAAAACATTTGGCAGTTTCTCATGAAGTTAAACCTAAAGCTACCATATGATCAAGCAATGCCACTCACAGGTATATAACCAAAAGAAATGGAACCATGTCCACAGGAAAACTTGTGCACAAATGTTCTTAGCAGGATTATTCATAATAACCAAAAGTAGAAACAAACCAAATCTCCATCAGCTAATAAATTAACAAACAAATATAATATATCCATACAATAGAATATACTATGCCATTAAAAGGAATGAGATATTGGTGGATATTATAATATGGATGAATCTTGAAAATATTATGCTAAGTAAAAGAAGTCAGACACTGGTGGCCATATGTTGTATGATTTCATATACATGAAATGTCCAAAGTAGGCAAATTCATAGACACAGAAAGTAGATTAGTAGAGGGAGGAATAGAGAGGGTGAGGAAAATGTTAGAAAATTGATTATTGTGATGATTATGCAACTCTGTGACTATAGTAAGACCACTGAATTGTACAATTTTAAAAGGTGAATTTTCTGGTATGTAAATTATAACTCAATAATAAAGAGGAAAATTGTATATATATAACTTTAATTTTAAATCAATATGTTGGCTGTCTCCAGAAAATTAGGTAGACAGTGCTTTTGACATTATTTTCATTTGATTTGATTTGGTTGAAACATGCAAATTTAAAACATTTTTATTTATAGAAAAGTAAATGTATATATTTCCTACAGCAAGTATAAAAATGTCCTTTACATGACAGGAAATTTCAGTTCACTCTTAAAAATGTGTATGGCATTTTACTTTCCAAAAATATTTATTTTTTACCAATCCATCTGCTCCTTGGACATAAGTTAGATAATAAAACACAGTATCCAAAGTAAGAATTCTTTCCCTTGCCTGGTGTGCCTGCTTTCTGCATTTGGGTGAATGGCTATTCGATTTTCATGGCTATCTTGCAACTATTTCATCTGTCCGTGCATAAGAGAAGACCCAGACATAAAAATGAATTACTGTGAATGACATCAAATCAGCATATTCCAGTTACTTGAGGGGAAAAGCTTATTTTAACTATTGGCAACAATGTTCAGTCATTTATATTTAAACATCTACCTTTGCCCTAAGCATCACTGATAACATGATTGTGTATTTACATTGGCAACAATGTGATTATAGCAATAAAGTCAAGTGCCACTCTCTTCATTTATCACTAATACAACTCTTCCAGGTAATGGAGGCCTTCCTTCCACCTGAGAAGCGATGGTACTTTAAACACAATCCATGGCCACAAAGTAACCCAGCAAAGTCATTGAGTCCTCACTGGCCAAAGGAAGCAACGCCCTACTCTGAAATTCCAAGGGGAAAGGCCAACAACGTTTGAGGGCAACCGTCATCCTGGTTCATTCCTAAAGCATTCCAACTGAGCAGCGCTCACGACTGCATTGCTGGGTGGTGCGCTTTTAAGGGAACACTGAACAAACACAGGAATGTATACTTAACGAAATTGCTGTTCTTAGATAAACATTGGTGGAAACTCTGGAGACAGAAGATTTTCATAATTTTGGCTGAGAGTTCATTTTAGGTAAAGGTAGACTTTGATGTGCCCTGGCTAATCACTTAAGGTACCTGCTTCTTACATCAAATGACTGAGAAGTATTTCTAGAAGCGTTCAGATGGATATTAAATTTAATTACTTTTTTATTTTTTAAATCTTTATTGTTGAAAGTATTGCATATGTTCCCTTTTTTCCATATTGACCCCTTCTAGCCAGAGCCTCACACCCCGCCCCAGGCCTTCACCACCCTATTGTCTGTGTCCATGGGTTATGCATAGATGCATACAAGTTCTTTGGTTGATCTTTTCCCACCCACCCTCACCTTCCCTTTAAGATTCTATGGTTTGTTCCATGCTTCTATGTCTCTGGATCTATTTTGTTCATCAATATATTTTGTTCATTAGATTCCACTAATGAGTGAGATCATGTGATACTTGTCTTTCTCTGACTGGCTTATTTCACTTAGCATAATATTCTCCAGGTCCCTCCATGCTATCTCAAAGGGTAAGAGATCCTTCTTTTGTACCACTGCATGGCTATCCCATAACAGGCTACAAAATATTCAAATCATCTATATACATCTCTTTCCTCATCTATATATATAAAAAGCCAGCGTCCGGAACGACCGATCGACAGGTCACCATGAGGTGCATTGACCACCTCTTGGTCCATCCTTCTGGCCCTCAGGCTCCAATTGATCAGGGGATGGCTAAGGGGAGAATGAGGGTGAGTGGCATGGCAGGGACTGATGAGCAGGCAGAAGGCAGACCTCTTAGTTCCTCCCACTGGCCCTGAGGCTCCAATTGATTGGTGGTGGCAGTGGGGCGGAACTGGGGCCTGGCAAATGGGCAGAACATGGCCCTTATCACAGACTAGGCCTACGGACCCTAACTATGCACAATTTCGTGCACTGGGCCTCTAGTAGTATATAAAGCCCTCAACATCAGAGTTCATGTTTTTTTTAACCCTGGCATCCACAACACCCCTGTCCTGAGCCTAGCATGGTTTGTAGAAAATAGTGGGCACTCAATGTTTGCTGCTGAACTAAGTTAATCACAGCTTTGTGGTTAAGAATAAAATCTCGGGATTCACACTGCCTGTATTCATATACTTTACTATATGACTTTTGATAAGTTACTTAACATCTTTAGTTTCCCCATATATAAAATCAGGAAATTCATAATACCACCTCAAAAATTGTTGTAAGAAGTAAATGAGATAATACAAATAACCCAATTTTGCAAGCTTAGCTTAATTTATATTAGCTGCCATCATCATCAACAACATTAATAGCACTTATTGCATACACTAATTACATTACCACATTGCATTATTACAACTGTATTAGCCATACAGCCACCTTGGGATTATGGACACATCCTGGGACCAGCTAGTCATTGCTCGGGGAGTTTAATGGAAAACTAATCCAGGTCTCCTTTGACTCTGGTTAGAGGGAAGACAGAGTCAGCGAAAATAAGTACATTGTCTTTTCCTGAAACTTCCCCCACCCTTTTCCCAGAGAAGGCAGAAATGAGGGAATTTGCACTTTGACTGCAAACATATAAGCAGAGGTTCCAAATAAGCTCTGGGGAAAAAGAAGATGCCCTTATTAGATGTCCGGTGTGTGTGTGTGTGTGTGTGTGTGTGTGTGTGTGTGTGTGTGTGTGTGTGTATAGATACTGATTCATATAATATCTATCTGAAAGAGGATTAAAAACATACCTGGAAGATAAAAGCAGTGCAGGACATCACAACAACGCAGAGGTGTATTCAGAAAATTTGTTACCACGGTTACATTGACTAGAAAATGTGCTGCCTATTGCTTGATACAGATATATGGAATCTTGAGCTATGTCATAAAATGGTTTTGTATTTTCATTCATGAAGCCCATAATGGGACTTGACTCTTACTAATATATATCGCTCTTCTTTTATATTATCTTATTCTCTAAAATGTCTGTTGTGTTATGCAAACACATATACTACAACATGTAGTATAGTACAAAATTTTCCATTGATGTCCTACCAGCTAAAAATAATCAGAGCTGCCACTGCCCATGGGTCTATACGTACATTGCAGTGAAACTTTATCATTCTTGCCATCTAAAAATAGTCTCTGTGGGGCCCTGGCCAGTGTAGCTCAGTTGGTTGAGCGTTATCCCATGCACCGAGAAATCGCTGGTTCGATTCCCAGTCAGGGCACATGCCCAATTGCAGGCTCAATCCCCAGTAGGGGGCATACAGGAGGCAGACAATTGATGTTTCTCTCTCTCTCTCTCTCCCTCTCTAAAATCAATAAAAACATAGTAAAGAAAACAAAAACAGCCTCTCTCTTTGGGAAATGTTTCCAGTGCTCCAGCCCATTTTTTTTTTTCTTTCTTTCATTCATTTGTTGTTTCTATCAACAAAACTTTTAATAGGTAGACATTTTTACCATCAAAATGATACTATAAAATTATAACAAAGGACATCATAGTTTTAAAAATTGTAACAAAGATTGATTATAGGATATTGAAAATGTTTTACTACTCTCTAATTTTAGAAAATTTTCATTATTCCAAAAAGAAACCATACCCATTAGCATTTATTCCCCAATTCCTTACTCCTCAACCTCTGGCAACTACCCATCTACTTTCTATCTCTGTGGATTTGCCTATGCTGGACATTTTATATAAATAGAATCATAAAATATGTGACCTTTTGTGTCTGCTTTATTTTACTTAATGTAATGTCCTTAACATTTATTAATGTTGTAAGATGAATTTTGTATCAGTACCTCATTCTTTTTTGTGGCTGAATAATATATATTATGGATATATCACATTTTACATAGGAATTTGGTTGATGGACATTTCTATTGTTTTCACTTTGGGCTATCTATATATATATATAAAAGCCTAAGTGACTGGCCAACTGTTCAACCGGCCGACTGGTAGCTATGACGCTCACTGACCACCAGGGGACAGTTGCTCAACAGAGGAGCTGCTGAGCTGCAGTGAGCTGCTGAGCTGCTGAGCTGCGGATGACGCACCCGGAACCAGAGAGGAAGGAGCCTGATTCCAGGGTGCACCACCTGAGAACCGCCCTCTCCCAATCTGGGAACCCTTGGGGGTTGTCAGAGAGCTAGTTTCAGCCCGATCCCCACAGGCCAGGCCGAAGGATCTGTGCACCAGGCCTCTAGTTATGAATAATTTTCTATAAACATTCAGGTCAAGTTTTTGTGTGGACAGGTGTTTGCACTTCTCTTGGATATGAACCAAGGAGTAGAACTGCTGGTCATATGGTAACTATAGGTTTAACTTTGTGAGGAGCTGCCAAGCTGTGTTTCCAAAGCACCTACACCATTTTACATTCCCACCAGCAATGTATGCAGGTTCCAATTGCTCCACATCCTCCCCAACACTTGTCATTAGCTGTCTTTTTTTTGTTATTGTCATCCTACGAAGTGTGAAGTAGTATCTTCTTGTAGTTTTGGTTTCATAAGGCCTAATGATGTGGAATGTTGTTTTCTTAGTTTATTAAATTTATTGGTATGACGTTGGTTGATAAAATTATGCAGGTTTTAAGTGCACAATTCTATAACTCATCATCTGTATAGTGCATTGTCAGATCACCACCCAAAGTCAAGTTTGCTTTCATCACCATGTTTGACCCATTCTTTACCCTCTTCTATGTCCCTCCATTCCTCTTCCCCTTTTGTAACCACCATATTGCTTTATGTGTCAATGAGTTTTTGTTTGTTTGTCTTATTTGTTTGTTTGCTGCTTTCAGTTTTATATCCCACTTATAAGTAAAATCATATGGTTCTAGACGTTTTCCATTTGACTTACTTTTCTTATGATATGTATTCTTAAGATCCATTCATACTGTCGCAAATGGCAGTATGTCATCTTTTCTTATGGCTGAGTAATATTCCACTACTCACATTTTCTTTATCCAATCACTGAAGGACACTTCAGTATTTAAACATCATTTTTTATTTACCTCCAGATTCTCAACTATATTCCATCAATCAAGTATGTTTAATCTTATGCTAATGCCACACTGCTTTGGTTAGTAAGTTTTGAAATCAGGAATTGTGAAACTTCTACCTTTGTTCTTTTTCAAGATGATTTTAGCTATTCTGAATTCCTTACATTTCCATAGAATTTTAAGATCAGATTGTCAATTTCTGCAAAAAAGGCAGTAGGAAGTTTGATAGGGATTGTGTTGACTCTGCTGATCAATTTCAGTATTGTCATCTTAACAATATTAAGTCTTCCAATACATAAACATGATATATCCTTCCATTTATTTAGGTCCTCTTTAATCTTTTCAGCAATTATTTGTAATTCTCAGTGTACAACTCTGGCACTTTTTGCAAAGTCTATCCCTAAGTATTTTATTCCTTTTGATGATATGGTAAATAGAATTGTTTTTCTTAATTTCATTTTCAGATTATTCATTGCTAATGTATAGAAATGCAATTGATTTCTTATTTTGATTTTATATCATAAAACCTTGTGGAACTCAAATGTTACTTTTAATTTTTTTGCCAATTCCTTGGGATTTCCTATACTTGAGATCAAGACATCTGCAAATAGAGATTTCTCTGTAAATTGCAGAATTCAGTTTTAACAACTTGGCCTGCAAAAGCAGATGTTGTAAAACAAACAAACAAACAAAAAAATGAAGAAGCTGAGAAGTTGTATATTTTTTGATGATTAACATTTTAGCTGAGTTCTATGGGTTATTGTAATCACATGTCATTTATGGCCTTGAAAGTAAAGAAATGTATTTAATTTAGTTGTAATGTTCAGTGCTAAAATGGTTTTTTTGGTAATTGGTTGCTCAAAGAGATAGGAAGTTATCATTGTATTGTGTTACTTAGAAAATGTTTTGTGTGTGTATATATTAACTAAAATTCAAAGTACGATTTCTCATTTCAGAAAGAATGGTTTATTTATTGAAATGCCATGATTTCGTCAATGCCATTTTTTTTTCTTAACTAATTATATGAACTTCGAAAAACTAAACTTTGGAACTAAAATAATAGCTACCATCATTTTGTTCTTTTGTTAAAAGGGATACAGCCTCCTCACTATGAGTGACAGTCAAAACAATACCAAATGCCAAAAAAGAGTCAAAATTAATCATACATGGTTATAAGACAAAGCACTACTTCTTTTTTTCTTTTTTAGAACAAAATTACCAGGGCTCTTTAGGGTGTTAATGCTCAGACTTCATTGATATTTACATGAGACTCAAACTAAATATCAACTGTAACATTTTCTGTACCTAGTTTAGCTTGGTTTCTCCATTCTAAATATTCAATCTCCTGTTTAACATGATCAGAAGGATTAGAAAAGCCATCACAGTACAGTAATTACAGTAATAACATTACCCTAACCAATTTATTTGCACCATTCATTCATACAGACAAAGAGTTGCTTTTCATGTGTTCAGGACTGGATACAAAGGGAGGATTAAAGTAAAAGTCTTTGTACTCAAGGAGTTCACACTTTAGGATAAGTCATTTCTAGTGAATAAGATATATTGGAGATTCAAAAATGGAAGTGGAGTAAGTGAAAGCTACACTGACATGCTCCCAGAACCTAACTGGACATACAACTAAAATACAGAAAAACCACGCTGAAAAATCAGCTGAAGACACCATGAAACCTAACAATATCACATAATAGGAGTAACAGAAGAAGAAGAAAGTGAGCAAGAGATAGAGAATGTGTTTGAAGAAATAATGGCAGAAGGCATGTCCTGGGGGGTAGGGGAGGTTGGCGGGAGATCAAGGGGGAAAAAAAGGAGACATGTACTACTATTTGTAATACTTAAAACAATAAAAATAAAATAAAATTAAAAAAAAATAATAAATAAAATAAATAAAAATAAAAAAAAAGAAAAAAAAAAGAAAACCTCCCTCACCTGGTGAAGGAAAAAGTCACACAAATTCAGAGAGTCCTAGGCAAGAAGAACCCAAACAGGCCACGAGTCATCTTCATACCTCTTCTGCACTCCTTGTGTCCATTAACTCCTCCAAACTCAGAGATTTTGAATTAGTCTTGAAAACTCTTTGACCTACAAATAATTGTGGAAATACAAACATTTACATACAAGGCTGTTAATTTGAAGTATTATCTTTAATGGTGAAAAATTGAAAACAATTTAGTGTCCAAAAATAAGGTATTGTTTTAAACTATGGTACATTCATACAATGAATTAGTATAGTGTTTGAAAATAATGTTTACGTAGATAAGTAGTGTTTGAAGACATGAAAAGTCATTCATGATGTATTTAGCTAAATAAAAACCAAGTCATGAAAGAATATGTGGAGTAAAAAAATCTAGATTTTTGTCATTTATATCCTATATAATAAAAGGCTAATATGCAAATTGACCAAACTGTGGCATGACCAGTCGCTATGATACGCACTGACCACCAGGGGGCAGACACTCAACACAGATCTGCCCCTTGGTGGGCAGTGCACTCCCACAGGGGGAGTGCCACTCAGCCAGAAGCCAGGCTCATGGCTGGCGAGTGCAGTGGTGGTGGCAGGAGCCTCTCCCATCTCCACAGCAGCGCTAAGGATAACTGTCAGTTGTACATCCCCCAAGGACTCCCAGACTGTGAGAGGGTGCAGGCTGGGCTGAAGTCCCCCCCCCGCCCCGCCCCCGCCGTCCCCCCAGTGCATGAATTTTGTGCACTGGGCCTCAAATATATATATGAAGGACATACACACAAAACGTTATTAGCAGTTATTCTAAGTGTTCATATAATAGGATTTCTTTCTTTCTTTCTTTTTCTGTAATTAAAGTTTTTCTATAGTGAACATGTATTATTTTTGAACCTGAAAAAAAGTTTTTAATTTTCAGGACATGAAGTAAGACTTTTAAGGGCTTGAGGTATGAAAAATGGTTCCAACTTAGATGACTGCTGACTTTGCATATGTAACACTGCTACTAATTCTTCACTAACCAGCTTTCCCAACCTTGTCTTCTTCAAATATTTATCAGTGTATATGCCATAATAGCTCCCACACAGCCAGCCATGTGTGCATAGAGTGAAGTAAGAATTGTCATGTGATCATTATTAATTACTAGAGGCCCAGTGCACGAAATTCGTGCACAGTGCAGGGGGGTGGGGGCGATGTCCCTCAGCCCAGCCTGCACCCTCTCCAATCTGGGACACCTCGAGGGATGTCCGACTGGTCGTTTAGGCCCAATTCCTGTAGGATCAGGCCTAAACGGACAGTCGGACATCCCACTCACAATCCAGGACTGCTGGCTCCCAACTGCTCACCTACCTGCCTTCCTGATTGCCTCTAACTGCTTCTGCCTGCCAGCCTGATCACCCCCTAACCATTCCCCTGCCAGCCTGATTGATGCCTAACTGCTCCCCTGCCAGCCTGTTTGCCCCTAACTGCCCTCCCCTGCCGGCCTGGTCACCCTTAACTGCCCTCCTCTGAGGGCCTGGTCACCCCCATCTGCTCTCCCCTGCAAGCTTGGGTCCCCCCCAGCTGCCCTTCCCTGAAGTCCTGGTTGCCCCCAACTTCCCTCCTCTGCCGGCCGGGTCACACCTAACTGCCCTCCCCTGCAGGCTTGATCGCCCCCAACTGCCCTCCCTTGCAGGCCTGGTCCCTCCCAACTGCCCTCCCCTACTGGCCATCTTCTGGCGGCCATCTTGTGTCCACATGGGGGCAGCCATCTTTGACCACATGGGGGCAGCCATCTTATGTGTTGGAGTGAGGGTCAATTTGAATATCACTCTTTTATTAGATAGGCTAGAGGCTTGGTGCACAGGTGGGGGCTAGCTGGTTTGCCCTAAAGGGTGTCCCGGATCAGGGTGGAGGTTCCCTTGGAGCGTGGGGCAGCCTGGGTGAGGGACCTGTGGTAGTTTGCAGGCTGGCCACGACCCCTGGCAACCCAAGCAGAGGCCCTGGGATCTGGGATTTATTTATCTTCTATAATTGAAACTTTGTAGGGGAGGCCAAGGTAGGCCAGGGCTGCAGGAGCTTGGCTTCCTCCATTGCCGGGAGCAACTCAAGCCTCCTGCTCTCTTCAGCTCCATGGCTGCCACCATTTTTGTTGGGATTTATTTATCTTCTATAATTGAAACTTTGTAATGTTGAGTGTAGGCCTGGGCTGGCCAGGGCTGCAGGGAAGCTTGGCTTCCTCCATTGCTGGGTAAACCCAAGCCTCCTGCTTGCTGCAGCTCTGTGACCGCAGCCATCTTGTTTGGGTTAATTTGCATAGTCACTCCTGATTGGCTGATGGGCATGGCTTGTGAGTGTATCGGAGGTGTGGTCAATTTGCATATTACTCTTTTATTAGATAGGACTAGAGGCCTGGTGCACGAAATTCGTGCACGGTGGGGGGGGACAGGGTGTGTGTCCCTCAGCCCAGCCTGCACCCTCTCCAATCTGGGACCCCTCGAGGGATGTCCAACTGCCCAGTTAGGCCTGATCCCACCGCTCACTTGCCTGCCTGCCTGATTGCCCTAACCGCTTTTTCCTGCCAGCCTGATCACCCCCTAACCATTCCCCTGCTAGCCTGATTGATGCCTAACTGCTCCCCTGCCTGCCTGATTGCCCCTAACTGCCCTCCCCTGCCGACCTGGTCACCCTTAACTGCCCTCTCTTCCTAGCCTGGTATCCCTAACTGCCCACCCCTGCTGGCCTGGTCACCCCTAACTGTCCTCCCCTATAGGCCTGGTTGCCCCCAACTGCCCTCCTCTGCTGGCCCAGTCACCCCTAACTGCCCTCCCTGCTGGCCTGATTGCCCCCAACTGCTCTCCCTTGCAGGTCTAGTCCCTCCCAACTGCCTTCCCCTGCTGGTCTGACCACCCACAACTGCCCTCCCATTCCAGCCATCTTTTGGTGACCATCTTGTATCCACATGGAGGCAGCCATATTTGACCACATGGGGGCAGCCATCTTGTGTGTTGGAGTGATGGTCAATTTGCATATTACTCTTTTATTAGATAGGATTGTAATCATTCAGATATGTATGTTATATGTCAGATACTGGGCTGGAAATGTTTACAACTTTTTGCTTCTTTAACTTTTATAATATAAATCAATCCTGTGAGCTTAATTATTATCCCCATTTGTGGAATAAGGAGTCTGAGGCTGAAAGAACTTATTTGAAGCATTGATTTAAATTCAGATCCCAAAATAAATAAATAAACTCAATTCCAAGGTCAATGCTTAAAGAACAATGTAACAATTTCAATATGTTTTTAAATAATTGTTTTTGTTTTTATTTTTAAAATAATAAAAATATGTAGCAAATTTGTTTGCTTTATGCATACATGAAAGGTCAGATATCATTATATTAACTCATAATTTGTTTATGTAATCACTCAAACGGGAGAGCAACAGTCCACCTAATGTAGGTGCTTCCAAGCAGGGAAATCAATCACTTCCCCCACCAAAAATATTCTCTGTTCTAAAATTTTCTTTCTCCTTTAAAGTGAAATTCATTAGTCATCTCCCTGGGCCTGTGCCTGGTACCTTTTGCACTTATTACATTTCTTCCATACAGGATTTCCTTTGAGAAATTTTACTATGGATGCTCATAATACCTAGTCTTTCCTTTCAGCTTCTAGAAATTAGTAACCTGCAGTTATGTCACATTTAACTTTCCAAGAGCTTTGAATTTAAGTCACAATTTAACTCTCCTAGCACTCCATCTCATTTTTTTTTTTTTACCTTCTCATCTGTCAAGTGATCCAGGAATGGAGTTAGTACTCTATGTAATTTATTTGAAGATAAAGAGATGAAGAGAAACAGCAAACTGTTCATTAAATACCATTACCCTTGGAGTTTTAAAGTGATAGAATCTGGAGTTTCAAAGAACTGTGGAAGCTAGTCCATTTACCATGGTTTTCTCCTTTGTTATGCAAATGAATTAAAACTATATTTTTATATGGAAGTCCCTTAGAAAACTAAATTTGTGGACAAACTGAATGAACAAAATTAAATAAGAAAAATCAAGTTGAGGACATGAGGTTAAGCTCACCTTTATGATCAAGCCAAGGTTGTCGAATTTGTGACCATTATGATTATATCACACCAGGAGGGAAGGATGGACCAAAGGTCTCAGACTCACAACATTTCAGATCTGGGGAGGATGTCCATATTAAACTTCCAACTTCTCCCCGTGGAGGACTAGATGTGTATATTAATAAAGACAGCTCTGAACAAACTATTCTTTACAGAACAACAAAAAGAATTATGATTGGAAAATCTCTCAAAGATCAAATCTGCTTACATTTTGCCCTAATTTCTTATAATCTTTTGATGCATATTTTTCTGTTCTGTTTTCAAGTACTTCAAGATAAGCAGCTGCCACCATTTCCCACTGGAACTTAATTTCATAATGTAATAGTTTCCAAAGTACATCTTCCTGAATGACAGGCAAAACGGTCATTGTTTCACTTTATTTTCTAACTCCCATTTCCATTCCTTATTGGGTACTAAGTGCAGTGCCAGGCTTGAAGTCTTACTGTTGTTGATGGCCAAGATAACTGCTAAAGGATCAGCCAGATAGGAAAATTAGAGCCACGTGCTGGAAAGCCTATCCCTCCTGCTAAAACCCAGCTTCTAAAATCCAGCACACACTCCCAACTACCAGGAAAATAAATGCCTCGTTTTGAGTTATTCCAACACTCAATGTAGTGTCTCGTTTGTTGTTTGTTTCCTCCCACCTCTCATCCTTAGGAGCATTGATGCAGGATTAAACAGTTTCAGCCGAGAGTAGTTTATATTCTCTTGCTGAAATTGATGTGTGGCCCTGGACAATAATATTTATTTATACATGCATTCCTTTTCACTTAATTGTCATTAACATGCTGTTTATTGCATTCCTTTTACCTTTCCTTAAGAATTTGCTTTTTCCTTCAATTGTTTGCATTGATATCTTTTGAATTTCCTCCCTCTTATTTACTTTTTGGCATAAATAATAATTGGTTCTACAGTGAGAACTTGATAAAGCTTTTTATTATGCTCCCTTTTGTCCAACAGCAACCTGAGGCATAAAACAAAGTCTGAACAGTTTGTCCAGAGTCACACAACAGAACAGAAACAAAGTTTTAATAGGAGTTTGTGCTCTTAGTTTTCTACATTTTTTTTTAATTAAAGGTTCAGGTATCTTAATATTTCTGTTGATTTTTTTTCTCTAAATCCTTTCCATTTTTTTCGCTGTATCTTAATTTGAATTTTCTCTTAAATTATTATATTTGTTTTATTTTTAAAATGTCTTTTTGATTCTGTCCTCACTTCTTATCATTTTGGTTTATGAGCACTGTAGAACAAATTCACATTCTCTTACTTCAGTAAAGAGTAATTTTCTTCTCCAGATCATTAGTCAGTATCGCTAGTTAAAAACCTAATATCTGAAAATATGTAAAGATCTTCTCTGGATGGTTCAGTAAATGTATTAAAATTTCTGATAATTTATTTGGGGGAAAAACCAGATGGTTCTCACCTTTACCAAATCCCAAAATAAATTACAAATAGGTTAAAAAATTAACTTTTAAAAAAATCTTAACTTCCAGGAAAAGTTGAATGATGTAAGAAACCACATAAGGAAAGATTAATATGTTTAACTGAATATAAATATAACTGTTTAAAAATCCTTAGTATTTTAAGGCAACAATAAACTGTACATTTATAACAGATATGTTTGAAAAATAACTACTAACTTATCTATCATAGTAATGAATAATAAGTACATTAATGTCATAATGTAAACATTAAGAAAGAGCATGAACAGACCATTCTCAAAGATAAGGATCGATAAATGAAGGAAGTTATATGAAAATGTAGTTCTCTCTAACCAAAGAAAGAAAAAAGTAAAACAATAAACCACTACCATTACTACCTATAAAATAGTAAAATTTAAAAATCAGTTTAAATGCTAGTAAAGTTTATGTGACTGGGTGATTTTAATTCCTTTTTTAAAACTTCTGAATTATACAAATTTGCTACAATAAACATGTTTTTGTAACAACAAAAAATAACATTTAAAAATCTATATGGATGTGTATTTAATCCTTTCAAGCACAAGACATGACTAAGTTTTCAAACTTTAAGTTGATTTTACTGACACAATTTCCTAATTCCACCACATTTCAATAAAACTAAATATTGTTTGCTCCTTAAATATAAGAATTAACAAAAGCAGAGATTTCTCCAAGGTAATGGCATCCTATGACAATATTTCACAGCCAGGATAGGAGAGGACTTACAGGCCAACGGCTGCTTTGTGGAAATGAACTCTGTAAGGGCAACAGCCTGTGCAAGCTTAATTTCCTATCTGAACTTGGAGATATCGTCTGAGGTGTTAGGGTGAAGTGCTCTGAAATTGTTTAGGGTTCGGAGGAAATGGACTTGCCATAATAAGGGGGAAATTTAAGATAAATAGGTAATCAAGAAGGACGTATTTTATTTTATTAGTGACAAAGGTGTAGATTCTATCCAACGATTTTTAAATGTGAAAGTTAATCTCAGTGTAAACAATTTTCAAGTTTTTGTGAAGAGCTCTTAAAATAGTTCCCTTAGAGAAGCAGAAGGTGGGAGTTAGGTAGGACTTTATTCATTATTACTTAAATTTAATGATAGGCATAGCTTTTTATAAGCCATTTACTTACACTATCTGGTTACCCCTTGTAATAATCCTCTGAAGTAAGTACACTTAATTACGTGTTTTACAGAAGAGGAGGAGCCCGACAGGATTGGCTCAGTTGGTTGAGCATCGTCCTGTGCACTGAAAGGTTGCCGGTTCAATACCCAGTCAGGCATATACCTTGGGTTACAGGTTCAATCCCGGGTCAGGATGCATAAATGCATAAGGAGGGCAACCAATCTCTCTCTCTCTCTCTCTCTCTCTCTCTCTCTCTCTCTCTCTCTCTCTCTCTCAGCATGTCCTCGGGTGAGGATAAAAATAGAAGAGGAGGAAATTGAGATGCAACGAGGCTACATTGCCTGACCAAAGGTGTACCACAGCACCATGGGAGAGACAGGGTTTGGGCCCAGATGAATATGACTGCAAACATTGAGTTCTTACCCCTGAATACTGTATTGTCTCCACATTATACCGCAGTCAGTCTTGACCTTCCTCCCAAAAACAGACTTCAACTCTACGGAGGGAACTGTATAGTCTAACACGACCTGCCCACTATACCACTATACCCTTGCTTTTGGGTAACAAAGCAGACAGAGCTGGGGTTTTAAATTCTAAGTTGGGTTGAACCTTTGCTTCACTATTGTGTTCCTAAATTAGTCCTTTCTTCACCTGTGAAATGGGTGCAAGTAATCTCTCAGAGAGCTACTGGCAAAATTCAGATACATATGCAAAAGTGCTTAGAGCAGGTGCTTGGCAAATAATGGATGTTTAATAAATATTCGTTTCCTTTCTTCTCTTGCCAGACAAGTCATTCTTCCTTTAGTAAGTTAGTTTGCATGGAAATGCTTTCATGGTTTTCAGTTTATCACAGAAGCCTTAGAAAATTTACTCACTAGGTCTATCTTTTTTTTCCTGCCTGAGATTATTTTATTAAAAAGCTCAAAGGAGGAAGTGTGGAGCACTGTTTGTCCACCCAGAGGCTTGGCCCTGCAGGCACACAGTCTCCCACGTGGTCACATGACCCCTCACACCTGGGTTTGTTCAGATTCTGGCTGTGGCTCCATCAGAAAAGGCAAGGCTCAGGACAGGAGCTGGAGAGGGAACCTGAGACCTCAGAGGCTGCTCATCCCAGGTTTGGGCCAGTATGCTGTGGGAAGCCAAAACAGAAGTTGGTACTCACTGATGTTCTGAATGCTCTCTTTTCTGGGTTTGAGCAGACTTTTTCTGGTCTTACAGTTTCTGTGATTCTTGCCTCTCTCACATCTCCTATATAACTGTGTCCCCCAATTCCAAAAACTGCTTATATGCTATTTCTCAAAGATCGCTTATCATTTCCTGTTCCCACGCTTTTTCTCCTGTCAGGCTCTCTATCTGAAATAACCCTCGACCCCAAATGTACCTATTGAACTTTTACTTTCGAGGCCCAAATCTAATGCTCTTCCTTCATGCATGTGCTCTGAGCACTCTGAATGGATAGACCTTACTTACCTTCTGCTAAACTGCTGGGACACTGGGTGTCACTCAAGTGACAGATTGCAGGTACTTTTGTCTTTTAGAACTGAAAATTGCCTGAGTAGAATAATGGTTTAAAGTGGTGTGCTTAACAATCCCTTACTAAAGTACCTATGAAACCAGCAGAAGCCGAATTTTCACAAGTACACTGAAAACTATTACCAGAATCAAGAAGGAATTTCTGCCAATTTAAAGGCCAGAAGAACTGAATTGAGAAAATTGAAACACTGCTTTCCCACTAAAAGTAGATTAAAATTCTCAACCTGAAAGCAGAACCATTCTTTGTTCCTCTCCATCTGTTGACCTTTTACCCAGGTATACAGGAGCCATGTCACTCCCCACCAACACACACACACACACAACAAGTGAAGGGGCGAACATCCCTCTAACAGGTAGGTGATGTTTTGGGGGTATCCAGAATGTTGTCACATAATCCCAGTGCAATGATCCAAAGGAGTTAAAAATAATAATAGTTGCTATACTCAACTATGGCATCATAAGAGAAAAAGATATTTGAATGCATATCAGTAAAGGTGCTTACCGAATTGTGTGTATGTCCAAAAAGACAATTTTATGCTACCAAAATAATTTATGTGGTGTTTAATCCTAATAACATTCTTCTCTAATGCAGAAGAGGGTCCAACGTATCTCTTACATTGGACATGAGCAGCTTAGGGAATGTGGAACCCTTTGTGGCTGTGCCCACCCCACGGGAGAAGGTAGCGATGGAGTATTTACAGTCAGCCAGCCGAATTCTCACAAGATCACAGCTGAGGGACGTCGTGGCAAGTTCACATTTACTCCAAAGTGAATTCATGGTGAGCCTGTTATTATTTGCCCTTCGTTGGGTATTCTGATAAATGAGCCACTAGAGGCACATACTAAGATGGCACGACCCTGCACTGAACAATAAAAATGGTTACAGTTAAAAGGTTAAGTGCAAGGTTTTAGATCTACCCTGTAGCTCATCAACTATTGATGTGTTCAAACTAGAATGTGGAAACCCTGTTGAGGCAGACTATGGAGGAGACGGCCAGGCAAAGAAGTGTCAAGAGGGGCGGGCAGAGAAGAGCATTCCAGAAAGAGGGAACAGCCTTGCTGTCCTTGTTGGGGGAAGTCAGAGATCATACCCTGGTTTTGTTACTTGAGCAACCAGGTGCTCTTTAATGAACTACGGAACACATGAGAAGATCAAATGTGGTATAAAAACAATTGTGAATTTCAGCTTAAAAATTATGGTGACTTAGTGTTGCCATAACTTAATTCGTGAAAACACATTTCTACTCAGAGAACATGTAGACAGATTAGGTCTTCTTTGGCCTAATTGCTACCCAAGGGGAATGTCCATGTTATACTAGTAGATCACTTTGCATTTTACATCAGTTGCACATCTTAAGCTATAACTATTGAAAATAATAAATTGATCATTCTCAGGTCATTTCAGATATTTCACCTACCCTAATGGTGAAAGATCCAGCAATGGGTTAGATCTACTATGAGCCTCGTCAATGATTATTAAGTGTTTAAAATAAAACACAAACATGCAGCTTTTTTTAAGTAGACTTTGTAGTGTAGACTAGTGAAATAAAGCCAACCAGTCAATGGTCGCACAACTAGCCAAAGGTACACCCATTGTTCTTTTCTAGAATCACAGAGAGTCTTTGTTCTTTAAGATGAGCCATTAACATAGCCTGCTTTCCTTAAAGGAAAGATGGGGCAACAAGGAAGACTGAGAAGAGAGATAATGCTGGATGATGATACATTAGTGTGAGTCAGAAAGCAGGAAGGAGCACAGGGGGAATAAAGATATCACCAATTCCATGGCTTTGCCAAAAAAGAATGACCTCTTTGAAACTGCCAAACATGAATATGTGGTTTCTACTGACTGTTCAACAATTTTGCTTATTTTGGTAACTTGGACTGAGAATTTTAACCTTTAGTTAGAGTGGAAAGTAGGGATTAATATTATAACTATCTAGAATAATGCAAGTATAGGAAATATTTTAAAAACGTTACTCCTCTTTGTAGAACAAGTCTCAAATTCATAGTATGGTCAGGCTTTTCTCAAAATTTTAGCTTGACTGAAAACCAGGACAATTTGAACTAATTTATAGATAATTTATTTTATTTCAATGACTACTAGGCTTTTCAGTATAATTTTCAGGAGAGAAAGTTTAAATAACAAAAAATATTGCTTTATATAATATACAAATAAGAGTTATTTTATTTCACATTAACCTTAGCAATCCTTTGTGGAATTTTAAGTTCGAGAACATAGTATTTTTTATTACCAAATGCTTACATATTTGTTTTCATCCTTTTGAAAACAGGCTTATTCGTGTTTTTGCCAATTAGCTACAGATGCTCACCTTTTGGGTCTAATTCATTTCCACAGAGCCACTTCTACTCTCATTATTCTGACTCCAATTATCTAAGACATATGAAATATATTCTTACTGAATAAGAATATTCTTAAGTGATAGAAAACAATGCCTGGATGCCCTTCACTAAAAATGTTGCATTTGAAGCCAAAATAAGAACAGTACAATTACAGACAATTCTTTAATACAAAAAAAAAAAAGCATCATATCATCATCACTTGAATTAACACAAAAGCCCTTTATATTTGCCATTCAGGGAGGGAGGTTTTAATAGTCTTAAAAGAGTCACAATTAATGTCAAAAGAGAATTCATCAGAGAGAAATGTTGGGTCCTGAAAAGAAAGATTTGAAGAAATTTGAATACATTGCTAAAATATCAGCTTTCAGCTTCCTGTTTATATATTTTCAGCAACTATACAGAACAGGATTCTTAAAATCTAACCAAATTTTCATGTTTTTCAAGTAACTACATAGAAAATAGAGCTTTCTAACTCAGAGAACTGTTTCTTAGAGTCAGCTTGCTAGGGTGCAGCTGATATGTTTATGGAAGGAAGGGTGTTGGTCCACCAGAGGTGGTAGGCTGTTGTTTATAAATGACTTTGAAGTCCAGGAGAGCTTTGGATCAGGTGCCCCACTGTGAAGATTTTCTTTGTGGAAGCATTAGATGTACTAATTTGATATCATTCATTTTTGCAGGAAATACCAATGAATTTTGTGGATCCCAAAGAAATTGACATTCCACGTCATGGAACTAAAAATCGTTATAAGACCATTTTGCCAAGTAAGTTCTTGAATTAAATACTTTGCGTTTACCCATACCATACCATTTCCCATTGTCACAACTTCCACATACACACCAAATTTGGAATTGCAAACACTATCAAGTCTAATAATCTTTAAAATGGTCTAAGGTTAATAACTTTATCTTGTATTACTCTTATTATAGTGGGCAGTTCACAGTTCTAGTACATACATGGTTCTAAAATTGTATTGTGCCACACATTACAGTCGATTTTCATTGATGGTGTCTATCAATTCAATGGGGGAACAATCAAATGGTGTTGAGAAAACAAGATACTCATATGCAAAAAAATAAAATAAAATTGGACCCTGCCTCAGCATATACAAATTAACTCAAAATGGATCAGAGACCTGGAATAGTGCACCTGAAACCTGTATAATTTTATTAACAAGGTTAGCCAGTGTCACCCCAATAAATTCAATAATAAAGAAAATGTAAAATTGATTGGTGTGATGGTTTCAAACTCTCTGAATAAAAATAAATAAACTCTGTGAAGGCACACTTTAAACAGGTGAATTGTAGGGTATGTGAATTATATCCCAATAAAACTATACCAAAAAACTTCATTTACCTAGAGTAACAATTACCTAGAGTCCTAACTAAAAATCTAGAGTCCTGTGCCCCACTCTGGGGATTCTGTGGAGGTAGGTCTGCTGTTGGGCCCAGGAATCTGAACTTCTCATAAACACTCAGGAGATTCTCATTCAGATGATGCCAGCACCACACTTTGAGTAATATTGCTATAGACTCTCCTAAAACTAAATTTGGCTCCATGAAATTTACAGATGTCAAGATATAAGCTCGAAGCCTGGAGCTAGCGAGGAATAAGGAACAGTTTGTAAGCTAAAGGAGATCATGGACTAGAGAGGAGGGACATGTAAATGAGTAATTACATTCAATGTAATAAGAGTCAAGATAGACACCTAGCTCAAGTGATGTAGGGCTGTAGAGATGACTGAGCAATTAATTGTGATTAGAGTGGCAAAATACTTTGGAGAGGAAGTAGCATTTTGAATCACTGAAGAAACAGATATGTTTGGGGTTTTGGCAAAATCCATAGACATCTCATGACAATAGCTCTGGAAAGATAGAACCACAAAGATTTTTTTAAAATATATTTTTTATTGGTTTTAGAGAGGAAGGGAGGGAGAGAGATAGAAACATTAATGATGAAAGAGAATCACTTATTGGCTGCCTCCTGCACACTCCCCACTGGGTATCAAGCCTATAACCCTGGCATGTGCCCTGACCAGGAATCGAACCTCGACCCCCTGGTTCATAGATTAATGTTCAACCACTGAGCCACGCTGGCTGGGCAAGATTTTTTTAAGGTATTGACATTGAAATAGTGGAGTCTTCATAATTCAGTCCATTAATTCACTCATAAGACAATAAATTTCCCATATCTATAGTAATAGCAAGAAATATGGTGTCTTTGGAATTGCCCAGCTGGTGGACTTGGAAAAGCATTGTTAAAGTCACGCTACTAGAGCATTTTTTAATTGTTCCATATAGCTGAATTTATTTACTGAGGTATAGTCACTGTGAAAGATGTTTTATAACTGCAACTAGCTGAATGGGATAAAACCAATTTGTGTTAGGATTGCTGTCTCTCTCTCTGTTAAGACTTTTTTACTTAAAATTTGCCAAACTAGGTAACTAAGGAACATGCATTAATTGCAGTTATTATATTTACCCATCTAATCTCAGAAGGATTTGGAAATTATTAGGGTTACTTCTAAGTTCAGCCTTCTCCATTTCCTGCCCAGATGATATCAGACAACTGCTTCATAGACCTGTGTCAGCTTTTCCATTCCCAGAACTGGGTGGATCGCTTGAGCCAGGGCACCTGTGCTGACAACTGACGTTGCAAATGATGGATTTTCTGTTGAAAATGTTTCTAGCCCCACCCTCTGTTGCACAAAATACAACTTAGTCCATATGGCTGGACAAGCCACACCAGAACTAGACTAGAACAAATATGCAAAGTTGTTCTTTATGACTTATTTTAGACTGTAATATGAGATAAGTTTAAAATATTACATAAAAAATAATTAGCAAATGATTATATTTTAAATGCTATGATTGTTTTTATTGTTTTGACCTACAATAAGCTTTTTAAAACATTTAATATAATTTTGTATTAATTTCAGGTGCACAGCATTGTGGGTAAACAAGCATATACTTTGCAAAGTATCCCCCCTGGTATTTCCAGTACCCAACTGGTCACATACATAGTTATCACAATATTATTGACTATGTTTCCTTTAGTCATCCCCGTGGCTGTTTTACAACTACTAGTCTGTACTTCTCAATCCCTCCACCTTTCCACCTGGTCCCTTGAACCCCTCCCCTGTGGCAACCTGTTTCTCTGTTTCAGTTTTGTTTGTCCATTTATTTACAATAAACGTTTCATTTTAAAAGTCTGTCAGGTTATGTAATGTTGAGAATGTTTCCAACAGAAATATGGATGGCCAAGAACAAATTAAACTATAGCTGCTTCTCTAAGGACAGCGTCAGCCTAGCTCAGAACACACTTAAGTGGTTGATTCAAGTGCCAAGGTCAAGTTTATATCAAATTATTTTGCAATATAAACAAGCATTAGTGATGAAAATGTGTCTACATCCTAAATCACAAAAGCATTGGGGGAAAACTGACCACATATTAATATGAAATTATTTGTAAAACAGTGAAGTATAAGAATAATAAATTTTGTGTATTATCTATATTTTTACTAATATAAAACAATATAGATAAAATTAAAGAATTCTATTTGTTCTGACCATCATTTCATATTTAAAAATTTAATATCTGGTAAAGTTTCCTATTTAAATTATTTTTTCTGTTTTATTATATTAAGTACATAAAACAGAATAGATATGCAAATAAGTTAACTACTTAGTAAGACAAGTTATGTAGCTATAGCAAAATATTGGAGTTGGACTTGAAATCCTACCCGGGTAAAACATTTACAATTTAAGGCAGGCTACTTAATATTCCTGTGCCATCCTTTCTTTATTCCTAAAAATGGTGATAATAATACTACCCTCTAGGACTATTGGGAGAATTAAATGATAATATGTGTAAAATCCCTAGGAAAGTTTCAACTAACAGTAAGCCCTCAGCTAATGTTAATTTCTGCTTTCCCTCTCTAACAAATAAGATGGATCCATCATTAATCCCAGAACCAATTCCAGGAAGTAGAGACACTATCTGTATAGAGAAAAACTTACAGTTGCAAAAGAAACATATTCCAGAGCCCTGTTTTGTTTTTTTGATAATTTTCACAGGAGTCTTTAAAAATGAGCTTCTGTGTAATCACCATCTTTATTGCCAAGATCAGCACTGTCCACTAACACTCTCTGCAATGATGGAAATGTCTCACATTTCCATTGTGATAACCACCAGGCACATGTGGCAACTGAGTGCTTGAAGTATAGCTAGTGAACCCAAGGATCCAATTTTTAAATTTCATTTTAACTTAATTTTAATTAGCTACAGGTCGCTAATGGCTGCCGTATTGGACAATGTCTTCTCTCTTCTCCTGCAGCAAATTTGAAGATGCCTCCCAAGCACCTTGAAGGTGTGGCCAGTCCCTGCCTTTCCTCCCTTTTCCCATTTATCTTGAATTCATCTGTGAAAGCAGTCCTATTTCTCTCATCCCTGCCTTTGCCCACCACTAGCAGTCATACAGTTGTTCCTTATCTAATCGTTTCTTCTCTTAACTTCATACTTCAAACACATTTCTTCCTGGAGAGGAAATCTTCAGCACAGAATAGTCTTTGATAAAATCTTATATGATGCTAATCAAAATGCCAGGCTCCAGGTACCATTTCTGTCTATTAAATAGGAGACTTAAGATTGCTAGAATGTATTTTAAAGAGATCAGGGTGAGGAAAGTTCACATGTTCTATTTTCCAAATCTGTATGTGTTGAATAATTTGTTGAGAGGAAAAAAAGGAACAGGAATGAGTGAAGAAGGGAGGAGAGGAAGTGAAGAAGAAGGAAGGAAGGAAGGAAGGAAGGAAGGAAGGAAGGAAGGAAGGAAGGAAGGAAGGGAGGGAGGGAGGGAGGGAGGGAGGGAGGGAGGGAGGGAGGGAGGGAGGAAAGATCTAGAAGAGGGAAGGAAGAAAATGAAAAGGATCAGAAGAGAGGAAGGAAATTGACCAGTGTTCAATTAATATTTGTAATTTTTACTGATACTGCCCAGAAGTATCATAAATGATATGCTAAATATTGAACACATAACCTAGAAATATCAGTTCTGATAAAGAGTATTATAGTGAATTTAACTAATATGTAGACTTAAATGCATAACATGAAAATTTATAACAGTAGTGATGAAAATAATCACATTAAAATGTTGATGATAAAATAAATTTTTAATCTTTGGCTGTTGTATTAGTCCAAGATAACATTAAAAAGGCTTTGGTTGGAACCCTACATTTTCTACTATTCAGTCATATGTTGTATTCTTGTTTTAAAAATATGTATATGGAAACCTTTAAATATTTGTAAATACTATAATTAACAATTTTCAACATAAACTTAATTTAGTTTGACAGGGAACCTGCTCCTAAGAAGTTAAAAGTGCTGAGTAAATCATATACATTGAAGACATTATGAAAGTTGAAGGAAATAAGCATTTTCAATTCTGAGTGGTGTAGGGTGTCTGTGGAAACTTGTAGTAATCAGAGGATACTGAAAAGGAATGAGAGTTTTCCTGTTCCTTTTGCTAAGAAAAAAATATATATAGAAAGCCAAAAGCAGTGTTTTACTCTTTCTAATAGCAATAAATTCTGATATTAAACATTCTATGAACCACATTCCAAATAGAAATCACAAAGGATACAAAAGTTAATTAAATATAGCTCTTGCACTCAAGGGGCTCACTGAAATCCATTGAGGGAAGGCAGAAATTTAAGTATCTGAAATATAAGATGGTAAATACTAAAATAGGAGAGAGCCTGCACAAAGACAGGAATGCCTGATTCTGTCTGGGAATTCCAGGGAAGGCTTCAGAAAGAATGTATTTCTTGAACTGAACCCTGGAGAATGAGGAAGCCTTTACCATTATCACAAAGAGTTCTATTGGGTAATGCTGCTCTAGGCTGTCTGAATTGTCAATAAAGATTCATAATAAAATGAGGTCAGTGGATAAATAAATTTATATGTAATAGAGGAGAAATCAAGATGGCGGCATAGGTAAACACCTGAATTTGCTGCTGCGCACAACCACTTCAAAACCACAACTAAAAGACAAAACGGACATCTTCCAGAACCACAGGAAGGCTGGCTAAGTGGAAATTCTACAACTAGAAGGGAAGAGAAAAGCACACTGAGACTCAGAGGAGCTGCGGAAGTAAAGTCCAGAGGTACGGAGTCTCACATGCACACGGAAAGGGCTGGCAACTGAGTACGCGGCTGGCTTTTTCAATCTGCAGGGAGACACAAGCTCCCGACTGCTCTGAACTCCAGTTCTGGGTGAGACTCTAGGGACCCAGACTCATACGGGGAGAAACTGGACTGTCTGGCAGCGGGCGGAACTTAAGGGCGGCTTTCTCTCAGAGGTGATTGCGACTACCAAGGGACACTGAGACCCAGGGGCCTCTTAGGGCAGGGCTGACGGGAAGCCATTGCTGTTTGCTCTGCCTTGAGACTCTGCCCCATTCAAGCTGTGTGCAGAGGCTTTTGCATATGAACGGCCTAGTCTTTTGAAATCTAAACTTACATAACAAACTGCAGTTGAGTCAGAAAGACGCAGAACATCCAAAAGAAGGCTCAAGGCCGCACAGTAGCTTGCATTGTTTCACAGCTGAGCCTCATCTGGGTACCTCCAAAACCCAAACAAAGAAGAGGAATCTGCAGATCTCTCCATAGCTCCTGCTGGGTAGCCTCAGGCATAGACTAAATTAGCACCTCCTTGGAGATCCAAGAGCCAGTGTACCCAGGGGTCAGAGTAGGACCATCCAGATTACAACTCCTTAGATCTATAAGGGACACACTCAGGGGGCAGACTCAGTGAGCACCAAAGCCCCACTGAAGCAAGTCTTGCCCCATAAGGGTGTCTCCAGCACAGATGTTCTCCCAGCGTAGACACAGCTGATCCTCACAGCCAATTGGCCTGGAGGTCAATTCCTCCCAGTGATACCAACAACAAACAAGGCTTAACTACAACAAGACTGTGCACACAGCCCACAAAAGGGTGCACCAAGAGTGTCCACCTCAGGTAACTGGGGAGGCTGAGCCACTGGACCCTATAGGACACCTAGCACACAAAGCCACTCTATCAACTCAGGTAAGCAGCTAAATGCGGAGACAAAGAAACAGGTCACAAATGAAATAAATGGAGGAAAGCAAATGACTGGACATAGAGTTCAAAACCATGGTTATAAGGTTTTTCAAGTATTTTCTAGAAAAGGCTGATAAATTTAGCGAGACCCTTGAGGATATGAAAAAAGACCAACTAGAAATTAGGCATACACTGACTGAAATTAAAAATAATATACAGAGATCCAACAGCAAACTAGAGGATCACAAGAATCAAGTCAAAGATTTGAAATACAAAGAAGCAAAAAACACCCAACCAGAAAAGCAAAAAGCAAAAAGAATCCAAAAATATGAAGATAGTGTAAGGAGCCTCTGGGACAACTTCAAGTGTACCAACATCTGAATTATGGGGGTGCCAAAAGAAGAGAGAGAGCAAGATACTGAAAACCTATTTGAAGAAATAATGACAGAAAACTTCCCCCACCTGGTGAAAGAAATAGACTTACAAGTCCAGGAAGTGCACAGAACCCCAAACAAAAGGAATCCAAAGAGGACCACACCAAGACACATCATAATTAAAATGCCAAGAGCAAAAGACAAAGAGAGAATATTAAAAGCATCAAGAGAAAAGCAGTTAGTTACTTATAAGGGAGCACCCATACGACTGTCAGCTGATTTCTCAACAGAAACTATGTAGGCCAGACGGGAGTGGCAAGAAATATTCAAAGGGATGAATAACAAGAACCTACAACCAAGATTACACTACCCAGCAAAGCTATCATTCAGAATTGAAGGGCAGATAAAGAGCTTCACAGATAAGAAAAAGCTAAAGGAGTTCATTACCGCCAAACCGGTATTATATGAAATGCTGAAAGGTATTCTTTAAGAAGAGGAAGAAGAAGAAAAAGGTAAATATAAAAATTATAAACAACAAATACATATCTATCAACAAGTGAATCTAAAAATCAAGTGAATAAAAAATCTGATGAACAGAATAATCTGGTGAATATAATAGAATCAGGGTATAGAAGGGGAGTGGACTGACAATATTCGGGGGGAAAAGGGTGTGGGGGTGCGGGAAGAGACTGGACAAAAATTGTACACTTATGGATGAGGACAGTGGAAGGGGGGGCAAGGGCATGGGGTGGGGTGGTAACTGGGTAGAGGGGAGCTATGGGGGGAAAAATGAGGAACAACTGTAATAATCTGAACAATAAAGATTTTTTAAAAAAGAAATACAAAAAAATTTATATGTAATAGCTCCTTGGAAATTTATAAGGTACAGTAGCATAATAAAGACCGTGAAAAGCCCTGCAGTAAAAAGGATGTGGTTCTACTTTGTTTGTTAGTGTTTCCTATATTTATTTGATTACTGAAACTTCTTTTTTTAAAGATTATCTCATTTATAAATTATATGACCTAATTCTACATGTTACAGAAAAAAATGATTTGTAGATAACAGTTTGAGAAATACTGCTGTGGCAATAGGATCCAGGGATGGCATTGAGTCAGGGATGATGTGATCAGACTGCCTTGGCAGCAATAAGATTGAAAGCAATAAGATCAGATGGTATGCTCACGCCCTAGTCTAAGAAGACAGCCATGGGAAGAGAGAAGAAAAATAGGCCCCAGAGCATGTCAGGAGATAAAACAGAGAGAATATGAGTAATTGGATGTGGAGGGTCAAGCCCAGTAGGTTTTCCAACATGGGCTCTGGAGCTGTGAGAGCACATCTAACAAAGAATAAGAGAAGGCTAACAGGAACACATGGAACATGTGGAATTTCACAGGCCTGTGGTATATCCAGAAGAAATACATAGAAAAACATGGCCTATAACTGCGGAGAGTAGTCTAGTCTAAGATAAACGTTGTGGAGTCTTCAGGATATAGCTAATAGTGAAAGTTATGGGAATCAGTCAATTACCTAAGAAAGCAGTATCAAATGAGCATAAAGGAGGGCCAAATTGAGTCCTAGAATTAGGGGAGGGGGCAGATGAAATAAGCAAGAGATTGAAAACAGACCTTCAAAGCGTTAGCAGGAAAATCAGAATGTTGTGACCCAGAATCCAAGGGAAGAGAGAACTTTAAAAAAGATATATGGTCAATGTTTTTTGAATGCCACAGAGAGGTCATGAAAAAAAACCCCACATTGAGCTCATTTGGTTTAGTAACAAAATGGTCATGAGCAAGAGTAGTGTCTGCATACCTAACATTACCATTATCAGATAGATTGGAGTGTACACGAGACTTGAATGGTAGATGAGGAGGTAGGAACAGTGGGTATAAAAAGCTCTCAGAACTTGCCTGTCTGAAGAACAATAGAACAACTGCTAGAGAGGAATGCATAAAACTAGCTTTAGGAAATGGAAGGGACAATTTAAATCAATACCCTAGACATTTATTGAGTGTCTGCTACATATTTAAACACTGTGCTGGACACGGAGTCTTAGAGAGATAGTACAAATTATCGATTCTTGCTTGCAAGAAGTGCAGCATGTACCAGGTTAAAGAAATCATAAAGGCATGATTTGGTCTTAATACATTTATGTAAATGTTAGTAAAAATAGCTACCATATTTTTCATAGCACCATGGTTCATAAAGAATTAGCTCATTTACAAATTATATGACCTAATTCTACATGTTACAGAAGAAATGATTTACAGATAGCAGTTTGGGAAATACTTAGGATCTTTCAACTTCTTGATGGAAAATGGTGTTAGAATTTAAGACACTATAATAATCTCTTCAATATCAGATATTTGTACTGTTGGTGAACAAACACGTGGTAACTGAAGACAGCTTCTTCCATGTTGTGAGAGGGATTTGAGTCAGACCAAATGTTTATTGCTGGGCAAGACAGAAGAGAGACAAGAGTAGGAAGAGTGGGTGCAAATTCCAAACCCAAAGAACAAGAAAGGGAGCACAAATGAGAAATGGGGTCAAGAATCATGAACCCACAAATAAATGGCATAAAGTATAAACTCACCATCTCAGGCTTGTGGGTGAGATTTATGTCAGGAACAGGCATCAAATAGGCCCAAATGTCCCTCAAGAAACACAGATGCATTAAGACACAGACACCCAAACAAGACAACAAACACTGGCACACGTCAGCCAGTCAATATGTACGTTACCAGGTATAGTATGTACTAGTTGTTGGTGTTCTAAGAAACTTTAAAAAGAGTAAATGTTTAATGTAATGTACACTTTCTTGTTTTCTTCATTAGATCCCCTCAGCAGAGTGTGTTTAAGACCAAAAAATGTAACTGATTCATTGAGCACCTACATTAATGCTAATTATATTAGGGTAAGTAAATAAATATTTCTTTCTGATGAGCATGTCAACTTACTATTTGGACTTTAAGGTTATATTTTTTTCCTTAGAATAGGTTACTTTTGACTTAACTTGGTTAGAGCAAGTTCTTTGTTGTTGTTTGCTTCGTCATAATCAACATTGGTAGTGGGTATCTTACAGTGAGTCCTCCTTTCCTGTGCGTGTGTGGCTGGGGTGCTCTGGTGAGGACGAAGCATTCTGACAGGCAACACTGTGTGCCATGCTTAGCTTGCTGGGAGAACAGCCATGTGGGTTGTGCTGCTGGGATCAATTAAGCCACAGAAATCTGTGTTGCTGTTGGATGAGCAGAGCCATTTTGTTCTGAGATATTTTACCTAAATTTTCAGTGCATGGCATGAACTTCAAAGTCAATCTTTCTTATCTTTACTCACACTAGGGTTACAGGGGCAGAGAGAAAGCATTCATCGCCACACAGGGCCCCATGATCAACACCGTGAACGATTTCTGGCAGATGGTTTGGCAGGAAGATAGTCCTGTGATTGTTATGATCACAAAACTCAAAGAAAAAAATGAGGTATGACCCAAGTACTAAATGTTATATATTTTCTGTTGCTATAGGAGACATGTTGTATAAGAAAAATTGTCATGTACTTAATAATGGATTTAAGATGGAAACCTCAAGGCATTTAAATGATAGGTCACTTTATGCTTCCCAGATAAATCAATACACATTTCTCCTATGTATTCACATGTCACCACAGTAAGGAAATGATAGACCAGGAATTATCACTGATTATGCCTATTTATAGGCAATGAAATAAAAAATTATTCATTTGTATAGCAAGTAATTTTTGTACCTACTATGTGGCAAATACTATTTTAGTTGTTGGCAATATATTAGTAAACAAAACACACAAAGGTTTATATTCTTGGTAGATTTTAACTCTCTTGGAGTTAGCAGAGAAGACCGACAAAAACAATAAACATAATATAGTACGTTTATAAAAATATTAGAAGGGCCTGACCGGCATTGCTCAGTGGATAGAACTTCATCCTGCGGACTGAAGGGTCCCAGGTTTGATTCTGGTCAAGGGCACATGCCTGGATTTCAGGCTCAAACCCTAATGTGGGGCATGCAGGAGGCAGCCAATCAATGATTCTCTTTCATCATTGAAGTTTCTATCTCTCTCTCCTTTCCCCTTCCTCTCTGAAATCAATAAAAATATATTGGGGGGGGGGGGAGATTTTGATGACAACCCAGCTGGCATGGCTCAGTGGTTGAGCATCAACCTATGAACCAGGAGGGCACGGTTCCATTCCTGATCTAGACACATGCTCAGGCCCTAACTGTAACTGGTTTGGCTCAGTGGATAAAGCATCGGCCTGCGGACTGAAAGGTCCCAAGTTTGATTCTGGTCAAGGGCATGTACCTTGGTTGCAGGCACATCCCCAGTGGGAGGTGTGCAGGAGGCGGCTGGTCAATGTTTGTCTTTCATCGATGTTTCTAACTCTCTATCCCTCTCCCTTCTTCTCTGTAAAAAATCAATAAAATATATATTTTTTTAAAAGACACATGCTCAGGTTATGAGCTCAATCCTCAGTGTGGAGTGTGCAGGAGGCAGCCAATCGATTCTCTCTCATCATTGATATTTCTATCTCTCTCTCCCCTCCCTTCCTCTCTGAAATCAATAATATATTATAAGAGATAAATACTATAGAAAAGAAGTAGCATGGGTGTGCTGGGCTGTAGGGAGTGGCTGAGAAGGAAGGATAAGCTGCAGTGTTATATAGTGGATGAGCCTCACTAAGAAAGTGAGATTTGAAGAAAGATTTGAAGGAAGTTATAAAATCCAAGCAATTTACTCAATATTTTTATAATAAGAAATCCAAAATTAGATTCTATTTCTATACTAGTCATCTTTTCTAAGGATCTAACTTATGGACAAGGATACTCATTCTGTACTTTGCATCATAAAAATAAAATTGTGTTTCTCTCTTCTTGTCTCCCCACCCCCACATGGAGGTATGTCACATAGACAATAGGGTGGTGAAGACCTGAGGGTGGGAGTACGGATTGGGCAGAGAAGGGTAAAGGAGCAGAAATGGGATACATCTGTAATACTATCAACAATCTATAATAATAAAAGTGTAATGTGCTAATTAGACCGGACATCCATCCGGGACAAAACCAGGGCTGCAGCAGCTATGGCTGTGAGGGAGGGATCCTGGCAGCCACAGCTGCAAAGACCTAATCTTGCACGAATTTTGTGCATGGGACCTCTAGTAATAATAATAAAGTAAAGTTGTGTAATTCCCAAAGGGTGCTGGCCTAGGCACTGCTTACATTTTAGGGCATCTTGTCATCCTGTTGGCATAGTTTACAGTCTGATTTTAGTTAGCTTTTGTGTTTGTTTTCTTGTCAAAATTACTACAACAGGGCTTCCCCATGATAAGAAGAATTTAAGAAAACTGAATTTTTCCTTATACCCTTTGATAACTTGCAACACTGAGTATAATATAATCCATCTGCTAATCAAGAAAATCCAGGCTCACAAGAGCAATTTATTAAGTTTTTTAAAGTTTATTGTTTTCTTCTATTTTTGTTACAATAGGTGAAGGATTTTTTTCTGAAATTTATTTTGGAAGAAATATATATATTTGGCCAGTAGATGCAGGTGTATACTTAATTAACTACGTGGTTTACTAAATAAATGCATTTCTATGAATTTTATATGAAAGCCTGAGGTGGCATAACAAAAGTGACCCATAACATTCTCAGCAGTTTCACCCACTCTCAATCAATCAAACATATTAAGCCACTGACAATTCCTGCACAGTTATTTAATATTCATGACATTTTGCCTTCATGGTAAAAAAATATTCTTCAAAGTTAAAAATGTACATACATCCATGGGACTTAAATAATATGGCAGATAAGGTAATCTGAAAAACCTTCTGTTACCAAACCAGTTATACTGGGTGAAATATGAAATAACAGGTACATCAGAGCTTGAAAAATAGTGTGAAGGAAATCCCAGCAATTAAAACAGAATAAAAGGCATCAAACCAGAGAATTACAGGTTACTTGTGTTTTAATGACAGCACAAGACATGGAGACCAAGCCTGTGGCTCACAGAAGCCAGGAGTTAGAACGGAGACCTTCCATAAGGGGAGCACCTGCAAGGGCTGGGCCTGTAGTGAAAAGGTGAACCAGGACAATAAACCCGCCTACCAAAACAGGACTATAGCAGGAAATTAATCTATCTTAGTCCAGGCTTCTCTTGGGATAAATAAAAAGGTTCTCTTGAGTATTCAGAATTCAAAGCCAGGAAATGCCAAGTGGAGTAATTTATATAAAAAGTAATACTGGCTTGGTAAGGCTCTGTGGCACTTCACAGAAACAAAGGCAAAAGCTTTTTGGAAGCATACACTCTCAGCATCTAGTTCACAGACTTTCCACAGAAAAAGCCCAACCAAACAAACTCATAAGTCAGCATTGTGAGACACACAAGTAAACAATATAAGGAAAATCAGAAGAAGCAACAAATGATAGAAATAGACCCACACAAAAATTGAATAATAGAAGCTATACAGTATAAGCTATATTTTTGTAATTAAGCACACAAATTATAAGATAATAAACTCAAATGAAAAGAGCAAGTTACAATTTAAACAGACTAGGGGGAATTTTAAACCAAAGAGTCCTAGACATAATTACTATATAGACACTATTATGAAAAAGAAAAATCTCTTTAGGCAGGTTTAATAGTAGGCTAGACACAGCTGAAAAATTGCTGGATTTTTAAAAAAAAGAGCTAAGAAAATTATCTAGAAACTTGAAATAACCAAAAATATGAAAGAGAGTTTATTATACAGAGAGGGTAATATTTAAATGGCCAACATATGTCTTATAGAGAAGAAATGGGAGAATATAAAACACGAAGTAATATTTGAAGAAATAATGGTCACAGATTTTCTAAAACTGATGAAAGACATGAACTCTCACATTTGAAAAGCACAATAAACCCTAGGCTGGATACCTCAAAATAAATCTGCAACTAGATACCTGAATGGAGATAATATTAACAACCAGAGTAACGAACAAATGGCTTCTCAATAGAAACCAAAAATCAATTGAATAATACCTACAGAGGTATGAAAAGCAAACAACTGATAATACGGAACTTTTAGCAACATTTCCTAGATCTGAGTAGAATGCATTACCCCAACCACTTTGTTTTGAATTATAATTATCTCAATACTTTGTTTGCTAAAAGCACATTCATACCCTTACTAATTCTATATCCTCTCTGATGAAAAATAAAGCCATGTAGTATGAACATTGGAAAAAGCACTGAGCATTTCAGTCCTCGAATCTTGTGATGTATTTGTTCACTTGCATAGAAAGGGTAAGAACTGTGTCTTTAGTGCTTTAACTTCTTCTTGAACCAGGGTTTCTTTCCTCAGGATAGAAGCAGCTAAGATTGTTGGTTAGTCAGAAAGCATTCCCTGGAGGCTAACATGTGATGTATTTTAAAGGTGTCTAGTAAGGATGAGACTTGGAGAATGTGCCAAAGCTCCAATTCTACTCCTTTGTCCCCAAGACCAAGGTTGGCATTCTAACAGAAGTGCTGCATGAGATAAATCTGCATTTCAATGTGATGCTGAGTTGGTTCACTGGTGATGCTCAAGACTTTCCATTCTGCAGCTGGACAGGAAGAGAACACCTCTTGTTCTTTATTTTTCACCCTTATCACAGTTGGAGCTACCCCTCGGTACCATTCTCAGAATTCACATTCTTCATTGGGAAAGCCAAGTGCATCTGTTGAAAGCTAGATTTAAAAATTAATAGTAATGATCACACTAAAGGGTGATTGAGGTTTTTATTTTTCTCTTTGACTAAATTTAGAAATTGGAAAAGTATTATTATTTTTCTTACAATTTTTATCCTCTTGTCTTTTTAAATGTCGGGGATATATCTTCTGGAAATATCAAAGTTAAGTATATCATGTTTTCTATGTGTGATTTTCTATGTGTATTGTCCTGTGCTATTCACAATCCCAAATATTGAAATAAAAATTCTTTTTCATTGTTGATTATTCATTAAATTAAAATAAAATTCCTTTCCATCCAGACTCTCTGAAGATGTAAATATATTACGATAGAGGAAACTCTTGATGTTTTACAGATCAAAATGATACTGAGAAGTCTGGCTCAGAAGAAAAATGCAGCAGACTTTACACTCCCAGGAAAGCGCTGTTTACCAAAAATGTGCCAACTTTCAATTGTGTTACGCGTCATTGTTTAGAATAGACAAAAATCATTTCCTCCCAAAAAAATGAAGGTGGAGTTATCTTTAGAAATTCCCAGGCTTTATATTTTTATGAACCTTTATACTTTTTAAATAAATAAATGAAGAATTTCCAGCTCTTATTTAATAATACCAATATTCTTATAGTTTTTAAATAAAATGAATATAATCAAAAACTTCCAAAATGAAGCTGAAAAATCAGTTCTATTGCATAAAAGAGAAGAGATTGCATGGCTGGTAAATTTTAGTTCCTTCCTTTAGATAAATTGCAAGAAGAAAGGAATTCCTCCTGTAAGAAAGAGAACATTAAAAACACAGTGTTCAAACTCTTTTAAAGGTGGATTATTGCAAAGCGCAAAGCTGGAATTGGTTCAGTTCAAAAATGGAAATAGCATTTGCACAATTCCAGAATCTGTTGACCACCTCAGGGAGTCACTTGATGCCCCTCTCATCCCTTTCTAAGAAAGAAAGGAAGTAGCAGTAAATTATCATATTACATATACTGTGGAAGATATTTATTGAAAGTATGTGCTAAGCACAGTTCATACATTAATTCAGTTATTTTCACTCGTAACTCTACAAAGTCGGTTTTGCTATCCCTCTATTATAGATGAGAAACGAGATGCTCAGAGAGGGTAAGCCATTTGCCTAAAGCCTCAAAATTAGTGAGTGATGGAGGCCAAATTTTAATCCAGGTTTATCTGATCCCAAAGCTCATGCACTTAATTATTGCCCCAGCATAACAGGCCAAACACTGATGCAAGACATTAGAGAGCAAGCAACCCACGGTTGGCCTCAGAGAGCAGTAAAGTACCACATTTATCTCTCATAAAGTAAGGGAATTACTTGGTGATTTGACCTAACATAATATCTCTAACAAGTATACACAGCTGTATTCTTTCTCTATAGTATTTACATGCGTCTTTCATGTGAGCTATGTGACTTGACTTATATATTTCATTTACCCCATTGATTGACTTAGTCAACCCTCTGCAAAGTTTAATCTCAAAAAGTCATATAAAAATCATATTCTGTTTTCCCTTCTTTCATTCCCTTCCTTTGTCTCTGATAAAATTATAGAAAAGATGAATTTTTATTACATTTCTTTGTCCAAATAGTTCATAGAAAGCCTTGCAGCTTTTTAATAAAGTCCTGATGAGTGAATAGGTGCCCACAGGAAACAATGCAGGCAGCGCATTGGCATGCAAAGGCAGACAGCGAGCCATAGCCTACCTGGATCCGGCAGTTTGGTGTGGCTTGAGCGTAGCATAGTAGGGCGTGAAGGGTGATGAGACTGGAATGTTAAGTTGTGCCAAAAAATATAAAACTATACTAAAAACAAAACTTTTGGCTTCCTTATATAGGCAGCAGGGAGCCACTAAAGATGTTTTGAAATCTAGTGACATGATGTAATTTGCATATTAGCAATATAATTGATGGCAGGATATAGGACTGGGATCTGAGAAAAGCAAGAGGAAGCAGGGTAATAGGTTAGAAGTTGTAGTAACAGTCCAGGTAACAGGTAATGAGGTGCAGAATTAAGGCAATGGAAGAGTGTACTGAGAAAAAGGCACAGATTTAAAAGTTGTTCCAGAGACAGAAGACACAGTATTTAGTTTCTGATGGAATGGGAGGGAATCAGAGAGAGTTTGATTCAGGATGTCTGGCTGGGAGACTGACTGGAGGAGGATGTCAAGAACCTAGATGGTCAGCAAGGGAAGATTTGTGAGAGAAGAAAGTGAGTTCCATTTTTTCATCTAAGTTTGAAGACTCCTGGAGACCTTTGGATGGTTAAGTCTACTAACTATCTAGAGTTTTAGACAAACATGCAGATAAGAGATAGAGGACAAGTTGAATTTATCCTATATAATAAAAGACCAGGGACCATAAGTGTAATGACCAGAATGACCACTCGACCAGTCGCCATGAGTTGCATTGACCACCTCTCAGTCCCTCCTCCCCCCTCCACCCCCGGCCCATGAGCGGAAGTGGGCAGGGTGGGGAGCAATGAGCAGGGCGACAAGCAGCAAGTGGTGGCAAACTACTCGCGCATGATTTCATGCACTGGGCCTCTAGTAAAGTAATATTTTCTCAGAGGGTCCTAGGCCCCAAGGGAATTCTCCAAAAGACCCCTAGCAAAACATCTGGGTTTCAGTTTTCCCTGTTGTAAAAAGATATAATAATAATAATAGTAATAATAATACTTGCTACTTGCTCTACCTAACTCAAATGATTCTGAAAGGGATTAATGATCTCTTAGTGAAGGTACTTTTAATATTAAATTGCTGTACTATGTTAGTAATATTCATTTGGAAAACCAGGAATAAGACTAACTACAGTGTAATAACAGGAGACAATCTGACCCATTCTATCCCTCTCATATGCAAATGTACCCAAATGAAACAGTCCATCTTCTTTTTATTTAATTAGAGCCACTCTCTATGTGATGATACAGGACTTTAGCTCATAGAGCAAAATCTCTTTTAATTTTTAAATGCATAGAATTTAAAGAGAAAGTAAATTTTAAAAAAGATTTTTCCCAGGCAACTAAACAACTAGCTGGACTTTCTTCTTTGTACCCAAATAGCCTTATCATGGTGGGGGCGAGAGGGAAGGTCAAAGAAAGAAAAGCTCATAAAATTATGAGTTTACATTGCATCCTGCTTTGGCTATGAACCACTGATTATGAAGAACTGGTTGGCATCCAGAATCGTTATAGTCAGAGTTTGCTAATTACTTGTTTGCACAAGGGACACACAATCCTCTGAAAACCTCTTTTTTTTTCCTCCAAATCACAAATTCTTGGAATTAATAGATAATTTTACTGAAAGGATCAGACCAGTTAGCAGAAGAATAGTGGTGATTTGGGGTTATATTCTACTAGGTAGCATTGCTATTTTGAATTACCTACAATTACTGTAGCTTCACAATATTATCTGTAAGAGAGTATTTTCCTTCCTTTCATTTTCTGCATCTATCATACCATTGTTAGCATCACAATGGAGAAACCCTAAAAAGCTGTTCATGAAAATAATTTAAACGTGAACTTGTGCTCTTAGATACAACTACACTTGCAGATCACCCTCCCCCCTCCCACCTCATATTCAAAAGCACCCACACTTATCTGGTCTCTTTTTCTACATTCTCCTAAAAGGGGGGCGGGGAATGTATTCAGTGTGTAAAAATAAGCTATTGTATCTCAGAAAGGAGATGGGATGCTAATTAAGGGTTCTTTGAATGAACAAGTCATATTGCATTGTCTTCAGGGAGCTGGCTGCCAATTGCATTTTTGGTAAAGAGTCAAGAAAAACATTCAAGAGGGCCTCGGCAAGCTTGGGAGAGAAGCAAGTAGTACTTCCATTTATCAAGTAGGTGCACAAGCCTGTTCAAGTATTGAGAGGCAGGGTGCAGGCTGGGAGCTCCTGCCTCGAAGCTTTTCTTGCCGGTTTTGAGAACCACCTTCCCGAAGAGGGGCCCGCCACTGGTGGACAATGCGGCACATATGCCATACTGCTGGACCACTGAATGCCTCTTTCTTTTTCAATACTTTTTCCCCAAGATTCTTTGTCTCTTCTTGGATTCATCCAGGAGGCAGGGGTTCTAAGATAAACAATAGCTCGGGTCTTGCAGTGAAATAATTGATGCTCCATTGAAAGACACCAGGCAAATTGGTTAGTGTGATTATCTTTAACAAGAGGGGGAAATTTGGAGCATTTGACAACTCATAAATGAGGAGGGAAATAAATTGCTCTATTTTTAAAAGGTGTTTTTTTTCCCCTAATGTTAATGTGATGTCAGCCAGAGTAAGCCTTTAGCCTGATTGCCTGACAGTCGTGGGTGTGGGGCAGCCTGTAAACAGAGGTGAAATGATTTACTTTGTTTGGAAAGGGAACAGAATATAGAGGTGCAAATGTGTTTTTATTGTAATGGATGAGAGATAGAGTGAGACAACCAGGTAAAGTGACTTTCTTCGTGACCCTATCTTTGGAATAATTAGTACTTAGCATGATAGAATCCAGGAGGTGTGTTTCTGATACTTTACATGTCTTTTCCTTTAGTTCTGTAATGATGTGATGCTTTTACTGCTTTATTGAATTATAAGTTCTTAATTTTTTCAAGTGTGATCATATTCCTTTGGCATATATGTGAAGAAACAAGTGTCTTGAACACTAAAAGGTCCTGCTGGCAGGCAACAGGTGAAGGCGTTTCCCTATAAATGTGCATGTGTGTTTGGAAGAAAATTAGTGCTATCTAAACAATGCAATTGAAATAAAACATCAACTGTCACACTTGACATTCTTAATCCCTAAAATATGTGGTAAAAAATGCAATGGGTCTTTTGCAGATGGTTACAAGGTGAAATAATAAATGACATGTGTGCTTAAATCTAATTTCATAGTTTTCTTTTAATAATATAGCTTGGACATAATACTATAAAATTTAATGCCGGATGTAATTCATAATTAGTGACCTAACCACTTTCCATGGAAGCTATAAAGCCCAGTAATTGTAAAACAGAACACTGGCGATAATAATAAATAATAATAATAGCAGCAACATGTTTTGAGTGCTTTTTATTTGCCTGGCTTGGTTCTAAGTGCTTTCCACAGAGTAAATCATGAAGAAACTGAGGCCAGAGAGATTGAGTATCTTGCTGACGGATTCACAGCAAATAATAAGTAGAACCAAAAGGTGAACCCAGGCTCTCTGATCCAAAGCCTGCACCTTAACCACAATATTATATTGCCTTGTTTGTAATATGATTACTATGGCTGTTATTAAACCCTTCAAAGAGCATTCATTATAAAAATATTTTAAAGTAATTTTGTTAGACATCCGTTGTAATGGACCCCATAGGTGAAATGACCATTGGTCCTGAAAAACATGCTCTCATACAGGCATTACTTGTCCTTGCCGCTGCCTCCCATGCAAGAGGAACTTCACCCTGTGGCGTCTAATGCGTTGCAGGTGCTCAGGAGACACTTCCACGTGATGAAGCAGGGAAATGTGACTTGCCTCCATCATCATGAGAAAATACTTCTTTTATTTCTAGTCATTGCATGGTAAACCCTAATATGTGGATATTAATTTCTCAGTTCCTAATTAAGTTTTTAGTTTGTTCTCAATTTCTCTGTGGGGTTTTGGGAAATTCTACCGTTATTTTTTGGTATGGGATTAACAGCAATAGTGTTTGCCAAGATCATGTTTGCAAAACATGATACTTTATTTTTTAAAAAAGCAACCTTTTTGAGATGTAATATACATGCTGTAAAAATCACGTTTAATGTATACAATTCAGTGGTTTAGTACAGTCACAGAATTATAAAAATTGATACCCGATTTTTTAAAAACTAATTAAATAAGCAGCTCTTGAGATGCTTGAATGAGAAGCACTCCAAGGCCAATGAACATCATTAATACTTGCTGTGTTCTCTCTCGTTCATCAGAAATGTGTGTTATACTGGCCCGAAAAGAGAGGAATTTATGGAAAAGTCGAGGTTCTGGTTATCCATGTCAATGAATGTGAAAACTATACTGTTCGAAACCTCGTCTTAAAGGTAAGATTATATGGCTATAACTATCTACAAAGTAGATGATATTAGAGGATAACATTTATACTTTGAAATTATTATCCTAATAAGTTCCACAGATTTAATTTAAACCAATTAAATACCGTCAAGATGAAAGAGAAATTATAATCATCCCTTCATGTATTTCTTTGTTGTCAGCTACAATTCAGTATGGAATAATTAAATAAGTATATATTAAGGAAATTCACTAAGTAGGATGTTATTATCTAATTTGCATAAATGAGAAATCTCTTGATTTAACCTTTTGAATGCCTTTAGCTGAAGGTTTGTTCTAGAGACTCTGCCATGATGTTTTTCAGTGTCACTTGGGCTTATGCAGCTTTAAGTAAGACCTGGAGACTCTGAGAGAGAAAATCTGTGCTTGTGGGTGGCCGTGGGAGGCAAGACAAGCCTGAAGTGTTGATGAGATCTTCCACACTTGGAGTTACAGTAATTTATAGGGACTTTCCCCAGACCAGATTACATCATAGGAAAATTATCTATTTCACTTACGGACAGCAGATGCTGAGGAATGTTGCCATGGTATTGTTTGTGACTCCAGAGAACAATCATCTCGGAGGTTTCAGTGCCACCGAGACCCTCACTGCCAGGACACAGTCATCACAGAGAGAGCAGGGGCAGGGCTGCTCTCGTGGTTTGTAAGGAAAAGCTGGGGGTAGGAAGGCACCTACCAAGCCTGTTTTTAAACGTATGTCCTAAGTGCCTAGATCATGCCAGGACCCCACATGGACCCTCCCTCAAAGCATTTCTAACCAGTGACCCCTGAGCCTCTTGATTACTGGAATTTCTCACTGCTGTTTAAAAAACAGAATTTGGGATAAGTGTAGATGTATTACAGTGATTGCATGTAACAGTGTGTTTTTATATTGGTTAATATGTTTTTAGTAACCTGTCAGGAAAGTTCAAAGAGCAGGAAGCACACTATCTCCCAATTTCTTTCTTTCTTTCTTTCTTTCTTTCTTTCTTTCTTTCTTTCTTTCTTTCTTTCTTTCTTTCTTTCTTTTGTCCTCCCAATTTTTTCTTGGCTACCTTTTCATCTACCATTTTGTTTATTATAGTAAATGACAAACATAGATTTAGCCTATGTTACGTATCACTTTCTATACTAAATACATATTTTCATTTATTTTTTTCTGCTTTATTTTCTTTTTTAAAAAATTTAATTAAATTTATTGGGGTGACATGGGTTAATAAAATTATATAGGTTTCACATGTACATCATATGTGTATCATTTAATAGAGGCAAGACTGTCAAACTTTGCTATCAGGATATTTACAGTAAAGTTTTCTCAAGGTGAAGGGTTGTTCTTAAAAAATTACCTAGAACCCTGGCTGGTGTTGCTTAGATGTTACATCAGCCTGAACATGGAAGGGTCACAGGTTCGATACCTGGCCTGGTTGGGGTGCATTCAGGAGCAACCAATCGATGTGTCTCTCTCATATTGATGTTTCTCTCTCCCTCTCTCTCTCTCTCTCTCTCTCTCTCTCTCTCTCTCTCTCTCTCTCTCCCCTCCCTTCTTCCCTTCCACTCTCTCTAAAAAATCAATGGAAAAAATATCCTCGGGTGAGGATTAACACACACACACACAAAATTTACCACCTAGAAATAAGTTGACAGCAAGATGGGAATGAGAGAAGGCATGCAGTATTGTGGTTTGGATGACTTTTAGTTACACAAGTCAATGAGACACTTGGTGGCTGTTGCTATTTTCAGCAAGGAAGTCACACCCAACATGTGAAGCATTACTGGTACACCTCATGGCCTGATCACAAGACTCCAGACAGTGCCCAGCCCCTTCTACAACTCATGCTGGATGTGGAAGAAGACAGACTTGCTTCTGTAGGCCGAGGGCCTGTGGTTGTCCACTGCAGGTAAGGCACGAACTTTCCTTTTCGCCTAAGCAAACAGTCCATCCTTTGTAAAGTCGTAGAGTAGATAGAAGTTGGGTTTTCCTTCTTAGTTGTCAGTAAATCAAATACTTATTGAAATTGATTAACTTCCTCATATTTGAGTCTTGATCAAGATTATGTTTACAGTGCAATATTAGGGCATTTTCAGCAAACAATTAGTGGAAGAAATACCATTTCGGAATAAATGGCTCAGGAAACTGGCTAATTCAGTCCTCTACCTTGAAACTTATTTTGATTCATTTCATCAGTATAATATACACTAGAAATTAACTATTAGTGGCTTTTCTTTTTGTTGTTGTTTCAAGATGGCACTTGAACTATACTTAAATTTTATCTTGGTAACATTTATTATTATTTCACATTTAGTCAGTCAACTATTTTAAAAATTATTTCATGAAAAACAGATGGAAATAAATTATTAAATGGTACATGGTCAAGTGGTACTTCCCCAAAAGGAAAACAAGCCCAGCGGGTGTGGCTTAGAAGGTGGACTACCTATGAACCAGAGGGTCCCTGGTTCAATTCCTCATCAGGGCATATACCCACAGTCTCCAGTAGGGGGCATGCAAGAGTCAGCCAATCAGTGATTCTCATTGATGTCTCTCTCTCTCTCTCTCTCTCTCTTTCTCTCTCCCCCCCCCCTTCCTCTCTGAAATCAATGAAAATATTTTTTTTAAAAAAAGGAAAACAAAGTACTGTTACTAGAACATGGGCTAGTAGAGGTTAAGCGGATAAAAGCAACAGATGCCCTTGGTGGTCCTCTTCCCTCAAAGCTCTCCTCTCACAATGGATACCTCATCCTCCTTGTTTTCCTTTTACTGTGCCCCCCCAAAAGCAACTATTTTTAAAGATATTTCAATAACCAGCCACTTATTCTTCATACTTTCTCAAAATACTGTAATTTTTGTTGCTTCATTTACTGTCATGAGTCTTGTAAGATAACTTTTGATGATATCTTTAATAAACAAAATACGTTCTTTTAGATCGGAGGTGGGCAACCTTTTTTTCTGCCAAGGTCCATTTGGATATTTGTAACATCATTCATGGGCCACACAAAATTATCAACTTGAAAATCAGCCTGCTGCATTTGGTCAAACATTTCATTAACTCGCCCCTAATGCCTTGGCAGGGCCGGCCAAATGGTTTCGAGGGCCTTATACAGCCCGAGGGCCGGATGGCCCCCACCTCTGTTTTAGATGATAATTGTAGCCTCCTTCTTTTTTGAACTTTTGTGGTTTAATTAAGAGTAACATTTACTATATGTCTAGTTATTCAAAAGCATCATTATCCAGTTTTTAGCATTAAGCTTTATCCTAAACTTAGCTTGGGGCTGTGGAAAAATAACCTCATTGGCCATCCTTTAGGCTGGAACTCTCCCGCACCCAAAATCATAGAACACTGAAGACGTATAAAGTGAACTGGTTACTGCTCCTACAAAACCAGCTCCCCTTCTGATTAGTATTTCTAAGAACGAGACCGTCTTTCTTCCAGGCCTTCAACCTCTAACATTGACAGTTACCTTTGGCCTTTCTCTTAATTCCAGCCTCAGTATCTAATCAGTCATTAGATTGGCTTTCCCTTCAAAGCTCCCATAATCTTCACTTCCTGTCCAAACACCCAAGTTCAGGCCCTTATGATCTCATTCGTATATTTTAGAAGTAGTCGGCTAATTGCACACACACCCCATTTCCCCAGGCCCGTACCTACTATAGCCTCCCCAGTGCACTCCTCTTTGACGAGGCTCCTAAAACTCCCTTACATCACATGGATTCCCTGCTCGGAACTTCTCAGTGGCTTCCCATTGCCTAGAACAAAAGCTCATAACCTTGGGTCTATGCCTGAGCTACAGGAGTCCGGGAACTCCTCGAAATTACTTACACAAATTTGAGTACCTAATGCTATGTGAGTTTTTCTGGAAAGTGAAATTTCCTAGTTTTCATCGAATTCTAAAATATAAAGAAGTTTCAGAAGATAAAGTCCAAACCTCTTAGCTTTCCATGTGAGACCCTTAATAAGTCTCAGTGTATCTTCCCAGTCTTCTTTCCCACTATCTCTCTCAAACAATTCTCTCTTCAAGCCAAACTTAATCTACTCATTGTTGCCCACCATATAGGTGTTCTGCAGCAATTCTTTTCTTAAACCCTTCCCATGCCTGGAATATTTTCTCTCATTCGTGATAACCAAAATGTCTGCCATTCATATGGTACACTTCAAATCCTCTATCTTTAATGAAACAAACTCTTGATAGACACTTCAACTAAAAGGGGCCCATTCTATTTTGGAATTCCTTTGCAGGCACATTCACAGAAACAAGTTCTAAATAGGAGGACGTAAATGCTATTCGAGTGCCAAGAGGGGAGCTTTTAATTCAAACTAGGAAGTTTAAAGAAAACCTCTAAATATTGGAATAATGTTGAACAGGATCTCTAAAAATGATCAATGTTTGTGGTTTTAAAAGGTGGTAGGGAGGGCATTTTTTCACTGAAGAAATACCATCAACATCAATACAGAAAGGAAAATTGGAAGACAAAAGGCTTTTTTTTTTCAATGATTCGTGTAAATGAAAAAATGGCACAAAGGGTACAAGGACTACAATAAAAAGACATTAAGCTTGAAAATTAGTCACATTCTTATTATTCAAGGTCATGAATACCATAGTAGGGAGCTTACATGTTGTGCTATAACTATTGGGAGCCATCTACACTTTAGAGTAGAGTAGTATGATCAGGTCCCTGGCAGCTGTGTGTATTGTGAATTAGTCCAGGAAAAGACTGGAGACTTGGAAACCATAATGAGATCATTGCTGATCATGAAGTAAGATCTCAAAAACGTGAGCACAGTCTATAGAAAGGAAAGAATGGATCACAAAGCTCAGTAAAGGTGGAAAATACAGGAATTGGTAACAGATTGAATGTGGGAGGTGAGGGGGGAGATGCTGAAAATGTCTCCAAGATTTCGCAGCTGGAAAACTTGGGGCTGACTGGTAATGCCATTGAGGGAAAATATAACTGACTCTGTTTAGATGCACTGAGATGAAGCAAGTGCAAAGTAGTAACATCCAGAGTCCGAACTAGGAGATGGAATGCCAACCTAGAGTTTAGGAGAAACTTAGGGAATTTAAGTGTAAATTTAAAAGAAATTTACATAATGACCATTAGTGGTTGAAATTGCTCAGAGAGAGAAAGAGAGAGAGAGAGAGAGAGAGAGAGAGAGAGAGAGAGAGAGAGAGAGAGAGAGAGAGAGAGAGAGAGAGAAAGGACTTGGTAGGTTGATGACACACTGTCTAAGACAGAAAAACATGTAAACTCTCTGGACGGTGGTGTTTCTATCCAACTATACATGACTTAGAAATATGTGCCTCTAGCACCTCCTCTCCTAAATTGAATTGAATTTTCAGTTATTCATGAGAATCTTCACCATCAGTATATCCAAGAGCAAACTCAAATCAGTCCTCAATCCAGAATTCCACCCATGTCTCATGGGGACTACCATTCTTCTAATCCTGGTCATCTTTGACTGTTTGCTTTTCTGACTGTTCAACTCCAGTCTTTCAGACTCACATTTGTGATGTATCTAAGTCTCTTCCCTCCTTTTTTAGTGCCCATACCTTACCTAAATTCAGACCCTAATTATTATTATTCTTTGTAGACCAGTTACAATGCACTTTTCACTTCTCCTCACCCAACACTTCCCTCCACCCAAATCATCTTACTGCATATAACTGAAGGACAGAATGTGAGTAAGCACTTAGCTCAGAGCCCAGGATGTAATACTCAGTATATGAGAGCTGTTGCTGTTGCTACTGTTATTCATCCCAGCTGTTGTCTCAAATTTAAAGGTACCTTTTTAAAAGTGTATTTTATCTTTGCTGTTTTCCTTCCACCTTTTTATTCTTTGTCCTTTCTTTTTAGTGCAGGGATAGGTAGAACGGGGTGTTTTATTGCTACATCCATTGGCTGTCAACAGTTGAAAGAAGAAGGAGTTGTGGATCCGCTAAGCATTGTCTGCCAGCTTCGGGTAGACAGGTGAGTGTCTGAGGGATTGGGTCATGGAGATCAGGGCATCGTTATCTGTCACAACCTGCTCTGACCAGCCTGACTTTGCAAACATCACAGTTTCCAAAGTCCTAAATCTCTGTCGTGATTTGTGTAAAGTGTTTAAGAATATACGTTATATTTGAAAGTCATCAAAGAAAGTGTTATTTGCAATACTGACCATCAGGAGTCCCAAACCAGCCTGGCCGGGGTGGCTCGATTGGTTGAGTATCAGCCTGTGCACTGAAAATTGCTGGTTTGCTTCCTGGTCATGGAACATACCTGGCTTTTGGGTTCAATCCAAGCCCATATGGAAGGCAACCAATTAATGTTTATCTCTCTCTTAGAGCATGTATCTCTCAGCTCTAATCATGTCCTTGGAGAGAGAGAGAGAGAGAACACCAAAAGCTTATGCTTAATCCCTCTTTGTCTCTAATGCAGGTTTTTTATGGTGGTAACTGTTCCTTCTTAATCTTACAGCTCCATTCCTTACATACTCTGTATTTTCATTTGACTTAGCTGAATTATTCACTTTAGGCTCCCAAGTCCTCATCTTGATCCTTTAAAATGAGGTATATGTCATACTAGCAAGAGCCCCCCTTTTTTTAATTGTGAAAAATATGCATAAAATTTACCATCTGATAAATTTGGGGTGACTTCTTGGTGGGTATAAGGTGAAACAGTCCTTTTTATACGTAGATCACTTTTGTGATGATCCCCGCTTATGTGCTGAAAACAGAACAAAAAAGAACTTTTCTTCCTTTCACCCCAGTAAAGCCTGCCTGGGTAAGTGAATGGTTGAACCGGTGATGGAGAAAGTGCGCAGGTGCTTCTTGGGAACAGACACAGACAGAAGGATGTGGTACCAGCATATGGGCAGCCGACTTCTCGCTCTGCGTACTTCAATGTGCTATAGGGGAAGAAGAGCTGTTTTGAAAGGCTGAAATACTGGGCTCTCTTCTTTCATTCATACAGCGAATACTGATTACTCACCTCCTGCCCAAGGCATTGTTCCAGATGCTGCCAGTGCAGCACTGGACGGAATGAGTGAGGCTCTACTGTCCTGGAGTTTACATGCTAACAGAGAGAGAGGAGATAATAAACAAGCTAAGAAATAAACAGGATAATTTCTGACAAAAATAAAACTGAGAGGTAATAAAAAAGGGAGAGAGGGAGATTTTGCTCTGTGACCTAGAGTTTCCTAAAAGTAAAATTAGAGTCACCTTTTAAGATTCATTTGATAAATACTTATCAAGCACCTACTATGGGCTAGGTCCTGGGATTTCAATAAGAGACAAAGATTTTTCCTAAAATATTAAAATTAACAATAAAGTGTTTCCTGTCTCTAAAAATGAAACATTCAAATCCCCTTCATGGATGAAGTTTTCCCTCTCTATTTCTATCTGTCCTTGACCCCTTTTAAATAATAATTTCTAAATCTTGATAAGTGTATCTTCCCTCTATTTTTCTCTTAACTTTGGCTTATTAGAGGCTGCTCACTATGTGGTTACGATTCTAGGCTCTGGAGACAGATGGCCTAGGTTTGCATCATGGTTCCCACCATTTTCTGATTGTGTGGCCTTGGGCAAGTTACAGGACTTCTCCATGCCTTGGTTTTCTCACTTGCAAAATAGAAGTAATGATAACTTCTACTTCCTACTTTTGTTGAAGGATTAAGAGAGAATTTTCAAAGTGCCTTTTACATGGTAAGTGTGCAGCCAAGTTTAGCCACAGCCATTATCAGTATCTATAGCAAGAAACCTGAGCATGTATCTGTAAACTGGAACTAATAATCTATATCCACAGGGTTGCAGTGACATTAGGATGGATTACACCTGTGAGGCACTCTGTAGAACACTTAGCCTATGTGTCCTTCCCTCTCTCTACCTTCCCCACGTCCACCTTTCCATACCCCACCTGTAACTGCTTCCAAAAATGCTTTCTTCTTTTTCATTTTTGTTGATTGGTTTTAAAGAGAGAAAGGAATGGAGAGAGAGAACTATCAATTTGTTGTTCCACTCATTTATGCATTCAGTGCATAAATTGATTCTTGTCTGTGCTCTGGACAGGCTTGGACCTGCAACTGAGCCACGCCAGCAGGGCTGATGTTTTCTTTCTGTACCTGAGAAGATCAATTCCAATTATCTCTCCCTCTCCTCTTACGATTGTTCTCTTAGTCTCCCCCGCGCCCCTTGCCTTCCATCAGTACTGTCCACGCTAGCTCCAATAGAATCTGGCGGCTTCAGTCAGACTCTGGGACCTGCCTTCACCCAGAAGAGGGGCCCTCATCAGAAAGTAAGGGACAGCACCCCATCAGCTGGAGCTGCTCCCACAATGACCTTGATCTCTCCTGCTTTGTGCTTCTGTGAACAAGACTCCTGCTTGGGAACCAAAATCCCCTAGGTACTCCAGTTGCTATCCCTGTGCCCTGCTTTCCTGCTGGCTAATGCTAGAATTCCATGAACACCAGATCTAAACAGACTCTGAACCAAGGTGGCCTCCGACACCTGCTCTGACTCTATTTGGAACAACATCCTAAAAAGCACTGGGCGTGGTTTACACATTTTTGGGGGGAGTGGGGCCCCTGTTACTCTGAATCTTGCCTATTTGCCCTCCCATCAACCGCCTCCCCCACCTGCTTTCGTAGCCTGACCTCCACCTTCGTTTCCACTTCCCCGTCACCACAATTTGTCAAGCCTACCAAACTGTCCTCTAACTTTGAATGGAATCATAAATACTTTTTTTTTTTAATCCTATCACAATGCCTCCTCTATCTGCTCCTTCCTTCCTAAAGCAAATGGTCAGAAAACTTAGCCTTGGCCTTCCATCACCACCAAGGTTTTCCCACAAGCTTGTCCTTTCTCTCCTGATAGGATCTTCAAAGCATAGCCAACTTCTCTGCTGATCTGAAGCCATGGACTCCCATCCCCTTGGATTTGAACTACTGCCAGTATGTGTCTTGAAATCATTCTGATTTATTCATCAACATCCCCTCTACATAAAATTCTTTCTGAGCAGCTGTTGTTTATCAAACAGATCCTCTCCTTTAAACTTTCCTTGAGAGCTTTTTCTTTTTCCTTCCTTCCTTCCTTCCTTCGCAGGATCAGCATCAATTTTCCTTTGTTGTCCCTTCCATCTGTGGTACACTCTTGTAGTCACTGCGAAAAGGGATACAGAAAACCTTCCACTTTCCCTTCACCCCATCCAACCTCTTGTTCCCCCATCCTTGTTGCTTCTTGCGTTCAGCTTTTTCCTGTCATACCTCATTTTAAAAATATCCGTGTCTGGCTGGCTGCTGCCACTGACTATGTCTTTAACGCATGATAGGAAAGGCAGAGACGGTCCCCGTTCTGCTCTTGCAGCTTTTCGTCCTTCGTCAGTTCTTCAAACCTTGTCCCCACCCTAGACTCCGCAGTCGTCCATCCTTGCCCTCAGCTCTGGATCTGCCTTCAGACATTCCAGAAAGTACTCTTCCTACTCAGAAGTCTATTTAATCTTGGCTTTTTTTCATGGTCTTCAAAGCACATCTCCTTTAACTCCCAAAGTGAAACACCCCTCCCCCTCCACACTCCGCCCCAAGTAGGAAAAGAGATACTCTTTGGCTTCTTTAAAAAAATGAGGAAAGAAAGAATTCACAGTATCAAGTAAATTGCCCAAGGTCATTGTGCTTAGAAAATGGCAACATAGTCTTCTTTGGAATTCAGGACTTCTGATTTCTGACTCAAAGGTGTGACTGTTATAAAGTAATCAGGCTTCTGGAATACGTTTATTGTAAAACTGCTTGAAAAAACACACATATCTCTTTGGTAATGCTTTGCCAGTTTTAAAAAATGCAGTGACACCATAATTTTTAAAACAATGGTTAATATGAATGAGAGCTGTTTCACAAATAGAGTGATGATATCAGAGTTGCTGTAAGAGTATAATTTTATTGAGCATCTTTTCATATGGACATTTATATGTCTTCCTTCTTTCCCTGCTTCCAATATTTATTTATTTATTTTGATTGCAGTTGATGCTCAATAGTATGTTAATTTCAGGCGTACAGCATAGTGGTTAGACGTTTATATAACTTACAAAGTGAACCCCCAGTAAGTCTAGTACCCACCTGACATCATGCATAGTTATTACAATATTATTGACTATATTCCTTATGTTGTAATTTACATCCCCGTGACTATTTTGTAACTACCAATTTGTGCTTAATACTCTGGTTTCTCTTCTGGACATATAAATCTTTCGTCTTAAGAGTGTAATTTGAGGGATATAGGAAAGTTGCCTCATCTCAAAATATCTACATAGGGAGGATGCCAAAAATATCTTTGTAAGGTCAACATCTGTATTACTGCTAATTAGAGAGCCAATCCTTGGCTAAAAGAATCATTGCTCTTTAAAGTCCATTTAACCTAGAGATGGGAGTTGAGGGTGACACTTTATACCTTCTCAGCTATTAAAACTTTCATGTAAACAAAATAATCTATTCTTTCCAGCATGGCAGCTAGAGAGAGTACAGCTACCTGCATCGTCAATACATTCAGAACATGGGTTTTGATGAAGGAGAATTGAAGAGAAGGCTCCAGAAGCTGGGTGTACCCGAGGCCCTGCAGTCGAGGGGACTGCAGACAACGCCTGGTCACTGGGAGCCCGAGGGGTCCAGGAAGGGAGCAGAAGAGCTCTAGCAAGGGACACCTTACAAAGAGCAGCTACCTCATTTGGGAGACCCAGTACCATAAAAGTATTAAATATTTCTAGACGGTGACAGCAGAGCATTAACCTGCCTGCAGGGTCCTTCCCAGCACAAGGGGTGGAGCCTATGTGATGGCACAGGTTTCAAGCCCAGGAAGCCACGCCCACCTCGGGTGTTTTTAGGACTGGTGTTTGTGGATGGGCCTGAATCCTGTGTCTGGTGTCCCGCAGAACAGATACCCAAGAGCTTTGCTCTGAGTGCTGCTCCTGCATCATGCATTTGTTCATTCATTCAGACATTTACTGAACACCTCCTACTGAATGTCCATGGGGTATCCGGGTGTAGGAAGATAGATTCCTTAACAGACTTTCCCAGACTGTGTTTCTCAGAGCCACAGTTTAATTGTCAATTAAACTATGAGAGCCTGCTAAGTGCCAAACGCTCTTAGATTGTATTCGGGGGGGGGGTGGGGGGGGAGGAGGGGGGATTCTCAATTAAGTTAGAGAAAAAGCTATATACTATATTTCTTAGAACCCTCTCTACTTGGAGATTTACAAAATGTATTGATGCATTAAAGGATCTGAAAAGTCCCCCAACCTGGAAACCCATGGAATTTCCTTTAAGCCAGTGGTGATCAACCTTTCTAATGCGAAACCCCCAACCTCATGTTGTGGTGACCCTCCAACCATAAAATTATTTTCGTTGCTACTTCATAACTGTAATTTTAAATATCTGTGTTTTCCAATGGTCTTAGGCGACCCTGCTAGCGGTCGACCACAGGTTGAGAACCGCTGCTGTAGAACCTAAGACCATCAGAAAACACAGATATTTACATGCGATTCATAACAATAGCAAAATTACAGTTATGAAGTAGCAAGGAAAATAATTTTATGGTTGGGGGTCACCACAACATGAGGAACTATATTAAAGGGTCGCGGCATTAGGAAGGTTGAGAACCACTGCTTTAAGCATTCTTCCATTTTCCCCCTTTCCTCAAAGACTACCTAAATGGAGAGAAAAAACGGTGTAAAATAATAAATATAAACTGTCCTTTCAGAAACCCCGGTGGTACAGAGAAGACTGGAGACGGCATAGGGATGTGAGCCTGGGTGGGACCATCCAAAAGGGGAAAGGAAAGGGTAGGGCTGGCTGGTTGGAAGCATCCAGCAGAATGTAACAAGGGAGACAAATGACAGAGCCTATTCAGACAAATGACAGAGAGCTGATACTGCTTACTCTGCAGTGTACAAGCCTGTTCCTATCCGCTCAGACCCTCTTTAACAATGGCCTCTGACCCAAGAGGTCCAGGCTGCATACTGTCCGTGTTTTTTACAATCTGCCCCCACCACGTACAGCTGCCTCCGCTGAGAAGCCCGGGACATGGCTAACAGAGAAAAGGACAAGGCAGTGATTTAGATACTTGACATGGGGCTTGTTTCATGACCAAGTCAAGAGTTTGAGCATTCGGAAGAATCAAAATCCTGACGCCCCTCCCCCCACCAATAAAAAAATGACAGTGCCTGTTTGTTGTGATCCAACATGACACAAACAGGCAATTTGTATCCAGATCATAAATCCGAATTTTAGAATTCAAATGGTCTGGTTTAGAGATGAGTCTGTTATGCTAAATGGATATTTCCAGTGTAACAACAATGACAAAGCCATTTGGTAGATTCCTCATTCTCTGGCACAACGTTATTTTTATTGGCTTTAAAGCAACTTCTATTAATAGGTGCTACAGTTCTCACTACAGATTCATGAGTCTGTGATTCTCCTTTTAATAATACTTTTGAGCATATTTTGGACTAAAATAGGATCTCTTTTTTCCCAAGTAGAAGGTCAAACTCAGTGCAAGGCACCCACAAGGGTTTTATTTAGAAGTACATCACTAGATTATTCCATTAATTCTCATAACGTTTGTTCATTAAACAGTGACGTGGGCAACAGTCATTTGGGACTGAGCACTGCTAGTGGGACAGGTAAGCAGGCAGCCACTAGAGCATGAGGTGGACCAGATGTCAAGGAGCCCGGTGCTGATCCTGTCTCTGCCCCTAATTTCCTGTGTGACCACTTGTCCATTCTAGGCCTCTAGATCCTATTTGTAAAAAGAGAAGTGGGACATATCAGTGGTCCCTTAGTCTTCTGGTATGAGGAACCCTTTTATAAAAGTAAAATATTTCCTGGACTTCAACCTGACAGTTGAATTTTTGAAATCCATAATGCTTATAAATTAACCTTCATTCTAAGACTCACAGTGATTAGTGATGCATATGTATGCATGTTTATTTGGCCAACTGATGATGCTGAGAGCACAAGTGGATTCAAAGACCCCTCCAATCAGATGCCTTTTCTGTCCTAGGATTCAGTGATGGGGAAGTGATTGGCTGGCTCCCTAAAATGTCTCTCAGCAATTGCCTTCTTTGAGTCTATGAACCTTTGTTTTTGTAGAGAACAATGGAATTGCAATAACAGACAGTCATAACATTTGCCAAACATCTACTAGGAAAGAGATGGTTTAAAAAAATCTGGCCTTGAGAACATTGTACAAATCTTCATTTTTCAGGAGGAATCCAAGACCTAAAAAGAATGAATAATATATCCAAAATCATATAACAAATTTTGACTTTTTTAAACAATCTGAATTGAACTTCCAATTTTGCTCAAATGAAATTAGCTAAATTTGGGGGGTTTTTTTGTTGTTATTGTTGTCGTTTTGTTGTTGTTCCCAAAAGACTATTGTTTTCTGGGGTGGGAAACCTAAGCGGGTTAAGCACAAGTTTAAGAGAGAGGAAGTTCACATTCTAATCCTGCTTTTGATGGTGACCCTGAACTTATCTTGTATAATAAAACCCTAATATGCAAATTGACCGAATGGCAGAATGACCGGTCACTATGGTGTGCACTGACCACCAGGGGGCAGATGCTCAACGCAGGAACTGCTCCCTGGTGGTCAGTGTGCTCCCTCAGGCGGAGTGCCGCTCAGGCAGAAGCCGGGCTCACAGCAGGCAAGCGCAGGGATGGTGGCGGGAGCTTCTCCCACTTCCGAGGCAGAGCACTAGCAGGCTTAAGCTGGCAGGCGACATCCCCCGAGGTGTCCCAGACTGTGAGAGGGCGCAGGCTGGGCTGAGGGACAGCCCCTCCAGTGCACAAATGTTGTGCACCGGGCCTGTAGTTGCTATATAAACCAGGAAAATTGTTTATCTCAGATGGTTTCAGTTTACTTATTATTAAAATCTGGAAATAAGTACGATGACTTTCTTTTTTCTGTAAAAAGGGATAGTTTGCTCAATCATGTTTTCTTGTTGCCATACATATATAAGTCAACAATTTTCAAAAATGATGGTAAATAGAAAGGACCCAGTACATTAGTACTAAATTTGATACATTGTAATCATGGTTTATGACTTAGAAAGTCTTTCAATATCCTGCTTAAATCTTCTCATCTTAAATAGTACTAAATTAGTTGTGACTGTAGCACCTAATTAAGAATTCCAGTTGCTTCCACAGTGTCTAGCTCCTGCAACAAGAGATTCATTTAGGCTTGTGTATGCCAGCATTTCACAGAAGTGACAGAAGGTCATTTACACATTGAGCTGTCCCTTTAAAAAGTAATAGTAATGACCGATAGTAATAAGATGCCTTGGACAGTGGTTGGCAAACTCATTAGTCAACAGAGCAGCAAACCACAGCTCGAGAGCTGCATATGGCTCGCGAGCCGCAGTTTGCCAACCACTGGCCTAGGAAACTCAGAAAAAGCTCACATGCATATCAGTGTTACAGGAGAATGACTAAAGAGCAATAGCGTGACCATCAGGAGGCAGGAAGGAAAGGACCATATTCCATTGCAGGTTGGCGTCTGCAATTTTTTTGTCATACTATTTCTTTTCAACTTATTTGGCACCTCTAGACACTGGAAGAACTTGAAAACAGAATTTTGGAAATAAGACACAGAAAATAATATGCGATCCCAAGGCCTTTTTCTTTTCTGTCCCGCACCCCCAGCGAAACAGGAAACAGTCTGACCCTCCTATTTAAGAGTCAGTGGCGAGATCTGCAGTTGTCTTTGTACATCCTTACCTTGGAGGCCCAAAGTTGGAATGACATCCAGAGACCTTACTTGTAGCTTCCCAGACAGGATAGAAAAATGCTTCCAGTGTGCGTCATATCATTGTTTACATGTTTTGATTAATCACTGTAGTTTGATGGTTTTGTCTTTTTTTAACTACAGTTATCTAAGAGGAGGAATATATGTGCCATCAGCTTCCTACACTGATGTGTCCCAAAAATATTCTGTTTCCAAAACTTGTTTAAAATAATTTTAAAGCACAAATTTCCCCCTGTTGGTATACGTTTTATCAACCCTAGATTTACATTTATCCATAGACCTCTGCATTCCCAGCTAATCACAGAGATACCTTAACTCATGAATTTTGAAGATCTCATTTGAAGAACAGGAATTAAACATTTTGGTTTTCTTATTTTTAAGGACAATTAAAGCCCTAGAGATAGGTATGGATTTACTTGACATCACAGTTTCTGAGACCATAACAAGAAGTCCTCTGGTAAAACAGTTTACGCCAACCAATTCTCTCAAGTGGTTGCCAAGACAACCTTTTCCTTCTTCTCAGCTAGGAGTTAATTGACTCTTAACCTGGGTGTTCAGAAGAAAATTGGCTAATTTTCAGGGGGTGAAAAATGGAACTCGAGATACACTAACGAATTGAATTGTCACATGATGTGTGTTGGCTTTTTTTATGCCCTGCAAATACTTTGGACCACAGCCATTCCAGAGAAAGTGTTTATGTTCAAAATTCTAGGTCAGAATCAGTCAAAACATTTATGTGTAAGTTCTCCCTCCTTTCCATGCCATCTGTATGAAGATTTTGGGGAAACCTTGGTACGAGGTACCCCGAGTTTCAGCAGCAGACATTAGCCTTGCTTGACTCCTGCCCAAGCTATCAGATTTTACCCAAGAGGCACATTAACATCCACACTTTTTGTTCTAAATTTACTGTACCAAATTTTACCAAAGGAATTCCAGATTTGAAAATAATAAAAAGCCAAGGAGCGTTAAGTCCCATTGTTAGCCCAGAAGTGAGTCACCGCTGCAGAATTTCTTCTGTCTACTGATTAGACCGGATGCGTGCTGGGTGGTACGACAGGAAAGGCTGCTGCTCTCCGTATGTGTGAGTTAATAGTCACAAAAGGTCACAATTTTAACATGTTAAAAACCAAATCTCTCTCCTGAGCATCTGGAGGGGTGTTGGTTTTTCTTTTGTGTGCGTGTGTGTGTGTTTCCCCAAAGCATTCTCCTAGGAGCAAAGGGAAAAAGCTACATATTTTCCCCCTTCTAACCTGAGTTTACCCCCAGCTGACACAGCTACGTGCTTCCCCGCATGCAGACTGAGACGACGCTGATTTTCAGGGTTGTCGAGGCGAATGTAGTATGAGATAGCTGTCATTTCTGGAGGGGCAGTGGACCTGGGTCCTCTCTGGCCTGTCCAAAAATCCAAACATAGTGTTCTTATTCTGTGGCCATGGAGCCATCAGGCCACTTAGCCACACCACTTTTGCAATAAATGGGATGACTTCCTTTCATGTGGAATGGGGCATAATTAGGGTGAAGAAATAATTTGTCATCCACACCAAGCCACTTCTGAGAAGGAAAGGTGTCCCTATTAATAATTACACAGGACAGCAGGAGTAAGCCAGAACGGTGCCAGACAAACCAGATGTGTGATCTCCCTGGGCATAGGGTGAGCTAAGCGTTTACCAAAAGGATAAGAAAAGGAATATGCAGCATTGATTTAGTCCTCACTGAACGACAACCACTGCACTTAGCATTTTATGGAGTCCCTTCTTTAAACCTTGCCAAACTTGAAACCTTATTAGGCAAATAATTACTGTTTGGCAAGGTCAGTGGTTTTCAAACTGTTTTTGTGAACAACGGGAAACAAGACAATGGGAAGACACATCTTCCACAAGACACCACTATGGAAAGCCAATAAAAAGCAGAACTGCTCTGGTCACAGCTGGCATTCGGAGCTAGTCCTAAAGACCCAACCAACCTCCTCCTCCACCAGCCTCGGCCCCTCAGGCACTGCTGCCGAACCCTGGGTTCCTGGGATTTCTGGGATAGCCTGCAGCTAGACATCGAAATGCCCTGACTCATTGAATCCTCACAATCTGATGAGCTTTATCATTAATGTCACCTTATAAGTGAAGAAACCCCAGCTGGGAAAGAGTAAATGATGTACCCAAAATCATAAAGCTAGTAGGTTCAAAGGCAAGGATTCACACTTGAATCTGTCAGACCCTAAACCCACTTCTTTCCACAACATCACCTGCCTCCACCACAGCAGACATCATGGTTAATATTTAAACACATTTGGCTCTGCCCACCTAGGCTTGCCTGACTTAGACGGTATTGTGTCCTCTGCCAGGTGTGTTCTTAGCTCTCCAAGGCCATCAGAGGCCTCATCCCAGGGCCTTGCATCCAGTTCTGTTTGACCAGATAGCACCAAAGAGTAACAGTGAAAACAGCTAGCAATACGTTGTCTTTATGTGCACAGCTGTGTGTGCTAAACATGTGAAGTGGATTCTCCCATTATGTCTCACAGCAGTGCCGTGAGGTAGACACTATAATTTTATTACCTCATCATTTTGAAGATGAGAAAACTGCAAAGATTACATAATAAGGTAAAGCAGCTCATAAGTGGTGAAGACAGGATTTGTCTTCACCACAGTGTGTGGTGGTATCTCTTTCCTCTTAATGTACCCTACTGGTAATGAACCTGACACCTTAGCATCCCAAACCCAAACCCAAACCTTTCCAAACTCATGACCATGCTCGTAGTGAATTGGGTCCTTTCCCCCTGTTTTTACATGACCTTACCCTTTTTTTATAAACTAACTCCTGCTAGGCAGTAGGTATTGTAACTTAATGTATTTTACCTTCTGGGGAAACAGATTTGTGTTTCAAAAGGAACCTCCAAAGAGGGATGGTCCTTACCCACAATGTATTGAGTAATGGTGGTGACATCAGGCACTGCCCAAATGATGATGGTTCAGCTATTTTGGGCCCCATAAGCCTTCTTCACTAAAGCATCATTTTGATCAACATGGATATATGTTAACCTTGGTTAACCTTGGTTGAGTTTAAACCATGATCTATTGGAGGTCAAGGATTTTTTTAAATGTATTTTATTGATTTTTTACAGAGAGGAGGAGAGAGGGATAGAGAGTTAGAAACATCTATGGGAGAGAAACATCGATCAGATGCCTCCTGCACACTCCCTGAAACCAAGGTACATGCCCTTAACCGGAATCAAACCTGGGACCCTTCAGTCTACAGGCCGACACTATCCACTGAGCCAAACCATTTCGGGCAAGGATTATTTTAATGCCTGATCTTTAAAAGGTAGTTAGAAGATGCCTTTTAAAGTTAATTAAACACACACACACACACACACACACACACACACACACACACACACAAGAGCATTCTTGTTTCTTACCTTTGAGGACCAGCTTGCGTTAGGAATTTTATACCAGTAATAAAGATCCAGACTTTAGCAAGTCATTGGAGCTTTGTCTGATCTGAAAGACACCTATGGCCAAGTCAGAACCTTCCTAGAAAATGAATTATTTCAGGGTTCTCCTGAGAGTTTCATAATTAATCTAACACTATTCATTTATTCCATAAATATATATTGTATACAGGCACTATATTAAGTTCTTGGGTATATTATTTTACTATTGTCACCCTATAAAAAGACTGTATTTACCTCATAATGAATAATGTCCCTCAGATAATCTCAGATTTTAAGTTCTTACAAAGGTCCACAGAGTGTTCTGTATACCAATATATTCGATTAGACAGTTATTACAAATTTTCGAAGATGATAGTGATGAGTTCCTGAATTTGAATCAGTCTCCAGTGAATGCATGGTGGGAAGCCCTTTGCCCTCTTTCAGCCTGGAGTTTATTTGTTGTCACGTGACATGAAAATTGCATGGCCTGTGTAACCTGGGTGACCTACTTCTTTATAAATGATAAATGAACATGCTCGTTAAATATCTGGAAGACACAAGCTGGGAATGGTAAATGGAAGCCTAATAAACAATGAATAGTAATGGTGTCAGTAAACACCAACATGTTGAACTTAATAGGAATAAATAGAAAGTCCTGCATTTAGTTTTTAAAATTCAATAATGTAGATTCAGGGTAAGAGACAGCTGTAATTTTCATATTTAAAAAAAACAACCCCTGCATACTTTTTCATTAACCTAAAGCTCCACTCAGTATTCTAAAATGCTTGCTGAGTACTGACCACCAGGTGGACACTGTGGGATCTGACCACCAGGTGCATCTGCAAATGCAAGTTAATTGGCCGATAATGTGCAACTCAAGGGAGAAAATTTTCCCACTGACTTGATCTCATCTGGAGTAGACACAACACTCTAAGAAGGTCATAATTGATAAAATAGCCTATAGAAGAGGGAGACTAGACTGGTGAGTGACAGGGAAACCAGGCTGGATGGAAATATTGAATGACCACAGGATGTTTAGTCTAGAGAAGAAAAGAGTTTGGGACTTTGATGGTTGTTTTCTCGCATTTAGGGAGCTATTGTGTGACTACAGGAGGAGCCTTAAGCCTTTTTTTGGGGTTATTTTGGTTCATCCAGTGGGGTGACAGTTAAAGAGGGGTGGATTTATTTTGATATCTTCAAGTTTTCCTGCCAACTCTGAGGAAGGCTGCCACTGAGAAGCCTCACCCCACAAGGATTCCAGCAGAAACCGGCTGACCATCTGCCCGGAGACTGTTCCCTCTGCCAGACTAGCTTGTGTGGGCGATTGACATGAGTGATCTCTGAGGACCTCTTCAATGTTAATTCTTCCATTTTTATTTTTCAAGTTGAGGGGGAAGTAACATAACTTTCCACGTACCTTCCTTAAGCCTTCAGACACCCAAGGATTTTGCTAGCCTACTACTAATAAGTTCACTTCCTCATCTTCCCCACCTTCAGTGGCTGAGACAACCTTGACTTAGTTAACGGAACGTCATAGAAAATACACTCCGAATGTTAAAATACACTGCTGACCCATTTAGAATAGTTAGGAAAACCTAGACTGTGTCTTTTTCATTCACCAGTTGGACATGTAAATACCAGTGATCATCAGAACAGACAGGAAGGAGGAAAGCTTGCCTCAATTAAGGTGAATAGAGAGAGGAAATTCACCAGACCAGAGCTCATGAGATCCATTAACACATTCAAGGCTCCATACATCTGAGTTCAAGGGGGAGGGCTAATGGTGCCCTGAGCTGTGTGAGTGCCGGAGGGAGGGAGGCAGGCACCTCTCAGTCCTTGCCGCTGCCCTAAAATTTACTCTGGCTGTATTGCTCGAGCTTCCCAGTCAAGGCCAGCATCTTCCAGACACCTGCTATGGTCTAGGTGTGCCCAGAGGTCACCATCCAGCTAAGAGGAAAATTTACCACAGCATCAGCTGCCCATTTCTATTGCCAACTTATGACCAAGGAATACTTGGCCAGAAAGTTGCCTTCAGTACAACCAAATGTGCCGTTCTAGGGGGAAAGACTGATGAAACATTTCTGCCAAAAGTGGATGTCACCGGAAACTGCGTATTGACCTCTTTATCTCTTGCCAAATATATCACTTTGGCATCATGTAGATCTGTTTAGTTGAGAAGGGTGAGTCTTACTCTCTGAATTTCTTGTATGCTTATATTTATAGAGGTTGACAAGTAAACATAGATACAAGCCCAGTTTTAGTTATTACCATTAACCAAAAATCATGTTACAGTGAGGCAACATACCTTGTTTTTAAGTTGACGTGCTTACACAAGCCTATATAATAAAAGGCTAATATGCAAATAGCCTGGACGGCGGAACGACCCTTCACTATAATGTGCACTGACCACCCAGGGGCAGATGCTCAATGCAGGAGCTGCCCCCTGGTGGTCATGCGCTCCCGCAGGGGGAGCACTGCTCAGCCAGAAGCTGGGCTCATGGCTGGCAAGTGCAGCGGCGGCGGGAACCTCTCAGCCTCCGTGGCAGCACTAAGGATGTCTGACTGCTGGCTTAGTGAGACATCAGTCACACATCCCCCGAGGGCTCCTGGACTGTGAGAGGGCACAGGTTGGGCTGAGGGACCCCACCCCCACCTCCCGGAGTGCACGAATTTTATGCACTGGGCCTCTAGTCTAAAAATAATTATTTAGAATAGTAACAACAGCTAAAACATAATTTCAAAACTTGTCGTATGATTTCAGAGTTAGGGAGACTTTATAGGACTGAAAATAGTTACTGTGATGCAGTTGTTCAGTAAGCAGGAAAAAATAAGTAGGATTTTATATTACTATCTGGTAGCTCTGCTAAATATAAGAACCTTTCATAATTATAGAGAGAAAAATAAGAGATTGCTGTTTTATATATAAAAGTATAATGAGAAACATCATTATTTCTCACAAAGACTGCTACCTTCTACTAATCCAATAACAACAGGTGTGCTGAGTAACTAGTGATGTTAATGTTGATACCAGAGGGGAAAAAGCAAGAACCAATCCCCTTTTTCCAACTCAGTTAAAGGCCCGCCCACTATTGTATTTAGACATCAGTATGCTCCACCCAGAGGCTGAGGTTGTTTCCATATTACACACTCAGACCATTTCAAGGTAGTTGTTCTTTGTAGCTGTAGGAGCAAGATTTCATAGTTGAGCTTTGTTTAGTAAACCAACTTTCATCAATTTTAATCCAAGTGTATAAACCATTTTAACATGAGGTGAATGACAAGACACCTGAGAAGTAATACTAACATTCCAGATGTTCATTTAATTCATTCATTGAAATAATTTAACCTTCACAAGAACCCTATGAAATAGGTGTTATAGTTATCCCACTTTAAAGAGAAGGAAACCAAGGCACAACAGGTTTTAAGAAACTTGTCCATGAGCCCACAACTAAGAATTGGCAGAGGAGAGATATGAACTCAGACAGCCTGGCTGGTTTCCAAGTCCAAGTACTTAACCAAAAGGATGTGCTGTCTCCCCAGTAATGGTAGGTAGGTGAAATTAATCAAGTGTCTAGTGTGTCCCAGGCACTGTGTTAATCCCTTTGTACATTAGCATATTAAGTTCACCAGTTGGGTCATTTGGACACAGGTAAGAGGGATAGCACCCTAGCTTGGATGTGGTTTCTGTTACTTGAGATTGCAGAATATTAGCAGTAAGAAGTTACAGTGTTATCTTTTCCTTGCAGAGGCGGAATGGTCCAAACCAGTGAGCAGTATGAATTTGTGCATCATGCTCTGTGCCTGTACGAGAGCAGACTTTCGGCAGAAACTGTCCAGTGATTCTCTGAAGATTTACCAGGCCATCATTCTCCAGGGTTGACTAATCAATTACCCATTTGACGCTTCTAGAAGAAGCTTCCTGCAATGAGAGGAAAGAGAAGCCCTGAAGTCAAGCTGTGGCATGGACCGTGGAAGATGGCAACACAGGAAAGATTGCCAGCCCCTTGTGTATGTGAATGCATTTGTAAGCAGCTCCTAAGTTATTCTGAAGGTCCTATACTGATGGAGGAATGATAGACTCCGCCCACAGCTAAGCAGGATTTTGTTTTGTCTGTATTGATTATCTGCCACACGGAATGTATGTATGAAACACCCATTGATACATGTCGTCAGATAATGACTGGAAGAGCTGCTGAAGAAATTATTATTGTGTTTAGATGCTTTAATGTTTAATGCAAAATCTGTCTTGTGAATGGACTGTCAGCTGTTAAACTGTTCCTTTTCAAGTGCTATTATCTTTCTCAGTTACCAGGATCTTGCCGCTAAAGTTGCAAGTGATTGATAAAGGATTTTTAACAAATGAGTCCTTGTTTTTGAAAAAAAAAGAAAACTCAAAAGCAGTAACTATTTTATATGGAAATGTGTCTTGATAATATTACCTACTAAGTGTGTATTTATCAGTACCTCCTATCAATCAATTACAGAGCACAATGATTGTCATTGGGTATCTATGTATTTATTCTCTATTATTGGGCATTGAGGTGGTTGCTGCTCCAGAACTCTTTTCACTGGATTTCTACATTGTGAGTCACTTTACTGTAAAAGGGAAAAATTTGTAGCAACTCTGACGCATCAAGAACTTTAGTTACTTGTCTCTCTTTCACTAGGAGTTTTTGAGTATGCTCTCTACCTGGAGTCTCTTGCCCAATAAAAGGCAGTTGCTTTGGGCATGATCACCTGTCACTTTTCCAGAGGTTCTTCTAAAGGCTGCTGCCATGAATATCCTTACATTTCAGAAACGTTTTAATCCTCAAGAGACAAATAAAGCTAAAAACAACAACACAAAAACTACACTCAGCAAACACTAGATGTTCTGCTCACATATGAATTTCTAATGCAGCTATGTTGACTTCGTTTCATACTGCCAATAAACTACTCTTAATACTAAATGTTGAGTTAAGTGGGTACTTTTTTTCCTCTTTGGAAAGCGGCTGTTATCTTTTGGGGGGAGTCTGCAGTAAATGATGTGAAGGGTTTAATTTTAGTCTCTGCCTCTCCCCAGGGGAGATGACTATCTCAAGTGTAATACCCATTGTCATCACTTGAGGGATAATGACCTTGAAGTGCCATCATTATGTGGTTTTCCTTGATGGACTCCCAGCACATCATCATAGGAGCAGTACATGTTTATGTCTTTCTAGCACTTGTGGCAGACCCTCAGAAAGCACGTGGTGTGTGTCTATTCAGCAGAAACCCATCACCTGAAGAGAGGTAATGTTGGAGGAGCATTTAATTATCTGAGATTACAATTCCTTTCTTCCCTCTTGAGGTTAAGAAGTGCCAAAGGGATGGATGGGGGAGAAAACTTAGTTTTATTCCGCTCCTGGAGGCTGGAATTTTTTTCTACATAAAAAAAGAGAGGTAATCATAATCCCTTCTTTCTAAGGAAACAGACAAAAGGACACTGGTGTAAAACTTCCCCAAACAATTCAATAGGAGGAAGTGCTCGTCACTGACTTTCCCCCCCCCCATGAAGGCACATTTCCTTCCCTGGTCTTTGCTTCTCTTATCTGGGAGAATTTTTTCCCCCAAAGCGAAGCATGAACAGTTGTTTAGTGGAAAATGGAGGCTGAATTTTACATGGCGATTCTTACCTGCTTGATCTTCAGGAGCTCAGGTGAGTGGGCCTGCCTCAGTGTCCTGACACGTTTCTCTGGTAGCTGGCAGACGAGATTCTGTCCTTTGAAAAGTGCCTGAAATGAGGCGGAAATGGAGCCAGGTCTCCATGGCAGTTCAGCCGAAGATGATGAGGAGGGGGGATAAAAGGAGCCAGGTCTGCCCACACTGTTGAAATTTCTCTCCAAACGAAAATAAAAGGCCTCCTCACGGCCTGCAAATGCCTCGGGCAGCTCCTGAAATGGCACCTTCACAGCAGAGAGAAAGGAGTCCTAAGGAGATATTTTTATTCTATAACAGTCTGGGCCATTCTCCATGCTTTTGTCCAATTAGGTTATGATTTTGTGTTGTTTGTGTGTGTGTGTGTGAGTTAAAGAAAGAAAATGTAAGCAATATAATGAAAGGGGATGAAAAACTGTGATGTGTTTAATTTGGAAGTTGCTATTTGGCAGGAAGGTCTGAATATTTTCATGGGAGCGCTGGGCAAATGAAGTGTAAGCACATTAAAAATGGTTTCTGAGCCCAAATATCTCACTTTTTAATACTGATGGTTAACAACTGGGTATTTAATTTTCTTGTATTAAGAAATGCTGATAGTTTAATCTGTTAATATTACAGGGGAAAATTGCAGATACTGTTACAAAATAGAAAAATGATTCTAAGACTATACAAAATTTAGTTTGTGACAATTCTTTCATTGGTTACTGTTAGCTAGGAAAGTGTGCTTAGAAGGGTGTAAAAATTTCTTTTATTCTGGGGTAAATGCATCCAATTTTAAAATTTTTATTTAAACTATGTAATTTATATACTAATATTTATTGCAATAATAAATTAAGGGTGCCCTTTAAAGTTGGGGGTCGAGGTGGGGTGGAAAGAATAAAATTTTAAAAGGGAACTGAGCTTTTCACAATTTCAGCATATTTAATTGGACTAAAACCTCAAACCATGGTCTTTGGATAGTTTTGTTTCTTTTCTAAGCTTCCTGTCAGTATTTCATTGGGGTGGGGGAGGGGAGGTTTTTTCCCTAACCCATGTGAAACCAAAAGAAAGGGAGCTAAGGGTGACATTTTGACATTGTCAGCCTTGGGGTTTTAAGTTCCATGTGTTGAATCTGAGAATACACACTTGAAATGATTGCAAAAGCAAAAGATAAGTAAGCCTCCTGTTTTCACTGGGCTGATGTGTGGGCGGGCAGCTTTGTTTTCTGATGGGCCTTGTAATCTGCTACATGGTGCTAGATGAGCTTTTCATCTTCCAGAGGGGTTTCAGATCGTCCACGTCCAGAAACAACAGTGCCTTTTGGAAAATAAGATCGTGTCCATGGGCTCCTGCAATGGGACCGAGCAGAACCAGCAGTGGATGTGGACTGAGGACGCAAAGCTCCTTCACGTGAAGTCCGCGCTGTGCCTGGGCATCTCCAATTCCTCTGGTGGCCCTTCCCGGTCAGCCATCTTTGTCCACTGCTCCCAGGCCCCCCGATGGACTTGCTATGAGAAGGCAGGGTTCCTTGAGGTGGAAAATGCCTCTCTCTTTCTCAAGAAACAAGGCACCAAGGCAGTGGTCAAAAAGGGCAGGAAATACCTCCATAGCTGGATGAAAAGAGATGTCAACAAGGAGGGAAAACCAGTCAATGAAAGCCTTTGCTTAAAAAAAGGTGAGCTATTCCTTTCAGAATCAATGCTGAAAGTTCTTCTGCTAAATGTCCTGTTCCGTCACATTCAAGGGAAGTCTATGTGCCCCAACACAATTTCTATGGAAGATTCCTAAGCTAATGGAAATGGATCCTGTGGTGCCCACCAACATGGAAAACTTCTTTATCCTCATTAAAATTAACCCACCTCTCTCTCTCTCTCTCTCTCTCCCCCCCTCCCTTCTTTTCTTGCTCCTTTTATTAATTCAACAAACATTTCTTGCGTTTCTTTTTTGTGCCACACACTAGGCACTCTAGTTAAGCACTGTGAAGTACGGGATGCAGATCTAGGCATAGACAGGCATACATGTATAATGACCAAAGCCAATGGTCAGGAAATTAAAAACTTTGCTGATGTAGACACTTCTGTTCTCTGCTAATGAGGAACTATTAGAACATCAAAATGATGCTTGAGAAGACTGGGAAGATAACAAATTGTGCTTGTGCTTGTGCCTGCTACCTTATAATTGTGCTAAAGCAAGTGTTGTACCTATGTACATTCAAAAACATTTGTGTGTGTTTTTGTGCCACGATTGTGCAAATTTTAACTCTGGTTTTTCTAGAAGTCCATTCCTGCCCGTCCTCCCCACCCCCACCCTGCCACATACATTACCAGGTATGTTTATTCAGTGGTAAACTGTAAATGGTTGATTCTATCCAATTTATTCTTGAAGTGAAGTCCATCATTGGACATGTTTTGTATGAAGGTCAAAGGAGATGGTTTTTCCATGAATTACCTTCTATCTCGAAGAATTCTCCACTGAATCTGTATGTACGTTTTGGCATCTAAATAAATGCAGTGGGCTCCTTTATGGTGGAAGTTGATTGTTGTAGTCCCTATCCTTATAAAACTTGTGACTATGAGAATAAAGTAAAAATATAAAAGTCAGTTAGAAAAGTCAACTTTATCAGAGAATACAAAGCTGCATAGTATCGCATTGTGTAAATGTACCACAATTTTCCTACTGATCTACTGATGGGCACTTGGGCTGTTTCCAGATCTCAGCTATTGCAAATAGCATTGCTATGAACATAGGGGTGCATATATTCTTTCTGATTGGTGTTTCTGGCTTCTTAGGATATATCCCTAGACGTGAGATCACTGGGGCAGATGGCAGTTACATTTTTAATCTTTTGAGGAAACCCCACACTGTTTTCCATAGTGGTTGTACCAGTCTGCATTCCCACCAGCAGTGCACTAGAGTTCCCTTTTCTCCACATCCTCTCCAGCACTTGTTTGTTGATTTATTGTTTAGCCATTCTCCAAGGTCTGAGGAGTTACCTCGTTGTTTTAATTTGCATCTCTCTGATAATTAGTGACTTTGAGCATTTTTTCACATGTCTCTTGGTCATTTGTATGTTCTCTTTGGAGAAATGTCTATTCAGGTCCTCTGCCCATTTTTATTTGGGTTGTTTGTCTTCCTTTTGTTGAGTTGTATGAGTACTTTATATATTTGGAAATTAACGCTTTATCAGATGTATCATTGGCAAATATGTTCTCCCATACAGTGGGTTCCCTTTTCATTTTGATGCTGGGTTTATTTTGCTGTGCAGAAGCTTTTTATTCTCACACAGCAGAATTTTCACTGATACAACTCCTAGGGCAAGAGAAACAAAGGAAAAAATAGACAAGTGGAGCTACACCAAATGCCTTTTTTAAAAGAGTTAATAACTAAATATTATAATCTAAAGCACAAATATGAATGTTGTTCATCCATAAGATGTTTTATTAAGTTCTTCAGTAAAGGACCCTTGCTGAAACTTTTAATTATTTCTTTTACTATTTCCAATAGTTATTTAGACTATTATAATCTCCCTCCCTTTCACTTCACCTTTATTCTAGCCCAATCTTGCTTAATATATTTAATTTATTTATATGAATATATATACACATAAACATAAAGCATCCTTTGTCTAAGTCATCATCTGTTTTGTTTATTTCTTTTCCATATTATTATCCTACTTTTAAAAGGCACATTATATTTGGCATCTTCCTAGAGTATAGAAAGTACCAATGTAGTTAAAAATTCCTACCATTAAAATGAGTTTTATTCAAGTTATTATGTTTTCAACATGCTTGAAAATTAAAGGAGGGAAACTAACAAATTGTGTATTGTCTTTATAATAATTATAAAAAATTCCATTTCTATTATTGATTATATCTGAGCGAATCATAGACTAATTCATAAGCTAAAATATGTATTGATTTTTAAAAATGTATTCAAAATATGATCTTAATATGGTGCAGTGATTGCAAATCACCTTATAGGTAAGCTATTTGCAACTTAAATGCAAAACTTTTTAGACTGGACAAGGATAGTTCACCTTTTCTGGAATCGTGTTCCAAGAGGAATTGTGTATAATGTGAAAACAATGTAGCAGCAATGGTACAATAAAGCTTTTTAAAAATAGCTCCAACATATTGTTCCATTGTGTGACAACTTTTCCTTGCATTTGTCAAAACACATCTTGCTCTTTCATGAACTGTAAAATGCATATACCTTTTAAAGCACATCAGAATTTATAGATATCAAAACAGCCAAAAATCTACTATTTTTATAATTTCATAGCACCCATTTCAACAAAGAGTTCAGGAGATGGAAAGATGAACTTCTTTTGATCACTTTACATCTTTGTGTAATGGATTTTCTTTCCTTCCATTTATTTTATAATCTTTTCATACCCACAAAAGGACCCTAGCTGGTATTACTCAGTGGTTAGAGGATTGGTCTGTGCACCTAAGTGTTTCAGGTTTGATTCCTAGTAAAGGGCACATATCTGGGTTGCAGGTTTGATCCCTAGTTAGGGCACATGTGAGAGGCAACCAATCGATAGGTCTCTCTCACATTGATGTTTCTCTCTCTCCCTCTCTCCCTGCCCCCCCCCACCTTCTTCTCTCCCTCCATCCTTCACTCCCTTCCACTCTTTCTAAAAATCAATGGGAAAAATATCTTCCAGTGAGGATTAACCAAAAAATGAAAATACCCACATAAGGAATAATTAAATTTCAGTTTTTGCTTGTGGTGTGTATATGAATACAATCATATACTTAGATGTATATTAGAATCACCTGAGAATGTTGTTAGAAATGCAGGTGGTGGGTCCCACATTAAATCTACTGAGTCGCAATTTCTGGGGGAATGGCCATGCCCCAAAGGTGATGCTGATGCCGACCAAAGGCTGTGAACCACAGCTTTAAATTTCACAAAATTTGGAAACAATGTTAAACTAAAACTTCTTTCCTGCTTCTGAAATAGCACAAGTTAAAAACGCAGGCGCCAAATGAAGGGGTACTTAACTTAGATATTTTGTAGGTTCTTTCTTTGGAAAAAGGTGGTGGCCTAGAATGGAAAGGGACTTGTTTGGTTAGGGGTGTTTTTATAAATAAATGTAGAAGGTTAATTAAAGACAATTACAGAAGACTGGAAACTTTTCTGTAAGATATTTCAAAACTAAATGCAATGGTAGTAAGCTATGTTATTCGCAGAGGAAAGTTCAAGAATGTTTTGATCATTTGTCTAATTTTGGGAGAGTCTTGTTTCATCCATTGAGTTAATTATGCAAGTTGACAAATATTTTAAAAGTTCTTAGGTTGAGCACTTAGCAAGTGCTCCTTAGCAAGAAAGAGTAAACATAGGTCTACATGCTAAGACATGTAATTACATGCTAGGTATTTGAAAGCTGTTTTTGTCCAAACCCATCATTAAGCCTTTTTTTCCTTCTAAGTTCTAAGAGCTAAAATTGCCACACGTGGTAATCAACTCAGAGGATCAGCATTGGCCAAAGCTCAAAATGACCAAAATACTAATCTCTACACACAGAAATTTTTATATCCCATCAAAAGAAATATCTACTTGAAGGGACATTCAATTACCTAACTCAATTAAGACAAGAATTAAGACTGCTTGGTGGAGTTGGAAGCCTCCCTAACATTATAGTTGGGTTTGTCATGTACAGTTGGGGTTAACACTCCAGGGATAAATAAATCCCCTGGTCTGTGTTCAGGGTGGCTCTCCCGAGCACAATGGCAGTGATAGTGGCACCAGATTCTGAAAGACAAAAACAAACATAAATTAAGGGGGAAAGTCTATCAAAGCCTAGATCTAGTAGAAGTGCAGTAGGGTTGACATAATCACACAACACCCAGTTATATTTAAATTTCAGATAAAGGACAAATAATTTTAGTATATTTATAATATACGATATAATATAACCTTATTAGCATTACGTATTTAAGATATATTAAATATACTGAACTATTGGTTGTTGAACACTATAATTTAACTGGGCGTCATGTGTTTTTATTTGCTAAATCTAGCACCTTACATAACCCTCCACATCTCATGGAAAGAATGCTTAGTAGCCATAATTATTAACTTTTAAGCGCACTGCTATTTACAGCTTGCTAAATTTTAAAAATACCTTTTCCATCTTTAATCTCTGTTTATACCAAATCACCCTCTTTTTTTATATACATTATCATATGAAATGTGTTAGTTTAAATTGGAATAGAAATGAATGAGGTCCAAAAAAGGGTTCAGTAAGGTGGACCAGAACAGGGAAAATGCATTGACTAATAGCATCTTCAAGAAACCTCCACCTGACACACAGTGATTGCTTAATAAATAGCTGTTTGAATGAATCAGTAAAGGAGTAGTAAAAAAAGATAAACTTTCTTCTGCCAGTCTCTAACCAGAAACTTTCAAAGTTATGATTATCTAATTGGGCAAGATTTTGTGGGTCTTTATATCCCAGAAAACTGCGATTCACTGAGGATCTAATGGAAGCATCTAAACATACCCCCTCGGCCCATAATTTACAGGCCTTTCGATGCTTCATATTATACAACCATTTTCTAGAGTTTTGCTTCACAAAGAGTGGTCCAAAGACCATCAGCACCACGTTGCCGGCAACTTGTCAGAAGAGCTGAATCTGACCCTATCTGTTGAATCAGAATTTGCATGTTAACAAGATCCCCATGAGATGGAAGCGCATTTTAAAATTATAGCTAGGAAAACATAATTCACAGATCATTTTTTTAAAAGTATAGTTAATTCCGCCTTGCAGAGCAAAGCTGTAAGTTAATCCTGCCAGCTCTTAAACCAGTTAACTGTTCTTCCACAGATAAGTAACTTAGCAAGTAGAACTGCCCCATGATTTGGTCTCACATAGTCAGGATCAGAAACAGTTTGCACTCTGGTTAAAGAAATGCCATTATTTTCCAAGGAATCGTCAATCTTCGTGGCAAGGTTGGCAAGTCATTAACAGTGATTCTCAATCTGCTACTTTGTTTAGTGACAGAAATTGTGAAAGTCCCCCGCAGAAGAAAAGTACATATGTACATATATGCAGAATTTTGCGTGAAGCTTTTAGAGATTCATTGAACCCCAGAAACCAAGTCGTGAACCCTAAATGTTCATAGAGTGAATTTAATTTTCTCCCCTACACAGAGCTGGGATGTTGTTGCTAGGTAAAGGATGGGTAAACTGAACAGGGGAAATGAGCATTGTGATATTCAATGTAGCTCTGATTTTTCATATAACTAAAGCTTATCCACATGTCCGTCATTAAAGAGTCTTCGTTTTCTCAGAAAAATTGTTTTTATGTGAAGAATCCATAAAACATGAGGGTAATTTTAGCAACTGTCCTTTCTTTACCTCAGCTGGCCTGGGAGCAGAATTTTCAGTAAGGAGCATTAGAAACACATCTCCTCCCCAAATCCCCACTGCGTTTAATGCTGCTCCGTACAGCCGGAAACAGCTCATTAGCAATACCACAGAGGCCTTCACCAGAACTGCTCCCGAAAACTCCAGCCAAAGCAGCAGCCCCGGGCAGCCCCCCCGTCTGCAGATGACTGGAGGTACAGAGACATCGTGGGTTCCCTGGACCCCTCGGCCCTTCTCCAGCACCACGGAAGAGGTAAGATGACAAGAGGGGTTGAGTGTGCTTGGTGAAGCTCTCAGAAAGCCCATCACTTGAAAAGACTTGCTTTGTGGGGAATGCCCCTACTCAAGCAGACAATCAGGCGCTCTGTGTCCTAGCTGTGAATTGTATGTGAATGCATCTTTTTTTTTGTAACGAGAAAAATCTTTAAAATTGAATGAAGAATTCTACATCTTTCCAGCATGGACATAATTAGGCCACCACGGCCACATTTCTGAACCGAAGTCAGAGTTCATAGTCGTATTCATAACCTAAAAGCAGAAAAGAGAACTTCAAAGCAGTACCTGGTAGGTCCCCCTGCCTTTATGTCACAACCACGTGTGTTCATAAAGGGAGGAGGAACAGTCACACAGCAATGGAAGGTTTGGGGATCGCTGTCATTGACTTGTGAGCATGGTCAAGGGAAGCTAAGTCTCATACCAATTGCACATCAGCATCCAAGGAAGGACAGATGGATCAAATGGCCAAAATGACACGGCGTAGGGACTGCTGGCATAGTGTTTCTGTTATAGGCGTTGGTCTCTTTGGTTTTGCTTTCTACGCGGGGTTTTAGGCTATCGTTTTAGGCAATACAGAATAATTAAAGTGAATCAAACAAGCTAAGGTTTCATTGCTTATTAGGATAATCAATTCAAATAATTTAAAGAAAACAAAAACCCCACGCTGTGCATATGACTTGTTCATTTTAGTGCTCTTTCTTCTGCTTTGTGCAGAATTTAATATTGCATATGGTTTCCAGATAGTGAGCTGATACTTCATTATTAGTCACAAAATAAATATAGCCAGTCCTTTGAATAATTATTGAGACTTTATTTTTATCTCCACTTTTCCTTTGCTCTAAACCTTCCCTGTGACCCGACTCTTCCCTGGCTTCTGGAAGGCCTCGGGACTTCTCTGGACACTCTCTACATCTCTTTAAAACTCAAAATTCACTCTCAGTCCATTTACAAAAATACCCATTTCAGGAAATAATCCAAACTCTAAATTCAATTGAAATGTTAGCTTCTCCTCTCTCATCATCTACTATCAGTTTGAACTTGAAGCAGGAAAAGGAAGCATGTCCAAATTCTCTCACTCTCCATCTAGCTTTTTACCCGCCTCTTCTCATTTGGTCACTATGTTTTCTGATCTGTCTGGGCTTAGAAAGTGGGAAGGAAGACAGGAAATGAAAGAGAGCTGGTACTTATGAATGCCATTATGAACTGGCACTGTGCTCTCCCTCATCTTCCAAATCCTGAGCCCTCACCACTTCCTTTTGAAATGGAATGCTTCTTGGTGGAGCATTTTCTTATTTTGGCTGAATGTGCCGTAGCCAAAACTGCATTCTAACATTGGTTTAGAAGAGTATTTATTCACTTACATATGAGCTTAAGTACTTATATTATTTTTTCTGTGCTGATGTATATATTTTTATATAATATTTAAATACTAGAGGCCCAGTGCATGAATTCGTGCATGAGTGGGGTCTGGCCGGCCCCAATGGGTACCCACTGGGCTGGGGGGAAGGGCCTCAGGCAGTTGGTCAGCCAACCCCACCCCCAATTGGGGTGTTGGGGGCCAATTGGGGGCCAGACCACCAGGGAGGGGGGGGCGCAATTGGGACCCAGATCATGCTGGTTGGCTGCCACAATGCACGTCATAGCCACCAGTCGTTCTGGTCATTCTAGTCATTCCGCTATTCCATTCACTGGGCTTTTATATATATAAATATAGATAATTAGGTGCATCAAGTAAGAAACATGCTGAATAAAAACTACAATGGAAACATACAGGCTCAACACCAAAGAGTTGTCTTTTAGAAAAAAAGTTTTTCCCTATTTTGTCCAGGTTTGACCATTGTAAAACAAGCATATGGAGACCCAGAGGTGGCCGAGCTCTGCTGGGATGAGTGCAGGACACCCAGCTAGAGCTTGGTTGCAGGCGTGCCAGCCTTGGGCCCACCCAGCAGTGGGTTACAGAGCTCAGGTGAGCCAGCCCCCACAGCTGGGTTGGCAAGTTCAGGTCATGGCAAATACACTGTGGGGTTGGTTGTTTATTTGTTTGTTTAGCCCTTTTCTAAAGTGAGATCCACTATAATGTCCATGACCTTTCCTGTGGGGCACCAGAAGGACTATGCAACTATCTCATGCTCCCGTTCGCCTTGAGCTCAGGCAAAATCTTAACTCTGTCCTGGAAAGTTGAGTGCATAGAAACCACGCTCTTTCCAAAGGCAGGTTCTAGAACTGCAGTTTTCCAGGACGCTCAGACTTCAGTCCAGGCTTCCATGCCTGGTCATTATTTGATTTAGCGGAAGAATTGGCTTTATAACAGTCAACTAGGAACAGCTGTTGTTAGACACTTTAAAAAGTAAGTGAGTCACTTGTGAGGTAAAATGCCTGTCCTTCTAAAGTGATTTTGTTTTTATTTTACTCTTGATAGGATTATTTATTTATTTTTCTATTTCATTTTTCTTTTTTATTGGGGTGACTGGTTAATAAAATTACATAGGTTTCAGGTGTACAATTTATATACATCATTTGTATATTGTATTATGTGTTCACCACCTAAGTCAAGTCTCCTACCATTTATCCCCCCTATATCATCTTCTACTCCCCCACTTCCCTTACCCTCTGGTAATGGAAAGTAACTTTGAAAGGTACTCTACCTCAACACCCAGAAGGGTATAAGAGAGAAATGAAATCATTCGATTTAATTGCTTGGAAATGTGTGAAAAGAAAATCTCTGTGTGCCAAGTTGTTTTCTTTATCAGATAGCACCCGGTGTGTGAGGATGTGGGATTGGCTTCGCAGAGCTGGGCCATGAAGGTAGGTAGGAAGGGCCATGGAAGGTAGGAACTCCACCTCTTGATGGGAAGAGCTGCAAAACCACATGGTAAGGGCCATAGATATTGGGTGGGAACCATCTGTGAGCATCAAACAACCCACCATTGTAGTACTATTAGTGGTATTGGTATTATTAGTACTTCACAGATAAGCTGCATTAAACTTAAAGAGGTTAAGAACTTGCCCCAAGTTGGATGATTAGAGAATAGCAGAGCAATAAGAGTACACACACACCTGCACACCCAGTCACAGTCTCTTACATAAAGCTCCTGTTAATGAAGGTAAATGCCAAGGAGAACACAATTTAGAATCCAGCAATCACTCATTAATGCTATATTGCAAAGTTTTCCTAAGTTGACTCTTTTTATAGTAGAATTTTCCCTACTTTTCTCCTTTAACCTCTTTCCTCACATCTTTGCCTACAGTGTTAGGGATCTATCTTTGGAAGGTTGTAGATTTAGGGCAATACTTGGCTTCAAAAATCTCTCTCCTCTCTCTTTCACTCTCTCATTCTCTCACCCTCGACATGAACTAACACATAACTTGTGCCTGGAAAATAGGGTTTAATAACTGTTAGCTACTGTTCTTACTGTTGTTACCATTATAAGAGTATATGTGGCTGTGTATGTCTTTACATGGTCAAAGTTAGTGGAACAAGAAGCTTGTCTGTAGTATGAGTCAAGAAGTATATAGATCAGTGGTTCTCAAAGCATGAACCCCAGACCCAGAACTTGTTAAAAATGCAAACTTTGGGCTCCACCTTAGACCTACTGAATCAGAAATGCTGTGTACAGACCTCAGCAACCTGTGTTGTAACAAGCCTTCCAAGTCACACCGCTGCAGTTTTAAATTTGAGAGCCACTGATCTACACAAATTTGGTCCCAGACCCACAGTATCTTCTCCATGGGCTTCTAATGGCTTACTTACCTACCACTGAGGGTACTTTTTGTGTTATTAGATTATGAAAGGATGAGGAAGGTAATGCTATAAAACTTAAATAGTAATCAAATATCAGAAATTCATTTATCTAATTACAGTCCCCTGCAATTACTTTCTAAAGTATACATTCTTTAAGGAATGGGGCTCAGGTTGAGTACGTGGAGCCTGGGAAGATAGGGAACTGTTGCTAGGTCTTCGTGTTACTTAGAAAATGATGTTTTTAGGCACACAGTTCCACCATGAATGCACAGGACTTGGTATTGGAACATGGGCTGCTTTCAGCACCCAGTCAGCCAGCATCCTTGCATGCCACCTAAGTGAAAGTATGCCATGTCCTTGTGCACAGGCCTTGCTGCAGATCAGGTCAGATGTAGGTGTCAGAATGTGCCCTGCATAGACCAGCCATTCCCTATGGGCAAGGTGAGACAGGCCAGGAAGTCCATCTGTTGGAGCACGTGAGTGAATGTGTAGGGAGAGATAAAGGTGGAGAAGTGGCCTCCAAAGAGGGGGAAGATGGGCCCTGTACCTCACTTCAGCTTCAAAACCTGACGAGGCTCCAATCTAGGTCCCCTCTCAGCCAAGTGACCATGGAGGAGGTGGTAAAGAACTAGGGCTCTGGTGTCAGAGAAACCTGGTTTAAACCCTAGCGGTGTTATCTCCTAGTTCAGAGGTAGGGAACACTGGGCCCGAGGGCAGTATGAGGCCTGAGAAATCATTTGGTCTGGCCCTGCCAAGGCATTAAGGGTGCGTTAATTAAATGTTTGACTAAATACAGCAGGCTAATTTTTAAGTTGATAAATTTATATGGCCCTCGAATGATATTATAAATAGCCAAATGGCCATTGGCAGAAAAAAAAAAAAAAAAAGGCTAGTTACTCAGCTCAAGTCATACTTGCTTCCTCTTTAAAATAAGAATAATTAAAGGTGTTCTATCTGCCTCACGAGATGGTTCTGAGGATTAAAATCTGATTAAACAAGATGCTCAGTACATTGGCTATATAAGACAAGTATTCAATAATGTTACCAATTAATACTAACTTCTTTTTTTGCTCCATCATCTCTACCCTGCTGACTCTACGAGGTGGTTGTGAGAACCACATTATTAGGTGAAAGTGCTTTCAGAAGGATAAAATGTTGAACAAGCATTTAAAATGTTCCTGGCTGGCTCTCATTCTGCTCAACATCCCTAAATCTTGTTTGGAGGCACACCTCTTTCTTCCCCTCCCCACCCTGCCCCGGCCCTGGCCTGGGAGAGGGATTGCATTTCCTCAGTTTATGAATAGCCATTGTGGTGCTGGTCTGGGTTTCACGGTTCTGTGCTTCCTTCCATTTGGCCTTCAAAGGAAGGCCCATGGGAGCCTCCAAAAAAGTGATAAGGCAAATGCAGAAAGTCCTCCTTTGTCCCACTCCTCAAGTCTTGGGTAACCTCCTTTACTGTGTTACTTAAATTATATAGGAGAGTCTGCCCACCTCACCACTGTCCTGTGGCCAGAACTGAAGGTGAGAAAATATTCCCCGTTATGGAGACAAACACCTAGAAGGAGAAAGTGCAAAGATATAGCCAAAAATAATAATAATAAAATAAATTTAAAAAATAAAATCCCCTAATCATTCCTCATGAGCAAGGACTCTTAGATTGTCTAGTGTGGATGGAATAAAATATAAGTGATTCTGAGACTGCTGACCGTACGAAAAGGCCATGCGAGGGAGTAATATACTATGGGAAGGATGTGCTGCTGAAGCCCCTAACTTATAATTAGCATCATTCAAGCCTAATTTGGGCAAAGGACTGTAGTTTTCTTGGTTTGCCAAGTGGGGTTACCATGTGCCAATAGCATACTGGTCTACAATTCACTCAACCCTCTCCAGCTTTAAAATTTCAAGGACTTGTATTTTCTTTCATTTTATTTTAATTCTGAGTGATTTGCACTACTTTCCATTTTATGCACACAAAAAAGACTGTGTTCACAGGGTGTCCTAGTATAAATCACATGCACATAAAATGCAGCCATGAAACAGAACGTGTGCATTGCAGTGGGCTCTTTAACCCACCGCTAGTTCTCTGGCACACGGGGTTCCCTGGGCAGATGAAGGTTGATGTGCTGGGCAGAAAGAATGGCAAAGGAAAGGGAAGAGATCAAAGGGAAGAGAAGGCAGGATATGCTAATTGAGACAGGAAGTCCATGGCTCTCTGCCCTGGCCTTACACACACATCAGAATCATCTGGGAAGCTTTTTAAAGATACAGTTTCTAACATTCTGCCTCCGACCTCATGAATCAGAATTTACTGAGGTAGGACCTCAACACCAGAGTGTAAAAATCTCCCCATTGATTCTAATATCCAATTAGATCTGCCATCCCTTAGAGAATAATTGAATAACCAGCTTGTTAGGGAAACAATGAATGCAAGAGAAGAAGTCAAGCCCTGCTGGAGATGTATAAACTGAATGTAATCACAGGGAAACCGTGGACACGTGAACTTGGAGGAGGAAACTATTGAAATAAGCAACTGTGTCATTCACAAAGATCACTGTCATAAAGATCACTTCAAAAGGCTGAGGAATTGTTCCAGATTCAAGAAGATTATGAGATCTGATGACTAAATGCAATACAAGACCCTGAGTTGGGTTCTTATTAGAGAAAAAACCAAACAAACAAAAAATGCAGACAGGATGACAAAATTGAAATACCGATTGTGGATTAAAGCATTATTTCAATTTTGAATTGCCTGAATTTGATTAACTTTACTAAGATTACACATTTAATTCAGAGTATATGCAGCCTACTCTGAAATGGTGCAGGTAAACATAGTATATATGGGGAGAAAGAGAGTGATAAATATGGCAAAATATTTTTAAAAACTAGTGGGTCTGGATAAGGGTATGTGGAAGCACTCTGCACAATTCTTTAACTTATCTGTAAGTCTGAAATTACTTAAAAATAAAAGAAAATTTTCAAATAAAAAGAGTAGTTTGCTGAAGGGCTTTAAGAGGGTGGGATTCAAAAGATGTTATTGAATTAGGGACAGTCCAGTAGCTCAGACTAAGACCTGTCTGTCTTCTTCAAGGACCAGGGGAGAGAGGATGGGGTGGGGTGGGAGGAGATTGAACAGGGAGAGAGAAATGATTAATTTGCAAGAAAAAGCAGTAAAGGCAAGGATCAGCACTGGCGGAGCAGCCAGCTGATAAGTATGAAGATAAGATAAAGAAACTGCCTCTGGAAGAGACCGCCCAGTCCTTTCCATCTTGGTCACTTAGCCTAGCTACTTCTCTGTTGCACACACATACCCCATGCACAGAACAACAGCTTTGAAACCCAGTTATTGTGAAGTATGGTGAAAAGTAACTGAAAGGGGAAATGCTATGAATTCCAGGAGCGTCTTTGAAGTAAAAATCTTTTCCATTCTTCCTACACTTTGGGGGATCTGGCAACAGAATGTTACCATGGCTAACACGGGAGGCACTTGTTTGTTCATCAAAATTCTTCTGTTTTGAATCTCTGATAGATCTGGGCCAGTGAACACACCCTCTGTGTGTAGTTTTACTGGGTGCCTGCCCTCCATCTGTGTGTCTGTGACCATTTATGTTTGCTCACAGCCCAGAACAACAGGTCTGTGGAGAAGGTACCAAAAGAGTGTGCTTTGCTAAGAGTTTTGACCTTAGTGGCCCTAACCAGGTGGCATCCAGATTATTGGAGAAGGATTAGCTCTTCTGTGGAGTCATGATTCATCCATTTGAAGCAGGGGCTGCTCGGGCACTAGTTTCTCCCAAGACTTAGATGCTAGCTATCCTTGGATTCTGTGATGCTAAGGGTTCCAGGTCTGCATTGGAGCAGCTGAAGAACACAATTTTGTTTCAGATTTACAAGTACTTAGCTATGCACTTGTTTAGTGGTGGGGGTGTGAATGTTTGTCTATACATAAGTCTCGAGAACCTGAGGATGTGGGGGAGATAATGAAGAGATAGGACTCCTTCCTTTATGAGGTTTATAATCTATCTGAGATTTTTTTATCATTACATTTTTGAAAAACATGATAAGATTCTTTGATCTCCCACTTTGATCGAGGGACTTTGGGATGCCCATTGTCTGCCTCTTTTGCAGGGAAGGTGGGATAGGAGCTGTGTGAATGAGGCAGGCAGAATGTGGGCCCAACAAGACTCCAGCTTTTGATTTTTTTTTTTTAAGGCAAAATCCAGATGTTTTTACATGTAAAAATCTATTTTCTCAACATTACTTATTCTAATTTTTAAAAACAATGTTAAGATTACACTATAAACACAAGAAGAGGCACCTGTACTGGCCAAAGAGTGAGTCCTGTTTGTGACCTTCAGAGAATTCACAGGAAGTAAGGTTCTACCAAACATGATACACTGAACAAAGAAGACAAGAGTTTTTACTCTCCAGTCATTACTTTTTAAGGAGGATGAAGGGATGATTATATTTGTTTGTTTGTTTCTGTTTTCCTTTTTCTTAAAGCAAAGATTAGCCATGTTTTATTTACCTACTATCTTAGGGTTTTAATATTCATGAAAATCGTGACCTGGCTCCTGAAACCTTAATGTATAACAGCCTTGCCCCTGCAGACAGCCCCACCGGAAGCATCAATGCCTTGACTTGGTGCATTTGCAAGCAGACTCATTTCCCAGGGTGGGGCAGCAAGGATTGCCATGTGGGAATGAAGGTGGAGCAGAAGTGCTTGAGATGGAAAAGGTAGGTAGTCTGGTTTTAAGTCACATCTGGTTTTAAGTAATTTGTCAGCAAATGACTGAAAAGCTATGACAGAAGCTCTGCAAGGCCTATTTCCTCCAGATTAAAAAAAAAATTGGTAGAGGGGAAGAGGGTGAGAAATTGGTATAGAAAAAAATATCAGGAAACCTTAGAGATGGTGGAGCCTGCTGTCAGAGACATATCCGGTACTCCCAGCCCCTCCCTTCCAGGATTTAAAACAAATCTTGGCAAAGGCCAAAAGTCAAAGCAGCCATTAAATGTCAAATGTGGTTTGTGCTGATCTACTGAAGAGATTCTCTTGTGTATGAGATTGAAAGCAATGATAACTTACTACTTGGATCTTCTCCGAAAGACATGCTCCTCTGTGAACTTTGTCATTCTCTAGCATTAATGGGTGCTCTGCATCATATACTATTTTTATTACTAAAAGTCATAGTGTTTTACATTTGTTGAGTCCTTTAGCCAAAAACTGTTATACATAAAATAGGCACCTTCTCATTTAATCTTTGCAACTGCCCCCTTAAATGCCTTCATTATTTCCATTTTTCTGGAGATCTATGACCTAGGAAAGTTGTGATCTAGGAAGCTAGGAAGAGTGCTTCAAATATAAGTTTCCCAAAATAGCATCTCTAAGCGGAAGAAGATGGTTACAGTTATTTTTTTAAATGGTTATCAAAATTATCTTACCTCAAATTTTAATACACCTCTTTTACAACACATGACACCTGTTGCAGGTTAAATTTCTTTTCACTTTTGCTGTAATTTGCTGTTGAGTCAATTCAAATTAAAACCTAGAAACAGATTTGCCAGATTGTAATCGTTTTCAGTTGACACAATCCCTGATTGCTTGGCCTTCTTCTTTTAAAAAAAATATCTGGGGAAACACACATGAAAGTTGCATCACAAAAGTACTTCCACTTCCTCAGAGGAAAAGGCATCAGAATTGGCCTCTAACAATTATTAAGTTAACTGTGCACTGACCCTTTTTCCTTTAGCATCTGCAGTTTATTTTTATTGAGGAGTTACAAATATCAAAATATGCATATTATATTATAAATATATATTATGTGCATAATATATGTCATAACATGAATAAGTATTATGTAAGTTTATATATGTACATATATAATCTATGTTATATAAAATACTACATTTTTATGTCACCAATTTACTTATTTGACACATCCTAAAATTGTTCAAGGTCTTCTAATTCACTGACAGCTTCTTATAACCAGAGAGAGCCCAGTGAAATTTAAAAGAATACGAACAATAAACTATCATTAATATAAAACTCTCTTTAATATAAAATGACTAGAAGCCCGGTGCATGAATTCATTCATGGGTGTAGTCCCTCAGCCTGGCCAATGATCAAGGCCTATGGGGGGGGGGGGCAGGGGAGGTTGGATGTGGGAGCGCACTGACCACCAGGGGGCACCTCCTGCATTGAGCGTCTGCCCCCTGGTTGTCCGTGCACATCATAGTAACTGGTTGACCAGTCGTTCCAGTCATCCGGTCATAATAGTCACTTAGGCTTCTATATGTCTAGATGTCTGGTGCAAGGTTTTGGATAGGGGGATTGACAACCTAATACTTTTTTGGAACTTGAGTAGTTCTTTCTCACCAGCTAGAGCAGGAAGGCTTGTTAAGACAAACAAACAAACAAACAGAAAACAGATTTTTTGGCCCACCTCAGCATTTCTGATTCCTCAGGGCTGGCAGAGACCTAGAGTTTATACTTCTAGCAAGTGCTCAGATGATGCTGCTGCCACTCTTTGGAAACAATTGTCCTAAATTGTCCCTCCCTTTCCCCTTCTCTTCCTTTAATCTTCCCTCCCACTCAGATCATTTTCCATCTCTTTCTCTTCAAAAATCAACCTTGTGGAGTTTTTCTTTTTTTGCCCTTTCCTCCTTTTTTCCCCTCTTCTCTTTCCTATCTTCCCTTCCAAGATGATATCAGAGGCATCCAGATGGAATATGTTTAGAAGGACTTGTTCAGAGTATTTATTCACATAACAATATTTACTGAGCAACTTACAAAGATTCATTTATTCATTTATCCATTCATTCCACAAATATTTGTTGAAACTGTACTTTTATGCCAAGCTTTGTGCAAAAAGAGCAAGACAAAAAAGACTCTGTCTTAAGGGAATTCCTCATATGCCCTGGGAAGACAGATAGTGTCATTAATGTTCTGAATGAAACAAATGGATTACTGAAATGAAGAACAATAAAAGGACACTTTTTCCTTGTGAGGTCAGAAGGGGCCTGGCGCCTTCGGTGTGTGTTTAAGCTGAGACCTAGCGGTGGAAAGGAAGATAGCCAAGCAGAGCACCTGGGGAAGAGTGGTCCAAGAAGATGAAACAGCAGGCACAAAGGCCTGGGGGCAGGAAAAAGGTGGCTCCATGGGGGTGTCTCCAAAACCGGAACTGGAGTCTGACAGTCAGTATTTGCTGAATAAACAGTGAATTATCAGACCTAAGCTACTGAAGCGTAAAAAGCAAGCAGGAGGGGAGACAAGAGACGGGCAGAGGCCAAGTCACAAAGACAATTTCAGGTCATGGGTGAGGTGTCTGAATTAACCAATCAACTTTACCAATCTGTTCTGCACTTCTCTCATCCCCACAGCCTTCCCACCCCTAGCCCAAGCCCTGATCTGAATGAACTAGCTGTTCTCAAAGTGTGGCCCCTAGACCAGTCGTATCATTTGACATCTATGTTCTTAATGTGACAAGAGCCATCCTTTCATCCATGAATTCATTATTAATGAATATGTAAGTGACAACAATTATTCATTGATTGTTATGACAACTTGTTTAAAAGACAGCTGCTTGTTCACTCAGGTCTAATCAAAAGCAGCCCCACCTTTCCCATGCAGGCTGGGAAAGGTTCCCTAGTGGCAAAGAGAAGAGGTTGTCCCCTGAAAAGTTACAGGGTGGCTGATCCCAAATTCCTGGAATGCAGTAACTTCTAAAGCAAACGCAGTGTCATTACGCAGGATAAATAGGTTCAAAAGAAGTTGAGGAATTCCAAACAAAGATCAGAACAAAGGAACCGATTTATTTACACTTTGTACAGTAGTTTCAAATAAACTTGTAGAAGAGATGGTATTTGGCAGCCCCGTGTTGCCTTGAGTCCCTTATAATTCTAATTTTTAGTATTAGTATAAATACTTTTAAAAGGAAAAATGTAACAATAATATTCTGAATTTAAACTTTCCCTCATCGTTTTATATGTTACTTTTTATGAGTTATTAAGGACCCACTAACTTTTGGGGCACTCTGCGTGACCGTTAAGCCCCCCCCCCCCCCCAAAAAAAAAAAGAAAAAAGAACTGGCACACTAGCAGTTACATAACTTTGGAAAAGAAATGCCTGTGACTACTGGTCCTTTCCTTCATGCATTGTTATGATTCTTCATATAATTGACATTAAAATAAATAAAGGACAGCACATGATTCTAAATACATGTATCTCTCAAATGTCAAATAAGTGCATATAGAGAAGTCATTCCTTCTTTTCCAATTTCCTATTCCCAAGGCATTATCAGCAGCTCACTGTCAATAACACTGAACTTGGAGGCATCTAAACTGCTGTGAGGAACCTTTGCCATTACTTGCTTGGTTAGTCCTCCTCAAATGTTGCCTTTTTGGTGCATTTGCCTGCACAAAGGAAAGATTATAAGAAAGGATTGTTACACAGTCTCCTGGAAATGAAAGTAACTTAAAAATTAACTTAGAAGGTTGCTGGCATGTAGTGTTTTTTAAAAAAAGATGCTTGGTTTCTTTCGACCCAGGGAGCCCACTTCTAGGAATATATCTCAAAAAACTAGAAACACCAATCAGAAAGAATATATACACCCCTATGTTTATAGCAGCACAATTTACCATAGCTAAGATTTGGAAACAGCCTAAGTGCCCATCAGCAGATGAGTGGATTAGAAAACTGTGGTACATCTACACAATGAATACTACGCTGCGGTAAAAAAGGAACTCTTCATTTGCAACAGCATGGATGGAACTGGAGAGCATTGTGCTAAGCGAAATAAGCCAGTCAGAGAAGGATAAATATCACATGATCTCACTCATTTGTGGAATATAATGAACAATATAAACTGATGAACAAAAATAGATCCAGAGACATAGACATAGAAGCATCAACAGACTATCCAACCTCAGGGGGGAGGCAGGATGGGGGTGGGTGAGAAATCAACCATAGGCCTTGTGTGAGGGAAGAAGTCGATGGGGGTAAAAGGATTATATAATACTTTAAGCAATAAAGAATTTTAAAAATTTAGTAAAATAAAGATAACAACAAGAACAACAACAGCAACAAAAGATTGCTTGGGAAAACTTGTAGAATACAGGATCTACTTGGTGAGAAGATTCCAAACCTGAGGAACAATTTATGAGAAAATTTTATAAACCTCAATGGAAAAGACAGGGGTGAGTAGTAGAAGTTAGGGAAGCACAACCTATGTGAAGAATAAATTTTCAAAAGAGCAAAAACCCTGATTTGGGTGCAATCTGTAACTAGGTGGCCTGACACGTGTACAGCACATTAGAGTTTGCAAAGGTGCTTTAACATATGCGACCTATTTATTCTTCGTAATAGCTCTGGGAAATATTTAGAATAGGTACTATACCAGTTTTACAGATGAGGAAATTGGTCCTCTGAATACAGCACAAAAAGATAAAGATGTTGAAATGCGAGAAAGCTGAAAAAAGACCCCTGTAAAGGCTGGAAGTGGCTGGTAGGCTTGCAGTATCTGAGGGAGGGAGGAGAGTGCGATTTCTGGTGGTGCAGAAAGGCATGCCAGGCTGTGAAAGCCCTTGAACTTGGAGGCAAAATATGAAGGGCAAAAGCATTTTTGTAAGACAAATGACCTGACCAGTGAAAGAGCAAAGATTCCGTTTTCCCAAAAATACACACATGCTTTAAGTTTGACCTTTGAGTGTTTGTTAACTCAAAGGAGATTTGAAGTCTTTGGTCTGGCTGCAGAGGAAAGCCCATAGAATCTCTGAAGGAGTAAAAATGTCATGTTTTCATTAAGAGATTAAACACACACACACACACACACACACACACACACACACACACACATTTCCTAAAAATATTCTAAGTAATTTTCACTTTTTCCTGTGTTTCTCCAAAGTAGATAGCGGTCAATAGAGTAGCCAAAAATATGGCTTTCTGTGTATATAATTTATTTGAAAAGAAGGGAATATGTCATCTTTTTCATTGCGTTAGCTCTAGTATTCTGATTTGAAAATTAAAATGTGAAATCTCATCTCTTTTGACAGCTATTGGGGATGGCACCCCTCAAAAAGCATTCAAACACTATAAAAGCTATTGCAATATTAGGTTATTATCACCTGTTAATTGTACAATTAAACATTTTTGTTCTTTTGTTATTGGGAACTGTTGTAAAATCCATTTTCAGATACACAATCATTCAGATACTGAGGCAGTTGCTAAAAAGCATCTAGTCAGTCCTGAAAAGTGAATAAACTTCTTTATTTTCTTTTTGTTGTTGTTATATGTGGGGGAGCTGAGCCATCAATAGTATCTTTCACAAGCAAGAGTTTATATTTCTTTCTTATACTCCTTGGACATTTATGGATGAAACGGCTTTACCTACTGGATGATCAGTGGTGAACCTGCTTTGTGGGTTCAACAATTGGCCGTGATATTTGTTCTTGGTTAGCACCAGTTGCATAGCATTTAGGGAGGACACAGACCTCTACATAAGAGGAAGGGGAAAGTGAATGGCAGAAAAAAATAAAGGTCAAGTTGACAATGGACAAGATCCTTGGGGGGTCTTTTTCTCTTGCTGATGTCAGAAGGATGCGCATTGCGACAAATGAATGCTTTGAGGTGAGAAGGGCAAAAGCACTCTAATAAAAGCCTTCAGGAGAGTGTAAATGACCCCGGGAATTCTGTAGGGGTTAAGTTTAACTGGGAAAAAGAGGCCCTGGAGAAAGCAGATGAGGAGGATAGGAAGGAAGACAGGGAGGGGGAGGCACTGGGAGTGGAGGGAGGAAGGGGCAGGGGTCGGGGGCTGGAAAGTGAGAGGGAGCAAGTGCTGATTGTGGCTAAGGCGGCGGGGTTGGGGACCACAGAGTGGGGAAAAGTGAAAGTCGAGGGGAGGGGAAGAGAGGAGGAAGCAGTGCTCCTGGGATCCAGACTGGACCCCTAGCCGGGAGAGGGCGGCGCGGGGCAGCGGGGGCAGCTTGGCCCGCCTTGAGCGCCCTTGGCAGCCTCAGGCTTTGGCTCCTCTGGGCTCCCTCCCTTGCCGGCGCATTGTTCCTTTGCCGGGAGACGAGGAAATTGCCTTTTGATTGCGGAAGTCCGCGGACGGGGCGCGGGGCGAGGCAGAGCGGGTCAGAATGGCAGCGTGGGAAGGGCGGCGCGCTGCCTGTCCCCGCCGCCTCTCGCGTCCGCAGCCCGCCCGGGGAGGCAGCCACAGTCGCAGCAGCGGCGGCCGCTGCAGCCCTCGCACGTCGCCAGCCCCGAGGGAAGCGCTCTGTGCCCGCGGGGCGCCCTGAGCGCGCGCAACAAGTGGCCCCCAACGCGGCCTTCGGGGCCACCGGACACCGCAGCCCCTCGGCGGAGCCAGGGTGGGAAGCGCTGGCCACTGGCCGCGATGCTGAGCCAGCGAGCCGGGTTGGCCCTGTGCACCGCGCTGAGCCTGCTGCAGGTGAGTGGACGGAGGAGAGGTCGCGGGCCGACGCGCGCCGTCCCCGCCCCGCGGAACCAAACTCCCACTCACTCCACTTTCTGGTCTCCTCGGTTATGTTTTGGGGAGGGAGGTGGCCGAATTTCTTTATGTCCCTTGGGAAGAAAGATCCTCCTCTGAGCCTCCAGCCAGGCTGTCAAAGGCAAACAAAAAACAAAAGAAGCCACCTTTTTCTCCTGCTGCTCTGGGGAAGGAGCAGCTGGGAGACCTTTGCCACCCACCTCCCCCACAGGCGTTTTCTCTGCGGGATGCGCCAAGGGATGCGCTGAGGCTGGGGGCGAGGGTTGAGTGGCGGCGGCGCGGGGAGCTCGCTGTGGACCTGTCCCCGGGCAGCCCAGGCTGCGGGCTTCAGCTGCTGTCTCTGGTTCCTTTGCAGACCGGACTAGGCGAGCCGGCGAGATGTAACTTCACCGTGACCGAGGCCACGGTCTCCAGCCGGGCCGCGTCTCTCCGGTGGAGAACTTTGGGGTCGCCCTGTAACTTCAGCCTCATCTACAGCAATGACACATCGGGGTTCACGAAGTGCTACCCCGTGAGGATAGACAACACCACCTATGAATGTAATCCCAAAGATTTACAAGCCGGAACCATCTATAACTTCAGGATTGTGCCTCTGGATGGAGAAGAGAGAACTGTGGTCTTGCAAACAGGTAAAGGGGTGACAGGTGCTTGTTGGATGGCCAGGCCTCTCTGTGCTGAGCCCTGCCTCATCCCAGCTGGTGTTTCATTTGAGTCCCAGGCATACAGAAAAATAAAGGTAAAAAATGCCTGCAAAGATACATATCCTCAGGTCTGGCCAGAAGCAGCTTGGTTGGCTTTCAGAGACTTCCTTAGTGCTGAAAACAGCGGACCAGCTGCTTCTAGGATACAGCAAAGAGACACCGTGGGCTGTGGAGGGAGTTTGTTAAAGTTGATGTGGTTTGAGCTTCCAATCCATTAAATTGTCAAGCCCTGGAATAATTTTAAGTAAATGTTTTTAGAATAAATAATGGAAGTGCAATGATTAGGGATATGCCTTTCCTCAATTTAGTTTTATTTTTGGAACCAGGATATAAAATCTTCAGGAGTAGAATAGAGCCATTCATAAGAGAATATTAGAATAGTGCCTTGAAACAAGGGCACGAAAATAATTTTGTATTACGTAACTAAAACTGTGAAGTATCAGAGAACGTCCTCCGGTTACTCTGCACCTCAAGTCAGTTATTTTCTTTACACTTTTGGTAAATCCTTCCATGCATATATGCATGCTAACTTTCTCTTTCTTGCCTCGGTTTGCTTATCTGTATAATAAGTATGGTAGACTTGGTCATTTAGCTCCAAGTTCTTATCGAGTGCCAGCCACTTAGGTAGGGACTCCCATGCACCTTACCTCATTAATCCCCATGCCACCCCCAGATGTGTTCTAACTTCTCTAATGACTTTGATGTCTTATGACTTAATTTGTCTTCCTTTTAACATTATCTTTATTTATTGCAATAGGGAAGACTTACTTTTATCTAGAAAGTCAAATTTCACTGAAAAATTCCAGAAGTTAAATTTAGAAATGTGTTGTCCTTACTCTTCTTTCACATGCAGCCTGAACAAAGATCACTTCTTCAGCTATAGTTCTTTAAAGAGGTGTGAGAACTTTCCGTTCTCAGGATCAGGAAATGGAACTGGGTTCATGAAATTAGTCAAGCAAATATTAATTCTCCTATTTTTTCAAAGAAAAGTTAAGAATTCCCAGTTACATCACTTGACTTACTTCAGATGAAACTTTGAGATAATTTCTGAGATTTGCAAGAATTTAAATTGAAAAGAAATACCACTTGTTAAACACTTAGTTGTATTTTTATATAGAATCAGAAAGACTGGGATCAACCATCTAATTAGAATATTTTATAGAAGTTTAAGCAGCTTGGTTTTTAGTCATAAAGTTGTTGGTTTCTTGGTATATGAGCATAGTTTTGTGAACACTCAGGTTACTAATACTGTTAAATTTATGACAGAACTTCCAGATGTGTTCATTACATTTGATAAAATGTCTGTGTTGAATGGACCAGATGATTTTAAAAAACAGGTGAGCCTTCAGAAGCTTATGGGAGAAAGGATGAAGACATTCATAAGTCAGGATACAGTCATTTGACCCATAGGTTTTACTTTTTGGAAATAAATGGTGATGGAAAAGGACATAGTGTGGGGTTACTAGTTAGAATGCCCTTTCAATTTAATTATGCATGTAGGTGTTTCAAGTCCAGAGACATTTGTGAAATGTAACAAATATTTGAATTTTATTAACTATGTTGAGTTTTTAAAAAAGACTTCATCAGCACCCAATGTGTTTGCATTCAGGTTCTCATCATTTTCCCTAAGGAGTTACTCTTACAGTACCACAGGTAACTTCACACCACACATTTTATGCGCTCCATGATGAATATGAAGAATGAAACTTGAAGCTGATGTTTGTATAATGATAATTTTTCACACTTATTTGTATTATGGTATAACTCTTCTTAGGATTCTCCACATTTAACAAATAACTGTATTTTAAGTAAACATTTTCTTTTGAAACTTAAGATTTAAAATCAGGTATCAAGGAGGATATTTTTGGTTGGTTGTTTGTTTATTTTTTGTTAATAGTGCCATCTATATTTTAAGGATATATGTGAATTTTTCATTTACTTAAGAGAAAGGATCAGTACTCTGCTATATTAATTGCTAAATTACAGAGATGAGATCTACAAATTATACTTCAGTGCAATAAAACAGGACCAACTAGTGGTATATAATATTAACTCTGAGATGTAACTTCAAAGAGAAAAGTCATTCAAAGTGCTATCCTTATGCCCATCTGCCTGTCTTGTTGGTCTGCAATAAAACAAATGAGAGCAAGGCATGACCTGGCTAGAAATGCAGCAGTTGCTTAGATTATCTCTGTATCATTCCAAGTGTGATTTGTCTGATTGTTTTTCCTGGTAATTTTCTAAAAGAACTAGTTATTTTGGTGTTATATAGACACGACCTTAAAGATCAAAATTTTAACTAAATGAGAACTTTTTCAGCAACAATCAATTTTCACTTCGGCTTTTAAATTGGAACAGCAAAACTTGTGTATTCATACTCAGTTCAGCAAACATTTATTGAGCATGGATACTGCAGTGACTAACACCAGGTAGTGACTGGTGAGCTCATAGAGACGACGAACAATACGTGGTGCCCTTGCAGGGCTGTGCAGAGGTGAGAGAAGGTCATGATGAAGGTGGTGTCAGCCCTTTGCCACATCGTTCCTGGGTGAAAACCTCGCCCTGCCTCCTGAATGTATGGCATGCTTTCATAATCATGGAGAAGACATTGGGAAGGTCTCAGGTTTCTTCAGCCACTAAATCATCTATGCAACAACCATAGTAAGTTGAAAACCAAATTACTTAGTTGTGATTTCATCAGAAATCAGATATGAAGATAGCTGATTGGAGAACCCAGCACTTTTGCAACACTGTGTCCTCAGTTTAGAGCAGAAGCTGAGAACTGGTAGCCCTTAGGGATGTGTAGGTGTCTGAATAATAGCTGTTTTATTTGGCTCACATAGTGTTTGTGAAGAGTTCAGTTTGTTTCACCAGCATTAAAAAATGGAAAGCTTACATAAAAAACAGATGTATGGATTCTCTTAAAATATTGGAAAATTTGACAAAACTCTATAGGAAGAACATCTTAGTGGTATATGCCCTCTTGTTAGTTAGTTTTACCTACTTATTCATGAGAGGAAGAAATCAGCACTTTTAATATGGTTAATTCCTTTGTCTTTAATAAAGAGCATTTTAGAAGCTGTAATTACCAAATTGTCATATCAGCTATTATTTCCATTTCAAAATGTTGTTTATTGCACTAACTTACTAGGGCTTCCACAGCAAAATACTACAGACTAAATGGTCTAAATGATAGAAATTTATTTTCTTATAATTCTGGATTCTGAACGTCCCAGATCAAGGTGTCAGCAAGTCTCTCCTGAGGCTTCTCTAATTCGCTTGCAGATGGCCACTTTCTCACTATGTCCACACGTGGTGTCCCTCTGTCTGTGTTGTCTGTGTCCTAATCTCCTCTTCTTATAAGGACCCCAGTCATTATTGGAATGGGATTCCCCTAACAATATCATTTTAATTTATTACCTCTTTAGAGGCTTTATCTCCAAATACAGTCACGTTCTGAAATATTGGGGGTTAGAGCTTCAGCATAGGAATTTTAGAGGTACACAATTCAGCCCATAACACTTACATAGCTATAAACATAGGCCATGATTTCTGTAAGCTCTTTGCCTCAACATCTCTTGCGGAGCTTGTTATAAAGGCATATTTTTGGCTTCTACCCAACCTGTGATGAATTTAAAGAGTGGAGTCTAGGGTATTTGATTTTAAACAAATATCAAGGTGGATCAGTGCACACTGGAGTTCAAGAGTTATTGGTATAGTTTTTCTATGTTTCATTGGCATCAAAATGTTGGTACCATTCCTCTTTATGCATAGTCAAATCTGTATAGATAAACTAAATATTACACTGACCACATATTGTTCAATTTTATCCTCAGGACAGTCCTGTGGAGGGACTATTATGAAGGCACGGGTTGCAGAGTGGTTAAGAGTTGAGTTCTGAAAGCTTCTGCCTCCATCACTTACTAGACAAGTTGCCTTGGGCAAGTTATTAACCTCCCCAAGCCTAATCTATAAAGTGGGGATGATAATAAAAATATTGCCTACTTCGTAGGGTCTTTTGAGGTTTTAAGTTGTTCATATGTAAATTCTAGAATGGTTTTTGTCACATACTAAATGTCTAGTAAGTTTACTATTATTACTTTCAGGTTGGAGGTAAGATTGATATTCCTAAGAATTAACAGATCACAAATCCACACAGCTGATAGAGGATAGGCACAGAACTTGAACCCCAATTCACTGCATCCAACTCCGATTCTTTCCACTATTCTGCAAAACGGACATAATTCTTAAGCTAGTATTAGTTCTTTCAAATTACTACATGACACTTTGTTATTACTTTCCAAGTTGACTTTTTAAGAAAAAAATATATTACAAAATAAGTCTGTGTGTGTAGCCTACACAAGGGTGTAATAATGATTAAATGTGTTAGAGTGTGAAGAAATTATAAATTATTAGCAGCGATTGATTTACAGTTGCATTGAATTCTTGGTGATGGATGCCAGTATTTAGCAATCAGTCTATTTCGGGAGTTCTAAAGTCAAGCTGAGCTACATATGGGGAATGAACCAACTTAGTACTCTGAGCTTGATCTTCTTTTGTGTGCTTAGGAAGCTTCCTCCATTAGTCTGACTTCTGTTGGTGGGCATGGCATTTTACAGGTTAGCAAGAAAGAAATAAAATCCAATTTGTCCAGACAGAATAAGGGGAGAACACAGAAAAATTGCTTCACTTTCCATTCCCAGACACCAATTCTGACATCTTTCTGACCTTGTCAGAGAAGTCAACTGCCATTTACTGAGAGCCCAACATGTGTGAGGGCTGCACTTACCTCTTTACCTCCATTACTTCTTAGCACTTAAACTCTGCAACGAATTGTGGGTCCCATTTTATAGATAGGAAACTGAGCATCAGCAAAGGTAAGCAGCTTGCCTAAAGTCACCTTTGTAACGGACAGTGTTGGAATTTGAACCCAGGTTTTGTTTAATAGCAAAGTTAGTTGTTAATTGCCTGATTAGACTGTAAACTCTCAGATGGCAGATCATCTACTAATTACGTATGTAGAGCCAAATATGATAACCTGGAAAACAACGGGGCACCCTGCACTTAATGATGATGCAGATAATTGTCAAAACTGCTTAATTTAAGGTTAAAACTTTGAAAGTTCCTTCTTGCCTGAACTTCATTTCTAGAGTATTAAGGTGATAAATCAAATGCACGTTAACCTGATGTGTTGGCATAATATAGAATATCATCTTAAAAGGCGTCAGAAAGCTGACTAGTAGAATCAAACAGCAACAATCACAAAGTAAAAGAGATGTATTTCATTAAATGGAGACTGTGAGCAATCACTTTTTCACTTTGTTCTTCTCTCAGGCAAAAGCCACAAACCATCCATTGGTGCAGGTTTTCAAAACTGAGACAATCTATTGTAAACTCTCAGATCGTACAGATAGGTTGCTGTGCTATTATGACTTCAAGAAGAGTGTTGGGTATTAACCCATGGGTTGCCTGCACTCTTGTGATAAGGTTGATTTTATTTCCAAAATGAGTACTATCATTTTGAACTCTAAACACTCTGGAAATTCCTATATCAAAGATATTTTAATAGCCATGCAAAATAATTTTTAAGAAAATATTGCTTTCATTATGTATATATGAGTTTCTCCCTCTTCCTGTAACATTAAAAAAAAATGAAAGAAAAGGAAGAATTAATTTTGCTTGAGGAATTTAGCTACACTTAATCTTTTCCTCTGAGAACATAAAAGTTGGATTGACATGAAGCCAGTTTACGGAATTCTAGGACTTCCAAATACTGGTAGATTCACTGAAATCTGGCAGATGAATATGGCAGCACTTTGCATTGGGCATTCCAGGTCTATCTGAAACTCAGAAGCACAAAGATGTCTTAAATTTATGGCTAATGGTAAATCTTGACGTATTGTTTGAGATTAAATTATTGATTTATGATTTTCAACAGTTCTTACAGTTTACTAGAGGCCTGGTGCAGGAAATTTGTGCACGGAGGGGGGGGTGGCGGGGGGAGAAGGATGGGGTCCCTCAGCCTGGCCTGTGCCCTCTCCCAGTCTGGGACCCCTCGCTTCTTACTGCCCGCCCGCTCACTGCTCCTTACCGCTCAGCTCACTGCTCCTTAGCACCTCTGTGGAGATGGGAGAGGCTCCTGCCACCACCGCTGCACTTGCCAGCTGTGAGCCTGGCTTCTGGCTGAGTAGCGCTCTCCCTGTGGGAGTGCACTGACCACCAGGGGGCAGCTCCTGCATTGAGCATCTGCCCCCTGGTGATCAAAGTGCGTCATAGTGACTGGTTGTTCTGGTCATTCCGCCGTAACAGTCCCTTAGGCTTTTATTATTTATATAGATAATACTTCACTAGTTACCATGTATGAGAGTGTTGGGTGGAAAAACCAGAAAGGCTATACTGCACACTTATGTGCATTGATACCTCTAGCCATCAGCATAAATTACATAAGTTAAGTAGGGTTTTCTAATTACATACAACTTATCATAAGTTGAGAAGATTATAGACATATAACTAAATTTCCAAATAGCATTTTAAAAATTAAAAATCTCCCTATTTATATATATTTACATATGAAATTAGCATCCTGGATGGAAGTATCCAATTTGTTTCTAATAAAATATTGAAAACTTTTTTTTTAATACAGCAGAGTTTTCATTGGGCTTAGCTTGAGATGTCTGAAAACTAACTTTGCTGCATGCTAGCAGTAGTGGACAGCTGCCAGCAAGGGGCTTTATCACGGCACAAATGGGGTTTTAAGTGTTTGTTTCCAGTGCAGGTTCTTGCAGCCCAGGCACTTCCCAGTCTCATTGTTCCTTTGTTCTAGCGGATGTACAAAGGGTTGACTGTTTTGTTTTCTGGCTCAGAGAGATTAGATAAAGTCTGCATTTTTGAACTTCACCCTCTAGGCACAGAACCTTAAAATTCATTTTCTGGAGCTCCTATTTTGCAGATTATATATGTTTAGATTATACTGAACATAACATCATTTTCTTTGGCCTTTGTCTGGCTCAGTTGTAGACATCGATGACGGTACAGTATTGATCTCATTGGAACGGTCAATGGAAAGCAGCTGTCCTTCCCATCCTTGTCCTTAAAATGCCTCTTCAGCAAAAATGTGTCATCTTGGTTGGCTATGACAAGGCTGTTCTTGAGTTTTGCTGGCTATTAGAATCTTATGATAGTGAAATACCATCCTTGCCCGACAATAAGAAAACTTTCTGTGAGGGGTAATTATGTCCTTTGCTTTTATTACGACGTCCTTAATTATAGACTATTATCTAAGACAGAAATAATATTGCCAGGAAATTTTTTTAAAAAACTGTTTTTCCTTCAGAACTTTTAAATGTGAACCACCTTGGGAATTTTTTATTTTATCTTAAGGGTTAGAAAGTTAGTTCATGGGAATAAATTGGTAAGATTTTTCTCAAGGTTAGTTTTTATGAAGACAGCAATTAAGGCTTTTATCACTTTGGTTTAAAAAAATTGTATTCCACTTTTGCCTTCTATTTTATCAGTTTTTCAGAGGATTTTTTTTTTTTTTTAAAGAAGAACTCACATTTGTTCTTATTTATTTACTAGGGGCTAGCACATGAATTCATGCACCTTGAAAGGAACTGTGGGCTGCGAGGCTGTGGTGGGCACAAGGGCGGGTCTTGGCGCATCCTCTGCACCCCCGCCTGGCCCCTCCTGCCATGGCCCCCAGCCCCCTGTCTGCCAGCAGCCCCACTCTCACGTTATAGTGACCAGTTGTTTGGTTGTTCATTTGTTCTGCTGTTCCATCTATTTGCATATTAGGGTTTTATATATATAGATTTTTTGTTAATCCTCACCTGAGGATAGTTTTCCATTGATTTTTAGAAGGAATGGGAGGGAGAGAGAGAGATAGAAACATCAATGTGAGAGAAACACATTGATTGGTTGCCTTTGCACAGAGCCTGTAACTGAGGTACATGCCCTTGACTGGAATTGAACCTGGGACCCTTCAGCCCGAAGGCTGACACTCTTTCTTCTAAGCCAAACCTGCTAGGGCCAGAGGAATTTTTTTATGACCAAGTAGACAGAGTAAATTTATATCACTGAGTGCCCATTGTATGTCAGGTAAAATCTTCTCTGTATTTTGTTACTCCTGAAAACCGCAAGAATGTAGGTACTATAATTATATTCCCCAGACAGATGGGAGAAGGGAGGCTTAGACAGACAAAGTTACTTGCCCAAAGTCTTATGACTGATACATAATGAAACTGAGATTTGAATTGAGTTCCTTCTGACTCCAAAGCCCACGCTCTCTGCTACTACAGCCTCCTGCTTCTATGACAAGATCTCCTCCTGATTATAGGAGTAATAATAATACTAACATTGAACACTTACATGTACCGATACTGTTTTCAGTGCTCCAGATAAAATACTCAATTTAATCTTCATAGCAATTCTACTGTAATGATAGTATTATCATCAGCATTGCATAGAAGAGACAGCTGAGGCACAGGGAGGTTCAGGAATTGCCCGGAGTACACAGCTACAGAGCAGGGGAGCCGGGTGCAAGCCCAGGTCATCAGGGTCTAGAGCCTACACTCTCAGGTGAACCTATGCTGGGCTGGAGTGTAAACTACACAACCTTGTCTTTCAAGCTCACCGTGCTTTTTGGCTCTTAAAGTTACTGCTGCCTCAGCTTACTTGTCAGCTCACATGTATATTATTGTTAATTGATGATGTTATAAAATGTGGTGTGGCTTATTTAATTTTAGCAGTATGATGTGCTCATGTAAATCATAGCCAAAAACATAAAGACATTATATAGATCACAGGCTGAATTTAGTCTATGTATGGTTGTGTCTAGGTTACCCATAGATAGTCTTATGAACTCTCTGGTCATAAATGCCTTTTGAATACAGAGTAAGATTGGCTTGTTCCTGTTTTTATTAATATTAGTGTCACAAACAAGCACCATTTAAAAATATATACTGTTCTAAGAACATTGTAGAATTCCTGCAGTCATTTTGTGAGAAAACTGTAATTTGCCAAGAGGTAGATAAGAACTGAGATCTTTATAGCAATGCCACTAAAATATCTGACCTGACTATTGAAATTTAGTTTTCCCTATCTTAATCCCACTTCCTAGACCAAGAAGCATGTGGAATTTCTGAAAATTACTCATATGTGAATGTCTCTCAATGTTTCTACTCCCAGCATTCAGAGTAGGGAGAGTCTCATTTCTCAAATGGTCTCTCTGCACACGAAACACTGTTGCCTTAGTTGCTAACCTGGAGACATGCTGTTCATCCTATTTCGAGTTCCACAGCAAAGATTCGATACACGGGAAATGGGACTTCACAAACTGACCTAGGCTTTGAGAGTTGAAGCTAAGAGAACAGCTGGGTGCGGGATAACCCATTTCCACCTGCTCTGGGGGCCTCAGTAGCTCCAAAATGTCCCAGAATTCAAGTTTTGAACATTTAGTGACATAGGAAATCCCAGCTGTTGAGAGAATTCATTTTGGTGAGTAAACCTAGCTTAGGCTCATAACCAGGTCTGTATCTTTTGTGGGTTTCTGATATCTAAAAACAACCAGAAGTTACCTATACTTAGCCATGAAAACCCACAACCTTAAAAAGAAAAATTTCAGTACAGATTTCACAATTATTTCTTAATGTCTGTATTTTCTGTTGATTTTCATAATTTATCCAGGCATAGCCTGGATGTTTGTCAATGTTTGAAAAGTGCTGAACTTGCAAACCAAAGACAGTATCACCTTACTTGGAATTCCAAACTCACAGTTGTCTCAACCAAATAGTTTTATTAGAAAAAAAGGAGTTTATATGACTAGTATAAACTAGTGGGTTTCTTTTTTGAATTAAATGTTGAGTTTGGACGTGGAGTAAAATGCTGATTTGTTCATGGGCAGCAGATGCTTCAACTTTTTAAGAACAATGAATCTGGATTATAGCAAGGTAAGCACATTTTGCAGGAATCTTCAAGCCACCTTCTCTTTCTTGGTTTTTGCCTTGCAGACCCTTTGCCTCCTGCTAGGTTTGAGATCAGTAAAGAGAAGACTACTTCAACCAACCTGCACCTTGGGTGGACTCCTTCTTCCGGAAGAGTCACCTGGTATGAGGTGCAGTTATTTGATGGTCACCAAAAGATGCAGGAGGCCCAAATTCAGGAAAGTACTTCATGGAATGAATATGCATTTTCTAACCTTACTGCTGGTGGTAAATACAATATTGCCATCACAGCTGTTTCTGGAAATAAACGGTCCTCTACAATTCATATCAATGGATCAACAGGTAAGATTACAGGTAGCTGGGTATTTAATAGTCTGTACTCCTTTGATATTATATTAAGTTCAAAAAATGGAAGTAAGAATGCTCCCACATCAAAGATACATACACAATACATACATACATACAACATACATCAATGTTGTGTGATAGAGTGGAAAGACTAGACTGAAAATAAGGAGGTGGGGCTGTGCTGCTAGCTTGCTGGGTTATTTTGAACATATTATGGCATTTCTCTGGGTCTAGAGTTTTCTCCAAAATAAGTAAATGTTTCCTAATGGCCCTTCTAACTCAAATCTTAGACAACAACATTTTCTGAGTTTGTGCCATAAAACTAATTTGTTAACTGTTTTCCTCCTTTGTGTATTCTTCTCATCACATCAAGTCATGATGTTTTCTAAAGACCTTCACGCTTGGAACAAGTCTTGGCTTGCACCCAGACACCCTAAGATCAATGACATCTCACCATCTCCTTCCACGAGGGGCTGTCTTTCTTATCATTCACTCTCCCCTCGTTTTCTTTCCTGCTTTATTGCTCTCTTTCCATTTTCCCCCTCCTACAGTTCTTTGCTTTTTCTTTCTCCCTTTACTGCGATGCCACATCATACTTCGTTGGCAAAAACTACATCACTATATTAAGTTGGAGAGACAAACAGGTAAACTATGATGTAGCTTTAGGCTGTGGACTTTGAAAAGAGTATGAGTCTAGGTTCTGGTGAAATTTCAAAAGTGCTGTTTTCATTACTTATCACACAGGTTATATGTACAGAGAAACATGAATGTGCAATTTTGAATTAAATGTGGCTATGTCTTCTACAAGGAAGTTATGAATGACACTTTGCAAATGCATTTTATCCCATTAGTGCCATCCCCGGTGAAAGATATTGGTATTTCAGCGAAAACGAATTCTCTCCTGGTTTCCTGGTCCCATGGCTCTGGGAATGTGGAAAGATACCAACTGATACTAATGGATAAAGGGATCCTAGTTCATAACGTTGTTGTGGACAAATATGCTACTTCCTACACTTTTCAGGGACTGACATCTGGCCACCTCTACAACCTCACCATTGTAACTGAGGCCGCAGGGCTGCAAAACCAAAGGTGGAAACTGGTCAGGACAAGTAAGTGCCCCAGCTAGCTGAACAAGAATGATGTGCAAATCAAGGAAAGGTTAATAAACAAGGCTTATTAATGACTTGAATAATTATAACATACGACAAATTGAAATTCTGATGTCATAGAAGGCTCTTAATATGTATCCACTTTTCTAATTAGAAAAAGAGGGGTTCCCTTTATTCTAAAGTTTAGACTAGCCCTTGGCAGCATTCTGAAGTAGCAGGGTTAATTATTGATAGAGTCCCAGCTTCTATTTCAGTGCCAGTCTCCCTTCTCTTAAACAGGATTCCACTGCCCTTGTGACTTCATTCACTGTCAACCAGGGTACTTTTCTCAGCATGACGTGAAGACCCACTCCTGTGAAACAGCCATTTCCCCAAAGCTCTGCCCAACCCAACATGCCCTGAGACCCAGAACTCCAGGACCTGCCTCACAGCCTAAGATAGTCCAATAAACTGATCTGTGCTGTTTTAATGAGTAATTCACATACACACTAATTCATTCATTCAATGTTTATTGGGTGTAAACTGTATGTTGGGCGTTGAGGATATAACAACACCGAAAGAGGCAGAGTCTTTGCCCTCATGGAACTTGCATTTTAGTAGATTCTAATGCTTCTAGTGGGTCTAATGTGTTAATAAATACACTCTCTTGGGAAGTTATCTAATTTTAACATAAACTCAAATATGTAGTGCCTTAAAAATGATTCTAGCAATGAGAATTTATGAAACTTTCAGAGGCTTGTGGAAATGTATTTGGATACTTACTAAAAGTATATTTACATATACCTTTCACATTACATCTCAAAATGTATAGACATCCCAACAAAGATATACCATATACCTTAAGAATTATTTATGTATATCAAGAGCAAATTACACTTCTAACTGATCTATGCAAAATCATTCTTTTAATGAAGTGTCATTAATTTATTTTATGTCATTAATGAAGCCCCAAAATACAGCATGAGCAAGAGGTAGAAAAAATATTCACCAAAATAACTCTCCTTTGTGATCATTTTCCATTGATGAAATAATGACACAACTTTTTTTATTTTTTTGAGGAGGAGGAGTAGAAGGAGGACAAGATAAAATTTTAATTTTGGGATCAGTGAGTCATTGACACAACTCTTAAGCTTTAATTTTATCATCCTTTAAAGTGAAAAATAAAGTATTTTTAGCACACAAAATTTTGTTATAGCCGATCAGTTGACCAATCTATTATGTACTTGCTATTATTAGATACATAAAGAGGAGAAGAAATTGGGCAGATGACCACCTCTTTGAGAATTTTGACCAAGCCCTCATTTACCAATAGGACCCCTAGCCTCAGTGAGAGGGGCAGAGCTGCCCAGCCAACTTGACTCAATCTGAGCCAGAATTCAAATTTCTACTGCCACGTTTGTGCTCTCCCCACTAGCCATATAGCCATTCTTTAGTTTTGCAGTATTATTTTTGCCTCATGAAGTTGTCATTTTCTTCTGTGCAGGGAGTGTGGCTTGTCAAGATTAAAATTCAGGTCAAAATTTGGCCACAAGACTGTAAGATATCTTAGTTAAAGTCACTTTTCCTTTCTTCCTAATTAGCCCCCATGGAAGTCTCAAATCTGAAGGTGACAAATGATGGCACTTTGACCTCTCTAAAAGTCAAGTGGCAGAGACCTCCTGGAAATGTAGATTCCTACAACATTACACTGTCTCACCAAGGGACCACCCAAGAATCCAGAATATTAGCACCCCCGGTTACGGAAACCCAATTTAAAGGCTTAACCCCTGGACGACTTTATCAAGTTACCATCAGCTGTGTCTCTGGTGAATTGTCTGCTCAGAAGATGGCAGTGGTCAGAACAGGTGAGGCTGGACCCCAGAATATTCCTTGGTTGCCCAATCAGTCTCTGATCCATCTTAGAAGAGGAGAAGGGATACTCCTTCCCTAACCTGGGAAGTATGGTCTACATGATGGCGGTGTCTGTGGTCAGGCCCCACATACAGAGTAAAGCAGAGGGTTAATTGCATTTGCCTAGTTATTTAAGCAAATGTGTTTGGATTGATTCCTGCATGATTTACATAACTGGCTCTGCCCTGTGCAATTTCACACCACACCACTTAAGTAGCAAAAATGCATTAGCATTGATACTAATAAATGAAATATTTCTAATCAGCATTTATAGTAAGAGCCATTTAGCACTTAACCATATTTTTACTAAATTATTTTATTAATTTAAGTCACCAAACATTTATCCAGTGCCTTCGATGTGTAAATTATTGTAGCATGAGCTTTGGGATTTGTTAAGATGGCAGGGTTCAGCAAACTATATCCTTCAGTCAAATACAGCCTATAACCTGTTTTTGTATAGCCCCACGCTGAGTCGTTATTACATTTTTAAGGGTTTACCAAAAAAAAAAAACACAGAAAGAAAAATATGAGACAAAGACCATAATGGTCCGTAAAGGCTGAAATATTTACTTGCTGACCCCCTTGCTCTTAAGGAAGTTACGTTCTAATCACACAAATGTAGAACATACCCACACAAAATAAAAATACTGCAGTACATTTTAACAGTGGCAATTGTATTGATATTTCCATGTGTCAGGCACTGACTTTCCGCCATTATTTCATATAGTTCTCACAACAAAACCACAAGAAAGGTCCTATTACTATCACAGTTTTACAGATTACTTGTCCATAGTCATCAGCCAGTAAATAGTGTGGCTGGAGTTGAAATCGGCCTGTCTGATTTCAGAGTCCATTCTCTGTGCTGTTAGAGATGCCAAGTAAAAACCCTATGTCCAGAGAGACAAGAGAACAAACATTTCTTTCAGAAGAGCAGTAAAGACTTCCTGGAGAGCCCTAACTGTTTTGGCTCAGTGGATAGAGTGTCGGCCTGTGAACTGAAAGGTCCCAGGTTCGATTCCAGTCAAGGGCATTTACCTTGGTTGCCGGCACTTCCCCAGTAAGAGATGTGCAAGAGGCGGCTGATGGATGTTTCTCTCTCATCGATGTTTCTGACTCTGTTCCTATCTGTAAAAAATCAATAAAATATATTTTTTTAAAAAAAGGAGGCCAGTATTGGAGAGAGTGGGGCAGGAGGGAATGTGGCTGCGGGAGTAGTGAGAAGACTGGAAGGATATAGAGGCTTATTGTGGTAGAGAACTGCAAATGCCATCCAAGGACTTGATTTATTCTGCATTAAATGGAGAGACCTTGAATGTTTTTGAGCAAAGGAATAAAATCAGAGCTGTATTGCAAGATTAGTGTTTTTCAACTGGAAAAGAAAGAAGAATGTTTTATGACCACAACATGCAGTCTTTTCCAAAAAATGCCACATCCATCAATGTCACGGTCATTAGATGCAACATCAGTATTGTCTCTAGAACTGGTGTGCAAACAGCGTTCATATCAGTAGATTATTAAATAACAGTGTTACAGAAGATGGCATTACTGATATACTACTAAAGTGAGTCGGGCATACATTTCTTGAGTGTCAAATGTCTTCATAGTGAGGAAAGAACACTCATTTGCAATCCACGAGCATCAGGTGGGGATAGAAATGTTTTGAATTGCAGATATTAGGTCTCTTATCTCCTGTTGCCCATGCAGAGTGAATAAGTATCCCTATTTTTGGTTTTTAGTATCTCCTTTTTGACATCGTTTCACCATTTAGTTCCAGAGAAAGTTGGGAACCTGGAGGCAAACAGCAATGGTTCCATGAGGTCCCTAGTAGTGAGCTGGTCGCCCCCTGCTGGAGACTGGGAGCAGTATCGTATCCTGCTCTTCAATGATTCGTTGGTGCTGCTCAACATCACCGTGGGAAAGGAAGAAACACATTATGTCATAGATGACATAGGGCTCATACCAGGAAGACAGTATGAGGTAGAAGTCATTGTTGAGAGTGGAAATCTGAAGAACTCTAAGCGTTGCCAAGGCAGGACAGGTAAGCAATTATCAAGGTGTTAATGACTGATATAATCTTAATTTGGTCTCTTTACCAAGTAACCCAGGTAGCTGTCAATGTCATTTCTGAATTTTAGATATTATATATTTGCAGACTGAAATAGGATTACTAATTTTGTCAAATAAGAACATTAGAAATTCCTTCCACCAATAACACCATTATTTTATACAGTCATGAGCCACATAACATTTTGGTCAGTGATGGACAGTGGTCTCATAAGATTATAATGAAGCTAAAAAGTCCTATGACCTAGTGGTGTCATAAACATCGTAACATCACAGTTCAATGCATTACTCACATGTTTGCAGTAATGCTGGTGTAAACAAACCTGCTCTGCTAGTCATGTAAAAGCATAGCATATACAGTTATGTGCAGTACATGCTACTTGATGATAAAAGACTATATTACTGATGTGTATATTTACTAGACTATGTTACTGACTTGTATATTTACTATACTGTTACCAATTTGTATATTTATATATTCACTAGAGGCCCAGTGCACAAAATTCGTGCACTCGGGGGTGGGGGGGTCCCTCAGCCTGACCTGCACCTCTTGCAGTCCAGGAGCCCTGTGATCGATTGTCCCCACAGAGGGAGGCCCCACCCACCCACCATAGTGCCGCTGCTGGGTAGCCTGGGCCTCCCTCTTTGGGGCGATGGTGGGGCCCCCTGACCAATTGCATTGCACCTGCCTTGGCTGGCCTGGTGCCAGTGGGTGTCATAGCATGGTCATCCAGAAGGTCATGCCACTGTTCGACCATTTGGTCGATTTGCATATTACACTTTTATTATTATAGATTACATATGTGAACATTATTTTAGAGTGCACTCTTTCTACTTATTTAAAAAAATGGTTGCTGTAAAACAGTATGTCATGTTACAGCAGAAGCAGCCTCAAACATCTCATGTTTACTGCATTATTTGTTTTGTGCTTAATTTAATCTTCTGTTGTTTTGTTCATCATGACTCCTAAGTCCATAAAATCCACTGCCAATGTCGCCAGTAAGAGGCCACATTGAGAGATTGACCTGGAAATGAAATTGAAGTGATTAAGGACTATGAAGGTGGAAAATAAGTGATGGTTATTGCTCATCAGTCAGGCATGTCCCATTCCACCATAGCTATAATCTTGAAGAACAATAAGGTGATGGAAGCTCTTAAAGGGTCTGCTCCATTGAAAGAGGCAAGACTAACAAAATTTGAGAAGGGCCTATATCAGACATAGAGAAACTTCTAATGACCTGGATTGAAGACCAGACACCGAAGCATATCTCCTTTAGCACCATGACAATCACGGCCAAAGGAAAATGTCTGTTTGCGATGTTGGAAGAAAAGGCTGTACCCGACTATGATGTTGAATTTCCTGCTAGCTCTGTGTGATTTAAATGATGCAAGAATCATTATTCATTACATAATGTGAATGTAACTGGTGAGTCTGCGAGTGCCAATGTGAAGGTAGAAGCATCTTTGGGAACTCTAGATAAGCTGATTGTGGAGAACAATTACGCTCCAAACCAAATGTTCAATAAAAATGAAACCTCCCTATTCTGGAAACAGATATCTAAAAGGACTTTTATCCATAAGGAAGCCAAGTGAATGCCAGGTTTTAAGGCTTTTAAGGATTATTATTCTTCCTTGGGAACAATATTGCAGGCTACAAATTGAAAACCCTTTGTGATCTGGCACAGTGAGAGTCACGGGACCTTCAAATATACCAATAAGCACGCACTGCCAGTGTACGTCCTCTTCCAGAATGCCTTCCTGAATTGCTATGTTTGGAGAATAACATACCTTTCAAGATTTTGCTTATTGTTGGTAATGCTCCTGAATATCTTCCTTTTATTGGTGATCTTCATCCCATATCAACACCACCGCTTTGATCCAACGAATGGACCAAGGAGTCATAGGAGCTTTGAAGGTCCTGGGGAGGATTCCCACCCCACCCCCCACCCCTCAGGCTACTGCTGTAGCTGAGGAAGACACTGAGAAAACATTGATGCAATTCTTGAAAAATTCAACATCTATGACTTCATCCAGAACCTTGCTTCGGCTTGGGGTAATATCATCAAAGAGTGTATGAATGGCATCTGAAAGAAGAAATTCAAGAGGTTTGTCCACGACTTCAAAGGATTTGCCAAGGGTGAGGAGGTTGCAAAAATCAACAAAGCTGTGATTGAGATGGCAATCAACTTTAACCTGGGCGTGGGTGAGGATGACATTGAGCTCCAAGAGGTGCTTCCTGAGGAAGTGACTAATGAGGAGTTATTGGAACTGGAGCAGGAACACAGAGATGAAGAAGGAGTAAGAAAAAAGGAAACCAGGAGAAAGAGAACCCCCAGGTAAATTCACATCGAATGGTTTTACAGAAGCCTTGCCAACCTCAACAAGCTCTTAAAAAGTTTGAAAGCATGGACCCCAACATCGAAAAGTTTTCATTAATAGAGAGGAATGTTCATGGTACATTGTCTGCTTGCAAGCAAATCTGTGATGAAAAAAAAAAAAGAAACAAATCAAGCAAATTACCATGTACATATTTCTGAAAAGAGGGACACTTCTTCAAGTGGAGACTCAGGCTGGTCCTTCAAGAGGGATTCTAGAAGAAGGCATTGTTATCCTAGGAAATGACAGAAAATGTCTTTGGTGGACAGAAAATTCACAATATAACTTTGCACATTTGATTGTGTTTTATGGATTAGCACTTTACTCTTAACAATGTCTCCTAGGAGTTTTAATAATAAAAAGTGGAAGAAATTTAAGTTATTTGGATAATTGGAGTCTTTAATCAGATATTATTATTATTATTATTATTATTATTATTATTATTCGTTACCAGCTATATTATTATTACTCTCCCTTTCATGAACACATCAGTGTTCCTCTCTTAGAAATGAAGGGAAAAATCACTTTGTCTTTCCAAGCGAGGGAGGCAACAGACACTCCTAAACCTCCCAAAGTGCTCTGTGGTTTTGTGGATGACAAGATCGAATGAAATATTTTCAAGTCATAGAATTCATATGAAGACATAAGCACTCATAAAGTATTATGTGGCCAAAAATAAGAGACCCTGTATTTTCCAATAGTATTATTTTGAATCCTTATTTCTGTTTGTTATATTAAAAAAATATCTTGTGATGAGTTTTTATTTTTTCTTAATGTTCATAAGCATTCAGAAAAGAAATGCTGAATTGGAATACTTCTGTGGATGGAAGAAAACAGCTCTAAAGAATATGTGAGTGTTTTTGAGTCAGTCAGTGACCCAAGTCTCCATTGCTTTTCCTCAGTCCCCATGGCTGTCCTCCAGCTTCGAGTTAAACATGCCAATGAAACCTCGCTGGGCATCATGTGGCAGACCCCTGTTGCAGAATGGGAAAAATACATCATTTCACTAGCGGACAGAAACCTCTTGCTTATCCACAAGTCACTCCCCAAAGATGCCAAAGAATTCACTTTTACTGACCTGGTGCCTGGACGAAAATACATAGCTACTGTCACCAGTATAAGTGGAGACTTAAAAAATTCATCTTCAACGAAAGGAAGAACAGGTAAGATTCCTTATAAACTTTGGGCTTTAGAAGTATCCTGTCTGCAGAATTGTTTAACACTCAACTTATAAATGTTCACTCAATGCCTTTTATGTACTGGGAATTGATTTATGGATCCTTTCTGTTTTTTGTTGTCTTGTGTTGTTTTTTACTAATTTCAGCACTTGTCTTTAATAGTTCCGTGTTTTGTTTTACTTTGAGTTTATTTTGCTAAAATTAAAACAGAGCAGAGAACAATCTTTCCAAGGAGTTTTGCTGCAAAGGAGAGCAGAGAAATAGGGCAGCATCTGAAAGAGAAAGTATGTTTGGAAGGAGGATTATTATTTAATGATAGAATAAATAACAACATATTTTAAAAGAAAGAGGAATGGTGAGGCTATACAGAGAGGGAAGAATTGTTGTCATTATTCTCTGAAAAAGCAAGAAGTATTGGGATCTATAGCACCAGTGAAAGAATTGGCTTTGGAAAGGACATGAGTAGTAAAACTTGAGAGTCTAATGGGAGAAAGAGAGCATATGGGTGCAGATACAGCAAATAGATAGATGTAGTGGTAGCAGTTATCCTCTCATTTTCTAAGTGAAAAAGGAAGCAAGGTCATCATCAAAGACATCCCTTTCCAATTTATATACTGTTGTTGTCCTGTATTTTATTTCTCTCTTCTTTTTTAATCCCACAAAAATGTAATTATTATATCCTTAGATTGGCCCACCAGTTTACCAAATTTTTCTTCATCTTTTCCTCCTGTATCTCAAATTCCATCTTGTATTACATTTCTTCATCTTAGAGAACATCCTTCAAATTTCTTTACTGAGTTGTTTACAGACAAACTCTCTACACTTTTGTTTTTCTGGGTATGTCTTTATATAATTCTCAACTTTGAAAAATATTTTCCCTGGGTTATAATTTTGTTGAAAGATATTTTCTCTCAGTCCATTGAAGATATTAATTGAGTCTTTATGAAATTTATTGTTGACAGTAAAAAGTTAGCTGTCAATCTAATTTTTATTTCTCTATGTGTAATCTGTTTTCTACGATTGCTTTTAAGATCTGCTCTTTGCCTTGGATGTTCTGCTGTTTCACAGTAATGATCTTAGTGCAGACTTCTTTTTGATTATCCTTGCTTAAGATTATTGGGATTTCTGTATTTGCAGATTAGTATCTTTCATCAATCCTGGAAATTCTCATCTATTAACTCTCTAATATTGCTCTTGCCTCTTCTCCATTCCCCCTCTGTGTCTCCTACTGGTATTCTAGAAATATACATATATATATACTAGAAGCCCGATGCACGAAGATTCGGGCAGGAATGGACCTTCCTTTCCCTGACTTCCAGCACCGCCTCTCCGCTGAGGCCCCAGAACCGCCTCTTTCTACTCTGGCCATGCCTTCCCATGCTGCCCAGAGGCTCTGAGTGCCTGGGGCAGTGGGGATGCCTGTGTCATCGCCATGGCGATGACGCAAGCATCCCACCCTGCCCCTGGCAGTTCGGCGCCTGTGTATGCAAATTAACCCGCCATCTTTGTTGGGTTAATTTGCATACTCCTGATTGGCTGGTGGGTGTCGCGAAGGTACGGTCAATTTGCATCGTTCTCTTTCATTAATGTGTGTGTGTGTGTGTGTATGTGTGTGTGTATATATATATATATGTAGTCTGGTTAATTTCCTCAGCTCTTTGTTTTAGTTCATTAATTCTTTCTGTGTTTCTTTCTAAACTATTTTTAAGTCTACTCATTAAGTTTTAATAATTGATATTTTTTTCACTTTCAAACATTTTCTTTGATTCTCTTTAGTCATATTTCTATTCTCTTTTTTTAAGCTTATTAACACTTTTTTATTTTACATTTTATATCTGATAATAATTTGAAATCTTCAGAAGTGCATTTCTGTTGCCTATTGGGTTTGTTGCCTTTCGCTCATAGCACTTTACTTCCTTAAATATTTGTGACTTTTTTACTGTAAACTCACATACTTTAGGATTTTATTCTGTGGAAACTCTTTGACTCCTTGTTTGAAAGTGGGCTTCAAAAAGAACTTCCTTTTCATTTGATTCTTTTAGGTACACAGGACTACTATCAACCCAGACCTATTTTAATCTAAATTGTTACCTTGAGATCTTTTGATCACCCAGGTCTTATGAATTTAAGTTGCAAGTTTACTGAAGCTGTCTTGAGGTTATGAATTCTCAGAGGAAATTTTTTCTTTTCCATCCACTGTTAAAGAGATTGGGGTGATGTGGGGAGTAAAAAGGGAATATTTATTTCACTTACACTTAGAATGCAACATTTCAGGATTCTAATGTTACTTACGAGGTTCCTCAGCTGGGAAAGTCCTACACTTTGCCTCCTATTTTGTAGATCCTGCAAAGCTATAAAGTCAAAGCTTAAATGTATGTTTAAAAGATGACTTCAGGATGAAAGTCTACTTCAGTTATCCAGTTACCTCTTTATGACATACTTTTAGGTCTCTGAGAATTTCTTACCTTCTTGACAACTTATTTATGCATTTATATCTTTGTGTTTTATTCACTACATATAGTTGTGTTGATGGGGAGGGGGGCGTCATCATCCTATCAGAAATGGAAGTCCAAGACATTGTTTTAGACTTAGGATCATCTTAATGATTCCTACCACTTACAGTGCTGGATCATATGGTAAGTATATGTTTAACTTTGTAAGCAACTGTTTTCCAATGTCGTTGTAAAATTTGACAGCCCCACCAACAATGTATGAGATTTCCAGTTCCTCCTTATCTCAGCAGGTTTTTTGTTTTTTGTTTTTTAATTTTAGCCATTCTAATAAGTATGTAGTGGTATCTCATGTTTTCAATTTGCCTTTCCCTGATAACTAATGGTTTTGAGCACCTTTTCATACACTTATTTACCATCCATTTATCTTCTTTGGGGAAGAAGATATTTTCAAATATTTTGTCCATGTTTGTTTATTACAATTGAGTTTTGAGAATTCTTTATTCCAGAGATAAGCCCTTAGAAATGTGCATTGAAATGTTCTCTCCCAGTCTGTGGGTTGTCTTTTCATTAATTTATTAGTGTATTTTACAGAATATAAATTTTTTATTTTCATGTCTAATTTATAAGGTTTTTTTCATAGATCATGCTTTTGATATCATATCTAAGAAATTTTTGCTTTGCTTAAGACAAAACCCAAAGATTTTTTCCTAAACGTTTTTATGGTTTTAGGTTTTAAATTTAGATATGTAATTTCTTTTGAGTTAAATTTTATGTATGTGTGAGATATGGGTCAATGTTTAATTCTTTGCATATGAACATCTAATAATTCCAGCCCTATTTATTAAAAAACTATCCTTTTTCTACTTAATTGCCCTTGAATCTCTGTAAAAAATCAGTTGACTATACATATGTTGTTCTATTTCTGGACTCTCAATTCTGTTCTATTTATCTATATGTCTGTCCTTTTGCCAGTATCACACTGTCGTCATTACTGTCACTTTCTAGTAAGTCTTGACATTAGATGATGTTAGTCCTCCATTCTTGTTCTTTTTCAGAATTGTTTTGACATATTAATTTCTTTGCTTTATACATTAAATTTGGAATTAAAATTGAATCTTCTAATCATGTATATTAATGTTTTTTCCAGCTTTATTGAAAAATAATTGCCATACATTACTATAAATTTATAGCATATAGTGTGATGGATTGATTTGCATATACTATGAAGTGTTTACCACAATAAGTTCAGCTAACATCCATCTTCTCCTGTAGATACAATATAAAGGAAAAATATATTCTTGTGATGAGAACTCATAGAATTTACTCTCATCAAATTTCCTATATATTAGGGGGGAGATCAAGGGGGAAAAAAAGGAGACATATGTACTACTATTTGTAATACTTAAAACAATAAAAATAAAATAAAATTTTAAAAAAATTTCCTATATATTATATAACAGTGTTAGCTATAGTCATCATATTGTACTTCCCTAGTATTTATTTATCTTATAACTGGAAATTTGTACCTTTTGACCATCTTTGTCCAAAATAATATTGTTTAATAAGTATGTTTGTATCTGAATCAAAAATGTCAATGAATTCTGAGAAGAGTTGTGCCAGGGTCAATTGCTTTAATTATCATAATTCAGGGAAGAGGCACAGAGAAGACGTATGTTGATTAAGTGCCAACTTCAAGATTTGTGTGAGAGATTTGTCAATGGATAGACTAGAAATCACAGTAGGTACCAATTAGGAAAAGGGCTCAGGTTCACAAGTTAGACAGATCAGGATTTGAACCCCAAATTATTTGCTAGCACTATAATATAGACTAAATTACTTATATTTTATGATCTTTGGTTTCCTCCTCAGTAAAGGGAATAATAAAATGAACTTAATAGAGTTTTGAGTATCACACAATATAATCTCTATAAAGCATAGAGCCCATAACTGGCACACAGCAGTTATTATTATTACATGACAATATAATTTATATTATTGTAACATTTTCATGTATACAATAAAAGTTCTCTTGAGAATGTGCCAGTAAAGAATTAACTGGTTTTCTAGACTACAACCTAATCATCAGGTTGAAGGGATTTCCCAATACCAGCCATTACAACCATCTCAGGTAGATGGTGTGGCTTTCAGTTCTAATGGGATAAGGGCAGATAAATATCACATTAAGTAAGCAATCTTCAAAAACAGCAGCCTTTCATTATTGAAAACTTTAAATCAAAACTGTTTAATAAGCATGGTGTCATCTCATCTTTGGATCCAAAATAATTTTGATTTCCCACATAAGCAGCTTTTTCATAATAGTATAGTCTCTGTGGGGGAGTAGTTTGCCATATGCCACAGGAAATAGAGCTGAGAGTCTATAACAAACATATATATATATGCGCACACACACACACACACACACACACACACATACATACATACATACATCTTCAGGACTGTCTCCATATTTTGCTTATTTTTATTACACTTCCTTAGGGTGACTAAGTATCATCTCTGTCTACTGTTTTAGTGCCTGCCCAAGTGACTGGCTTGCATGTGGCCAACCACGGGACAACCAGCAGCCTGTTTACTAACTGGACACAGGCAGTGGGAGACATAGAGTTCTACCAAGTCCTACTCATCCATGAAAATGTGGTCATCAAAAATGAAAGCGTCTCCAGTGAGACTAGCACATACAGCTTCCACTCCCTCAAATCAGGCAGTCTCTACTCCGTGGTGGTAACAACAGTAAGCGGAGGGATTTCTTCCCGACAAGTGGTGGTGGAAGGAAGGACAGGTAAGAAGAGCACATGGACCTCCAGAGTTCCATTTTTAAAATATTCTATAAACAGGTTAATTTCTGATCTTCCTAAAAGTCAAGTTTTGGTACCATCCAGAAGGTACATGTTGCTCTTCCAGGAATGGAAATGGGGGCTGGCGGGATGAGGGTAGGAGACAGTGAATTCTAAATTTTCTAAAATCTCCAATAAGTGACAGAACTCAGAAAGACTTTTGTGATGACATGTTAGTCAACTGATGCCAAATCTCATCCATTATGCATGATGAATTGATATTGACAGTTATATGAAAACTAGAGGCCCAGGGCACAAATTCATGCATGGGTAGGGTCCCTTGGCCTGACCGGCGATTGGGGCCAATTGGGGCCATGTTGCCCAGTCCCAATCAGGGCCACTTGGGCCTGGCCGGCCAGGGGGCGGGGGACTGGGAGGGACTGCAGGAGGCTGGCTGTGGGAGCGCACTGACCACCAGAGGGCAGCTCCTGCATTGAGCATCTGCCTCCTGGTGGTTAGTGCATGTCATAGCAACCAGTCGACAGGTCATTCAGTTGACTGGTCTTAACGGTCGCTTAAGCTTTTATATATGTAGTTATTTAGCTGAAGTTAATTAACTGATGATGAAAGCAGTCATGCAATTTGTATATACTATAGGACTTTATTCTGATAGCCATCAAGGGCAGTACTATTTACTGTGCACTAATTTCTGATACAATACCACAGTTATTAATTTGCAAACTACTTCTAGCCAGGGAACTCCTGAAGGGCATCCATATCGTTTCCATTTTGTACACTTGGCAGACCATAAGCTCTCAGTGAATGTCTGTGGCACTCAGCCCCAGTTAAAATAAGCCAATGATTATGGTTGGCACCAGAAAGGCCATTCTCACCACAATAGCTCTTTCTGACCACAGCTGGTCCAGTCGTCAGACTTGTTGATTCCAGGAGAGGATTCTAGGTTTGTTTGTTTTTGCCACTAGAGGGCAGGAAATGCTTTGCAAAAAGAAAAAAAACCACGTCCGGTTGTGTTGGTTATTAGACTCCCCAGGAATAAATAAATTCATCACAAGAAGATCAAAGCTATGCCCAAGCCTAAGCTTTCTAGAAAAGCCATTGCATTCTTTACCATTTTACTCAGTCATCATTATTGATGAGTTTGATTCAAACTCTTTCATTTGGTTTGTTAGAATGTTTGTTCCCTTTCCTACATAGGGAACATCCTGACACATTTACATCAAAATGCCTCCACTTAAAATCCTTTATGAACAGCTACACCATAAAAATGCAGTAGGGCCCAGCCAGCCAGCCTGTGCGACTCAGTGGTTGAGTGTTGACCCATGAACCAAGATGTCATGGTTCAATTCCTGGTCAGGGCACATGCCAGGGTTGCAGGCTTGCTAGCATCCAAAAGGCCTCCTTGCGTTTTCATTTTGGTTTGCCTTCTGATGTGAGAGCACTCAGCTTCCAGAGCATGTCTTAACCTCTTCCTTATAATCAGATTTGATCTCCTCAGTTCACACTGTTTTTTGTGATCATGATAAATGACTCAAACTTCTGATTGTGCTTTTCTTTTAAAAATATTCTCCCCCTTTTAAAATCCTAGTCCCTTCCAGTGTGAGTGGAGTAACAGTAAACAATTCTGGTCGCAATGACTACCTCAGCATATCCTGGCTGCCAGCTCCTGGAGATGTGGATAACTATGTAGTGAACCTGTCTCATGGTGGCAAGGTGGTTCAGTCCCTCATTATCGCCAAGTCCGTCAGTGAATGCTCCTTCAGCTCCCTCACCCCTGGCCGCCTCTATGATGTGACCATAACTACAAGGAGTGGGAAGTATGAAAATCATTCCTTCAGCCAAGATCGGACGGGTAAGTCTATGAGAAGGTACAGGCTCTAAAAGAGCCAGTTTACTATGTGTCTTAGACATCTTAGATCTGCAGTATTTCTGTAATCCTGGGAGAAAAGGCCATTGAGGTCACAAAAATTGTTAGAGTCATCATATTTTGGCCCAAGAAACAACTATGTGAGGAGAAATTACCATCAGAGTAAGATGAACAATACTTTCATGGCTAGAATTCATATTATATTCAAACACAGTAACAGGTTTTACTGTTTAGAGAGTACTTTTTGGTTGCTAGACCCTGGCTTTATATTTGTTGACTACCTTAACCCTTAAAAATTCTTTATTGAGGTAATAGTTGTTATTATTACTCCCATTTTATTTATTTATTTATTGTTGTTGTTAATCCTCCTCCGAGGATATTTTTTCCCCACTGATTTTTAGAGAGAGTGGAAGGGAGGGGAAGAGACAGAGAGAGAGAAACATCAGTGTGAGAGAGACACATTGATTGGTTTCCTCCTGCACACACCAGGGATGGAGCCTGCAACTGAGGTACATGCCCTTGACTGGAATCAAACCTGCAACCATTCAGTCCAAGGGCCGAAGCTCTACCTCTATCCAAACTAGATAGGGCTATTATCCTCATTTGAGATCAGGAAACCAAAATTAAGGGTAAGTAACTTGGCTATGTTTAATTTGTTAACTAGTCAGTGCATTTAAAATCCTAGATTTAAACCCAGTTTTGAATTACTCCAGAGCCTACTAAATTCTTTTTTCTTTTAAATTTAGATTCTTTATTATTTAAAGTATTATATATGTCTTTTTTCTCCCCATTGATCCCTCCCTGGCCACTCCCATCGCCTAGCACATGCCCTCAACCCCTACTGTCTGTGTCCATTGCTTATGCTTATATGCATGCATACAAGTCCTTTGGTTGATTCCTTCCCCCCCCCCCCCCTCCCGCCTTCCCTCTGAGGTTTGATGGTCTGTTTGATGCTTCTCTGTCTCTGGATCTATTTTGTTCATCAGTTTATGTTGTTCATTATATTCCACAACTGAGTGAGATCATGTGATATTTCTCTTTCTCTACTAAGTTTTTCATCCTGAAATCCTTCCTGAAATGTCTGTTGATCAAGACCACTGTTCATCCTTTTTTACACAGAGTGAAAATGTGAACCTTTATAGTTCTGGGACCAGAAACAAAATTTTAGCAAAGGCAATGAATGCCAGGTTTCTGCTGTGCTGGAAAAAACTAAATTTAGACAGCTAGCATTTCCCCAATATACTTTTTTTTTTTTAAGAGTAGTTTGTTGATTTTTAGAGAGGAAGGGAGAGGGAAAGAGAGAGAAACATCAATGTGAGAACACGGCATCAATTGGCTGCCTCCTGCAGGCCCCTGACTGGAAATTGAATCTGCAACCCAGGCATGTGCTCTAACCGGAAATTGAACCAGCAACATTTTGGTACAGGGGCCAATGCCAACCAAGTGAGCCACATGGGCCAGGGCCACAACATGATTTTGCTTCCTGGGATTTACATCTGAGACTTCTGCTTAAGGTTGACATTAATATTTGTCAAATCTTTCCTGCTGAGCTAAGAGTTGATATTTTCATTTTAAAATGTCAGTTTTTCTATGCGATCTGAAAAAATTAACAACATCCTATGACTTCACACATGGTCTGAATCTAGTAGGCACTCAAATGTTTGATGAATCAGAATTCCCTTAGATCAGGGATTTTCACCTGGTACTCCATGTGTAGACTTTAGTAAGGCAGTAATCCCAGAAATCGTCCCTGAGGTTGTTGGGGATAGGGAAGGCATGTACATTTGGGGGGGAGTGCATGGTTTCTTTCAGATTCTCATAGTTTCTGTGACCTCAAAAAGGATCAAGAACCACTGATTTACATTGTTAGATCGCAGAACAGTCTAATCCCATCTCAGTTGGAGATAAAGTCCCAGAGAGAAACTGGCTTCTCCATATTCACATGGTTGACCAATAGTCAAGTTCAACCTGCCTCCAGCACTGTTTCCATTACATCTTGCAATCCCTGAGAGCACTAGGCAGGAATATAGAGATATTCCCTACCCTCAAATGATTTAAAAATCTAAATATACTGATAATCACGATAATGTCTTAAACCTGAAAAAGCAGATTTTCATTCACAAAGCAGCCTGACGTTAATATCTTATGTTGATCAACTTGGAGCCTAAAAAATCACCAAAAATTAAAGGATATGCCAACCAACGACTAAGTCCTTGCTTCCCCTCAGTATCAATCATGAATGTTTCCTATGCATCTGACCTTTACATTGCAAGGACTTTTGCTAAGATTGTTTTTAAACACAAGAAAAATGATTCTTTTTTCAAAGCACCCTCTTGAAAAAAGAGGGTGCTGCATCAGCATGAACTTAGATTTGGTGCACCACTATTCAAGGCAAACCATTAATGCTGACAAATCAGTTCAACTGGAGAGTCATGTCTGAGCTACTGTCTTGTTGATTTGAGCTGATTGTCTCAATGTTCTTTTCCTTTTCTAATGTTCTTGTTCTACATTTCGGATGAAAATATCAATATTTCTAATTCTGTATCACATCACCTCACCGTGCAGCAAGGCGAGTCTCACACATTACCTCCAGTTCCACCTGCAGAGCCCCTTATTGTCTTAGCATGCTATTCAGCTTGATGTTTCTTCCAATAATAGTTGCTTTGCCTTCAATAAATTGCTTGGATCATTGACCTTTCTTAACCCATGCATTCAACATCACTTCAGAATTTCTCCTCCTTAAGTATGTGATAACTAAATTCTAGCAACACTGTCATTGGTTTCAGGTAAATATCTTGAAAAAAGCATACCTATCTGTGGTGAGATTTATTCCAATACAAAAACTAACCAGTACACATAATCCAACAAAGGATAGTAGTGCAACTTGTAGATGTGAGAAACATCATGAAAAATGTAGTTTAGATGCCAAAATACTGACATTTAATGAGAAATCTCTCTCACATACAAGTGGAAGAGAAGACTTGAATGTAGGCTGGGCATGTGGCCAGAGCAGAAATCCTTGATTTACCAAACACAGACAGAGGCCACACAGACCTAAAAGACATGCTAGTGTTGGGATAAAAGTTTAGTACTCTGGATCTGAGTTTATACCTCTTTCCAATGCTCCTTTTCATATATTTATAATATCCAGTTATAGCCACATAGTAATGACCTACTGTTTAGTTAAAATACAGCCCAAAGGATAAATTAGAATACCCTTAATATTATGCTCTAAATACAGATTTTAAATTGTTCCTGTTAACAAGTGTTTATTGATTGATCAATTGAGAAAAAAACCCACAGGTACACAGAATTGTATTTTTGTTTATATATTTATGGGGGCGGGGGGGAAATCTCAGGTGCACAAAATTGGATTAATCATAATTCTTGGTTCTTATTTTTAGGCAGTTAATTTAGACAAAAATTTTAATAAGTTAACATGTACCTGAAATAAAAACTAGAAACCTGACACTAATCTATGTCAGATAAGGTGATTCCCACTTCACTAGTCGATCCCAAGATAATCATCAACTTGACTCCAATTTTCATCTCTTTCTTGCTTCCCACCTTGCATATTTTATTATTTGTTGTTCTAATATTATAGGTTTTTAAATTTTCAGTTGTTTTAACAAAAAAAAATGTGTATTTTATGAAGTACCTAATCTTTTGGGACTTAGGTCTTTTTAACTTAATAGTATATTGATAAGAGTCATTCAGATTTTGTGTTTTAATGTTAAGAGCAAGAAATCTATATTTTTTGTGTTTTGAGTTAAGAATAAATTAATTATGACTGCTATATACCAGTTCATTCATCTAATCTCCTGTGGATGGGCATTCTCTCTCACATTTGGTTTTATCAGGCTTTTTAATTTTATTGATCAAGTCTATTTAAGATGTATTTTTCCATGGCCTGGACTTATATTTCCTTGATCACCAATGATGTTAATCATATGTGTTTCCTCTTCCACTTTTCTTTTGGATTGTTTATACTCTTCTTGGTGACTTTTTATCATGTCTTGAATCATTCATATTAATGATCAGTTACCATGTTTAATGTTCTATTTTGTGCATGACATTCTGTGTAGGCTAAAAACAGGATTAGAATTAATTCATCAGATTCTTTTTAAAAATCCATTTAATCATTCCAACATATAACAGTCTTTTCCCTTCAGAAATGAAGAAATGTGTGATTTAAAGGTCTAAGACTTTTATTTAAAATGCACACAGTAAAAATCTCCTCACTTTCTCATGTTGTCCCAGGTTCTCATCTGTGATCAATTGCTCACTAAGAATCAGTAAATCTTGAGCAGTTCTCTCTTCTGTTTTCAGTGCCTGACAAGGTCCAGGGAGTCAGTATTAGCAACTCGGCCAGGAGTGACTATTTAAAGGTATCCTGGGTGCATGCCACAGGAGACTTGGATCACTATGAAGTCACCATTAAAAACAAAAACAACTTCATTCAAACGAAGAGCATTCCCAAGTCTGAAAATGAGTGTGTATTTGTTAAGCTAGTTCCTGGACGGTTGTACAGTGTCACTGTTAGTACAAAAAGTGGACAATACGAAGCCAGTGAACAAGGGAATGGGAGAACAAGTAAGTGGAAAGATTGCAAAATTTGATGGTCGGTTGGGTCTTGAAGGTTACTAAGTAAATAATTTATCTGAACCTTGAATTTACTTAGTTATCAATAAATTACATTCCCAGTAAGTCTCACTCAGAGCTAACATCGTTTAGCCCAGCCATGGCCTACAATTATAGGATATTTATTGGAAGATAAAAGCAAGTATACTTGGCAAGCAAGAAGGCCAAATGTCCCATTTTTCTTCTCTGTCCTCTTGCATTGTGCATTGTGACATTTAAAGTTCTGGACATTTCGTTTTATCTTATGATTGAGATCATAACTCATTTTACAATTAGATTCCACCAACATTTAGCATATAAGATTTATGTCAGGAAAATAACTACAATTTTAGCAGTTGCTTTTCAATTTTTCTTGTTTAATTATTCATGAAGTAATTTAAGTGGCTTTTGTGGGGAAGGGAGATGTTTGCCAGTTCCTTGAATGTGATTCATAAATTATTGTGTAGGTAAACTTTGATCAGTCACTTTCCTGAAGTGTCTTCTAATACTCCTTCCTAGTCCCAGAGCCTGTTAAGGATCTCACATTGCGGAATAGGAGCACTGAAGACCTTCTCGTGACTTGGTCACGAGCTGATGGAGATGTCGACCAGTATGAGATTCAACTGCTCTTCAATGATATGAAAGTATTTCCTTCTTTCCACCTTGGAAATACCGCAACCGAGTATCGCTTCACCTCCCTAACACCAGGGCGCCAGTATAAAATTCTCGTGTTGACAATCAGTGGAGATGTACAGCAGTCAGCCTTCATCGAAGGCTTCACGGGTAATTGGAAATATGCACCTTGAACCTGACTAGTTATAGCAGTGTACAGTTGGCCCTTGAACAACATAGGTTTGAACTATGTGGATCCATTTATATGCAAATTTTTTTCAATAAATATATTGGAAAATTTTTTTATTTCCTTACTACTATGAAGCAGTGATATCTGTTATTCTAGGCTACCATAAAACCATGATATTTCTGCTTCTTCATTATCAATGAATGAATCATTACACCTGTAAATAATATTAATTTTTCACATTATTTTCTCAGTTCTGATGTCTATTCTTAGTAGTATATAACATTTACAGAGTTTTGGGTCACATAAGACAGTATTGATGTAGGTGCTGACAACTAGACAATTCATCTTGTAAACAGATGGCATGCACTTATGCTATCGATACATACAGTAAGTACTATAAATGTATTTTATTTTCCTTACAATTTTCTTAATATTTTTCTCTAGCTTACTTTGTTATAGCAATATAGTATATAATACATATAACATACAAACTATGAGCTAATCAACTGTTTAAGTTATTGGTAAGACTTCCAATGAATAAAAGGCTACTAGCAGTTAAGTTTTGGGGAAATCAAAAGTTATATGCACACTTTCAGCTGCATAAGAAAGGGGGAGTGTCAGTGCCCCTAACCCCTACCTTGTTCGATGGTCAAATGTACTGTAAGTATAAATATCTTTGTTGCTTGGGTATCACTTCTTTGGAAATTTATTAGTAGTGTTGCTATAATAGTTAATGCTTATTAACAGTTTACTATGAACCAGACCCACAGCAAAGCACCTTACACATAACCATCACATAACATTATGGGATGGTTGCTATCACATAACATTATGGGATGGTTGCTATCACATAACATTATGGGATGGTTGCTATCACATAACATTATGGGATGGTTGCTATCACATAACATTATGGGATGGTTGCTATTATTATCATTGCCATTTTTCTGATGAGGAAACAAACTTACAGAGGTTAAGCAATTTGCCTATAGTCCCACAGCTGGTGAATGAGAAAACCAAGACTTGGACCAAGGCAATCTATCCCCTTACTATATTACTGGTATCATTCACTTCTACTCATTGGCTGAGATGCCACTCTAAACTTCCCTCATTAACTTCAGTTCAGGCTGAAGAGTCAGAGAAAGATAGTAAATTGATACCAGTTTTTCCTATGTATATGCTTTCAGTAGATGCCAGAACATAAGCACAAAAACTTTGGTTGAAATTCCCACAGTTCATTAGTGATGACTTTTTAATTTATTTTCTTTTTCAGTTCCTAGCACTGTTAAAAATATTCATGTCTCTCCCAACGGGGCGACAGATAGCCTGACAGTGAACTGGACTCCTGGTGGGGGCGATATTGATTCCTACACAGTGTCCGCATTCAGGCAGAACCAAAAGGTTGAATCTCAGACTATCCCCAAGCACATCTCTGAGCACACGTTCCACAGACTGGAGGCTGGAGAGCAATACCAGATTGTGGTTGCTTCAGTCAGCGGGTCCCTGAGGAACCAGGTAGATGCGCTCGGCCGGACAGGTAAGCGTCCACCTGGAGAAGGGCTGAATTGGTCTCCATAATGGGACAATGGATGTGCTTAGTAACTCACAAATCAAAAATACCCAAATTTAAAACCACCTCAATTTGTACAATTCAATATGGTTTTAAGAGCCTAACTCTTATTTCTTTGCATTTTTCTTTCTTAATGGAGATTTTCAAAACAAATGAAAGGTAATTAGGAACCAAATCATTTGAATAAAGTTTTTAACTTGCTAAAGCCTTTAAAATTTTAACAAGCAGACTTCTATAATTATGCATTTTTCAAAATATTATCCCTTTCTCAAAATTCCTTTTTAAGAAAAAAATATACCTATGCCATCTACTTCACTTGTGATAGCTAAAGAACAAGTAATAAATCTATGAATAATGTATATGTTTACTTATATTACTATCACTATTAATATATTACTTTCAAAACAAAAGTCACCTGCAAGCACCTGCTACATGCCAGACATCTATCCTATATAATAAAAGCCCAGCAACCATAACTGCATAACTACTGGAACGACCGCTTGACCAGTAGCCATGAGGTACATCGGTCTCTCTCCCCCTGCCCACAGGCTCCAATCGCAGGATGGCAAATGGGGAACCATGGGGAACCAGGGTGGGTGGTAGTGGGGTGGGTGGCGGCTGGGTGGGACTGGGGACTGGTGAGCAGGCAGAAGATGGCCCTGATTGCAGGCTAGGCTTATGGACTCTACCCGTGCACAATTTTGTGTGCTGGGCCTCTAGTGTGTGTATGTATGTATGTGTGTGTGTGTGTGTGTGTATATATATATATATATGTGTGTGTATATGTATGTATGTGTATATATATATATATATATATATATATATATATATATATAAAAGCCTAAGTGACTGTTATGACCAAACAATCGGAATAACTGGTCGACCAGTCGCTATGATGCACACTGACCACCAGGGGCAGATGCTCAATGCAGGAGCTTCCCCCTGGTGGTCAGTGCACTCCCACAGCCAACCTTCCATGGCTCCTCCCACTCCAGCCGGCCAACCTCCTGCAGCCCTCCCTCTGGGCCCTAATCAAGGGGCTGGCCAGCCAACCTCCCACAGTCCCTGCCCCCTGCCAGCCAGCCTCCCTTGATAGGCCCTGATCAGGGGGCCAGTCAGTCAGACTCCCGGGTCCTTCTCCCTGGCCAGCCAACCCCCTGATAGGCCTCGATTGCCAGCCAGACCAAGGGACTCCACCCATGCACAAATTCATGCACCAGGCTTCTAGTTTAAAATTATCTCTTGTCACACTACCTGGTAAAGGATCATCATCTCTACTTTAACAATAGAAAAGTAAGGCTAGAAAGTTTATGAAACATTATTTAAATACATGTAATAAGATCTAGAGCTATATTTCAAATCTAGATCTGTCTGTCTCCAAACCTCATGTTCTCTCTACTGTGACACATTACTTCTTAGGTGTCTTCTTTTCTCATAACCACTTATTTAGTTGTGAGGCCTGAGCCTTACTATTTCTCCAATTGACACATTTCCCACCATATGTCAATCACTGTGCTAGAAAATAGGAATTCAGTAGCAAGATAATGCCCTTGACCTCAAGAAACTTATAATCCAGTGAAGGAGACCAAGAAGTAAAAAGGCAATGATAGTATAACATGGTAAGTGCTAAAATAAAAATGAATATGGGGTACTATAGGAGCAAACAGAAAGAGTCAGGGAAGGCTTCCAGAAGGAAGTAATAGTTAAACAGATACTAAGAAGTCATCCTGATGAAGCAAAACCTTGGCACACTGGGGACCCTTACACTGTTTAGTATGCTAGAATAAAGAATGTGAGCCATGTGGCCAAGGAAGTAGACAAATCAAATTGTGAAGGGCCTTGTATGCCTTGTGAATTATGGAGAGCCGTTGAAGGGTCATCAGCATGGGTGTACTATGAGAATATGCTAGGTACACGTGTAGTTTGAAACTGAGAGGTAAGGAATCAAAGGGACTGGTCAAGTGACTTGTAATAATGTATGAGAGAGATGATATTGTCTTAGGGTAGTGGTATCAGACAAGGTGAGAAGTAGAGCGATCCAAGAGAAGATTAGGAGACAAAAATTATAAGATTAATGATTAATTATATGTAGAAGGGTAAGAGTTTCTGACTTAGCCAAGAGATAGAATCAAAGGACAGTAAGGAAATTATGGGAGGGAGATGAGGAGTCCAATTTAGGCATCTTGAGAGTTGGACATCTGTGGAACATCCAGAGAGAGATGTTATTTGCAAAAATAGAAGACAGGTCTGAAATATGAGCCTAAGACAGAAAATATTATTAACAAATACACTGTTTTGCCTTTCACATCAAGAGCCATAGTACAAATACTATTAATATACTACTACTTAGGTCAAGGCTTGAAGCTTTGACTTGAGTTAATCTTTGGAATAAATGTCCAAACAAGCATATTCCAAACTATATTCATTGAAGGTAGATTTGTTCAGCATTCTTTCACTCTCTAGAAAAATACATATACATCACTCTGCATATTTATCAGTGTCACTTCTATGAATTATTCTACTTGTTTGACTTCAAGAACCTGTCTAAATTCAGAGAAAGAAATGGAAAATCAAAGCAGTCCTACAGATAATTCAGGACAAGAAATATTTTCTCCTAAGGGCATATGGAAAGTGTCAATGCAATAATGAGGCATCACCTTCTATCTACAGTTGCTTTAGGAGACTTTTTCTCAGTTGGTTACTTTATCCTACATGATGAAATCTGCTTTTCTTCCTTTGCAGTCCCAGCATCTGTCCAGGGAATAATTGCAGACAATGTATACAGCAGTCATTCCTTAATAGTAAGTTGGCAAAAAGCCATTGGTGTGGCAGAAAGATATGATATCCTACTTCTAAATGAAAATGGGATTCTCCTGAGTAACACATCAAAACCAGCCACCACGAAGCAGCACAAATTTGAAGACCTGACACCAGGAAAGAAATACAAGATACAGATCCTCACTGTCAGCGGAGGCCTCTTTAGCAAGGAAGCCCAGACAGAAGGCCGAACAGGTAATTCACACAGCCTGATGTTTTGTGTGAGATAGCTCCTTGCCTGCTATTCCTTGAGAACAGTAGCCTCAGAGGGATAGAACAACATGGGAAGATCACATATATTTCTTGACACCGTAGGAATGGAGACGTGATTGACCACGTCCACGTCAGCTGGCCTGTGGACACAATTTTCAGCCCATCATACTCCAATTTAGATTTTTCATGAAAACTGTCTCTATTAGTTCCCTATGGCTGCTAGGATAAACTACCACAAATTTAGCATCTTAAAACAGTATCAACTTATTATATTATAGCTCTGGAAGTCAGAATCTGAAGATGGGTCTTATGGGGCTGAAATCAAGGTATTAGCAGGGTTGTGTTTCTTCTAGAGACTTTAGGGGAGAATCTATTCCCACCCTTATCTCTTCTAGAGGTCACTCAGGTTCCTTGGCTCATGGCTGCCTTCCAGCAGTGGTAATACCCCAACCTCTGTGCCTGTCACCAGATCTCCTACTTTACTCTTCTGCCTCCCTCTTCCATATTTGACTGTTGGGATTACATTGGTCACCACCCAGATAATCCAGGATAAGCTCTCCATCTCAAGATCCTTAACTTAATCACACCCACAAAGTCCCTTTGGCCACATAAGTAATAAATTCATAGGTTCTGGGCATTAAGACAGGGACATCTTGGGAGGCCATTACTCAGGCAGCTCTGGTCTAATTGACTACTTCTTTATTGAGAACCTGTGTCTGAAAGGGGGGTGATGGTGAAAGGGACATGAAGATGAATTAGCATACTTCTTGTCCTGGAAGAGCTGACTGATCAGTGGGCGAGACAGACCATGGGAAAATAATGACAGTGCATAGTGATAAGGGTGTTGGGTAAGAGAGGAATGTCGGACATAAAGAGGAGCCTGGGGGTTGGATGGAATTGGGAAGTCTTCGTAAGAGTGACATTTCAGTACTGTCATGAAAGATGAAACAGTACTCCCCAGGGAGAGGAGGCAGACATCCTGACACCACGTGCAGACAGATTATCCCGCGCTAAGACAGAGGTGTGAGAAGCAACAGTGAGGCTTTATGGAGGGGTGAGGTGTGTGTTGCAGGATGGGGAGTGAGGCTAGAAAGGCAGGATGGGGCCAGGTTAGACAGTACCTGGTACGCCTTTCCCAGGAGCTTGCTTTTCATCTTATAAGCAGTGAGGAAGCAATAAAAGTTTTTCAGTCAGAGAGTGAATGTTTTGTACCTTAAGAAAAGTAAACCAGATGACAGTGGGGGGATGGAGTGAATGAAAAGAGACCAGGCTGGGGAGACTTGTTCATTAATTCATTCGTTATTGAGTACCTACTATATGCTAGGCACTGTTCTAAATGCTGGATACATAGAAGTAAATAAAACAAACCCTCATGGTCATGAAGTTATATTCTAGTAGGCAAGAAAGGCAATAAACAAAGAAGCAAAAGATATAGAAAAAGATAAAATAAAATCAGGAAAGTGAGTTAGCAAGAACTAAAGACTTACTCCAGAGACAAATGGTAGGGGAGGGGGTGGTTAGAGATCAACCAAAGGACTTGTATGCATGCATATTAGCATAACCACTGGACACAGACACTGGGGTAGTGGGGGCTTGCCCACGGGGGTGGGAGTGGTAGGGGGGTGTCAATCAGGGAAAAAGGAGACATATGTAAAACTTTAAACAAACAAACAAAAAGAATTAGAGGCTTACAATTTTATTTTCTTTTTTAAAATATATTTTTATTTATTTCAGAGAGAAAGGGAGAGGGAGAGAGAGATAGAAACATCAATGATGAGAGAGAATCACTGATTGGCTGCCTCCTGCATGCCCCACCACTGGGGATCAAGCCCACAACCCGGGCATGTGCCCTGACTAAGAATCGAACCATGACCTCCTGGTTCATAAGCCGGTGCTCAATCACTGAGCTATGCTGGCTAGGCGAGGTTTACAATTTTAGATAGTCCAGTCCTCAAAGATTTTCTTAAGGTGACATTTGAGTAAAAAATCTGAAAGAAATGAAAAATAGGATCATGCAGTTATTTGGGGAAGAGCATCTCCAATCAGAACAATCGGCCAGGCAAAGATCCTGAGATGGGAAGGTGACTGGCCTGTCGGAGGAAAAAGAGGTCAATATAGCTGGAGAAGAGTGAGGGAGAACACAGTGAGGCATGTAGTTAGAAAGGTAATTGAGGGCAAGAGACAATTGCAGTTGTAGAAATCCTAAGGGTCAAAAGCTAAACTAATGCAAGGAGTCTGATGAAGAACAGTAGATATAGTCAAGAAATATTTCTACATGAGGTAAGATGGTACTTGGTGGCTACACGGAGTGCAGATGGAGGAACAGGAGATTCTGGAGTTCCTACCTGACATATCTGGTAGAATATAAGGCCATGAATTTAGATGAGAGAAGCAGAAAGAGCGAGTTTCAAGGAGGAATATACAGGATTCTGTTTTGGACTGAATGACTTTCATAGGGAAGTGATTATTGGTAATTGAAAATATGGGTCCCAGCTCAGAAAAGTGAGAGATAGAGAACTGGATAAAAATTCTAGTTAAATCCATATCTTAATCTGTTCAAGCTGCTATAACAAAAATACTATAATCTGTGTGGCTTAAACAACAAATAATTGTTTCTCACAGTTCTGGAGGCTGGAAGTCTGAGATCAAGGCAATAGCAGATTGGGTATGTGGTCAGGGCTCGCTTTCTGGTTTATAGATGGCACTTTCTCATTGTGTCCTCACACGATGGAAAGAGGAGAGAGCTCTCTGGGGCCTCTTTTTAGGGCATTAATTCTGTTCATGTGGGCGTCACCCTCATGACCTCATCACCTCCCAATGGCTCTACCTCCTAATACCATCACCTTGGGGGTTAGGTTTCAACATACAACTTTGGAGGAACAGAAACATTCAGACCATAGTAATTTATAAAGTGAATGAGAATGATTGCTTAGCTAGTATTATAAGATATGAAGGGGACAGAGGATAGAACCATGGACAACACCAACTTTTAAGTGCCTGGCATAAGGAGAGGAAGGAAGCAAAAGAGCCTAGAAGGTGTTTGCAGTGGAGGGAAAAGAACTCAGGAGAGACCGAGACAGATGTCCTGGTCTGTTTCCACCTGCATCTGAAGACTTCTGTGGAATCAGGAAGCATCTGCACCAACTGTTTCAAAGCTGGTGATTCCTGTTGGCATTTGATTGCTTTAACCAACAGGTAGCACTAAATGGGATTGTAAAATCCTAATGTAAACTTTTTAAAAAATGGTTTGGGCTTTCCTCTTGCTTCTCTTTCTTATATCCCTGATTCTAATTTCCTCTTTCTGTCTGCATTTTCCTTTCTTTCCCACCTAGTCTTTCCTCCCCACAGTCCTTCCCTCTCGTGGTCATTTCTGAGCTCTCAGACGGCATTCAGAGACAGGTTTTGTGTGTGTGTGTGTGTGTGTGTGTGTGTGTGTGTGTGTGTGTGTGTGTGTTTTATCTGTGATATAGCTCTTAAGATTAGAAATACATTTAGTCACACAGGTCAGATTAACATTTATTATATACCCCCCAAAATATATTTGAAGATACTTTCCCATTACTGATTTTCCTTGTTCTTTTGTGGTTTTGTTTTTTAAATGAACAGTTTCAGCATCAATAATTAGATGTATGTATTTACTATAGTGTCTCCATGAAGTCAATATTTGTTAAAGGCAGGGATCATGTGTTTTGAACTATTGCTTGAGTGAGCCCATCCAGGCGCCACGCTAGGCTGTGTCAGGGACATGCCAAAACTCAGTCTCACTCTCTTGCTCCTCGACTTTTCCAGTGCCAGCAGCTGTCACCAACCTGAGGATCACAGAGAACTCCACCAGACACCTGTCCTTCACCTGGACCACCTCAGAGGGAGAGCTCAACTGGTACAATATCTTTCTGTACAACCCAGATCGAACTCTTCAGGACAGAGCTCAAGTTGACCCACAAGTCCAGAGCTTTTCTTTCCAGAACTTACTGCAAGGCCGAATGTACAAAATGGTGATAGTAACTCACAGTGGGGAGCTGTCTAATGAGTCTTTCATATTCGGAAGAACAGGTAAGACCGGGACCCATACAGTAAGGAATAGGAGGGAAATTATAACAATAGTCGCTATTCTACCCAGGGTATAGCTTTATATGAAATTTGTGATCTTTAGGCTTTCTGACCCTAAATCTTTGATTATAGTTTTTACACCGGCTTCTGCTCTGTCGCCTCCACTTGTTTACCTCATAGGTTGATGAAAAAATGAATCTAGTTTCTCTACTTTCAAGAGGGTTATTTATAGTCCAAGCTGTGCCCTTATTCTTTCTACAAGACATAGATTGAGTAGAGGGCAGGTCCCAGAAGGACAACTACAACTGGGACCAATAAGCAAAGACTGCTGAGAAACAAAACCACAGCACTGACTGAAGTGAACACCAAGAGTTCCAGGAAAACGAGATGGAGAAACATCTCTCTGGGCTGCAAATATGAATCTGGACCTTCTTTTGTTGCATAATTTGAGCCTATTCTCTCATTTTTCTATTCAAAATTATTTTTCATTTGACATTATTTTTGTTATTGTGTCCCAGGCACTGGGCTCAAGGCTGGAATATGACAGTGAACAAGACAAATGATGCCCCTGACCTCACTGAGCTCTACATCAGTGGATGGAGAGGGGCAGGGGACAGTAGATTTTAAAGGGAGATGATTTTGGAACACCTGAAATTCTATGAAGGGAATAAACAGTACGACGTTGTGACAGGGAACAACTTGGCAGGACAAGAAACTAGACAGAGTAGGCATTTCAGCTGAAACCTGAGGGCGGCCATGTGAACAGCACATCCCAGGCGCCCAGAAGTGCTACATTTGTCTTTTGAAGGGAATGAAACGGAGCAGCAAATAAGCCTAAACCGTGAATAGACTTGCAGACATGTTACCATTTCCAGGGTAGTCTTTGCTCTGCACATTAATGCTTCCAGTTCCTCACTAGAGACAGCAGTCTTCATTCTTCAGATGATGATGAGGTTCAAATACCCATGGAACAGGTGCCAGCACAACCAATTTATACAAAGGTAGAAGCGACTGTTAATAAAGATAGTGGTGAGAAAGAGCATGAGAGAACTGAGAACCTAAAAGCTGGAGAGGAAGTGGAGACTCAGAGAGGGATGTTATGGTACGGCCACAGTGACGTAGGCCTGACTACAAGGGCTGGGACCTTCCGTGAACACTTTTAGGGCCTTTTATGAGTTCAGGTATAAGCTACTTGGCCAGTTTTAATTAATCATTTCTGATTATTTCATTTTATATGTCCATTAGGGTTCATGTGGCAAGCATAAAAAAGTCACCACCTGTTGTGTTTTGTTCTATTTTAAATTGTACCACATTCTCCTAAACCTGAGTGAGCTGAAATGTAGGCAAGGTCTGACTCTACAATAGGAGCAGTTCACCCATATGCCCAGTGCAGCTCATATTTTCACTGTGGGCCAAAATGCCTTTGTTTCTGTTTTGTTTTTGGTAAGGGCATTCCCTCTGTTTCAGTCCCAGCCTCTGTGAGTAACCTCAAGGGATCCAATCGGAACATGACAGACAGTCTCTGGTTCAGCTGGAGTCCAGCCCCTGGGGACTTCGACTTCTATGAGCTAATTCTCTATAATCCCAATGGCACCAAGAAGGAAAACTGGAAAGAAAAGGACCTGACGGAGTGGCGTTTTCATGGCCTTGTTCCTGGAAGGAAGTACACCCTGTGTGTGGTAACTCACAGTGGAGAGCTCAGCAACAAGGTCACAGGGCAGAGCAGAACAGGTAAGAAGCCCAGGTGCCAATGGCCAGGTATTGCTGGAAAGTAGCTTCCAAAGATGTGGGTTTTTTTTGTTTTGTCTTGTTTTATTGTTGTTGTTGCTGTTTTTAAATATATTTTTGTTGATTTTTAGAGAGAGAGGAAGGGAGACGGAGAAAGAGAGAAAGATTGATGAGATCCATCGGCTGCCTCCTGCACACCCCTACTGGGGATGGAGCCTGCAGCCTGGGCATGTGCCCTGACTGGGAATCAAACCAGTGACCTCTTGGTTCATAGGATGAAGCTCAACCCACTAAGCTATACGAGCCAGGGCTAACGACATGTTTTAATTAGAAGAAACATAAGCAATAAGGATGTGCTATGTGCTAACCCCTGAACTGGTGGTGGGGGGGAGAGGGGGCGCAGAAGCACGGTGGTACAGTGGATAAAGAAAACAGACTTTGGTTAAAATGATCTAGGTCCTTAGCTTAACTCTGCCACTGACTTAAGTGAAACTGGGCAGGTCACTGAGCATCTCTAAGCCTTAATTTTTCTTGTCTGTAAAATGGTGATACTGACATACATCATCACTGTGTAGCTATGAGCAGTGCTTTCTAAATTTTTTTAAAATTTCTTAGGCACACATAGATAACATTAATATATCTGTGTGCCATTCTGGGGTCAATGGGTAGGGCCATCTGAAATTGGACATAATCTGTGGGTTTTAGTCCTCAGAACTCAAAATATGATAGTATCAATACCTTTGCACACTTGAAACCCATTCAGGGCACACCCATTCAGGGCAGCACTCTGGTAAGGAAGCTCTGGTTATGAAAATGGAAGAAAATGTACATACAACACTTGAGGAAGTGTCTTCTACATAGTAAAGCTCCTATTATTATATTATTTCCTCCTACAAAGTACATTTAAAGTATGTCTGATGTCACTCAGCTATCTTATTTGCGTATGTTATGGCATAGAAGTGATTACATGATTTTTCATGCTCTCCTACATACAGCCCCAAGTCCTCCCAGTCTTATGTCATTTGCTGATGTTGCAAACACATCCTTGGCCATCACCTGGAAGGGACCACCAGACTGGACAGACTACGATGACTTTGAGGTGCAGTGGTTACCCAGAGATGCAATCACGGTCTTCAACCCCTACAGCAACAGAAAATCAGAGGGACGCATTGTGTATGGTCTTCGTCCAGGGAGATCCTATCAGTTCAGTGTCAAGACTGTCAGTGGAGACTCCTGGAAAACCTACAGCAGACCAGTTTCTGGATCTGTGAGAACAAGTATGACATGTTTTGCTACTCTCAGTTCTCAAATGGAATGAGGAGGAAGTATGTGTTACAACATCAAATTCCAACCAGGCTTGGTTTAAATCCACATTTTTACTTGGAATTGGTTAGATTGAATTCAGGCAGAGTTATATATAGATTTGTTCATTTATTTATATACTAGCAACAATGAACAATAAAGAAATAATCTCACGGAGCTTACAATCGAGTAGAAGGTACCAGCTTTAAAAGCAGTTTCATTTGGGTGTTATTAAGGAAGCATTTGGCACTATAGAAACCCACGGTAGTGGCATTGACCCAATGCAAGGGAGCTTATGGGAAGAAGAAACATCCAAATCAAAACCTAAAGAAAGAGTAAGCTCCACCAGGTAGAGATGGGAAAAGGAGTGGAGAATATTCCAGGTAGAGAGACTAAAATATCCCAAGACCAGGAAGGAGAGAGGAACAGAAAGGAGTTTAGTTGGCCAGAGCATAAAAGGTGCAATTAGGAGAATCAGGTCATCAAATGTCTTGTGAACCATTGTAACAACTTTGAACTTTATCCTCCATCAATCACAGCCACTGAAGGACTTTTGGCCAAGATCTCATAATCAGATTTGTACTTTAGAAAGTCACTCTGGGTACAGTGTAAGGAATAGGTCAAAAGGGACAAACTAGAAGCAGATGGACCAGTTAGGACATATTGTTATAAAACCTGAAGAGAAAACTATTTTAACAGTGAAATATGCATCAGTTTCTTCTCAAAGGTATGTTGGGATCAATGAACTAACTTGAAAGAAACAAAGGTATTTCAGAATAAGAACCTCAAACCAACTATTTATTTTTCAATAATACCTAGTAAATGTAGCTTCTCAGATCAGATAGTGGTTATTGAGAAAATACCTAGCTGAAAATTAGAAATTTATGCGAGTAGTCGTTCTGTTTATTCAGCAAACATGAGAGCTATAACAATTATAATTTGTGCTCCATATTGTATCCAAAGACCATATTCAAGAGAAATATGTGAAGAAAAACCAACATGTTTTGCTTATAGCAAGCGTGGGGTGGGTTTTCAATGGCTTGCTATGGGCTGTGTGATTGAATCACAGGTGCGCAGTTAAGAGCTTAGTAGAGGCTGGAACGGATCACATCTGGAGTATTGTATTCCATCCTGGATGCTAGATGGAATACATCTAGTTTAAGAGTGGCATTTACCAACTGGGGCATGCCCAAGAGGAGAGCAACCAGCAAATTCAATACCAAATACCAGAGGGATTTGGTATTGAATTTTATGAGGAATGGCTGATAGAACTTTGAGGATTTCATTAGTTAGGGTTGCGTTTGGCTCTGAATAACAGAAAACCCAAAATAAGAGGATTAAGCAAAATAGAAGCTTATCATTCTCATATAAATCACTCCAGTAGCCAATTACTCACAAATGAGCTCCAGCCATGATGAACAACTGGTTGTTCAGCGTCAACCACCTTCCCACTCCTCCCAGCCTCACCCTCGGCACCTGGGTGCATGGTTTCTCTGTCTGAAATGCCCTTCCCGAAATCTGGGCAAGTTGTCATCTTTGCCAGAGGCCTTTGCTAACTCCTGCCCACCACTAGCACCAGCAGCAAAAAAGTGTCCGTCACCACACAGCATCTTCTTTTTCCATTTCTTCTGGGACAGTCTCCTTTCTACCTTGTATTATGGCTATTTTGGAGTCCTCGCCCTTCCTAGAGGTTAAGGCTAATGTATTCACCTCTCTACTGTTCATAGACCCTAGAAGAGCACCTTACACATAGTAGGCACTCATTTCTTAGTGAATGGGGGCGGGACCTGAGTCTTGGAAGGCAGGTGGGATTTACAGGTGAAAAGGAGGCAAGAGAAGGAACTGAGGGAAGAGGTAGAAGCAAGTTTCCATATTATTCTTTCTGCGAATTATCAGAGTTATGGGTCAGGCAGATGTCTTTAGGTCTCAGCTCTGATTTGGCTTGAAAGAAGTTCAAAAGTTTAACAAGCAGTTGATGTTTGAAAAGACACAGTTATTGCTTGTCTCAAATGCCAGTTCTTTTGTGAGCCTTTTGATGGGTTGATGTCATTGATTAGTGCCATCTGGGGATTGTTAATGTATTGTGTGCTGTGGTCAATACGACAATGGGACAGGCTTTTAAATTTTAATCTTTATGAAGGCTTTAACTCCTGGAATGAAATAAGGTGGTCTAGACCTAGGTTTCAAATTCTATTCCAGAGCCTGGAGGCTCCTTGGAAATGTTTGGGGGAATGCGAGGGAGGTCGAAGAGAGAGCACCCCAGGGTAGCACCCCTGAGCCCAGTGCACACTTAAAACACAGACCAGAACTCCTCTGATTTTACAGACCAGGGAACTGAGAACTATTCTTTTTTAAATGGCTCAGATGCTTACATTAAAATTCGAAAATTACTTATCTAAATCGCACAATTTCACTTTATAAATATATACTGTAAATAATTAGAAATGGTAGGCATGCAACTGGTTGGGACAGCCTACAGAGTTTCTTATTAACCTCTACAGTCACATACGGGCCTTTCTTTCCGACTAAATCTTTCACTCATTGTTTCGTCATTCACAATAAATAAGACCAGCTTCCCTTCACTGAGTCCCTACTGGGTCAGGCTCTCTTTTAAGCAAAAGAAACCGAATGACCATAGCATAGGGGCCTGGGACAGAATGGTCTCCGTGCAGAACACAAGCAGTTCTGGTTCCATGGCATGTGAGCAGGAAAGCGCAGGCAGAAAATGGAAGAAGGGACAGAAGCCAGAGCCCAGAGGGTAACAGGCCAGCAATGCCATTTCTTAATTCCCTCATTTATTGAGCAGTTACTATGCCAGCCACTATTCTAGGAGGCTGTGCAAGATTCAACTCATTGAATCATCACAGTAATCATGTGATGATGAGTTATCTTAACTTCCCCACTTTACAGAGGGGCTCAGATGTGTCAAGAGTGCACAGCTGGTAAATAGAACTTGAATTCAGGCAGGCCAGACTGTACTTCTGACCTCTCCTTTATTCTACCTCACCTTCTGTATGATTTCTGCCACTTGATTTCACTGCCTGTGTGTACATTTGTGTTTCCAGTCACGTTGGCGTTTGGTGATTTTTTAAAGGAACAGCATTTTAACTTTTAATGTTTCTCAAAATAGGGTCTGGGAGGCAGACATTCCCTTGGAGGTCTATGAGAATTTTTTCCTTGAAAAACAATCCAAATTAAGTTTGGGAATTATTTATTTCGATCTTTGAGCTAGTTGGACCCAAAGAAGCTAAAAAAACACACACACATGTCTCACAGAGTTTTGAAAAGTGTCCCTTCCTCTCTCTCCTTTAGAGCCAGACAAAATCCAAAACCTACATTGCCGGCCTCAGAACTCCACGGCCATTGCCTGCTCTTGGATCCCTCCTGATTCTGACTTCGATGGGTATAGCATTGAATGCCGGAAAATGGACACTCAAGAAGTTGAGTTTTCCAGAAAGCTGGAGAAGGAAAAATCTCTGCTCAGTATTATGATGCTCGTGCCCCATAAGAGATACCTGGTTTCCATCAAGGTGCAGTCAGCTGGTGTGACCAGCGAGGTGGTGGAAGACAGCACCATCACAATGATAGACCGTGAGTGTCCCCAGAGGTGTGCGGCGTCCTCTGTCATGTTCGTCATGCTGTTCACTTGCATACAATTCACATCCATATTAGCGTGTCCTGTCACTTGGAGGACCTAAAAGGCTCTGGGAAATGGAAACATTTCTCTGTGTGAGGTACCCTGGCAGCAAACAAGTTAAAAGATCTTAAAGTCCCTAAATGAGTTAGTATTTAAATACGTCACTTTGCCAGATACAGTTAGAGAGCTCATGGAGCTGCCTCTTTCATTTTGTTTAATGTGCCTCTGGCATATCACTTCAGGCCCACTCCCTTCAGGAGAGGAGGGGTTTTCTTGATTACATACAGGCACTCAAGTGCATGCACGCGCGCGCGAACACACACACACACACAGAGAGAGAGAGAGAGAGAGAGAGAGCATGTATCAGCACCTCACATATTGTTTATATGTAAAAGCAGAGTTGTGACCCTTCTTGCTGCTCTCTCCACCCTTCCTCAGGCCCTCCTCCTCCACCTCCGCATATCCGTGTGAATAAAAAGGACGTGCTAATTAGCAAATCTTCCATCAACTTTACTTTCAACTGCAGCTGGTTCAGTGACACCAATGGAGCTGTGAAATACTTCACAGTGGTAGTGAGAGAGGCTGATGGTAAGTGAATTCCCTCAACTCCAAGATGCAGCATTGCTTCCTCAAAGACCACTATGGGGACTCCTCCTGTGACAGTTCTTAAAAGCAGAAACGTAATGTTTATGTCATGCACTCTCTCTCTGCCAGATGCAGGGAGATGTAACCAAAAAACTGCTCAAAGGCTCTTTCAATAAGAAAGCTTGTTATCTACTGGGTGTAATGATTCAATGGGTGAATGATAATAATAGCAACCACAACTGTAATAACGGTAACCATCAGTGATTGAGCCTGTACGATGTGTCAGGCACTGTTGGAAGTGCATTGCATGTGCAGACTCATTCAGTCTTCTTCATTCCTCATTCAGTCCTGTTCACTGCTCTTCTGGTCTGCCATTAAGCAGCAATATGCTTCAACTGTCTTCCCCCGTCTCTGTCTCAAATATCCCCACCAATCACATTTCCCAAACCACCCACCAATTCACAAAAATACTCAAAAGCTTGAGGGAGGAAAAAGATGATCAAAAAAGTATTCCTCCTTTCTCCACTGCATTTCCCTCAATAGTACGTTTTATTCTCCAGTTCTTTCATATTTAAATTATTCTGTGTCTACTTAATTCCTGTGGACTAGGCAATAGGAATTAACACTAGGTAATTGTTGAACAACAGTCTATACAACCACCAAGTATAATCTTCAGAAATTACTATATACATCAGCATTTGTCAAACATACAGGAGTATTGTACGTTGGTGTATACATGCCCGTAAGTGTATTTGCCATTGAGGTCTTGCATGTTATTTCTCCAAAACAGATGTTTGTGTCTGGAACAGCATTGGTATATTTTACATGTCTTAGGTTTTTTAAAATTGTTTAAGGTGCCGCATGTGAGTTTCTTAAGCATCTTTGACAATTATAACCCACTTGTGGGCAATGGGAAACTTTAAATCTGACAAATGGTGGAGCTAAATAGTATTTTAGTCTCACCAGATAGCTAACCATCTATGCGCTTTTGCATCTTATTTAATCGTACTAAATCGGGGTACGCATAATTAATTAAATCATTTCAAGGGTCAGTGGTGTATCCCAGATTTCTTTACACCTCACAACTGGAGATATATTGAACTATGCAGCGACTGGAGATTTAAGTAGGCTGCCGTGAAGACAATGTTTTACGACGTGAATATAAGGCAGTGGCCAGAAAGAAGTCAGACCCCAGAAAGCAGTCTTGTGTTCTCCAGCAGGTGGGTTTCAGTTAGTGATGCCCATGGAGAGTCTAGGGCGGTGCTCCCTTGGCGATCTAAGATAACAATCCTGCTCATACAAGTGGCATTTATAGCATATGCACGCATCCTAAAGGCCACATTCCTTTTCAACTACTGCCAACAAGGTAATATTTCCAAGATCCACTCATTTTGAGCAAATGTTATTAAACAAGAGTCAGGATGCGATGAACTCCTACCGTACCACTTCTTGAAATTTATTGTAAATAGTATGTGATCTCCATAATATTTATCTTCCTAATTATGCTTTCCTCCAGCCAACATCAAAACTGGTTCGCAGAGCCAAAACACACAGCAGGCTGGGTGGATAGGGGAAGAGTTCTGGGAAGTGATCGGCATGAGGGGCCAAATCTGAGCCAGGATTAAACTGTACTCAAGATAAGAGTCCTGTAGCCAGAGCAGTTATCAGCAGGGCGTGGCACGTGGACGTGCTGGTGGGGCGACTGCTCTGGCCTTGGATTTGATTTCTCTTATCTTTTTCCTATTTCCCAGGTCATAGGGATTTCCTTATTAGCTTAGCTACAATGATTATTGGCAAGGTAAAGAGCTTATTGAGTGGGTTGACTCTCACAATGGGGAGTGTTTAACTTTCTGGAGTTGTGGGTACGTTATCATTTGGTTTAATGAGATACCTCTCACCCACACATTTTATTTGCAAGAAAAATGATGGCATATATATGTGTGTGTGTATACACACACACACACACACACACACACATATGCATTTGCTTATACACTATCATTCATTATAGAAAAAAATGAATTCAAATTATTTTCATTGAGAGAATTTCACAGCATCCTTCAAGATCACAAATGCTGGGAATGACGAGAGAGGGTGAGGAGTCAGCCTTAGAATCCTCAGTAGAAACCACTGAGGCCACAAGAAAGTCAGTCTTCACTGTGGGTTTTGTCCTCCAGGCAGTGATGAGCTGAAGCCAGAACAGCAGCACCCTCTGCCCTCCTACCTGGAGTACAGGCACAACGCCTCCATTCGCGTGTATCAGACCAATTATTTTGCCAGCAAATGTGCCGAAAGTCCTGACAGCAACTCCAAGAGTTTTAACATTAAGCTTGGAGCAGAGATGGAGAGCCTGGGTGGAAAATGTGATCCCAATCAGCAAAAATTCTGTGACGGACCGCTGAAGCCACGCACTGCCTACAGGTTAGATGTATTGCCGTCATTTTGCTGGGAGGGATATGCTACATTACTAGGCGCTCAGCTATCTGGGCAGCTGATGCACATGTACTCCTGCAGATTAATCACCTGCGTTACAAGAGTGCTCTGTGTTTTACTGGGTAATTTATAAAAGTTGTGTTCCTGCCTCCATGCTCAGGGAATGTGTAAATAGGACCTTGAGCATTGTGTAAAAGCTCTAATTCATTGTGTGCAGAACTGAAAGTTCTTAACAGATTGTTCTTTCTCCTAAAACTTCTTTAGTACAAACCAAATCAATTCCCAGGTTAACGATTGTGAAAATGTACAAGTAGAAAGAATGAGTTTAGGGAGACACAAGAAGTATGAGCTTTTAGCTTCCACTTTTAATGAGGACTCAAATTACACTGATTCATTTACTTTCTAAGGCATAAAAAGATGAAAGTGCTCTTTGGTCCAGACAGAACTCTTGAAGGGAGAGGCCCCTGAATGATTGGGAGCATCCCCTCCTCACCCTAAGAATGCAGATTAAAGGGGCGGCTGCTTGGCCCCAGGAAGCACTACGGTAGCCAGCAGCCCCTCCCAGCTGCAGGAACTGGCAGAAGTGCACAGCAGCCCAAACCAGGGTCCTCAAGAGAAAAAGAACCTATAGACACAGACATTCAAGATTGGCACTTCTGCAAAGGATGTACCTTCTCTGTTATGTGTTCCCAGAGCTGATATTAACGAATAGGGCAGCCAATCAGGTTCTCTATGGGCAGTGCCTATTCTTGTTGGTCAGTGCCCAGGTATATTGACTCTTACATATTTTGAGTACCACCCCTGAGTCAGCTTCAAAAGGAGACAGTGACTGTGACCTGACATCGCACCTGAGAGCACTCTTTTTTTTTTTTTATTAATCCTCACCTGAGGATATTTTTTCCATTGTTTTTCAGAGAAAGTGGAAGGGAGGGAGGGAGGGAGAGGAGAGAGGGAGGGAGAGAGAGAGAGAGAGAGAGAGAGAGAGAGAGAGAGAGAGAGAGAGAGAGAGAGGAACATCAATATGTGAGACACATAGACTGGTTGCCTCCCACACTCGCTCTGACTGGGGGGGTGGGGAGCGAACCCACACCCCAGGGATGTGCCCTTGACCAGGAATCGAACCTGAGACCCTCTGGTGCGCAGGTCGATGCTCCAACCACTGAGCAACATCAGCCAGGGCCTGAGAGCCCTCTTAGCTCCTTCTTCGCATCAACTAAGGAAGGCCAATGGTTTTCTTCCTAAAACAGAGTGCTCACTTTGGGCAGAAGCTCTGTGGAGTTACCTCCACCCAGGACACCCCACAAAAATGATATTGCCACCCTAGCCAAGATTTGCACCTCCAGAGCAAACACCCGCCAACTTACTAGTGATGTTTACTTCAAGAAGAGACCATTATGAGTTTATCTGAAGGATGTGAGATCTCGGACAGAGCAAAGGAGAAATAGGAGAGATCAGAACACTGGAACCCTTCAGGTCCTATAAGAAGCAAGAGTGTCTCAGCTCCTTAGACACTTGGGCTCAAGGACCCGAGCAAAAGTCTCCCAGGGGCCATTTTCTCTTTGTGAGTAAGAAAGGTGAGGCTGTTTTTGTTTGTTTGCTTTTTGAGAGAGGAGAGAAAATGACTCATCGCTACATTTCAGAGAGAGAACAAGAATCTATAGACAGTTTGCATCTAGACCAGAGCCTGCCAGGCTCCCGGCACATTCCTTCCTATCTACAGCAGCTGCCACAGGGCTGCCATTTTTTGGTCATTAGCCTTATGAACAGTATTTCAGTTCTTTAGCCCTCATGTTTTCATTGCAAAACATTGCAGAGTTGTTCTGGGAAACAGATCAAACCTAGTTATGCGCCTTATAAAAGGTCTTCCAGTGATCCCCATTCACCCCATAGCCTTCCAGAGCAGGGCACACAAAGTCCTCGCCTTCTTCCTCGTCAGCGTTGTCTCCCACCATTTTCCCAAGTATACCCTGCCCTTCTGCTACTCCTCACTCCTCAGAGTTCTCTTGAACGCGACATGGCTCCCTTTGACCTGAGACTATGCACATTCTTTTCACTCTATCTAGGATGCTGCCAGTCCCTTGTTTGGCGGCTGAATTCCTTCAGCCAGTTCAAAAGCCAGCTCAACCTTCAGCCAGCCCCATGCTCCCCTTGTCAATGCACTCCTGGGCAGTTGTACCCTCAGCTCCATTTCCACAGCACCCAGTCCTGACATTCTTCTAATCAATCCTCCGGTTGCCAGTGACTTTTAACCCTTTGTTTAATCACCTACCCTCTTTACTACACTGAGAGAGCTCACAGTCTAATGGAGGAGACAGATGTGATGTTGGCTATGAAACAATATGACAAGTACCAGGCACAAAAGAAGCATTTATTAAATGTTTAGGAGTCAAGATATACTTCTAAAAAGTTACACATTCTTAATCTAGCATAATCAACTCATGCTGTGGATATTGGTTTGCTAGGACATAACTCTCTTCTGTTTCTCCAATATGCACTTGGTTCAGTCCTGTGGAAAGCAGGCCAGGCAGTAGTGCTTGATGAGAGGAGGCCTAGCCTTTCAGAGTGCATGGGAGAACCACATGCTAAGTGGCCTCCTGCAGGGGCTGCTAAGCCCTGGCCCCCGGGACTCAGCGTTCCACCTTCTCAAGATGATAGTCACCGCAGTGACCTTCAATGCTGTCAGGCACCTTTTTTCCAGAGAGAATAGGTGGACAGGAAGAAACATAGAAAAAGAAACATTATGATTGAAAAGAAATTGGAAAATACTAGGTTTAGCTGACATGCAAGCTTATTATGTCAGTACATGTCATGTGTTCCCATTCATTTGGATTCCTATTATTTGGTAAAATTAGCACAGTTCCATGTGGGAAGAGAAAGGGCAGAGTATGATGGGTGAGAGGTAGTTTGGAGGTTAGGAAAGCGCTGATATGGTTTTGTTTCTATTCTAAATAGAATAGCAATGTGACCACAATCGGGTAGTCAGCTTCTCTTGACCTCATTTTTCTCAAATGAAGGAAACTAAACCACATGATCTCTAACTTTGTGCTATGGAATTTTCTGATTCTGGACACAGTTAAACTTGAAATAATTACTATCAGATATCTGTTCATTAAAATAATCTTATTCATATTATTAAATTGATTATGCTGATAATATATTCACTACAGGGTGCCTCCTCTCTGGAAGTCACTGGGCCGGGTGTGGTAGTGAAAATATGGAAATAGGGACAGGGAATTAAGGTGGAGGGAACAGAGTGAGTCAAAGTGCAAAAGCAAAAGCACAGATTATTTAGAGAAGAGCAAGTACTCCAGGTTCAAGCAGAGCTGGGGGCATGAGTTAGAAGGAGGGGACAGAGGGTCAGAACAATGTTTCCTGGCCGGTTACTACTTCAGTATTATTACAGGACATGCCCAGACACTTTGGGGTTCAACAAATCTACCTTTTGAAAAAGGAAAAAAAGGAATCCTCCATTCATTTTCATAGGGTTTAAATTAACACTAGAAAAGGGTTTTTTTTATAGAAACCAAGCCTGGTACTTTATTTACTAGAGGCCCAGTGTATGAAATTTGTGCACTCTGAGGTGGGGGAGAAGGGATGGAGGGGGGGGGGGAATGGTCCCTCAGCCAGGCCTGTGCCCTCTCACAGTCCAGGAGCCCTCAGGGGATGTCCAACTGACCCCAAGGAGGGAGACGCTGCCGCCACTGCCACTGCACTCACCAGCTGAGAGCCCGGCTTCTGGCTGAGCAGCGCTCCCTCTGTGGGAGCACACTGACCACCAGGGGGCAGCTCCTGCTTTGAGCAGTATTAGGCCTAAATCAGCTCTCCGACATCCCCCAAGGCTGTCCCAGATTGTGAGAGGGCACAGGCCAGGCAGAGGGACCCCACCAGTGCATGATTAGGGATGGGGAGGGACACGGGAAGTTGGTCAGCCCGGGAGGGACCACGGGAGGGCTCTAGGGCGTGTCCGGCCCATCTCACTCAGTCCCAATAGGCAGACCCTAGCAGCAAGCTAACTTACTGGTTGGAGCATCTGCCCCCTGGTGGTCAGTGCACATCATAGTGAGCGGTTGAGCAGCCTTAGCATATCATTAGCATATTACGCTTTGATTGGTTGAATGGACAACTGAATGACTGGACACTTAGCATATTAGGTTTTTATTATATAGGATTTATTTTAAATTTAAATTATTTATTGTTTAAAGTATTACGTAAGTCTCCTTTTCCCCCCATTGACCTCTCCCCAACAGCCCCCACCCCCCAGCACATGCCCTCACCCCCACCCACCCCCCATGTCTGTGTCCATGGGTTATGCTCATATGCATGCATACAGGTCTTTTGGTTGATCTCTTACCCCCTCATCCCCCACCTTCCCTCATAGGTTGGACAACCTGTTTGATGCTTCTATGACTCTGGTTCTGTTTTTGTTCATCAATTTATGTTGTTCATTATATTCCACAAATGAGTGAAATCATGTGATATGTATCTTTTCTGACTGGCTTATTTTGCTTAGTATAATGCTCTCCAGTTCTATCCGTGCTACTGCAAATGAACTCCTTCTTTTTTATAACAGCATAGTATTCCATTGTGTAGATGTACCACAGTTTTCTAATCCATTTATCTGCTGATGGGCACTTAGGCTGTTTCCAAATCTTAGCTATGGTAAATTGTGCTGCTATGAATATAGGAGTAAAAATATCCTTTCTGATTGGTGTTTCTGTTTTCTTAAGCCTGATACTTTATCAGTAAACTTATAGTCCGAGAGTCTCAAGATAGAAAGAACTCGAGAGGTGGCCCAGGCCAATCTTTAACTTAGTGCAGCAGACCTCTTCCGCAGCTTTCCTGGGAGCTAGTTTTCCCCCAGCCTCTGCTGAGAGCCCTTCAATAACATAAAGCCCTTCACTACCTACATGGCTCCTACTCTAGATGCTGGAGAGTGACTTCATGTTCCTGAACTACAGCTCTGTGACTCCAGCCTACTGAACTCAGTACTGTCTTTAAGGGGGAAAATACGGATGTCTGTTTCCTCTTCTACATGCAGTCTTCCTTAAATCTGAAGTCAGCTATCATGTTCCTCTAAGCCTTCTCTGTCATCATCCTGGTCAATCACCCCAATGATCTCTATGCTTCCTAAATTATTACCCCCAAAATTGAGTACGACTGGACCTGACTCACCCAGAGAACATGAGATTTAGGTCCTGTGATGGCTACAGTAGGCCTTTCATCCAGGCTGAGGTTCTAATTCTGTGTTTTAGGAGCTGCACCTTGCTTGCTTATTAAATTTAGGGCCAGCTGATCTCCAGGCACATCCCACATGGGCACATGGACAGCTACCTCAGCAGCTCTCCAGCCCAGGTGACTGAAATAGCTCCAAATGTCAGCTGGAGAGCTCTAAATGAGTCGCACTGTCATTCTAACCCATATAGCCAACCAAAGCTTATCCTCTTTCCCCTAGTCTCACTCCCATTTCTATCAGTGAGGCCATTTTTCTTCCCAATGATCTGAGCTAAAATCTTAGAACAATTTTTTTTTTAAATAATCCTCACCTGAGAATATTTTTCCATTGATTTTCAGAGAGAGTGGGAGGGTGAGGGGAGGAGGGGGAGAGAGAGAGAAACATGGATGTGAGAGAGACACATCAACTGGCTGTCTCCTGCACATGCCCTCACTGGGGCCAGGGATCTAACCTGCCACCCAGATATGTACCCTTAACCAGGAATCAAACTGGTGACCCTTTGGTGCTTGGGCCAATGCTCTAACCACTTAGCAACACAGGCTAGGCCTAGAACCATCTTGATTTCCCCCTTCTCCTCTTCAGACTGGGTCTTATCTGGCACCTCCTCTCAGTGCCTTTCAGTCTTCTTTCTGTTCTCATTTCCACTGCCCAAGACCAAGGCTCCATGTCCTTGGCCTGAACTATCACACTAGTCTCTATGTGGACCACTCTTCTCCCAGGTGGTCTTTTGATGGCTCTTCCACTTGATTTCATGCTGTTCCTCCACTTGGAACCCTGTGCTCCAGGCCACCTCATCTCCTTATGCCCAAACACACAGTTTCCTCCAAATTGCAGTGTTCCTCATTTGCAGTTTAATATGTGCTTTCTACTTTTACTATTTGCCTTATTTCTTTATATTGTTTTTCTAGTTTTCAAGAGTAGTGAGCATGTATCTCTTTATAACTTCAGCAAGTAGATATAAAGGAGGCATTAAGTACATTTTATGACAATGACATTAAAATATTTTTATATAAAAGACTCTTTAGAAAATAACTAGTGCCAAAAAGATAGGAAGATACATAATTTTATTTGTAATGTAATGTTCAATTTAAAATGTTATTTGTATATGTAGTTATTTTAGTAAAATATCAACAATTACAGTAATACTGATAATATTGACATTTGACTCATTGGACTGCTCTAACAGGCACCTCAGAATTACTGCCCCCGCAAATGAACTCTGTACTTCCCAAACCCTCAACATTCTCCACGGACTTCCTTGATGTTAGTAAATGGCACTTCCATTCCTCCAGTTGCTCCTCAGACAGATCATATGGAGTCATCCTTGCCTCCACCCTTTCAAACTGCACGTCCATCAGCAAACCTTTCAGCTCTTTCTTTGAAATATCCAACACTTATCACTATAAATATGACTGCATTTTGGTCCAATCCAGCATATCTCCCACCCAGACTTGAGCAATTCCCTGCCGAATAGCTTGTCCTCTTTTTTTAAAAAATATATTTTTATTGATTTCAGAGAGGAAGGAAGAGGCAGAGAGAGATAGAAATATCCATGATGAGAGAGAATCATGGATCGGCTGCCTCCTGCAAGTTCCCCACTGGGGATTGAGCCCACAACCCAGGCATGTGCCCCTGACCAGAATCGAACCTGGGGCCTTTCAGTTCACAGGCTGACGCTCTATCCACTGAGCCACACCAGCTAAGGCTAGTTTGTCCTCTTTTACTGCTGCCGGCAAGCTGCAGCAACCAGAATGATCCTGATAGCACCCCCTAGTGGCTTCCTGGGTCTCTCAGAACAAAAGCCAAAATTCTCACCAGACCTGGGTCTTCCATGGTCCCATCTACTAGTAAATCTCTGCTCTCATCTCCTACCTCTCCGTCATTCATATATTGTGCTTCAGCCACGCTGGCCTCCTTGCACCTGTGCATGTTCCTGCCTTAGAGCCTTGCACCTGTCTGAAATGCATCCATGGTTCCCTCCTTTCCTTTCCTCAGATTTCTGTGCATATATCCTTTTATCAAAGAGACATTCATTGACCATGATGAATAAAGCAGTCCCACATGTCCCATACCCATTGCTTTCCATCTCCCTTACTCTGCTGCTGTCTTTTTAATGGTTCATGTCACTATTTGGCATATTATATTTGTATATGTGTTATCTGATGTCTTCCATGAAAATGTAACCTCTGGGATGGTAGGGACTTTTACTTTCTCCCTTGAAGTATCTCCAGCCCCTGGAACAGGGTCTGACACACAAGAGGGGCTCTATAAATATTTGATGGATGAATGAATGAACCAAAGTCTGTCTGATTCCATTACTCACATCCAACCCTACATACATATTGATAGGTCCCCACCCTGTTTCTCCTTGAACACATTCTTCAGTCAGCCTACTGTGGTCAGCCACTAATTTGTACCTAAATAAATGTTTCCTTTTCAGAATCAGTATTCGGGCTTTTACACAGCTGTTTGATGAGGACCTAAAGGAATTCACAAAGCCACTCTATTCAGACACCTTTTTCTCTTTGCCTATCACCACGGAGTCAGGTAAGGCTAACCTTTCCATTCCCACATATTCTACCAACCCCGTCACCCGCAAGGACCTCTCATGGGGAGGTCCACAACTTGGCTGATGGTGGGGGGAACATTTATTTTCACTTGGAAGCTATTCTGTATGTGATTGTGGATTGATGCAGATTCAAGGAATTCACAATTTCTGTAGGAGAACAGATCCAAGGGGAATTAATCCAGAAAAGGTAGAAGTACCAGATTTTTTAAAGAGATACCAGACCTTTATTGAAGATAAATTTTTTAATGGTGGGAGGAAAGCATTTAAATAAAGAGCTTGCACAGGTCAAAATATAAATAGATACAAAAGGCTTTCAAATGCATACATGCATGTACATAGAAATATATTTTTAAAAACCTAGAAGAAAAAATAGCAATATATTAACAATGAATATCTCAAAGTAGTGGGATTATAGGCAGCTTTTTTTCCTTTTGCTTGTTATATATTGTTTTCACACTATAAAAATGTTAACTTGGAGAAACCAAGATGGCAGCATAGGTAAACACCTAAACTGCTGCTTCGCACAACAATTTCAAAACTACACCTAAAAGACAAAACGGACATCATCCAGAACCACAGGAAGGCTGGCTGAGTGGAAATTCTACAACTAGAAGGAAAGAGAAAAGCACACTGAGACTCAGAGGAGCTTCAGGATGCAGAGGTACTGAGATGCGTGCGCAGAGAGAACTGGTAACTGAGTGGGCAGCTGGCTTTCTCAAGTGGGAGAGAGACAAAAGTTCCTGCCTGCACTGAACTCCAGTTCCGGGCATGACTCTGGGGACCCAGACTCATTCAGGGAGAAACTGGACTGTCTGGCAATGGGTGGAACTCGAGGGTGGCTTTCTCGCAGGAGTGCTTGCAGTGATAACCATGGGACACTGAGTCACAGGGACCTATTAGGGCAGGGCTGATGGGAAACCAATGCTGTCTGCTCCACACTGAGACTCCATCCCATCCAAGCTGAGCACAGAGGCTTTTGTAAGTCTTGTCTCATAAGGGTGTCTCCAGCACAGAAGTTCTCCCAGCGTAGACACAGCTGATCCTCACAGCCAATTGGCCTGGAGGTCAATTCCTCCCAGTGATACCAACATCAATCAAGGCTTAACTACAACAAGACTGTGCACACAGCCCACAAATGGGTGCACCAAGAGTGTCCACCTCAGGTAACTGGGGAGGCTGAGCCACTGGGCCCTATAGGATACCTAGCACACAAAGCCACTCTATCAACTCAGGAAAGCAGCCAAAATGCAGAGACAAAGAAACAGATCACAAATGAAAGAAATGGAGGAAAGCAAACGACTGGATATAGAGTTCAAAACCACGGTTATAAGGTTTTTCAAGAATTTTCTAGAAAAGGCCAATAAATTTAGCAAGACCCTCAAGGATATGAAAAGGACCAACTAGAAATTAAGCATACACTGACTGAAATAAAAAATATTATACAGAGATCTAACAGCAGACTAGAGGATCGCAAGAGTCAAGTCAAAGTTTTTAAATACAAAGAAGCAAAAAACACTCAACCAAAAAAGCAAAAAGAAAAAAGAATCCAAAATTATGAAGATAGTGTAAGGAGCCTCTGGGACAACTTCAAGCATACCAACATCTGAATTATGGGGGTGCCAGAAGAAGAGAGAGAGCAAGATACTGAAAACCTATTTGAAGAAATAATGACTGAAAACTTCCCCCACCTGGTGAAAGAAATAGACTTACAAGTCCAGGAAGCACAGAGAACCCCAAACAAAAGGAATCTAAAGAGGACCACACCAAGACACATCATAATTAAAATGCCAAGAGCAAAAGACAAAGAGAGAATATTAAAAGCAGCAAGAGAAAAACATTTAGTTACCTACAAGGGAGCACCCATATGATTGTCAGCTGATTTCTCAACAGAAACTATGCAGGCCAGATGGGAGTGGCAAGAAATATTCAAAGTGATGAATAGCAAGAACCTACAACCAAGATTACTTTACCCAGCAAAGCTATCATTCAGAAATGAAGGGCCGATAAAGAGCTTCACAGATAAGAAAAAGCTAAAGGAGTTCATCACCACCAAACCAGTATTATATGAAATGCTGAAAGGTATTCTTTAAGAAGAAGAGAAAGGTAAAGATAAAAATTATGAACAACAAATACATATCTATCAACAAGTGAATCTCAAAATCCAGTAAATAAAAAAATCTGATGAACAGAATAATCTGGTGAATATAATAGAATCAGGGGCATAGAAAGGGAATGGACTGACAATTCTTGCGGGGAAAAGGGTGTGGGGGGTGCAGGAAGAGACTGGACAAAAATCGTATACCTATGGATGAGGACAGTGGCGGGGGCGGGGGGGGGAGTAAGGGCAGAGGGTGGGGTGGGAACTGGGTGGAGGGGAGCTATGGGGGGAAAAAGAGAAACAATTGTAATTATCTGAACAATAAAGATTTATTAAATTAAAAAAAGATGTTAACTTAAAAGGATTTACATAAATTTATGAAAGAGACTTCTCATGTATGTCAGAAGGAAAGCCTGAATAATAGTGGCAGCTAGTACTTACTGGGTTGCCTGCTCTGTGGAGGTAGTTTTAAGCATTGTGCATAGAATGATTTATCCAAGCCTAACTACAGCCTTTTGAGGTTGATACTGTTATCATCCCCGTTTTAAAGCTGAGAACCTGAGGCACCAAGAGTTAAAGGAACTCAGATTTCTGAGCTTATCAAGGACACTTTCACTGACCATGCTGAACAAAGCCTAATAGAGCTGGGGAAGACAGTAAAGCTGGTGTTCCGGCCCTTTCTGCCTGCATCCTTAACCTGTACACCGCACTGCCTTGGAATATTTCAGTAAGGCTGAGAACAGCATCATTTCTCAGCAGGTTTTTCCTTGTTACCATGATCTGCCCCAGTCTTTCCCTGAAGCCCATGTTTCATGGTCCTTGGTCTCAGGAAGTTCTTTACAGCTAAAACAGTCTGCCATGCTGCAGGACAAAAATGACTCAGCCTCACAAACACCCCCATCTATTTATGCCAAGTATAGGCATAATCTCCCACTTTTCAAGGCAAAAAGAGATCAGAACACAATTAAGACGATTGAGACATGTTTTCTTATAATTTAATGTTAAGTAAAGGCTTTGTAAACACAAGTCTTTCCTCTTTGAAATATTGTTATACAGTAAAAATTATATAGACTTCAGTAAAGGATAGTAAGTATATATTTTTAAAAAAAGAATATTAACCACCTTAAATGAAAGATGGTTGTGTTGATTTGATGAGTCTTGAAAAGCAACATTAAATAGAAAAAAATCCAAGGGCGTGAAATGAAACTTCAAGTATGGGCTAATTCCTAGACTTAAATGTAAAGGCTAAGACAATCAAATTTTTTAAAGAAAACAAAGGAATACATTTTTGTGACCTTGAGTTAGGAAATGGTTTCTTAGGTATGTCACCAAAAGCACAAGCAATGAAAGAACAAATAGATAAATGGGACTTAATCAAAATTAAAAACTTCTGTACTTCAAAGGAAACCATGAAGAAAGTGAAACCACAGAATAGGAGAGACTATTTGCCAATCTTATATCTGATAAGGTGCTAGTATCCAGAATACATAAAGAACTCCTAACTTGCAACTCAATAATAAAAAGACAAATAACAAAAGATATGAATAGACATCTCTCCAAAGAAGATAACAAATGTCCAATAAGCACATGAAAAGTTACTCAACATCCTAAGTCAGTGATGGGCAAACCGCGGCTCGCGAGCCACATGCAGCTCTTTGGCCCCTTGAGTGTGGCTCTTCCACAAAATACCATGTGCGGGCGTTCATGTACAGTGCGATTGAAACTTCGTGGCCCATGCGCAGAAGTCGGTTTTCGGCTCTCAAAAGAAATTTCAATCGTTGTACTGTTGATATTTGGCTCTGTTGACTAATGAGGTTGCCGACCATTGTCCTAAGTCATTAGGGAAATGTAAATTAAAGCCACAGTAAGAAACCACTTCACACCCAGTAGAATGACTATAATCAGAAGACAGTAATGAATGTTAGCAAGGATATGGAGAAATTGGAACCTCATGCATTGCTTGTGAGAATGAATAATGGTGTAGCTGCTTTGGAAAACAGTTGTCCAGTTACTCAAAATGTTAAACCTAGAGTTACCACCTAGCCCAGCAATTCCACTCCTGAGTATATACCCAAGAGAAATGAAAACATATATCCACACAAAACGCTGTAAACACATGTTTGTAGCCACTTTATTCATAATAACCCAAATAGCCATTAATGGATTTTGTTGAATAACAAAATGTGAGATATCATTGAGCCATAAAAAGGAATGAAATATTGATCAATGCTACAATATGACTGAGCCTTGAAAACATTACGCTAAGTGAAAGAGGCCAATTACAGGAGAACACGTATTTATGATTCAGTTCATATAAAATGTCCAGAATAGGTGAATCTATGAAGACAGAAAGATTAGTGGTTGCCAGGGCTAGGAAGAGGAGAGAATGACAGCTAAGAGCGTGTGGTTTCTTGACACAAGGGGGTGCGGGGGAGAGATGATGAAATTGTATGAGGTGATATTTGCAAAATTCTGTGACTATACTAAAAATCATTGAATTATATAATTAAACTGGTGAATTGTATGATACATTGATTATATTTCAATAAAACTCTTTTAAAAAATGGGCTACTCTTACCTGTTCTTAAACTCCCAGTGGCGTATTATACCAGAAAATAAAAATAAAATTTTGTTAAAATAACTCACAGCAATGCACTGGATTGGCTAAAGTCCCAGATGCTGTAGCTTGTTTTATACAAATGAAATAACATTTTTATTTTGGTGGCAAACTGCTGGCATTTATTTTAAGGGCCCCAAGCTTTATATACAAGCACAAACAAGTCCAAAATTTATTTAAAAGCTAAATAACATTAACTTCAAAAATATAATGACCCACCAGCATTTCATCTTCTCAGCTGCATACTCACATATTTTAGATAGGAACTAATAATAATCTGAACAATAAAGATTTTTTTTAAATGTATTTTATTGATTTTTTGCAGAGAGGAAGGGAGATAGTTAGAAACATCAATCAGCTGCCTCCTGCACGCCCCCTACTGGGGATGTGCCTGCAACCCAGGTACATGCCCTTGACCAGAATCGAACCCGGGACCTTTCAGTCAGCAGGCTGACTCTCTATCCACTGAGCCAAACCAGTTTCAGCTGAACAATAAAGATTTATTTGTGATTACCATGTTTGAATTCTTCTTTAATGATGTTCCTAGGGAGGTAGGGCTTCTAGCTCCCTGGTTTGTTAGCACCAATGTGCCCACCTGGGTTTGTTGTTTCCTGTATTACTGTAGAGCCTTTCTTTGGAGTTATTGAAGGCGTGAGTGCTGGTCTGTTCTTAATTGGCATGCTGGTGGCCGTTGTTGCCCTATTCATCTGCAGGCGGAGAACGAGGTGAGTACAAAGACCCGTTTAGTGATTGGGCCCACAACCTTAAACATGCAGCTGAAAATGCCCTTTAGCCTGACCAGTAAGAAGGGAAAATAATTTAATTTCTCTCAGTTAAATCACCTTTGCTTCTCAAGAAAAACAAAAAGTTGAACCCTAAAACCGGGACTCTTGTGTAGAGAGACAGAAGTAATTTTCCTTCTGTCTCTCTACACACCATGGATGAATTCTGCCCTCGACAAATGACTAGGGGGCTGTGGGAAGCTGTATCTGAGTGTGAAACAGCACCTTTTGCACAGGAAGAAAAAACGTGTGTGGTTCTATCTCCACATGAAGACAGAGATGTGTGCAAATTGTGTACCCAACCACTTTTCTGAAATATGCTGAAAAGTATGGCTGACATCACCCTTTTATGGTTCATAGCTGCTGTGCTAATTTAAGGAGAGACCAAAAAGAACCAAAGCATGTGGTCCCAAAGCCACACTCTCTCCTCTTAGGGAATTTCTTTTATTTGGCACACTGTGTTCTCTCTTGATGTCATGTCTTGCATCTAAGGTTTGCTGGGGTTTTTTTAAGGAAAGTTTTATTGAGAGTGTGGGAAGTGATTGTGACCTGTAGCCAAAAACCAGAAGACAAATCTCCAGCTATTGCAGAGATCCATTTCTGAGTGGGAAAAATCTATTTCTTTATGTTCTTCTTCTCTTCCCCGCCCCTCCTCAAAGAGACGTTGGCTGGGTGTATATCTACGTGAATGCTGAAAAATCCACCTATGCACAAGCATGCACAGCCTTACCACAAATGGAAAATGTGTTGAAGTCCTAATGTAATATGTCTCATAATTAGAATGTAAGTCCTCTCCCTTATGTTACAGCCATGGTCGAGAAAGGCCCTCTGCCCAGCTGAGCATCCGCCGGGATCGCCCATTGTCTGTCCACTTGAACCTGGGCCAGAAAGGGTGAGCGCCACATCTTCCTTCACACCATTTACTGAAAGCTGAGTTGATTGTATTGCATGAGCTTTACTAATGGGGTCTTTCTTCTCTTGGCTTCCTTTCACAGTAACCGGAAAACTTCTTGGTAAGAGAGAAAACTCATTAATTACTATCATATCTGCGTTTGAAATAGAGCTCTAACTGGTTACGGCATATTTCCTTCAGTAATTTTCCTTCTGTCATATTTTTATTCCAGCCCAATAAAAGTAAATCAGTTTGAAGGGCACTTCATGAAGCTGCAGGCTGACTCCAACTACCTTCTATCCAAGGAGTACGAGGTACGACTCAGATGCGATTATGCTTTGGCACCCTAGTCCTCACAGAAGTTTCCTCCTGAGCTTTCCTGTGGAATCACAGGCTGATTGGGCTCAGGAGTTGGGATGACACGTAGGATCTCAGCTGAGTGCTCTTTTATGCCCGAATCTCTTCTCCACACAACATACCACCTAATCTCACAGGCCATTTCATCTCCAGATTTGCACAGCGAAGTGCTACCTGAATCTGATGAGAACAAAGAATGAACAAATTGCGAATGCAAACCTAAGGCTCTCAGATACTTACCCTGGCCATTTGCTTGACTGGGAAATAATGGGCTTTGGTGAAAAGTGCCCAGACTTTGGATTCTGTTCCCAGCTTTGCCACCTATGTGACCTAGGGCAAGTTAGTTATCCTGTCTGAGAGTTCTCTGTAAAGTGGAGATGAGAATACCTCCTGTGGAATTGCTGTGGGGACCAGAGCTAATGCTACAGAATAGTAGGCATTCCATGAACAGTAGCTAGTGTATGTATTCTCATATTGTAATCCACCTCAAAGATTGTATGATTTGTCTTCTTCTGTTTCATATTCTCTACTTGCAAATTTATTTTTGACCTATTAGGACTTAAAAGATGTGGGTCGAAATCAACCATGTGATATTGCACTCTTGCCGGAGAACAGAGGGAAAAATCGATACAACAATATATTGCCCTGTGAGTTTTGTGTTGAAGTTTGTAATACTGTCTTCCTCTAGCCATGCCTCCTCTTTTCCAGGAATAAAATGGGCTAAAGAAATATGTTATGGGTGGATTTGGGAGATCTGAGGCTCTGAATGCCTTTAATAAGGGATGGCGTGGGTGTTATTGCCCCTCCCTCCACATGGGTAACAACAAGCTTCAATTCTGGTTCCGAGAGGCCTCTTCTGCTGTTGACATTTCATCATGTGGTCCTACTGCTCCTCCTTGGAGGCCTCTGAGCAATAACAGGGCCAACAGCAAAGGCCAACCTAAGTTTATCTAACAAAGTCTCCAGTTAGCAACTGTTATTACATAATTATTACATATTTTAATTATCCTCATTCTAGTAGCTGAAGCAACAGAAGGTAGTTTTCCTGGATTGTATTCATTCCAGCAGTGAGAGGGAGCTGGCCACTCCCTGGGAAAAATGTCATAGTGTCACAAGTAGTGTTACAAAGGAAAGCGCATAGGGGACTGCAAAAGGCATTTGGTTGTTTGTGTGTTTATGAACCACCTATGCAACCTGGGGCGAGTTATCCTGCCTGTGCCTCACCTGCAAAGTGAAGATGAGGATTCTTCCTTGTGGGGCCCTTGTGAGGATCAGCATTCCATAAACCGTAGAAAAATCACACCAAGACTCAGTGGCAAATCTGTCTCAATAACCTTCCTTCCAGATGATGCCTCTCGAGTGAAGCTGTCCAATGTGGATGACGACCCGTGCTCCGACTACATCAATGCCAGCTACATCCCTGTGAGTGCACCACTAGACTGCCGTGCCCAGTGAAGCTTTGAAGGGTGACCACACTGGAGATTCCTCTCCTCCTAATGCTATTACTGCTCTCAGGTTTTAGAAGGCAAGACTGTGTCTGATTGTCATAAAACACAGGGTGTCCATTTAATCACTGCTAAGGCCCATTTTTCACAATGGCTATAGTCACAGGAGATTTTAATGAGCCCAGGATGCATTCTCATAGGTCATTTTCTCGCTACAGCCCCTGGCTAAGACTAGAGCTCCCTAAAGATGTTGTATCTCCCCTGCTAAGGCTGCCTAAGTAGGGAAGCTGATTCAAAGTTACTTGGATTGATGAAAACCACAGACAGGGCTCCAAGGTTATGTCAAACCCTTGGTCTCAGATTCTAGCTATCAACTTGCTAACTTCCTATAGCACCCTACCGTGCAAGTAGCTTTGAGATCAAACAGATCCAGGTTTCAGTCCCATCTCTGCTCTTTACTGGACTCTGTAACCTTGGACAAGTTGTATCACTTCAATTTTCTTTTCTAAACAATGAGGATAAATAATATGGATCTCAAATAATTATTCTTTCACTCAGTGACTACTTCTTGTTAAGTGTTTGCTATAAGTCAAATACTGAGCTATGCACAGGAATCTGGTAAGATAGAATCTGACCCTCAAAGAACTCTCAGGAGAGTTGGGGCATCAGAACATGACCAGACCATGCCCTGAGAAACACACCTCCACATCATTGTTAAAATGCAGATTCTGATCCATCAGGGTAGGGGCGGGACCTGGGATTCTGCATTTCTCACAGACTGTTACGTGAGCCCATGATGCCGGTCTAAGGATCACTGTCTGAGTAGCAAGAGGTTCAAAGTTGCCACAGTAGGAGAACATCACTCAGCAGACAGGAAGATAAATGAAAGCTCAGCAGAGCAGGCAACACGCTGAGACTTGGATGATAAATAAGGAATAGCCAGATGAGAGGCATTGTCTGGGTGGGCGAGGCGTGGGAGTGGCAGAGGTGACAGAATGTAGAGGCCCTGAGGAGAGGGGAGGAGAAAAAGAGCTTCCATGAGGTTCTGCCAGGAATTCTGTATTGCTGGGGTACAGAATGAGTGGGTGAAAATATCCTAACTATAGATAGAGTTGTGATTAAGATTAAATAAGATCTAGGAAAGTACTGGCCCACAGCATATTACCAGGTAGGTGCTCAATAGACAGTGGTTTATATTTCCTTAAGTTTCCCTTGCATGACCTCTCTTACCAACATTCCAGTTATCTAAAAGGACTACAAGCTTCTCCATTAAATGGGGAAAGAGCCTGATTAAAATCTATCACACACACACACACACACACACACACACACACACACACACACAACACAATTGTGGATTAAGTGTTTTCTAGATTATCACCTGAGTCCTCCCTCCATTGCTTTTTAGAATAGACCCAGCCTAATAAAAAAGAATTTCGCTCTTAACAATAGTTCAACATTCCAGCTTTTGTCCTTCCTGTTCCCAAGCCTTGACACTTGTGTTAGTATCTTTTTCTCGTCAGGGGCCTGGCCAAGACCTACACATCATCGCATCAGCAGCTAACTCTTTGTTTATGGTTCTGAAGAGGCCTATTGTTTCTGACTGTCCATATTGTAAATTCATCGCAGGGCAACAACTTCAGAAGAGAATACATTGCTACTCAGGGACCTCTTCCTGGCACTAAGGACGACTTCTGGAAAATGGCGTGGGAACAGAATGTTCACAACATTGTCATGGTGACCCAGTGTGTGGAGAAGGGCCGAGTGAGTAAACACTCTTCCTGACTTCTAGCTTTGCTTTCCGCCATCTGGAGGGAGCTCTTCCCCACCATCAAAAGTTAACTCCTGCAAAGCTAAGTAAGGGTCGTATGAGAGAGAACGCTGTCAGTGAATCACACCACCCACTTCAACAAAGCTCTGGGAGGTGAGGCCCATTTGGATCCTGGGTCTGAAGTTTCAGTCCAGGTGTCTTCATTTGAGGACTGGGAACACCAGAAGTGCCCTGACACAGAAAAATTAACTGGCCAGCCGTCGCTCCATCCTCCAATGTTTGGTGAGAGGAGACGCCTTGTCAGGGTCATTGGCTCTGCCCCTAGAGGAAAGAAGGAGACATGAACTTTAGTCTGTGTCTGCAGAAACAACGGAAAATAGTTAACTGGACAAATTAAGCAAACCTCTTGTAACTCACTTATACTCCTCTACTTTATATGGTTACTTGGAGGATTGAAAGAGAGATTACCTGTAAAGTGCCCAGTACCTGTGTTCAATAATATGTGTTCCTAATCCTCTTTCTCCTGTCTTTCTCCATGTAATTTTCAGCTTAGATGAATGTTCAGACTTTTCAAAGATCATTTGGCACATGGCACTGGGCCCAGGTTAGGACGGTGATATCAAATTATAAACAAAACAGGGCCTGGAAGACAGAGCCTCCCTTTGCCCAGCTAGATCTTGCTTCAAAAGGGACGTTGTAAGATGTTCCTATCTGCTAGTGGAACTGAAATGCTAAGGAAGTTAAAGAGAAACCTCAACCATGACCCACTGTGCCTGAAAGGTAAATGAGTCAGAGGTTGGGGTTCGCTCCTCACACCGCGAGTGTCTCCCCTTCACAGGCAGCAGCAGCTGGGGTTCAGCACTGGCCATGAGCAGGTTAATGCAGAGCAGATGCCAAATGGCTTTAGCAGCTGATCCTGGATTCCCACTCAGGAAGACCTTACCAGGAGGGAAAGTTCAGGTTCACGGAGGAGTCACGTTTCCGGACTCACTTTTTTTCTGTCTGTTTTCCTCTAGGTGAAGTGTGACCATTACTGGCCAGCGGACCAGGACTCGCTCTACTACGGGGACCTCATCCTGCAGATGCTCTCAGAGTCGGTGCTGCCTGAGTGGACCATCCGGGAGTTTAGGATATGCAGTGTGCGTTGGTTTGTCTGATTTCATTTAATAACCCAGCTTGGAAAGATGAAGGTCACCTGGGAATCGCATATTTGCTGGTTCCTCTCCTGTCGTTGCAGCCCATAGGTGTTCCTGGTTGGGCACAGCTGTCAAACTGGAAGCTTTGCCTTATTATCCTTATCATTCTTCTTCTTTTCCTCTCTGCTCTTACAGGAGGAACAGCTCGACGCACACAGGCTCATCCGCCACTTCCACTATACGGTGTGGCCAGACCACGGAGTCCCGGAGACCACCCAGTCCCTGATCCAGTTTGTGAGGACTGTCAGGGACTACATCAACAGGACGCCCGGGGCCGGGCCCACTGTGGTGCACTGCAGGTACTCAGCCATGGGGAGCCAATGAAATGACACCAGAGAGGCTGGAAGAGGCAGAAGTGTGGGGATCTGGTGGGAGGAGGATGAGTCTAGGCTCAGATGTTGCTAGCTCACTTGTCCTTCTCTCCAACCTCATTCTTTTTCACAGACTTCTCTCTCCTTTCCTGCTTTCTTCACATACCTCCTCTCTCTCACCCTCCTCTCTCTCACCCCACTCCTCATCCTTCTCTCTCCCTCAAATCAAAGATCATTTGGCACATGGCACTGGGCCCAGTGATATCAAACTATAAATAAAACAGAGCCTGGAAGACTGCCTCCCTCTGCCCAGCTAGATCTTTCTTCACAAACAACTATTGTTCTCTTGCTCTTTTTCCTTCTGTACAAAATGCTGAGTCCTCATGTGACTTCCAGGTTCTCCATCCACCATCCAAGTTCCCAGAACCCGCTCCCACTCTAGCCAGAATGGAGACAGCATATGCTTACTCTTGCTTCTCACTCCTTGCAATGGCCTTCTTCCTCTCCTCCATCTATATAACCCTAACTGTCCTTTAAGACCCTGCTCTAGCCCTCCCTCCCAGCTGAGTAGCACCTGCTATCTGTAGCACCCAATTTTGCTCTTAAATTTATGTTCCCTCCTGAATTCTCTTGGCTTTAGACTACTGTGTGCCCATAAAATCAACCTAGCAATCTGCCTCTCTCCCTCTCTCTCTCTCTTCTCTCTCTCTCTCTCTCTCTCGCCTAGTATTTACATAATTAATGTTTGCAGCAACACTTTGATAGTCCTAACTGAATGGCACTAATAAATACAGAGCAGGGAATTGCTACAGTGAGAAATGTCAAAGGCACTCACTTTCTCCCAATCAGCCCAGCACCCTAGGAGCCCTGCTTCTATATGTCATTGGAACCCTGATGCTTTTAATAGGAGTGTGAGGTCCTCACGAGCTTCCTGCCTTCTGAGGAATGGCAGGCATGTTTACCCAGGACCACTGGAGAACTGTTCTTCTTTTTCTTAGAAGTACATACAGCAAAAATCCCCAGATTAGGCAATCACTTTGGGGAGCAATTGTCAATCTCTAGTGAAGTTGGAGGGGTTCACACCCTATGATATGCAGTTCTACCTCTACATATCAGCCCTAGCAAATGCCCACATGTGTGCCAATGGTGTTCACGGCAATGTGGTCTTTAACAGAGAATGTGAGTGCCTTTAACAGTAGGGAATGGACTAGCGGTGGATGGATTAGCAGTGGTTTGTGTACTCTGTAGAGTTGTTAAAAGAAAGTGTATATATGTGGGTGATGACATGGATAAGTCTCAAAACACCATACTGAGTGGAAAAGTTGGCAGAAGACTACATGAAGCATGTTATCGTCTCAGTAAATTTTTGAAACACATAAAATGATATTGTTCATGGATGCAGAAGTATAAGAACATGGCTGGAAATGATACACACCAAGTGCAGAACAGTACCTACCCCTGGGGGTGGGGGGTGGGGTGAGGGAAAAAGGTAGAGGCTGGGGCTCTAGGTTGCATTTCTTTGAGAGAGCATGTGGAGAGAAAGAAGTGTTCCTATAGCCTCCCATAACTTGGAAGGGAAAAGAAAGATTTGCTAGTCTCTGGATGCCCTCTTGAAAGACCAGTGTAATAAAAAGGCTCAGCCTTCCTTCCACATCTCTTCCAGTGCCGGTGTGGGCAGGACCGGAACCTTTATCGCATTGGACCGAATCCTCCAGCAGTTAGACTCCAAAGACTCTGTGGACATCTATGGAGCGGTGCATGACCTAAGGCTTCACAGGGTTCACATGGTGCAGACGGAGGTAAGAGTCACAGGTGGAAGGACACAGACTGCTCTCCATGCCTCCCTCCCAAACCCCCCAAATGCCCGAGGCTCTAATCTGAGAAGGGGAAATAACTGTGACTCGTTGGGAAGAGAAAGAGCACTGAGTACACAATTTGTCTAGGACTTGTCATTTTAAAACAAATTTCAGGGACCATCAGGATGGTGTGTACCCTTATCTTCATGAGCTGGTTGCCCATCTTCTGCAGGTTGGTGGGTAGGAAGACAGGTTGTTGTGATCAATGCATTATACCTGGGAGAAAGCCAGGCCATCTTGAAGATCATTTTCAGATAAGCTGGTGAGTGAGCACAAGAACTTCAGTTAGTAAAGAGGAAACAGATTCTAATCTCTTCTCTCCTCCAGCCCCCCGCCCCAGCTGCACCCCCAACTCTGGAAACACCAAAGGAGTGTACATTGATTGGGAAGGATAAGTGCATCCATTTGTGGTCCTTTGGTATTTGCAGGGCATTTTTGAACATGTTAGCTCATTAGATTTTCACCATAACCTGATAAGAGAGTTATTATTTTCCATTTCCAGGCTAGAAAACGGGTTCAGAGGCATCAGGCTTTAAACAGCTGTGAAATGGCCCAACAGGCACTTGAACCTGCTCTAGAGAATCCCGGGCTCTAAGCAGCAAGTCCACTGCCCACAACCTCTGGGCCAGGCTGTCTCCCCACACATACCAAGCATATGATTTCCCAGTTAATTGCCTTCCAAGGCCCAAGTTCTCTTACCCTTCTGTTTCCTAGGTAACTGCAAAATCCTTTATTTAACGTTTTTTGAAAACTCCTTTATTTTTCAATTACATTCCATATTATATAAGTTTCAATTGCATAGCAGAGTAGTTAGACATTTATATAACTTATAATGTGACCTCCCTGTAAGTCTAATACCCATCTGACACCGCACATAGTTATTACTAACTAGAGGCCTGGTGCACGAAATTTGTGCATGAGGGGGGTTGTCCCTCAGCCCAGCCTGCACCCTCTCCAATCTGGTACCCCTCGGAGAATGTCCAACTGCCAGTTTAGGCCCGATCCCCCAGTAGTTGGACTTCCCTCTCACAATCCGGAACCGCTGGCTCCTAACTGCTCACCTGCCTGCCTGCCTGATTGCCCCTAACCACTTCTGCCTGCCAGCCTGATCGCCCCCTAACCACTCCCCTGCTGGCCTGATTGACACCTAACTGCTCCCTTGATGGCCCGATCGCCCACAACTGCCCTCCCCTGCCAACCTGATCGCCCACAACTGCCCTCACCTGCTGGCCCAATTGCCCACAACTGCCCTCCCCTACTGTGACCCACCTCCTCAGCGCGAGGTGGCAGAGACGCCAGGACCGGCCTCCTCTGTGCCACATGGAGCTGCAGGACCCCCAGGCCCCACCTCCACTGTGCACATGGCCATCTTGTGATGACATCATGCACAAGGACCACCTAGGCTTTTATTAGTAGAGATGTTATCGGCTCTATCCCCTGTGCTGTAATTTATACATCCCCATGACTATTTGTAACTACCATTTTGTACTTCTTAATCCCTTCATCTTTTCCACCAAACCCCGCTCCCCTCTGGCAACCATCAGCCCAGCACCCTAGTTCTCTGTATCTATGAGTCTGTTTCTGTTTTGTTTGTTCATTTACTTTGGTCTTTATTTCACATATAAGTGAAATCATATGGTATTTGTCTTTCCCTGTCTGACTTTTTTCACTTAGCACAGTACTCTCCAGGTCAATCCATGTTGTTGCAAATAGTAAGATTTTATTCTTTTTTATGGCCAAGCATTGTATATATGTACCACATCTTCTTTCTTCAACCATCTATCAGCAGACACTTAGGCTGCTTCCATATGTTGACTATTGCAAATAATGCTGCAGTGAACATAGTGATGCATCAAAATCCTCTATTTAAAAAATAATTCCTGTTCACCAGTGTGGCTCAGTGGTTGACCATTGACCCATGAACCAGGAGGTCACATTCGATTCCCGGTCAGGGCACATGGTTGTGGGCTCAATCCCCAGTAGAAGACATGCAGGAGGAAGCCGATCAATGATTCTCTCTCATCATTGATGTTTCTATCTCTCTCTCCCTCTCCTTTCCTCTCTCTGAAATCAGGTGTGTGTTTTTTTTAGTAATTTAAAAATAATTCCCATGGTTAAAAAAGTGGAACATTCTACATGCTCCTATCTCCCATGATTACAGCACACCTGGAAACCGCACAGGCAGCGACACTGCACAGAACCCAGCACCCTGCAGCAGAGCTCCCCGAGCTTTTTTAAACCCACTATTCCCAAAACCTCCTTCACCCCCTAATTCTTTTCTTGTGTAGCACATGGTGGTATCATACAGAACTCACACTCTGTGGCACACTTGGGAAAACACCGGTGTCATCGCTGCCTGCAGGCAGTGCCCACACCAGGGATCCTCTCCCACCACCACTGCCCTGGCCCAGGAGTGCTTTCATTAGAGCAATTACTTCATTCTGGAATTTTTTTAAAATACATAAAACTAGGAAAGATGATATTATGAAATTCCATCTACCCAAACTCAAGCTTCTGCAATTATCGGTATTCTGTGTTCTTTTTCTCATCTGCATCCCACATACCTGGTTCCCATGCCCTCATTGGACTATTTTAAAGAAAATTCTGCTTATCACATCATTTCATCTTTAAATACTGTGTGTGTATGTGTGTGAATGTGCAAATTAAAAATATGGACTCCTTTAAAAATTATAATCACAGTATCATTATCAGATTTAACAAACATAATCATAATTCCTTAATATCATATAATATTCAGTCAGTGTTTAAATATCTCTCATTATGTCAAAAATGACTTTCATACCTGATTTGCATTAAAATACAATGTCCACACATTGCATTTGGTTGAGGTCTCTTTTAAATCTCTTTTAATCTATAATGATCTTCCCTCTAATTTGTTTTCCATGCCATATACTTGGTAAAGAGACCAATTTATTTGTTCTGTAGATTTCCCACATTCTGGATGTGGCTGACTATGTTTTCCTGATGGTAATGTGTCATCTGTTCCCCATAGTTTTTGTCTGCCAGTGTGAGGCTCTCCTAAATTCAGGTCCCTTTTTACCACCACAGTGTTTCACGGACGGTGCTGAGTACTTCCTGTTATATCAGGTCAGGAGGGACTTCCTGTCTGCGTGAGTCTCTGTCAGTGCTGATGGAATTGACAGTGACATCCGCTCTCACTCTCCTCATCAGCTTTTCACTTAAGGTTGGGGCAGCCATTGAGGACCACTGTCTAGCTCTGTTATTTCATGAAGGGTGGCAGAATTATGTCACACCGTTTCATACCAGATATCCTTCCGCTTTCTCCCAAGACTGCGAGTTCCTAGAGGTTTCCTTCTCTCCAGCCTCAATATTTTTTTTGGTCTATTACATGAATGAACAAATATTTCACAATTACATTGCTAAAACGTCAGCCCCAATGTTTCATTATTTGTTTGTCACTTCTGCAAATTCAAACCGATACTTAATTTGTAATCTTAATAAAAGGAGATTATCACCTTTGAAGTAGTCTCAAGGGTGTGTGTGTGTGTGTGTGTGTGTGTGTGTGTGTGTGTGTGTGTGTTTTCAGACTCCCTGGTTATTGTTAGAGGCTTCTGGGGTCATGTGTCTCTTCCACACACCTGCCCAGAGCTCTGAGCACTCCCTACGGTAAATATCACTCACTGGGTGACATCCAGGGCAGGGGTACCATGATGTGCAAAGCTCCCCCTCCTTCTCTTGGCCATAACTCCTTTCCCCAGTTCTGTTCTCCTGACTCTCTGAGGATTTTGTGGCTCTGGTTCCTCAGGGTGCCTCTTTACGGCTTGATTTCCCTGAGGTTCTGTCCTCAAGGCGCTGCTCTTCTGCCTCTACCTTTATTTTTTGTGATGGCCCCCACTCCCACACACGTCCATGTTTCCCAAATCTCATTCTCCTTTCCCAGCATTCCCCTAAGCACCTGGCTCCCAGACAGTTCCTCCTGGAAGCTTTATAGTCATCTCGACTCAAACAACTCGTCACCTGTCTTTCAAAACACAAACCACAGTGATAGCAACGAAAGCACTGCTGCTCTCGCTCCTTTCGGTTTCAGATAACAGTGTTTCCGGACACCTTGCCCTCCATCTGACCACCTAAGCACGGGGTCTGACTTCTTTTCCTACAGTTCTCGCATTCAGGCAGCCACCGAGGCCTGTCAATTCTGCCAGCCAGCACCTTTCTCCCTGTCCTAGCCTCTCACCCACGGCCCCTGCCCTTGCCCAGCCTTTCCCAGCCCTCACTGGGTGTATTGCCATGGCTTCCCAGTGAGTCTGCTGTCTCCAGCGTCTGTCCGGACAACTCATCACCACTGCCACCAGGCAAGTTCTCTAGCCAACTCACTCTTGTAACTCAGAAAGCTCTCCATTGCTTGTAAAATGACGTTCAAACTCTCAGCCTTGTGGCCAAGCCTCTTTGTAACATGGCCCCACCTTCCTTCCTTCCTTCTCCATGTTCCTGTCATAACGCCACCCACCCCCATGGTTTTAGGGCTGTTCCCATCCCTGGGCCAGGATGAACTTTGATTCCTCTGTTCATGATGAAATAAGCATTGCAGGAAGTGGGAATTTTCTCTCTCCCTTTTTCCCCCCATAGCAAATGAAATCCCAAACAAATCCAGATGGTATCTGCCTGGCTTTAGGACTCTGCTGAGGGTGGGCTGCTCCTACAGCCTCAGAGCCCTGGCCCAGCCCGGCAGGCTCGCTTGGTGCTAGTAGTGAGTGCGGAGGGGTGCAGCTGAGCGAGCGTGTGGGGGTTGGGGGGGGGGGGGGAGGTACTGTTCCAGCAAAGGAGGAAGGATATTCTGACCCTTTTCTGGGTCCATGGGGATAGTCAGTCTCAACTTAATTCTACCTTATTTGGGTCACAAAGGAATGCAGGTCTTTTTAGACCAGAGATTTGCAAGTGTGTCCCTCCTTCTGGTAGCCTGTGGGGCAAGCTGACTCTGGAGAGATGCTCAGATGGAGCAATAACTTGTTAAAGAGCAATAGGTGATTGTCACTCTTATCTGCTTCCCATGGGAAGGAAACAGTAGGATATTGCAGGACTGAGGATCTCAGTGCCAATGTGGAAGACTGTCCTAGGGGTTTCCCGTGATCCATGAACCTGACATTTTGGCTACACTACACTGCTCATAGCTTCCAGAATGTATGTGCACCTTCATGCTGTTTACATCATTTGGAATGTCCTACTTCTTTGCTCAAAATCTTAACAAATGTCACCTTTTCTCTCTAGCTTGATACTTGCCATCCCCCAGAAGTGAATCTGATCACTTCTTCTTATATATGAAGCTTTACACACAATTCTGCCTTACGTTTATCACCTTATAGGTATTCGTTCACAGATCTGCCCCTCTGCTCAACTCTACACTCATGGACCATGAAAAGGCCTATGTATAATTCTATAAAAATTCCTAATATTACAACTTTTGGCAAAATTGAGTGGATCTGAGGCTTCACCAGTTAGCTAAACAGAGCCAAAAATGATCTTTTGATTGAGATTCATATATTAGACTTCTACTTTTTGTGAATGAGACACATTAACAACCTGAAGGTTTCAGTTGTAATCATTTTTCAAGGACATTCTATTGGGAAAAGAATTTATATTTAAGATAAGGCAAATTAATGAATATTAACTGGTTTCAAAGCCCATGGTGGATCATTGTTGAAGAATTTATTAATAAGGCATCACATAGAGGTATTAGAGCTCATTCACCACTGAATGCTCAGATCCCAAAGTAATTTAATATCTGAGGAGAATTGAAATGTGAATCATGCTCTGGATGGGAGGAAGCAGACAGGTGTCTGTCATAATTTGGTAGGTTGTTATCAAGATGGCAAAAAAAGAGACTGCCTATGCTAGCAACTGTTTTTTTGGCTTTTTTTTTTTAAATAAATCTTTATTGTTCAGAGTATTACAGGTGTTTCTCTCCCCCCCCCCCGCCCCAATAGCTCCCCTCCACCATATTCCCCACCCCACCCCATGCCCTTAATCCCCGCCACTGTCTTCATCCATAGGTGTAAGATTTTTGTCCAATCTCTTCCCGCACCCCTCACACCCCTTTCCCCCTGAGAATTGTCAGTCCACTCCCTTTCTATGTCCCTGATTCTATTATATTCACCAGTCCTTTCTGTTCTTCAGATTTTTTATTCACTTGATTTTTAGATTCACTTGTTGGTAGGTATGTATTTGTTGTCATTTTGTTGTTCATAATTTTTATCTTTACCTTTTTCTTCTTCTTCCTCTTCTTAAAGAATACCCTTCAGCATTTCATGTAATCCTGGTTTGGTGGTGATGAACTCCGTTAGCTTTTTCTTGTCTGTGAAGCTCTTTATCTGCCCTTCAATTCTGAATGATAGCTTTGCTGAGTAGAGTAATCTTGGTTGTAGGTTCTTGCTATTCATCATTTTGAATATTTCTTGTCACTCCCTTCTGGCCTGCATAGTTTCTGTTGAGAAATCAGCTGACAGTCATATGGGTACTCCCTCGTAGGTAACTGTTTTTCTCTTGCTGCTTTCAAGATTCTCTCTTTGTCTTTTGCCCTTGGCATTTTAATTATGATGTGTCTTGGTGTGGTCCTCTTTGGATTCCTCTTCTTTGGGTTCTCTGCGATTCCTGGACTTGTAAATCTATTTCTTTCACCAGGTAGGGAAAGTTTTCTGTCATTATTTCTTCTAATAGGTTTTTAATATTTTGCTCTCTCTTGTCTTCTGGCACCGCAATAATTCGGATGTTGGTACACTTAAAGTTGTCCCAGAGGCTCCTTACACTATCTTCATAATTTTAGATTCTTTCTTCTTTTTGTTTTTCTGGTTGGGTGTTTTTTGTTTCCTCATATTTCAGATCTTTGGTTTGATTCTTGGGGTCCTTTGATCTACAGTTGAGTTTCTGTATAGTCTTTATTTCAGACAGTGTATGCTTCATTTCTGACTGATCCTTTTCCTTTTTTTTGGGCATTCTCATTAAGGTCCTTGAAGGTCTCACTAAGCTCCTCAGAGGTCTCATCAAGTTTCTCGGCAGTTTTTAGAAGATTCTTGAGTAACCTTATAAATGTGGTTTTGAACTCTATGTCCAGCAGTTTGCTTTCCTCCATTTCTTTCATTCGTGAAATGTTTCTTTGTCTCCGTATTTTGCTGCTTCCCTGTGTTGATGGAGTGGTTTTCTGTGGTAGGTGACCAGTGGTTCAGCCTATCACCTGAGGTGAACACTCTTGGTGCACCCCTTTGTGGGCTGAGTGCAAAGTCTTGGTGTAGTTAAGCCTTGATTGCTGTTGGTACACTGGGAGGAATTGACCTCCAGGCCAATTGGTGTGAGGACCCACTGTGTCTATAATGAAAGAACTGCTGTGCTGAAGACACACTTATGGGCAGGACTTGCTTCAGTGGGGCTTTGGTGCTCATTGAGTCTGCTTCTTGAGTGTGTCACGGATGTGAGGAGTTGAAATCTGATGTCGTCTCACACTGACCACTAGGTGCACTGGCTTCTAGATCTCCAATGGGGTGCAGGTCAGCTACTGTCTGAGGCCATCCAACAGGAGCTACAGCGAAAACTACAGTTCTCTCCTCTTTGCTTGGGGTTTGGAGGTTTTGGAGTTGTCTGACCAGAGCTGCAGTTTGTTAGGTTAAGCTGCAATAGGGCAGGCCATTTATATGTAAAAGCCACTGTGTTGGATCTTGGGTGGGTTTGTAGATTGTGCAGGATGGAGTCTCAGGGAATCACTAGGCTAGGGTGTGGCAAACAGCGATGGTTGCCAGTCAGCTGTCTCCGCCTCTCCGCGTTTCCAAGTCCCCACATCCTGCGCCCCAGCACAGTAATCAATGATTGCTGCGCGCACCTCTGCAAGAAAGCCACCCTCACTTTCCGACCCAATGGCAGACAGTCCAGCTTCTCCCCATAGGAGTTTGGGTCCCCAGTGTCTCCCCAGAAACTGGAGTTCGGAGTAATCAGGAGCTTGTCTCCCTTCAGGTTGAAAAAAGCAGTGCTCCCAGTCTCCCGCCGCCAGCCTGATTTGCGTGCCTCCATACCTCAGCTTTATAGCACTTGTGCACGTCTCAATGCTCTTTTCTCTTTCCTTCTAGTTGTAGAACTTGCACTCAGCCAGCTTTCCCATGGTTCTGGGTGATAGACGTTTTGTCTTTTGGTTGTAGTTTTGAAATTGTGCGAGGCAGCAGTTTAGGTGTTTATCTATGCCGCCATCTTGGTTCAGATCGCTAGCAACTGTTTTCTGGGTAGTGCCCTCCTGGAATTTTCAAGATCAAGGTGTTATAAAACCCTCATGACAAGTGAGTAAGGTTTGTGAGCAGAAAGACAGAGAATAGTTAATATTAATGCAGGCCTCATTTATGGTTGTTTTGTGTCTTTGAATTGTCCTAATGATTATACCAGACCTACATTATGAAGTCCCATGAGTAGCTGACCAAACTAACTTCCAATCAGGAGCAGTGCCTAGTGCCAACCCATAAAAATAAATACTTGTTTACTTTTAAAGATAGTTGGTGAGGGAAGATCTTACAGTTTCACTTGGTGTCTCAACCTATGAAATACTCTTAAGGCTGACCACTTTGATCATGGAGTCCATCTAGTTGACAGCAACACAAAGTCATGTTCCCTGAAGTGGTATAACCATTTGCACACCATAAGCATCTATCGTGGCGTGTGGGGATGGTTTCTGTTTTAGACGTGTGGCAGTTAACTGGATAATGGTAGAGGACATTCACTGTAGAGGAGACCTTTGCCTCCTTGTTTGACGGATGGAGAAACTGAGATCCCGAGAAGCCTCACGATTTAGCCTAGGCCAGCTGCATGCAGACTAGGAGCCCAGCATCACTGACATGGTGTTGTGCTCTCTTCCTGACCTCCTGTTTCCCTGGAGCAGTTGCTGTGTCATTAAGGGAGACCAAGGCCAAGTACAAAGTTTACATGGACATACATTCCCTTACTAGAGAGCTCAGTTGGTGGTGAGGAATGGGGCCCACTGCGCAAGTTTAGCTGCCTGTGACTGATCTCCTATGAGGTCTTCATCTTGTCTTTATAGTCACCAAACACTGACTCATCTATATTTGTTTCTGTTTTTGAAGTAGTTAGCTCTCAGATAGTTTACAGGCGTGTAACCCTTTGTAGTTCTCTGCCGTCAGCCAGTGAGATTCTTCCATGAGCCAGACTCAAATGCTGAGAGAATCAAGGCAGATAAGACACTGAACTTGCCCTCAAAGAACTGATAGTCCCATTGGTGTCTATTGTATACATTTCCTTTTTCTCACTATACACCCAAAAGAAAGGAAATGAAACAGCAGAATACACAGTGACATGATTTTGTCATTCAATAATACGATGAAACTAGGATTCATCTAAGAAAACTGGTATAGTGAGAAGAACATGAAGTCTGAGGACAATTCAGGATCAAATCCTAGGGTTCCATTTCTTAGCTTTGTGACCTTGGAGAAGTTACTTAACTTCTCTGAGTCTTCATTCATATGGATGGTTATATCTACTTCACAAGGTCATCAAAATATGAAATAATGTATGTAAAATGTATAGCACTGTGTTTGGCATTAATTCATCTATTTAATAAATATTTGTGGAGAATATACCATGTGCCAGAGATAGTAGTTGGCCTCCATAGAACATACTCTATAAATATGTATTGTATGCATGTAAGAAAGAAGGGACAAACACCACCCTTCTGCCCATTATCATCATTCTCATCTTAGTGGTAATAGAATGCTGTCACTCTTCTATGTAGTAGAGACCGTTAGTGAAGTGATGATCAAGAAATTTGCTAATCTTACAGGATCTCATTACTGTTCTTGTTTTGTGATAATCTCATCTTTTTTGTACTGAGGACTTGCCTTTCTCTGACGTGCTTTCTGCTTTTTCACAGTGTCAGTATGTCTACCTTCATCAGTGTATAAGAGATGTCCTCAGAGCAAGGAAGCTACGGAGCGAACAGGAAAATCCCTTGTTTCCAATCTACGAAAATGTGAATCCAGAGTATCACAGAGGTAGGATCTTCACTAACTTACAGGTTCATTTATCAAGATATAATTGACCTGGAAGCCATTCAAGACTTAAAGCTCTTCCAACATGCACCATCTATTTCTTCCTCTACCCAAAGGCTGGAGGGAAGGCCCTCCCAGAGGGCAGCAGGGGAGAGAGGCGGAGTGGGGAGGGGACTCCCACAGGTAACACTGATTCCACTGCTCTCTCTTCCTACCTGGCCTGGGGTGCCCTCTAATAAAGACTCTCCTTAATACTTCTAAGTGCTAAGGATCACTGCTGGGGAGGATGCTTTGAAATCACAACTGGGAGTTCAAATTATAAAATCCCTTTGGAGAAAAACTTGCCCATATGTATCAAAGTTCTTAAGATGTTCTTATCTTATCAGCCAGTATCTCTACTTCCATCCTAAGTACTGACAAATTTTATGCATGAAGCTTTGCATAGTTAAAAGTTTGAGTGAAAAAAAAACTAAATGTTTAACAATGGAGGACTAAGTATACCATGGTACATTCCCTGAACAGAATACAATTCAGTCTTAAAAAACTATATTTTTGAAGATACAATAACATGGATATTTTTATAAATAAGAAAAGCAGAATTTAAAACAAATGTAAACAATACATAGTGGGGGGGCCCTAACCAGTTTGGCTCAGTGGATAGAGTGTCGGCCTATGGACTCAAGGGTCCCAGGTTCGATTCCGGTCAAGGACATGTACCTTGGTTGCGGGCACATCCCCAGTAGGGGGTGTGCAGGAGGCAGCTGATCGATGTTTCTCTCTCATCGATGTTTCTAACTCTATCTGTATAGATATCTCCCTTCCTCTCTGTAAAAAAAAATCAATAAAATATATTTTTTTAAAAACTTAAAAAAAAATACATAGTGGGGGGGAGGGGAGGCTGGAAAGAAATATACCACTATAATAAAACAAATTTCTCTGAACAATAAAATAATATATGGTTTTCTTTCACTTTATGGGTTTTTTAAATTTTCTAGAACAAGCATGTAACATTTTTTTTCAATAAAAAATTCAATAGTATTAACGAAAAAAAAACAACATTGAAACCTGTAAAGAATTTTTGTGAGTTTATTTGAGCCAAACTGTCGACATAAGCCGGGAAGCAGAACCTCAATGAATTGAGATAATGCTCCGGGAAAATGGAGAGTTACATCTGTATTTATACATTGAAATCAAAGGAAAGGGACGTAGGTGAGTTACATGAAATTCATTGGTGATAGATTAGGGAGGTGGGATAAAGCAAAGCAGGGAAACCTCTGGGATAGGGTAAAAAGTTAAATGATGGACATGTGCTTCTTTTACAGAGATGGATACAGGATACTTTAGCATAATTAACAGTTGACAATTAACTTGATAACAATAACAATGAAGGGATGTCCAGGTGCCATTTGTTGTGCCCTGAGGGGTCCGGGGTAAAAAGGAAGTTACAAGTTACCCAGACATCTCACAGATATGTTATCTTAGAGGCAAAAAGGCAAATGGCTCAGTAAAGATCTAAGTTGATCTTTGTCAGGGAAAATATCAGCCTAGGACATGACTACCCACTATAACCTGTTTGTAGTTAAATATTTAATTTTCAAACCATCTTTTGTGGTTATTTTAGGTCTCTGAGTTTGCAAGACTGCCACGCAGGCCTTCCCTGAGCTTGTCAGGTTAGCATGTGGCTCCTTTCGTTCACAATAGGAAAAATATATAAGTAAACTTTATAAGGCACTGCTTTGATCAGACAATACTTACTTGACAAATGAGGGATCTGCATGCCTTTTCCCACTCCAGACCATCATTAAAGCTTCATTCGGCACACTGAATCATTGCATTAGTGATTTGTTGCCACCTAACAAATTAGCCCAAACATTTATTATCTCGAAGTTTCTGTAGATCAGGGATTTGAGAGGGGCTTAACAAAGTGGTTCTGGCCCAGGGTCTCTCATGAGGTTACAGTCAAGACATTGGCCAGGTCTACCAGCCTCTGGAGGTGGGGGGTGGGGGACTGGAGGCCCACCTCAGGATGGCTCACTCACAGAGCTATTGGCAGAGGTCTCAGGTACTTGCCACATGGACCGACAGTCGTCTATACATCAGACCTTTTTTTTTTTAAACATTATTTCAGAGCTATTTTATTATCTCCATTTCCATTTCTAAATGATCTTCAATTTTATTTTGTTCTCTGCGAGTGTCCCCCCCGCCCCCGCCCCGCCAGTCCCGCGTGGTTCAGGTTCAGGGTTTGAGCTCTGGAGGAGGACTCACTCAAATGAAAGAGACTAGAAAATATTAACTTGGAAATATTGGGGCCCAGGCTGGAGCCCAACTCAAAGAGAAGGAGTCCACCTGGCTCTGGCCTTGCTATCCCTTTTATTAAGACAATGGGATACACCCATAGCCTTTAGGCATGCAATTCCAATAATAGCCCATCAGTAAGAATTTACATAAGACTAAAAGGTGGAAGTTGCTTTAGCTCCCTTTGTCTCAACTAGACAGTGGGTGGTTGGCTCTGACCTTTCAGAGCTTCAAGGTTGACCAGCCTTCTGGGTTCCTTGTCCGCACCTCTCTGCTAGTGAAGGCAATGGGCGGCTTCCAACACTCTACACCCACCCATTAGCCAGTGTGTGAAATTGTTGGTAAACTGTAAAGCACAAATACAAGAGAGAACTGCTGTTGAAAGGAGTCCTTTGTAACCAGATAATCCTTTTGTGTTGTAAACAGTTACCCCCTAATTTATCTGTATAGTAAATTAAGGTTTTTGCATGTCAGGTTCTTTAAGAAGCTCCAGGAAGGAGCGAGCTGGGAGGTCCCTTTGTCTTGTTTTGACTTGCTCAAGAGTCTTCTTTTACAGTGATCCTGGGTGCTCCTGAAGGAAGCTCAGGATGCTATAGTTACCTTCAGGCATCTGAATGTTAGGATTCAGGTCCTAGCTCTAGGATAAATAACATTAACAAGCTGTGTAACCCTCAGGTATTCTTCCTCTCTAGGCCTGAGGGCTCATCTGTGAAGCCACAGGGCTTGGACCAGAATCACTAGTCCTTTCCAATTCTAGATGGTTCTGAATGGAATGACCAGGCCCCCACAGGGATTGTCTCACCTTAAACTAGATTGAGTTTTAGTCACTTTCACTCGTCTTTCCCATTTGTAATTTTCATAAGCAGAACAAGCAACTGTGACATGCCCTGCTAGCGTCTCTAATTACAGTGTCCTTCCTTTCAGATGCGGGCTATCCTAGGCATTGAGGATGTATCAGAAGCTATCCTGGAGAAAAGCTATTCACTGTGTGATTTTTTTTTTTAACCCGCTTCATGCCCTACAGAGGTGCCAACTATTTCTATTGATACTATGTATAATTTATTAATCTGGAGAATTTTAAAGAATTTATGTAATTTAAAAGTAACAGATATTATTGTACATAGTTGTATTTTGTAGTTTCTTCTGTAAATATGTATTTTTTCATAATGTTTAATATTAAGCTTTATATAATACTATTTTCCACACCAAAGTGTCCATGGGTTGTTCTACATAAACTAATTCAACCTGCATGACAGGACTGCTGTACACGGGTGTGGATGTGGCTGCAAAGGGGATTTCTGGGGCCCTGGTTTTGGGCAGTTTTGATATTTACTGAACAGGAGAAAGGACGGGCTGGGGAGAGCATATAGTGTGCTGGCTTTGCTGCATTGCTGTCCTATGAATCTTGGGATCCAAAGACGATCCAAATACTATTTGGACAAACAGGACAGTCAAAAAAAGGACTGCAAGGAGGGGGAAGGGATTAAGTAGCACCGAAGCCCAAGGAGATGGCTGTGCCTAACGTGGTTTCTCTCACGCCTTTCTCCTGCCAGAGGTTCAAGCCAAAGTAGTCAGCAGGGGCTGCAGTGCAAGTCCGGGTGCAGCGTGGAGGGTTGTGGTAGAGAAGGATTGTAAAGAGAAGTGATAAAATCTTAAATCAAGAGGAATGCCACCTGGATCCCTGCCTATAAACATAATCAAACTGAGAGCACCATCCGTAGTGATAGGGGGTTGTTCACTGCACCGCAGTGTGGAGCGTGGACACACGTGCCCTTACCGTCACAGATGTGTTGGTCGACATGCACACATTGGTCTTTGTCTCATTTCCACGGGGCTGCATTCCTGGAAAAGTCAAAATTATGCCGGTCATACTTGGTTTTCCCATCAAAAGAAGATTGTAGTGGCAGATTATACTCCTGATCAAAGGACCTAATATCAATATTTTTATAGAAATGTCCATAAATGTCACATACAGTTAATTGTTGTAAAAAGGCTCAGTGGTGCTTCGTATAAAATTTTCCAAAAGACTCTTAGTAAGTCACTGAGGTCCAAATATTACACAGTCACCTTAAGTTGTTTTTCATATAAAAGACACTACCTACTCTACCAAGTTTATCTTCAGTATCTGTGCCTGCTTTGGCTCTGCTAGATTTCAGTGAGTTGGAAAGCGGGCCTGGCCCTCTTCCATGTGCAACCCGAGGGGCCTCCTGGGAGGACCGAGAGGCACCTCCTGTGTGGGATCCTCAGCGCTGCCTGAGAACGGCCCGGAGCAGTGGCCTTTTCCACACGGCAGATTTCTTTGTAATAAACGGAAGAATTAGAGATCAAGCTTGTTGATCTCACGGCTTCATTTGCAAAGCGAACACCTCTTTCCAAAGTGTATATTTTTGCTACTACCATAAAGTTCCACAAGTACTCGAATGGGTGTAATTGGCATAGTAATTGAAAATCATTACATGTATCCAAAATAGTTATTTATAGTTAGGTAAATCCACACCCAAGCCAGAGACGTTCCCAGGGCTATTTGAGACGCATGAAAACGGGGAAACTGTCAGAAGGAAGATGATGAGTAATAGCAGGGTTCCAGGTTTCCACAGTTTCCTTGTGCTCGGCGCCTTCCTGAATGACACTGTGAGGCTTTGATTCTGTTTCAGGGAACTGGCTGGATTTTCTAAAAAATGAAAAGGAACAACATATATGTAAGTGTGGCAGGGAGGAAATGGAAGTCAGAGATTTAGGAGACATAGTGTCTATTAGGAATAACTTTCCCTGCATTGAAAGGTAAAAGCAAGAAAAAAAATCCGCAGCATTTTAGACTAATGTTGCTCAGCACAAAGCACACCAATACGGGGAAAGACAAACTCCTCTTGGCTTTTCATTCATTTAGGGAGCTTTCAGTAGGTACCTGCAGCCTGAGAGGCAGTGTCCTAGGAACTACATGTTTCTACCGACATAAGGAATGCATCACAATCACAGAGTTACGTGGTGGTTGTTATTTTCAGTGAAGCCCTGTGGAGGGTCTCAGGGAGGCAGCGAGGTGGCCACGCCAGTCCATAGGAGTGGGCAGCCTTCCCCAGGCCACACTGGCCAGTGCTGATGCTGCATCCATAGCAAACACCGCATCTAGAAAAGAGAGCAATTAACTGCACAAACCAAAAATTGAAACCATAAAAAGCTACACATCTGTAGCACTCAGTCACACCTGCATACCCTGCCTGGTGTGTCTGGGGTGGAATCAGAGTCGTGGAAATGGACATGACAAGGGGAAACTGTATGTTCTTTTGGTCTAATCTAGGAAATATTTATTCTTACCCTCCACCTATCTAATTTTAAATCTCCTTAGCAACAATTATTTCCCTAACTTCCCTCCCACTGCCACCAAAGACTACGTAATCTAGTTGATCTATTTATTAAATTTAGGAGGGAGGAAGAAAAAAGGTTTCCTTGACATTCAGCTCAATTGGATGTATTTTAATTCAATCCCATCCCGTGTTCTGCCTTGGTAAACACTCAGTTTCCTGTCCTGGTGGGCATCCTGTCTGTGCACCTGTGTGGCACACTTTAATCATCATCTTCAAAGTGTTCTGACTTATCCAACCTTGGGAGAGTCCCGTCTTGCATCTTAATAATTATTTACCCAAGTTCTTTATAATTAACTCCTTTAATCTCTACTCATTAAGTCAATTTCATATCATCATTCTGTTGTTCTCTGGATAGCAGCCAATTTTCAGCTCTTGTATCTGATTTTTCAAAGCACATTTCCCTGTCTGGGCCTACACACATTAGTCCCTCCTGATTTGCCATCCCTGGACGATGATGGGGTCCTCTTTTTCACTACCTGCCTGCCCACTTCTCCTTTAGAATACCTTTGCTTTCCCAGTCAAATGTGATTTTATTTTCTGTTCATTTTACCTCCTTATACTCATTAGCATTTTGTAGTCTTCTCATAGAAGAGACAACCATGACTTCACTTTTAAATACTAAGATGACTGCAGCACACAGACATTTTGGAGACAGTTTTGTTTGGGAGGGTCTTTAGTTAATTGCATTATGTCTTGAAAGAAAACCCAAAAGGACATGTGAAAATAATGTAAAACTACTAAGCAGTTGTCCAGCAATACAGAAACAGACCTCACATGTTACACTTCACACTCTGATTCTCTTGCCTTAGTGTCTCAGGAAGCAGTTTCTTATATTAAACATTCTTCTTACCTTTTGCAAGAAAATGACCGGCCATCTACTAACTTTGCATTCAGTTGGCTTTCTGGGCCTTTGAGGTCGGAATCCTGAAATGTAACTGGCCAGATCTGTCTGACAGCAAGTGGTAGGATCCAAGCCCCAACTCTGGAGGCCTCCAGACTGAAGTTCACACACATGAGCCAGGACAATTGACCTGGTGAACAACAACAGATAGTAAGCTGCTTGTTCAAGGCAGCGGTTCAAGGACTTTCCGGTTCCTTTTCATTGAGGAAATGAAAGGAGCTGATCAGAGTGACAAGAAGGAATAGCTGCTCCTCCTCCAGGTGGCTGTGAGCAAGCCCTCAGCCCTACCTCATTTCTGAAGAGTGGAAACGACTGCAGCCCAAATTTCTCCAAGTTTCTGAGTATTTTAACGGAAAATCTGTAAACAATGACTGCTGAAAGCAAATGAAATGCTGCAAGGAAAGGGAACCATTAGAAAAGGAGATCTAACCAGACATCATCAGGAAGGGAAAATGACAGCCCTACCGTGCATCCGGACTGTTCTTTAGAAATGTCATGTTTCTATTAGCACCTATTATCCTTTGGGGAATTAATGCACTTTGGTGACGTTGGCCGGGTGATTCAACTCAGCAATTTTCAACTGTTTTCATCTCAAGACACAAACTAATTACTAAAATTCTGCGGCACCCAAAAAAATATTTTTTGCCAATCTGACAAATAAAAGGTATAATTTTTATTCATTCACATTGGATGGCTATTGTGTTGGCTGCTGTCATTTTATAATCTGATAGTTTAAGGACACAAGAGTAGGTATTGCATGTTTTAAAATTTTTGTGGCATATCAGTGCACCTCTGCACTCCAGTTGAAAATGTCTGATTTAGCTGATGAAGCAATTGAACCGATTTCTTTGGTTTTGTTATTTGACCAGGTGTTTGACTAAATTGACTGATTTTGGAGTTCTGAACATGGATTCTTGTAGTAGGATGAAACACTTGAAAATGGCCATTTTAGTTAATATGCAGGGTGTCATTTGATGCAGCCATGATAATACAAAAATCTGTTCCATTCTAAAAATGTTTCTAGCAATGGAAATAATTCTGACTAAAAGAATACTCTTTACTTCTAGGGGAGCTCCCTAGGAATAAATGTATGCAATATAATAAAGCATGTTGTTTTTTTTAAAGAGGTTGTCTATATAGATACATTCATAAAATAAGGACATGGTTGGTGAATGTGCCTAAAATAGAAGTTTAGGGAATGGAAATAAATCTATTAACAGATTTACCAAAGATTATTTTGATAACCTATATGTCGCTGTACATGATCTTATATTTGATACCTAAATACATTGTGCAAAACTGTGAATAATGTCCAACAAATGTAATGTGTCCTTTCTAGAATATGCACAAGAAAGGTTAGTTATGGCTGTTTTCTGCCTTAAGCAATTCCTTTTAAGAAACACTATTTTTACCCTAGGAGTTAGCTTTCTGTTATGTTTGAGATGTATTTTAACAGCAGAATAAGTAGATAAGCATCCTAGTAAGAAAGGAACACGGGTAATTGTGGTTTTAGTGGTTTGTTACAGAGTTGAACAGTATTCCACTTGTAAGCCAATGGGGGAGTCTGCATGGCCTTGGGGAAATTTCCTGGTCTCAGCTACACTGATAACCAGGTGCACAATGTTCTGACCTGAAGAGTTCTTTATCTCTGCTCTTCCAGTGAGACTTACCAGGCTTATGAATTCTACAAGGACAAAGTCTTTAACCTCTTCTCTCCTTCCATCTTGTAGAAATTAGTGAATGGCTTAGAGATATTCAACATACACTTTTTGAATGGAAATTGTTCCTGGCCCAATACTTTGGATGTTAAATAGTCAGTGTCTAATAACACTATAGTCCATGGAGGTTCATCTGACTGTTCCTTGACTTGTGTGAAGTTTCAATAAATAATGTAAATAAATCCAGCAACTGAGCTTATGTTCTATAATAGAGCACTTTTATATTTTTAATATCCTGTATTCTTTCTCTGCCAATCTGGTTATTTAAAATGACAATAGATGGAGTCTATTTTTTCATACTATAGTACCTTCCCTACAGTGTTGTGTTTCTAACCAACTCTGTTAGAGCAAAGAACTTCATTACCCTTTCTATTTAAATTATGTATTTGCTTAATATATTTTCATATTTGTAACCATGGTCAAAAATTCTATATGGTATTTTACACACCTTCTCAGGAGCACAGGAATAAAACTGCTGTTTGTTCAAGGAAAGTGTCCTGTCTTCTATCCACCTATTTCTCATGCATCAATTTCTGTCATCCTTCTGCTCAGGAGAAAGGTCAGAAGTGACTGCTTTTAAATGGGACAATTTTTCTAAGCCATTATCATAAAGAGCATGGCTGTCTTAACCTTAACTCTCGAGTGCTGAGTTGGTTACCCAGAGCATTATGTGCATAGGACAGACTCTCAAGTTAACTGTCACTAGCTAAATTCTTGTGTTTAGTTCTTTAGTTTGTTAGCAACTGAAGTGTCACCTATTGCCCAGTGTTGGTGTATTCCCAGAGGCGCTGCCGCAGCCGGATCCCCGTGCGCCCTTCACTGACACTCCCTGAGTTAGTGGGCAGTGTGATATTCAGTGAAGCGCTGCTGAGTCAATATCCAGAATTATTATTTTGCCCTTTTGCCTTTCTCATATTTCAGTTGTAAGAACAATGTCTTTCACAACTTCAGTATTTCATTTTTCTACAACTTACAGAAATCTTCATTTTTTAAAAATATACAATAATAGAATTACATGTTAAATCAAAGCAATCCTATTCAACCCAGTTTCTGAATTCAAAAAATTAGGTTACCAAAAGAATTTGACTTATCAGGCTAGACTTTTTCCCTCAAAGTAGCTGTTTATTTCATTAATTTCCCTCTTAAAGAAAAAGAGAATATTGCAATTTGAAGTAATCGCTTGGTAATTTTGCTGATATATCCATCACAATCATAAAATGTTAGCGCTGGAAGGGCCACCATAGGGATGAACAATGAAGAAAAACAAAACCCAAGTTTTAAAGCGATAAAGCAAAATAAGACAGTGATGGAATTCAACCTGGTCTTCCTATTACTCGTAGGAAGGACCTGTCTACACAATATAGACAAACAGGAAAGCTGCTCAGAAGCCAGTGAGTGCAACAGCCATCTCCAACACTGAGACACAACCTTCAGTAGAACTTTCAGCAGGGTGTGTGATATTCCTCTTAGTTTTGTATCTCGTATGTCTGGAGACATCCATTAAGTAAGCAAGTATCAGACTGTATTTAGAGTCATATCTTAGCAGAAGTCATCACAAATGTTCAAGCTGAAATATTATTGAGTAGAAATGGAGGAAACATGATTTTCTAACATAATACTGTTATAAAATATTATTAAAGCTAATTAAACCAAACCATCTAAAACCCAGAAGAGGTTCTACAGCTAGAATATGAAATAATTCACAAGGGACTTCATGTTGCAAAAAAAAAAAAAAAGGGATCATTCATAATAGAAAGGTAAAACTTAACTGGTAAAATTAAAGCTTGAGTATTAGAGAAAAACATGCAGGCATGGTTCTGTGTAGGAGTTACTAAACATTTACCTCCTCCACAAAAACCCAAAGGTCAGCTCGCTAAAATATCTCCCCAACCCAGTATCTCCCAAGGAAAATTTTACTTTTATGGGAGAGAGTGATTGATCTGAGTAGAGCTTGTGTAGAGCTTATTACTGTTATTATTTCCTGTGGTTTATTATAATGATGCAAGAACCTCTATGTAAATGATCTTAACTTAAATTACATTTCTCTGCTCTTGGAGTTCTTGACCCCAGAAAGAAACTCTGCATCATTTCAGTCTTTAAGAAAGAGCTAGCAATGACATATGTTTCCTGTCTGCCACCCTGCTGCAAGCTTTTGGTGGCCAAGAAGTTTCGATGACCGAGGGCTTGCCAAGAAGCTAAGGCAGAAAACAACAATAACAAAAATCAAGAACAAAAGACTGATGGTACAACTACAGAAACAAAGGGCATCAAGAGTGGAAAATTTCAAAAGCCAGGGACCATTCCTAAATTTAACCTCAGTCAGAAAATACCATTTGTAAGATACATAAATAAAATGTTAAGCCATATATCATTCCTAAAGAACATTCCAATGACCCCTGATCTGATCTCCACCCAAGTAGCAGATGCTCCTTCCCCACTCATGACTGATGGCTAGGAAAGGAGACCACTTCTACCTGCAAAGAATGACACATCAGCACTAAATAAAGGTGGACTGTGACAAAAGAGAAATAAAGTAAAGGACCCTGCTTTGGTGGAAGACTGTGAAGAGAAGACAACAGGGGAATAAAAATGAAAGGTGAGAGCTAGAATCTGAAGGAACTATTGGGAGGGTCAGATCCCTTGTAGTAGCCAAGGATGTTCAAGTTTAACCCAAGAAGAGATTCTAAGTCCTGCTGAAAGTGCCGCAGAAGGGTGCTGCATGTTTAATCTCTAAAATGGTCACTAAAAGTTGTAACAGAGCTTTTGACTTTTAAAAAGCATTCAAGGCTGTTGTCTCTGAGTACCTTCAGCTGCTGTATATTACAGATTAGTGAATGCCTCCACTTTATAGATAAGGAAGTAGAGGCACAGAAAAGACCAAGGTAGTGCCCGAAACTTAGCTGAAGAATGGGAACAATAGCTAGTGCATATTAAACATTCTCTATACATCATCTAATTTAGTTGTTCACACACTCTAGTTATTAGACTTCTATGGAGATAAGGAAACCGAAGCTCAAAGAGACAATTTGCAACAGGCCATAAAGTGTCAAAGCTCAGCTTCCAATCTGAATCCTTCTGACTTCAGACTTTTTTTTAATTTAAAGTTTACTTTTTATTATACTAGAAGCCTCAAAAAAAAAAAAAAATCAGTGATCTCCCTTGACCTCTGAGACTGCTGCTGAGCAAGTCCCTTACTTATCTCCTCAAACTCCCTTCCTCCCCATCATTGCTTCTGTACCTGCAGAGACACTTTTCATTGCCATGGCATATTACATTGAAATTATTGGTATTGTTTTCCCTACTAGACTATGAGCTGCTTGAGAACAGGTTTTCCAGGGTACCAAGCAAACAAACTGGAGACTGGTTGTAGAAATTATGATAATAATAATACAGTAATATACAATACTGTTAGTGCCTGGCATTCTTTGCAGTCTAATGTACTTTAATTGACTCAATCCTCTCTAAAACACAATCCTCATCTCAAAAACTGTGAGTTGAGAAACTGATATCTAAGAGGTCACAGCCAATAAATGACAGAGCTAAGATTCCACCCCAGGCAATCGGATTTCAAACCAGGTGTGCTCAAGCACTCACTCCATCAGGGTCCTCAGCGCTAGTGTGTGTGAGAACCACCTGGAGGGCTTACTATTAAAATACACAGTACTGAGCCCCATCCATCTAACTAAGTAGATTTGTACTATGCTCAGGTGTTATAAAAAATAATGAAGCAAAATTTTAAAGGTTTTTTTTTAAATCTAATTCTTTGATTGTGATTTAATCAAATTAAAAAGCCATATTTCAGAAAACAAGTTTGCACCCTTTTTATTTTATGACTAGTGGCCCAGTGCATGAAATTTGTGCACATTAAAAGGAAATTAATTAGAGGAAATATTTTATATTGCTATTTGCTCTTTCTCTATAATAGAAGTGTCAGAGATTGAAGAAAATTAGTAAAATATATATGAAAATCTCCCTCCTGTCAGAGTTTGGAGCATGCTGTGGGACCTAGAGTCAAGTCCCCGCCCACCCATGTGTGCCTCAAAATCACTCGAGACCCAGACCCAGCTGGCCCCACCCCCGCCAAGCCCCGCAGGACACTGGGCACAGCCTCAGGTCCCCTGTCAAGACCCACCAGGTGGGGGGCATGGCCTCAGGTCCCCCAGCCTGGCACCGGGTTGGGGGCATAGCCTCAAGTCCTCCGGTACAGCCTCAGGTCCCCTGGCCCAGTGCCAGGGTGAGGGTGCAGCCTCAGGTCCCCTGGCCCTGGTGCTGGCGTGGGGGGCACAGCCTCAAGTCCCCCAGCCTGGCCTCAGGTCCCCTGGCCCCGGTGGCAGGGGATGCAGCCTCAGGTCCCCTGGCCTGGCCTTAGGTCCCCTGGCCCTGAAGCGAGGGTGCGAGGGCATGAAGGTGTGAGGGCGCGATGACCATTTGCATATTAGCTCTTTATTATATAGGATTATTTTTAAATCTTCACCCAAGAATATGATGAAAGAAGGAGAGGGGGGGGGGTGAGAGAGAGAGAGAGATCAGTTGCCTCCCATAAACAACTGGGAATCAAACCCACATCCTAGGTATGTGCTCTGACTGGGAATCAAACCACCAACCTTTTGGTGTATGGGACAATGTTCAAATCAACTGAGCCACCTGGCCAGGGCAGTTTGCACCTTTTCTAAAGGAATCAACTTTAAAGAGAACTTTGTAAAGACCTGAGTTTTTATTTGTAATTGGTCTTTTCTCTGGAAGATCGGAGACTGACAGATCTGGGTTCAGAAGCCCCCTCTGACAAGCTCTGAATTTGCCCTTGCTTTACAATGAGGAAAGGGGCCCTGGAAAATAAATAACCTGCTGGAGTTGCTGAGTCAGCACACAACCCCTCCAGAACATTTCTCCTAAGAATAGGCTGAGCTCAGGGCAAAGCATTCCCTGATCAGCTGATGACACCATCGCCAGCTCAGCCCATTTCCCCACACCCAGTTCGTTCTAGCTTGTTTATTCCTCTCTGTAAGAGAGCAGCCCTTCCAGCCTCATCTTTGAGATGCTTGCAGATCTCAAGATTGGAGCATTCTCCCCTTGTGATGGTCCCCTTTACCCCATTACAACCATTTCCCAGCACTACCCTGTTTGCAATAATCCTTTCAAATAGTCTCTCCTTACCTAAATCTGGATTTATCTTGTATTTTCTACAGTTGGGTTTCGCCTAGAAATGCATGTGATTTGTCAGCTACACAGAACCCTAGATATACACTTAGGGTTCTTCAAATAATAACGGATGCCCCTGAATTGTAATTAACAGGAGCTTTGAAGTACTTACTTCTACAGCGTGTGACTTACTGGGATGTGGCTGCACCATGGTGTGCAGTGAAAACCTGGGTAAATTTTCCCAAGAAGGTGACAGATCCCCACAGAGCGAGCTCCTCTGGGGATGCACTTTAGAACACGCCGGTTTGCTGCACTGAGTGCTCATAAATCTCCGCAAAGCGATGCAGCTATCTGAAGCTGATTGTAGAGCAAGCTTAACCGGGTCGAGAGGGTCTTTTTCAGCTGAACTTTTCCAAGCAGTTTTGGGTGCTTGAATCTGCTCTGCACCATCCTTGTCCTCACCGAGTGATAGATGAGATATTGGGAACAGCATCCCATTCCACATTGAGACATCTCTGACAGAAAGCACTTCCTTTTGCTGATATATTCCCTGCCTACACCTTCCACCCATTGATCCACTCATAATGCCCCCCAGACTGTGACCTTACTTGGGAATAAAGATGTTGCAGATGTAATTAGCTGAGAAGACGTCCCCTAACCATCCTGGAAAACATGGCAGGCCAGCTAAACATCGCTAGTAGCTCCAGCACCACCTCTGTGCGTTTCCATATGTCTTTGGCCAAAGTGGGATTTATAACTCATAAAACTGAAGCGGTACATTTTGAGTTTTTAATAAAATGATGGATGGTTTTCTTATATTGACAAATTGGCTGGTCCTACAAAATGAGTCATTTGAATTGGCGTGTTCATTTAATTGATTAACCTGGTCCACATCACTCTGGGAAAAGTGCCATTGCTCTGTCCCTACACAGATCATCTCAAAAAAAGTCCCAACACTTGGCAATAATAGTAATAACGTAGGCTTCCTTGTTGCCTCCCCACCCCAACTCTCTGATCCTGGAGGTAGTAATTAATGCCCGTTCAGATGCTTGTTCAACATGAGAATCCACTGGCCACCTTATCCCACCCACCCACAGAGAGAAACTTTGCCTGAAACTGAGATTCAATGGGACCACATACTAGAGATGAGGTCTTTGTCAGAAAAGGCGGGTGGGAGGTTGCATATTCAGGTTTGAAATAACCCACATGGCCAGCTGCATGTGCATCATGATAGGAAAGCAGTGAGAGGGAAACACACTCCAGTGCTGTGTTAGTAATACCCACGAGACCAAATGTTCATTTTTCTGGACTAGTTGTTAGACACAGCCATTATTAAAAAGTGAAATATGTAAACTTATAACTTCATAAATTATATGAAAAACACAGGTACTAAATACTCAAAACTCACAACTTCTTAATTATTTTACCTCATTCTACTATTGTCTCTGCTCTTGAAGGGTTTTTTTTTTTGGTCTACTGCATCTGGTTGAAATACCATCTAATGGCATGTTATTGTGCACTCTTCCCAACTCCGAGTTCAGCGGTGTCTCATTGACAGCTTGCAATCAGCCACAGTGAGCTGATTTACACCATGGAAATCAGCAAATTCTATGAATGAGGGCACCCCTCTCATCCCTGGCTGGGTGTCGCATATTTACCAGCACACAACTTCTGAGTTCAGTAAACGTTTCTGCCTTGTACCCCAAACATACACAAACACTGCACCCCACTCACCCCATCAAAGAGTGAAGTCACCAGGCTCAGCATTTCACCCAATAATGAGAAAGGGCACAGTAAACATCTTTGTAAGATTTCTTCACTCCCAAGCATTTTTTTCCCCCTTGGAAGATTTTATTCACACATTTTTACTTCATCTGTTTCCTCTTTAAATTTCAGAATAGATTTGAATTTTATAATAACACAGAGTTGGCATTTAAGATGTGCTGTCTCAGAAAGGAGAATTTTTGGAACTAATGCAGATACTGCAATGTTTTTGGTGTCTCCTGGTCTCTGATGTATGAGATATTTTTAAAAACCCCTCTTGACATCCCCCTTCCTAAATTATGTTTTCTGTCCATGGTACTGGAGCCCTGTAATTACACCAAGGTTTCCTCTAGAATCCCAATTTTATTAACCTTATAGCTTAAGATTCCCCTCTTCAGTCAAGACCCCATCCAAAATGCTTTTAAGAGGTTGTTAGGTTTGTTCATTTGTTTGGGGAAAGTGGCAGAAAAGGAAATCTCAATGATAAGGGGCAAGTATTTTTCACTTTTTGTTATTAAAATCAAATGTCACTGACAGAGGCCCTCCACTCAGTCAGTCCTCCCCAAGAAAAAGTCATCTTAACGGGGTGAAGGAGGACAAATGTAAAGAATTAAATTCCTCAGCTTGCTGGTGAGACTAAAGGAGAACCGAGTGAAAACACTGGATGGGAGGAAGAGGAGCAGATGGTCCCTGCCAATCACTCCAGATGAGAAACCAGTGACGACCTATGAATTGGAACTCCGAGTTCAGAGACAATTAACCTGGAGTTTGCAAACTGCTTGGGGTCCAGGTAAGGAAGAACTGGGGAGTCAGAGGATTATAATATAGCTCACATTTATTGAACACCTATATTATGCCAGGCACTCTATTGAGCATTTTGCATATATTATCTTTCCAATTATCGTTAACTAAAAGGCCCAGGAGAGTAGCTACTCTTCTCAAAGTCTCTTTACACACTTCCAAGAAAGGGATTTAGACAATCTGCTTAATAATAGTAAATAAGCTTTAAAGAAACCAAATACTGCTTCATGGCTCCAACAAGATGAATTTTGTTGGCGATCCCAGAAAAAGCTGTTGGGCAAATAATGTTGAGTTTATTAAATTTATGGCACCAAGGGAGACTATCTTGACAAAGTCTTGGTAGTCTCTCAAAAAGAGAAATTTAGGAAAGAGTGCTAGTAGGATTTGGGGATTTGAACTCAAGTGTTTTAAGGCTATTCTTTTAAGGTACAGAATTTATTGGGACTGAGCCAAGTTCAGAAGATAATGGTTGAGAATTAGTAAAGCGATGAGGTGAGGGTCATGAGATAAAATCCTGATTAGCTGCTGTCCTTAATAAATGAGCTTCCCCACCCCCAAAAGCACATCAAGACTGGTAGGAGGGGCTGGTCCCACACCAACATATGGCTTAAAAAAGCAGGGTCGGGGGGGGAGAGGAAATCTCCACTGCAGAGGCCTCCTCTGAGGAGTAAGGGGTCCTACCTGCACACAGGCCCCCAGCCCAGGGTTTTAGTTCTGGGGAGAGAGGCCCCTATAACTTCAGGCTGTAAAAATCAGTGAGGTCTGTGGCTGAGTGACAAGGAGGCTACTGGAGACCCAGACAGTTTCTCTTAAAGGGCTGGTGCACGGACTTATATGACTTGATCCCCCTGGGCTCCAACACTGGGCAGCAGTGAAAGGGGAATCCAGGGATGTAATTGGAGGAACTGGATTGTCTGGCATTTGGACAGGAACTTGGGGGTGGCTTTGTCCCAGAGAGGGGTGCTGTCAGGGATCATTGTTCCTGTGCTGAGACCTCCTCCATCACAGAGCTGACTGGCAGCCATATTTGAGTTTCCATCAGCCTGGCTCACACTGTTCATTCTTCCCTGATGATTCCCTGAAACCTCCCCTCATCCAATTTACAGCCCCACCCAAGCTGTTTGCTGTGGCTTTTCCATATGAATGGCCTTTCCTGGGTCAGGCTTCAGACTTTCCTAAAATCTCTCAAACAGGCAGCAGCTGGTGTCAGCGTTCCCCATTCCTGTCAATAAGAGGCCCAAGACCTGGCATTAGCACTGGCATGCCTTGCTTCACAGTTTGGCCTCGCCTGGGCATTTCCAAGCCCAACACAAGTAGTAGCTATCTGCAAATTGCTCTGTAGCTGCTGCTGGGTGGCCCCAGGAAGAGGCTGACTTTGCACCTCCAGGATGCCTAGGGCCAGCACACCCAGTGGATAGCTTCAGACTATACCAGATTATAACTCTACACATCCACAATTGACACACTCAAGGGGCAGACTCAGTGAGCTCCAAAGCCCCATTGAAGCAAGTCCTGCACAGCAGCTCTCCCATTGTAGCCACAGCTGGTCCTCATAGCCAATTGGCCTGGAAGTCAATTCCTCCCAGTGACACCAACAGCAATCAAGGCTTAACTACAATAAGACTGCACACAGCCCACACAAGAACTCACCTAGAGGGCCGAGCTAAGGTGACTGGGGAGTCAGAGCCAATGGGCCCTATAGGATATCTACTACATAAAGCCACTTTACAAATTCCAAGAGACATTGCAGGTCTATCTAATACATAGAAACAAACACAGGGAAGCAGCCAAAATGCAGAGACAAGTAACATGTCACAAATGAAAGAACAGAAGAGATCTCCAGAAAAAAATAAAATAAATGAAATGGCAGCAAGCAAACTACTAGATACAGAGTTCAAAACAATGGTTATAAGGTTGCTCAAGGATCTTAATGAGAGCTTCAAGAGACTTACTGAGAATTTCAATAAGAACATCCTTAGTGAGAACATCAAAAACATGAAAAAGGACCAGTCAGAAATTAAGCATACACTAACTGAAATAAAGAATAATTTACAGGGATTTAACAGCAGAGTAGAAGATTCTAAGAATCAAATCAATGATTTGGAATATGAGGAAGCAAAAAACACCCAAGCAGAAAAGCAAAAAGCAAAAAGAATCCAAAAATTTGAAGGTAGTGTAGGGATCCTCTGAGACAATTTCAAGCATACCAACATTGGCATTATAGGGGTGACAGAAGGAGAAGAGAGGGAAAGATACTGAAAACCTATTTGAAGAAATAATGACAGAAAACTTTCCCTACCTGGTTCCCACCACATCCCAGGTCTTCACCTTTCAATTGTCTGTGTCCATAGGTAAAGCATATATGCACATAAAATTCTTTGGTTAATCTATACTTCCCCTCCTCTTCCCTCTGAGATTCATCAGTCTGTTTCATGTTTCCATGCCTCTGGTTCTATTTTATTTATCAGTTTATTTTGTTCATTAGATTCCATGTTCATCTATTTTGATTTTTAGATTTATTTGTTGATAGATATGTATTTATTGCTATTTTATTGTGTATATTTCTCCTCCTCCTACTCCTCCTTCTCCTCCTCTTCTTAGAGAATACCCTTCAACATTTAATGTAATAATATGTTGGTGATGATAAAATCCTTTAGCTTTTTCTTGTCTATGAAGCTCTTTATCTGATCTTTAATTTTAAATGATAGCCTTGCTGGGTAGAGTAATCTTGGTTGTAGGATCTTGCTATTCATCACTTTGAATATTTCTTGACACTCTCTTTTTGCCTGCAAAGTTTCTGTTGAGAAATCAGCTGACAGTTGTATGGGTGCTCCCTTGTAGGTAACTGGTTGCTTTTCTCTTGCTGATTTTAAGATTCTTTCTTTGTCTTTAACCCTTGGCATTTTAATTATGATGTGTCTTGGTGTGGGCCTCTTTGGGTTCCTCTTGTTTGGGACTCTCTGTGCTTCCTGGACATGTAAGTCTATTTCTTTAACCAGGTTGAGGAGGGTAATGGGGAGGGAAAAGGGGGGACATCTGTAATACTCTCAACATTAAATATTTTTTAAAATAAAAATACATTTAAAAAGAAGATAGATGAAATCGAGAGAGCTCAACTCATTTTTAGAAACCAAATGCTGGGTAAGACTAGAATTTCAGGGAAACTTCAGGTCTATAATTTCAGGAACTGGCGATAAAAAAGTAGATGGGCAGTTCATTGAAACTCATTGAAACATAATTGTCAAGACATATTGTTGGCTTTCTCAGGATGGCACAAGCAGCATTAACTACCTCAGTCTGACCTAGGAACCACTAAAGAAAGCACAGCACAGATGTGAGTCTAGAACATGTAACCACATGATGAAATTGTACTTAGGTTTAGTATCAAAGGGAAGTACAGATGGCTATTTTTTTTTTAAATCCTCACCCAAGGATTTTTTAAAAATTGATTTTAGAGAGAGAGGAAGGGAAAGAAAGAGAGAAAGAAACATCGATGTGAGATAGAAACATCATTGGTTGCCTCCTCTACAAGCCCTGACCAGAGGTTGAACCCTCAACCTTTTTGGTGTACAGGACTATGCTCCATCCAACTGAGCCACTGATCAGGGCCAGATAGCTATTTTATTTATGACCCTGAGGTCCTGAACAAGTCTACATCCTCATCCATTGTGTTTCTTAACTAGGAAGATAGGAATATAAGCACTGGTATAGTTATGATGGGTCTTTTTTAAATTAGACTTTGAAATTCTGGTTTTAGTCCTTTATCTACTATTTTTAGAAGTTAATGGGGAAGCTTTAATAGGGTTTGGATGTGTCAACATGAACCTTGATATATTCAGCCCTAAAAATTCACCAGTTTAGGTCGAATTTTTGGGCTATAAGGAGTCTCATATACCATAGAGACCTTTAATTTGGGTTTTAGTTAGATACAAGCATACTAGTAGGTTAGTTTCCAAATTAGTTTTAGCCTGAGTTTGAATAGGGAACTGCTTGGGGTTCTCAAGAAAGAGTTTTTCAGAGGAGCATTGAATCTTGCAGACCCTTATACACAATAGATCCCTCCCAATTAAGTTAGCAGTTGTAGTATCACAAAGGGTGAAAGAATGTTCCTTGGTTCAAGTCCAAGAATGAAAGTTATGAGCTGGGATATGTATGAAATGTGCTTCAGAATTAGAACTGCCCACCACAGAAATAGTTTGTGACCCTGAGGAAAAGGTGACAGAATAGTGCCACATTTTAAGGTTGGTATTGTAGTGCCCACTATCCAAAAACCTTTGCAAAGCTGTCATTTAATTGTTATTTCTTTTTAAAATATTTTTTTTATTGATTTCAGAGAGGAAGAGAGAGGGAGAGATAGAAACATCAATGATGAGAGAGAATCATTGATTGGCTGCCTCCTGCAGGCCCCCTACTGGGGATTGGGCCCACAACTCAGAAACCACAGCTTGACACTCAGTAAACTTAGCCACACTGGCTGGGTTGTCATTTAATATTTAAAGAAATTTCAACTCGTGAATTTAAGAGTAAATGGCTAAGTGGGTACTTTGTTCCCCCTCAGAGCAACTTTATTGTCCACTTACTGTTTTTTTCTTTCCCTTTAGTTTGTGAACTAGCACAATTGTTTTCCAGTATCTTATCTGCTAACAACATCTACATGCATCTTTATCAAGCCTTTTCCCTCCTTTGTTGCTTCTAACAGTTTTATTGTAAGGGCATTTGTTTAATTTAAGTCTTGCATCTCTAGAGTTCTTTCAAAAGTTTCCCAGAGGTGTTAAAGATCTGGAAATGTGGCTATTTCGAATTTTAGTCTTTGTTTGCATGTTAAATCCCCTATTTCCAACTTAAGGTTATTCACAAAAAAGTGAGGAAAGATGCTTCAGTATCTACTCTTGAAAGTTATCTAAAGTTATTGTAAAGTCTACTCCTGAAGTCTCCAGGAAGTCTTCTTTTGGAAGACTTTTCATGCCACTCAAAAAATGCAGACAATGGGCTTTAGTCACTTTTTGTTCTTAGATGCTCATCAAATCAACAATTGTGTTCTTATCAAAAATTTCCCATTGTAATTCTGCTGGACTCTTGCTTCTTATGTATATTCCACTGTTACCATAACCTATACGCTTATTTAAGAGGCAAAATTTCACCAAGAATAATTTATAATTACAGCTAAGCCACTTCCTGATTTCTGACTTTCAGAAATTGTATGAGAAAATATATGTTTGCTGTTTTAAGTTGCTAAATTTGGGGGTAATCTATTTATGTAAAAGCCCAGTGACCAGAAAAACAGAATGACTGGAACAACTGGAATGACCAGTTGCTATGACGTGCACTGTGGTGGCCAATTAGCCCAATCATGGCCCTGATTGTCCCCCGCTCCCAACCTCCTACATCCCTTCCCGCCCTGCCAGCCTGGCCCAATCGGCCCCAATCAGGGCAGACCAGCCAGACCCCACCCATGCATGAATTCATGCACTGAGCCTCTAGTTTGATAATAATAGAGTGACTTTTCCACTATTCACTTGTTTAAACAGTATCCTATGATATTTAAATATAAAAACATTAGCCTATCTTTAGTACAAATTTTCATTTTCAGGCCAAAATTGCAATATGTATTTATTCATTCATTAATTTAGAGTTTTTCCAGGGTTAACTATGCTTTGGATATATCATAAAGGGTTTAGATGCACATGAAAAGCACTTAATAAGAGATGGTTGGGGTTATTGCTATTATATTTTGTCATGTACAAAAAGATCAATAAGCCTGAGCCAGTTTAGCTCAGTGGATAAAACATCAGCCTGAGGTCCCAGGTTCGATTCCAGTCAAGTGCATGTACCTCAATTACAGGCTCAATCCCCGGCTCTGGTTGAGAAGGAAACCAATTGATGTGTCTCTCTCAGATTGATCTTTCTCTCTCTCTCTGTCTCTCTCCCTCCCTTTTACTTTCTCTAAAAAAAATTGATGGAAAAATATCTTCAGGTGAGGATTAAATAACAACAAAAATCAATAAGACATGTTTGTTTTAAATATGTTTTTTATTGATTTTAAAGATAGAGGAAGGGCCAAAACCGGTTTGGCTCAGTGGATAGAGCGTCGGCCTGTGGACTGAAGGGTCCCGGGTTCGACTCCGGTCAAGGGCATGTACCTGGGTTGCGGGCACATCCCCAGTAGGGGGTGTGCAGGAGGCAGCTGATTGATGTTTCTCTCTCATCGATGTTTCTAACTCTCTATCTCTCTCCCTTCCTCTCTGTAAAATATCAATAAAAATATATTAAAAAAAAATAAAGATAGAGGAAGGAAAAGGGAGAAAGAAAGAGGAACATTGATGAGAGAGAGAAACATGCATTGGCTGCCTCAAGCCCAAAACCCAGGCATGTGCCCTGACTAGGAATTGAACCAGCAAACTTTTGGTGCATGGGACAATGCTCAACCGAGTCACACTGGCCAAGGCAAAATATGTTTCTTGTCTCATAAGGTGGGAAGGAAGGAAGAATCAGTGGGTTAACAACCATAAAACAAATGATAAAATCTTACAATGTATGCTAAATTCTTAAGATAATAGAGGTATGTACAAATTGCTATGAGAACACAAAGGAAGAATGATTAATTTAGCAGGTAGAATGGAGGGAGGTACTCCTGCCTTGAAGGTAAGGTAAACTTTCACAATATAAGAAAGGATATAGGAAAGAACACATACAGAGAACATAATGGATCTGGGAACATTCATTCATTCATTTATCCATTCAATAAATATTTAGCACCTTAGTGTCTGGCACTGTGCCAGTGGTGAAAAAATGTTTCACCAACTCCATTCTACCTACATAGGTCATATCATCTTATAGGAGAGATAAATAGATGTATTTGAGGGATAAATAGGTGTATTTATGGACAAGTGAACAAACAAATATAGAAATATAAGCAACAATAGGTACAACAAATGAAGAAAGTAAGGTAAAGAAGAAAATGATAGGAGAAATCTACTTACATAGGATGGTTTGGAAAGGCTTCAGAGTATTTAAGGTCAGACCTAATGGATGAGAAAAAATAGATCTGCATACATGGTGAGAAGAGAGGCCCATGCCACGAACAGGACCACACATGCCCAGGCCCCAAGAAAAGCACAGTGTATCTGGACTATATGATATGCGATGGGAATGTTGAGCTATTCCCAAAAGGTTGTCAAATTGTTTGATATATTTCAGTCATTTTTCAGAAGAACAAACTATCTGAGCCAGGTAAATGGTACCCCATCCACGCTGTCTGATAATACTTTGTCCCATTATTTATCCTGTCACCGCATTGTCTGCCCATCACTAAGTTTGAGACAAAGACTAAGAGTGCATCAGAGCTATGCAATATGCAACCAGAGAATGGAATAAGTGAGGACAGATCCCAGATCCAAGAGTCATCAGCTGAGCCCATTCAGACAGAGACAATGTAAAGAATATCCCTAACATAACACAAATCTAAACTATGTGGCTTTGGCATTGTAGCCGGGCAGCCAGCAGTGAGGAAACAGATAGTGCAGCATGAAAAATTTAGAGACCCTTGTTATGCTTGGCTAACCATTAGGTACACTGTCACTAGCCACAACTCAGGGGGCAGACCTGTAACACTAGGGAAAGTAGTTAGAAGAAAAGCAGAGTTATGACGTGCATTAGCTGCTCTTTGCTGTTTTTTTGTTAAAGGGCTATGAAAAATTGTTGAGGTGAGACAGCTAATTTACAACGTGTCCTGCAGCTTAACTGCTTCTATCCTGCAAACAGCAGGAGATTATTATTCCGTCTTTCTCTAGAGTCTCCATTAAGTATTATTGCTAGCCAATGGCAGCCAGCTCAGCAGAAAAGATAAAGGGTATTGCATTCCCACTTAAATGTATTGTTGCAGAAGGTTCAAGGTGGCTGCCCTTAAATTGAGGGATGGGGTATGAGCCAAGCACAGACTAAAAGTAAGATGCTGCTGGTTTAAGAACTATAAGCATAGCCCTTTGTCTGTGGTTACTTTTATATGAACTGAAAGCAAATAGAGCAGAAGCCTGAATTTGATGAAATTTTATCACCAATGTTGTGGGCACCCCTCAGATCGACCCCCTGACCCCAAATTTGGTTTGGATGCTGAGACCAATAACCACACACACACACACCAAGAGGGTATGAAAAGTTTTATTATTCACATAATGAGTCTTTCTGGGAAGAGCAGGGCAAGTGCCCAGGCAGATCCAAAATTGGCTTGACTGGCTTGGCTTTTGTGTTCTTAGGGTGTGAAGCTCAGGGGAGGGTTCCTGAGTTCAGGCCAGAGTTTGTATGATTTGAACTTTCTACCTGGGCCAAAGAAGAAGACACACAGCTTGCTCATCAGTTTGCCCAGGTGAGATTAGCGGGAAAGGAGAGGGACACAAAAAGGCTTGAAAGCTATCAGCAAACATCAAAAATGGAGTTGGCCTCTTTCTCGCAGCCAAATGAACTATAATCCTGGCCTATCCAAGCCTATGTTTGTTCAAGTCCTAAGAAAATCTACCTAGGTCTACAAATCTGCACCAGCAGGCTGGGGCCTGCAAAGCTGTGCTGCTTCCCCGCTCCAGGATTCAGATGTATCTATAAGTCTGATGAGCAAGCATTTCTTAGAAGTCAAACTATAGGCCTCAGAGAACAATGGACAAGAGAGTTTCTCCCAGACAACAAGTTCAAGGTTTAATCAAGGACCTTTTCTCTTACCCTGGCAAAGGATCTTGTTTAGCCCTGCTCAGCTTTTCATCATGGCCTCCTAGACCATTGATGGCTATACATCATTCTTTTCCTTTAGTCTAGCATTCATTCTCCCCTTTTTCCTTTTAATAGTAGAACCTTTTTCCCTGGAGTTTTAGTAGGGTATATGTCCATCCAGCTGGACATATCTCAGCCTTCCTTGAAGCAAGGTATAGCTATGTATAAATTATGGACTGAGCAGAAGTGATGGCTAAAACTTCCTTTAAAGGAAATAAGCTTGCTCCCAACTTCCTCTTTTGATAGGCCACACAGTGGAAGTGCTTCTTTGAGCCAGCTGTGACCATTACCCTTGGCAATGAGAGAACAACAGGTGGATGAATCCTGGGTCCCTTGATTACCTTGTGAAACAGAGCAGCCCTACTACTTCTCACCTACCTCTGGATATTATGTGAGGAAGAAATTGTCTTATGTGAGCAATTATATTTTGGGGCTTTAAACCCTTTTCTCACACACAAAAAAAGATAAAATATCTTTTCTCACTTATACAAAAGAGAAATTAAAATATTAAGAAGTTAAGCTTACCTTTTATGATCTTTAAAATGCCCTCTCTTTATTCCTTCAGGTTTTATCTTTAATGACAAGTATAAGAAGTCTCAAATTTAACTGGTTGTAAGCAAGACCCTAAAACTACATGTGACCTCATGAATTCAGTGTGCTTCTCCTCTTTTCTAGAACTCAACCTATGGAATACAGTTATGTGTACTCTTTGGGCCTAAATATAGGCATTTAGTTAATATGTGTGAGTACCAAACTGATAGATGAAAACTCAGATTGATATATATCAATTTCCCCCTTTTCCAACACTTAACGTATATCCATGTGCTATTTTTGTCTACTCTCTGTAATCAATTAATCATACTGTATTAAGATAAAACGAATAAAGTAGACTTCCTCTCCCACAAAGTGATGCAAAGATGACGATTTTCTGAGTCCCATTTTTGTGTGACTGCTTCAGAATGGTCTGCTGTGTTGCTAAGACAACAGGGATGCTGCCACAGAAAACTGGGATTGAAGTCAAGGCACTGGAGCTGCCCCAAAGGATGTCACAAATAGTGCGGTCAAGGCCTTTTTCACAGTGCAACATGTAACACCTGAATTAGGAAAAAATTACCAGACTCATCCAGCACCCTTCCACGGAAAACTATGGCTCTCTCAATTACTTGCATTCTAAAATTAAGAAAACTGTGGTATGTGGATAAAAGTCAGGAAAGCATCATTCCACTAATATGCATCTTTCTTAGAACCCTGAGCAAATAGTTGAGGGGAGCTTGTCCTTAACTTCTAATTTGCCTTTATTTTACTAGAAGCATGTCCAAAGAGTATTAGAAGAAAGCAAAAAAAAAAAAAAAAAAAAAAAAAATTGTCAGGTGTTCCTCCACTAAAAATATGACATTTCATCTAAACAAAGGTTTGGTTCCATCTGGTAAATAAATAGGGTAGGTTTGATATTCACTGAGCCCTGGATTGACATTTGGAATTTGAACTTACTAACAGATTCAAAGTGGTCTGGTCTCCACAATGAACTTTTGATAAAGGCACAGAAAGCTCAGCTGTGATGTTGAACTGGGCTGTATCTCCAGGTTTGTTCAAGCAAACTCAACATCAGCAATATTTTTGTTTTAATACTGGTAACATCAAGTCAAGGACAAAGAAAATCAAAACAAAATGGATGGGTCTTGAATAATTTTTCTGATGTAAAAAAAAATGAAAACAGGAGTGGGTGCTCGCAACGCCGCCCGGGCCGTCACCATGGCGAAGCTGAGCAAAGAGGCCAAGCAGAGGCTGCAGCAGCTCTTCAAGGGCGGCCAGTTTGCCATCCGCTGGGGCTTTATCCCTCTCGTGATTTACCTGGGATTTAAGAGGGGTGCAGATCCTGGAATGCCTGAACCAACTGTTTTGAGCTTACTTTGGGGATAAAGGACTGTTTGGTCATCTGGATTTGGAAGCAATCAATGGACAGTAACAACATGGAAGGTGTGCCCTCTGGCTGGCCTAAGAGATGGGACATCGTTCAAAAGTTCACCAATTGATTGGCACAGGGCTCTTCTCAGATGCATCTGTGGCAGAGTGGAACCTCTACTGACTTATTTATGGTAGACTGTATCAAAATAAATGTTTTTTTAACAAAAAAAAAAAAAAAAATGAAAACAGCATTTGACTAAGCTGAAAGGTGTCCTTCATATCATGTACATTCTATTGCACAAGGACAAAATCCATCCAAAATAAACACGAGCAAGATGAATAGAGGAGTGCAGTGCTCTAAGAGCTAGTACAGGCCTTGTTCAGAATTATGTTCCTCTCTTTTAAAAAATCTGATGAAAAATAATGGATAGGCAAAGGCAAGTGTTAGAGGATATGTTTTTCCAATCTGAGCGTCCCTGGTTGAAGAGTCGTGGAAGTGACTGGAGACTGAGCAACAGAGCAGTATTCCTTTTTCAAGCAAAAGCCCAATGGTACTCTTTAATAATGGAAACGAATTATATGGTAAAGTCAAGATTTTTGCAGGAATCCTCATCTCCAAGCCAAAGTTTAGTCTAGCAGAATCAAGTGAAGCCCAGAAGAACTTTTTTTTTTGAACCCACGTGTTTTAAGGATAAAAAAGAAAATAGAAACGAACACAGATCACTCTAGTTTAATATTTTTAAATACCATAAATCATAATAATTTGTATACTACACTGTACAATTATACACTGTGACTTTCAAAAAAATTAACATTTTATCAGATTTTCTGAAATTTACTCCATACAGCTAAGAGCTTGACCCTTTAGCCATGGCTACAACACATAGAATATTATCTATGAGGTTCTAAGTCTTCCAGTTGTGCCTGTTGCTGCTGCCATTGAGGGAGGAGCCTCTCAGAGACTCCTCATAGCCCCTTCCATCTCCTGCGCCGGAAACAGGCTCTGCAGGTAGATGTGTGCCAATGGGTGCAGCTTCTGTGCTTTGCTTTCCACACGTCTACTCCCCTCTAAGAGAACTTGCGCTTCTTCAAGGCTTCTGCCTTGACGGCCAGGCTCTTGGCACAGATGGTCAGGACCACAATGAGAACGCCCACCACAAATGTCACCAGGGGCCAGAGGAAGCAATGCAGGAGGACAATCTCATCATGTGTGCGATGCAGGAGCACGTCGTCTGGTCTGCAAGACAGTGGAAAATAGGAAAGAAAGTGTGGTCAACTGCCTTGGCATGCCATTGAAAACTCTTTACAACCCGGAGCCCAACTTTCTGGCTCAAAGGGAATAAGCACCACTGAAAGTGAAGACTTGGGGGTTCCAAGATGGCTGCGGAACAGGTAGAAGCTACACTCACCTCCTCCCAGTGCCACACCGGGTTTACAGTTAAATTATAGCACAATCAACCTGAAAAACCAACTGCAAGACAGCTGAATAGAAGTATTATAACCAAGGATTTACAGAAGAAGCCACATAGAGACTGGTAAGAAGGGTGGAGATGCAGAGAGGTCTGGCCCCTGCACCCACAATGGGACTGAGAAGCCATAAGGATATCTTAGCTGCAAAAAGTCCCTCCTGAGAAATGTGGGGTCTCAACCCCAGGATGGGATCCCCAACCCAGAGAACCAGAGCCCAGAATAGGAGTCTGCGCAGCACCTGGCAGTGGAAATTAGCTGAGACTCTGTCTACCTGGAAGAGGAAGCAGTCTGCTAGAAACCCAGGTGTTCTCTTAAAGGGCCAATGCACAGGATTTTGCTCTTGGACATTCACATGGGGCTCTGGTAGAGAGAAGGTGACTCACGTCATATGGGAGTCATAAAAAGAAGATTGGATTGTGTCCCCGAGGAGAGATCTGGAGAGTTAACCACTGAGGTCCCTGTGCTGAGTACCTATCCCACACTGCCCTTAGGTGCCACCTTCCCAGGGTCGATGTTACACCAGTTTTGGGTGTGCACTAATCCAGGCGACACCACCCTGCCCAGCTCAAGTCCTATAGAAAGGTCTGTTGGCTCCACATAACAGGGACCTTTGATGTGGTCTTTTTCTGGAGAAGCAGTAGGTGGACCTTCAGACAGTCACTGAGCTATGTGGCTTTAAAACAGGGGCCAGTCTTGCCCCCCACCAGCAGGCTTGGCCAGCACCACCCCCAATAAGAGATTGTTTTGATCTGTCTTACCAAGAATCAGTTGCCCAACCCTGCTGAGCCCAGTTCCGAGGGGGAAGGGAGCGCCACTCAGAGCTGGGACCTTTGGAGCATGTCTTCCTTGGAGGCTTTTGTTGTGGACTCTGACAGGCACTAGGTTGTGTGGTTATGGAGCAGGGAAGAAGTGACATGCTTGCCCTCCTCCTGCAGGCTCAGCTAGCACCACCCCAAATGCGAGACTCTTTTGATCTGTCCTCCTGAGTCCTGGTGGCTCTGCCCAACTGAGCTTGCTCCCACGAAGGGCTGGCTGGCTGCACCCAACCTGAATCTGCCATGTACTCCTCCTGGGGGAGGTAGGGTTGGAGACTCTGGCAGAAACTGAGTGGTATGGCTTTGGAGTAGGGGCCACTTTCCCCCCTGATTGAGCTGCCTCCAGAAAGGAGGCCCACTAGGCCCATCTTCCTGACCCAGGTCACCCCACCCTACCAAGTTCGTGTCTTGTGTTAGGATCTGTGGGTCATGTTCAGCCTAGGCCCACTCCATCGTTTTTCTTCAGAAGGCTCTGAAGGAGGCAACCTCAGGTGGTGGCAGAGTAGCTGACAGGTGGAGGTGGACCTCAGGGAGCCTTGGAACTTTTTATAGATCTGCCCCTGGCTCAGAGCTGGAGGAAGCTGACCTTTGTACACAGCTTTGTACACAGCTTTGCCCCTTCCACATACACCCAGGCACAGTAGTCACAAATATACATAGCCACAAATAGTGAATAACATAGTAGCTCCAGACATGTAGCCCAAGGCCGGTAACACATTATGTCTGACATCAACCTACACCGGAACTTTACCCAAGTGGACCCAGAACCAACACAACCAATGGCTTCACCACCCTGACTTCAGATTAGTGGCACATCCAAAGGGGGATTCCAGCAGGCATCAGATCCTGCTGGGAATAACTTCTTCTTGGGGAGCAGCCCCTGCAGAGAGACTCATACACAGTGATCGAGGTCTAACCTTATAGTCAGCCAGCATGAGGGTTAACTCCACCCACGAATGATCCAATAGCATTCGAGACTCAACTACAACTGGAGGGCACACATAACCCACACAAGAGACATTCCTGGTGATGAGGAATATTGCACCACTGAGCCCCACAAGAAACCTACATCATAAAGTCATCATAACAAGTTTGGGAGTCATAACACTGCTACCTAATACACAGAGAAAAACACAAAAGGAAGACAAATAGGGAGACAACGAAATATGCCCCAAATGAAAGAACAAGAGAAATCCCCCAAAAAACAATGAAATGAAATAGAAGCAAACAAATGCAGAGTTTAAAACAATGGTTATAAAGATGCTCAAGGACCTTAGGGGAAGAATGGAGGATCTCAGTGAGAACTTAAACAAATAGATAGTAAGTATTAAAAAGGATATAGAAACCATAAAAAAGAACTAGTCAGAAATGAAGAATACAATATTTGAAACAAAGAATACACTAGAAGGAATCAACAGCAGGTTAGAAGAAGCAGAGGATTGAATCAGTGATCTAGAGGACAAGATAACAGAAAACATCCAAGCAGAGCAACAAAAGGAAAAAGATTTTTTTTTTTTAAATAAAGAAAGTCTCAGGGACCTCTATGACAACTTCAAGGATAACAACATCTGCATCATTTGGGTACCAGAAGGACAAGAGTCGAGACTCTGTTTGAAGAAATAATGGCTGAAAACTTCCCTAACCTGGTGAAGGAAAAAGACACACAAAGGGGAAGGTTGTGGGGAGAAGGGAAAATTGGGTAAAGGGAATCAAATATATGGTAATAGAAAGAAACTTGACTTTGGGTGATAAGCACACAATATTGTATTATATAAATATCAAATTATAAGATTGCACATCTGAAATTTATATAATGTTATTAACCAATGTTATCTCAATAAAGTTAATAAAAAAATTAGTAAAAAAAATATTATCTTTGATTTTGTCTTGCCAAACAAGATTTCTTCCATCCTACAGAGCCTCTTCTATTGGCTAATAGGGAGAGAAAGTGGTGACCTCTTTTTTTAATGGGCTAAAATATTTCTCTCTCTCTCTCTCTCTCCCTTCCGCACCTGATAATATTTTTCCATTGATTTTTAGAGAGAGGGAAAGACAGAGAGAAATATCAATGTGAGAGAAACACATCAATTGGTTGCCTCCTGCACATCCCTCGACCAGGGCCTGGGCTGGGAAGGACTCTGCAACCAAGGTTCGTGCCCTGGACTGGAATCGAACCTGGAACCCTTTGATTCCACAAGTCGACCCTCCATCCACTGAGCCAAACCACCTAGGGCTAGAAAATTTCTTAAACTAATCCAGTTCACGTAAAAATCTTACAGCACTATAATTTACTAGTATCAATCACATAATGGTAACTGTACCAATCAAGAGACAAGATAATCTACTTCAAAGTACTTTCTCCAAAAGATCCTATAGAGAATAGAAATCCTTCTAGATTTATTATCACAAGTTCTTCTTGCTTATCTGAGCAGAGAATTTTCCTTTTCATGTAGGCTGCTAGGAAGTTAAAATTTTGGCCTATCTCTAGCAAGATTCTATGGCTTTTTTGTGCCAACCAGACCCCTAATGCACTGTCTTATTTTCTTCATATTTCTGATTTATTTTATCTTGCTAAATTATATCAACCTTTAGATCATTCATTAAACCCTTCTTAGAATACACATATATTAATTATGTACATTTATTGTATATCAAGTATACAATAAACCTTGGAAACTTTTTTAGTTGTCAAGCTTTACGAGAAATTATATATGATGTCATTATAAGAATTTGCACTTATGTATTTTGATAAAATCTAATTTTAAAGTCTACAAATGCTTCATTATCACAATCATAAAATAATTCTGCAAGCATATCAGTCCATATGGCAGGCCTCAGTTATAGCAACAGAGCCAAACGACATAACTGTTCCACTTATTTATGCATTCAGTGGTTGATTCTTGTATATGCCCTACCTGGAGGTTGAACCCACAACGTTGGCATATCAGGATGATGCTCTAACCCAGCGGTCAGCAAACTCATTAGTCAACAGAGCCAAATATCAACAGTACGACGACTGAAATTTCTTTTGAGAGTCAGATTTTTTAAACTTAAACTTCTTCTAACGCCACTTCTTCAAAATAGACTCGCCCAGGCCGTGGTATTTTGTGGAAGAGCCACACTAAAGGGGCCAAAGGGCCGCATGTGGCTTGCGAGCCCCAGTTTGCCGACCACGGCTCTAACCAAATGAGCTACCTGGCCAGGGCTTCTCCATACCTTTTTAATAGGTGCCATCTATTTCTGCTCTAAATCTTGTTTATTATTTATAACTTTTAAAAGTAACCTGAAATAAATAACAATAAAAACAAAAGACTTAAGTATAATACAATCCTTAAATTGACAGTAAAGAGCAAGTACAATTAGGATGGGGAAAAAATAGAAATCCCAGGCTTAGAAAAGCTCCTGCCTTATGCTTAAGTGGAACTTTCTTCTGAATGTCCCAGCGCCAAGGAAACAAGGAGAGATGACATAGTTGTCATTCTATTTAAGAAAGAGAGAGAGAGAGACAGAGAGAGACAGAGACAGAGACAGAGAGACATGTGAATTCCTCAAGAACACACTTTTTTCCTAGGGCTACACTCAGTAAATGAGACTGTGCATTTTTCCATAAAATAATCTGTATAACACATTCAAAAAGCCCTTAATAGCAGTTTTACAAACCTGGCTAGTGAAATCATTTGAGGAGTTTCTACAATATTGCTTCCAAGCTCTCAGATCTCCTGAATCAGACTGAGGTTTTAAACAACTTCCCAGGTGATGTGAATAATTACTCACATCTGGGAATAATTAACTAAAGCGTTTTTAAATACCAAAAATTGTTTTTGAAAATAACTGAAGAGCAACCGTTCCAGACTGAAATAACTGAGGAGCATTCTATGTTACTGGTTGAAAGGAGTCTTCTGTCAGCTTAATTCCTGTTATGGAAGTGACATAATGATATTTTATAACGAAAACCAAAGATCCCTGACATGTATTCATTCCTTCATAACTCTGCTTGGAACTGGGTTTCAGAAAGCCTTTGAAAGTTTTCTATAAAAGTCTCAAATGTATAAAGGAATTTCAATCAAAATGCCACAGCTGAGAGCCGACTATGCCATAGAAAATTTTCAGGTAGAAATTGCTAATCAATGATACCTAATCTAGAAAACCTTGATGTGGGTATTATGAAATGTTTTTATTTTTAGCAAGACTTTCGCTATGGGCTTTCCAAAAGGTGACTGGATTAGCTTTGGCCGGGTTGCTCCGTTGGCTGGAGTGTCGCCCCATACACCAAAAGCTTGTAGGTTCAATTCCTGGTCAGGGCACATACCTAAGGCCACATAAGGGTATATAGGGAGGCAACCAATTGATGTTCTCTCTCACATCAGTGTTTCTCTCTCTCTTTCCCTCCCTCTCTCTCTAAAAATCAATAAAAACATATCCTTGGGTGAGGATTAAAATGCACCTCAGGAAAATATCTGACCTGATTAATGATTTTTAAAAATCTTTTTTTTCTAACAAAAGATGTTGAAGATTGGCTGACAATAACATTAATTTGGTTTTGGTGTAATTGAGCTATCCTTATTGACAGTAGATAGTCAATGTGTTTAGTTGCTGTTTGAAGCAATCGTAAGATCTTTTCAAGAGAAGAGGAAGATATGCTTGTCTTTGCAGGTGACACAGGAAGGCACGTGAACAGCTAGTCTGGAAGCTGGGTCAAGTTCTGTTATAAATTACAGTACAAACACAGGGACGAGAACAGAGATCCTTTGCAGTATTTTGTGTGGTGATTTGCTCTGTCATGAGCCCAGTTTTGCCCATTCCAGTCCAGTGATGACGCTCTGATAAGGGCTTTTAAAAACTCGGGAAGTATTTTATCAAGATCATGGCTTTCCTCTATAGATGCCTCCTATCTCTAGGTGAAAGGCTGATTATGGATCTATAAATGTTATAAATATCCTTACATTTTCTTAACTAGTTTCTCCAATTAGGTGAACTTAGAGTGTAGTAATGTTTAATTGTATAAAAGTTCTTCCTCAAACTTGCCTATTCTTCATGGAGGAAATGAAGCCCCAAGCCTGCCATTTCTGGAGAGAAAAATTTGCATTCAACTTTGGCAGGATAGATAGCACACCTGCAAACCAGGAGGATGCTTATGACTTTTTGTCTTAAAAAAAACACACAAAAGCAAATCAATGAATCTATTTTATGCTAGAGTCAGCTTGACATAATTTTTTTTTTATTATAAATCTTTTGCTGATCTTCCACTAGGAAAAAAAAAATGGAAAGAGAACCTAGATATTCTTTAAGATCAGACCTAAGGAACTGCAAAAACTTACATTACCTCCCTTTCCTCTTCTACCCACCTCTGCAGGCTGTTTGGGAAGAGTCACCTGCGTCAGTGACTGTGAACGCCGGGGAGCATGACTTTCCGTCCACTGAGTTCATCAAAGACATGAAGGATTTTGTAAAGTAGATAGCAATTTTGATTCAGCAATTTCTGTGACCTTTTCTTAAGAAAGTATTATTGTTCTTCAGAGTAATTGGGTTCGTGGTGTCTCTGAATCACCAGGTAAGTAATTGTTGCAAATAGGGCTATTAAGTGTTTTCTGGCCAAAATGCTTCAATTTAAGATTTAAGCAGAAATATACTGGAAAAATACATTCTTCTATTTGAGACACAGATTATTCTCATAGTAGTTCTCACTCTGTGTACCTATTTTGTAGCTCCATTTTTACAGTGAAAATTCAATACTATTTGAAATTAGTGTGGGAAGGATGGATTAGTTGATAAACTATGTTGGGATAATAGTGGTCATTTGGAGAAAGAAGCATTGGCTCCACATCTCATTCCTCCCACACAAAAAAAGGAAGGAAGGAAGGAAGAAAGGAAGGAAGGGAGGGAGGGAGGGAGGGAGGGAGGGAGGGAGGGAGGGAGGGAGGGAGGGAGGGAGGAAGGAAGGAAGGAAGGAAGGAAGGAAGGAAGGAAGGAAGGAAGGAAGGAAGTCAAAAGCTGAGTTTACAGGAAGAATCGAAACAAAAATGGACATGCTCCCTCTTTAGGACAAATGAGTACCAATATTAACAGCGAGAACCTAGAACTACCCTTCTCTCATTTTTCTCATCTTCTCCGTGGAGGAAAACACTACTCAGATCAGAACGGATGGTCCAACCCAGGGCAACTGAAACCGAGGACAGGCAAGAAGACATAAGAGCAGACACTTCTAAGAGATTTCATCTCTGCTGACTCCAGGAAAACTCCCAGATAAGGGGATCCCTAATTCCCAAACAGGAATTCTTTTCCACCTTTCCTTTTCTCAAAAAAGTGGAAAAAACATTGCCTTTTTAAATGTTCAGCTTCTTATTGGTGCTTTCTCAATACAGTGAGGCCCCAGATGGAGACTTGCAGGTCCAATGAGGAGCTGTGGCCTCAGAAAGGGGGCAGGGCTTCATAAGAGAGAGTGTAGGGTTCAGACTCTCCACTGCCTTTCTAGCTCCCAGAGCTTCCCTGCATCCCTGTGCCATGGCCTCTGGCATCACTGCCACTTTTCCTTTTCACCATCACATTCCCTACCATTCATCTGATCTCCTACCTCCCCCTTATAAAGCCCCTGTGGTTGATTTAGATACCCGAAACCATCCATCTCAGGATCCTTAATCACAACTGCAAAGTCCCTTTAACCACATCCAGTACCATCAGGTAACAAGGTAACTAAACGTAAATCCATGGGGATTATTAGGATGTGGACTATCATTTAGATAACCATACTACCATACACTGTTCTATATTATAATCCACTAGAGGCCCAATGCACGATATTAGTGCAAGAATAGGCCTTCCTCCCCCTGGCTTCGCTCCTGGCCACCCAGGAGCCTGCTAGTCCTCGCTCCCGGCCAGAGCACCACTCCTGTAGCTCCCTCCCTCTCCTGGCCTGCATATGCAAATTATCTTTGGCTGATTCATTTGCATGCTCACCCCTGATTGGCTGTGGGCATAGAGGAGGTATGGTCAATTTACATGTTTGTCTATTATTAGGTAAGATTCCTACTAGCACAAACTTTCTACCCCTTTCTCCAATTAGTCACTCAGAATTTAATCATCAACAGATGCTCTAAAAAACCCCACAAAACAACAAAAAAACACATCAGAGAATAAACTCTGTATTATCCTAAGCTGAGTTATAAAAAGTATTTATTTTCATTTTCCCCCATTTGTCCATTTATGACAAAGGCATTTACATATAAAACACATCTGCCCCCCAAATACTATAAAGCACTTCTCTTCCTACCGGCTTCCTACATGTGCCTTCGCCTAGTGAGAACCCCACTACCTGCTGCTCCTCAGCAAGTCCTTAAGGGAACTTCACACATTTTAACACCATTCTCCATGCTAATCCTCCCTAAGGAATTGCCTCCTTGTTTGCTATGGGATTTCCTTTGTGTCTTAGCAATACACCTTTGATATTTCCTTTTCAACTTTATTTTTCATCAAGCATGTCCAAAGATTCTTGATTCTCTTTTACTTGGATCTGTCATGATGCTATATGTCACTAGTGAAAGGGTGAAAGAGAATAAAACGGGGCAGAGAAAAACTTACTGTGCTTACCAGATATCTTGCAGAAAGCTTGCAGCTTGAGCACAGCATAGCTCAGATAACCAGAAGACACCTGGCATGGGAAGAACCAAGGACGGACCAGACCCTTACATCAGCAGAGCGCTTGCAGCCAGCAAAAATTAATAAAAACCTATCTCTCCCTGCTCTCTTTGCTGATGCCTTTCTCAGTCGCAGCCCGCCTGCACCCAGGTGGTCGGAATAAAATCTTTTTTGATACATTATGGCCTCATGCCATAGATGTGCAACCCCGGCCCACTCCGAACCTTTCAACTAGTAATTCTCCACATTAATTTTAACCACAATCTTATGCCACATTGTGAACCTTTTCTCTATTAACTATCCTTTAAATATATTTTTAAACAATTCTAAATTTAAAAATTGAGGTAGAATTTTCACACAGGGAAATTCAGAGTGAGTAGTGGGAGCAGACCTTTGTGTCATTTTCATACTTCTATTTTATTAAAAAAAAAACCAGTTTTACAATTTCTACCCAACCTGCAATCTTCCATACATTTATTCTTCTCATAAAAATCAATACTGCGTTATTAAATCAGATTTTAGTCAGAAATGAGGACATTCAAGGGTGGGCCATTATTCCCAAGAGAAGTTTCTCAGAACCCATGTTCCATCAATGGAGAGCAATGCTTATACCTGGAAAAATTGCCTCAGGAAATGGAAATGTTGACTTACAAAATGCTTGAAATACCCTTCTGTTTTTCAATTCCTTATTTAGAGGCATTAATTCTTAAACATAAAAAGTGCTTGCTACCCTGGCTGGTGTGGCTCAGTTGGTTGGGTATCCTCCCATGTACCAAAAAGGTTTCCTGTTTGATTTCCAGTCAAGGCACATGTCCAGGTTTCAGGTTAAGTCCTGGGTTGGGGGCGTGCAGGAGGATAGTCCACTCTCACATTGATGTTTCTCTCTCTCCCTCTCCTTCTCCCTCTCCTTCTGCTTCTCCCTCTAGAAATCTTTTTTTAAGGTGCTTGTTGTGATGCGGCATGTCTGAGGATATAGTGATACAAAAGGGATTCCCAGAAAAGTCAGGGGCTGGAAGGGACTAAAAACAACAGTACTAATTAAACCAGGACATCCCAGCATCCGCACTGGTTAAGACAAAAACAAGAGGACCCTGTATCCACTTTGTGAAGCAAAGTACCAAAGTGGAAAGAGTTCTCCTTATAGAAAAGACTGCAAACACTGAAAGGATAATCACTGAACAAAATTATCGTGTGCCCTTTTCTCAAAATCTTCAAAAACAAGGTTGAGATTCTCTTTGAAACTAAATAAGATGACATCCAGAGGGTTAAACCTGAGCAAGTGTCTTCTAGGCCCATTCAATGCCATGATTCTGAGATCCTAGTGTTCAAACCTGCTCCATTGTTTTAGGTGAAGGGAGTCATAGGCTGCACCCAGCATAGGAACTGCACACACAGAGAGACTCTTTTGAACCATCACTTAACAACCACATTTTTGTATCATTTCCCTAAGCTGAGTCATGCTCCCAGCCCTCCCTCCAGGCAAAGGGGATACAGAAGCTAGCGGGAGATAGAAGCACAGATCACACACTTGCACCGTGGGTGTGAGAAACTGTTTCCAGGGAGAAAATGACAAACATATTGATGCACCCAAAATATGCATGTAAGCAAGGATTCCATTGGGTGCTTGTAAGGCTGGCAAGGGCTTCAGAATTTGGTTCTCAAGGATATGAGGCGGGTAAGGGATCCCCCAAATGTCAGTGCATCTTCTTGCCGTCTGAACAAGATGGGGCATATTGTGTGCAGATGAAAACTAGCATTTACAAGGAGGTCAAGAAACATTTTCCCCACAATTTTTGACATAACATCCAGATGGCAGAGGTTCCTTAACTAGTGAAACAGAAGTGGGGGCAGAGCAACCAGGGTTCACTCACCAACCCATGGCTCAAACGCAAATGCCCCTACTAAGAACAGTGGTCTCAGCAGGTCTGCCCAATGCCACAAAGCCTGCATTTTTCCCAGTGGTTCCCACACCAAAAAGGGCATCACACTGTGCTAAGTTCAAAGTGGGAGCTCAGTACATGTTAATGGAATAAGAAGGGGATGGAATCCAGAGCCACAGAGTTTCAGTTAAACAAATGTTGGAGGTGGGAGGAGGGGGATCTCCAACTTCATATGAATTCTCTCAAGTCTACATATATAGGGTGTCCTCAAAAAATGTATAACACATTTTGAACAATTATAAGGTAGTATTTATTAAAATACATTTCATTTTCAAAATTGAAATTTTGATATTAAAGTGTACATTTTGGGGGGCACCCTCTATCTGTTTGAAATCATAAATATATATGTATTTGTATAAACAGCTATGTGTATTTGCTTGTGCTTTTACAGACTACACCAACTATCTACATCCTATCTAATAAAAGAGTAATATGCAAATTGACCGTACCTCTGCTTCACCCACAAGCCACGCTCACCAGCCAATCAGGAGAAAATATGCAAATAAACCCAACTAAGATGGCTGCGGCCACAGAGAGCAGGAAGGAGGCGTGGGTTTCCCCGGCAATGGAGGAAGCCAAGCTTTCCGCCTGCCCTTGCCGGCCCAGGCCTCCACTCCAGGCTACAAAGTTTCAATTATAGAAGATAAATAAATCCCAACAGAAATGGCTGCCGCCAGGGAGCGAGCAGAAGGCTTGGCTCCATTCCAGGCTACAAAGTTTCAATTGTTGAAGATAAATAAATCCCAGATACCAGGGCCTCTGCTTGGGTCGCTGGGGGGCGTGGCCGGCCTGCAAACTACCACAGGCCCCTTGCCCAGGCCGCCCCACGCCCCAAGGGAACCACCACCCTGATCCAGGACACCCTTCAGGGCAAACCCGCTGACCCCCACCCATGCACCAGACCTGTATCCTATCTAATAAGAGTAATATGCAGATTGAGCATCACTCCAACACACAAGATGGCTGCCCCCATGTGGACAGAAGATGGCCACCACAAGATGGCCAGCAGGGGTGGGCAGTTGGGATGGACCAGGCCTGCAAGGGAGGGCAGTTGTGGGCGATCAGGCCAGCAGGGGAGGGCAGTTGGGAGGGACCAGGCCTACAGGGAAGGGCAGTTGGGGGGGGGGACCCAAGCCTGCAGGGGAGAGCAGTTGGGGGGTACCAGGCCTGCAGGGGAGGGCAGTTAGGGGCAAACAGGCTAGCAGGGAAGCAGTTAGGCATCAATCAGGCTGGCAGGGGAGTGGTTAGGGGGTGATCAGGCTGACAGGCAGAAGCGATTAGGGGCAATCAGGAAGGCAGGCAGGTGAGCAGTTGGGAGCCAGCAGTCCTGGATTGTGAGAGGGATGTCCGACTGCCCGTTTGTCCGACTGTCAGACATCCCTCGAGGGGTCCCAGATTGGAGAGGGTGCAGGCTGGGCTAAGAGACACCCCCCGCCCCACACACGAATTTCATGCACCGGGCCTCTAGTACTGTATATAAAAGGCTAATATGCAAAGTGTCCCTGCGTGAGTTCAACTGGGAGTTCTATCACTCTCTATGACATATGTTGACCACCAGGAGGCGGCGCGGAATGAAGGAAGGCCCTGGCCGGCAGCAGGCAGCCAGGAAAGGGAGGCTCTGGCCAGCAGCTGGAAGGAAGGCCCTGGCCAAAAGCTGGAAGGCCCTGATCACCGGCCAGGCCTAGGGACCCTAACCTCGTGCTCTGGGCCTCTAGTTTTCAGATAGTTTCCAAAAGAAAGTGATCATGTTTACTATTCTTTTTTGTCATTACAAAATGTATTTTCTTTTCTTCCTGCTTAGTTATTTTACAACCTATCTCTAGCTCAGCCAACCAACTCACATGCATGTAACTACTGTCTCTTATGGTTCCCGTCTCTCAGCTCACCCGCCCCGCCCCTGTTTAGGTGCCTTCCCCTCCATGAGATGCCTTCCAACACTGCTACTCCTAGAGAGGTCGCCGTCACAGACCCAGCGGGCCAGGAAATGCTGCCAGCACTGTTACGAGCCCAAGCAGGTGAATAGACATTCTATTTTTTCTAAAGCTCTGAAAAAGCCCCTGTAACTCATTCCACAGCAATTCATTCCACAATTATTCTCAGGAAATCACCATTCATGTCTGATTAGGTTAAGGTCAATCCCCTATAATTAAATCCTCAAGGAAGAAAAATCAGCCAGTTGACACAGTTTAGTATTTTCTATACCTCTCCTGCCAATAGGGCTCCATTCTTTTGGCAGCTGTGAAGAAAGGATATGAAGAATGTATCCTGAGTGGAGGCAAGGAGAATAACGTATCTTTTTTATTATGAGAGCATGAAGGAAACAGAGATACTTCCTATTATCATACTGTCATTCTAGAAGTTTCTCACTTGTTAAAAACTCATGTCATTAAAATATATTATGCACCAAACAGTTATTTTGTTAATTAAATACTTAGCTAAGTATATACATTTTGCTGCTTCCCATAGGAAGAAATAGGCTAGCATTTCTGTCCAGGGTAGGAATGAATCACTCCTCCCAAACCCTAAATTATGTTGTCAAGACTACATGAATAACAGTTTACATTCCAGTTTTGTTAGAGTCCGTCAAGGAATTGTTTCTCTTGGTGAAAATGCACTGAAGAGATATTGAAATACTTCTGCACAATAAATTAGCCAAATGAATTATGAAACTCTTTTCCTAACTGATAAATTGCTTATGAATATATGTTTGGAGAACAAAAGTATTCAAGAAAAATATGCATAACAATTAAAGTGATGAATTATGGTGTAATAATAGAATTTTTATTTTATTTTATTTTTTAAAATATATTTTATTGATTTTTCACAGAGAGGAAGAGAGAGGAATAGAGAGTTAGAAACATCGATGAGAGAGAGACATCGATCAGCTGCCTCCTGCACACCCCCCACTGGGGATGTGCCCGCAACCCAGGTACATGCCCTTGACCGGAATCGAACCTGGGACCCTTCAGTCCTCAGGCTGACGCTCTATCCACTGAGCCAAACCGGTTAGGGCACAATAGTAGAATTTTTAAAACTTGAGCCATTAAAAAGATCCTATCAGTCAATCTTGAAGTTTCTCTTGGATGTGACAGTAACTTAGCTTTTACTGTGGTAGCATGTGACATTCAAAATTCAAGAAAATACAAGTAAACAGTCATCAGATTGTTGGACTAAGTATAAAAGATTTTGAAAATCACTAAACATTACAGGCTTGAGTACTGTTGAGGAAATTTGTTTTATTTTCCTCTGACATAGACTAGTATTATAGGGGCCACTCCTGCAGTGACAATGGGTGGACCAAAGCTTCTATGGCCCAAGACAGGCCTGTACAGTAATTAGGAAATAAACTCTCATTATTATGACCTACTGAGATTTTCAGGTTGTTACTACAGCACAAATTAACCTAAGCTGACCGGAATGCACAGGTATAGACTGGGGATGCTGCAACTTCACGAAGTAAATAGCCATAATGGTCAACATAAACCATCTCTTAATCTAAAGCACAGAAAACAGTTTATAGATGCACATTTGCACATTTTAAAAGACTTTCTTGGTACTCAGTTCCCTCCCACTCAGCCACTCAACAATATTTGCAGAACACCTACAATGCGACGGGCACCAGGGCTGTACCATCCGTGGTGTTGGCTCTCACTAGCCAGCTGTCAGCTTGAGGACACAGCACAGTCAGCTCCTATCTGTGTTCCCATTTCCCAGCACAATGCCAATCACATGTCCTAGGCGCTCAGGACATGTTTGTTGTTTACTAAAACACATTTTAAAATGCAGTGAACATTTGTACACAGTGCCTAGGTAATAAAAGAGAAGAAGCACTTAAGTGTGCCTGGGAAAACCTTTTGAGCAGACGTGGAAGAACAGGAGTGTACAGTCCAAGTTTCTTTGGGGGAAATACAGGACATACAAAGGCACACGTCTTTTGGCCTGGCATTTCAGATTACTTTGCCACTAATGGTACACTTAAAGAATATTCTAGTAGCAATCACATTCCTCAGATTTAACAGGGTCCCTTATGTTATCCTATCCCAATGTAGGCTGGAATTATGGATGATGTCAGTGGCAATCCAACACAGTGCTTAAACATGGACTCTGGAGGCATAGCACACGGGTTTGAATCCTGTTTCTACTACTTTCCACCTGTGTGATTTGAGTAAGTTGCTTCATCTCTCTGTGCTTTGTTCCCTCACATGTAAAATGAACATTATGACAATAATGCTTTGTAGGGGTGTTGTGCAGATTCAATGAAGGTTCAACTCAAAGTATAAAGTTTACTTAAACAGTTTCTGGGATAGAGTAAGAACTACATGAAAGTGTTGGTTATTACAGGATAACACCAGAGAAAAATCACCAGAGAAACAGTCAGGCCTCTGTGTATGATCTCAGTCGTTTTATCAATAACTTGGATAAGGGGATTAAAGTCCTTTTGATTTACAGTTAGGATAACATTTTATGATGTAAGGAATAACAAAGATGATGCATTCCACAATCAAGATTGAAAATAATCATGAGAGAATGGAACAATCAGTAAAAAAGCAACAATATGTATTTACTATATAGGAATAAAATGTCATGTTTTTGCATTTAAATCTAGTACACCACTCACACAAATTTAGGAATAGAGAGGAACCTGCTTTAAGAGTGAATGTGGAGGGAGTAAGTTTATTAATTATAAGCTCTGTATGACTCAACAGTGTGTTGTGATTGCCAAAAAAGTAATCCCCACAGCCAACATCATACTCAATGGGCAAAAACTACAAGTGTTCACCTTAAGATAGAGAACAAGACAGAGCTGTCTGCTTTTTGAATAAAAAACCACTTTTATTCAACTGAAAGTCCTAGCCACAGCAATCAGACAAGAAGAAGAAATAAAAGGCATCCAAATTGGAAAGGAAGAAGTAAAACTGTCATTATTTGCAGATGAAATGATACTGTATATAGAGAACCCTAAAGGTTCCACCAGAAAACTACTAAAACTGGTGACTGAATTCAGTCAAGTCACAGGATACAAAATAAATATCCAGAAATCAGTTGCATTTTTATATACCAACTAGAGGACCAGTGCACGAAATTCGTGCACCGAAGGGGGGGGAGGAGCGGGGGGAGGGGCGGGGGGGTCCCTCAGCCCAGCCTGCACCCTCTCCAATCTGGGACCCCCTCGAGGGATTTCTGACTGCTGGTTTCGGCCCAATCCCTGTGTGCCTAACTGCCTCTGCCTTGGCCCCCACCACCGTGGCTTTGTCCAGAAGAACTTTGGATGTCCAGAAGATGTCTGGTTGATCTGGCCTAATTAGCATATTACCCTTTTATTAGTATGATAATGAACTATCAGAAAAGGAAACTAAGAAAACAGTCCCATTCACAACTGCTTCAAAAAGAATAAAATACCTAAGAATAAATTTAACCAAGGACGTAAAAGACTTGTACTTGGAAAATATTAAGACACTGAAGAAAGAAAATGAAGAAGATACAAGTAAGTGGAAGCATATACCATATTCATGGATAGGAAGAACTAACATCATTAAAATGTCCATACTACCCAAAGCAATCTGCAGATTCAATGCAATTCCTACCAAGTTACCAATGGTGTATTTCGCAGAACTAGAACAAAATTCCAAAAATTTATATGGAACCACCAAAGACCCCAAATAGCAATAGCGATCTTGACAAGGAAGAATGAAGTTGAGGGAATCATGCTACCTAATATCAAATTGTACTACAAGGCCATAGTAATCAAAACAGCATGGTACTGGCATAAAAACAGACATATAAATCAATGGAACAGAATAGAGATCCCATAAATAAACCCACACCTTTAAAGTTAATTAATATTTGATAAAGGAGGCAAAACATACAATGGGGTAAACACATCTATTCAATAAGTGGTATTGGAAATAGGACAATTACATGCAAAGAAAATGAAACTAGACCACCATCTTTTACCACACACTAAAATAAACTCAAATGGATTAAAGACTTAAATGTTAGACTTAAAACCATAAAAATCCTAGAAGAAAACACAGGCAGTAAAATCTTGGACATTTTTGGCAGCAATATCTTTTCCTCGGGTAAGGGAAACAAAAGTGGAAAAAAAAATAAACTAAAAGTTTATGCACAGCAAAGGAAACCATCAACAAAATGAAGAGCCCGGCTGCAGTGGCTCAGTGGTTGAGTGTTGACCTATGAACCAGGAAGTCACGATTCAAATCCCCGTCAGGGCATATGCCCAGGTTGAGGGCTTGATCCCCGATCATGCAGAAGGCAACTGACCAATGATTCTCTCTCATCATTGATGTTTCTATCTCTCTCTCCCTCTCCCTTCCTCTCTGAAATCAATAAAAATAATATTTGTTTATAAATAAAAAGAAAACCCACTAAATAAGAGAACATATTTGCAGATACATCTGATAAGGGGTTAATATCCAAAATTTATAAAGAACTTATAAAATTCAACACACAAAAACACAAACATTACAATTTAAAAAATGGGCAAAGGACCTGAATAGACACTTCTCCGAAGAGGACATACAGATGGCCAACAGATATACAAAAAGATGTTCAATGTCATTAATCATCAGGGAAATGCAAATTAAAACCATAATGAGATACTGGCTCACATCTGTCAAAATGGCTGTCAATAAATAAATCAACAAACAATACTGGAGAAAGGGGAACTCGTGCACTGTTGGCAGAAATGCAGATTGGTGCAGCCACCATGGAGAGCAGTATGGAGTTACCACAAAAAATTAAAAATGGAACTGCCTTATGACCCAGCAATTCTACTTCTGGGAACACTAATCGAAAGAATATATACTCCCCTATATTCATTGTAGCATTCTTTACAATAGCCAAGATTTGGACGCAGCCCAAGTGTCCATCAGTAGATGAATGGATAAAAAGAGTTACATTTATACAATGGAATACTATTCTGCCATTAAAAAATAAAAATAAAATTTTACCTTTTGCAATAGCATGGAGGGACCTGGAGTGTATAATGCTTAGTGAAATAAGCCAGTCAGAGAAAGACAAGTACCATATAATTTCACTTATATGTGGAATCTAATGGACAAACTGAACAAACAAGCAAAATAGAGACAGACTCAGAGAGAGTAGGCTGACAACTATGGGCGGAGGTGGGGGAAGAGGGAAGCAGGGGACGTGGAGGGATTGAGCAAGAAAGAAAAAAAAGAGAAAAAGAACTCTCAGACATGGACAATAGTGTGGTGATTGTGGGGATAAGGGGAGGAGGAGATAGGTGGAAAAGGGTATGGGGAGATAAATAGTGATGGGGAAAAAAGTGAAAGCCATGTCAGGCCACATTAAGTGAGAGGCCACATTTAGTCTCTAGATTGAACACTGGTGGCAAAAATGTTCTACCCTCCCCTGCATAAGGCCAGCTAAAGACAGTAAGAAGAGTATCACAAATAGTGAGAGCAAGTCTATTCCCAACAGTGACAGCAATGTGGACTCAGGACACATATGGTCGGAAGGTCAAGGACTTGAATTCAGATCTTTACTCTCCTCCTCCTTGCATGTGACCTTAGACTGTTTCCTGTTCTGCCGAACTTGGGTAACATGGTCTATCTTCACATTGAGACCAGAGTACTAATCAAGATGGAATTTTTTTATTGTGGTTTTAATTTGCATTTTCCTGATGACTAATGACAATTTTTTATTGTGGTTTTATATGTCCTATATAATAAAGAGCTAATATGCTAATTAGACTTAACAGCAGAATGACCATCTGGACTACCTTCCGGACGACTGTCCAGATGACCTTCTGAACAAAGCAAGGGCTGTGAGGGCTGGCCGAGGCAGCTGGGGATGCGAGGTCCAAGCCCCTTGCCCGAATTTCATGCATCGGGCCTCTAGTCTATACTAATAAAAGGGTAATATGCTAATTAGACTGGGAGACCTTCCAGATGTCCTTCTGGACAAAGCCATGGTGGTGGGGCTGAGGCAGAAGTGGTTAGGGGCAATCAGGCTAGGAGGGGAGGACAGTTGTGGGCGAGCAGGCTGGCAGCGGGGGTAGTTGGGGGTGAGCAGGCTGGCAGCGGGGGTAGTTGGGGGCAAGCAGGCTGGCAGGGCAGGGCAGTTAGGGGTGAGCATGCCAGCAGGGGGGGGGGTGTAGTTGTGGGTGAGAAGGCCAGCAGGGGGTCAGCTGGGGATGAGCAGTCTGGCAGGCAAAGTGGTTAAGGGAGATCAGGCAGGCAGGCAGGTGAGCAGTTAGTAGCCAGCAGTCCTGGATTGCCTGAGGGATCGGGCCTAACTGGCAGTCGGACATCCCCCGAGGGGTTCCAGATTGAAGAAGGTGCAGGACAGGCTGAGGGACACCACCCATATACAACTTTCATGCACCAGGCTACTAGTATCTTATCTAATAAATAGAGAAACATGTAAATTGATCATACCTCTGCTATGCCGACATACAATCAGAATGAGTATGCAAATTAACCCAACGAAGATGGTGATTAATTTGCATACATACCTGGGTCCAGGGAACCTCCTCTGCACCCAGGTCACTCTCAGCCAGCCATCAGGTGGAGGCTTTAGGCTTGGGAAGGGGCAGAGCCTGCGATCAGAGGTGTGGGTGCGGGAACCCCTTCCCAAGCCTAAAGCCTGTGGCAGAGACTTTAGGCTTGGGAAGGGGCCAGGCCGGGGATCGGAAGGAAAGGGAAAAATCAATGGAAACATATCTTTAGGTGAGGATTAAAAGAAAAAGAAAGAAATGTCATATCCTATGAAAGACATATCTTGAAAATGCTTAAAGAAAGTTGTCATTTTTTCATGGTGAAGGGACTGGAGTCCATGTTGATGAAAATAACTTGGCGGCTGTGGTGACTGGCAGTGGCTGCAGCAGTGGGGTGATGGGGCTGGCGCCTTCCCCTGATCAGCCCAGTCGCCTCCCACAAAGGGAGGCCAGACTGCAGCTTAGGTCAGCTCCCAACAGGAAGCGGGCCTAAGCCATCAGTAGGACATCCCCTGAGGGCTCCCAGTATGTGAGGGGGGCATACTGTGCTGAGGGACCCCTCCCCAGTGCACGAATTTCGTGCACCAGGCCCCTAGTCCTTTCTAATAAAGATGGAATATGCAAATTGACTATCACACTGTAATAAAGATGGTTGCCCCCACAGCAGAGGAAGGGATTCCGTAACACAAGATGGCTGCACCCACAGCAAAGGCGGGATCCTGTAACACAAGATGGCTGCACCCACAGCAGAGGTGGGGATCCTGTAACACAAGATGGCTGTGCCCATAGCGGAGGTCGAGTTCCTGTAAGGAGTTTTAATGAGGCTGGCCCTGGGCTGGGGCAGGGGACCTGAGACCACACTCCCTGCCCTGATGCCAGACCAGGGGACCTGAGGCCATGCCCCCCACCATGCAGGGCTTGACGGGGGACCTCATGCCACACCCCCCACCTGCAGGGCTTGACGGGGGATCTTCATGGTGCACTCCCCACCCTGGCCCTGGGCCAGGGCACCTCAGGCCATGCCCCCTGCCTTAGCGCCAGGCCAGGCGATGTGAGGCCACACCCACCCTGATGGGGGTGGGGCCGGCTGGGTCTGGATCTAGCCCAATGGGAGTGGGGCTGGCCGGGTCTGGGTCTCACACAATTTTGAGGTGCATGTGGGTGGGTGGGGACTTGACTCTGGTTCCTGTGGCGCGCCCCAGACTCTGACAGGAGGAAGATTTTTCATATACCTTTTACTAATTTTCTTTCATCTCTGACTCTTCTATTATAGAGAAAGGGCAAACAGAAATATTAAAATATTTCCTCTAATTAATTCCCTTTTAATGTGTATGGATTTCGGGCACAGGGTCACTAGCATAGATATAAAAGGCTAATGTGCTAAGTGTCTGACTGTCCAACTGGTCGCTATGATGAACACTGACCCCCAGGGGGTAGACACTCAGCGCAGGAGCTGCTGAGCTGCAATGACGTCGCAGCGGTGGTTCTCGGGTGACACACCCAGAACCAGAGAGGAGGGAGCCCGATTCCCCACGGGGCCATGCGATTCCACCTTTGGCCATGGGTTATGGTGTTGCTGGGGCACTGTTGGCCCCGAATCTGGTTTACTGCACAGTTGTGTTTGCGTTCCACACCCTGTAAGACAGCAACTTTGTAGAGTGCCCTCTTGCATTCTGGGACCCCTGGGGGGATGTCAGAGAGCCAGTTTTGACCCAATCCCCGCAGGCCAGGCCGAGGGACTCCACCTGCCAGAGGGACCCCTCTCACTCCACAGATGCCGGGGAGGGACCATGGGAGGTTGGCTTCAGGGCTTGTCCAGCCCATCTCTCCCAGTCCCACCCCACCAGCCACCTTCTAATTAATTTCCTTTCAATGTGCACGAATCTGTGCACTGGGTCACTAGTATATATATAATTTTGAATTTGCCATTTCAGCCATTTAAAATATACAACTCAGTGGTGTTAATTATATTCACGAGGTTGTACAACCACCACCATTATTATTTCCAACATGTAATCACCCCAAACAGAAACTCTGTAACCATTAAGAGGGACCTTCCATTTCCCTCTTTCCCCAGTCCCTGTTAACCTCTAATTGACTTTCTGGCTCTATGAATGTGCCTGTGTTAGCTACTTCCCAAGATAGATTATTGACAACTAAAAATGTTTGGAAATGGAATGGGCTTCTTCATGGGGGTGGTGATGTCTGCTGTCACCAGAGTTGTAAGAGAATGGAAAAACCCACTTTTCATTGTGGAAGGGATTTACTTTGGGTTGGAGTGAATGACTGGAAGATGTCTCCCAGATTTGAGAGTCTGTGAGAATAGCAACTCCACAATCTACTCTCCAGGTGTTAGCGGCTAGTCCTGGCCCCATTTTATCCAAGATGAAACTGAGGCGAGAGCTGTTGAGTAAGTAGCCCAAGGTCATACACTGAGTCACAAAGAGAGCTATGGATAGCACAGAAGTCTCCTGATGCTCAGCCCTGCCCTGCATTCCATCATCTGTCAGCGCTGCACTCTGCGACCTACTTGTCCTCCAGTTCTTACAGCTTTCCTTCCAAATCCCCTTGGGGCTCTGTTTGATGGCAGCATACACTATCTTAAATGAAAAGTAGTTAATAACATCAAATTATTACCTTGATTGCCACGAAGTTAAAAGCTGTTAGAAAACTAATTTGCAAGCATAAAAACCCTTTGAATAACATTAGAAAACAGAACCTCAAATTTAGATCAACAACATTTGTGGAATGTATGGACGTTAGACTTCAAATAAATCCCGATGGATTCCATACGTGTTCCATAGCATACTGGAGAAGCCACAACAATGGCTGCTTTCTTTTAAAGTACAGAGTTTGAGACCACAGAGAGCCTTCAATTCTGATGCAATGTCTCTAAATATGGAACTGGACACAAATGTACATGGAAAAACTCAATTTGAATAAGATTCTGGATACACTGTTTTGTTTTTTTTAAGACTCAAGATATATTTATTATTAGACTCAATGTCTGAAAAGAAAGTCAATGCATGTGTTCCTTTAAAAAATAACTACAGAACCAGTTTCTTCTTTAATGAGAGATTATAAGAAGTATTTTTCAGAGTAAATAGAAAACAAAAGTAAAATGCTCCATTAAATCTTAAATTTTTACCAAATATCAAATCTACTATCTAGCAATTCATTTAAAAGTTAATAAAATTTCCCTATGGAATGTACTCAAAATAACAGTTCTTATCTTTCTATGCACATTTTCTCCATCTGTATCTGTCAGTAAAGACAAAGATTCTTTTTTTTAGTAATTTGTTCCATAAAAAAACAAAAGGAGAACTTAGAAGCCAATGAAACAATTAAATTCAACATATAAATCTATTAAAAGAAATCTGTTTCTAGGGCGTCATAAGTAAAAAATGAACGCAAAGACATTGCAAAAGTCACTTACAACGGACCGATCATTCTTTCGTTGTAATGGTTGTAAATGTATTCAGAGGCATGTAAGAAATGCCACATAGGCAGGCAGGGCAGGGCAGGGCAGCTGCCCACGGATAGTGCCGGAAGCTGGTTCCTCTGGCTTTCTGCTCTGCTCTTCTAAACATGCGCATGCCCATCCTCACGCTTATCACCACAAAGTTACTTGATGGCTTTGCATTTCTGGCATCAAGCCACATCTATCCACTTTTCTACCAGGACAAAGGTAGTGGGAACAGGAGGTGGTGGGACTTACAACAGGAAAGCAAATGCTCTTGCCCACCCCCTAGTTCATGATGGCTCCAGGATGGTCACCCACAACAGAGAGCCAGACTACCCAACCCCGTCTTCTTCTTTACCTGAACCCCCATTATGCAGCATGTGAACCTCTAGGTGTGTGGATCCCACTTCCTTGAAGTTTTATGTCCGTATCCTCCTTCCTTCCTTCCCCCTCCCCCACCCTCCCTCCAATTCTGCCTTTGCCCAGGCTCTTTTCAGCCCTGACCTAGACTGGTGCAATAATCTCCAAATTGCTCACCCTTCCTCCAACTTTGGCTTAGATCCAGTCTATCCACCAGGCTGGATTTTCTGAAACACAAATGTGACTGCCACTCCTCACTGTGCATATAATAAAGTCTAAAACCCTTAGGATGGCACAAAAGCACATATCATCTGATTCAACCTCTTCAGGCTCGTCTACCACCTTTCCCCTGTATGCACTTTCCAAGCATCTGAAGCTTCTTACTTCCAGTTGCCCATGGTATCTCTAATCTTAATGCCTTTGAACATACTACTGTTTTCCCTGAAATCCCTTTCCCCCTCTGTGTTTATCAGGAAAATTCCTACTCATTCTTTAAAATTTAACTCAAATTTTTCTCCCTGTAAAGGCTATTCTTTTTCCACTTCTTATCTCCATTCAGGTAGGTCCAGGCACTATACTGTGTGTGTGTGTGTGTGTGTGTGTGTGTGTGTGTGTGTGTGTGTGTGTGTGTGTGTCATTATGGCACTTAGTATATTGCATCCAAATTAATGTATTTACACATTTGTCTTCCAAACTAGGCAGTGAGTTCCTTAAAGATAGAGACAAAGTCTTATTATCTTTGACCGATGCTGTCGGGCACATATCAGGTGATTAATAACTGCTTGTTGAATAAATGAGAGAGAAATCGACTGAAATGGTTATAATTTTATGCATGAAATCCAGGACACCAAAAAAGCCAACTTGGTGATAGAAGAGTGATGAGCTATTTTGTGGCAGGGAGAGCTATGTAGTCCCTAAAATATGTTTATTTCAAAAAGAGGATATAAGTAGTGACATGAGTGAATTTTTCAAATAACTGAAGTTTAACATTTTAAATTGAAGAAAAACTAATAAAAATATTAAAATATTATTGGTAAAAATCTTTCTAAAAATGCATTACACATTTTCTTTCCTTTTAAGGAGTGTGTTGAACCATATTTAATCTTTTGATGACTCTGTGTCATCATTCCAAAACTCGGTTATTGCTGAGGCAGGACTGTCTGCTCCTCTATTAAATGGCCACAGACTGTAAAGCACTTAGCTCTTTGCTAATTTTTCTTTCTCTTCCATTAGGATTTCATCTAGTATCTTAAGCTGCTTTAATTTCACAAGCCTTCAGGATCAGAGAATCACAAAACCTTAACACTGGAGTGTTTGAAAGAATCTTGGAGATCATTTAATCTATCAGTCTATCAAATTTTATAGGTAAAAAAAACTAAGCCCTGATTAAGTGAGTAGTCCTTTTCTAATTGATTGCTTTTAATCTTCTATTTTATTAGCTTTAAAACTGTGTTCTGCACTCTATTCAATTTTAGTTCAGGCCATTATGCTCAACTTTCTCTAAACTGAAGAGTGTGAAAAACATACTACAGGCCTTGGCCAGTTTGGCTTAGTGGTTAGAGATTGACCCTTGGACCAAAGGGTCGCAGGCTCAATTCCCAGTAAAGGGCATGAACCTGGTTGCAGATTCCCCAGAGCCTGTAGGGTCACGTTTGGGAGGCAACCAATCAATGTGTCTCTCTCACATCAATGTTTCTCTCCCCCCCCCGCCTCCCTTCCACTCTCTCTAAAAATCAATGGAAAAAATATCCTCCAGTGAGGATTAAAAATAAATAAGTAACAAAAATATGAATTAATTAAAATAAGATTTAAAAAACATATTACAGGAGAAACATAAATTGAATGGACTTCAAAATTAGGACATATCTGCTCAGTATCATAAGTACTAGTACAATATATTTATCAATAGAATCTCTTCTTTTTAGTTATCTGTGTGTGTTCTGTTGCTTTACTCATTAATAAAATCCCTATTATTTATTAATTCAATACCTCACTCAGCCTCCAATCAGTGAATAACCGGCTATTTATTCACTGGTTTGTTATTTCTGCCCTAGTTGTTAGAAACGTAGAGGGCAAGGGAAGAAACACACACACATTTACTAAGTACTCACTACTACACAGATATGATCCTTACCTCCAAAATACCTTTAAGATGAATAATATTACCTTCATTTTATAGATGAAATTAAGCTCAAGAAGTTGCACAATTTCCCCAAGGTCATACAGTTAAGGGGTACAGCAGAAACGTAAACCCGTCTACCTGATGCACATGGTTGCCCTAAGGAATTCATAATCTAGAAAGGAGGAAGGTAAAGGCAATCATCACAGTGTAACCTTGTGATTAATTATACCTGAAAAGGTGAAAGAAGGTTACACAATGATATTTAAAGCAAATCTTATTAACGCTAATAAAATAACTGCAAACAGTTTTATAGGAACTACTATGGGTTTAGGCTCACCCCATCTCATTGATAGCCTCGTAAAAACCTTATTGTTTTTTCCTCCTATAAAGAGAACGAAGATGCAAATAGGTTAAAGTAACATACCCAAGACCACACACTCTAGAAAGTGGCTGGTTCCAAGGTTCCTACTACAGCCACTGTGGTATGCTAATTCCTAGAAGCGAAAAAAGGCAAGTGTCCCCAGGTGAGGGAAGAGGAGGGCCAGGAGCAAAGGTGTCAATGAGCATGAGAAACAGAGAGGCATCTGAAGTGACTGGAACAGCTGGGGGGAAGTTTAAACATTTAAATTAGATGTCACCACCCATCTACTTAAAACCTATCTTTGACTGGTGACTGCATATAAGTAAACTCTGAACCCACCTGCTCTCTCTTCAGGGGCAATACTCACCATGGTCCTTCACTCACAGCTCCTCTACCAGGCTGGCCTTGCAGTTCCTAACACCAGCAAGCACATGGTGTTGCCTGGTTCTGAAATATTCTTCCCCTCACCTTGAACCGAGCTAACTCTCGAGCATCCTCTGGTCTCCACCTAATTATAATTTATCCAGGCAGGCCTCTGAGATTCCCCACCTTGTTATAACATCGCATAGTAGTACCCTCAGCTCTTCCTTCATAGTATGTACCCTACTTGGTAATTATCTATGTCATGGTATGAGATAGACTATAAGCTCCATGGAGCAGGGACCTGTGTCTAGTTTTCTTTTTCCTGCTGTTTTTTGTTTGTTTGTTTTTCTGTTTGTTTCCCTATGACTAGCACATAATGAAATAGCAGAAGTTGAAGCTGGGATCGGAAGGGCATGCTCTTTATCCCCATGGACAATAAGAAGGCAGAAAAATTTAATCAGGACTGTGTCAAGATCAAATAAGAGTCTTAAATAAAGCAAAACAAAACCTAGTACAGTGCAGGTGACTGACGAGAGAAAGACCCAGGGTGAAAGACCAGTTGAAGATCATGCCAACAATCTGATGAGAAACCGTGAGGGCTCGAACCCAGGGGGATAATTCAAGAATTCACAGGGGGTGTTCATTGGGTGAGTGTGTGTATGTGTGTGTAAGCCTGCTCTGTGCACTCTGTGAACTACTATCCCCTCAGAAGGATAAAGCATTACAAAGTAAATCTGGACAGAAAAAGACTATATTCTCCATTAGAGGAAAAGTTAAAAAAAAACAAAAAACACAAAAACAAAGATTGATGGTTCCTCCTGGCGCTTAGATCCACAAGCAATTGAAGAGTGAGGAACCATTTCCCAGGGCCATCCTCCATCCCAGGGATGCCATTTAAGGCAAAGATGAAGAGGAAAACAGCATGAGAAGACAGACTACAGAGACGTTTGCTAGCACTGGAACAAAAATTTCAAAACATACTCAGTACGGGGGCACAATTCAGGTTTTGCCGAGAAAGAAGCCTGGGAAGGATAAGAGATTAAAAAGCGGTGTAGGGAGGGTAAGTGTGACCTCACTTCTGTAAAAATGTGTAAAATAGAAGGAAACACATTGGAAGGAGATTGTGAGCCCAAGATTGAAGGAGGCCAAGAGCTGGAAGGTTATACGAGAAGGCCTTGAATGGGAGCAGCCCGTGCCAGGCTCCATGGAGCCCTCAGTGTCAGTTCTGAGTGTGGAGCAGGGTGACCCCATGGGGACTGGCCTCCCACACAGGCATGGCTGTTGGTGGCTGCTCTGGCCACTGCAGATTCCACGACTGAGGATAGCTCTCCTAAATGAGGCTTACCCAGTGGAAAGCTTAGACTCCAATAATCTGTCTTCAATTTTTAAAATAACACCCTTTCCTTAAAAATGGAAACTTCCTGATAACTATTCTGCCTATTTCCTGCATGTGAGTGAAATCTAAAGGTTATTTTAAATGTAAAGTTCATCTTATTGAGAGCATCTGGGAGTCTCTACAGTAAGCCTATCTTTATCTCATACTTAGCAGTAGTAAAAAGTGTACAAAGAGCTGCCATTTTCCCACCTCCAACCAGCACTCCTGCTTCCTCTGGCATATGGCATGGTAAAAGAGCCAAACTCCAATCTTCTGTTTTCCCAGAGTCACTTAAACTCATGTCTCGGGTGCTGCTGGGTTGTGACAGACACCCCCACATCTATGTACACCCAGACAGTTTGGGGAGGAGACAGTGAGATGACGGAGAGGGAATGAGCATCCATTCTGAGGGAGGTACAACGGGCTTAACTTTTCTGTTCCTGAAGTTAACAGAATTGGTATAGAATGAGGGTTAGCTCTTCTCATATAGTTCCCATTATTCCAGAGGAACAGCCATGCTTGGGTACTGAGGATATTCAGACTTTGTGCCCTCATAGGAGGCAACCCTGTTTGGGGGAGGCAGCATTTAGAGAACTCTGTGCCTGAGTGGGGAGTGTGGGGCGTTTATTAGGAAGACTGAGACTGGCTAGTCAGGACAGCCCACGAGAAGGGGTGCTCTGTTTGCTTCCAAGTGCAAGCGCAAGCTCACCCACATTCTTAACTTGCCTCCTGGTTGGGCCTGGAAGCATAAGGATCACCCAATCCAGACAGCCCTGGGTTCCATATCCAGCTCTCCTCCTGCCTGCTGGTGCCTATGCTCATTCCCTGGCTCCGGCCACACAGAAAAAAGTACCCCTGTTTCTTAACTTATTTATCTCATCCTATCTCCTTTTCTCCCATTTTTGTCTTAATTACTACTGTAGTCAATGTGTCTTTCTCAGCAATTTTAGTCTTTAGTAGGCTCACTTCTCTGCATCCATTCCTCCTTCCCTCTCAATTACTCACCTCCTCCCCACACTCCTTCCAGTCATGGAAAGCTTCTTGAAGGAGTCCCCTGCACTTACTAATGCCTTCACATTCTCACCTGCGGAGGCTATAGATGATTTCTAAGCCTGTATCCTAGGACTGTTTTCACAATAATTGCTAGGACACTTCTACTTGCCCTAACTGATGGCTTCTCAGGAATCCTTTGGATTACCCCTTTCTCCTTAAAACCTGAAAATTTCGCCAAGATACGATGGTATTCTTTTTTTTACTTTCCTCTCACCATATGACTGTTTTCTCCATCTCCTCCTCCCTATACCTGAAATGTAGATGATCTCCCGATTCTGTCACATTTCTCTTCTCTATGTGCTCCCAGTGCGCATTCCTTCTCTGTGCTTCAGCCAGGATGCTTGCGCACCACCAGTTCCCAGATCTGTACAGCACTGGTCCTGACCTCCTGCTCCTGGATGAAAGGTCTGTATTTCCAACTCCTTCAAGCATCTTCTGGGTATCCTATGAGTCCCTCAAGTTCAGCATAGTCAGAGCTGGACCATCTTTTTCTCAAACTCAGTCAAATTTGATACCTTCTTTTTCCTCATCACTTACATTGTCATTCAGCTCTATTGACTGTAACTGTAAATGTCTTGCTGACATATGCCCAGTTAGAGCCTTCCACTTCCATTGCTCTCACGTAAGCTCCCAAAATGCTCTATCAGGACCGCAGATGGTTGATAGATGGAGCTTTGGGATCAGACTAACTGGATTCCACTTAATAGCTGTATGCATTGGGCAAACTATTTAACTCCTTTAGGGCTCAGTTTCCTCATCTATTAAATAGGGCTAGTGCTTAGAACTACTATAAGAAATGTGTTGATCTAAACAAAATGTTATCGCAATAATTGGCACATCACAGCCACTCAAAAATATTATTTTTTCCACTCAGTACTCTCCTCACCTTCCCATCACTGAGTTAGAGACACCTGCCTTTCACTATTTTTCCCTTCAACACACTTTCAGCACTCACACCAGTTACTTTCTAAATCAGAGATCTAGTCATGCCTGTCTTTGGTTTAAAGAAAACACAACTTTTTGCAAATTTTCATTCCTTATATGGCAAAAGCCATCTCCTTAGTATGGCTTGTATGATTCTTTAGAAATCTAACCCCAAGCTACTTTTCCAGCTTAAAAATTCACCACTCATTATATAACCTATATACTCAATGTACCATACATTGTCAAGCCTTGGTTTATTAGATATATTTATAAACATATTAACATATCTCAAATATTATGTATATATGTATTTAATGTAAACACATATATTTCATATACTAATAATGTATAAGATATATTAATGACTAATATGTAGCTTGTATATCAGAATGTACATGTATTAGAATATCATAATATATATGAGATATATAGGAATAGCTATTATATAACACATTTCTCATACATCAGAATTTCTGGAGTCAATTTTTAAGAATAATAATGCCTACATTCACCCACCAGAGATTCTAACTTATTGATCTGCAGTGCATTTTATTTTAAAGGTCTTCTGGTATAGTTATAGAAAGCAAGGGTCATAGCTATACACAGAACATGGAAGACACACCTTATTAGATGGTACTTTTGGTTGTTCCACAAATTCCATCCCCTTTTTTCTTCCTTCCCAAATCTATTCAGGTGGATACCCTTCCTCCACGCAACTTAGGACACATTGCCTATCCCCCGTTCAGAGGTAGATTCCGGTTGTTCTTTTTTTGTGATTAGTTTAGGTGTATAGGCAAAGGAACTCTTATAAACAAAAATACCTGAGGGGATGCTAGCTTTGGGAAGCTGTGAAAATAAAAATATGTCAAGAGAGATAGGCTCTTTCTGGTATTGATCACTGCTGTGCCTGGCTGTAAATCTGGAACCACAGCAGCCATACTGTGGTCCTCAGGGAGCCACCTGAGGCAGAGCTGAGATCTAGAAGAACGGGGTTCTTGATGGCACTGCATCAAACAACCTTAATGTCAGCCCACTTATGCATTTCTTGATGTGTAAAGTAATAAATTTCCCAATTTTTATGGCACTTTGAGCCACAGTTTATATTTATCTGCAGCAGATGGCATCCTGACTGATTTACAACTAAATGAAACCTGGTGATCAAGCAAAGCAGCCCAGAGACGGTGATATCTGAGGAGTCTTCAGCAAGGCAGTCAAGAAGCAGAAGAAGCAAATAAAGGGGCAAAAATATAAACGTATAAGATATTCCATAGTTCAGAAAGTCTATTGCAAAGAGTATGAGTATGGAGATAAGGCTGGAGAGGTGGTAGCCTAGGATAAGGAGTCTGTGTGCCATTGTAGATTAAATAGAGCCACATCTTTGCAGCTTTTAGTCTATTTCAACACCCCATGAACCTGGGCTATATCATGACTCCCTTTGACCAATAGAACGTATCAGAAATAATGTTATGTGAGTTCCAAAGCAAAGGCCCAGCTCTCTTGAAATGCTCTAAGGAAGGTGATCTAGCCTATTAGAGAATGAGAGGCCAGGTCACGAAGTATACAAAAGAAGTGAATTAAGAATCACTCAAAGGTTTCTGGACTAGGTAAACGAGTGGATGGTAGTGCCATTCTCCAAGAGAGGGACCATCAGAGGAAAAGAAAGTTTGACATAACTGTAGAACATCCAAGTGGAGTTGCCCAGCAAGGCGTTGTAAATACTGAATAATGTCTGGTGAATAAATTACCATGATTGATCTGTGTGGGCACTGAAGTGTTCCAGTCCAAGGAAACATTACTAAATGGTATAGCTTGAGATCTAAGTCAAATAAAGTTTTAATGGTGTGAACTCATTTTACTGGTACTTATCAAAATAGAAAGGAAAAGGGAAAATGATATTTGAAGCAGTCCAAGAGGCTAATAAACCTACAACTTAGCTAGTATACAATGATCCTACCTAAAGCACATTCTTAGTGTACCCAGATGGTGCACTCTAAAACACAAGTACGCTCTCTCTCTCTTTCTCTCTCTTTGCTTGCAGATTCTTTGCATGTTTCCCATCCTGTAGAGTAAGAAGGGGCTTCCCTACCTACATGCTGGAAAGAATTGAGACAATCTCCATGTTGTATATTTTTTCAAGTTAGCACAATCTATGATTAATTAATGTAATATTTCATAGTGTAAAACTATAAAAGGCTATAAACAAGTTTAATAGATACATGTAAACATTGGCTTACCTTTGAAATTGATTAAAATAGCAAGTAAACGGCTGGGAACCAATCTCATCTTTCCAGTACTGTTGCCAATTCATGACACTTTCCAAGTTCTTCTGATTTTCTCTCTTACAGGGAGGGATATAGGAGCACTAACAAAACAGAACAACAAAAAGTAAACCTATTATCCTATAGAATACTGAAAGATAGTCCATTTTTTATAGAGATGGCATGCAGATACTAAATCTATTTGTAACCTACCTTATTTTTAATACAACCAAATTTAAATTGCTAACCTAGAGTAGGTTCTCACTTAATGTCATTGATAGGTTCTTGGAACTGTGACCAAACCACATAACAAAACCAGTTTCACCACAGGTTAACTGATATAAACAAGAGTGAAGCTCCTTGGACATCACATCAACATTATATTGAAACAACACTGAATGAAATGAGGACCTGCTACAAATTTCAAATTTGGCACAATTACAGAAAATATGCTAATAACAAAAATACAGGAAAAAATAACCTTGAGTCCTTACAGTATAAAGATATATTATAAACAACTAGTCACAATCTAATAGCAAACTAAAAGCTCTTTTTGAATCAACAAAGAGAAGCAAAAAAAAAAAAAAAAGTTAATTTTAGCTCCCATTTCTTTCTACGGACATTAATATTTTCCTTTTCCTTCTTTAACTAACAAACCAAGCCTCTACTCTGCTCAGGTACTGCTCTCAATGGCTGAAACTCCTGCTTTCTTGACTTACATTCTCTGGGACAACAGATTCAGCAGGAAAGTTCCCCCCAAGTACACAATCAGTGCATTCTGCTAACCAATGCCTTTTCCCAGCCATGCCTCCCACTAAGAGTACTCTCTGACCCTATGTTACCCTAAGCAATGTAGCAGCAGCAGAATTGGAAAATTACTCTTAACTTTAGATGTTAACATTAGCCCTTAGCATTCTCCTCCATTTTCTCCAGTTCAGTCTTTTATAATGATGATGAACGCAATGAAGGCAATGCGGCCTTACAGTTACTAAGTCTTGACAATATGCCAGACACTGTAACCCATGCTTATCAGGCTTTAACTCGTGTATTTAATTCAACAACCCTATAAGGACCCCCCCATTTTACAGATGAGGAAATTGAGATTTCTGTCAACTCCACAACTGGAAGAAGATTCTGGTGATTTTGTCACATTCTACTCTCAGATGTTTTACCAAAGTATCTGATATTAAGGAACAGGAAAAAAATCTATTTGCTTTATAGTATAACTTGAGTCATATTACTTTACAGCATATAATGTATCGATAGCTTCCCATTATTTTCTGGTAAAATACCGTTTTAGCATGATATACAAAGCTCATCATGACCTGCTCCCTGCCTGTCCTTGGCCTCACTTAAGCCTGGGATGCAGTCATGTGGAAGTATGTTTGTACCCAAATCTGCCATGTGCTGTCACAGCTACCTGACTAGCAATACTGTTCTTTCTCCTTTTAATGCCTTCTTCCTTAGTCCCTTCTTTCGAGATGCTGTTTCAAGATCCCCCTTTTAGGGGAATCCTTCTCTTTCTTACCCCACAGTTAAGCCCCCTCCTTTGTGTGGCCATAGATGTCACAACCACACAATCACAGCTAGGATCACACAGCATCACTCTTGTCTCTTTTATGTCAGCATCCCCAATTCACTGGCAAGTTGGAACAAGGGCTATTTTTTTTCCTGTATCTTCACATGTAGAACTATGACTGATAACAGTGAAATTTCAAAAATGCTGGTAGCATTAATCCTATCTAATAAAGAAGGAATATGCTAATTGACCCTCACGCTGTCACAAAAGATGGCAGCACCCACAGCCAATAAGGAGGGAATATGCTAATTGACTGCCACGCCTTCAAAGATGATGGCACCCACAGCCACAAGATGGTGGCACCCAGTCCCCTCAGCCCCCCAGCTGCCCAGCACCAGCCTGAGGCGCAGGCAAGCCTCGGATGGCAGCCACTCAGCTGCTCAGGTAACCAGGGCTGGCCGAGGCTTGCGCTGCCAGCAGTGGCAGTAGCAGAGGTGTGATGGGGGCATCGCCTTCCCCTGATTGCCAGGTCGCCTCCGGCCCCTCAGGGCTCCTGGACTGTGAGAGGGGGCAGGCCGGGCTGAGGGACCCCCCTCTTCAGTGCATGAATTTTCATGCACTGGGCCTCTACTGAATAATAACATGCTTAAAACCCAGCAAATAGTATTATTTTTAATGACTGAGTCACTGCATATTTATCTTCTGCCTATACAGTTCCACTTCTATTAATAACAGAAAGATAAAGCAAAGAGTTTCTGTGAAGTTATGAATTCTGAGTTCTTCCAAAGCAGCAGTTGGGCTTAGAAGAAATGGAGACCATTAGATAGGGCTCCAGTCCTAATATTTGTTAGGTGTTTGGGCTTGAGTAAATAAGTCCTTTTTCTAATCTGTAGGCTCCAAAATAATTTCTAGCTCTACATTTCTATGATTCTCTTCTTGGATGTACACCAAGGAAGTTCCCAGCAGAAGGCAGGACTACAAACATGATTGTAATATTTTTCCCAGAAGAGATCCTACCCCCTTGGGACCTGGCTGGGAAGCCTGACTCAGCATCCAGCCAACAGAAAGGATGGTGTGGTAGGGCCTTTCCTGGGGGCCTGGGCTTTGCAGTAAAGAAATGCTCATAAGGGGACTGTGATTTTTCTATTGCTTATTTTCAATAATGTGCTGGACAATTCCTTTCCTTCGACTAAAACCTTTCTATATCATGGTAAATTAGCTTATAAAGGGAGAGTAGGTGTCAACTGATAGTGCTCTTTGTAGGAAAGAGAAATTTCTAGATTTGGAGGTAGAAGCTGTGAGGTGTGAAACCCTAAAAACACATCAGAGCCGTTTTTGCTGTGTATACTCAGCACAAGGGGTACACTAAACATCTTAGAGAATAACAACAACCAAATGTAATTAAAGCAGATTTTTAAAATTTGCAAGTTAACTCAGTTTGAATTATTTACTATTTTTAGGGGCAGGGGGAGGAGGGGAGTTAAATGTCTCTATCAAATGACAATAACACTATGATGTGACCAGGCAAACCACACCTACATGTTTCTGGAAAAAGTCAGACAAAAGCTTTCACTGAATGAGTTTTAGGGATGTCCTGGTTTCACGTGGATAAAAAAAAATGTTTCTTGCCTTCAGGAAACTTTGAGCTTGGATTTAAAAAAATAAAAATAAAAATCCATTCACACAAGCTCAAAGTTTCCTGAGATCAAAATCCAAGTATTCTTTTTCATGGACTGCATTCTTTCCAGAGCATCATAGATTAAATAATGAGCTTATAATAGCCTAGCAACTTTTAAAGTTCTTAACACCTTGAAAGGAAACTATTTTAAAAGCTAAACTTTATGTTCTTAAAAATCATTAATGTTCATTCTCATATATCTTGATTCGTCCAGTTAGTCTGTCTTTAAAATTTCTGTGGAGCCAAACCCAGATTCTCCCTAGACTTCTTCTCAATTCTACTTAAGTGGATCAGTAGACTTCTAAAGTTTTAAAATGAGTTATAAGTGAAATTTCAAAGCAGTGTTCTAGAAAAAATAATTACAAATTCAGTCACAGGGCCTCCTTTCCTTTCTAGGTTGTTCAAGCCTGATGGTTTTCCTGACACAAGAATAGTGCCACCATGACACTCTCTCCTTTGGGAGAGGGGCACATGGAATAATGTATGCCATATCATCATCATCATCACCATCATCGTGTTTAACATTCATTGACTATATGTCAAGCATTTCATTAATCCAAATCTCATTTAATCCAAATGAGCATATATTATGACCACCCTCATTTACAGATGAGAAAACTGTGGGGCAGCAGCAAATAGAAAGGCTGGGAATCAGATTGCAGTGTTCTTAACCACTGCACAACACTGCCTCCCGGGTCTTTTATCTTTAGGGCTTTCCAGTCTTCTCTTGGAGCTCCCGATTTGGAGGTCAGGGAGAAGAGCTGACTTTTGCATCCCCTTCTTGGAGACTCAGTGCAGTGATTCTTTGGGAATGAAATCGGTGTAGCCCTCCTGAGGATTAGTGGGCTAACGCAGTCCTTTGCAGGCCTGGTACAGTCTCAGAGAAATGCATTGTAAGCTTTTGCTTATTCCTTCCTATCTCAGTTTGGCTCCAGGGTCGGTTTTTGGTGCTATGGATGTAATTTCACTGAGCTGAATTTATAGACACAGTGTCTTTGGTCATGTAGGACAAGGAACATTCCCTTGGAGAAACTTCTTCATACCGTTCTGACCTTTTTTGTTTTTCATTTGCAAAGGCAGCATTTCCCAACTTCCACAATCACTGTTGCTCAAATAACCTTCAGTAGAGTCTGAGTCATTTGCGGCCTAAACTTCCATGAAATCACTTTCTTTTAAAAGTCAGGAGAAACCAAGGTCACCCCAATAAATTTAATTTGAAAAAATAAATTTTATAAGCCAGGAGAAAAAGAGGCATGCGATAGATTTGTTTAATGCCTACCTTTCAGGGAAGAAAAAAATTGACTTCTGCATTCATGAACAAAGTGACAGGATCGAGTGGGCTATTCTGAGTATATTAATTAATGTAAAGGCTTCCAGTGAGTTTATGAAGGGAAGATACTGTCTTTACTTGATGTAGAACATTGGATTACAGACTTATTATTACTTATTTTCCATTATCTTATTTTAGGGTTTATCAAGATGCATAATCGCATGCTTTTTCAGCCTACCACAATGGATTCATATTTCAATAGAACTCTTCTTGGGTGGGTTCTTTGTGTGATAAGTGTCTTGCGGACTGCATTTCAATCATGTGGGCAGAGTAGGCAGAACTCATTTTCTTCCTTTACTGAGTCATTAAAAAAAAAAAAAAAACCATTGCACAAAACACGTGATCCATTTAACTAAACAAGAGGGACTGGGTTCTATGTTAGGCATTATCTAAGATACAGAAATGGGGAAACTGGCTTTTTTCTCCAGTTTCTTTCTTGACTGCACTTGGGTAGGGAGGGTAGTATTGAAAGACATAATACAAGAATGGGTTTAGCTGATTAAATAATTTCCAAAATAAAATTGGTTAGAAAATGAATTCTTAAAACATCATCAACTGGAACATGGGTCTAATTATATTTTCATCCAAAATGCCCCGTTTTCTGAAATCCTGTAAGACATCTCTATGTCAGCTATGATTTGTAACTTTAGTGACTTTTTGACAATATAAACATATGATCAGAAGAGCACCGTGGGATAAAAAGTGTAACTGATCCATTTAAAAACTGCACAAAGTTTCACATGCCTTGCGACTTCATTAATAAGCAAGTATACACACACACACACACACACCCCTTATGAATGTAGTGAACAAACACTAAAATTATATGAGAGCTAAAAAAACAAGTTCGAGGGCAGGTGGTTCCAGAATGTATCTAAAAGCTAACTGAAAATAATCTCGTGGAAGAATCTGAAGGTCAAATAAATAGAAAATGTGAAAAGCAAGCTAACTAAGAACAGAAGAAGCTAAAAGGAGCTCTTTTGAGAGCTCTTCTGGGCTGGGCAGGAGCAGAGAGGTGCTTAGCCTGGAAGAGTGTTTGTCAAAGTGTGCTCCCCAGCCCAGGGGACTGCATGACAAAAAAGATCACTTTCTGAGTCTGATTCAATGGGGTTAGAGATCTGTATTTCAGTAGCTCTCCTCCTTAGAATGACAGATTTTTAGAGATGATCATTTAGGCAACAAACTGCTCTAGACTACTGAGTACTGGACAGAAAACAAAGATTAGCTATTATTCACTCCTCACCCTTCCCCTTCCTCCCTTCCCAGGAGTGTGCAGTGTAGGAATAGTAACATATTCACAAAGGGCTTTGTAGTCACAAAAGAAGTGAAGATTTGGCTTTGGAGTGTTGAGATTTTTGAGAGAAGACTTCACAGATGACTCTGGATTTGTGACTTCATGGAATGTGCTTCTCAGTGAATGACCAGGTTGGGAAGGTGACATTCCAAGAAGAAATGCAACATGCAAAGACTTTGTGTACGGATGTTCCAGAAAGACTGAGTCATCCAATGTGCCGGAGTATAGGGGGCATGGGAGACGGTGATGGAAAATGCCCTAATTATCTGAACTGCTACTCACAGAAGAGTTGTTCTTCTCCCCTTAAATGCTTCTCTGAAAAGTGGTTCACTGCCTCCTGTAGAGTGATGCACCCACCCATCAGTACTCCTTTAGTTGTAACTTATTATCATGTGTTAATACTACATCTGCATTTTTTTTTTTTGGAAATTAGTAATATTTCACTTAACTTCTGGATCTGAGCAGACTGCTAAAGTTGGTGAGAGATGCGAACTAAAATGACAATGAAGTATCACCTCACACCTGTCAGAATGGCTACTAACAACAAATCAACAAATGACAAGTGCTGGTGAGGATGTGGAGAAAGGGGAACCCTCGTGCACTGCTGGTGGGAATGCAGACTGGAGTAGCCATTATGGAAAACAGTATGGAGTTTCCTCAAAAAATTAAATATGAAACTGCCATTTGACCCAGTGATCCCACTTCTAGGAATATATCCTAAGAATCCTAAAACACCAATCAGAAAGAATATATGCACCCCTATGTTCACAGCAGCACAATTTACCATAGCTAAGATCTGGAAACAGCCTAAGTGCCCATCAGCAGATGAGTGGATAAAAAAGCTGCGGTATATTTATAGCATGGAATACTATGCAGCAGTAAAAAAGAAGAATCTCTTACCCTTTGTGACAGCATGGAGGGCCCTGGAGAGTATTAGGCTAAGTGAAATAAGCCAGTCAGAGAAAGACAAATATCACATGATCTCACTCATATGTGGAATCTAATGAACAAAATAAATCCAGAGGCATAGAAGCATGAAACAGACTGACAAATCTGAGGGAAGGTGGGGGAGGGTGGGTGGATGGGAAGAGATCAAACAAAGAACTTATATGAATATATGCATAACTCATGGACACAGGCAATAGAGTGGTAAAGGCCTGGGGTGGGGGCCAGGGGCGGGCTATAAGAGGTCAATGGGAGAAAAAAAAGGGACATCTGTAATACTTTCAACAATAAAGATTTTTTAAAAAATCACTGAAGGTCAAAGTGTTCAACATTAGCCAGAAAATGGACATTTAATATATCACACAGGCATGGGAGATAAAGCTGGTTGAAACAGAGCTCAGTGGATGGAGCAGGTAGATGCCATCTCAAATGCAAGTAGTAAGTGCACCTACCACAGCACTGAGTGAGTGAAGTCCTCTGATGATTGCGCCAAAAAAAAAAGCTCCAACCCAGCAGGGATTTCCTTCACACTGCGTCCCCAGAATCTAGAGTAAAGCCTGCCACGTGCAGATGCTTGGTAAACATCTGTTTAATTAATGATTCTACAGATATTTTAAAATAATGCAAGCTGTAGCAAGTAGCTATGTTCCTATCAACTATGAAGATTAAGGAACGAAGAGTTGATATTAAGATATCAGAAATTACACTGTTGCTTCAACGTTACAAATACAGTTTATGACAAAGTCCTTAACCTCTTTCCTCATCTGTGAAATTTTCCCTACTTGGTGCCTCAACACAAATGCCAAGGTTTACTTGTTCCACAAGTACTCATCAACAGTACCTTCTTGGGACATTGTATATGTTATTCATAATCCTCCTTCTGTGAAGACACTGAGGATCAAGAGGTTAAGTGATTGGCTTACAGGGTGTAGGCATCACAGCTTTTCCCATGATCCCAGGCAGCTTCTAAATGCCTGCTCTGTGTGCAGCTCTGCCGTGGACACGCAGGGGTCCTCAAACTTTTGAACAGGGAGCCAGTTCACTGTCCCTCAGACTGTTGGAGGGCCGGACTATAGTTAAAAAAACAACAACTATGAACAAATTCCTATGCGCACTGCGGGCCCGGGACGAGTCGGCTGCTAAGCAGGACAGGCAGCGGCACCCGGCGGGCCGGATAAGTGTCCTCGGCTGGCCGCATGTGGCCCGCGGGCCGTAGTTTGAGGACCCCTGCTAGAGAAACCTAGGGTTGTCCCTGAAAGGGGGGCTGGAGACGAGGCTTTTCCATCCCCTCAGCACTTTGGTAACGTAACTTGGTTGGGTGGGATGGGTAAACAAGTATGACACACGATGGTTTTCTCGAGTAGCTTCATCTTCAATACACCGATCCTCTAAGCTGCATTATTTAATCTTTCCCATGTGTTTCAGAGCATTTATTTTAAAGTGACATTCTGGGTTTTCTCTCATTAGAAAAGTAAGGCCATCTTTATTGGAGAAGAAAACTGGAAGCCTCTATAGAAAACAGTATGGAGGCTCCTCAAAAAAAAAATAGAGTTACCATATGACCCAGCAACCCCTCTTTTGGGTATCTTTGAAAACATTTATTCACAAAGATATGTGCACCCCTGCGTTCATTGCAGCATTATTCACAGTGGCCAAGACATGGGAAACAATTGGTGTCCTTCAGTAGAGAACTGGATAAAGAAGATGTGGTTCATATATATACAGTGGAATACTATTCAGTCATACAAAAGATGAAAGATGAAATACTTTCATCTGCGACATGAATGGATCTTGAGAATATCATGCTAAGCAAAATAAGTCAGACAGAAAAAGTCAAGAACCAAATGCTTTCACTCATATGTGGGATATAAAACTGAAAGCAACAAATGAACAAACAAGGAAAGCAAACAAACACTCCTAGACACAGACTACAATCAGTACGGTGGTCACAAGAGGGAAGTGGGTGAGAGTAGTAAAGGGTAAAGGGGTCAAATATATGCTAATAGAAGACTTGACTTTGGGTGGTGGGCCATACAATATACAGGTGATATATCATAAATTGTACAATCGACACCTATATAACATTATTGACCATTACCACTCCAATTAAGTTAATTTTAAAAATTACTGGTATGTGTATGTATATAAACACATAAGCACTTTTCTTTTTCAAATATGGAATCATACTGTTTTATAACCTACTTTTTTGTCATAATACAAGGGAAACAACCTTTTTGTAAAAAATATACATATCAACAATATAATTTAACACAGTATTTCATCATGTAAGTGTATGTCTATATTAATTTCTTCAAACAGTACCATTTTATTGGACACTTAGGTTGTTTCAGATGTTTTGCAATTTTTAATGGTACTTCAAGTAACACATTCATAGCTACATCTTCCAACAATTCCATCATTTTTTTCCTGTGACATACTGCCAGAAATAGTTTTACTGTGTTGAGGAGTATGCATATTGTACCAGGATGAATGATGTCTTCCCCCAAATTCATGTCTACTCGGAACCTCAGAATGTGACCTCATTTGAAAATAGGGTCTTTGTAGATATGATTCGTTGAGATCATAAATTTGGGTAGACCCTAAATCCAATGACTGCTGTCTTTATAAGAGATAGAAGAGGGAGATACAAAGACACAGTCGGAAGACGGCCATGCGAAGGAGACAGAAATTGCAGCCTCAAGCCCAGGAATGCCAAGGATTGCACGCAACCACCATTAGCTAGAAAGAGGCCAGGATTTTTTTCTAGAGCCTTCAGGGGAAGAATGGCCACTTTGGCATGTTGCTTTTAGACTTTTATCCTTCAGAACTGTAAAAGAACCAATTTCTGTTGCTTTAAGCCACCCAGTTTATGGTACTTGGTTACAGCAGCCCTAGGAAAATAATATGTGTATTTTTCAGGATTTTGGTATGTATGTCCAATTGCTCCCTGACAATATGCTCCCACCAGAGGTGCATGAGACTGTCCATGACCTCAGGTCCTTACCAATGTAATAACTGTCAACTGATAGGCAGGAAAAGTATCTCAATATTGTATTAATATTTCTTTGGGTATTAGTGAGATTATTCGTATTTTTCATGTGCTTAGTTAGTTGTAATTCTTTCATTGAACTGCCTGTTCATGCTTTTGCCTAGTCAGGGTTCTCCAGAGAAACAGAACCAACAGGATATAAATAGACCTGTAGAAAGAGATTTATTATGAGGAACTGGCTCAGGCAATAAGGGAGGCTAAGAAGTCTCATGATCTGTTCTCTGCAAGATGGAAGGCCAGAAAAGCTGGGTGTCTGAGCTTGAAGGCCTGAGAACCAGGGAGCCAATGATGTAAACCCAGTCCAACTCCAAAGACCCAAGAACCAGGAGTGCCAATGCCATGTCCCAACTCAGAGAGCAAATTTGCCCTTCCTCCGTCTTCTGGTTCTATTCAGGTCCTCAACAGATTGGACAATGCCCACTCACATTGGTGAGGGGGATCTTCTTTTCTGAGTCTACCGATGCAAAGCTAATCTCTTCCAGAAACAGCCTAACAGACACACCCAGAAATAATCTTTTACCAGCTGTCTGGGCACCCTTTAGCCCAGTCAAGTTGGCACATAAAATTAAACAACATACCTAGTGTTCTTCTGAAGAGATGATTATTTTTTGCTAAGATTTCTTCACATGTTAAATTTTGAATCATTTCTCTACTGTGGTGCAATATTTGCACTAAATATTCCAAATTTGTCATTTTTCAATTTTAATGTTTTTAAAAATATATGTGGTAGCATGTATCCATATTTCATTCCTTCTAGTCAAATAATATGCCTTGTATCGATATAGTCTTTATATATCCATTCATCAGTTGGTGGACATTTGAGTTGTTTCTACTTTTTGGCTACTATGAATGATGCTGCTATGAATAGTTATGTACAAGTTTTTATTTGCACATGTTTCAATTTCTCTCGAGTATATACCTAACAATGGAATTGTTGGGTCACATAGTAACTCTACATTCAACTTTTTAAGGCACTGCCAATTTTTCTCCAAAGTGGTTGCATCTTTTACATTTTTACCTGCAATGTATGTGGGTTCAGTTTCTCCACACTCTCACCAACACTTGTTACTGTCTTTTTTTCTTCTTCTAGTCATTCTAGTGGTATATTATTGCAGTTTTGAATTGCATTTCCCTAATGACTAATAATTTTGAATATATTTTTATGTACTTATTGGCCACTGATATGCCCTCTTCAGAAAAATATCAATTGCCATCTTTGTTTATTTCTGAATTGGGTCATTTGCATTTTTGTTATTGCTGTTGAGTTGTAAAAGTTTGTTATATAATATTTGAAAATACTTTCTGCCATTCTGTGGTTGTCTTTCCACTTTTTTAAAAATTCTTTTGAAAAATTGATTTTAGAGAGAGAGGAAAGGAGAGGGAGAGAGGAACATCAATCTACTCAAAACCTGAGCGTGTGCCCCCACTGGTGACATTTTGGTGCACAGGAAGACACTCAACCAACTGAACCACATCAGCCAGGGCTTTTTCGCTTTCTTGATGGTGTCCTTTTAAGCACAAATGTTTTAAATTTTAAGTCCAATTATCTATTTTCCCTTTGTGTTTTTCATGCTATAGTTTAAAAACTGTGTCTAATTCTAAGGTATAAAGATTTACATATGTATTTATTCTAAGAGCTTTATAGTTTTAGCTCTTACATTTGGGTCTCTAATCCATATTGAGTTAATTTTTGTATATAGTTTGAGGTAGAAGTTCAATGTCACTCTTTACATTTGGATATACAGTTTTTCAAGCATCATAGGTTGAAAAACTGTGCTTGCCCAGCTCTGACACCCTTATCAAAAACCAATTACCCATAAATGTATTTGTTTATTTCTGGGCTCTCAATTCCATTCCATAAATTGTTATGTATAGCCTTATGCCAGTACCTCTCAGTCTTCATTATTGTAGCTTTCTAGAAAGTTTTAAAATTGAAAGTATAAGTCTTCCAAATTTTTTTTTCAAGATTGTTTTGGCTATTGTGGGTCCTTTGCATTTCCATATAAATTTTAGGATCAGCTTGTAAATTCTGCAAAAAAATCTATCTGAGTTTTTTATAGGAATTATAAGGAGTCTGTATATCAATTTGGGTAGTATTGGCATCTACAATTAGTATCTTCCAATCCACAAAGAATATCTTTCATTTATTTAGGTTTTTAAAATTTCTTTCAAAAGTGTTTTCAGGTTTCAAGTCATACTCTGGTTAATTTTGTGAAATGTATTTCTAAGTATTTTATTTTGTTATTTTCTTTTTAAATTTTATCTTTATTATTGAAATTATTACAGATGTCCCCTTTTTAATTCCCCATTGACCCTTTCCACCCCGCCGCCACAGGCCTTCACGGCACTATTGTCTGTGTCCATGGGTCATGCATATAAGTTCTTTGGTTAATCTCTTCCCCTCTCTGGACCCGCCCCTCACCATTTCCCTCTGAGATTAGTCAATCTGTTCTATGACTCAATGTCTCTGGATCTATTTTGTTCATCAGTTTATTTTGTTCATTAGATTCCACATATGAGTGAGAGCATGTGATACTTGTGTTTCTCTGACTGGCTTATTTCACTTAGCATAATACTCTCCAGGGCCCTCCATGCTGTCTCAAAGGGTAAGAGATTCTTCTTTTTTACAGCTGCATAGAATTTTATGGTGTAAATGTACCACAGCTTTTTTGTTTTTAATTATTGTCCAAAGTTTTACATGTCTTCTTTTTCCCCAATTGATGCACCCCCCACCCCAGTCATTCCCACCCCGGGCAAGACCTCACTGCCCCAGTGTCTGTGTCTGTTGGTTATGCTAATATGCATGCATAGAAGTCCTTTGGTTGCTCTCTAATGCCCCCACCAAATTGTCTCTGGATCTATTCTTTTTTTTTTTTTTTAATATATTTTATTGATTTTTTCACAGAGAAGAAGGAAGAGGGATAGAGAGCTAGAAACATTGATGAGAGAGAAACATCAATCAGCTGCCTCCTGCACACCCCCTACTAGGGATGTGCCTGCAACCAAGGTACATGCCCTTGACCGGAATCAAACCTGGGACCCCTCAGTCCGCAGGCCGACGCTCTATCCACTGAGCCAAACCGGTTCTGGCTGGATCTATTCTTGTTCATCAGATTATGTTGATCATTATATTCCACATATGAGTGAGATCGTGTGATATTTATCTTTCTCTGACTGGCTTATTTCACTTAGCATGATGCTCTCCAGTTCCATCCATACTGTTGCAAATGGTAAAAGTTCCTTCTTTTTTATAGCGGCATAGTATTCCATTGTGTAGATGTACCACAGCCTTTTTATCCACTCATCTGCTGATGGGCACTTGGGCTGTTTCCACATCTTATCTATTGTAAATAGTGCTGCTATGAACATAGGGTTGCATACTGGCATATTCTTTCTGATTGGTGTTTTAGGATTCTTAGGATGTATTCCTAGAAGTGGGTCAAATGGCAGTTCCACTTTTAAATTTTTTGAGGAAACTCCATACTGTTTTCCATAATGGCTGCACCAGTCTGCATTCCCACCAGCAGTGCACTAGGGTTCCCTTTTCTCCACATCCTTGCCAGCACTTGTCATTTGTTGATGGTAGCCATTCTGACAGGTGTTAGGTGATACCTCACTGTCATTTTAATTTTCATCTCTCTTATGATTAGTAACAGCGAGCATTTTTTCATGTCTCTTGCCATCTGTATATCCTCTTTGAAGAAGTGTCTACTTAAGTCCTTTGCCCATTTTTTAATGTATTTTATTTTTTTGATTCTATGGTAAATAAAACTGTATTCTTAATGTAAGTTTTGGATTGTTCATTGCTAGTGTATAAAATTATAATACTTTTTTGCCTGGCCAGCATGGCTCAATGGTTGAGCATCAACCTATGAACCAGGAGGTCATGGTTCAATTCCCAGTCAGGGCACATGCTTGGGTTGCAGGCTGGATCCCTGGGGGCAGTGGGAGTGGAGGGGGAGCATGCAGGAGGCAGACGATCAATGATTCTCTCTCATTATTGATGTTTCTATCTTTCTCTCCCTTCCTATCTGAAATGGATAAAAATATAATTTTAAAAATACAATACTTTTTAATGTTGATCTTGTATTCTGCAATCTTGCTGAATGTATTAGGTCTAATAGCTCTGTGGGGGTTTTTGGGGGGTGTCTATGTGAATTATTTAGAAGTTTCTATATGTAAGATCAGGTAATTTGTGAATAAAAAGTTTTATTTCTTCCTGTGCAATTCTGCTCTTTTATTTCTTTTTTTCTTGCCTAATTGCCCCTGTTAGAACATCCAGTACAATATTGAATAGGAGTGGTAAGAGCAGATATCTTTGTTTTGCTCATTTTTCATAGTTGTCCTGTATCAGTTTCAGGAAGTACCCTTCTATTCCTAGTATAATGATTTTTTTAAGTCATGAAAGGACTTTGTCTAATATTTTTCTGCATGCACTGAGATAAATATTCTGGAATCAGACAGTAATGGTGGTTGTGTAACTTTGTGAATGTACTAAAAAATGTACATGGTAAAGGGAAAATATTATAAATGAATGACCTCTAAATTGTTTTAAAGAAAGCTGCTTTTCCTGTATGTTTCTTTCCCCCTCCCTCCAATGCTTAAAAGACATTTTAACATGGCCAAGTTAGGTAAAACATGTTAAGGAATGGTAAAACAACAGGATAGTAGGAGCTTTAAGATGACCTTCTTAATCAGAATGGCACAGCTCCATGACCTGCCTACAAGCTCAGACATTTATAAAAGAAAAAAAAAATACAAAAACTAGTACCAGCTTTGTTTAGGTCACTATTATTACATTCCTGTTAAAGTATCCCATCCAATATTCTAATTAATTCTATCAGATGTACTTTTCACTACTACAAATAGTTTTGCAATGAAAATTCTCATATGTATTTCTTTTTATGTGTATTAGAAGTGTGTTTTTTTTGGGAGGGGGGGTAAACACGTTAAAATGAAATTACTGAGTTGTCAAGTACATACAGCTTCAATTACATTTAGTATGTCTGATTATTTTCCTAAGGGGTTGAATCAATTTTCCAGCAAGTAAGACTTATCATTTTCTTGAATCCTCACCAATACTTCATTTTATGAAATATATTAAGTTTTGCCAATCTCATGGTTGGAAATGATATTCTATTATTGCCACTTAAATTTCCCTAAGATTGTTAGAATTGAGCATCTTTTCGCATTTATTGACTATTTAAGATTCTTTCATGAATTACGTAACAGATCTGTTGCTCATTTTCCCATTATATCATGTCATTTTCTTTTTCTTTTTTTTAAAATATATTTTATTGATTTTTTACAGAAAGGAAGGGAGAGTGACAGAGAGAAACATCGATCAGCTGCCTCCTGCACACCTCCCACTGGGGATGTGCCCGCAACCAAGGTGACATGCTCTTGACTGAAATCGAACCTGGGACCCTTCAGTCCGCAGACTGATGCTCTATCCACTGAGCCAAACTGGTCTGGGCCATATGTCATTTTATTAATGATTCTAGACATTTTCATAGATATTGGATAATCCTTTGTTGGTTACTTATTTTGCCATTACCTTGTATTAGTCTGTAGCTTACATTTTAACTTTGTTTATAATAATTTCAGTCATATAGAAATTGTTACTTTAATATGCTCAAATGTATCAATCTTTTCCTATTATGATTTGTTCTTTTAGGCCTCGTTAAGAAAATATTTCTTAAGCCTATGTCATAAAGATATGCTATCTCCTAAAAATTTTATAGTTTTCTTTTCACATTTAAGTTTTATTCCATTTGGGATTTATTGTTGTGGGTGTAAAGTATCAAATTTTATTTGTAAGTATCAAATTTTATATCTTTTTTTAATGTAGAGCTAATTGTTCAATCGCCATTTATTCATAATTTTTTCCCTGATGAATTTCCTGTATCTTGTCTTTCAGTAAAATTTAGTAATTTCTATTTTAATTTCACTGAGGATATAATCTTTATTCTTTCACTCCTTTGAAATTTTTCAAGGCTTGCTTTACAGCTCAGAATATGATCAGTTTTAATAAATGTTACTTGAGCACTTGAAATAATGTGCACCCTGCTGCTACTGGTTATACTATTTTATACGTGTGTGTGTGTGTGTGTGTGTGTGTGTGTGTGTGTGTGTGTGTGTCAATTGGGTCAGTTGTTACATATGCTATTCAAATCTGTTAGATATGTATTTCTATCAGTCTCAAATAGAAGTGTGTTCAAGACTCATTATCATGATATACATATATTTCTCCTTTGAGTTGCTTTAATTTGTTTTTCTGTATTTTGAGGTTATACTTTTATATCCCAATATAGAGTTGTTATATTCTGTTGAATTAACTTTTTTATAATTATGAAACAACCTGTTTTATCTTGAGTAACAAATTTTTTACCTCAAAGTCTACTGTTCCTTATAATACAGGTACTTCACCTTTTCTTTCTTTTTTGTGTATTTTTTAGTAACATTTGTATGGTATGTATTTCCTCATCTTTTAACTTTCAACCTTATGTAACCTTATGATTTATGTGTAACTCTTGAAAGCAACATATATTGTGATTTGTCTTTTTTTTCCCAGTCTGTGATCTCAGTCTTTTACATGGAAGAGTTAGTCCATTTACATTTAATATAACTACTTTAGAAATTTGGGTTTAAATCTCACTTATCAGTATTTTTTATTTGTCTTATCTGTCTACATTCATTTTTTTCTCTTTTCTTGCTTTCTTTTGGACCGTCTGCTTTATATTATTTCATTTCCCTCATGCATTAGCTTGGTAGTTATATACTTCTACTGTTTATATTCTTGAATTCCAACACAGAACTTCTAAATCAGAAATCGGAGTGGATTTCTAATTTAGTGGGTCTAAGATGGGACTTGAGACTCTGCATTTCTAACAAGTTCACAGATGCTACCGGTCCAATGACCACACTTTCAGAACCACTTGTTTGGAGGAAGAGATAGACTAGATATAAATTAAAATAATTACATTACATTAATCGGGAACTTTATTACTTTAAATAAATAAGTTAGTTAATATTGTTTAATAATACATAATATTTTAGTCTAATATATTTGACTACCTTCCCAGGGTTTGAATTTTAAGAAAATTTTCCTTGACCTAGAATTGGCTTTAGATCATTCTGAAAGGCTCCAGGATGCCTCAAGTGTTTGCTTTCTCTCTCATGAAGGAAAATTTCCTACTTAAGGTACATAGGAAGCTTTGTCAAATAATAACAACTATTTTATACTTTCATTTATAGCTCTAATTGTTATTCTGGAATATTGTGTTTTGCAGAAAGGATAAGATTCCATGTCATTTACATTACTCTATGAAGTATCTCAATGTATAGAAATACTAGCAGGAAAAATAAGAAGAAACAATAATTTTATTATAGAACTAAATAGAAAATAATTATATAGTTTTTATAACTTTTGTTAAAAGTATTGCTAATTCTTAAACTTTTTGTATATAAGGAAGCATTTTTAAAGCAATTTGGTAAATTATATATTTCTCTTCCTACCTGTCCCTCCAAAATTTAGCAATTCTTAATAAGTAGTGATACGTTTCTTTGTATGAATTCAGTAAGACCTATTTTCAATAATAGCTATATTAGCCAAGATAAAAACTGACAGTTGTTGAGTACGCATTCATTTATAGCAGCCTTGCCTTTGCCACCTTTTCCAGGACTTGGTCCAAGCAGCGTTCCATAGGAATCCCTCACAGTCCACAAGGGCAGGCCATTGTTGAGCATGCCCATTTACATGAAAGAGCATGCTAGTAAAACAAAAAAGGGGGAATATAGGACTCAAGCACCCAGCTATGATGCTATCCAAAGCACTCTTTACCCTTAATTTTTTTAATTTGAATGATCACTTTTTATCCCCCAAAGGGCGTCACTTTACTTCTTTAGCACCAGCTCAGAAACCACAGGTCTTGTAGTGAGATGGGGACACTAATAACTAGATGGGACCCAATGAATTATTAACTTGGGGGAGGGGATATGTGTTTCTACCCCACAGGGCCACTGTGGATTCCAGCTCACCGGATCAAACCCTATCACGGCATGGCACAGTGACTACCAGAACTCCTCTGACCACTATAGTATAATTTTTTTTACTAATAATCTCACTGAGAGTAGCCTGATTTACACCCCTCAACCCTGTGTCTTTGTTATGGGCCCCAACCTACTAATAAACCATAGTTCATCTTTTCTAGTACAGGTTAGAGAAGGAGCTTATTTTGCATCCTGGATTACCACCCAGAATATTACTTCATTGAACATCAACGCTATTATGGTACTTAGGAGATAAGCAGAAATCCTAATATCTGTTAATCTCACCAGAAATGGCAAGGGTCATCAGCTATCGAAGTCTTAGAAAGAGCCCTGAGCCAATTACGGCCCAAAAGATTTTTGGGAATGCTCACTGCAGCCATCCTCTCGGCTGTTGTTATTCTTACTGTCGCCAGCGTTGCCGTGGTGGCCCTGTCTGAGTCTGTGCAGACGGCCACATTTGTAGACAATATGGCCTATAAATGTAACTAGGGAATTCACTATGCAACAGCACATAGATAAAAAAATATTAGCTAGACTACAGGCAATAGAGGCAGCCACTGAATATCTGGGGGAAAGACAGGATGCCACAGCATACAGGCAAGTGCTTAATTGCGATTGGGAGCATAAGCTCTTATGTGTCACCCCTTTAAAATGGAACAATAGTCACCAGAAGTGGATTGATGTTAAAAAGTATCTATGGGGAGTCTTTCATGATAAGCAATCCTATCCTATATAATCTATCTATACTAATAAAACGGTACTATGCTAATTAGACCGGGTCAACCAGCCATCTTCCAGACATCAGACTTCCTTCTGGACAAAGCCATGGTGGTGGGGGCTGAGGCAGAGGCAGTTGGGGGCGAGATCAGGCCAGCAGGGGAGGGCAGTTGGGGGTAATCAAGCTGGCAGGGGAGGGCAGTTAAGGGCTATCAGGCAGGAAGGCAGAGGTAGTTAGGGGCAATCAGGCAGGCAGGCAGGCAGGCAGAGAGATTAGGGGTGATCAGGCAGGCAGGCAGGCAGAGGCAGTTAGGGGCGATTAGGCAGGCAGAGGCAGGCAGGTGAGCGGTTAGGAGCCAGCAGTCCCAGATTGCAAGAGGGATGTCCCCGATTGGAGAGGGTGCAGGCTGGGCTGAGGGACCCCCTCCCCCATGCACAGATTTCGTGCACCAGGCCACTAGGATAGTAATAATTGAAGCAAACAGTAATGGCCTTGACAAAATTTTAAAAAGTATTAATATCAGTGAATCATGATCTCATGGATAGAAACAAAAGATTCCAGAATAGAAGGTTTTAGAGAGAAAAGGTGAATTTGGTTGACATTTTTATCCCTGAAATGGAGAAAACATAAGGTAATTATGATAGAATCAAAGATTTGGCTTTCACTAAGCAGTATTATTGTCTATTTTTCTGTTCTCAAGAACTATTTTAAAATAATGTCCTGATATAAACAATTATATAAATACTAGAGGCCCGATGCACAAAATTCATGCAAGAGTAGGCCTTCGCAGCCCTGGCTTCCCCGGCCCTCGCAGCCTCAGCTTCGTCTGGGAGGTCGTCCGCACAGTCACTCTGCTATTTGGCCATTCGGTCGATTTGCATATTATGCTTTTATTATTATAGATATTCATTACAAAAGAAAAGTTAGATTAAACTTCTAGGATTTAGGATTTAATTTTCTCAATATATGCTACTGTAATATAGTTACATTATAACTAGTCAAGTGTCCATTTGGTCCACTGCATCAGTTAGACAGATGAACAGTTCAGAATATTTAAATGAGTGGATATTCCTTCACATGTGCATCACTATGCAGAGACCTTCTAGTGGCTCAACCTGCTGTATTCTGCTACTCAACAAAGCAATTACATAAATGAATTTATTTTAATTAGTTTATTTACAAATATGGTCACAAATTAAATAATTTAATAAACACATGGTTTTAAATTGATAACACTGGTTATTATTTTTAGGTTTATTTCTTTATTAATTTTTTAAAATCTTCATTGTTGAAAGTACTACATGTCCCCTTTTTTCCCCCATTGACACCCTCCAACTCACCCCGCCCCCTGCCCCAGGCCTTCACCAACCTACTGTCTGTGCTCATGGGTTATACATATATGCATATAAGGTCTTTGGCTGATTACCTCTTAAAAGAAAAGAAGAGGATATTACTATCACTCAAAAAGCACAAATTTTTACACATTGATTTGTGTCCTAGAGAATCCTAAGTCCCAGCATGAGAATAATTAGAAACATATGTAATATTAAAAACCATTCTGTTCAGTATTTTACTGAATGATTATAGTAAATGTAATATAAATGTACTGTTTATTTAGAAACGCAACTGAATATGGAATTCTAGCTAAAGACTGGAAAAAAAATTTTAAACCCAAGGTAAATAAAACTTCTCTCATAAATGAGTGCCAAAACTATTTTAATTATACAAAATGTATCAATGACTTATAAAAAGTTTTATAACACTGAGGCAAGCTTATGATAAAATAAATGCATTTTTCCCAACCTCTAACTAAAATTTATCATAACATCACAAATCTCTTTTGTAAAAGTAAAAAGTGTCTGGTTAGTGTTTTAAAGACATAATTTGAGGGGATCTTACAAATAATTGAGACCTTCATAAATGACATCCATAAATGGAAGTCAGAGATGGATGGATCATGGTAAGTAATCTCAGACAGGAAGATCCCAACAGCCTGCAAATCAGACTGTTTCTAAAGAGCCATATATAGATGGATTATCAATATGTTCTGACCAAGTCTTTAAATATCTAATCATATTACTTACTCGAAATCTTCCTTGGCTTCTCTATTAGTTTCTTATTGCTGCTGTAACAAATTTAGTGTCTTAAAACAATACAGATTTGTTATTTTACAATACTGGAGGTAGAATTCAGAAGTGGATCTCACTGAGCTAAAATCAACAGCAGCTGGACTGCATTCTTTTCTGGGGGCTCTAAGGGAGAATCCATTTCCTTGCCTCCCCCCACCACTACTACTTCCTTAGAAAAGAAAGCTGCCTGCATTCCTGGCTCATGGCCCGCTTCTGTATTCAAAACTAGCAATGGCTGGGTGAGTCTTTCTCAAATTGCATGTCTCTTTGATTAAACATTTAAGGAACCCGGTGATTATACTGGGCCCACCAGGATAATCTTAATTTAATGTCAACTGATTAGCAACCTTAACTCCACCTGCAATATTAATCTCCTTTGCCATCCTATATAATAAAGAGGTAATATGCAAATTGACCCTTGTGCCCTCACAAGATGGCTGCCTATAACCAGGCCAGCAGGGGGGTTAGTGAGGGATGACCAAACAACTGAACAGCAGGCTGCATGGGGCGACCAGGCCAGCAGGGTGTTAGTGAGGAATAAATAAATGACTGAACAACAGGCTGCGTGGGGCAACCAGGCCGGCGGGGGTGGGGGGGTGGGAGAGGGGGCAGTTGGGGGTGACCAGGCCAGCAGGGTTAGGCAGTTTGGGGCGACCAGGTTGGCAGAGGGGGGCAGTTGGGGGCAACCAGGCCGGCAGGGGGGTGCATTGGGGGTGACCAGGCTAGCAGGGGGGACAGTTAGGGGTGACTAAGCTGGCGGGGGGGGGGGGGGGCAGTTAGGTGCGACCAGGCCGGCAGAGTGGGCAGTTAGGGACAACCAGGCAGGCAGGCAGGTGAGCGATTAGGAGCCAGTGGTCCAGGATTGTGAGATGGATGTCTGACTGCCAGGCCTAAACTGGCAAACGGACATCCCCCAAGGGGTCCTGGATTGGAGAAAATGCAGGCTGGGATGAGGGGACACCCCCCCCCCGTGCACGAATTTCGTGCACCAGGCCTCTAGTCTATATATATAAAAGCCTAAGCAAATGTTCGACCATTTGACCAGCTATGACGTGCACTGACCACCAAGGGGCAGATGCTCAACCCACAGGCATGGAAACATGGAACAGACTGATGAGTCTCAGAGGGAAGGGTTGAGGGGAGAGGGTGGGAAGAGATTAACCAAAGATCTTACTAGTATATGCATACTAGAGGCCCAGTGCACGATTCATGCACTGATGGGATCCCTTGGCCTGGCCTGCGGGGATCGGGCTGAAACTGGCAGTCCGACATCCCCTGAGGGGTCCCAGATTTGCAGGCCGAGGGACCCCACCAGTGCACAAATCCATGCACCAGGCTTCTAGTGTAATATAAGATATTCACAGGTTCTGGGGATTAGGATGTAGACATTTTGGGTGGGAAGAGGGGGGAATATTATTCTTCCTACCATGGTTTTCCAGTGTCTGACCATCCTGGCTGTCAAGGACTTCTTCACTATTGACCCCAATATACTCTCCTGCCTTACCCCCAAAACTCTGCTCTTTGCAGCCTCAGTTCCAGCCACACCAGTCTATCTGCTGATCCCCCAAAATACCTCATCCTGGAAGAGCTCCACAGCTGTACTCCTGGCATTTTCTCTTCCTGATGTTCTCCTTCATACCTCGCCACCTTTCCTCCCAAGATGAAAATTCCATTCATTCTCAAAATTGTGGCAGTTGTTTCATTTTCCATGAAGCTTGACCCCTAACCTTTCTTCTCTAGATGTTTATATCATATCGGAGAGAGAAAAAAACTCAAAGCAAACATGAAATATACAGCTTCTAATCACCCACTTTCTCTGGTTCTACATATAGAAGGCCGGTTTTAAAAATTCACCATTTCCTTGCCATCCAATGTATATGTTGATGCAAAAGCAAATGTCTGGAATTGCCAATTTTTTTTTTTTATTTAACCAATTTAAAATTATCATTTTAATTTTCCACACTACAATTGATCCTTGAATAACATGGGGATAGGAGTACCAACATTCCACACAGTAGAAAATTCGTATACAATATTTGATTCCTCTCAAACTTTACTAATAGTCTACAGTAAACCAGAAGTCTTAGCAATAACATAAACAGTTGATTAACACATACTGTTTATGATACCATATGTTATATGTATTATATACTGTATTCTTGCAAGAGAGTAAGCTAGAGAAAAGAAAATGTTATTAAGAAAAATCATAATGAAGAAAAATACATTTACAGTATTACTGAAAAAAATCCATGTATAAGTGGACCCATGAATTTCAAACCCATGTAGTTCAAAGGTCAACTATAATTTTAAATGACTTTCTTCTTGTCCTTCAGAATTTCCTTGAGTCCCTCCTTTTATACCAGCTCCCTCTATTCATTCAGTAGCATCGGTAATATCTTTTGACCTAAAAACACAATCATTAATCATGATGAATCCTTTTGGTTCTTATTTTACTTTTCTTGCAAAATAAATGAGTACATTTTATAAGCCAGTAGCTTTGACCCTGTCTATACATTAAAATCACTTCCAGAACTGTTTAATAAACATTAATGCCCAGGCCCATCCAAGACCAAGTCTGAATCTCTGAGGGCTGGACCCAGTGAGAAATTTTTTAAAGCTCCCCCAGTGATTCTAAAGTGCAGTTATAGTTGAGAATCAAAGTCTTGGCCCACACAAGTCACAAAGAAATAATGCAGTGGTGGAACAGTAGCAGGTGGAAGCTGATCCCAAATTTAGATTTTATAGAATTAATTCACAGGTCAGATATTGCCCTGTATATAAGTAGTTGACTTTAATACTGTGTTACATGACTGGATACAGCGATCACTTTAGATAATAAGAATATGATTCAAAACATAAATAAGCTGAATAAGACTTGAAGATAGTTTAAATGAATTATTAGTCAAAAGTCAAATTTATTCATACCATCTTCTTTAGTACTCTATGGCATAAGAAGTTATATACTTGCAATATTTTTCCCTTTCTCTGCCTTTTACTGTAATTAAGACAACAAATTGAAAGGAGGGGGACAGTCCTTATTCTCTCTTTTTTTAAAAAATATATTTTATTGATTTTTTACAGAGCGGAAGGGAGAGGGATAGAGAGCTAGAAACATCGACGAGAGAGAAACATTGCTCAGCTGCCTCCTGCACACCCCCTACTGGGAATGTGCCTGCAACCAAGGTACATGCCCTTGACCGGAATCGAACTGGGACCTTTCAGTCCACAGGGTGATTGATGCTCTATCCACTGAGCCAAACCGGTTTTGGCTGTTCTCTTTTTTTAAAGAAGTGATTTCCTATATGATTTCTTGTGGTAGTGGATCATGAAGACCAGAATGTGGGGTGAGTAGGATCCATGGCACTGTAGGGAACCCAGACATTACAGACAAAGGGAGTGGGTGGGAAATAGGCCTTCAATAAAGTGGTAAGGTGGGGCAAAAACAGTGATGTAAGCAGCCAAAATGCAAGGGCAATGAGCAAGGGGTCTTATCTGATAACAAGGGCACTGTGGAAACATTCTGCTTATGACTCTGGCACAATATTTCAGTTACATTGAATTTTTCCATTACTAACTGCTTATGAGAATTTCCAAACTGAGCATTTAATTGCCCCAAAGTAGAAAGATGAGTATAAAAGAACAAACGTATGTTCTATAAATGCTACAAAGCAATCATAATTTGGATAAAGAGATATATGATTTGGCTGAGGAAACTTTGACTAAATTAACTGAGATGTTGTTCATTATTTTCTGTAATAGAAATAGATGGTCCCCCAGTTCTGTCATTTCTTGAATAACTTTACTTTATACCTGTTATTTTGTTCAGATACTTCTTCAAAACAATGGTTGTTGCTAGGATCTGAACTAGTACTGGAAGAAAATAGATTATTTGTAACAAAAAGAGATAGGGAAAATTGTAGTATTACATAAAGTATTATGACTACTTCCAAATGATTTAAAAATCTACGTCCTAATGATCTCAATTTACTTTTTCTGCCAGATGCTTCAAAACTGCATGGAAGTTGGGAAGCAGCCTTTTTGAAGTAAATTCTAACTTTTCAATGTCTTGATTAAATATTAGCCATTTGCTCATTTATGTGCATGTATTATATTAGTGACTGAACCACTATCTTAAACCAATTAGCAATGTTTCATTAATTTTAACACCTCCTAAATGATACACTACCATATAATTTCTAAATCACTGTTACCGCTTGGCAACTTCCTTTTTATATGAATGGTTAAGTCTTTTTTTAAAAGGTGATGTTTCTAAAACCCTGACACTTCTTTTGAAATTCCTGAGCATTAAGCAGATTAACTTACATTTGTCTTTGAAACATTGCTTCTTCAAGACTTTGAACACTATATCTTATCTGAATTCTCTATGTCCATGTTTGTTTATATGTTATCTTCATTTTTAAGGTTAATGAATATACATTTGTCAGCTGGGCCATCTTTTTTAAGAGGAGTCATATTTTTTTTAAAAGGTACTCTTTTGTAAAAATTTCCCAAATTCAATAATTTACTGTTTAGAATACAAGACCAGGGGTTTTGCCCCAGAGAAATCATCAGCTTATGTTAAATACTTAAAAAATACTGATATATACTTTTTCTTCTTTTGGATTGATATAATTGTATCTTGTCACATTTAACAAAGTTTTCCTGTGTACACAAGATTTACCCCCTTTTGGACTGGTTTCCACCTTGAACTTCAAGCATAGTCCCCGTAAAGGGAAAATGTCAGTAACTTTAAAAGATGATACCCACCTTCACTTTGATAGTTAAGCAACAAGAATTTTTAAAAAGACCAAGAGAAGAAGAAGAAGAAAGAAAATCCTTCTTGCAGAAGCAGGTGTACTACAAAGCTCAATTAGTTCACAGACTGAGGACACAGCTTTTTATAAGTTTTTTTCTCCACTGGGAACAGTTTTTTGAGTCTTCCTCTCCCTGCTCTCCATCCCTCGAGTCCTAACTAGGTTTTTTGCTTTTTTGCTTTTTTTGCTTGTGAGAAGGAAAAAAGTGGCCAGGAAAGGAGTATTTGGTGCATTTACCGACGGTTTTCTATTTTCAGTAAATTTTACCATTCTCCAAATGGCTTCCAATTGTCCCTAGACACAGAACCATTAGGCTCCCTCTAGATCTTTTTGGGAATCTATTTCATGAAAACTTTGAGTCCTCTGTACCCAAAGGACCCATGCAGAATTTCACATTTGATTCTATATCATTTATCAACCCTCAAAAGCTGCAAGGCTAGTGGGAGCTTGGGCTTTGACCAGCGTAGGTAGATCCCTGCTACCCACTGACTGCCTCGGATCAGAGGAAAAGTTAACTTCCCGCTCCTTACATTTCTCCAAAGCCCATCCTGTATGCGCCGGACCAGACCTGGGCCAAGGCCTCAAAATCTGAGAGCAGGCAACACAAGTGTGTAAAGAAAGCCCCAGAGCACCGCGGGTCGCCGCACACAAACCCACCTAAAGGACCGCCCGGGCTCCCCGATGCACTTTCGCAGGTTTCAGCAAAGCCTCGGAAACCTGGTCTCCTCCTAGCAACGCGAGCGCACTCCGAGCCCAGCCCGCGCGGGGTCCACCGCTGAGGCTCCCCAAACCTCAAGACCTCTGCGGGAGCGAGGCATCCTTCGCGGGGGTCCTTACCTTGGGGTTGGTCAGGAGCTGGTGCTCGTCGCTGTGCAGCAGCGCCCTGGAGTTGGACTCGGAGTTGTTCACGTAGACCTGGACGCAGGGGTACTGCGCGGTGCCCCTGCAGTCGGCGCCACAGGTGAAGGTGCACTCGAACACCTCGCCTAGCTGCTGCACCGACAGCACCGTGCAGTTGGCCGCCGTGGCTTGCAGATCCTGCAGCGCGGGACTGAGCCAGCAGAAGCCGAAGATGAAGAGCGACACGACGCCGGAGATGATGAGAAACAAGCCGAGCCGGATGCTCTTGTCCTCGGCTTCCGTGTACTCGTAAGCCACCCGGAGCTTCGCCATCGCCCCCCACTCCCGTCGGCTGGCGCGCTCCCCCCGCCCCCTCCCGCCCCCGGCGCCGAGCCCGACCGCCTTGGGCGGGAGGAGCCGCCGCCGCCGCGCTACAGCAGGGGAGTGGGCGGCGAGAGGGAGCGCGCGAGAACAAAGGGGCCGAGGCCGGCGACGCCCCCGGAGGCGGCTGCGCCTCCACTTCCAGCCCCGCCGCCGCCCGTGCCCCGGAGGCTCGCGCTGCTGCCGCGGCTCAGAGCCTCCTGCACCCTCGGGCGCGAGGAGCGCACCGGCGGCTTCTGCCTCCAGCGCCCCCTGCCAGCCTCCGCCTGCGCGCTCTCCCTGCCTCCCCCACCCCGCCTCCTCTCGCCCGGAGTCTCCCCGTCTTCATCGCTTGCCTGCCGCTTCTTCGCGACTCGCCTGGCAAGCTGCCCCGAGGGCAGGAGCGGCTGGGTCGGAGTGAGCAGACCGGGGGTGGCACCCGCGAACCCGAGGCGACTCCGCCCAGCCGCTCCCTCCGCGGGCCCAGCCGCTCCCTCCGCGGACCCAGCCCTCCCGCCACGCCACGCCACGCCACGCCACGGCCGGGGCGTCTCCGGTGGGCCCGGGGCGGCAAGCGCCGGGGATGGCGGCTAGTCACTGGGTCCTCGTTCAATTCCTCTGGAGGGACGTCAGAGATGAAAGCTTAGGATCAATGTAGCCTAACTGGAGTGAAAGTTAAGAAGGGAGAAGGAGAAGGCGTAGCGCACGCAAAGCGGCGGGAATCTTGAACCCATACGAAGATTGGTCAGCAGCAGGGAGAGTGAGCTGTAGCGGGCGCTACCGGGAAACCGGCGTCCGGGAGCGGAACTGGGGTGGAAGCCCCGCAAGCGGTGGTGCTGGAGCGCCCGGGAGGGATCCTGCCACAGTTCCCACGCTCCGGGCGGGCACGCGGCGGGGCCGGGGGCGTGGCCCCGCCGCTCGCCTCCTCCCTCCCTCCTACCCCCCTGGCGAGGCGGTATCTATCTGGCCGCTGGGTCCTGGGGCTCCCAACCGCGCGGGCTGCCGCAGGGAGGCATTTAGGAGTGAATGAGGCCGGGTCGGGCTGGGTTTGCGGTGCAGGCAACGCGCGTGGGGGCCGGGGACGGCGACTGGTAAGACCAAGGACACTCGTTGTCTGAATCCTGGGTGACTTCGCAGCAACTGTTTCTCGCAGCTGGTAGACCCCAACTCGATTTGCCCCAAGGCTGGGACTGCCTGAGTAGGGGGCAAAGGAAACCGGTGGAGAAGCTTGCAGCCCTGGAAGGAGCCACTACTTTCTCCGTTAGGACTGTCCCCTCGCTCCGGACTCCTGAGGACAGAATCCTTTCTGTTGTTTCCCTCCTGGAGTCCTGCCACGCTTGGCCCGCCCGGGATTGTAGATGGGCTTCCCAGGAGCGCTGCGCAAGGGACCCACTTTGGGGCAGGTACTGTTCCAGAGCTGCGTCCTGCTCTCTCAATTCTTCCGGTTGCTCCGCCACCCCACCTTCTCGTGCCTTCTTCCTTCAGCCACTATTCATGACTCTTTTAAAAAAAATATACTTTTCTTGATTTCAGAGAGGAAGGGAGAGGCAGAGAGAAATAGAAACATCAATGATGAGAGAGAATCATTGACCAGCTGTCTCCTGCACGCCCCCCACTGGGGACCGAGCCGGCAACCCAGGCATGTGCCCTTGGTCGGAATCTAACCCGGTCCCTTCAGTCCTGTGACAGGCCTACGCTCTATCCACGGAGCCAAACCAGCCAGGGCCATGACTTCTTTTTTGAAATTAAGATTAATGTTTTCAAACCACACTCTATCATAATATCAAACTAGAGGATGACCGGCCTTTTTAGGTAATCAGAATGTTCACTTCTTTGCAAAATATGTAAACATACCCTTTTCTTGATTTACAAGTCTTGAATCAGTTGTGTTCCTGATGAATATGAAAACACCCAATCATGGAATTCTTGACTTCTCTTTCTTGGATTTCAATTGTTACTTAACTGGTACTGAGTACCTTTCAGCTGGAGCAAAGCAGGTTTAAATACAGGTTTCCCAAGAGTTTTTCTGAATAAATTAAGATGTGGGGTTTGGAAATTTTTCAAATCAGGAAGACACTTTTTACTTTTATACCTTTCAAGTTTTGAGAGAGTAGATTTCCTTTTTTTTTTTAACCTAGGGATTACATTACTCTCCTTCCTGTTGGCAAAGAGACAATTTGTTAGTGATTACATTACCTGAAAGGAAAGGTGAGCTTAATCATTGAAACAGCTTCACCTGAGAGAGTTCTTCAGTCTGGATCTCTTTCCTACTGCAGGTTATAATTGATCTAACTTTTGGGAAGGCTAAGGCCAGTCTAGACATGAGGCGAGGTAAGATCCAGTTATTCTAGCTTGGTATGCTGAGCAACTTAACCTTGAGGCAGAATTAACTCCTATGAGTGTTCAGAAAACAAGGATGGGATGTCTAAAATAATTTAATGAACATGATTCATTTTTTAATGAATGAACCCTCTGCCTCAAATCTGAAGCAAGATGGTCTTCCCAGTCTAGAAAAGAAAAAATCAGAAACTTCTGTCTTACTTTAACCTTAAATTTTCAAGGACTTTCAACTCCCCCCCCTTTTTTAGTTCTTCATTTAGTCACTTTCCCTCCTTTAATGATTCTTAAAGTATCTGAAGAAACTGTTGCCAGCTAGCCTTCTGTTCTTTAAACATTTACTTTTCTTCTCTAATTTCCTACTTTTAAATTAGTTGGCTTCTCCTCTGAACCCTTTCATTATCATGTCTTTCTTATTGAAAGTCAAACATATCAAAAGACTTCCCAAATAAAGTCAGTATTTATTTTACCCTTAATACATACAACATTATGTTTGCTATTAGCTTCTTTTTCTTGAGGAGGGACTGCCTTACCCCATTTAGATATGTCAGCCCCTCAATTTCTGAAAACGGATCACAATTGACCAAGTCAGAATAGTAGTAAGAACCCCAGGGACCTGCTCTTGTGGAGGGCAGAGGCAGCACAGAAACACACAAACACACACGACCTTTCTTTGCATAATTTTCCACAAATTAAAATTAAGATTAAAAATGTTATATTCAGACGCAGACTGACTTATTTGATATACATTACAGTGTGCTGCAATGCTTTCATGAAAATCATGGCCACACCTTGATGAAATCATTTTTGAAAGAGAAAGACCTGTGTAAACAAACATTGTTGTTTATAATTTGTTCTCATGATCAATATTTTTCAAGAAGTCCTGTGAAGCCCTGGGTGGGTAGCTAGCTCAGCTGTTTGGATTGTCAGCCCAATACACCAGGGTTGCAGGTTCAACCCCTGGTCAACTTAGAAGAGTCAACTGATGAATGCATAAATACGCGGAACAAGTTGATGTTTCTCCCTCTTCCTTCCCCTCTCTTTCTTACATATCAGTCAAAAGTAAAAAATTTAATAAGCATAACCAATGGACGCAAGACACTGAGGATGGGGGGTGAGGGCATGTGCTGGGGAGGCATGGGGGAAGGTCAGTGGGAAAAAAAGGAGACATGTACTACTATTTGTAATACTTTAAACAATAAAATAAAATTTAAAAAACAACATAAAATGTAGTCAAACATGGCAAACTAATGAAGACAGTGCATGCACAAATAAAGTGTGAGAAACTACAAAAAAGTAAAAAATTTAACAAAAGAACCTGTGACTGACGTTAAAGTTGCAATATACAATTTCATATGTATATATACCCTTATTAAAGGATTCTAAAAAGAATTTTCATAAGGAGGGCTTTGATATCCTAGGAATAGAAGGGAATTTAGAACATGTTGGGAAAATGTTTATACACTGTTTATACACTGGCACATTGGGAAGTTTTTCAATAACTGCTACTGTACACTTTAATAGCTAAAATACGTAAGGGAGAAAATTCATGTTTCACCACCTTTTTTTATTAGAATTGACATTCTGGGTAGATTTTAGATATTTGCAACTAGATTACTTTGATAAGAATAAACAAATGAAGCCCTGGCTGGGTAGCTCAGTTGGATAGAGCCTCATCCCCATAGGCCAAGGTTCCGGTTTCCATCCCCAGTCAGGGCACATACAACAATCAAACTATGAATACGTAAGTAAATGGAACAGCAAATTGATGGCTCTCACTCCCATTCCACCCACCCCCCCCAAATAAAACAAAACAAAAAAATGGTAAAATTAAAAAATAGACTCATGAAAGTATGAGTGATCCAACAAAGAAAAACTTATACTCAAATTTTAATTTTTGCATTCCGCTTATATAATTGTAGATTTTGTTATTGTCACAGAAAATGACATTTGGTCTTAAAAATGTGCCAGAAGCCAATTCCAGCATGTCATCAGGGCTGAATCATCTGGGAATGGCTAAAGTCATTTCCCCAAACCTGAAAAGGATACATAAATTGATTGCTTGCTGCCAGACAGCTGAGGGCATTTCAATCTACATGTTATTGCCTCCTACTGGCCAAACACCTGAACAGCCATAGGCAAATTCTTCCAACCTGACAGTGGACTCTGTAGACTAAACCCTACCCTTTGATGTGTATATCTCCACCTTGCCTTAGGACAAATTGTGTTAATAAAAAGCAAGGGGTCCTGAGACAAAGAGAACTTAGTACCTTTAGCTAAGTCTTCTCTGACTCCCTATAATGCCTTCCAAAATTATGTTTTGTCTCTGGACTCTTGATTAATTTACTTACAGCGCCTTCCCCAGATTGCTAAAATCTTCTAGATGCCTGATCAGAACCCCGGCATTAATAGTGGCTGACCTCAGGGGCATCTGGAAAAGGAGTATTCGCCTGAGCGGATTAAAACAGCACCAGTGATGGTGGTAAGATTCACTGTGTGTAAAGCCCATGTCAGCTTCAGAAGCCCATGGATCTGTAAATGCATGGGTGATACTTTTTGTTTAAGTCAGGTTATAATGGGAAGAATTTGATTAATAGGCAAAATTATAAAGAAATTGGAATTATAAAAGTTACTTTTTAAAATCAGGCTGAAAAAAGAGTGCCATGGTCATCTTTAATGTAGTGTCTTGTTCAAATCATAAAATACCTGATTTGTTTTGAGAATCAAAAATCTGTAATAAGAAATAAAGCCCTGCTGCTGAATCCGCCTCTGGTGCGGAGAGATTCAAAGGCGGCTGGAGAGGGCAGAGCTATCAGCTCTGCCGCAAAAATACTACCTAATGCTTTGTTTAAAGATTACCTAAGAATGCGTTGGGATAAGCTAATTCTGGTGAAAATAAGTCTGAAAGCTAGTTATTACTTTGAAAAACAGAATAGAAAAAGATTTAGGAAAAGAACTTTGATTTGGTCTTATTGATCTGTCATTATCTATTAAGCATGCCTTTGGTTTAATTGGAAAGAGAAATGCAGCCAGGTCTATTTTAAAAGATTTCATCTTCGCCTTGCTTTTTTCCGGCTAGTGATTTAAAAATTTTACAAAATTTAGAAATGCACCTGGGCTTTCTGTGTACATGTAAAGAGAGAAGCTAGCTTAAAACAAATGTGCGCAACTGTCCGATATTTTGGACACTTAGATAGGTTTTGAGTTAAACTTGACTCTCTTTGCGAATGCTATAGACTAAAACCCAAGTCTGGTTTTTTCCTCAGAAAGATGGCAGATTTGACCCAGGGAAAAAATACAGGCTAGGTTCTAAGCAACAAGGTTGGTATTTCCATAATAAAGGGTGGTTTTTAAAATGCTGTTCAAAAGTTAACATTAAAGCCACCAAGAAAATCTGTAAATTGTCTCTGTTAAAAGATTTGCCAAAGAAAATGCCTTAAAATAATTATAATGGGATTTAAATCTCATAAAAATTGTTGAAACACAGATAAATAATATATTACTTATAAAGGTCCAATAGTCCGGGGAGCAGGGGGGAGAAGCTAGCTGTGCCTCTCTAATGGAGGAAAGGGCTAATCGCCCTTCCCCCAGCAGAACAAGCAGGTAGGCCGAAGTTTCTAGCTGGCAGCAATCTCTAAGGAAAGAATGTGCCCAATTTACATGTAAACAGACCAAGCTAGGCCAAAACCTGTTTTGCCAGCCTCAAACATGGTTTTCCAGAGCTGCTGGCAGCTTAAAACTTTGGGAGTTTGCTAAATTAAATAAATAATCTAAATATTTGACTTGCCAGCTCTTAAAGTTTAAGGTTCAAATTAATTTGGGAGAAATTACATAGTTGTAAATAAATGCCTAAAGTATAGAAATTTATTTTTGAGAAAATAACTTTCGTGTTTTCTCTGAAATAATTAGGAATTCAAAATATATTGCTTATTGGTCTAATAAGAAGAATTAATTCTGTGATCTCAACCAAAGTTTTAATATAACCAATTTAAATTTAATTGATATCTCTTAAGATAATTATAAAAAGTATATAATCATTAAATCATATATATATACACACATATATACACATACATATATAATATATATACATACATACATACATACATATATAAATATACACACACATATATATTTGATGTTCTTTCCAACTTAAATTTCAATTTCAAGGATTTAACTGAGAGATGATTCTTAGAAAACTCCAAGGGCCTGGAGTGATTCAAAGAAGTTGTTCTCTCTTCTTAAAGGAAATATTTTGAATTTAACCAATCTAATATACTTGAAATCACATGGATAGCTTTATCAAATAAAAATTAATAACTATATATTTTACTTATATACATATACTTTAAATGTTATAAAGGTTTTGGCCTCTAAGGAGGGCAAAATAAAGTAACAAAATATTTCTTAAAATTCAGCAGAATTTTAAGTCGGAGTTTTAATAACAAAAGCTTCTAGCTGCTTGCATTTTAAATAGGCTGGAAGTGGGGCAGCGTTTGTGCCTTGTGAATCAGATGTATAAGTTTACTAAATTTACTAACTTTGCTTTTTTGATAAAAATGCCTACTTTAATTATCTTTTTAAAATATAATCAAGGTCTCATATAAATTAAGTTATATGAGAAGCCAATATTTTTCAATTGGATTCTAGTAAAGTCTAAGAAAATTACTGAGACCTCCCATAATACCTCTGTATATACAAATAAGCCAAAGGGGATACTCTTTAAAAATTTAATTCTAAGCTTTATTAAGGAGAAATTTGAAATCTCTTCCACTAATATTTACAGGGTAAACTAAAGATTCTTGTTAAAGTACTAAATCTGATCATAAATAGTAGTCAACATAAAGAGAGTCATTGTAATATAGCTATTTGGCCGCATTACTCAGTATCCAAGCAGCAGTCCTGTAGGTTGCTTGGTGTAAAAAAGAACGACAAAAACTTTTAAGAGAAATTCTCTAAAAGCTGTCCTAGAAATTATTCTGGAAGGAAATAAAAAGACATATCCTTCAAATGTCTGGGAAATTATAATTGAAAGTCATTATTTTAGGCCTCAAAAAGAAAAGTAAATAATTTGTATCTTTGCCTTCCTAAACAAACCTTATGTAAAGTTACTCAAAGACTAATAGCAGAAATTTAATTAATGTCATTTACTGTCCAAAACCTAGGACAGTGGTCAGCAAACCGCAGCTTGCGAGCCACATGTGGCTCGTGAGCCGCAGTTTGCTGCTCTGTTGACTAATGAGTTTGCGGACCACTGGGATAGGGGTTTAATCACAAGGAACAACAACAGCCTGTGATTATTGGAATTGAGAGTCTAGGTCAGTGGTCAGCAAACTCATTAGTCAACAGAGTGGCAAACCACGGCTCACAAGCCACAGTTTGCCAATCACTGACCTAGGACAAGTAAAGTTAAAAAATCTTATTTCAGACTAATTTAAATTGGCTAATTGCAATAAGTGAATATTCAAGAAAACATAATTGTACTGGGCAGGACACTGTTCCTGAAGTATTAACTAAATTTTTTACTGATGTTTCATCTCATGGTAAAAACTGCTTAACATGCAATGAATCCAAAGCAGTCATATTTCTATACAGAAAATTGAAATCAAAAGTTATCAAGACTGCATTGTCAGATTTCCAAAAGCCTCCTAATATTTAAATCAAAAAAGGGGCGATAGTGGAAAAATGCCCTGTAAGTAAATTCCTTAATTGCTTTAAATTTTTTACTTTGAAAATTAATTTTCATTTGTAATGCTGATTGCAAGACACCCATGAAAACACACATGGTGTCAGAATAAGCCAAAGGAAAATTGTTTGGGCAAAAAATGAAAAAGGATCCCGTCTAATTTATAGAAAAAATTCCTTTATTAACCTTCGGTTAAGAATATGTTTGTATATTTCCAGAAAACTCCTCCAAGCCTGTGTGGATTCCTGCAACAACGGATCCCAGATAGGAACTGACCAGACTGCTCAAGCCACAGAATAATAGTGGCCCCCAAGACAAGAAGAGTAATAGTCCAGAAATGAAGATAATGAAGACGTCTTGCCATGCTTGCAGTCAGTAGCTGTGCATCACTGCAGGTTGCCCAGGACCAAAACAGAGAAGGTCAGACCTGCATTGCCAGCCCTTTGTCCACCATCCAGCACTAGCATATCATTGCTGACATGTAAACATAAGGAACTGTTGGACATTGAAATTGGGACTCAAAGAACTGTTGGCCCAGAAAGAAACTTACTACAGATTGATTCCTTTAATGCCTGACAGCAATTTAAAGGGACTTGATAAAAGTCTATCCTTTCCATTGAATTTAAGAATCTTAATACATTCTTGTTAAGTTTATAAATTCAAAAAGGGTGATATGCCAGAATCATCTGGGAATGGCTGAAAGCATTTCCCTAAACCTGAAAAGGATACATAAATTGATTGCTTGCCGCCAGACAGCTGAGAGCATTTCAATCTATATGTTATTGCCTCCTACTGGCCAAACACCTGAACAGCTGTGGGCAAATTCTTCCAACCTGACAATGGACTCTGTAGACTAAACCCTACCCTTTGATGTGTATATCTCCACCTTGCCTTAGGACAAATTGTGTTAATAAAAAGCAAGGGGTCCTGAGACAGAGAGAACTTAGTTCCTTTAGCTAAGTCTTCTCTGACTCCCTATAATGCCTTCCAAAATTATGTTTCATCTCTGGACTGTTGATTACGCACAGCGCCTTCTCCAGATTGCTGAACCATTCTAGATGCCAGATCAGAACCCTGGCAAAAATGTTTACTTTGTCCCAAATCATTGCCAGTTTACTGATATCAAGAAATGAACTTTCTTGCCCTGGCCAGTTGTGGCTAATTGGTTGGGCATCATCTCGTGTACCAAAAGGTTGTTGATTCAATTCCTGGCCAAAGCAACAGGCCCAGGTTGCAGCCTAGCTTCCCGGTAGGAGGCAGGCAGGGAGCAGCCAATGGATGTTTGCTTCTCCTCCCTTCCTCTCTTTATAAAAAAAATCAATAAGTATTTTTATGCTATGCTTCATTGTAAATGCTAAATATTTATTATTAGCCTCAGAATTTAGAATTTGAAACAAATTTCCTATGTGGTCACATTTTTTCTAATTATTTAAATTTTTTTCCTGTCCATAAACCTTACTTATTACATTGAGTATATAATTATTACTGAGAACATTCCCTATTTTTAGATAATTATAATCATAATAGGAAGTAATCTTAAATATCACCTAGTTCAAAGTTAAGCAGGAAAGAAAGCTCTGAAAAGGCTTTGTATTTTGTTTGAAATAGTAAAGAATTATTAAAAATATTTTTAAAAGTTCAAATTTGTTTTCATACAGCTTTTATGTTTGCAGTTGAGAAAGGAACACAAAAAGCACAGATAATTGCTTCTTATTAGTAAATTCATAGTAGTGGGAGTGCTGGCTGGCTTTCCTAAATTCTCACCACCTGTTGATTCAGTCTTTCACGCTAATGGAAGTGAATTTCTATGGAAGATACACAGATAGTAAAAGGGAAGTTAGAAAGCAATAAGCTAAGAGGTTTTGGCCTGAGCATTAACAATAGTTTGAGATAAGATAGTTTTAATATTCTATGATTTGTATTCCAAGTTGATTTTTGTTCTTGCCATATTCTTAAAAAACTTAGATATTACTACCTAACAGCGCCTAGTCAAGTTAAAAGATATTTTAATAATTCTGCCCACTAACCAGTTTGGCTCAGTGTACAGGGGGTTGACCTGTGGACTCAAGAGTCCCAGGTTCGATTCTGGTCAAGGGCATGTACCTTGGTTGCGGGCACGTCCCCAGTAGCGGGTGTGCAGGAGGCAGCTGATTGATGTCTCTCTCCCATCGATGTTTCTAACTCTCTCTCCCGCTCCTTTCCTCTCTGTAAAAAATCAATAAAATATATTAAAAAAAAAAAAAAAAGAACAGACAAGATTTCCAGAAACATGTATTTTGTAAATGTGGGTAGACCTATTAAGAACAAATACATTATTATGAAATAATTTAATAAAATATATTTTAAAAATAATAATTCTGCCCAGCTTGCTCAGTGGTTGAGCATCAATCTATGAACCAGGGGGTCACAGTTCAACTCCAGGTCGGGGTACATGCCTCAGCTGCAGGCTCAATTCCCAATGTGGGGCATGCAGGAGGCAGCCAATCAATGATTCTCTGTCATCATTTATGTTTCTGTCTCTCTCTCCCTATTTTTTTAAAAAGGTATTTTAATTCTAAAATATGGAGAGCACTTCCTGGTACAATGGCTGAGAGTATTGATTGGGGTTAGGGTTAGGATTTGTCCTTGGAGAAAGTGACCTACATCTGTTGAGCACCTACTATAAACACATGCCTAGGGAAGGAGATATTAGGTAACTTTTCCAAGGCTGCACATTTAGTAATAGTGCCAGATTATGTGCCCATTCTTTTTCTATTATACTACTAGGGGTCCGGTGCATGAAATTCATGCACAGGTAGGGTCCCTAGGCCTGGCTGGCAATCAGGGTCGATCTGCGAGGCAACTGGTGGGGTGAGCCGGAGTGGGGGGGGGGGGTCGGGTCCCCACTGGCACCCACCTTGGCTGATCTGGTGCTGCCCACTCACCGGCCCTGCCCCTGCTGCTGCTGCTCGCCTCCCTCTGTGGGGCAATGGGTGGGGCACCTGTCTTGGCTGGCCTGGCATTGCTGGTTCGGTCGATTTGCATATAGGCTTTTATTATATAGGATACTATGTCTAACAAATGTATTTAGTAAAAAAGTAAGTGTAGGATTTGAAATGTGCTTATATACTTATATTCAAATATAGTTAGGTTTCATAAAATTCATCTTGTGAAACCTGACTATGAGGGGGTACTGTAGGTAGAAGATGAAGGAGCTAATGATTTGATCTGTTCCTCCTGTTTAATTTTATATACTCTGAATCACTTGTGTTGAAAATAGCTCTTTTTTAAAGGCATAGCAAATATAAGTAGTATGGTTTTACACAGGAGAGGGAAATTAAGTATTTTTTAATTTTAATTTTTTAATATTATTATTTTTATTGATTTCAGAGAGGGAGAGGGAGAGATAGAAACATCAATGATGAGAATCATTGATTGGCCGCCTCCTGCACGCCCCCTACTGGGGATCCAGCCTGCAACCCAGGCATGTGTCCTTGACTGGAATCGAACCCAGGATCCTTCAGTCCACAGGCCGATGCTCTATTCACTGCGCCAAACCGGCTAGGGCTGAAGTATAGTATTTAGGTTTCAGAGAGGCTTGTTAGAAATTCAAAGTGGAAATAAATATAGGGAACCGTCAGATGTTAATAAAACAAGTCACTAAACAGGGTAGGAAAAATGCCTATCTTCCTAACACAGGAAGTTGCCTAGGACTTCTTCTTGCTTTTAGACACTTCCAGTGATGAAATATTCATTAACAATTAATGCTACCCATTTGATTTTTGGATCTTTAAAAAATTTATGTAGTACTGTAAATTAAAACCCACCTTGCCATAATATCCATGTAAAGGTTGTTATTCTGCCCTCTGGTGTTATGTAGGGTAAAAGATAATCTGCCTTGCCAATAACTCCAGATGTGGGAAGACAACTATCACTCTCCCTCCTAGGCCTTTTCTTCTTACGCCAATCTTCCATTTATTCGGTATTCTCTTTTAATATTGTTTAGAAAATTGAGATCATATCCTTATCCTAAAATACTAAGGAAAATGGACAATTCAAAGCTGAAAAGGATACCCAGTTTCAGCATTCTCTAAAACAAGTCTGTACCGTTCAGTTCCATGCTATTCGACATACAAATATATGATGGATTTTTTGCTCATTAAAGTCATTGCAAACGTAGAGCAAAGCGGGGAAAATGGTTTTGGCTCATCATCAGACAGAATTTGGAGTCCAAATAGCAATGTGCAAGTCAACCAATTTAATATTCAAATCTTACATTCTTTAGAATGAAATGCAAAATATAAAACTTCAGATTAAAATGGAGAAATCTTGAAATAACTTTTTCTGAGCAAAGGAGTAACATGACTTGCATTAAAAAGAAAGACAGGTATATGCCTGGCTGATGTGGCTCCGTGGTTTGAATGTCAACCTATGAACCAGGAGATCACTGGTTCGACTCCTGGTCAGAGCACATTCCCTGGGTTGCTGACTCCATCCCCTGTAGAAGCCCTCAAGGAGGCAGCCTATCAATGATTCTCTCATTGATGTTAATATCTCTCTCCCCCCTCTCCCTTCCTCTCTGAAACCAATAAAATCTATTTTAAAAAACCAGGTCTAATTTTCATTCAGAAAAGGGACATTGGAAGAATATTAGCCATTTAGGTAGTAAATTACTTAAAACAGTCAAAATAAAAAATCAAATGTCTCTTAAGAGGGGATATATTTAAGAGCTCAAATTTTAAGACAGCCCATTTTTCATGCAACTGTTACATATGCTAATTTAAAACATCTTAAAAATAAATGTTCAGAATGTAACAGATTTAAAGGTAGCTTCCAAACATTCTGGCTGCCCCAAATCCTTATTTTTATGTAGAAAATGAAACTATTTATGTCAGTCCCACATGTAATCTTTTCTGAGCTGTATATATATTTTTATAAGCTTATATTGATTTTAGCGAGAGGAAGAGAGAGGGAGAAACATCAATCAGTTGCCTCCTGTATGAACCCCAACTGGGGACTGAACCCCATAACCTGGGCATGTGCTCTGATCGCGAATCGAACCAGAGACAGTTTCGTGCACAGGACGATGCTCAAGCCATGGAGCCACACCAGCCACGGCTGAACTGGATAATCAGTGTTTTAATTTTTCATTATACATGATTATCAATAAGGCTGATCCTATGAAGAATCAAGCAAATGCAGCCATTTGTTGACATCATACCACCCTTGAAATTTGATGCATTTCTTACAAAATGTTTAAAGATCTCCCATGTGTTACTAAAATTATCTTCAGTATGTACTAGAGTTTAGCCTGGGAGAAAAACATCATTTGTTAAAAGTTTTAAAAATTAAATTATGTGCCCTAGTCGGTTGGCTCAGTGGATAGAGCCTCAGCCTGTGGACTGAAGGGGCCTAGGTTCGATTCCCATCAAGGGCACATGCCTGGGCTGTGGGCTCGATCCCCAGTAGGGGGCGTGCAGGAGGCAGCAGATCAATGATTCTCATCATTGATGTTTCTCTCTCTCCCTCTCCCTTCTTCTCTGAAAATTATGTGGTCAAAACATTACTTAGGTCCTATTCTCACCTGGCAGCTGAGTATTCTGGCAACAGCCATGGCAGGAAAAATATATACTTTAGAATCAGACTCCAGGTCCAAGGCTGACTCTCCACCAACTAGCTTCAAAACCTTGAAATAATTATATAATCCCTCTGAGCTTCAGTATATTATTTTATGTAACAGGGATAACAAAACCTATTTCACATAATTTTAATAAAGATTTACTAATGTCAACAAAAATGTTACTTAGGCTAAATACAAATTCATATTATCTGAACATTTACATTTCAGGATATGCTTATGAAAATTAGAAACCAGCTCTGATTCAGTAGAAAATTGTTTTCTTCAGCTACTTCCTTAATTATTATTGTTTAAAGGAACCACTTTTGGCATAAATAGGTTCAGTTTTATTTCCTCTTCAAACAAAAATGTCAAAAACATATTTGCGATGTGGTAGATACCTAGCAGGCCTTGAAAATGAAAACTAATAAAATCTCATGAAGAATGAAAAATTAGTTTTGCCCTTAGAAGATAGTTGATTAGCTAAAGTATTTTGGCATGTATCAACCAGACATCATATGCTACTGGACTATGCAAAAATTTGGGTTTTCAACAGGAAATTATGACAATAAAGACTATCATTGTGAATTTTATGAAGAAGTCACTTAAATGATTAAGGGAAAACTATGGCAAACATCTGAAAAGGATTACCTTTTTAAACTGAACAATGAATTCTTATAATGAAATACATCACTAAAACCTTGTCAGGTCATAGTATTTATACAACAGGATGACAAGATTTAAAAACTTTGTTGATGTACATAGAATTGATAGTACTCATAGTTGCCGTTAGCAGTTTTTATGCATACAAAATGAAGTGGAAATCTAACATCTAGCATAACTATCCCCAGGAAATAGCTAAGGTTAAAAAAAAAAAAGCATCTTTGCTCTTTTGTACTTGGGAATGGATTTTAGGTTTTCTCGTATTCTGCTGTAGTAAATACTGTTGGAGTAATGTGATTTCTGTGCTAGAACATTGGATACAGAAAAAAGTAAATGAATGCTCGATACACAGGGATGCATTATTCCACAATTAACTTACTTGGATGTCTTCTAGTTTTATTCTAGTTAGTACTTGTACAGTTTAAGTGTTAATTGGTGGTTCATTAACTTCAGAAACTAGTGGTATTTACTCAAGTATGTATTTCTGGCCTCTCTCGACATTTGAAAATCAGGATATCTAAACATAAGGCCTAAAACTGGCATTTCTAACGTTCCCCAGGTGATTCTAATGCTCATTAAATTTGAGAATTACCAAACTAGAAGACCGCTTTGATTCTGGTTATTTCCTGCAGCTGTCTGGGTCCAAACTGAGCTTTTTATACATAAAATTTAATGGTCAGCTTCCTTTTTAAATAATAGGATTAATGCTTAATCTAATTTTTGTTGTCACTATTTGAGCAGAATGCAGGAGCTTGGACAGCAATGCAATGTTTATTCAGGTTATATATTTGCCTCAAAACTTATAAAAAACTGTCTCTTGCCTTGGCCAGTTTGGCTCAGTGAATAGAGTGTTGGCCTGCAGATTGAAAGGTCCTGGGTTTGATTCTGGTCAAGGGCACATGCCCAGGTTTCAGGCTTGATCCACAATGTGGGGTGTGCAGGAGGTAGCCATCAATGATTCTCTTTCATCATTGATGTTTCTCTCTCTCTCCCCCCCTCTCTGAAATCAGTAAAAATATAAAAACAACAAAACAACAAAAAAAACTGTCTCTTCCCTCCTTTGAATGAAGAATAAATTAATCTGGTGAATATAGACATATACATATACTTCAGTATTTGTTGTGGTATTTCTAAAGATTGAGGGGGGCTTGGGGGAGGGAAGGTGAATCAAGTTGCCTTTTTAACTTTGATTAAATTTCTTTCCAAAGGCATAGCAATAAATTTAAGTGAACCTTATCTATGACTCACAGAAGAGCACATTTTAACTAGGCCAATGCTTTAAGAATATATTTTTTAGACCTGATTCATAATATATTCCTCAGCTTCAGATCAAGAAAAGGATATCAATTTCTTTAATAACTAAAAGGAGGCCAGGCTGGTGTGGCTCAGAGGTTGAGCATCGTCCTATGAATCAGGTCAGTTAGATTCCAGGTCAAGGCACATAACCCGGGTTGCAGGCTCAATCCCCATTTGGGGCATGTAGGAGGCAGCCAATCAGTGATTCTCTCATTATTAATGTTTCTATCTCTCCTGCTCCCTTCCTCTCTGAAATCAAAAAATATTTTTAAAAAAATGAAAGGAGCCCTCGAGGTTATCCCATCCAACTTTTTATTCAAAAAGGTAGCTCTCTTAATGGTGATATCTGAGTCATCCACTTTTCGCATGAATATTTTTGCTGTTGGAATCCTCATTTCATAAAGCAGTGAGTACCGTGGGAGAGCACCTTAACATAGAACCAAAATCTGTCTCATTCTGCTTCCTCCACCTGCTGGTTTGAATCTTACCCTCCTAAATCCTCCCTATATTTGAGGACAGCTGTCATATCTCCCTTAGTTGTCTCCTCTCCCAGATGTATACCTCATAGTTCTAAGATGCATATTCTTTCCATGTATGGCATCTGTGAAATTGGTATGCATTTTGTAACTGGTGGCTTGTCATAGTTTCAGCTACTTCCTCCTAAATGGTACAAAAAAATGATGATTGGTACTTACAATTATTGGCACTTAGGTTTGTTGAAATACAGTAATTATTCCACTTCAACACTTTTTCAATAAACAATAGTAACATTCAAGATTATTCAATTTAACTCCTTACCTTACCTTATACACAGAACACTTTCATCCAGTCTCCCTGGTTATGTTCTATGAGGTTGAATCCAATGCGTTATAAAGCAACTACTTCCAAAATCTTAAATGACCTCAGTTACGTTTTAATATTGCATTGAAACCTTATTGGTTCTGCTCTTCACCCACACAAATGAATTCATCTTTCTGCGACAGTTCTTGAATTTGAAACCTGAAGACAGACACCGTGTTTACAAAGTTTATTCTCTAATGCTAAACATTCCTACTTCGTGGTGGTGGTGGTGGTTTTTTGTGTATTTTGAATGTAATTTAAAATGGGGATAATAAAACCTGCTTCATGATACCATGCTGAAGATAGGGTATAAGTATGCAAAAACGCTTAGTATACTGATTTGCAACTAGAAATCATGCCATGTATTCTTCTGCCTTCCCCAGTCATGGCAGCTCTTAAAATACAGCAGATTTCTTACCTTCTTTTGAGCACTATACTTTCACTAAGGCAGCCGAAGATTAGTATTTGGACAACAGACTCACAATTTACATTGGTTTACGTACGAACTACTATTTAAAAATGTTATTTAAAAAAACCCTGATTTCAGAGAAGGGAGAGGGATAGAAAGAAGCATCCATGACAGAGAATCCTTGATAGGCTGTCTCCCATACACTGGGGACTGAGCCAAAATCCAGGCATGTGCTCTTAACTTGAATCGAACCCAAGACCCTTCAGTCCATAGGCCAACGCTGAGCCAAACTGGCTAGGGCTACATATGAACCACTCTTAAGCCTTGCTATATTCCACCATCCTTTTTCTTTTAGCAACTCAAGTGCAAAAGTAATTATCCTGACTCAATTTATCTTATTTGAAGCAACTCAACACAAAATTATAGGGTTTGATTTAGATCTCAATTTTGACTTTGCTTCATTTCCTAGGTTTGTCATTTATTCATGGTATGATCCAATTCATGGGTAATGCTAGTGGCAAGAGAGTGAACCTTGTGACATGCCATTAGAAGCTAGTATTTAAAAAGACATTGAGATGTGGCTTATCTCATTCTTCAGGAACTGTCTTCATAGAATCAGTTAGGAGGTATTTCTATGTTTTTTTTTTTTTATAAACTAGAGAGATAAACCAGGGTTAAGAGAACATTAAATATAAAGATCCCTTTTCATCTTTTTTAGTACTTTTTTAAAAAAATTGATTTCAGAGAGGACAGGTGAGGGAGAGAAAGAAGATTCAATGAGAGATAATCACTGATCAGCTGCCTCTTGCACACCCTCCACTGGGGATCGAGCCTGCAACCTGGGCATGTGCCCTGACCAGGAATCGAACCGCAACCTCCTGGTTCATAGGTCAACACTCAATCACTGAGCCATGCTAGGCGGGCAAGTTCCCTTTTCTTTTACACACAAGCATGTTTAGGTTTTTGGCAGTTTTCTTGCAAAACTGGTCTATTAAGCAAATCTAAGTTAAATAAAATCAGTGAGTCTTCCTTTGCAGCCATTCTCAGATGCCACATATTTTACCTAATATTAAACAGATTATTTAATAAAATAGAAGACTGATAGTTTTTTAATGAAGGAGGATTCAGAGGAAGGGGTCAATTAGAAAGGGTAGAGTGGGAAAAATGGGAAAAGTTTAGAAAATTAATTAAAAATGCTTAGTCTCTTGAAAATAAAATTACAGCAAAAAATAGTAAATTGTTCCAAAGCTCAATGCTTTAATTTGTAAATTTTATTTTCAAACTGAAATATCACTTTATACCATTTAATCAACATGTATTTATCAAGCACCTATTGTGTTCCAAGTCCAGTGGCAAAAAGGAAAAGACCAGATAAATATTTGGCTTTATATATACTAGAATTCAAATAAACTTTCATTCCTTATTAAAATTTATTAAATTGAAGAAAAATGTGTTCAGTGAAAAATCCTTGAAAATGGAGTTTTTCCCATATAAATTAAAATATCACAAGAACCATAAAATACATATTTTAAACTAAATAACTGAAAGGACTTTTCTTTGTAACTAAATAGCTTGTGGTTCCAGAAAGCCAATTATAGTAAAAGCAAAAAAATATTTAACATAATGTACACATTTATGTTTCTAATTATATAGGGAAAAGTTAATAAAATCTAAACCCTATGAAAGAAAATGTGAAATAACTAGTTTAGGTCAACTTCTACACATGTAAAACCACAAATTATAAAACCAAGGAATATAGAAGTGTGTTATATTAAAGATTTTAATATAATATTTTAAAGATTTCATATAGAATTTTAAAACTTGGATCTTAAGAGCATGGTAATTTCTGATATTAACAAGTTATAAAAAGTTGGTTTACATGCAAGAATTTTGCATTTTGATGATTCAGGGTGAAAGAACTCAGGGAACTGAAAAAGTGTGCACTTTACTTTGTATATGGCAATTAAGACAACAAACCACTTGATATGAGCTATTTTGCTCTTCTGAGTCATTCATACAGTACTAATCATGATTATGGTGACACTTTATGTTGTTATGTTTGTATCATAAGAATAAAGATCCCCTTTCATTTCTTCCTTCTACCTTTCATGGTTTTGTAGGAAGTTACATTTAACAGTAAATTATTATGAAAAAATGTATTTTTTTTAAAGAAATTGATTTGTAGGATTTGACACTGGTTTATGTCAAATATGGTATGTGTTCTGTGAAGATTTTTTTCACAATAAAATTATAATTATATAAGTGCCATCTTTCCTATAGAAGAGATGCCTTGGTTTAAATCTGAAAGATTAAAAAAAATCCTGTTATTTTTATATCAGCTTCATATCTCAAAATATGTAGAAAAAGATAAATCTTGACATTTTATAATCCTGACAAACACAGAAATGTCATAAATGTTTCATTTTTAAACATGATTTGATAAATGTCAAACTTTTACTCTTCATAGAAAAATAGGTTAAAAGGGAAAATTTAAAGATCAATACTCACTTGCCCCCCCCTTTTACTATCTTTAGTTCTGCTTTCATAACTTCAGTCTTCAGACATTTTTAAAGACGGTATTTATCTTCAGATGGAAAAGAACCCATCAACTTGTAAGTGTGAAATATCCAGGCCAGCACACAGGAGGTGAAGTCTGTCCTGCCACTGCTTTTGGCTTCCCTTAATTTGAGTATTACTTCTTAAAGATAAATATCAAAAATCTATCGAGAAATTTCTTACAACTTTCACACAAAAGAAAAGCATTTTGGTTGGGTCCCAAGATTGATCAGGAAGTTTTATTTCTAAGAGTTTTCTGTTTTGAACTTGGTTAATACTAAAAATGTCTACATTTTAAATAACCTACAAGTGAAGTGGTGATGACTCCATTAAACTACTTGTCAAAAACTGAAAGAATACATTTTAAATTGTTTAATTACACTCTTCAATTTGATATTTGTAAACCCTTAGTTTTTTTTATCTTCTATTTTTCATACTGAAGAAATAATTCCACAATTTCAAATCAAAGTCAACACTGCAGTGAGGAGAGCTTTTCTACTTTATTACAAAGAGAAGAAGCCTTTATGTGGTCAGAAAATACAAGATTGATCTTTTTTTCTCTTCCTATGAAATGCTGCTGTTCAAACAGCCAGAGTGAATTGTCTCAGTTCACTTCTTTAAGTCCCATCACATTCACTTGGGTATGGATGTCCTTGGCTGCTGAAAATCTGGCCCTTTAGTGCACAGGGCGACAAAGTCCCCTGACCAGCAGTTCCAGAATGTCCCATTTTCATATATTGCATCCATGCACACCTCCTAAAAATGAGGTACAGCAGGGCAAACATTTTCCAAAATAGATGTCATATATATAATATATACACATTCGTACATACATACCTTTATTCATGTGATGTCCAAAAATTTAAAAAAAATGTACACATTTATTACAAAATCGTAACAAAGACTGGACAGTGTTTTGCTCATTCTGGAAAGATGAAGCTCAGTAATAACACAACCCTGGAAACCATCCAGAGATTGTGGCAATCTCTTTCTTCTAAACAGTCAGATATTCTTGCGTTAAGCTTGGCGAAACTGCCTTTCAAAAACAAAAGGGGAAGTAAAATGAAGGAAGCAGACCTTGCTCATCTTTCCAAATGAAATACGAGAAGGATCTTCACATAAAAATGCACAAACATTTGTTATTTTATTACCAATAGTGCTACAATGAACAATGCAAATTTTGTGGTCTAATTTTGTTGAGTCTTTTGTGGGTTTTCTTTTTTACATTTTAGAAACTAAACGGTAAACTTCAGTCAGTGTACTTGCTTGTCTTTATAGACCCAAGTCTGTCTGCTGGCAAAAAAAAAAAAAAAAAAAAAAAAAAAAAAAAAAAAAAAGAAAATAAATGAAAAAATTCAGACCCTGCTCGAACTAGAGAAAAACAAATTACAAATTTAGTTGTTGGGCAGCACATAATTAGTAAGGCAGGACCTCAAATGGTGACCCTTTGCGTAAGCCAATTGCCAAATCCTCAAGGAATTAAAACCAGGGTGCCTGAGCCACATCAGTTCTGCAGTTATGTTGAGTATTGTGCTGAGACAGCCATACCCCAAGAAAAGGGAAGTCTTTTTTTAGAAGGCTTGCTGAGCAGGGTTGTAGTTGAAGGTGGATGGCAGGTGAGGCCGTTCTTCTAATTTGTCATATTCCAAATGGAACTCCTACAAAACCAAATTTAAGAATTTAGTTGATTTCCTCTCCCTTTGTCCTCCAAGTTTCGTGAAAACGTATTTTACTATATTAACAAAATACCTACATCTATGAGAATGTTCACAGACACAGATATACCAACTCTTAAGTAAGACTTCTCGTGAACATCTATTTTATGACACAAATTCTATGCTTTTTTCCCCTCAAAAATAAAAACTTGCAGGGTACTTACTATATCACTAATAAAAAACACTGAAAATTAGAGAATATAGAGTGTCCCCAAAAATGTATACACACTTTGAATAGATTATAAAGTCAGTATTTATTAACATACAGTTCATTTTCAAAATTTAAAAGAATCTACAGAAAAATAATTTTCTTTTTCAACGTAAGTTTTCAAAGTGATGACCGTTCTGGTCCAGGCACTGCTGATAACGTGAAGCAATGGAATCGCAAACATCAACAATCATTTCATTCGGTATTTTGTGCACCCTCGATTCGTCGACTGCTGCTGGTTTTGTACCATAAACTTTATCTTTTATGTATCCCCATAGAAAGAAGTATAATGCCACTTTAGGATAATTTTTCTTTGTTCAAAACTTAGTATGGCTTCACCCATTATTTCAAATCAGTTAAACCTGAAAAGGAGTGAAAATTAAATGAGTTGTCAGCAGTTAAAGTGTGTATACATTTCTGGGACATGCTATATTTAAAAGTAAAGCCTCATTCAATGAAATATAAAATCTGAAAATTTATTTTTCATGTAAAACTTTAGAAATAGTTTACCAATTTGTCTTAAAAAAAGATACAAAGTTATTCTAACCTTATTTAAATTTCAGGAAAAACAATGAACTTAAACACATCTCCAGACTTCCCATTTCATAAAACCAAAACCCTGAAAAGATGTAACTGCTACCCAAAACTACACAGTGGCTGATGTAGGCACATTTGAAAGCAAACTGCATAGCCTATTTCAATTAAACTTTCAAAATACTACACTAACTTTATGAGTTTTAAACTTTAAGAATTTTGAAGCCATTGTTTTTACACTTCCCCAAGATCAAAGAGATGCAGAATATAATTTTCATCCTATCCTATGTAATAAAAGCCTAATATGCTATATGTCCAGTTGACCGTTCAACCAAAGTGTAATATGCTAATGATATGCTAAGGTTGCTCAACTGCTCACTATGATGTGCATTGACCATCAGGGGGCAGACAGTTGACTGGTCAACCAGTCGCTATGACGTGCACTGACTACCAGAGGGCCGGCACTCCGATCACTAGGTTAGCTTGCTGCTGGGGTCAGGCTAATTGGGACTGAGTGAGAAAGGCTGGACATGCCCTGGAGCCCTCCTGCAGTCTCTCCTCGCCTGGCCAACCTCCTGTGTCTCTCCCCGGCCCCGATCGTGCACCAGTGAGGTCCCTCGGCCTGGCCTGTGCCCTCTCGCAATCCAGGACCCTCCAGGGGATGTCGAAGAGCCCGTTTCGGCTCGATCACACAGGCCAGGCTAAGGGACCCCACTGGTGCACGAATTCGTGCACCAGGCCTCTAGTATTAATATAAAAATCATACCTTCGTAAATCCAAAGAGCAAGAGGTTCTAAAATAACTAATTCTACGACCTAAATTCATTTAGCACAAACTATTCGATCACATTTAAAAAATTATTTAATATGATATATTATGATTTAAAGAAAGCCAGCAAGTAATGTTAGCACTATGGGTTACCATATTTTACCTTATCTGCTGTTTTGTTCTGAATTGATTTCATAATGAGTATTACCACTATTAAATTAAGAAGGAATTTCACTCTTAAATTAAAATGAAAATGTATGTCATGATTAAATTTTGAGATACAAAACCAAGTATTTAAAATTTAAGGATATTACATTAACAATTACAGAAAGAGCAGGTATAACTTGCTGAAAGTCTAATGTGTGTCAAAACTAGGGCTACAGCTGATTTTATTCAATCTTTATGATAATTGTAGATAGATATCATCTTCATTTTGCATCTGAGGAAAATGCCCAAGTCATACAAGTATCAGGTTTAGGATTAGAACCCAGATCCATGTAATACCATGACTTTTCCAGTATAAAACATTATTTTTAATATTCTTAGCCCAAGATCCAAAATAGAATCACTTTATTACACCGTCTATCCATAAATAATGTTGAAAAACTCAGTCAACTGCCAAATATTTATAAAGAAGGCACGCAGTGATGACTTTAATCTAAAAAGGTTCACTTTATAGGGTTTGTAGAATAACAAAAGCACAGTGCTTATATGCTTATCAGTAAAAACTAGCAATACCAAAATTACCACCACAATCACCACAGCTCTCCTTAATACTCTGTATAAGCACAACTCTCCTTTCACCTGGATAGGCTTTAAAAGAATATTGTCTGGCTTGAAGATGCATACCAAGTTAGTAAAGAAAGTATCTTTTTGATCTATCATTCTTTAGAAATTAAAATTAGCATTTTAGTTCTAATTTATGTGTAGTTATAGGGTAAAAAGTCTATTTGTAACTGTGACAAATCGTACACCTCACAACCTAAGTTATAAAATTTTAAATTCTGTTCAGTTATCCTTTGTCATTGCACATTGGTGAATTCTATCGTTAAAATTTAAACTAGAGTGATTTCATCAATGGCACATATATTTTCCTTGCATGTTAAAAAAAGAGATCAGTTTAAATCTAAGGAACATAATATTTTAATACTACTAGAGGTCCGTGCACAAGATTTGTGCACTTGCGGGGGAGAGGGTCCCCTCAGCCCGGCCTGTGCCCTCTTGCAATCCTGGGAGCCCTTGGGGGATGTCCAACTGCCTGCTTAGGCCTGCTCCCTGTGGACAGTTGGACATCCTTAGCGCTGCTGAAGTGGGAGAGGCTCCCGCCACTGCCGCTGTGCTCGCCAGCTGTGAGCCCGGCTTCTGTGCTTATGGCTGAGCAGTGCTCCCCCATGGGAGTGCACTGACCATCAGGGGGCAGCTCCTGCATTGAGTGCCTGCCCCCCTGGTGGTCAGTGCGTGTCATCGTGACCGGTCGTTCTGCCATTTGGTCGATTTTCATATTACCCTTTTATTATATAGGATGATAATTAAGAGACTCTCAAAGACCTTTATATCAATCAGATTTAGAAATTAAATGGGTCACATTTTCGTGTTCCATTTTTAAAATCTTATTTTTGTCTTCTTTATACTTTCATTGTTAAAATACGCAAAGCTTACTATATACTGGTATCCTCAACTTTGATTGCTGATTTTACATCTCTTTAACATGTTTATGCTAGATGCACACACATAATACATATGTACACCTCTGTATAATATGTAGGGGCAAGAAGGATGTCTTCTTTTGTATACGACTACCTACTGTCTAGAATAGTACCAGGCCCCTAGTAGAAGTGTAACTAATGGCTGATGAATTAAAAACACAGTTTTCTTCATTTCTCTTAGAAACAGAACACTTAACTTTTGAAGTATTCAAATCATAGGTATTAGAAGATCTATGTATATATTTGCTCTAATGGAAAAAAATTTTTAGATTACAGCTTAATGATTTTAAAGGCTAGAAAGAGTTCTAGATACTTTTTAAAAACAACTTTTAATGTCTTAGTTTTTCTATTAATAAAATTAGGTTATATATTCTCAAAAGGTTACTATGAAGCAGAATTAGAATACATGCACTGGATTCAGATGTCAAGTAAAATTATTATTACTGATCAAATTTCACAGAAAAACATACACAGCGGAATGTTTTCTAAACTCCTCAGAAATGTCAGCTTTCTCTTAACTATGGTAAGTCCTCATTAAATTTTAGGAAGGAAGTAAACTATCTTAAGTATAGTTATATTAGAAATAATTTTTATTTTGAAAAAAAGCACATTCCTAATTACAGTATAAAAAGTACTAAAATGTACCAGTGAAGTTAATGAAAAGAAAAACAAAACAAAACAAACCACCCTTATTTATATCAGGCTATAATATGGTAAAAATCCTAAGCATTAAAAATCCTATTCAATGTTGGACTCAAATGGTAAAGTTAGGCCGAAAAAATTCTTAAGCTTGTAAGTTTAGTCTGAGAAAGCTACTGATGACAGGGCAGCCTTTAGCATCTAAAATTTCTCGATGGATGAAATTATTTTTCAAATTTTACTCATTAAGATTATACACACTATCCAAATTACCACAATTTTAAATTAGTGGGATACTGAGTAATTCCACATAGGACAGACCACACAGTCTCTGCGGACAAGTCAAGATTATCTAAAAGGGGAGAATATGCAAAGGCAGTATCAAAATTTTTATGTACATAAATTATTGACATATAATACATTTAAAAAGTAAATAATGGGCCACATTCTAGAACTCAGAGTTAGAATTTTTAGGGAAAAGAAGTACTTCTGATTTAAATAATCTAATCCCTTAACATTACAATTCTTAATTTCCCAAAAATATTAAATGGTTTGCAAAAGAGAAAGGAAGAACCTCATATACAAGATATTCTGGATGGAGACCTGATTATGGTTGAATCAGGCCAATACTTTTCATGATACCATGGTAACACCAAGCTATTAGTTATAATACTAATTCTCAGTGTAGGCTTCTTACAATGAGTTGAAGCTATTTAATGCATATTCTTTAACTGTAAATAGTAAGCCACACCCACTTTAGAGATGAGGACTTTGAAATTAACTTGGGACCTGCCGTTTTAATGGAGTTTTTGTAGTATAATGGAATCTATTAATGAATATAACTATGAATTAAATTAATTTCTTAATTCCTAATCCAGTTTCTAGAAAAACACTGAAAACAGCCTGAAAAAACAGAAGCTGTTGCAAAAGTTTATTCTGTGAATACAATACAACTTGGTTTAAGTTTATGAACCTGTATTTTAATAAAAAAAAATTTGATAAAAAACAAAATTCCACTTGCTTTCATTACCATGAAAATAATTTTGTTGAAGAGGATCAGTGCAAGTGGCTAGCAATTTATTTCAAGAGAGATTTCTTAGGGAATAGTTTAGTGATATTTCCCAAATTTTATTTTCCAACTTCACTGCTAAAAATTTTAAAGGTAAAAGGTTAAGAAGAACCTCAACAATACAAGAGAGATAAAATTGGGTAAAATTATTTTGTGTGCGCACATGTGCACACACACTCACAAACAAAATATTCTTTAAAATGACATTTATCTGACTATGGATTTCCTTTTGTGATATAATAAGGGGTCCTATTAATGTTTAATAGGGGCCCTATTAAATTGTTTCTGAATATTTACCTTTATGGAGAGAACTTAGTTCTAAAGAAAACAAGTATTTTTCACATAACTTGATTTTCTTCACATATACTGAAATTTATCTAAAATTATATCTCTCTCTACTTCACATATCCATCCCTTTTTTGCATATACTAAAGTTGGAATAATTTACAATGATTTTGAGCAAAAGCCTCAAATTGAATGGAAAAAACTTCAGTTATTTCCTAATAGAATTTTTCATCCTCCAAAGAGACTTTTTCTCTCCTATAGAATCAACTGAGAGTTTCTCAAAGTATGGCTCCAGACAAGGACCAGCATCATCATTGGCATCACTTGGGAACTTGTTAGAAATAAAAATTCTCAGGTTCCATCTACAAACTTACTAAATCAGAAATAATGGCAGTATGGCCAAGCTATCTGTATAAAGGTCTCCAGGTAATTTTGATGGAAGCTAAAATTTGAGGACCATTGACCTAACTCAGCGGTCGGCAAACTCAGTCAACAGAGCGGTAAACCGCGGCTCGCGAGCTGCAGTTTGCTGCCCTAACCTAACAACAATCAATTATTGTTTTTCCATCTTTGGGAAAAAAGTAATAACAATTATAGAAACAGCAGCAACAAACTATCACAACTACTCTCATATATAAATACTAGTTTTTGCCAAGCACTACATTTAGTGTAAATGTGTTTGTGTGTAATCTCATTTAAAGTGCATGACAATCTAGAGACAAGTATTTCGATTTAAAAGGAAACTTGCACAAGGTGAAAGCATAAATAGCAGAAACAGGAGTTAAATTTAAATCCATGACAATAAAGACTATGGCTTTCTATTACACTATCACTTATTAAGGAACAGGTAATATACACAATGTCTTATGTACTATTTGTAATGAATATAATTATTTTAACATAACTGAAAAGTTAGAACACAGATCTACCTTTTGAAATCAAGATATGCATAAGTAGAATTATTAAAATAACTCAAATACAGTCTATAGTGGTATAGGAACTTGGTCTGAGAAGTAATGGCATTTATCATTGAGAAAAACACCTAAAAATAATAATTAAAAAAATTAATCCCTTGTATTTTCAAGTTCTATATGAAATATTATAATGTAAAACGTTTTTCGTGATAAATATCTGGTAACTACTTTACATTGTTTTCTTAAAATGTTTTACCTTTTTATCAGTTTAGTAAAGCTGACCCAAAAGAAAAAGAAAAATGCCCAAACTAACAATTAAAAAATCATCCAATGAACAGTCTTCTGTTTTGAAACTCTAAATAGCTTTTCTTCAATGAGTGGAACTGTTTTAAAAACCCTATATCTGTTTATATACTGGTTTTAGGGAAATCTCAGACCTGCTTAATAAAAAGTAACAATAATATAATACATGACTAGCACTGCACAAGAGTATCTTTATTTTACAACTGAGTAGAAACAAAAGTATTTAAAATGTCACCAAGGCTTTTGAAAAATTACAAAAATTTCTTACCAAGTTCAATCATTTTTCTAACTGTGAGTGAAATGAACGGTTTTTGCATAATCTCCTAGAGTTAGATCAAACCGAGGAGGTTGAGACAAAAGATCAAATATCTGGCACGTTACTAAAATGAATGCATTGGTACATATAAATAGACAAGAGAGGTCACTTCTTTTTTAAACCTAGATTTATACATTTATACATGAACAAAATATATACCTTAGCTACTTTCCTCCAGTTAAGACAGTCAAAGAAGTAATATGTTCCCCTCTCATATGTATTGGTTTTCATTGTTGGCTCCATGCCTGGTGCCCTGGTAATCCATACTCGTTCTTCTTTGTGGTATCTCCAATCACGGTTAAAACTTCAATTTTTAAGAGAAAAAGACAATTAATTTTTTTCCTGTGGCTCTCATTTTTAAAACTTTTCTCAAAAAATTATTACACATAAAATATATAAATAAGAATGTTTCTTTGTCCTGACTTTCATTGTTATTACATACACCCTAGTGAAATAAACGCAGGAAAATAATTTAATTTTTCCAAAACCCACATCTTTACTTAACTGAAGAAACTTTTAATGCAAACAGAATGAGATCTTAAAAACTTTGAGTGATGTGGTAAAATGTTAGGCAGACCAAATAAAGATCGATTGTGTTCCAGAAACTTCACTTTTTTGTTCTTCTTAATATTCAATAGAAACTGAAATATCTACTAAAACAAACAAAAATGCCAACTACTTGAATTATTTTGTATGGAACTAAATATAATGACTATTTGAATTAACTATTTAAATTCACATAAAATCTCCACGTAAACAAATACCTTCCTACCCATACTATGAGGTAATTTTTAGATATACGATATGAGACAAAATAGCCAGTGATGGATGGATGAATTTATTTACTTATATATTAAAAGGAACAGTTACCAATTACTATCTTACAAAAAATGTGAAAATAACATGAGAAAAAAACAAATTCTCAGCTGAGAAATAAAAAACAATTTATTATCAACAAAGTAAATTTTACATTTAAGTATCTAATCAAAGCCATTTATAGAAATATTATAAAGAATGTTATAAAATATTTAAATCTGTAAAAATGTCTCCTAATCGTAACATCAGAAATTTTTAAGTAACTCACTGTATAGTAAACATGATCAGAATGACTAATATGTTACCAACTGTACATGGAAACAACACAAACTTTTTATTTGTAGGACATCAGGTAAAAACAGAAATGCTCAGAAAAAAATATATCCGTGGACCAATTTCTTAACAGTAATTTAAGTTGGATTTTATCATATCAATATTTCAGAACACACAAGATATATGTACAGTGACTTGCCCACATTATATTTAATAGATATTTATTAAATGATGAAATTCACTGTCATTAACATATGTGGTTCCACAAGGAGTCAGATGAACCACAGTTATGAACCATATCTTATAAAAATTAGATTCACCAAATCCATGATCCAAGTTGATTCTGCCTTTAGGCTTCTTACAAACTTAGGGCTAAGTTTAAAATTCTTTTTATGTACACAGTGATTATGAATCCATAGTAATCTAAGGTTTCAATCTAAATTAACTTTATTTTACTAAATTTAAAAATAAATTTTTGATGGAGAAATATTTGCACTTTAAAAACAAAAGCCATCATCATGTTTTTAAAAAGCAGCTTTCAGAATAAACAAGATCCACTATAATACAAAAATGTTTAAAAAATATTTTGAACATACAGCTCTACTGCAGCTAGAAGTTGTAATACGTCTCCTCCATTCATGTAATAGAGATAGAAGAGAAGGTCTTCTCCATATCGGCCAAGTTTTATTGCAGCCAGCTGGAAAAGAGAAATAAATTATTCTCAAATGTAAAACAAGTCTGAAAATCCTATCATATAACTGCTACCACTAAAGTAAAAACAGAAACAGAAACTCTTCTCTTTATAGCAGATAACTGCTATTACATGATTATACAAGTAGCTATAATTCTAAGGAGAGTTTCATCATTTAGGGTAGTTTATTATTTAAGTGACTAAAGTTATTTAACAATTACTTCTGGTACATCTACTTTATGTACTACTAGGAAAAGAGCTAAATAAAAACTTCCAATTGAGTTCATATGTTGAATGTCTTACTTAAGGGATTTATTAGCTATCCAATGTGGGAGTAATAGTGAAACTAGTGCTCAAAGATTCAGAACTTACATATTTAAGACCTAATTCCATTACTTACTAACATACCATGTCCAAGTAATTTAAGTCTCTAAACTTCAATTATAAAATGTAGACAATGACATCTTATAAGGGTTACTAAGAATAAAAATGAAATTAACTAAGTGACTGTATGTGAACAAGCCTCGTAGAATGTCTAAAAGACTCACAGGAAATGTTACTGAATCTGCATTTGACAATGACTCAACCACAAATCAGTTGGCTATGTATATTTAGCAAATCATGGATGTTTAGTACAAAAATCACGAAGAGATTGCTTTTTTTGTTTTGTTTAAATGAATGTGTAAAGTGACTGCTTTAACCATGTCCCTCAGAAAGCAGAAACAAATTAAGTGCCTACCAAACTATAAAATATGAGTTCAATAGTCTCAAATTCTCACCAAATATATAAATGGTGAAATATTAATATAAATCTTAAATGCTCACCAAAACAAAAATACTTTAATCTTTTTACTTAAACCTGTATCTAAATATTTACTTAACTGTTACACATTCTCTGAATGTAATTTTTCTCTCCATTCATATTATTCCCATTCAGGTAGCAGTACCAAATGTGTCAAATCATCCTGTTAGTAATTCTTAAATTGGCATTGAGAAATGGTCTGGAACCTTTGGGTACTGGGAGCAAAAGAGCCCTATAGTGGTGGTGGCAGCAAATCACACAATCCAAAAATTGAAAAAGATATCTATCTCCATCTCATACTTATCTTCCACCTAACTCAAGAATTAAGACATAGTGAGAAATATATTTCTTTACTTGCCTGTCCACAACATCAACACTGATTTGGCTACACAACTACATGGTACAGATGCAGAACACTGTCATTTACATTAGCCACTATACATATATGAATAACACAAATATGTAATGGCCAAAATCCAGACACCATTTCTAACAAAAATAAACTCTTAGTTCTTTTCCCTAAAGTAAGTGTTTACCACTTTCTTTCTTTCTTTGACTAGGGGGAAAAAAAAAGGAAGATTAAAGCTGCAATCTGTTAACAGTTACTTTATAACTAGAATTTTAGGTAATTCAAAAGTAGAAAAAAAAATACAGAAAAAAGCCAAAAGTCAAAAACAGTTTTTAAATAGATAATATATAGTTCTATTAAAAACCCTGTATCTGTACTATAAGAAAATCTTTTAACTGATAAGGATATAAAATCTAAAAAAAAGATTTTATATATAGAGAGATTGGCAAAAGTAGGTTTACAGTTGCATTGTAATATTCTTATGAGTTAATAAAACTATTGTAATAATCTTAACTTGCATGTCTTCTTCTGTATGAACACCAGAAGGAATCTATTAAATACTTCAAGTTAGTTTATTCCCATCAACTATAGTTATGGTTGTACCATGTTACTGATAACCATAAAGCAATATTTTATTAGTCCTAAAATTGTTTTGTTGAAAAATATTTTAAAAATGTAACTCAGAACTTCATCAAAACATTAAAATTATAAACCAAAGTAAAAATAAAATTGCTACATAGAGCTGAATGAACATGTGAAATCATACCTGAGACCATTGATAATTATTTAAAAATATTATGCTATTTGAACTGAAAAACAGTGCCTGAGTACTTATAAATTCATGCTGAGTAGAATAATAAACTACACTCACCTTATCCCTAATGTGAATGTTCGTTAAGTACTCAGATGGAACATGGAAGTCTAGATAATAAAATAAAAAAAGCCTTATTAACTGATTCTCAGTTATAAATATATTTTTTAAAGATCTTAACACAAATACAATCTCCTACCTATGTCTTGAGGTCGACAAGGTGAAGATGCCCAGGGTGATGCAAATTTGGGGTAGAGATTTCTGAATAAAGGAGGGGAAAAAAAACACTCTGAAGTCCAGGGTAGAAAAAAAGATTTCTAATTTTAGTTCAGAAAATCAGGAAAAACAATTAACTTCAAAAACATTAACTTTTTATTTCGGATTTCCTTTCTTGGGTTTACTATGACTTATATACAGCAGGAAACTGAAACAAGGTTTTATATATACAGGGGTTGGCAAAAGCAGGTTTACAATTGCATTGTGACATTCTTTTGAGTCAATAAAGCTATTTTAATAATCATAATCTGCATGCCTTTTTCCATATGAACAACCGGACATATAGATATCTATGTCTTTGCTTAGAATTCATTAATGCCATGCCGCAAGTAAAATTACTTTCCCATTTTTATGGTCCAAAAAAACCCCAGTAATTATTAAGAGCAAAAGTTCAAATTCATCAAATATTTATTGAATGCTTATTATATGCCTGGAACCATTACAGGTGCTTGAAATACATCAACAAACAAAGCAAAGACCAATGACAAAATGAAACTTACTTTTTGGTTCAGGATGGTGGATTTGAGGGAGGCAGACAAAAACAATTTACATAATAAATAATATTCCCCATTAGTGGAGGGGCAGAGAGAGGAGATGTTATATAATTAAATATAGGTAACAGGTTAGGTATCATTTAAAAGGTCAGATATGAACGAAGACTTGAAGAATGCAAGGAATTAACCATTATTTATCTGCCAAAGACTATCCTAGTCTGAGGAAACTGCTAGAACCATTAAGGCAGAGCTATAACTGACATGTCTGAGGTACAGCAAGAAGGCCAGTGAAGCTGAGGCAGAGTGAACAAAGGGAGAAGCTATTGGAGAGACAGAAATCAGGCCTATAGATATTAGAAGGCCTGTAAATATTTTGGGTTTTTAATCATAACAAAACTATAAATCCTTACTGGGTATATAGCAGAGGATAAACTTATTCAAAAAGAATTGTCCTGGCTGCTGTGTAAAGAAGAGACTGTGTGGGGCAAAGGAAGAAGAAAAAATAACCAGTGATTAGCTAATGGAATAATCCAGGCAAGAAGGGATGGTTATTCAAAACAAGATGGTAGCAGTTAAACTAGTGAGAAGCAATGCAGCAGTGCTTCTACTACGTATGTCAAATGTTGCTGACAGGTCAAAAAAGGGTAAGTTTCTGAAAGTGACCAATGAGTTTATTAACATAAGGTCATTTGGTGACCTTGACAAGAGTAGTTTTAGTGTAGCAGGAACAAAATATTAACAAAGAATAGAAGACAAATGGGATTTATAGAGATGGCTCTTGTGAAGAATTTTACTTCAAAGTAGAGTATAAAAATGGGGGGGGGCATTAGATCAAGAAGTACTTTTAATATGAAAGTAATAACATATTTGTATGCTGACAGAAATAACCCAACAAAGAAAAGAATGGATCAACTACAACAGTGTGCAAGGTAAGGGGAGTGCAGATCGTAGTAAGTGGATTTGGTTGGAGGACTATGCTGACATTCTCTTCTGATTGCTTCCATCTTTCTTAAAAAAATAGAAATAAAAAACAAGGCCATCACCTGAGAGTAAGGACAAGGGTTTGAATAGGCAAATACAAAATAGTTGCATAGGACAGCAAAAGAATAAATGGACTAGGCATGCCAGTTATGATTATGGTTGGCAGAATTAAGGTCCTACTTTTCCCGTTCCTGGCCGTACACCTACATTGAAACCAGGCAGTAAAGTTCTAAGTTTCTCTCCCGCCAGGCTCAGTAGCACAGGTCAAAAACAGAATAGGTGGAGATATAACCAGGGTTATAGTTTTTTGCCATGCAAGTATGACAAAGCAGGAGAGGGGCAAAGCAGTCAAAAGTATATGTAGATGAGCAGTATGACTGACTATAGAATTTAACTGGGTAAGAAGGAAGTGAGTTCACTGCAGGGAAAGAGAGACAGGGATGTTTTGGAACAACAAAAAGGTAAAAGAATGGATTGAAGGTCCCAATAGAGTCAAATGTTTACAGGAGCCAACACTACAGGGAGAGAGACAGAAGATAAGAAGTGATATGGGAGCACAGACTTAAAATTACAGAGAAACTAAAGTTACTAGAAATGGCAAGCTCAAAAGGATGACAAACGAGGTGAGCAGGTGAGGTATAGTAGAGGGGTAAGATTTCTGGAGGAGAGAAATTCAAGGAGCCGAGATGTCAGGATTTGGAAAGATCGTATATGTGTATAAACTGCCAAATTATAAGAGAAGTAATATTGTGCAATGACAAAGATACAGGAGCTAATATGAGAGGGAATGACCCATGAGTCAACAGATACAGCAACAATTAGTGGAAGCAGGTGATACAATTTAATGATATGCACGGAGGTCTTATGTATAAATGTGGAAGAAAAGAAAAAAACTTACTCAGGAGAGTTCAGATTGAGGCCTAATGTTGTCAAGTCACTTCCTAATGCAAGATGTACCATTCCTGGGTCTGTCTCTGCTGCCCTGATAAATGTTAACAGGCCAATCATTCCAAACTGGTCCGTCACCATCCCTTGAGGAATGTTAGTAACCCGACCTAATAAGAAGAACATAGTCATTTTTATCTTTGCTGAAAAAGTAAAAAAATAAAATAATTCTGTAATACCACTGACATATTTTATGGAGTCCCACCATCAGGTAACACCTGGATCCCTTTTTTCTGCTGGTTATTATTTTGTGTTGTTGAACTTTTATCTCCAGGGAATTTGGGTCCATCTGTACTTGAAGTTGTCTTGCCAGATGTATTCAAATTCTAACATGAAAAAAAAAATTACACGTAACATTAATTTTTGTTAAGTATAAAAATTTCATATTCACATTTCTATTCATTCTTTATTATATTTAGTTTGGTAGTAAATTATTACCTGTGTTCCAAGTTCTACATTAAAATTTTTTGTTTCTACAACTGTCCCATTAATATTCAAATAAATCCTGTATTATACACACTTGAACATTTAAAGGACAAGGAATATATGAAAAATATTCTTATTTCAGATTTTCAGTCACAAACAAAATACATTAACTATCATCTCAGGACTCTATGCTTCAGGATACACTTGAAATTACAAGTCTTCAATACTTTCATTTAGAAGAGAAGTTAAATACACCTAAATATCACCATAAAAACCTCCAAGATAAGTCAGAACATATGTACTTTTAAAATTCATATTTATTTTAATTCTTACCCAATATTCTTCTTTATCAAATATTTTAATATACAAACTCCCATCACAAAAAAAAGCTATTTTCAGTGCAATGTGGAAGAAATAAACATATTCGTTAAGTCAGAAAGAGGAAGCTGAGTTGGTTGAATCAACACAGGAATAAAAATGTGTATAAAGATTCTTCAAGGAGAAAACTTACTCAAGAAAAACACAGCTCCTTAGAAGGCTATAATATCAAACTTCATGGGATCCAGCTGACAGGGACTACAATAAAAGTCTAAATTAACTCTGAGAAGTTCAACAGAAATTTGCAAACCTATATGAAATAGGAAAAAAATAGGCTATCTTCTAAGTTATAAAGAGTTTCCACATTCTTCAGAAGTTAGAATATTACGAATATTCAAGATAAACAATTTTGTAATAGTATTTAGTAAGTCCTTAATATAATCTATACTCTATAAAACTGTTAATATAAGAGAAATCTGAAGGGAAAACACTACATCACTGACATACATAATTTTCAGTTACTTACAGATTTACTGTCATCATTACTTGATGTTGGATCTTTATAGCTGGAACCAGGTAATGCTGGAAAGTCTTCATTGTGTATTGAGAAGTCCTGGGATTGCTCATTTGCTGGTTTTGTTACCATTCCAACTATGTAATGAAAATAATCCAGAGAATTGTAATTGATATTTATGATATTTTGCTAAAAATTATAAAAAGTTAACTTCCCTCATAATATACCAAAAATATTTTTATTTTGCTCTGAAAGCATACTTCAAAAAAATTAGTATTCAGAATAACAATAAAGAAGTAAATTTTTATATATTGATTAATAACTCAATTTACAAAATAATGTGAGGGAAATAAGTGTTTTTAAGACATAATTTGATATTGATAATAATCATTAATAATTTTTTGTTTAAAAGCTCGCTTTAAATATTTGACTAGCTATTATAAATACCAGTTGTCAAATACAAATGAACAAAATTAATTTTAAGAGAACATGTCAGTATTCTACTTGAAAGTGACTTACAGAGTGAGCAAATTGCAATCAATTATTAAACAACTCCGTATTATTTCAGATTTTCTTGGACTCCATGTAATAGATGTAAAACATGCAAGAACTGGGAAGTAATCCTCCCACTATACTTGGCATTAGTCAGGCCCTTATTGGAGAACAATATCCAGTTTGGGGCGCCACAGTTCAAGAACGATATGGAGAAACTAGAGTTGGTCCAAGGAGAGCAACGGGAATGATTAAAGGGATGAAAAAGTGGACCTATGAGGAAAGGTTAAAAACATTAGAGTCTGAACTGAGAATCAAGTAGCTAGGTACTCAACTTCCAGATCATTTTTTGTTATTTTTGGAAGACTGATTTGGAAACTTCAGAATATGAACAATTACTTTTTCCCTTCTTCATATATTATTTGTATTCATATTCTGAAAGGCATGGAAATCCTTCTAGGTTGAAAATGGGAAAAAACAGTTTTAAGAGTGGTGAACTGATCCCTCTAAGTTCACTGTTTTCTGCTACTGGTCTCTATCAGGTTCTGCCAAAAAGAAACAATTATGTGCAACGAATACAAAAAATACAGCTACATAATTTTCACGTCTAAATTGTTACTGCACATGTTTCTACAACTGTCCTATAATATACAAATAAATCCTGTATTATATACATTTGAACATTTAAAGGTCAAGGAATATATGTAAAATATTTAGCACCCCTCTTCTTTTCATTTAGCATCTATTAGATAAATTTCTTATTAGAGTCAGTAAATTGGGGTATTTTAATGGTGACGGAAAGTCTACATAAACTATACATGACCCATGAGCTGTGGTTCTCAACAGGAGGCAATTTCCGCTCCCACACATTTGTCAATTATGGAGACATCTGTGGTTGTCATAATGGGGGAAGGGTGAGAGATAAGAGGTGATACTGGCATCCAGTAGGCAGAGGCCAGGGATGTTGCTAAATATCCTATAATGTACAAGACAGCCCCTCATTTACAAGGAATTATCTGACCCAAATGTCAATAGTGTGGAAGCTAAAAAACTAGCTTAGAAAAAAATATTTACTGTATGGTCAGTCATTATTAATCACTAATAAAGTATTCTTTTAAAAAATGTGTGACAAATTAATAAAAGGCAGATCACAAAATCATTAAGGTGTATCAATGCAGAACTGCCAGAAGAAAATAACTTGTGAATACCAATGAGGACTTTCTTTTGGTGTACAAACGAAGTTTTCCCATTTAACTTTGCTATGATGATATTCTGGAAGGAAAATGCACTTTAGGTATATCAACTCCAACAAATTATACTACTCTGATCAGAAAACATACACACACGTATACCAGTATGTGTATATGTATGTGCAATGGAAAGTTTCCATTGGCCATCACTAAAAAGTTTAATTACCATAAGGAGCTCTTCCAGCCAAGGGGTTTATTAATGGAGTTGGGTTACCACTTCCTTCCCTTCTGTTTCGGTCTGCTAATGCTGGAAAATCTGAAAGGTCCAATCCTGTCACATTTTCACTTCCATCTAAATAATAAGAAGGAACACCAGTTATTGATTCAACCAACATTTTATAGATATTATTAGAGGCCAACCATAGTATTATTTGAAATGACAGCGCCTTCTTGCTATATAATGCACAGCACTGTACTAGGTATATGCAGGTGTACAATAAATATTTATGGATTAATTTCACATAAAAGAATTTCATGAACAATTCAGCAAAGCAAAATATAACTTGCATAATAAAAATTTTAAGTCTTAGAGACTTAAGGTAAAGAATAAACAATAAGGTGGTACATTGTATTTTCCCAGTGAAAGATGATACTCTATAAAGTTATAGCTTTTTAGCTAGCAAGAGAGAGATTATTGTGATATAACTGCTCTTTTCATTATATCCAAAAGCAGAGCTTTTATCTGAAATGCTTGGAGCTTCAATTATATACAAATGTGAGAGAATAACAGTGCCTCCTGCAAATGGCCAGAATCAGATCTGAAGGAAGGCAGTGGAAACAAACCGTAAGAACTTCTTTCCTGTGGTCTATTGGTCTCATCACAGATGTATATGCATGTGTGTGAGAGCAGGTGCGTTTCATTTGGGGAAATAAGCAGGATGGCATAAGTAGGGTATAAGTAGGATTCCCATGTCTGTTGAATGCTTAGGAAGCATGGGAATATGATATAAAGACCAAAAGTTTTTTACCTATTACACAGTAGGCGCTCAATAAATGTGTTAGATAAAATTTATTTTTCTTCATTTAAAATTTTTACAAACTCAGCTTGCTTCCTTTTAAAAATTAAAATTTAACCCAACATTTATACTTTGCCTATTTTAATCATCCCCTTGTTTTCTTAACTTTTATTATTCTATAATTATTACAATCTTGTATTCCTAATTTTTAAAGAATTTAATTTCTACCTTGGTTTTAGCCTGCAATATAGCTTTTCTTTCACCTAGCGTTTTATAACCATTCTCACTTTATTTTACCTTCTTTCCAGTTAATTTTAACTTTCCTCCAAGGTTCTTAATTAGAAAATTCTGAGGAAAAAAAAACTTTTATCTCAAGATAATTGCTGATAGAAAAAATACACTCTCTTAACATTCCAAGTTAGGTGGCAATTTAAAATTATGAAGGGTAAAAGATAAAATCATTCATACCCAATGTTGTTTTTTAAATTGAAGTCGATGAATTTTTAAGTTTTAATAAGATACTATATGAATAAAATAGAAATTAACAATTCACACAGTTTCAATCTATATAGTAATCTCTCCTCAATTATTTGATTATAAATTAACTATATGTTAATTTTTAATACACATATTCAGGTCCTCTAAGATGAAATTAAATTGCCATGTTATCTGAAAATAGTTTTTATTTAAAAACAGATAATTAGCCCCCAAATTTATATTTTTAAGGCTTTAGTAACAATTTTCCCATCGTGAAATATTGTTAGTTAAAACTGAATTTTAAAAATAATTCTAAAATTTATAGACATGTATAAAACCATAATTCAGAATATAAGATGGCATTGTCAGTTACTTTATGGTACATTTAAAATGATTTTGCCTTAAACTATGAGATGCAGTTTAATTTCAGAGATACTAAAATATTTTTTAAAATGTACATTTTAGAAACAATGGAATGTGGTACTTCGTATTATTTTAATATCTTGAACACAAATCAGTAACTTTTAAATTATAAAACTTGGAATTTTAAAGTCTCATTTGATCAACCCATACTGCTAAAGAGAGAACTTTAAAAATCAAAGTCTATAGCCACAAATGACATTTTATTACTAAATTTTCTCTCAAGCTTCCACATATGCTCTATTTAACTGATCATTCTTTCACCTTCTACTTCTTTTACATACATTTCTCTCTCAATAATCATATTCATTTTGGCTCCTATGACCATAACAACATCCTCTATTTCCTTTCTCAGGAGGCAAGGGTGGAAGAGGGTGAAACCTGTAGCAGAATAGCAACAAAGCCTCCTATTTGGTCTGAAGCAGATGCTAAAAGAAATAAATCAACAGACTAAAAGAATTCTTTACTGTCAATATAAGAGTTGCTTTTCCATGTAATTAATTTTGAATTTTACACATAAAATTTCTAAGGGTTAAAATGCCAAAATCAGTATTAAAACTGTTAAGAAAAACTTGTAAGTGGCTCCATATAATGTTAAAGATTTCTTCATTCTGGGTCTCACGGCTAGAATGCCATATTACCCAACCTAGTTTGGACAATGGTGACAGGACTGAGGATAGGTAAAATTCCTAAAGCAAAAAAGATTCGGAGGCATATATAAAGACTTAGTTAATGCTTAGGGTCCTCTAGGTATTAAGAAAATAATACTGAAGTTGTAAAACTGTGTTTTTACCATGCCAAGTGAAAAATAAATTTAAATATCTCTAAACTGTTCACTGAATTAAGTCCTATTCCTGTCAAACTCTCACCAGATTAAATTCTACCAATTTAACACACACAAAAAATATCCTGTAGTATTTTAAGACTAGTATGTTCAATTGCTTTATATTTCAAAGATCTACCATATGTTTATAGGGTACTATCTGCAGAATAAGCTTACCTGTTCCATTAAAAATGTTACTTGATAAGGAGTTATTCATTCCAAATGCCTGATTCCTGTTCATTCCAAATCCAGACATACTGGGTACATAGAAAATAATTTTAGATATACAGTAAGAACACTAACTTTCAGATGAAGATAAACAAAAGTGTATACTTTTGGTCTCCTCATATAAAACAACAATATGTTTTAAAACAAATATTAATTTTGTTTTCCTGAGTTTAATTCTTTAAATTTATTTTAAAATCTCCCTAAGACCTTCCATGAGCAATAGAGAACCAAACATCTTACACAGATCACTTAAGAAACAAAAAACCAAAAAATTTATAAGTCTTGAAGAAAACAAAGATTAAGAGTACCATTTAGTCTTCTTGGAGAGTCAACTTACTGGATATACTGGCAGAACTAACCTCAAAACTATGCAATTTAGTGTAGGACCATTGTTCCTGAATACTTTTCTTCCACTACTGGTAAAGTATGCTACTGTTATTGTCCATAAAAGATCTTTTTTCATACAACATTTCTTCCTCAACTAGAAAATACACTCCTCATTAAATGAGTCCACGTCATATTCAACTGTGTATCCTCTGTCCTTAAGTGTTCAGGAGGAAATAATAGGCACTCAAACATTTAGTTCACCTGAAGTAAATGGTGCTTCTCGTTAACTAAATTCAGTGTTATAAAACACATCATTTTTATTTAAATATAGTTTATCTTTCAGATACTTAAAAGAAAAAAAATATCTTCCTGTAGTCCCCTCAATTTTAACAATTAATGAACAATTGGTACTTGGTTACAGTGCCTTCTTTTTTTATTTTTTATTCTTTTGCACAAGCCTAAACATGGAAAAACAAAAGCAAAAAGTAAGACTCAACTTAAAGCAAGGCCAGAGTAATTAAGAATTTCAAAAGGAATTAATGCCAATTCTACAATGATAGTAAGATTTTTAACATCAAAACATCTAATAAAAGACAGTGTATCCATGCTCTTAGTAGGGTTAAACTGTTTGAAGATAACAGGTGTCTTTTTTTGCCTATATCCAAAAAACTAACTATGACAAACAATATTTTCATAAAATATGCAGCTGTGCAACAACAATACTTTAGAGAAGAGAAGGAAAGCCTATAGAAATGTTGGTTTAATAGCATATTAGAATTGCTGATACAGGTACCCTCAAACACTGATTAAGTGCTAAGAGATGAAAACATTCTATAATAAATATAACTCATCAATAGTAATAGCCGGGTTTTAGAGATCCAAAGTATCATTGACAGTTTATAAACAAATTATTTTTAAAAACAATTAAATGTGAAAAAATATGGAAAGGCAAAAATTTAAATATACATTCAATGAACAATACTATAAGAATGGGGAAAGATGTGATAAAGCTCAAGAAGTATTGCATGATTAGGAAGCTATCAAGGAGATGAGAATTTTGATAACCCTTTACAAGTAATAACTTAAAATTTAAAAAGCAGTATGATTATAAAAGAATGTTCTTAAGTCTAAGTAAAAGTAAGAATTGAAGCTTATGAGATGAAGATTAAAAAGAAAATGTCCTAATACCCTATTTTAATTCAGATTTTACAAGTACTGGATAAAAGCAAGTGAAATAACTTGGTATGATGATACCAACTAGAACAAGGTCCTCTTTTTCCCTGGTGTTCCCCATTTAAAAAATATTGGCAAACTTAAATGTTATCTTCACAAGAAAGAAAGCCTTACATTGCAGATATAACTCTCATGTATTGTTATTATTTGCATAAGAGTATATTGAATGGATAGTGCAAAAAGGCATGAAAAGGTGTAAGAGTTCATCTTTTTGTTTTAAATCCCTGGACATGACAATTTTCAAATACTAAGGATGTAGTCGGAGAAAGCCTTTGTTCAAAAAGTCTCCAAAGTAAATATAAAACTGAATTTCAGTTGAAAAAGTACTTAACCAAAGCCTAAGTGATAGGTACTAAGCAAGGCAGTAATAGTCAAATATGTCCTATTCACAAGTATAAAATTCTTAATGCACAGGTGACCAGCCTCATTTAATAGAGGAAAAACACACCAACAAAAATCTGTCTGGTGGCAACCTAAAAACAATCCTCTTCTAAGAGCAACAATAAAAAGCTATAATGTGCTTTCTAAAATAAAACTGAATTTCAAAAGAATGTGTCTTGAATTTGGAGAGGTTGAAATTGTGATGTGTAACAGAAAGAGAATCTCTGGTCATAAATATATGATGAAACACTTATGAGACAGAAGCCACGACTCAAGAACAGAATGCTGAATATGAAAAGGCAAATTTGAAAATACCCAGAAAGACAATTATACACAGTATCAATAAACATCTTACCTGTTCACAGTAAAAGGCTGTCGAGAAGGCTGTTGCTTTGGCATACATATAATGCTTGGCGAGCTTCTGTTGGGGCTACCTAACCCTGAACTGCTCATGCTATTTGTCCTGCTAGGAATTCCAATGCCCTGACCAACCTGGGAGTGGTTCATCATATTCCTAGGATTCATAGGCAAAATACCCCTGAAAAAGAAGTCCATTATACTAAATAAACTCTCTACAATTACTCATTAAAATTCTCTGTAAATAATCAATTGACCTAATCCTAGAACTTCAAATATATTTTCAAATTGCATTGCTAATTTTTATTAATTTCTTTTATCCAGCCATTCTACTTAAAAAAAAAAAAAAAAAGCCAAAGTAAATAAACCAACAGGGGAAATTACAGTGGAACTAAAATACAGTGATATTCTAAGATGAGAGAACTATTACTGTGACTAAAACATAAAATAATACAAATGTATCACACATATATATTAGAATACTTTCACTCCAAATGTATGTCAATCTACTTTCTTCATACTAATATGCATCATCTATGTAATCTGTTTTATTTTATTCTCACTAGAGGCAATGGATGTGTGGTGAGGGAGCAATAATCAGAATTATCTAAGGAGTGATTTTAAATTGCATATCCTCCTTTGAGGAAGAGAGCTAGCTTTTGAAAAAGCCCCCCTGGTGGCAATTCACCCTTAATACCCACTAGCTGACAACCAGTATGCTAGCTGCAGGATAAAAACATCTTACACTAGACTTATCAATTTGCAATGAAATAAAATTAGCAGAGGGTATCAACTTTCTTTTCCTCAGTGAAAGGCACTGAATCTTAGTTACCTTATGAAAAACTGAAAAGCTTGCTTACTCTACAAAGATACATTTTGAGAAATATGCTGGTCCACCAATAAATACCTGCTTGGAGATGGAGGCGTGTGAAGTGACATTGTTGGTACCCCTGTTGTTGGCGTGACGTGGCTCGGTAACTGAGTGCCTTGTGATAAGCTGCGATTTAACTGAGGGGTATTGTTGCTCATCCCCCTCATTGGAAGGCCTAGTGCACCTATTAAAAAAATTCAGAAGAAGGAAATTCATTGCCATCAGGAATGAAATTGGTATCCATCTTCTGGAGTTGGTAATTTAAAACATATAAAAATTATCTAACATGTAATATAATATGCAAATTTTAAATGAATATATTCAATTCACTACAAATGGACTCTGATTTTAACAAAAATAATGTCCTGGTTTGAAACTTATTATAAATGGATATTGCTTTCATATTCCTCTTTTACAATAAATTATGTCTGTCAATGACAAACAAATTAGATGATTGATGTTCAATAAAAACAATTTATACAAATAATGCTTTTAAAAAAATTTGCAATCGTGTTTTTGTTTTAAATAATAATTGAAGTACCCAGACATTTAACCTCGCTTTGCTTAACTTTAACTTTTTATATGATCCTTTTAAAATGCATTTCAGAAAGTCTTTTTACCACTATACTTACATACTTCTCAATATAGTCTTTACAAACCCAACATAAAATGTAAGCAACTGATTAAACTCAACCTGACATAGCTACAAGAAACAAAACTTTTAAATATATATATATACACACACACACATATATGTATGTGTGTGTGTGTATATATGTGTGTGTGTATATATATATATATATATATATGAATTTCAAAGTAGCCCAGCCAGCATGGCTCAGTGATTGAGCATTGATCTATGAACTAGGAGGTCACAGTTCAATTCCCGGGTAGGGCACATGCCTGGGTTGCAGCTTGATCCCCAGTGTGGGGTGTGCAGGAGGTGGCTGATCAATGATTCGCTCATCATTGATGTTTTTTTCTCTCTCTCCCTTTCCCTTCCTGTCTGAAATCAATAAAAATATATTTTTAAAATAAATAAATAAATTTCAAAGTACAGTCACCTTCTATTTATCTGGTGCCAGATGTAGGGATAAATGCATTCCAATAGGTGTATTGTTAAAGACTACGGAGGGTTTAATATTCAGATGTAAAACATTAAAAAATAAATGTTTGGGATAAGCTTTTTAGAAAAATGTATGGCATAATTCCTACCTTTTATTAATATAAAATACAAATTATTATTTTCCTAATGACTCAGAATAATTATTATGGATACCTAATGTGCTAGATGTTTATTTTTCCCCCTTTTATCTCTCAAAGTAGTACTGTTCAGCTCTAACTTGTCATCATATATGCCTATGAATGAATGGCCCATTGCCTCCATCTTCCAAACCCACACTTTTTTATGCTGTTTCTGTTTACGTGGAATGGCACATCAGTCAACCAAACTTATTCTAACTGGAGGTTAAATAAAAGTGATAAGAGGGAGTGAGTGCCAATGAATAAGTAGATGATAATTGCTAGAGATTTATACTGACTCCTCGCCACCCTCCTTTTGGTCTAATTTTGTGTCAAAAACTGCAACAACCTACATATTTTGAAACTATGACCTCAAATAAATGGGGAATATATTCTGAATGTTTCCTTCAAGTATCTTTGTAAAGTTTACATTTAGGCATAACTATGTACCAGCTTCTAATCTAGGGATACCAGTGGATTATTAAGATTTCCCTTGAATCTACCAGCCTCAGTACTCAGCCTAAGTTTGCTTCTCAAATGAATGAAGCCAGTGTATACAACTTAATATAATGACTACAGGCTATGTGTACTCTTTTCACCCATGTTCCATGAAGACCCAAGCTTGTTTCTGCATTCTTTAAGTCACATGAAGAGAACTGGCCTAGATTACATGTTGATTTAGTTACTATATGTCTGATCATTATAAGTTTTGTGATGAGTATAGCACTACCTGCAGCCACTTTCTCTGAATCTGGGACAAAATAAGTAAGAACAAAATATTAAAAATCAACCTATGTAAGTATATAAGGTATCTTCAGAAGAAATCATTCTTTTCCTTCTTTCAAGCACATAGTTTTCCCCTAGGCCCACTAGATGCTCCCTGAAATGAACCACCAAAGTGATAATTTTCACAACACTCACTAAACATTTACCAGCTGCTGGGGATACAGCAGTGAACAAGATAGAGAAAAAAGGCTCCTATCCTCAGGGAGCTTACATCCTTCTCTCCAAATATGTTGTCCAAAAGTCAGCTATAGCTAAAAATTTCCCAAAGTAATGTTTTTCTCAGTGACTAACCAACAAGAAATATTATACAATTTTAGAGCCAGAAGGAACCTTAAAAATCACTTAGTCCAAAGTTCACGTTTTTACAGATGAGGAAGCTGAGCTTCACGTAAGTTAACTGACTTCTTTCAAGGTGACCCAAAGAACCAAGACTAGAGTTTAGAGCCCTTTCGGAGCCAAATATAACACTAAATTATTAGTACCCTTATGAGTGCCTAATGAATTTATTTTTTTCTCTTGCTTTCTTTTTTCATTTTTGAATGTTTATTTCTCTTCAAACTTTTTTTTTAAACCTTCATCTCTTGTTCTCTTCCCTCCATTTTCTTTCTCTCTCTTTTCTCTATATCTTTCAAGTTTTCTTTCCTCCGGTTTTCCTTTTCACTCTTTACAACTTCTCCACTATAAACATACACTTTCCAAAAATCTAGTACCCTCAGGCTTTTTTTCTAATAATTAATAAGTCCTACAAAACCCATCCAGATTTGCTTACTTCAACCCTTCATATACAAATTATTCTATGCGGTATTATGAAAATTTGTAACTTTAGAAGCATGAGATTATCTAAACATTACCAAAAACCTTTAGAGAAGGAAATAAGAATGGGTAAGGTTATGTAGTCAATTAGGAATTGGCAAATAAGTTAATTTATAGTGCGTAGAGTGGAGGAAGACTCAAATAAATAAACTCAAAGACTAGCATTTACTTTTATTTTTTCTTCAACATGCTTAATTTAACAAAAAACAGCTAATAAATTCAAAAGGTCTGAGATGTACTTTGAACTAGGTAGGTATAAAATAATCAAAAGAGCAGAAAGGAGGACATCAATTTCATACTGGATCATCAAACCTTGAATACTTAAGAATTGAGTTATTTTAAAAAAATCAAATTCCTTTAAGACATAAAGAATATCACTGCAAGTCAAACTATTACAACTGAGTAGGGTCAGAGGAGGGAAAAATTCACTCTTTTTCTAGCAGAATTAGAAAAAAATTATGGAAATTCATCTCCAAAATATTACTAGTATACCAAGAAGAATACGTACAAGTGGAAAGAAAAAGAAAGAGGGTGGGGGGACATAAACTTTTTTTGGCATAAAATAACTACAACAGTAAATATAAATATGAATGCCTGAGCTTGTATATTGGCAGGGAAGTAGAATTAAAATTTATCACATACCTAAGAACCATGTGTCCAACATTATGCTACTTCATCTCTTTCCCTCCTTATAACAATCCTACAGAGAAAGTATTTACTCCCCCCCTTTTTACAGAACAGGGATAAAACAACGAAAAAATGTTAAAAAGCAGTAGGGAAAGTTCTAAAACTTTTATAAACCAAATTTTTCTTTCATTTTGACAAACTGATAAAGAGTAATACAATGTTAGGAGAAATATATGAACATATTCCAAATACAAAGCTACATATTTGGCAGGGTGCTAAACAATCGAAGAATGAATTGAATTCTTTATTAATCATTTTTCAGAAATCCAAAAGCCTATGATCTAAGAAATGTTTCCATGAATTATTTCCACTGCACAAACTGATTAAGAGCACATCCTTTAAATACTTATGGCAAGACATGTCATTCTTTATTCAAGGTTTGGCTAAAGATAAAATACAAGTTATAAGGAAAAAAATCAATTACAGCAGTCAAATCCTTGAATATTCATACTTTAAGTCTCCTGAAATCTGTATTAAGGAAAGGGAGAAAATCCCTAATTCATCCAAGAGACCTGCTTAAAGTATTTTCCTTTCCATTCCCAAAGCAAGTAGCCTCCCCTAGGAACTCACCTGTCCTACCCACACCAACAAAGGACAACCATCTTCTTACCTCCAAATTGTCCTGCATTTGGCCAATTAATCTTCCCTCTAACATTATTTCATTACTCATTTTCCTTTATTAAAATCAAAAGATCTTAGAGACAGAAAAATCTCCAGAGATCATCATTCAACTAAGTTATAGATGAGATCATCCAACAAAGTTATATATGACAAACTAACATCAAGCATTAAGTGACTTGCCCAAGATCACAAATGAATAAAAATAATGACCCAATTTCGTTACTTCTATTTGAATTCCATCTTTTAACCAATCACTTTCCACTTCTTATAGCAGTTGCTAACTTTTGCATCAACTGAGTAACTAATGTCTGGGTTCCATGCCCAGAAATTGTGACTTAGTCTGGGTCTTAGAAATTAATAGGCAGCAGGATTTAAAAATCTCTCCAAGTGTTTCTAGGGGTGCAGCCAGGGTGCATTATTCTATAGTATTAAATCCAATTTCAGTTTAGTCTTGATAACTGACATATATCTCTTCTAATCTTAATTAATATTTTACTTAACCAATATATATTCTTTTAACACTAGAAACCCAGCGCACAAGAAATCGTGCACAGTTAGGGTCCCTAGGCCTAGCCTGGCCTCCATCGCATGGCCTCTGCCGCCCTGTGACGTTACGTGAAGCTCCCTGCCCTGGGACGCTCCGCGATGCTCCCCCCGCCCCTCGACTGCTCCGTGAAGCTTGCTGCTGCCCTGCGAAGCTCGCCACTGGATGCTTCACGAAACTCGCTGGTGCCTGGGTTACTGCTCTGCTAAGCTCATGGCCACCCTGCGAAGCAGCCCGCCACTGTCGCTCAACAGTCCCCAGTCCCACCCGCTGCCAGCCTCCCCTCATGGTGAGCGGCTCGGGGACTGGGGGAGAGGGGGTCCTGAGAGGTGCTCCATGCACTTCATGGTGACTGGTCGCCCATTCAGTTGTGACGCCACCTAGCTCTTTATATATATTAGGATACCCTATGTGACTTATAATCTTCTTCCAACTTTCTCAATCCTCTCCCCAGATCTCTCCTCTGAACCTTTTATCATAGCCTTCTCTTCACCTAGAATATTTTCCCTTTTATTACTTTACAGAGATACTAAAGACTATCCTCCTATTTAATAAAAGCCTAATATGCTAAATGTCCAGTCGGTCATTCAACCAATCAAAGCATAATATGCTAATGATATGCTAAGGCTGCTCAACTGCTCGCTATGATGTGCACTGACCACCAGGGGACAGATGCTCCAACTAGTAGATTAGCTTGCTGCTGGGGTCTGGCTGATCAGGACTAAGGGAGACGGGCCAGATACACCCTGGAGCCCTCCCGCGGTCCCTCCCTGGCTGGCCAACCTCCTGTGTCCCTCCCTGGCCTGCACCCTCTTGCAACCTGGGACACCTTGGGAGATGTCGGAGAGCCAGTTTGGGCCCAATCCCGCAGGCCAGGCCGAGGGACCCTACTGGTACACAAATTCATGCACCTGGCCTCTAGTTAAAAAATAAACACTGCTGTAATTGAGGTGTTTACATGCAATATATGTATGGTATGCTTGGATGTGTGTGGGAAGGACCACCAACTCAGACTAACTTGGTGGAAGTAGAATAGATATGATGATCAGAAAATGTTTCCTGGAGGAGACAGTACATGAATTAATTAATGAAAGAGACCTAGCCAGGTATTTGGTGGTGGTGATGAGGAGTCAGGGATAAAAATGTTACAAGAGTTCAGTCTGAGAGAATAGCAAGATGTATGAAATGAGGACAAGTGATATGCCTGGAGGAGGAGGCTTACTTTTGCATCTTAGGATGTATGAGACAAGAAGCATAGATAGAGCTAATTGACTTTAGCATCTTCAACTATAAGAAGTTACTGCTTTGTTAGCACTTACTGAGAGTCCCAGACAGCAAGCAGCCCGCCACCACCGCTCAACAGTCCCCAGTCCCACCCCACTGCCAGCCTCCCCTCATGGTGAGATATGTCAGCAGCCAGAACCCTATCTGTGGAACAAATGTGTGAAACTCCTATCTATACTTTGTACTCCTCCTCAAGCTAAGTTTCCATTATGAATTAGTGGCACACATTCACAAAGTAATACAGGTCTCAAACCTTAGAAACCACACTTGCTCCTTCTCTTTCACATCCCACCATCAAAAAATCATATTAGCTCTACCACCAAAATATCTGACACTTCTAAACACCTCAACCACTCATCCAAGTCATTCTATTTTTCTTGCCTGAACTACTATAGTAATAGTCTTATCTCCTCTCTTGTCACTTGTTTCACATCCACCCAGTCCATTTTCTACATAGCAAAATGATGTTTGAAAACTGAAACTAGCCCTGGCCAGGTAGCTCAGTTGGTTGGAGGGTTGCCCCATACACCAGAAGGTTTTAGGTCAGATTCCCAATCAGGGCACATGCCTGGGTTTCAGGTTCAATCCTCAATTGGGGCACGTTAGCGAGGAAACCAATTTATGTTCCTCCCTCCCTTCCTCTCCCTCTCTCTCCCTCTCTCCCTCCCGCCCCCCAAGTTAAAAATCAATTACATATCCTTGGGTAAGGATTAAACTTCAAAAAAAATTTAAAAATTGAAGCTGTAAAATCTTTAAAATGTATTTTTATTGATTTCAAAGAGGAAGGGAGAGGGAGATAAAAAACATCAATGATGAGAGAGAACAATTATCGACTGCCTCCTGCATGCCCCCTACTGGGGACTGAGCCTGCAACCCGGGCATGTGTCCTTGACCGGAATTGAACCCAGGACCCTTTGGTCTATAGGCCGATACTCTATCCACTGAGCCAAACCAGCTAAGGGCTGAAGCTGTAAAATCTTAAACGTAAAGGTAAAATAAGATAGTCCAATGAAGTAATGGACTAGAAAAAAAAAACAGAAAACAGTTGTTGTTGTTTTTTTGGGGGGAGAAGGGGGGAACTGTATGCAACAGTTGTGTTCTTGAGCTTGAAAATTAGCAAAGATACCGAATTTTGAAAATTGTACTTCTTAGCTGAAACCAATGTAACAGCCTAATGGGTTTACCTTGCCTTAATAAAATACAACACTCCCAAATATATCCCATTTTGTGGATGTTGTTCACACTACTCAAACCTTACACGTAGTCTCACAGATAGCCAATGTCAAATTGGCCTCAACTGTAAATCCTTTCCTGACCATTCTCCAAGATATGTGATTACTCCTGACTTTAAAATATCCATTAAATTCTGTACTTCTTCTACTTGGTAGTAAAGTAACATGTACATATCCTACTTTATTACATGTAGGGACCGTATCTTGCTCATTGTTCAACAAACATTTACTGAGTGTCTGCTATGTAGAGTACTGAAGAAACAAAGGCAATGAAGATATGCAATAAACAAATGCATGTATGTACCACAGCAGTATGTACACTACATGAAGATGTCATAAAAGAGAATGATCTCTTCTACCACACATTTTAGTACCCAGGATGATGACATATATATGGTAGGCATTCAGTGAGTATCTGGTTAAACTCAATTCCTATTTCCTTTTTGAAACAGTCCTTTCCACTGCAGCTTACTGTGCTTTTCTCTCCAAACTGTATGTCCATGCCATCCCTTTTAACCTATGTATTAGCACTGTAGGCTGTTATTTAATAATTTATATATAAATATCAACTTCCCCATCTGTAATGTGCTTCTTGAGAGCAAGAACTCCCAGAGGATTCAGTTTTAATTCAATTACCTGTTAAATGGTCCTCCAATTTCCTGAAGCTACCAAAATGTGTCACTTGCAATACTAATTGTCAATAGCATCATCTGAACCACCCTATTTGTGTTCTGGTTCTCCATAAAATAAGGAGCCTTCACATAGGTGCTCTTAAAACAGGAGGCCCAAGAGATGTTGTTGAAAGCATGAGACTAAGCTACTGCTCTCAACCTAGGAGTTCAGATTCCAGAAAGACAAGTTTATTTCCTTTCCCAGCAACAGGTCTGGGTCCTCTGAAAATTCAGATACAAATGTGTATAATGGATTTATCCAGATAGCTAGTTTACCCAGGTGCCTTTAAGATAACAGGCATATAGAAAGCACCCAGTAAATAGTAGTTTCTTAGTAAGGAAAAGTCACTCCAGCTATACTGCCCTTAATTTCAATGCACTGAATATCCAGGAGAAATTAATTCCTGCGTCCCTGTTCATTCCAATCTAGTAGACAGCTTCAGGAAGACCAGGCACTTTGAAACCAGTAAAGTATACCTAAAATCTTATCAAATAAGTAGAGAACATGATGCAATCTTGAATATGAGATTCTATTTACTGGCTTCTATAGTTATCATTTGGTGCATAGTATTCATGAACTTCTGGATGAAAAGTTACTTGGATACAATAATTTTCTGGGTACCCTATGTACCATGCAATCACTTCCACCCAAATCTGACAAAATGTAAGTTTAAGTAGTTCTGTATCCATTCCAAGAAGAGTTTCTTCCTTTGTTTAATCTGTGAGTCTCAGTTTTCGAGAGAGCACTCTTCCTTCTCCTCCTATAACCTCTCTCTAATCATTAAGAACACACACACACAAAAAGACAGCAGACCTCCATTTTAATGGCACAAATTCCTCCTGAACTTTGATAATCTTAATATAGAGTCAATGGTGGTACTCAATACAACTGGGAGGCAAAAGAAATTTTAGTTATATCAAGACCAATGCAAATTACAATTAATTGCCGAAAGACAAACATCAGTAATATACTCCCACCTAGTTATTCCTTCTACTTCTTCATCCTTTATTAAGGTCAGCCCCTCAAGTTTTATCATTCTGACTTGATTATACTATTAAACCCTAGCCCTCAAACCCCACTGAGTAGCATCTGTTTTCCTCTCTAACAGGGTACGTGGTTCAGACTACTTAACAGCTAAATGATTTGACTTGGTCCTGCTAACTGACAGAGACTGGGAATCCAGGCTCTGTCTTCTTTTATGATTTGTAGCTTCTAAACTTATATGCTGGAAAGAAATAATTGTACCCTGACTTGAAATACTTTAGTACCAATTGATCTAAGGTTCAATTTCTCTGTAGGCTAATTAATGCCCACAATATCAGTTAAAGTGTGAGACATGCATTAAAAATGCTGCTTCACCAATAACTAAAGGAATATAGCCATTTAATATATTAACCTCCAGTGGGATATACATGTCATATGTGACTTGTTTTTAAACAATAAGTACCTTAAAATACATTTTCTAATGAAAATAACTGCTCATTTAATAATTTTTGTATATCCTTAACAATCAGCACAATTATTTACGCAAATTAAAAAGTCAATAAATGTCCATCATAGCAATAAAATAACTGTAATTAAAACCTAATCCATTCTACAGCTTAGCCCAATTACAATTTCACATTTGCAGGTTTAGAAAAATTAGATCAAAGTTTAAAATCCATATAACTGATTATGTTGTAAAATAATTGCCATTCTTCATAAAATAACCTTAGTTTCTCAAATGTAATTTTTCTCTAATCCATATCTACTTACTGCTGTGATAAATTGTGAACTTTAAAAAGAAAACAAAGTAAGTTTTTCAGTTACTCTACAGATATAAAGTGTAGCTTTAAAATAACTAGGCATTTATTTCAATGGTATGGGTTACCAGAAAGGTGAAAGTAGTATGTTTAATACTAAAACACAGGTTAAAAGAAAGAAATTAATAGCTAATAATATTCCCCCAGCAACTATGATTAACACTTGTGGGTAAATAAGCAACACCTTTTCTATTATAAAAAGCTCTTTAAATATGTTCTCAATTTAGAGAAAACTGCTAACATCTATAAGTACTTAATATTATTATTTACTAATTATATATTAACAAAATTGTGTTTCACAGCAAAAGGGAAAGGCCACTAAAGAGGGAGAAAAAAGGAGACGTAAACTATATTTCTAACACAAACACTTCCCCCTATTAACCTTCAAAAGAAGTTTGAAGGGTCAAGTGGTATGATAACTATTCTGATACCTAAAAAAAACTTTGCCTTTTATTATATTGGAAAAGAGTTTAAAATCAAATAATTGATTTTTATTTGAAGCTAGTTAAGATACTTGGCCATCAGACTGTCTTCTCTATTATTATTCTGTAATCTATGCTGGGAACTTATATTCCTTTTAACAGTCCCCTCCCTCTCATTAACAGAAATAAGAGATCAGCAGTCTCTGACATTAACAGAGGTGATAAAATATTATTAACATATAACAGTTTGGAAAATTAATTTTTTAAAATAGGAAGATTTTATAGTTTAGAATTATAAATATTTTTGTGATAATAGCTAACATTTATTGAGCGCTTACTATGCGCCAGGCACTGTGCTAAGCGCTATAAGAGTATTACAATTATAATAATAAAAGTGTAATATGCAAATCGACCAAACAACCGAACAGCAGAACGACCATCGGACGACCATGCTATGACATGCACTGGCGCCAGACCAGCCAAGGCAAGTGCGATGCGATTGGTTGGGGGCAAGTGCGATGCGATTGGTTGGGGGCGGGGAGCTGCCATAGCCCCATGGATCGCCCTGCGGAGGGAGGCCCAGGTCACCCTCTGCGGGGTGATTGATTGGGGGACTCCATAATCGACTGCCCCAAAGAGGAAGGCCCAGACCACCGGCTGGCAGGGTGATCAATTGGGGGGGCGGGGGGGGCTTCGTGATCACCCCAAAGAGGGAGGCCCAGGCCACCCTCTGTGCAGTGATCACGGAGCCCTGGCCGGGTGGGTGAGGCCTCCCTCTGCTGGGCAATTGATTGCAGAGCTTCACAATCGATCACCCCACAGAGGGAGCCCCAGGCCAGCCAAGTGATCGCACCCCACATCTGTCGCCCGCAGAGGGAGGCGACCAGTGACGGTGGATGGGAGGGGCAGCGCCACACAGATGGCAAGCAGTGGCAGCGGCGGGGGTGGGACCGGCTGCTGGCAGCCGGGGGAGGGGGTGGGAGGGGGGAAGGAAAGCCCCGATAGGCCCTGATTGCCGGCCAGGCCTAGGGACCCTACCAGAGGGGTCCCAGATTGTGAGAGAGTGCAGGCTGGGCTGAGGGACACCCCTCACCCCGTGCACGAATTTCATGCACCAATTTCATACACCAGGCCTCTAGTACTTAATAAGAAATAAATTCTTTTATATGGAAAATGCATTAAACTGTGAATCAAAAACATTGATTCTATACCTAGACTGAGTTAAAGTGAAAGAAGAAATATTTGCTAAACAAAGAGAACATTTGACAAATTGCTAAGTAAATGGGCTCACATTATTAAAAAGGCCAAAACCACAAACAACCTATAGTCAACTGACCAAACAAACAAAAACCCTTTAACTTCCTTTAATTGAAAAAAGAATGGATGCCTAGTTTTAATTTGTTTAGCAAATTCTTCTTCAAAATTATTGCAAAAGAATATACGATACAAAAGATGCAGAAATGAATTTTAATCTAACCTATATCCAAATAATAGCAAATTTTGAATTAGGTCTGATATAATGAGATTTTATTATATAAGTAAAATAAGAAAAACTAAAAATTAATTATCTTTTAAACCCTAGAACAAACTCACAAGGGCAGCACTGGTTGTTCTTTATTTGGTAGTTGTTTTTTTTCTTTAAAGTATTTCAGAATAAATACAAAATTCTTACTTTGTTGCCCGTATAAACTTGCCCCAAACTGAGACAGCTGACTTGATGTAGATGGTGATGCCAGCATCTAGAAACAAATTAATTATATTAGAGCATAAAGAAAGTACACAGAACAATGCATTTACATGTTACAAATCTGTACAATACATCATAATATGCGAGAGTCAAACCCACATTTCTCCTTATTCAGAAAAACAAAACATTATATAATAAATTCACAATTGGGTAAAATTAAACTTTGCAAATAAAATGAAATTTTTTATTACCATGGAAGTTTTTTCAAATTATTCTAAATGAAATTATAGCAGAATCATTATTTCACTTTAAAAGAAAACAAACTAGGTTAACAAAAATATGACAGTATCTCAAAAAGTCAGCCTCTAAATTCATAAGTGAATTCTTAATTCTTAGATAATATATTAAGCTAAATTCTAAATTCAGTTTATTTAAATTAATAGAAAAGTTTTTTATTTTGTAAGCATGGTTCATGACTTGTATATACAAATAAATGATGTGTAGCAAATTGGTAAGAAAAAAAAAATCTAACAAACATACATGCAACCATATAATAGATGGAGATAACACAATACCAAAGGACAAATCAAAATACTTACAAAAAATATATAGACATGGTATATAAATGAATATTGTCTATTAGTGAGTGATGTGAATTTCATGGCACTACTACTAGTATATAATGCCTTTTGGTTTACTGCATCATCCCTTTTTCCCCCTAGTAGAATATTAATTCTCAAGGAACATGTTATATTGACTTTTTGTTATCTTACATACTACTACTATACTAGTAAATGGCAATGTTATGCATACATACTTAAACTGAACAAATAAAAATGTGCACAGGTTAAATGCATGTTTATGTATTCCCTGTCTTATATTAAGCAATCATCAAAATATCTTAATTAAATAATAAATGGGCCATATCATCAAATGGATTATAATCTATTGAAGGAAGAAAATGAATTATACAAGTAATTATAATTTAAGGCACAGTGTGGCAAATGTTCTAAAGGAAGTATAAAGTATTACCAGAGGAAAATAATTTTAAACACTGGTTAGGTAACAGAAATGCTTTGTAGAATGGTAACAACTCATGGGAATATAGATGAGTGGTCTTCCACAGTGAGGATGTGATAAAAGTTAGTGACATAATCAGAATACAAAATAAGAAACATTAGTGACTGGATAATAGGATAATTAAGAAAAGGAGAGAAGGTCAACCCCAATGCACACTGAGGCATAGGAAGATGGGAAATAAAAGGCTATGTTGGGGCCAAATGTAAAGGGTCTTCTTAAATGGCATACAAAAATGGCTACCAACTATAGTAATAAAGAGAAAAAGTAGTATTAACCAAGAAAGCAAAATAATCAAAATGTGTTTGGGAAGATAATTCAAATTGCAAAAATGAGTGGCAATAGAAAATACTAAACTAGAACAGCAGAAGTGGTACTACAAAGAAGAGGCATTCTGGTTGTAGAAACACATTTGATGCTCTATTGAAATGGTTGAGGTACAGGGAAAAGGAGGTGGGTAAAGAATCCACCAGACAGAGAATTATCAGAGGTCACTCTGGTTTCCAGTGAAGAATTTGGCTGACAATGGCCCTAGCCAGTTTGGCTCAGTGGATAGAGCATTGGCCCATGGACTAAAGGGTCCCAGGTTCGATTTTGGTCAAGGGCAAATACCTTGGTTGCAGGCTCGATCCCCAGCCTTGGTTGGGGTGCGTGTAGGAGGCAACCAGTCAATATGTCTCTCACATAGATGTTTCTCTTTCTCTGTTCCTCCCCTCCCTCTCTTACACTCACTGTAAAAATCAATGGAAAAATATTCTTGGGTGAAGATTAACAAAAAAAGACATTGACCACATTAGGAAAACCAGAAGGAGAAATAGTTACAAAATAGAGCTTTAAAAGAACACATTTTATACTATTTTTATATAAAAATTCTGAGTTATTTTAATTATTCTAAAATTTAATAGTTTTTATACAACTGTAGTTTTAAACTAATTATACATTATACATTAGAATCTTCTGAAGTAGAGCTGAGTTACATACTACTATAAAACAGCAGTATTTAAGTATAGTAACAAATTTTCTTTAAAAAGCATCGAACATTCTAAACATATCTTCACAAATCTAGAGAGTATGCAATCTGAACAAACTGAAAAATTATGCATTTTATGCCTGATCAAGTCCTTTTGTTAGGTACAGTTGTCATGACTGTTACCACATAACTAGAAAAACTTTAAGTACATGAAAGGCTAATTTTTAAGTTGCAAGAACAAGATTAAAGGACATGTATAATATATTAGGAAGCTTTAGCTGGTAATAGAAGGTAAAATACTTATATATAAAATGCTTAAGAGTCATGATTTCCTGGTATCATTATAAGCTATAAAAGAAAATAGCAGAGTACAGCTGCTTCCAAAGGCTTTAAATATAAGCTGTGGCCAACATGAATGAATGACTTAGAATAATCTGTCAGTGTAAACATTTTAGAATGAGTCGTTTAAAATTTTACTTTTCCTAGAAATTTATTTTTAGTGAGTACATAATTCCTAAGAATAGACACTTTAATCTATATTCTCACAAAGATGAAACTTATACTAGTGAGTTATAGGTGTGCCAAGATATCAGCCTGCTCAACATTAGGAAACTAAGTAGGGAGGTACTGCATGAAGGTAGAGATGGCATAACTTACTGGGCCAAGAATCTGAGACCAAGAGTAGTAGAACGATCCATTTAGCAGAGTGACATATTAAATATCATTTTCTCTATGTGTGAGGTACATGAAAAAGGTTAGAAAATTCTGCTTTACAGGAATATGAAGTTTATTACATTTTCTTTTTAAAAAAATATATTTTTATTGATTTCAGAGAAAGGGAGGAGGAGATAGAAACATCAATGATGAGAGAGAATCATTGATCAGCTGCCTCCTGCACGCCCCCTACTGGGGATCAAGCCCGCAACCCAGACATGTGCCCCTGATCGGAAACGAACCCAGGACCCTTCAGTCCACAGGTCGACACTCTATCCACTAAGCCAAATGGGCTAGGGCTAGTTTGTTACATTTTCAAAACATTCACATGAAGTAAGCATTGATCAGCTATACAAAAACTAAAATGACTGCCTCAAAATGTGTCAAAAATGCAAATAATTTTTCATAAAATCAATCCCTAATGCTATATTTTTAAACTCTGAAAGAATGATTCATGAAATATATCAGTGCTAAAAATAGATTTAAAACAATGAAGGAATGTGAATGGCATAGAAATCGATACATACATAGAAGCCTAATATGCATAGTGAACCCTTGGTAGTTCGACTGACCGGGAGTTCAATCACTTGCTATGACATGCACTGACCACCAGGGGGCAGCGCAGAATAAAGGGACCCTGGCTGGCAGCCAGCAGCCGCTAGGGACCCTACCCATGCACAAATTTCATGCACTGGGCCTATATGTTATTTATAAGGTCAAAAAAATGCATACGAAATGTACTCTGGCACAGCAGTAACTACAATGAACAAAACCCAGAAAATTTATATATTTTAAATTGCTGAAAGTTAACATAAAAATAAATTTCTTAAAAGATATAAAACTTTAGAAGATCAAGAGACACATTACAGTAGGGAATGTAGCATTAAGTAGAAAGAGCCCAGCTTTGCAGTCAGAAAAAAATCTGGATTTGAATCCTGGTTCTGCAACTTACCTATGGGAGAACCGAGTCTCTTGTTCCCTTCCTGTAGGATGGAAGTAACACTACCTACCTCATAAAGGTGAACTGAAGATTAAAGTGAAGATAAGGCATATAAGAAGTACTCAATAAGTGGTAGGAGCAGCTGCTAATAATTTAGTCTTCCTCCCAAGGCAGGACTGTCATTAACAGCAGTCAGGAGTATGCAGCCTTTGGGGATTTTTTAAAAACAGCACCCTAAGTTTATATTAATTTCTGGTTAATAAGCTATAGAAAGAAGTCTGTCATAACAAATTCCAGTTAAAATAAGGAGAATTCGTGTTCTTAGAGAGAGAAATGATTGAAAAAGATCAAATGTCACAGAATGAGTAGAATGCTGAAACCAAAAAGTAGGTTACTGTGTTCCTAATCTAAAACCATCAAATTATTATATTCTTCCTCATTTCTCAGTCTATATAATAGACTGCAGTCAAACAACAAGAAAAACCAGGAAACAACTAGTACTAATGTGATTCAAGTTATTTCCTTGACCAACAAAAAAGCTCCTTTAATATACAGAATGTCAAAGAAATCAACAGATTAGAAACTATTTTTAAAATTGTTCCCAGTTACTAGGCAAAACTCTTAAATTCACCACCAAAAAGAAGTCTAAAAATTTTTGTTTAAAAAAATGTATATTTGAAAACTTAATAATAGGCCAATTTGGCTCCTGCCAGCAATCCATAACAGCAAACAATAATTAATTTATTCTATACCACTTGTACTTTTCAATAGTGACCACCTCTCACAATTATTCTCTCCAATAAATGTATTTTCAATTACAAACCCTATTTTAAGAAACATTAAAATCAGTTTGGTCAAGAAATTATTATCTACATTAAGAAATGACTTCAAAATACAACAAAAGTTTTGTTAAATAAAACTTTCCCAAACACAAAAGCAATTAAAAAATGAAGTTTTAAAAAATTTTTTAAAATTCACTGTACAATAAATATACTTAAAGGTATGGTGATAATATAATATCGAGATTGTTATTATTCCAGGATAAAAACAAGAAATATGACTTTCCCTCTATTTTATCTACAAATAGAAAAAGAAACAAAGGAAAAGAAAGTTCTACTAGTAACTACAGATAAAATCTGAAGGACATTTTAAAATTAAAAATAGTGTTATTAAAAAAGATGAAACCACTGAAGTCAGAATGAAATCTAACAAACAAGCACACCAAAAAAGACTACGAAAAGATAATACATTAAAAAGACCAAAAGAAGACAGGGACAAGACAGAAATATAAGTCATAGGACCTGATTATCTTATGAATCAGATAACTAAAAACAAATATGTGTTTACTAGATACTTCAAGTAATTTTGATTAAAACATTAAATTTTTAAAAAAGAACACTTAAAAAAGTATAATATAGCCAGGCTGATGTGGCTCAGCAGCAATTGAGCGTTGACCCAGGAACCAAGAGGTCACTGGTTTGTCAGGGGTGCAGTGGGGGGGTGGAGGGGTGGGGGTGGGGGTGGTGTCAGGGCACATGCCCACGTTGCAGGCTTGTTCCCCAGTAGGGGGTGTGCAGGCAGAAGCTGATCAGTGATGTTTCGTTATCACTGATGTTCCTATCTTTCTATCCCTCTCTGTTCCTCTCTCTCTAAAAATATCAATAGCCCTAGCTGGTTTGGCTCAATGGATAAAGCATCAGCTTGGAGACTGAAGGGTCTCAGGTTCTATTCTGGCCAAGGGCACATGCCTGGGGTTGTGGGCTTGATCCCCAGGAGGGGCATGCAGGAGGCAGCCAATCAATGATTCTCTCTCATCATTGATGTTTCTATCTCTATCTCCCTCTCCCTTCCTCTCTAAAATCAATAAAATATATTTAAAAAAATAAAAAAACATATTTTTAAAAGTATTAACATATGCTGAAACAGTTGATAATAATTGTCAAAATAATTCCATTACACATTTAACATTCAAATTCTTTACTAAAAAAGGTATGAAAATAAACATTCTTATAATATACTATCTAAATTTTAGGTTAGAAGCAAAGTACAAATTTACAGAAAGGCATATGACTGATTCAAGGAACGTTCACATTTTCAAAGGCTCTTAATATGCATTGATAAACTATTTTCTACAAAGACTATACTGTGTTAATTATACGTCTAAGGCATTTACTTCAATGCTCCCTCATAGATACTGGCTATTCTTCCACTAAAAGAGAAACAAACAAACTCCTTGCTAGTATGATAGGACTAATATAGTATTTTCTGAATATAAATTATTATTAGTAGGGTTTAACACTTTGTAACCATTTTGGTAGAAATACCAAAATTTAATAAACCTTATATCATTTTAGCTCCTTTTGATAAGTAGGTTTTTATCTTTAAAATAGTCAGTTTGAAAATCATGTAAATGTCAATTAATGTAGAAGATTTTAAAACATTCCCTTCAAACAATGACATTTAATTCCAATTTCTTTAGAGTATAGTCTGATGTATTTACATTTAACTCTATCAGGTTATCACTTTCATAGAAAAATGACACACTTATATGCATGCATATTTTCTATTAAAAGTTTTAAAGGTGAGTTTCTAGTTTCTTTGGGTAAATAATCATATTTCCTGTAAATAATGTTAATTTTGTTATTTTTCAATATCAACTTTCTTTCCTTTCTTTAACAAAGACTCACTGAGAGCATACTATGTCCTATGCATTATTTCAGCTTCTAAGAACACAGCAGTAAACTAGACAGGAAAAAGTCTTTGCCCGTGTTAAACTTAAATTCTAGTGGAGTACATAGGATAATAAACAGTTTATAAATATGTACTTTCAGGTAGAGATAGGTACTATGATTGTGAAAATGCAGGAAAGAATTTAGAAAGATACAGTGGAAGTAGTACTGATAATATACAAAAGTCTGTTTAGGAAGAGTGATCAGAGAGGTCTCTCAGATGTATTTTAGCAGATATATGGATATAGGGTAGGAAGACAGAGAGAACCATGTGAAGACCTGAAAAATGAAAGTGCAAAGTGCTAAGGTCCTGAAATAGAAATAATTCAATGAGAACAGCCAGCATGACTTCAGTATGTAGTTAAATACTAGTCACGAGGATGACCATATAATGGTGATAGAACGTATCCTTATTTTATACCAGATTTTAATGAAATATTATTAATTGGCCTGAGAGAAAGCACACTTGCCATAACTGCTATAGGCTAACACAAGTATGAAAGCTAGGTATGGGTTCAAAATAGTTGCTGTTTGTCAAAATAAGGAAGTAGCCTACTTAAAAGAGTTTTTAAAAATATGTAGTAGGTGTCACATTTTATGCCCTTATACAGCATATATTAAAACAAGGGAGAAGAGGTTCCTATAAATTTGTCTTCTAAAATGATTACACAGACAAGAAAAGATGTTAGCAATTAAAATACAAATATGTATATTTAAAATTCTAAGTTGATTAGATTTTATTACACTTAAAGAGTTGTCTATTTCATGTCTATAAGGTCCCCATAAAGAAAATTATAATGAAAAACAAATCAAATCCATATCAGCCTATGATTTAATCTTTGAGAACATTTAAGTAACATATCTGTAATATTTAAAACTACTTCTGTATTTCAAAACAGCAAATTCAGCATTCTATTTTGTTTTTAATATATTTTATTGATTTTTTACAGAGAGGAAGGAAGAGGGTTAGAGAGTTAGAAACATCGATGAGAGAGAAACATCGATCAGCTGCTTTCTGCACACCTCCTACTGGGGATGTGCCCGCAACCAAGGTACATGCCCGGAATTGAACCCGGGACCCTTCAGTCCGCAGGTCGACGAGCCAAACCAGTTTTGGCTAAATTCAGCATTCTATAGGAAGACACAATCCATACAGGAACATCCTATATAATAAAGAGGCAATATACAAATTGACCCTCACGTCCGCACAAGATGGCTGCCTAGGAACAGGCCAGCAAGGAGGTTAGTGAGGGATGACCAAATGATGAACAAGCAGGCTGTGTGGGATGACCAGGCCGGCAGGAGGGTTTGTAAGGGACAATCAAACAACTGAACAAGCAGGCTGTGTGGGGCGACCAGGCCAGCAGAGGGGGCAGTTGGGGGTGACCAGGCCGGGGGTGGGGGGGGGGGGGAAGCAGTTGGTGACTAGACCGGCAGAGGGGGCAGTTGGGGGCGATTAGGCCTAAACCGGCAGTCAGACATCTCCCAAGGGGTTTGGAGAGGATGCAGGCAGGGCTGAGGGGTTCCCCCCATGCACGAATTTTGTGCACTGGGCCTCTAGTCCTAATATATAAAAACCTGGGTCTGTCACATCCACAATGACTGAAGGCTCGACCAACAGGAAGTCAGTCCTGCAGTCAGCGCTGGGTTGCTGTGGCGAGCCAGCACTGGCTGCTGCAGCTGCAGGCGGTGACCCAGCACTGACTGCTGAGGGGGCTGTGAATCAGGCCTGGAGAGAGGCCTGAAGAGAGAAGCAGGTTCTGATCCGTAGCCTCTGTGGCAGCTGTTGATCAGCACTTGCCTCTCTCTCCCCTGGCCTGGCCAGCATCCATGCCTCCATTTCTCTCCAAGCCTTCACCAGGGCTGCTGATCAGCCCTGCCTTTCTGATCAGGCCCCGTTGATAGGCCCAGAGACGCTGACTGGCATAGAAACTGACCTATCAGAACCAAATCTGGGTGAAGTGTGAGGAGCCAATGGCTGCCCAGGAGGTGGAGCTTTTGACACTGACTGGCATAGAAACAGACCAATCAGAACCAAATTGGCCGGCAGAGGAGGGCAGTTGGGGACAAATCAGGCTGGCAGGGGAGGGCTGTTGGAGGTGAGATCAGGCAGGCAGGGGAGGGCAGTTGGGGCTGAGATCAGGCCGGCAGGCGAGGGCAGTTGGGGACAACCAGGTCAGCAGGAGAGGGCAGTTGGGGGCGAGATCAGGCCAGCAGGGGAGGGCAGTTAGGGGCGATCAGGCAGGCAGGCAGAGAGGTTAGGGGTGATCAGGCAGGCAGATAGAGGGGTTAGGGACAATTAGGCAGGCAGGCAGAGGCAGTTAGGGGTGATCAGGCAGGCAAGCAGTTGAGCAGTTATGAGCCAGCGGTCCCAGATTGTGAGAGGGATGTCCAACTGCTGGTTTAGGCCCTGTGGGATTGGGCCTAAACTGGCAGTCGGACATCCCCCAAGGGGTCCCCGATTGGAGAGGGTGCAGGCTGGGCTGAGGGAACCACCCTCCATGCACAAATTTCATGCACCAGGCCACTAGTCTTTAAATAAAAGGTCTTGGAAAATAAGAAGTAACAACTACTTAGCAATTTAATTAGCAAATAATCTCATAAGAACAGTTTCATATATACTTCTACAATCATGAATATAACAAAAAAAGTTACACTTTATGCTCTGAATACTGCAATTGGTTGTTTTTGTTGTGTTTTTTTCCCTCAACCACTAGCCAGTTACAAATGAAAATTATTTTCTCACTGTTGCCAGAGAGAACAAAATTATCCATCATTTATTTAGTATTTAAAATTTTTTTCTTCAAAAGTTTTATAAACAACAATTATTTGCAGATGATACATAAAACCTAAAAAACCCAAGAGAATCAAACAATATTATTCATATATATTATTCAGTGGCAAATTTATTTAATATTTACTACATGTCTTCTAAAAGTTTTGCATACAGTTATTCATTCAATCCTTATAACTACTCATGAGTCATATACTATTTCTCGTTTATAGATGAGAAAACAGAGACGCAGAGACTAACTTACCCAAGTACTATTTACACATAGCTAGTAAATCATGTGGTTGAGATATAAACTCATATAATAGGATTTCTAAAGTCCACATTCCCAATCAACAAAAACCAATAAAAGACTTTGTAAGATAGTAGGTTATAAATATATACACAATCAAACTATTCTATATAACAGTAAAAACCAATCAGAAAAATACAATAAAAATAACCACTATAAAACCTACACATTAAAAGGTATAAAGAACAACAGGAACAAAAAACAGACATTCTTCTGAAAGAAGATACTAGTAAATATCAATATAAATGTGCAATAGTCAAAATCATTTTTATAACGGATAGGAAAGACCTTACCTAAGATGTGAAAATTGTCTATAAACTACAACTATGTTGTAGTTCTGCCAATATGATAAACAGAACAAAAGAGTTTAGTAACAGGTCCAAGAGTACATCAAACATTAGAATATAATATGGAAGAAATTTCAATTAGCCATTAATGAATGGTCTAACCCAGAGTAGGCCAAATTACTAAACACAGGCTACATCTAGCATATTGCATATTACTTGCAGAGTGCAAGAACCAAGAATGTTTTCAAAAATATTTTTAAAAGTTTTATAAATACCTACTTAATATCATTTAGTTAATCTCTTGGCACGTAAAACCTTAAATATTTACTATCTGGTCATTTATGGAAAAGTTTTCTGACTGGTGAGCTAGTTATACATGGTGTAGGGACAACTAGATATTCAGAGTAAGAGGGAATCTGGCACCATAAAATGCACACCTTAAACCAAAATACATTTCTAATGAACATAAGTTATATGTGAAGAATGAAGTACAAAAGTACTAGAAGTCTAAGTATGATCTCAAAAACATGAACAATAAAAAAAGACTGATGAATCAAATTCAGTAAAAAAAGAAAAATATTTTATATTTAAAAACTATAAAGAAAGCAAATTACTGAGAAAATATTTGTAACAAATGACAATTTTTTAAATCTTATATAGAAAACACCAACAAATAAGACATCATCTCAATAGAGAAATAGAAAATAGCACAAAAATAGGTAGTCCACAAAGAAAAAATGCAAATGGCTGTTAACAATATGGAAAAGACACATCACTATGTGTGTTGTGTGCATGTGTATAAGTTTAGCAACATTTTACTGTACATTAAAATAGGAAGTTTCTTTTGTCTATTGGCAAAGATGTAAAGGTAACAGCTGGTATTCTTGAGGGCACAGAGTGCTGATGAAAGCAAAAATTGCTGTAAGCTTTCTTTTTTAAAAAAAATATATATTTCTTTATTGATTTCAGAGAGGAAGGGAGAGGGATAGAGAGATAGAAACATCAATGATGAGAGAGAATCATTGATTGTTTGCCTCCTGCACACCCCACATTGGGGATCGAGCCCACAACTCTGGCACATGCCCTTGGCCGGAACTGAACCCGGACCCTTCAGTCCGCAGGCTGACGCTCCATCCACTGAGCCAAACCGGCCAGAGCTGCTGTAAGCTTTCAAATAGAAAATATGTCAGTATGTCCCAAAGATTTAAATAACATTTTAAAAATAAAAATATTTAAAGTATAAAATTAAAATTTTATTAATAAATTATTCCCAACTATCAATACTATGGGTAACTTTTCTTTCTCCCATGAATATTTTCTAAAATTTCCTGTACTATTTTATAATTAAAAAAGTACCAGCAACAGCAAAAATGTATAAGTAGCTACATATATATATACATATATATATATACACACACACACATACACACACACACACACACACACACACACACACACATATATATATATATATATATATATATATATAGTTTCCATTTTACAGAAAGAAAACTGAGGCTTTGAGAAATTCTTGCTAATAGGCAAAGGCAAGACCCAAACACATACCTTTACTGCTTTAGAGCCCAAATTCTTAATCCCTATGTCTTATTACCTTCTTAATTAATAAGAGTTTTATGAATCAATTCATTCTGTGTTATTTCTGTGACAACTAGATTGGAATACTAACTAATATATGTGAATATGAGAGTGGATATAAATAATTTTGACTAAAAAACTTTGCTCTCTAGAAGACAGACATCTCTAGCATTCATTCTGTTCACATATCTTATTTTCAAATCAGTTTGAAAGTTTCATATCTTCTTAAATGAAAGAAATGCTTTTCATCAATAAGTAACATTCCACTGCCATTTCCCCATCAAACTTAACTTTTGCTATAATCACAGTAAAACACACTAATTAGTTTTATAGTTTCTGCAGTGATGCTACCAGAAAGACATCCCAAATTCTTTAACTCTAGATTAATACCTAATTATAGCAACTTATGTAAAATATAATTCTATTGTAATTTATAGCAAATAATTAGAGCACTAACATAGCAAAATAAATTAGCTCACATTATTCTGAGTTATGAAATTGCACATAGAATAAAGAAAACCACAATACACATAATTTGAAAAGAACCCTAATAATGCAACTGATAGTTTGTTGCCAAAATGACACAATTTTCAAAAATACAGGGGAGAAATCTTAAGCGCCCACTGAAATCCTAACTTAACCTAGTTAGTAAGGCCAAATTGTGAAATTCTAAAAGACACAGGAATAAATTTTAATGAAAAAAAAGAAAAAAGAATTTGTTACATAATCTTAGAATTTTATAACACTTTAAACACCACTAAGAATTAGCTTAACAACTAGAGTTGATTATTAGAGTGAGAGAGAAATTAGGAACAGCAAATTTGTAAAGGAAAAAACAAAAGTACAAAATAGAAGAACGCAACTGGTTTTTCTAATTATTTAGGTTCTCCTATTATGCTGGTGGTGGTGGTGAGGGGAGGAGGGGATCAATACCCAGTGGGGACCACTGACTGCATGGCATTTGCACATTCTCCCCATGTCTGTGTGGGTTTTCTCTAGGTACTCTACTCTGGCTTTCTCCCATGTCCCAAAGATATTGTTAGGTTCAGTACGTGTTTCACGTGTCTCAGTCTGAGAGAGTGTGGATGAGTGTGTTTATAAGGGAACCCTACAATGCAGTGGTGTCCTGTCCTGCCTTACATTGAGCTATAAACAGGTTGGAAAATAATTCTCTTAATTGTTTTTATTAATCTTTCTTAAATGTATATATAGCTCATGTTTATTTCAATGTTTAATATTAGATGTGTTTTGGGGTTTTTAGAAGTAAGATGATGCTTTTGTGACCAAATATGACATAGGAGCTTAACTCTTGTTTATGTTAATTAGCCTATTATAAAATTGGTTTTGTTACATATCATTTTGCTTAAAGTTGCAGTTTCCAAGAACCTATTGATGATGTTAAGTGAGGATTTACTATACGGTGTATAATTTAAAGTAGTTTACCAGAATTTGAAAACAACAATTGAATTCATTTAAAATATTTTATCTATTGGCTAATTATGACTTGGCTATGTCCTAAATCCTTTCATTCCAAATGGGACTATTGAACTATTAGCCTTCCAAAGCATTTAATTCACACCTCTATATAATCTTCCATAATTTGAATATAGTTCTTAAAATATTTTCTATTATTGCATCCCCACAATTGAACAATGGAATAAAGCTGTTTCTGAGGCCTAGGATTATAGCTAGATTACAAAGCAAAGGTAAAGTTTCATTGAGGCATATCATTATAGGTTGAAATCTGTGCAAATCTTTCTATTCGATATGTGTGTTTTAACACAAGTCACTTCACAAATAAAAATAAAAAATCGATCTTAAAGCAATACCATGCTTAGCCCATGTCTTTGAATACTTCCTACCACAGCATTACCATATCCCAACTTGAGAATCAAAGAACATTTTGTCTCCCATTAGAATGTAACTTATCCCTGGGCCTAGAAATGTGCCTAAAAGATAGTCATTCAACCAATGATGGTACACTGCAGTTCATATACCGCTTTTCAGGAACCAGAAAGAGACAGACTAAGTAAACACAATGTAACTGATTAACTTACATCTTTTTCTGACCGATGTGGAAACATAGAAGACTGGCTGTAGTACATATTTTCATCATGGTAGTCACTGTCGACCCCCTCTACAAACTTCTTTCTTGAAGCACCAAACATGCTGTTTGTCACCTAAACAAAAATATTGCTTTTATCAAGAATAATATTTTGGAAAATGTCAAACTTTACCTCTTATGTGGAACCAGAAAAATGAAGGGAGCATTGCTAAGATGAAGAAACATATCAACTAAGGGCTTCTGGAACACATTAGACTAGTGGTTCCCAACGTGGGGCACATGCCTCACAGGGGGGGCAATTTGATTTTTAAGGGGGCAATTCGAGAATGAGTTATTAACAGTGAATTTTTTGCATTTCTTATGGTTCTAGGGGCCTCATATACAGTATATAAACATATATTGACATATTTATGCATTTTAGTTCTCTATGTTTTGAAACTTTATTTGCTATTTTTTCATATCACTTCATATTGTTATTATTTTAAACAATTTCTTAGTGATTTCTTCCTTAGTACTTCAACTGTCCATTCATTCTGTTATTTTTCTCTTTCATGGATGCTATGTTCTTTGGAAGCTTTAAACCAAGTTAATGGCCCTTTAGGCTTCCTCCATGTGAATAGGAGCTCACTTTTTGAATAATAAGAATTATATGTCAAAGGGGGGGGGGGCGCATCAGGATTATAGAGATGCTTAGGTGGGGCATGGCCAAAAAAAGGTTGGGAACCACTGCGTTAGACATATATAAATCTGACTATAGCAATATAGTACTTAATGTTTATTGCCAGGCCCTAAAAATAAGAGGAGAAATGTAAAGCCTGCCTTATACAAAAATTCCACTTAAAAGAAATAAATGTCACTTATTCTTGGAAAACAAAAAAAAAGCAACTCCAAGTATAATTTTCTCATACAAACATTTTTTTGAAATTAAGTTTGGGTTTAAGTATTCAAAATCTTCACATGCCTCTTCAGTAGTAGTGTCTTTGTAAATACTATAATTACTGATTAAATTATCTCTTTTCCAGAGCACATGATATTCACTTACAATATAAGTTTATTAAGATACTAGAGGCCCGGTGCATGAAATTCCTGCACAGAACAGGGGGGGGGGAGGAGCAGGGGTGTTCCTCAGCCTGGCCTACACCCTCTCCAATCCAGCATCCCTCTCACAATCTGGGACTGCTGGCTCCTAACCCCTCACCTGCCTGCCTGCCTGGTCACCCCTGACCCCTCTACCTGCCGGCCTGATTGCCCCTAACTGCCCTCCCCTGTCGGCCTGATCGCCCCTAACGGCCTCTGCCTCCACTACCAGGGCTTTGTCTGGAAGGAGGACCGGATGACTGGAAGATGTTGGGTCTAGTGGTCTAATTAGCATATTACCCTTTTATTAGTATAGATAGTACTGCTGAGTCAGTATTCAATGGCACACAGTGAGTGTTATCTGAAGCCACAGTACTCACTCATATAATATTATAGGACTAGTGGCCCGGTGCACAAAATTCGTGCACATTAAAAGGGGATTAATTAGATGAAATAATTTAACATTGCTATTTGCTCTTTCTCTATAATAGAAGTGTCAGAGATGAAAGAAAATTAGTAAAATGTATATGAAAACCTTCCTCCTGTCAGAGTCTGGGGCACATCATGGGACCCAGAGTCAAGTCCCCGCCCACCCACATGTGCCTCAAAATCACATGAGACCCAGACCCAGCTGCTCCCCCCCTCATTGGAATAGATCCAGACCTGGCTAGTCCCACCCTTGGCAAGCCCCGCCGGGCAGTTAATGTAGCCTCGGGTCCCCTGGCCCTGCTCCAGGACTGGGGGCGTGGCCTGAGGTCCCCCAGCCCAGACCTGGGTGCGGGGGCGTGCCTTGAGGTCCCCATCAAGCCCCGCCAGGTGTGGGACATGGCCTGAGGTCCCCCATCAAGTCCTGCCAGGTGGGGGGGGGGGTGATGCAGCCTCAGGTCCCCCTTGGGCAGGGGGCGCGGCCTGGGTTCCCCCAACCCAGCACTGAGGGTGCACCTTGAGGTCCCCTGTCAAGCCCTGTCAAGCCCTGCCAGGCAGCCTCAGGTACCCTGGCTCGGTGCTGGGGTGGGTATGCGGCCTGAGGTCCCCGGCCTGGTGCCGGAGCGGGGGGCATGGCCTGAGGTCCCCTGTCAAGCCCTGCTAGGTGGGGGGTGAGGCCTGAGGTCCCCTAGCCTAGCACCAGGACGGGAAGCGCACCTTGAGGTCCCCTGTCAAGCCCCATTGGGGTGTAGCCTCAGGTCCCTGCTGATTGCTCGTTACGGCTCCTTATGGGAACTTGGCCTCAGCTGTGGGTGCAGCCATCTTTGTGATGGAGTGATGGTTAGTTAGCATATTCCCTCTTTATTAGATAGGATAATATTTTCGTTCATCATCCTGGTGTAAATTTATATCTTCCATTACATGACCTGCTTACTCTTTTGCTTTTTAAGTCTTTACCACATCCAACACTAGCAATTTTGAACCCAAACCAAAATAAAAAATTACTAAATCTGTGCTAATTTTTATGTATTTTCTAAAGCTATCAATTGAGGTTATTTAAGATCAATGTGTAAACTGCAATGTCATAATAGGAGAGATATATAAAGACCTGAATACATGGTAACCACATCTTTCCCTAAAAATTTTGGAGGAAAGCATCAAATTTGATACTTTTGTTATACAATTATGAATAAAGGTATTTTCTTCAACTATAAACAAGAAATGAACAATTTCTTTTAGTTCTAATTTCAAAATGAAACACTGTAGTTACTATTATTTATCAGTAGATATGGTGAACTACTATGATGCAGACTTTAAAAGTAAGTTGATGTGCAAGTTTGTTGAAAGCATCCATGCTATTTAATAATTGCTTTATATCTTAAGTTCTCTGTTAAATTGTAGAAAACTCAAATATTTAACTATTCTTCCTGTTGAAGTCTGAGAAAAAGCTATTTAATTAACTATCAACAATAGTGAAAAACAGCTTAACCGTTACTTTGCTATATGTTTTTGGGCTATTAATCTCTTTAGGTATGAAATACCAGAAAGTTATTTTTAAAGGGCCTATTAATTTGTTAGAACATACTTAGTCTTCTTTGGGCAGTGGACTCCCTTGGTGAATCTCATGAAAGCTCCTCCATAATTCTGAATGTAATTTCAGGGATTAGGATCCCATATGCCTATCTCTATCCCCGTAAGTAGTCACTAACAAGAAGGAAAGCACTTTATAATCTACAAATTAAGGTACTTTACATATGAGATTTTAAATGCTTGTTTTATAAAAGTTAAGGATATATTTAATTCTCTTTAAAGGACCTTTAATATTGAGTTCTATTTCTAAGAAAGAACACATGAGAAAAGGCACGGAACTTAGAGAATTCAATAAAATTCTGTGAGAGTACCAGTATATCTCTCTTCATATTTAACACCCATAAATTAACTCAAATAGATACAAATTAAACTCTTCTTTTGACAATTTTTGTATAACATTTATCTTCAAAACCAACTAAAAGCAAAACTAAACACATGAAGTGCCCCAACCAAGGAAAATGTTCCTTTTCCATAAATAACAGATTTTCCCATATTCAGTGTGTGTGTGTGTGTTCCTGTGTGTCAGAAAGAAACACAAATACGTAGAAATCCTTATTTGTTTTATGTGCTAAATCACACATCAGTGAAAATGCTAATTATTCTTACAAGACTTATGCCAAAAAAAGAGAGGTAAAAGTGTAATAATACTCTGCCTCTCCAAATTCAAGCCCAAGTCCAGAGATGTAACAAAGTTTCTAATGCATGGTAAAATTAAAAAGAAAGGAGGGAAAAGACAACATAATAAGGTTTTCATAAAAGCCAGTTTATTTTTAAATGGCCTGTCCTTTATTCCATATAGAATAATGAAATGGAGTAGGAAAGTTTTTAGAATAACCAGGAAGGGTGGAACTGGGAAGATAATCCAGCAGAGAAGTAAGGGAACCAACTAGGCAGACCCATAGGAAAGAGCATTCAATAAAGAGGAAACAGCAAGATCCTCAGTGTTGTGACTGAAGCAGCATGAACTTAGTGGAAAATGATAGGAAATAAAGTCAGATATACTGACGAGGGCCAGATCATGTTGTGCCTGACAGGCCTGAGGGACAATGGATTTTATTCTATTTGAGGTGGGAAGGCAAGAGAGGGTTTTTGGGCCCTCAACAGGTGGCTCAGCTGGTTGAAGCATAGTTTCGTGTACCAAAAGGTTTTGGTTTTGATTCCTGGTCAGGGCATATGGGAGGCAATCAATTGATATCTCTCTCTCTCATCAATAAAATCATCCTCAGGTGAGGGTTAAAAAGAGTGGGAGATGGTTGGGGGCAGTTTAAGGTTGACATAATTTGGCATATAAATGTTCTTAAATGCCTGGAAGCTACTCTATAAGAATTAAACAAAAGAGGGGACAAGAAAGAAGCAAGAAAACAGGTTGATAAGAAATGGTGGCTTAGACGGTAGTGGCAGTGGTAGAAGTGGTTAAAGGATATATTTTGAGGGAGAGCTGATACTAATAAACAGATGGATAATAATATGAAAGGATAACATTACCTCCTGGAAGAAGAGTAAGTAGAAATCAATGTATTTTAGATATCAATTTCAAAGAGATGTCAACACTATCTTGAAATATACTAAAATTACTGATTATGCCATTTATATTAAAATTAACTTGGTAATGGAAATTTGAAAAATTAATTTAAAAAACATACTTCATTTTACATTACTACATGTAAAATTTGTTACACTCTTTGGTATGTATAATCTGTCAGCTTTTTTCAAGCAAACATATCAAGGGCTTATATCTATTGCGTTAACCATCTTTTCTCACAACTCTAATACTAGATGTTATAACAAATGAGAAATAAAAATTAAGATTTTTACCAAGAAAGAACAGGAATATGTATATCTCGAAAGCAATGTTTCTTAAGAATATCTGAAACACAGATCTAAAACATTTAATTGACATTTTATCTTTCCTTTGACTACACAGGAACTAACCAGAAAGTGTGTGTGTGTGTATACACACTTCATTATTTAACTTGAATTAACTAGAAATTCTTAAGATATGACATTCTCAACATTTAAATACAGTATTTCAAAGCCAAATGCATAAATCAAAATAATCTCAAAAAAAATAATTTGCAAAACCACAAACTTTGTATTTTTTTACCTTTTTTAAAAAAATGTATTTTTATTGATTTCAAAGAAGAAGATAAAAAGAGAGAGAGAGAAAGCCCTAACTGGTTTGGCTCAGTGAATAGGGTGAAAGCCTGTGGACTGAAGGGTCCCAGGTTCGATTCCAGTCAAGGGCATATACCTTGGTTGCAGGCACATCCCTAGTAGGGGGTGTGCAGGAAGCAGCTGATCCATGTTTCTCTCTCATCGATGTTTCTAACTCTATCCCTCTCCCTTCTTCTCTGTAAAAAAATCAATAAAATATATTGAGAGAGAGAGAGAGAGAAAGAGTGAGAGAGAGAGAGAGAGAGAAAGACACAGAGAGAGAGATAGACACCTGACACCTCATGATGGAGTGGTCCTTTTCCTGATAGCAAACAAATCTAGCTTGATTTCAAAATCTATCTTCAGTCTTAACTCAAGGTTCTAGCAGCACATTTTAAAGTGCTGCTAACATTTCTACCTCAGAAGTACAATTTAATAAAGTAAATCAACAATATTTAAAACTTATTTCCCGATTACTTTCTCCTGCTTTGTTCTGCACATCCATCATGTTCTATCCTTTCTTTAGAGCGGCTTTCACATGTGTTTTTGAAATTCTTCCTATCATCATCTTAATTTAAATTCTAGACTACATTTTTCTAGCCTTCTGACAGGTCTTCCTTCACATTTCAACAAACATGCTGAGGATTTACCATATGAATTATGCTAGAAATTGTGTTGATGAAGAGAAAAAATAATAGGTAACAGTCCCAAGTCTTAAAACAACTCACAGTCTATCTAGGAGACAGACATTATGAATAAATAATTACAAATAAAAATCTATACAGGTCCTTTGGGAACACAAATAAAAGAATACCTAACTTTGAGGGAAACAGAAAGATTTTATTATAAAAGAAGTAATGTTTGGGTGAGCAAACCCTTGATAAAAAGAAAATACAAGTGCATGAGACAGCACGCACAAGTGCTCAGAAGTTAGAGGAAGCCCAAGAAACAACAAAACTTTTCAATATAGCCAACATGGAAGAAGTCTGTAAGGACAGTGATAACTGGGTAAGGAAAAGTAGGCCAAACTTTTGCCAGGTTAAAAGAGGGCAAGAGTATTAGACAAACCAGGTACAAAAATCTAGATGATGAACTAAGTGAGACTTACCTTGACTAACTTTATTGTGTTGCCATATTAATAACTACTACATTGACTTTGTCACTTTCCTGTTCTCATATGTCTTGTTAATTTCCCCCACCTACAGGATACAGACCAAGATTCCTGAGATCTTGACCTTAAAACAACTTTGCAACAACAATCTGAAAATCAAACACAAACCTTATGCCTCAGTTTAAAATTTGAGTTATTCCTAGTTGTTCCCATTCATATCTCTGAAAAATGCCATATGTATTCCTTGTGATCTTCAAAAACTGAAACTCCAAGCTGATCAGACTAATTCTAAATATTTATTGAAATCATCCATATCTTTCCATCTCTGTCACTTCCTACCATCTCCAATAACCTCTGAACAGTTTTTATCCATTCTTATTCCCCGTAAATCTACTTTCCCATATCAGCCAAAGTGAATTTTTAAAATAATTTAATTGGCCCTGACCAGTTTGGCTCAGTGGATAGAGCGTCAGCCTACGGACTCAAGTGACCCAGGTTTGATTCCAGTCAAGGGCATGTACCTTGGTTGCAGGCACATACCCAGTGGGGAGTGTGCAGGAGGCAGCTGATAGATGTTTCTCTCTCATTGATGTTTCTGACTCTCTATCCCTCTCTGTAAAAAATCAATAAAATATATTTAAAAAGTAATAATTTAATTGTCATGGCCTTACTGATTGGAATGCTTCAACAGCTTGCCAAATTAATAATATTGCTTACAAGACCCCAGGTAATCTCTTTGACCTTAACTCTCTCCACAGGTTTCCTGCCACACTAAATTGCTGCCACACCTTCAGTAAATCAAACACAAGTTCCATTCCACCTCAGGGCCTTTGCATAATCCTGATATCTCTATTTAGAATGCTTTGTCTCCCATTCTCTGAAACTTTCACTCTAAATTAGGACCCCTGATTTACACAGTCATTGAAAATACTTTATCATAACTATAGTAAGAAATAAGTCATCTTGATCACTTACTATGTGCCAGGCAATATATCCTAAATGTTTTAAAATGAGTTTACTCATAAACAATCCTCATAATTTACTTAGTACAGTAGCCCTTCTCCCCTTATGCACAGGGAATATGCTCCAAGAACCACCCCCCCCCCCCAATGGATACCAAAAACCTTGGATAATACCAAAATTTATACATACTGTTTTTTTCCTATACATACATACTTACGATGAAGTTTAATTTATAAATTAGGCACAGTAAGAAATTAACACTAACATAATAAAATAGTACCAGTAAATATCCTATATAATAAAGAGGTAACATGCAAATTGACCATCACTCCAACACACAAGATGGCCACCACAAATGGCCTGCAGGGGAAGGCAGTTGTGGGTGATCAGGCCAACAAGGGAGGGCAGTTGGGAGGGACCAGGCCTGCAGGGAAGAGCAGTTAGGAGTGACCAGGCAGGCAGAGGAGGGCAGTTGGGGGTGTCCAGACCTGCAGGGAAGGGCAACTGGGGGGGGGACCAGGCCTGCAAGGGAGGGCAGTTGGGGGCAACCAGGCCAGCAGGGGAGAGCAGTTGGAAGCGACCACACCTGTAGGGGAGGGCAGTTAGGGGCAACTGGGCCGGCAGGGGAGCAGTTAGGTGTCGATCAGGCTAGCAGGGGAGTGGTTAGGGGGTGATCAGGCTGGCAGGCAGAGCAGTTAGGGGCAATCAGGCAGGTAAGCGGTTGGGAGCCAGCAGTCCTGGATTGTGAGAGGGATTTCAGATTGGAGAGGGTGCAGGCTGGGCTGAGGGAAATCCACCCCCCCCCCCGCACTAATTTCACACACCGGGCCTCTAGTACTGCAATAAAAGTTATGTAAATGTAGTCTGTCTCTCTTGCTTCTCTCTCATAACTGTTCTGATAATCATGATGTCTACTAAGTGACTAACAGTTGGGTAGCATATACAGTGTGGATATGCTGGACAAAGGGATAATTCACATCCCAGGAAGGATGGAATGAAACAGCCTGAGATTTCATTATGCTACTCAAAACAGCATGCAATTTAAAACTTATAAATCGCTTATTTCTGAAATTTTCCATTTAATATTTCTTGACTATGGTTGACCGTGGGTAACTGAAACCATAAAAAATAAAACCATGAATAATCACTTATGGTTATTTTACCTATGTAGTCCTCATTTTTAGATGAGAACCAGTGTAGTTGGGTATATTGCCCAAGGTTCCATATCTGGTAGGTGACAGAGATGCGATGTGAACCCAGACAATCTGTTAAGAGTCCTCTCTCTTTAGCCACTATAGAAAAGTGACTCCCACTTGTGCAACTAATAATTAATGTATGTATTCTCCCCAAACTCTAAGCTTCAAGAAGGGAGAAACAGTAGGGGGCAAAAAAGGGGGGGGGGGACAGGGCTTATTTTGTAGTGAATAATGGTAAGTAGGAGGCCACAATTAAATATTTGTGCATGTTAAAAAGATCTCTATAGTAAAAGAATGAGAATGGACTGGATAGAATTATATGAAACAAAAGCCAGTCTCTACCAGACTGATTGTATCTATTTTAGAAAAAAATACATTTAAAATTGTGCTGAAAAGAACACTATTACACCAATTAAAAAGTAATTACTGGCCTGGCTGGTTTGGCTCAGTGGTTAGACTGTCTCTCAGTTGCAGGCTCAATTCCCAGATCCAGTAGGGGTGGGTGTGGGAGGCAACCAATCATTGTGTCTCTCTCACATAGATGTTTCTCTTTCTCCTCCTGCTTCTTCCCCTCTTTTCTCTCTCTCTAAAAAAATAAAATAAAAAATCAATAGGAAAAATGTCCTTGGATGAGGAAATAAAAAAAAAAAAAAAGGTAATTACTGTTTCCATATTCCATATGAACTAATATTTTTGAATTCTTTCTAAATATAGAGGACATATTTTAATCCTTCAAGGAATGAGGATGATTATAACAAAACTTTAACACTCTAAATTTCATTATAAACTACCGAAATAGATATTGTAGCATTAAATATGTAGGATTCGTCTAAAAACCAGTTAAAAGAATAACAAATTCGTAATGGCAATTTTTTTCTTATGGATTCTCTAATGTAGCCAGGAGTTTTACTGTTAATATGCTGACACATGTGAACCATAATAAAATCAACTATTCCACAACACTAATATAGAAGGACTTTTCCACAATTTTTTCACTTCTAGTAACAAGAGTTTGTACTCGTATTAGCAAGGATCAAGTACCAACGCACAGTGTTTGTGTGGGGGGGTGGGGGTGGGGAGGAAGGCTGCACTGTTCCTTTTTTTTTTTTTTACTCTTTTCTAATGGAGATTCTACTCTGATGGCTGAATAGACAATTTGACTTACTGCTTCCTTTTCCCCCCATACCACATTTACTATCACATACTCACACGTTCTCTGTTGTCTACAAAGTAGGCAGAAACCAATTTAATAAAAATCACAGCCAACTGCCATTAACATTTATCTGCCTTTATCAAGATATAGTCTATTAACATTTGAAACAAATCATGAGAAGCCATAATATCTGAAGATAATCAGGTATTTTTATTATTGCCCTTTAGAGGGAAAGGCTGATAGGTCTTTCACTGAGAGGTTGCCCAAATCCTATGGAACTAGTATATTCTTATTCAAATACTAAATAATATCACCTAGAAATATTTATAGCCCAAGGAATTTTTGTTTTGGTAATATTTGCTACCAATCATGTTTCACAACTATTATAAATAATCCTAATTTTATTTCATTATAGAAAAACAATGAAGTAAAATAAAAAAGAAATGGGCTTAAATAAAAAAGGGCACATAGAGTGGATAGGAAAAAGAAATCTAGTTTCTCAAAGAACTTAATATCCGGAAATCTTTAGAAAAATTCCACTCCTTATGTAAGAACCATACTCTTGAAGTCCTACTAGTTCTAAAATACTATGGCTTGATATTTACAATATGATAAATGTATAATGAGTAGTTTATGAATCTACTTAGACTGGATCTAAGAAAAGTGAAGGTTTAAATTTTAAAGGTAGAATATACAGTATAAATTCATCAACTTGTATTGATAGAATGGAAATAAAAGTTAAGTCATTTCATACTCTTAGCAAATTCAGAATGCCCAATAAATGAGCAAGAAAAGCCTTAACAAATACTAAAAATGAAGTTAACAAGTAGATGCACAGGAAACATATGACTCTGGTTGGAAATGTGATTCAGCATAAAACTAGGGGCCTATATGAACATATTCACAATCATTATTTTGGAGAGTAGGCAAATATCCTGATAGAGTCCGTTCCAGGAGTCATAGAAATATTTTGTAAGAGGTCTCATCCAAAAGGACAGGATACATCGTATCGAACAAAAAGATGGAGAGAGCACATAAAGAGAATACATCATTCTTCCTAATCCAAAGACCATTTATTGAAATCTGGAGTCTGAAGCTGCTTTACTCATATGATATCCCCCAAAACCATCCCTTTAAATGTACCCCCAAAATCTAAAAATTCTCTACAGAGTGTTGACAAAAAGTCTATAAATGCCTCTATTATTTTGACTTTGACATAGGAAAGTATATTGTGTACATTTCAACTTGAAACAGATTTTGTGGTTTTCCAAAATTTAAAAATTGCTTGTATCAACACACCTTATACAGATTAAAACTTGAATCACTAATATATAAGCTTTAAAAGGTAAGTGCATTAGCCTAAAACCAAAACTTTAATAACTCAGAAAATACTAATCCATAGAAAAAAAGCACACAACCATATATTAACTAAAGAACCCACTATAATTGGCATGCCTATGAGCAGTAAGTTAGAGTTGAGAACTAAAATTAAATAAGAAGTACTTTGTCTTTAATATTAGGACATCCTACCTAATAAAAGAGTAATATGTAAATTGACCATCACTCCAACACACAAGATGGCTGCCCCCATGTGGTCAAAGATGACTGCCCCCATATGGTCACAACATGGCCGCCACAAGATGGCCTGCAGGGGAGGGCAGTTGGGAGGAACCAGGCCTGCAAGGGAGGGCAGTTGGGGGCGATCAAGCCTGCAGGGGAGGGCAGTTAGGGGTGACCAGGATGGCAGAGGAGGGAAGTTGGGGGCGACCGGGCCTGCAGGGAAGGGTAGTTGGGAGGGACCCAGGCCTGCAGGGGAGGGCAGTTAGGGGTGACCAGGCTGGCAGGGGAGCAGTTAGGCATCGATTAAGATGGCAGGGAAGTGGTTAGGGGGTGATCAGGCTGGCAGGTAGAAGCGGTTAGGGGCAATCAGGAAGGCAGGCAGGTGAGCAGTTGGGAGCCAGCAGTCCTGGATTGTGAGAGGGATGTCTGATCGCCCTAAATGGGCAGTCAGACATCCCTCGAGGGGTCCCAAATTGGAGAGGGTGCAGGCTGGGCTGAGGGACACACCCCCCGTGCACGCATTTCGTGCACCGGGCCTCTAGTAAGTTTATAAAATACAGGTGAAAGGACATATGACAGTAAAAAACCCATAAGGTTAGGATATAAAACAAATCCTCCAAGCATAAAGAACATTTTTTAATGAAGATGAATTATCTTCCACCAATCCTTAAGCGTGTGAATCCGGTCTAATAAAGATGGAGAGAATCCAGAAGAAACTGGATGTATGGCCTGCTTTGCTGGGGGATATATATTTCTATAAGGCTCCCAGTAAACTAAAACAAAAGAAAAAACACTCTAAACAACCCTAAAACTTAAGAGAGGAAAGGGGTAGATAAACTGCTAAGGATTCCTATATTGAGGACTTGCTTTAAGACCTGATATACTTGGTGTCCCAAACTCTTTAAGTACGACATATTTTCTCTGAAGAAGTGTTAGCAATCATAGGCCATATTAAATCTATTTTTTCTAAGTATAAGTTTGACTATCTTATGTGTAAAAGAATCTAGAAATCCCGTGAATAGGAATTATACAGGATAGATTAAGAGGAACTAAAGAATCAATTTTTGAAGGCTTTCTGAGAAGCAAGAGCCTAAAAGTATTATTAAGCGAAATAGTGCAGACCCAGGAATACATTGATAAAAATTATTTCTAAAAAGCACGTATTAAGAAAAATGCCATATATAATGTACTATAGAACTGTATACCTGAAACCTATATAATTTTATTAACCAATGTCACCCCAATAAATTATTAAAAAGTAAATAAAAAGGAAAAGAAAAAAATAACTATGATGTTAGATCATGATTTTCATTACAAGACAAGCAGAAAATGCTGGAGTGTTGTCATTTCACACACACACACACACACACACACACACACACACACACACACATCAGTAACTTCTTCAATAAATATTTGCTAAACTTTGTTCCAGATATTGTGCCTTCTCTGCTTCTATACTTATTTTTGTTAACCTCAAACCTAGAGATACACAGAAAGTTCCAGTGAAAAAAGATGAGTGAAGTTTCTCTTCCTGTCGGCATTAAAATATTGCCTTAAAATACCTATCTAAAATATTGGGAAAGAGAAAAACAGCACCTCTACCAGCCAGTGGAAGGAAACTAAAACTTCTGAGACCCAGTTATCATGTAGCAAAATTTTAAGTATACAGATTTATGTCTTCCCCACCATTTTTCTTATCTTCTTTTCTGAAAACGTGTTTTCTGGCCCTGCTATATAGAGCAAAAAGTATGAAGTAAATTTTAAAAACCTAACACCCTCCTTTGCATTATAATATCAATGGTTTATTCAGTTTAAGGTTTTCCCTATTTCACATCTAACCAACAAGAAGTAAAAGTTATTTCTCAGAACACTAGATTTTTTTTACTTAATTTCTGAGGAAAATAATTTATAAGAACATCATATATATAAACTAACAAAAAAAACTCACTGGGAAAATGGCCCAGCATGCACCCTCAACATACTAGCACTGATGAGAGTAACATTTTCCCCCCAGCCTTTCCCACCACATACTTACCTGGGCAACTTTTTTCAACATTTGCTACTCTGGGGATTGGAAAGCTCAGAGCAGGAGGCTGAAGTGAAGAAGGAAAGGTTGGAGGGTGGGCCATGGCACCCCCCCCCCCCCACTAGAAGCTCCCCTGAGATACTACAGCTCTGAAGTTCAAACTCTAGCAAACCATAAAGAAGGAGTCCAACCAGAACATGATAAATGGTGGGATTCTTCTGCTCTTTGAATAAAAGTGAATTATGCTATAAAGATCTGAATGTCCAGTTTCAATCCTTACTCCCCTGGTTCACATCTCAGATAGATTCAAAGTATGAATCAAAATGGGGCTGTAGGTGGGGGAGGGTGCAGAGCTTTCTATACACTTTCATATTTTTCCAGAAAATGAAAGGATAGGGCTTACTTGGACATTTTGAAAATAGCAAAGACAAAAACTTTAAAATACTATGCCTATCCACTCCTTATATACTTCCTAATTCTCCTAAGTACTCAACGTTAAATCAGACACTCTCGTTAATACCACCAACCAGCAGAATGGCAGCTGACTTTGTGGATGTACTTAAATTCCTAAAATTAGACCAGTAAGCTTTTTAAAAAACAGGGATAACTTTTGGTAAAAGCAGATTCCTTGGGAAAAATAATTTTTCTTAAATGTGTTCCTGATTAAAATAAACAACAACCAACAATTAAAATTTTAATCAAACAAAATGATAGAGAAAAATGTAGACTTTTAAAGAAACCAATCTAAATATAGGACTTAAATAAGATTTATTTACTTTAATGAAAATGTAAATACTTGTTTTATAAGAGTAAATTAATGTGCCAATAAAAACAAATTCTGACTATTATGAATACTAAGACTAATAAAAATAGATTTAAGTTATTTAAAGATAGCATCTATTCAGTAACACAACGAAGGTGCAAAATATATTAAAATAGTAAATGAAATACAGAGGAGTATCAGAATGCTGAATTATGCTGTATGAAGCAGTTGCTAATGAAAAGTACTCCTTCAGCAAGGGAACACAGGTCCTTTAAAATACTTCTAAACATCTTGCCATATAAATTAATGCAATCAACATTCATTGAGCATTGACTATGTAATGTGCTAGATATTACATTTGTACTCATATATTTTATTCATTTGATGCTCAGATTAAAGGAGCATTACAAATCAAAGAGAGAGGTGTGCCCTAACCGGTTTGGCACAGTGGATAGAGCAGTAATGCCCTGCAGATTGAAGGGTCCTGGGTTCGACTCCAGTCAAGGGCATGTACTCTGGTTTCAGGCACAGTCATGGGGTGTGTGTGGAAGGCAACCAATCAATGTGTTTCTCTCACATCCATGTTTCTTTCTCTCTCCCCCTCCCTTTCAGTCTCTCTATAAATCAATAGAAAAATATCCTCGAGTGAGGATTAACAAAAAAAGAGAGTAGAGACAAAACATGTACAATGGATTCTTGTATCATTACTATGGCCTCCAGGGCCTTAGTGAACTTACCCTTCATTATCTGTCATCTCCTACCATGTCCCCCTTATTTTATTGTGTTCTACACTGAGCCCCTCCCCTGCCGTTTCTCAAACAAATAAGGCATACTACTGTCTCCAGGACTTTGTACTTATATTCTTCAGGATTGTTCTTCCTCTAGATAATTATATCTCTTTACTTCAGATATTGAGGCATATTAGTAAGGATTTCCCTGTCTACCCTATTTAAAATTACACCACCCTTTCCCCTAAACCCTTAGGCACTCTATCCCCTTTTCTATTTTAATTTTTATGCGTAATATATTAGCATATACGTTATAATGCATTTTATTTATTTATTTAATGTCTTTCTATGCTTTAAAACGTCAGTTCCATGGAAGCATTTGAGATCTTGCTTCCCAATGTCTTTCTATGCTTTAAAATGTCAGTTCCTTGGAAGCATTTGAGATCTTGCTTCCCAGCATGTCATCGGTTTGGTTCAAATAACTGTTATAAAAATTCTCTCTCTCTCTCTCTCATAAAACAGAATAAAATAAAATGTCAACTCCATAAGAATAGAATTTTTTGCTTGTTTCTTTGTTTACTTCTGTCTCCATGGGACCTAGAATAACTGCCTGACATGGAGTAGGCTCATAACATGAATGTGTCCTCATCTTACTCCATGCATGCTATTACCTGAATGTTATTTGACACTAACTGACCAATGCAGCACACGCAAAAACTTTGAGTATATAAATTATTTTTTAAAGTATTGGACTTACGTTAAAAAATTAATGTGAAATTTTATAGTTCTGAAACATATGTGAATAAAAATTGTTTTATGCCTTTTCCCACTGAAGTTGACAACCACTTCCAAAGTACCTAATAGACTACCAGAAACCTTTATTCTAACTATAGGAAGTACAAGATGAGGATTGGGAGATTAAAACAATTTTCTTTCAATTTCCCAATTTTTTCCCCTCAAGTTAGACTACCTTTTTATTTAAAAAAAAGGTGGTTTGAGAGTATTTCAAGTATTTCAGAGTTGTAATTTAATACGATGGGACAATATGTCTCTCTTCTATCACAAAATTCCAATAGAAGAATTATACTACTTAGAGCCACTAAGTTGCACTGTAGTCTATGGGAATGTACTTGGAGTTAGCTGAACAGTACACAGCCTATATATTCAGTCTAAGGCAGCGAGCCTGGTACAAATAAGCACTAATATGTATTTAGTGCTTGCCAAGTAAGTACTGCTCAAAGCACTTTATATATATATGTGTGTGTGTGTGTGTGTGTGTGTATATCCTATATAATAAAAGTCTAATATGAAAATTGCCCCCTTGACCAGGAGTTTGAACGCTTGCTATGATGTGCACTGACGACCAGGGGGCAGTGCAGAACATGGCGGGCGCTGGCAACACGTTGCAACCTCTCGCCGGCTACCTGGGGGCGGGGGTGATGGGGATGGAAGTGCAGTGAGAATGCGGGGTGTCCTCCCGAGCTTGCTCTCACTCCCCCTCCTACCCTCCCCCGGGACACCACAGCTCACTGTGAGTTTGCACAGGAGCTGGTCTGTGAGGCCAGCCAGGAGAGAAGGTGCTGCCTGCCTGGTTCCGTGCGGCGCTGCTGGGTGGCCCAGAGGCCCACACCGTGCCTCGGCCCGCAGCATCCAGCCGCGCTCACCGCATCTCAGCGTGGGGACTCGGGCGCCATGACTCAGGTGGGGGTGGGGTGCATGGGGGCCTGTGGGCCCAGGTGCTGCCCAGGGCCCAGAGTGTGTGTGGGTGTGTGTGTGTATATGACTTCAATCATTTTATATATACACTGAGTGGCCAGATTATTTTGATCTCTGAATGCATAGTAATTTGGCGTGTGTGTGTGTGTGTGTGTGTGTGTGTGTGTGTGTGTATTAGAGGCCCAGTGCATGAATTCGTGAATGGGTGGGGTCCGGCCACCCTGGCCAGGGGGAGGGGCATGGGCAGTTGGCTGGCCTGACTGCTGGTTGAATTCCTGGTCGAGGGGACAATTTGAATATTAGGCTTTTATTATATAGGATATACACTGAGTGTCCAAATTATTATGTGCTCAGAGATCATAATAATCTGGCCACTCACTGTGTGTGTGTGTATCCTCAATCATTAACAAAACCTCTACAAGCTTGTTACTTTTTCCTCAAATGAGAAACAGAAGGGCAAAGCCTATAGGCTCTAGTCAAATTAAGCAGTTATCATGGAGAATACCCAACTTCCTACAACTCCAAAAACAAAGGTTATTCTCCAGAAACACCCAGTGGATAGGCATGGGTTGAAAAGTGAGGGATTAAGTAAAGACCTACACTCTAAACTGTGGAATCCTTAGCTTTCTTTCCTTAACCTGTTTCACCGACAGTCCCAATAAGATTAAGAATCACCCCTCTACTGCACCTTAAAACTACAGATGACCCTTGAACAACATGGGTTTGAATTGTGCAGGACCACTTACACTTGATTTTTTCCAATAAATACTACAAATGTACTTTCTCTTCCTTATGATTTTCTTAACATTTTCTCTTCTTTAGTTTACTTTATTGTAAAATATAGTATGTAATACATAACACACATAACATGCTAATTGACTATTTGTATTATAGAAGAGGCTTCCAGTCAATAGCTAGCTATTAGTAGTCAAGTTTTGGGGAAGTCAAAAGTTTTATGTGAATTTTTATTGCTTGGAGGATCGACATCCCTAACTCCAGCATTATTCAAAAGTCAACTGTATGTTTTCTGTGGAAAAACTAAATTTGCTCCTGAGAAACAAATGTCAATATAAAATGGCACTATAAAAATGAGGTCCTCTTCAATGAAAAGGTTAACTCAACTACATGTTAAAAAACTGTCCACAAAACCTGTTCCTAATTTTAAAAAACTTGTTATTTGTAAGTAATTTTAGACTTACAGAAGAGTTGTGCAAATATCCGAGTTCCCATATACCCAACATTCCCTAGTGATAACATCTTATATAACCACTAGAGCCTGGTGCACAAAATTCGTGCACGGGGGTGGGGATGGGATGTCCCTCAGCCGAGCCTGCACCCTCTCCAATCTGGGACCCCTCAAGGGATATCCGACTGCCCTCTCACAATCCAGTACTGCTGGTTCCCAACCGCTCGCCTGTCTGCCTGCCTGAGCGCCCCTAACCACTCCCCTGCCAGCCTGATCAATGCCTAACTGCTCCCCTGTTGGCCCAATTGACCCTAACTGCCCTCCCCTGCTGGCCTGGTCACCCCCAACTGCCCTCCCCTGCAGGCCTGGTCACCCCCAACTGCCTTCCCCTACTAGGCATCTTGTGGTGGCCATCTTGTGTTGGAGTGATGGTCAATTTGCATATCACCTCTTGATTATATAGGATTATATAGGATAGTACAAGTATCAAACTAAGAAATTAGATACTAACTAAACAATTTTATACAGATTTCACTAGTTATTCCACTAATGTCTTTTTTCTATTCCAGAATACACATTACATTTAGTTTTATGTTTCTTTAATCTTCTCTAGCATCAGACTTTATCTCAGTCTTTTGTTTTTCACAACATTTACAATTATGTCATCAGTTACACTAATGTAACTACACTGTAGAATGTCCTGCAATTTGGGTATATCTGAGGTTTTCTCATGAGTAGATTAATTTTATGAAGCCACATCATCACAGAAGTGATGTGTCCTTCTTAAGTGCACCATATATGATGGTTCTACGCCAATGTGAGTGTGATGATACTATGTCTTATTACAGACAAGAGGCCAGGTGCACGAAATTCATGCACTTGGGGAGGGGATGTCCCTCAGCTCTGCCTGCGCCCTCTCGCAGTCCAGGAGCCCTGGGATATCCTTAGTGCTGCTGCGGAGGCAGGAGAGGCTCCCACCACCACCCCTGCGCTTGCCAGCCGTGAGCAGCTCAGCGCACTGACCACCAGGGAACAGCTCCTGCATTGAGCGTCTGCCCCCTGGTGGTCAGTGTACATAATAGCGACCGGTCATTCCGCCATTGGATTTGCACATTAGCCTTTTATTATATAGGATGATATTAACTTTGATCTTCCTAAAGCTGGCATATCTGCCAATTTTATCCATTGTAAATTACTAATTTCCCTTTCTGAACAATAAATATTTTGAAATAAGTACTTTGAGAACATGCAAATGTATGTTTGTCTTTAAATTTTTGTGCATTTCCTGTACCACTTATTACTGTGATGTTCTAACTGATTTTTGATTTTCTTCATTTCTTCTATACTATACAAGGTGGGGCAAAAGTAGGTTTATAGTTGTGAGTACACAAAGAAGTTTCTTCTTGCATTATATATATATGATTAATATGCTAAGTGTCCCTCTGACCATCCGACCGGTCGCTATGATGTGCTATGATCACCAGGGGGCAGATGCTAAATGCAGGAGCTGAGGTGATGCACACTGGCACTACGGACCTGGTGCCCACAAAGCAACACTTGGCTTCCCCCAAGTGGGACAAAGGCCCTGCCACCATCCCAGGGCAACAGCCCACCAAATTGCAGCTGATGCTGCCGATACACCATGGTGCAAAATGTGGCCCACAGTCCAGCCCAGCCCGGGCTGGAAATAGGCACTGTGGGCGCTGGGTAATGACGGGTCACATAGCAACGTACAGCTTCATCTCCCTAGCAATGACTAGCCTGCTTGCAGTTTCTTCAGCCCAAGAACATGACTTGCTTTATAGCCAGGAACAAACATTTCATACTTTAACCCAATGTCTGTGAAGCGTTTTCCCGTGCCTCATCTCATTTGATCCTCACAGAAGTCCTGGAGTAGGTAGATAGGAGACTTGGTGGAATCCTATTTTCTTTTCATTAGCCAGAAAATAGAGATTTAGAAAGTTCAGAAACTTGACCCGACTGGAAAGAAATGGTGGACCTTGAAAACGACTTCAGGTTTTCTCACTGCGCAGTTTACCCTTTGTTCTCCCTGTGTGATTTACAATAATCTGCTTTGTGTTGATATTTACTGCTGTATTGTTGACAATTACCTAAAAGAGAAATTGGGGTGCTTCACTGGGCTGGAAAAAGTTTAGCTAAATCAAAAAGCAAGTCTAATTAAGCAAGTTTAATGTGCGATACATATAAAGTTCTCACTGGCACCAATCGCACGCGTGTGTTTCCATCTGTCATTGTTAATCGTGAATTTGGTAGACACTTCTGTTATAGAGAAAAGGCGAAGAGCGATATTAAAATACTTCTTCTAATTAACTTCCTTTCAATGTGCATGAATCCATGCACCAGGCCACTAGTTTATTAATTATTGTATGAACAATATGAACAACATTGGTGCCACTCTGTATTTGTTAACTGAGTGCTTCTTTATGAAATCAAATAATCTTTAAAATATCTTACTCTTAAATAGAGTGCCACAGACTTTACCTAACTGATCCAAAACAATATAAAGAATAATGTCTCAAAATAAGGGTCCTTCACTCTCACAAACACATTCTTTCAGCTCTCTTACATTGCCTTTATCCCAGTAGAAAAAAATAGGTTTAAAATTTTACATGCCCCACAATCTCAGCATTTCTGCCCTTGAAAAAAATAACTTCCCATTTTTATTAGGATATATATTATAATGTCTTTAATTCATTAAGCCAGGTCAAACAATCCTATATAATAAAGAGGAAATATGCAAATTGACCCCCATGCCCTCACAAGATGGCTGCCTACAACCAGGCTGGCAGGGTGGTTAGTGAGGGACGACCAAACAACTGAATAGCAGGCAACGTGGGGCGACCAGGCCGGCAGGGGTTGGGGGGGAGGCAGTTGGGGGCGAACAGGCTGGCAGAGGGGGGCAGTTGGGGGCGATTAGGCTGACAGCAGGGGCAGTGAGGGGAGACTGGGCCGGCAGAGGGGGGCAGTTGGGGGTGACCAGGCTGGCGGGGGAGGGGGGGCAGTAAGAGGTGACCAGGCTGGTAGGGGGGAGGCAGTTAGGAGAGATCAGGTCAGCAGGGAGGGGGCAGTTGGGGGCAACCTGGCCAGCAGCAGGGGCGGGCAGTTAGGGGCGATCAGGCTGGCACGCAGAGGCAGTGAGGGGCAATCAGGCCGGTGGGAGGGAGGGAGGGAGGGCAGATAGTTGCGACCAGGCAGGCAGGCAGGTGAGCGATTAGAAACAGCGGCCCAGGATTGTGAGAGGGATGTTCAACTGCCGGTTTAGTCCTGATGCCTGGGATCGGGCCTAAACCGGCAGTCGGATATCCCCCAAGGGGCCCTGGATTGGAGAGGGTGCAGGCTGGGCTGAGGAGAGCCCCATGAACAAATTTCATGCACCAGGCCTCTAGTAAAGAGATAATATACTATTCTATGGAGTAAGGAATAATTAGTAAAATTATTTCTTAGCAGAGATGATAAATGGTTACTGAATTTACGAATATATTTGATTCCAAAAAATCTTGAGGGAGGGAATTCAATAGAAATTATCCCAATTTTTTGCTTTAGATGGAAAAGAATTCAAGACTATGAGGTGTCCACATAACTGGAATCTTCTTGCTGACCTGTCCTGTTTTATGTTTCTTTTCAAGTGCTGAGGACAGGTCTAATATTTCTGTGTACTGCACAACACATCGTGTCTTACCCAACAAAAAGTATTCAAGCCTTGACTGAATACTGACACAAAAGTTCACTCTCTTTATCAGGAATACATTTTCATGCACCTTCTCAACCAAAATATAATTTAAAAAAAACGAAATCTTAGGACTTTTACTTCCAACCAACTTAAAAAGGGACAAAATATATTAAATGATGGTTCACAGACATAGGACATCAGTCAGGGAAAGACAATAATCGCTGAGAGCAGCGAAATAATTGATGTGAGTACTACACCTGCCCTTACTTACAGACTGAAGGAATTTCCAGATTGTAATGTAAGTAGAGGGAGTCCTGGTAGAGCCCAGAAATCTCTGTGATTTGAGGAAATGCAGCTGAGAGTCTAGGCAGGGCAAGGTAGCTGGAGTGAGAAGGTTAGAGTAACAGACAGGAGGAGTGAGCTGCAAAGAGAGAAAGTTCTAAAGATCTGGGATCACTGTAGACTTCAGCTAAGTGTTGATTAGCATATGCATGTGAGGCATAGAAATGATGTCCAAGGCTCACATGGATATTCCCAAAAGCCAGAGTACAAAAACACTGTAATTCACAGGGCATCAGGTAGAATACTCAGAAGAGTACAGCCTCAGTAGTTGGGAAAAATTAACCCTAGACAAAAGGCTAATGTGGCTCTGTCTAACAAAACAAAAACAAACAAACAAAAAAAGGAAGCTTAAAACAGTTTCTAAGTAACTTAACTGTTTACCCAAGAAAAGCAAAGAATATTAACAGAAACACAAAAAATATATAATAGCAGTTCCAAGGACTGGCATCCAAGTAGATATTACCAGGAATGAAAAGAAGTAAAAAAACATAATGGGCGTGTGTGTGTGTGTGAAACAGACACAGATAATAGCATTAATAGACAATGGCATTAAAACAGTTATTATAACCATATTTTGTATGTAAAAGGTAGACTACTGGGCATGATGAATATTAGTGAACTTAAAGTGGCTCAGTTGGTTGGGGCATCATCCCATGCACCAGACGGGTTCAGGTTCGATTCCCGGTCAGGGCACATACCTATATTGCAGGTTCGATCCCCGGTCGGGAGCATATGGAAGGGAACTGATCAATGTATCTCTCTCCCCCCCCCCCTTCCTCCCTCTCTAGAATTAAAAAAAAGCAAACAAAACATCATCTCATAGTAAAAACTACCCTAAATAAAACACTGAGAGAAAAATATAATTAAAAGAAAAATAAACAGAATATCAGTAAGTTGTGGGATGACTTCAGGTGACCTAATATGTATAATTAAGTCTCCAAAGTAGAACACGGACAAAATGAATATTTAAAGAAACAATAGATTAAAAATTTCCAACTTGATAGACACTTTTATAAACACATACATTTAAGAGGCTCAAGAAATCTTAAGCACAAGAGTCATGAAGAAAATTATACCAAGATACAACAAAATCAAAATATGTAAAACGATGTGGACAAGAAATCTTAATAGTAGCCAGAGAAAAAGTTGTATTATGTAGAGGACTGAAGATAAGAATGACAGCAGACTTTTTGTCACCAATAATCAGTCAGAAGAAAAGATCTAACTAAAGTAAAATCTGAAAGATTTCAGACACACAGGCCTCAAATAATTCACCACCAAAAATGCATTACAAACTTTTTTCTTTCAGTTTAGATCTATCCCAATTTGAGTTCTTCTGTAAGCCTACATCAATGGAAATGCAACACAGAGTAAAATATGTGGTTTACTTAACTCACAGTACTATTTGTTAGATATGTGGGAACTACAAAACAGGAGATGCTAAATGTATGAAAGATCTAATCATCAAAAAATTTAATGTTGGGTATTGACATATCTTAAAGATATGTATTATTCTAAAATATGATAGCTTAGGGGTTTATTCATGTTGAGAGGGTGCCTGAAATTGAAAATCAGCCAGATCTATCGACCCTGACACTAAGTGGCCCTAAAGTAAACTGCATATAGAAATTGAATCCCAAAGATTAAAGGGGAAATTTTTTCAATTATGTACGTCATCAGTATGTCCATATTCAAGTAGAGATCAAGAAAGCCCACTTAAAAAATGTGTGGACTGACATGACAATTGTAGGTTAAGTAAAAGTTCTTTTAAAATGGGCTCTCTCTTGAACACTGTAATTTGAACTTTGGAGAAATAAAGGTGATAAGCAATGAAAGTAATCACAAGTGAAATTCATTAAATAAAAATCAACTTAAAAATTTTTTTTGCCTATGACACACACAAAAAGATGTTTTAAGTGCTTCAGTAAACTTCAACTATATTCAAATTCCAAAAACTTAACTGGGCTTAAAGTTATAGTAAGAAATATAATACACAAAGTAAATTCCTGTATAAAAATCAATACTTCCATCAATAATCACCTGAAAGTCATTAGCTTTTACCACAAAACAGGGAATGCATCTTCCCAAACTAAATTCCTAAGACTTTAATCAGGTCTAGAATGAAATGAGAATTGGGAAATATTATTCTTATTTAATTAGGGAATATCAGTAGATTTAAATATCATTATAAGGCATCAAGTGCTTTCCAAAAACAAGTAAAAAAAATGAATTATCAACATGGATACAAAGGAGTTCTTTTTTCCATAACAAACAGCAAATAAAATTACTCAACAAGAGAACTTTTAAAAATCCAAATAAATTCATCTCAGCATATACCAACTCTTAGCAATACCAATATAATTATAAGTGGTTTATTTAATATTCCTCTGAATTTCCCATATGCTCTTCTATATAGGAAATAACATATTTCTATACATGTAGTTTTCAGAAGAGGCTTCAAAAAATTTTTTTGCAATGGAGATTAAACCACTGTACCTAAGGATATATTTCAATATGCATTAAGTATCAATAAGTAACATTGAAAGAAAGGGAGCCCATGTGGAATCAGCTGGTTGGAACATGGTCCTGTACACCAAAAAGGGGCAAGTTTGATTTCTGGTCAGGGCACATATGCAGGTTGCGGGTTCAATCCCCAAATGGGGCGTGTGCAGGATGCAGCCTATTGTTGTTTCTGTCTCTCCCCTTCCTCTCTCTAAAAAACAATTTAAAAATAAATAAGTAAATCTAATTCCAAAGTGGTGGCAGAGTAACTGGAAGCTACATGGACACTCTTCCAGGAAATAACTGGAAATACAACTAAAATACAGAAAAAACACCCTGAGAAATTAACTGAAGACTAACTGGATAGAACTAGGATAACCACAGAGACTGGAAGGAAATGCAGAGGTGCAAACAGGCTGGCAGCAGCTAAAGTTCCGGAAGGGTATCTCAGCTGTGTATGTGTGTGTGGGGGAAGAAAGAGGTGTTCCCCTGAGAACTCTGGGGTCTAAACCCCAAGCTGGGATCCCCAGCCCAGAACACCAGAACTGAGAAAGGTGGCCACATAACATCTGGCTGTGAAAAACAGCAGGGTTGATGTCTGCCAGTGAGCGACCACAGCTGGAAATGCAGGCACCCTCTTATAGGGCCGACTTATAAGATTTCATGTGGAGCCACTCACCTTGGGCTCTTGTAGAGGGAGGGCAAAGTAGACTGGAGCTGTGTAAGCAAAAGCCACGGTTGGGGGTTATGGGGTTAGACCTCAGAAAGCAGACACCCCAGTTTCCTGAGCTGAGTCATTCCCTCACACTGCAGAGGACATCTTTCTCCAGTGGACCTTTGTTATCCAGAAGGTTTTGCCTGGGGGGGAGGCAGTTGCCCCACTCAGTTGGAAGACCTCTTGCCCCACTCTGTGGTCGATAGCCTGAGGCTAATTAAGACTGAGTGTCAACGGGACTGCAGGCAAAGACAGGTCTCTGAAGCTTTGAGTCTTTGCCTGATCTAATCTGGAGCTCAGGGCTAGGAAAAGCAGACTCTGGTGCACATCTTGGTCCTTTCCAGAGGCATCTCTAGTCCCAGTCTCAGCAGAGGAAGCCACAAGCTGTGGATTGCTTTTAGCACCAATCAGCGTACTCAGGGCCAGTCACAAACAGCCTCTGATAGTGTCCTGCACTAGAAATTGGGAGTTATAGCAGATCTACCTATTACAGATACAAACCCAAACAAGCAGCCAAAATGGGGAGACAAAAACAAAAACAAAAACAAGCCCCAAATGAAAGAATAGGAGAATTCTCCAGAAGAGCTAAATGAAATGGAGATAAGAAATTTATCAAATATACAGCTCAGAATAATGATGGCAAAGATGCTCAACAGCATGAGAAAAGATACAGTAACTCTGAAGAATGACATAGGACTAATAAAGAACACAATGGAAGGAATACACAACAGATTAGGGGAAGGTGAGGATTGAATCAGTGAATTAGAAGACAGAGTATAAAAAAAATTCACTCAATCAGAGAACCAAAAAGAACAAAACAATTAAAAAATACAGGACAGCTTAAGGGAGCTGTGAGGCAACATAAAACCTAGAAATATTCAAGTCACAGGAGTACCAGAAAAAGAAGAAAGTGAGCAAAGGATAGAGAACATGTTTGAAAAAGTAACAGCAGAAAACTTTCCTAACCTGGAGAAGGAAAAAGTCATACAAGTTTAGGAGGCACAAAGAGCTCCAAAGAAGAAGAACCCAAACAGGCCCATGGCCACACACATCATAATTAAAAAGCCAAAAATTACAAAGAGAGAATCGTAAAGGCAGCAAGAGAAAAGCAATTTGTTACCTACAAAGGAGCTCCCATATGGCTGTCAGCTGATTTCTCATTAGAAACTCTACAGGCCAGAAGGGAATGGCATGAAGTACTCAAGGTAATAGAAAGCAAGGATATGAAACCAAGATTTTAATTACTAAACCAAGGCTATCATTCAAAATAGATAAAATAACGAGCTTCACAGATAAAAAAGGCTAAATGAGTTTATCACCACCAAACCTGCACTGCAAGAAATGCTAAATGGACTGTGGTAAGAAAAAAAAGAAATACATATAAGAGAGAAACATAGGCATAAAGAATTAAAATGGTGCCCTAGTGGTTTTGCTCAGTGGATAGAGTGTCAGCTTGTGGACTGAAGGGTCCCAGATTTGATTCGGTCAAGGGCACATGCCCAGTTTGTGGGCTTGATCCCCAGTGGTGGGTGGGGGTGATGTGCAGGAGGCAGCCAATCAATGATTCTCTCTCATCACTGATCTCTCTCTCTCTCCCCCTTCCTCTCTCTGAAATCAATAAAAAAAGTATTTTAAAAAAAGAGAATTAAAATGGCAAGAAATAAGTACCTATCACTAATAACCTTAATATAAATGGATTAAATGTTCCAATGAAAACACACAGAGTACCTGAATGGACACAAAAGCATAACCCAGTTATATGCTGTCAACAAGAGACTCACCTCAGAACAAGTAACTCAAACAAGATGAGAGTGAAGGAATGGGAAAAAATAATCCATGGAAATGAGAAAAATAAAGCTAGGCTAGCAATACTTATATCTGACAAAATAGACTTCAAAATGAAGGCCATCACAAGAGACAATAAAAGTCACTATCCTATATAATAAGAGGCTAAAATGCAAATAGACCAAACAGAACGACCGGTCGCTATGATGCGCAATGACCACAAGGGGGCAGATGCTTAATGAAGGAGCTGCCCCCTAGTGGTCAGTGAGCTCCCATAGGGTAGCACCATTCAGCCAGAAGCCGGCCTCATGGCTGGCAAGCACAGCGGCGGTGGCAGGAGTCTCTCACGCCTCTGTGGCAGTGCTAAGTATGCCCCCCAAGGGCTCCCAGACTGTGAGAGGGCACAGACTGTACTGAGGGGATGACACCTCCCCCACCCAGAGTGCACGAATTTCATGCACTGGGCCTCTAGTATAATATTAAAGGGATACATCCAACCAGAGGACATAGCCCGGGAAAACAGATATGCACCCAATAAAGGAGTACCTAAATTAAAAAAAAAAAACAAAAAACTTCTTTAAGGGAGAGATTGACAGTGATACAGTCATAATAGGGGACTTTATTACCCCACTGACTTCACTGGATAGATCTTCCAGACAAAAAATTAACAAGGAAATAGAGAATCTAAATGACACACTGGATGAGATGGGTTTAATTGACATTTATGGAATATTTCACCCCACAGCTGCAAAACATACATTTTTCTCACGTGCACATGGGGCATTCTCAAAGATAAACCACACGTCAGGACACAAAAGTCTCTAAAAGTTTAAGAAGATTAAAATCATAACAAACATTTTCTCAGATCACAATGGAATGAAATTAGAAATAAACTACAGTAAAAACATTCAAACACGTGGAGACTAAATAACATTTATTAAACAATGAATGGGTTACCAATGAGATCAAGAAAGAAATAAAAAACTTCCTGAAAACAAATGAACACAACAACCCCAAATTTATGGGAAACAGTGAAAGCAGTCATGAGAAGGAAGTTCATAGCATTATAGGCCTAACTAAAAAAAGAAAAAGAAAAATTACCCTACAACTCAAAGTATTAGAAAGAGAACAACAAGAAAAGCCCAGAGAAAGTAGAAGGAAGGAAATAAAGAGCAAGAGTAAATGACATAGAGGCTAAAGAAAAAAAAAGTGACACACACAAAAAAATCTAACTGATATCACAGCAATACAAAGGATTGCAAGAAAAAACTATGAACAAATATATATCAACAAGATGGACAATGTAGATGAAATAGACAATCTTTAAAAACAGAATCAAGAATAATCAGAAAAACTGAATAGGGAACTGATGAAATAGAAGCAGTAATAAAAAAACTCCCAGCAGAGAAAAGCCCTGGTCCAGAAAGCTTCACAGGGGAGTTTTACTAAACCTTCAAAGAACAACTAACACCTATATTCCAAAATATCCAAGAGGATCACGTCCAAGCTCTTTTCATGAGGCCAGTATTATCATCCTAATAACAAAACCAGATAAAGACATTACAAAGAAAGAGAATTACAGGCCAATATCCTTGATGAACACAGATGCTAAAATCCCTAGAAATATATTAAAAAGAGCATACACCATGACTCAGTGGGATTTATGCCAGTGGTGGAAGGCTGGTATAATATTTGCAGATCAATAAACATGATACCTCACATAAACAAATTGCAAGACAGAATCATATAAATAGATGCAGAAAAGAAGTATTTGACAAAATCCAACACCCATCTATACTAATAAAAGGGTAATATGCTAATTAGACCGGGTTGACTGGACATCTTCTGGTCGTGCAGTCCTTCCAGACAAAGCCACAGTGGTGGGGTCTGAGGCAGAGCAGAGGCGGTTAGGGGTGATCAGAACAGCAGGGGAGCAGTTAGGGGCAATCAGGCCAGCAGGAGAGAGCGGTTAGGGACGATAAGGCCAGCAGGCGAGGGCAGACAAAGCCACGGTGACGAGGTCTGAGGCAGAGGTGGTTAAGGGAGATCAGGCCAGCAGGGGAGCAGTTAGGGGCGATCAGGCCAGCAGAGGAGAGCGGTTAGGGACAATGAGGCAGGCAGGCCGAGGCAGTTAGGGGTGATCAGGCAGGCAGGTAGGTGAGCGGTTAGGAGCCAGCAGTGCCAGATTGCAAGAGGGATAGTCCAATCCCTGTGGGCTAACCTGGCAGTTAGACATCCCCTGAGGGGTCTCGGATTGGAGAGGATGCAGGCCGGGCTGAGGGGAACCCCCATGCATGAATTTCGTGCACCAGGCCTCTAGTCTATATATATAAAAGCCTAAGCAACTGTTCAATGGTTAGATATGATGTGCACTGACCACTAGGGAGCAGACGCTCAATGCACAGGCATGAAAACATGGGACAGACTGATGAATCTCAGAGGGAAGGGGGAGGGAAGAGTGTGGGAAGAGATTAACCAAAGATCTTATATGCATACTAGAGATCCCTTGCACGGATTTGTGCACTGGTGGGGTCCCTTGGCCTAGCCTGCACCCTTTCACAATCCAGGACCCCTCGGGGGATGTCAGACTGCCGGTTTCAGCCCGATCCCTGCAGGCTAGGCCAAGGGATACCACCGGTGCACGAATCCGTATACTGGGCCTCTAATTTTTGATAAAAACTCTCAGCAAAGTGGGAATACAGGGGTCATACCTCAACATAATAAATGCCATATAGGAAAAACCTTCAGCCAACGTCATACTAAATGGGCAAAATCTAAGAATAGGAACAAGACAGGCTGTCTGCTTTCATCACTCTTATTCAACATACAACTGGAAGTACGAGCCACAGCGATCAGACAAGAAGAAGAAATAGAGATCCAAGATGACACAGACGGGATGGCAGGCTGCACAATAGTGTGTGAGTGAAAGGAGAGTACGTGGACATGCCGGGAGTGTCTGTATTTGTGAGTGAGAGACAGTTATATTCCACAGGACTGTTGGATACTGGTGGACCAAGCTCCCCTCACCAGGCAGCCTCTACTACTGCTGAAATCTCTCCCGGAGTGGATGGCTCTGTTGTAGAGACAATGCCATCTTGAAGGGGAGACCGGCTATGATCAGAAACGCAGTCTTACCTTCAATTGGGGAGACCTTGGGTACCTCCCAGGACACTACAAACACAACACCCAGGGACCAGCTGCTTCAGCTGCGAACCCATGAACACTGAGACTCCAGCCTCCCTGGCCACAGGCGCCTAAAAAGTTTGTTCAGGGGAGACAAGGTGGCAGCTGAATAAGGGAATGGGTCCTGTGCCTTCTTACAGAGCAGATAGAAGAAACAGCTGAACTGAATAACATTCACCCAGAATTGGCAAGTTAAACACAGCTGGTGAGGCAATCTGTGAACGGAAAGGTCAGAGATAGCCTCGAGAGAGGTGGGATCTGGGCTGGAGGAAGAAATGCGCACCAGCGGGAACTAGAGACTCAGAGGGATACTGTGCTCTACCAAATCCACGGCCCTTGGGGTCAGTGTAGCCTTTGAATGTGGAAGAGGTCCACAGGGCTGCTGGCAGAAGGGAACTCTAGATATAATCCCACAGCAGTGGGAAGACTGTGCCCAGAAAGGCAGCCTGAAGTTTTACGTGGGTTGTGCAGTGCCGAGGGAAGAAAGATGCAAGTCGGTGCTGTTCCTTTATCTTTTTTACTTCCTTGCTTTTGCTTGCTAAGCTCAGTACATAGGATCTTCCAATTAAAAACACTCACCAAGACTTCAGGGAAAAGTTGTTTTTGTGGAAACTGGGGATTAGAATAAGGAGAGACGAGCAGGAAACCAGCTCTGGGTCAGTTCGTAACTCCAACTCAGTATTTTGTGCGGCAGGGAAAGAAGAGTCTAAACACTGGGTTGAGGGGCCACTTGGTCTTGGAAACTAATATAGAAACACTGCCACCCAAGGATTGTGTCAGAAATTGACTCTTGTGAAAATACAACTGAAGGCAGACAGAGAAACAAAGTGAGAAGAGAGATCCCACCTGTTTGGAAATAAGGTTGTGGCTTATGACACAGAGGCGCTGTGGATTGCAGGGAACTTCAAGACTGTGCTGACTAACTGACAAGAAAGAGACGAGCCAGGCAGAACAGTTAAGAGGGGTCTTAAACCAGCCCCCATGGGTCACTGAAGCCCTGCTGAAGTGAACAACCTTCACTACTTCACTTTATTTTTCACTAGAGGCTTGATGCACAAAATTCGTGCAAGGGTAGGCCCTTGCAGCTGCCCCAGCTGCTGCCTCGGCCCTTGCAACCGTTCCAGCTTTGTCTGGACGGTCATTCTGCTGTTTGGTCAAATTAGCATATTAGCTCTTTATTATATAGGATCTTTTACTTAAGAAACTAATTTTTTTTCTCACTTTATTTTACATTTTTAAATTATATTTTTATTACTATTATTTTATTTAAGTTTTATTTTTTCTTTATTTTATTTTTGGATTAGTGTTCTGCATTCTATTTTTATTTTAGCATTATTTTACTCTATCCCAATTTTCCTTTATGCTAACACTCTCTTCCTCACTTTCCCCCTTTTTCTTCCGGTTTCTCGTACCCTGTTCCTGCTTTAGTTGTTCTGTATCCTTTCTTTTTACTCCCTCTTAAAAATTATCTTACTCATGTATCTAATTCCCTCTCCCCTGTTCCAAGTCCATGCACACTTCTCTCTTCTCACTAACCAAATTTTTTTTCTTTTTTCCCTTCCTTTTTTTTCCTTTTTCTTTCTGTATTGTTCTTGTTAGTTTTTGTTTTGTTTTTTGCTTCTGTTTTTCCTCTCCTCGCTTGTTCTCTTCTTCCACTAATAGCTTAGTTTCAATCACCAACTCAAGCCTATCTACTCTCTGTTCTCATTTTCCAAAAATAGATGAATACATAGGTAATAGATCAAAGGAAAAGAATTTTATATATATATTTTTTCTTTTATATATATATATTCATAATATATATTTTTTCTATTTTTAAAATCTTTTTGTGTTTCCTCTTATACACTCACTAGAGGCCTGGTGCATGAAATTTGTGCACGGGGCGGGGGGGGGTGTGTGTGTGTGGTGTCCCTCAGCCCAGCCTGCACCCTCTCCAATCTGGGACCCCTCAAGGGATGTACGACTGCCCGTGTAGGCCCGATCCTACGGCCCGATCCTGGTAGGATTGGGCCTAAACGGGTAGTCAGACATCCCTCTCACAATCTAGTACTGCTGGCTCCCAACTGCTTGCCTGCTTGCCCCTAACCACTTCTGCGTGCCAGCCTGATCACCCCCTAACCACTCCCCTGACTGATTGATGCCTAACTGCTCCCCTGGGCAGCCTGATTGCCTCTAACTGCCCTCCCCTGCAGGCCTGGTCTCCCCCAACTGCACTTCCCTGCAGGTCCAATCGCCCCCAACTTCCCTCCTCTGCCGGCCTGGTCACCCCTAACTGCACTACCCTGCAGCCTTGATCGCCCCCAACTGCCCTCCCTTGCAGACCTTGTCCCTACTAACTGCACTCCCCTGATGGCCATCTTGTGTCCAGATGGGGGCAGCCATCTTGACCACATGGGGGCAGCCATCTTGTGTGTTGGAGTGATGGTCAATTTGCATATTACTCTTTTATTAGATAGGATTCTCTTTCTACCTCCTCTTTACTGAATTGTGGCCTTTTTCCCATTCATTTACTTCCTTGACCTTACCTTCTAGAAATAAGTTTTGCCTCTTCAGATTCACCTGGGTGTTTGCTGTTTGCATTTTTTGGATCAGTTGTTGCTTTTTTGGCAATTTCTTCCCATATACATATATTCCCCCCCTCCTTTATTTCTTCTCTTTTGTTCCTCGCTTACATTTTTTTCTTTTCTCAGTATCATTTTTGCCCTCTTTTTTCTCCCCTAATTCTCTTTTCTCTGGTGGTCATCGTTATTTGGGGTTATTGGTATCATGAATACATTTGTGTTTGCTGCCCTGTGTATTGTGTCTTGTTGTGTAGTATTTTATGCCTTTAAGTCAACGCAGGAGAGAGAAAGCTACATAACCAGAAACCCTGAGAGGAGTGAACATGGGGAGAGAAAGAAACAGCCACCATATGAAAGAAAAGGAGGACTCACTGGAAAAAGAAATAAATGAAATAGAGACAAGCCATAAGTCAGAGAAAGAATTCAGAGAAATGGTCATAAGGATACTGAAAAGGATGGAAGACAAATTCAACAATAAATGTAAGAACCAAGAGGAAATGAAGAAGAACCAGAAGAAATGAAGAGTGACATTGCTGCAATAAAGAACACAATAGAAAGCATCAACAGTAGACTAGAAGAAGCAGAGGACCGCATCAGTGAGCTACAAGACAAGGTAGAAAAATATACCCAACCAGAGAAACAACTGAAAAAAAAAACTTAAAACAGGAGAGCCTAAGAGAACTTTGGGACAACACAAAACGAAACAACATCTGCATAATAGGGGTACCAGAAGGAGAGGAAACTGAGCTAAGGAATAGAAAACCTGTTTGAAGAAATAATGACAGAAAACTTCCCTGATATGGGGAAGAAAAAACTCATACAAGTCCAAGAAGCTCAGAGAGTCCCAAACAAGATGGATCCCTAAAAGACCAACACCAAGACACATTTTAATTAAACTAGAGGCCCGATGCCTGAAATTCATGCAAGAGGAGGCCTTCCTTCCCCTGGCTGCTGGCACTGGCTTCCGTCTGGCACCCAGGACCCGGGCTTCCCTCCGGCCGCCAGCAGGCAACCCTGGATCTAGGCTTCCCTTGCAGCCCCGGCTTCGTCCAGAAGGTCATCTGGGAGGAAGTCCAGTCTAATTAGCATATTACACTTTTATTATTATAGACTGGCAAACATCAACGACAAAGTAAGAAACTTAAAGGCTGCCAGAGAGAGACAGAAGGTTACCTACAACGGATCTCTCATCAGACTATCAATAGAAACATATCAGACCAGAAGGGAATGGAATGAAATTTACAAAGTCATGCAAAGGAAGGGTCTGAATCCAAGAATACAGTACCCAGCAAGGCTATCAATTAAAGTTAAGGGTGAAATCAGGAGCTTCACAGACAAAAAAGGACTAAGGGAGTTTATTACCACCAAACTAACAATGCAAGAAATGCTAAAAAGCCTGCTATTAAAAGAATAGGAAGGGAAGAAGGAAAAAAAGGCATAAAGAATAAAAATGGCAACAAACAAGTACCTATCAATAATAACTTTAAATGTAAATGGATTAAATGCCCCAATCAAAAGACATAGGGTATCTGAGTGGATAAGAAAACATGACCCATATATCTGCTATCTACAGGAGACGCACCTCAGAACAAAGGATTCACACAGACTGATGGTGAAGGGATGGAAAAAGGTTTGTCAGGCGAATGGAAACGAAAAGAAAGCTGGGGTAGCCATACCTATATCTGACAAATTAGACATCAAAGTGAAGGCCAAAACAAGAGATAAGGAAGGCCACTTCACAATACTAAAGGGAGCGATTCAACAAGAAGATGTAACTCTGGTAAACATATAGGCACCCAATACAGGAGCACCCAAATACATAAAAAAAACTTCTGAAAGATATCAAGGGAGAGACTGACAGCAATACAGTAATAGTAGGGAACTTTAATACCCCAATAACACCAATGGGTAAATACTCTAAACAAAAAAAATCAGCAAAGAAACATCAATCCTAAATGACTCACTAGATAAGATGGAATTAACTGACATCTTCAGAATATTTCACCCCAAAGCCACAGAATATACATTCTTCTCAAGTGCACATGGGTTATTTTCAAAGGTAGAGTACATATTGGGACACAGGCAAAGTCTCTTCAAATTCAAGAAGATAGAAATATCAAGCATCTTCTTAAATCACAATGGCATAAAATTAGAAATCAACTACAATGAAAATGAAAAAAAAAAATTAAACACCTGGAGGCTAAATAGCATGTTATTAAACAATGGGTTACCAAAGACATCAAAGAAGAAATAAAAAGCATCATGGCAACAAATGACAATGAAAACACAACAATCCAAAATCTATGTGGCACAGTGAAAGCAATCTTGAGAGGGAAGTTCATATAGCTCTACAGGCCTACCTCAAAAAACAAGAAAAAAATGGTTATAAATTATCTAACCCTATGACTCAAAGAGTTATTAGAAAGAGAGCAACAGGAAAACCCCAGCGTAAGCAGAAGGAAGAAAATAATAAAAGATCAGAGCGGAAATAAACAACATAGAGACAAAAAAAAAAACACAAAAAAAACAATACAAGAGATGAACAAAACCAAGAGCTGGTTCTCTGAAAGGATAAAACAGATTGATTAACTTCTAGCCACGCTCACCAAGAGGCAAAGAGAGAGGACCCAAATAAACAAAATCAGTAATGAAAAAGGTGCAGTAACATCCAATCCCACAGAAATACAAATGATTACCAAAAAATACTATGAACAACTCTATTCCAACCAAAAGGACAACATAGATGAAATGGACTTATTTTTAGAAAAATACAAGCTCCCAAAACTCAATCAGGAAGAATAAAAAAACCTAAATAGGCCAATAACCACTGAAGAAATTGAAACTGATCAAAAATCTTCCAGCAAAAAAAAGCTGTGGTCCAGACAGCTTTACAGGGGAGTTCTACCAAGCATTCAAAGATAAAACCTATCCTCCTCACACTATTCCAAATAATTCAAGAGGAAGGCACATTTCCAAGCTCTTTCTATGAAGCCAGCATTACCCTTATTCCAAAACCAGATGAAGACACCACAAAAAAAAAAAAAGAGAGAGAGAGAGAAACTACAGGCCAATATCCTTGATAAACACAGATGCTGACATCTTCAACAAAATTCTAGCAAATTGATCCAGCATTATATTAGAAAGATCATACTCCAAGACCAAATGGGATTTATTCCAGGGATGCAGGGATGGTACAATATCCGCAAGTCAATACATGTGATATACCACATAAACAAACTGAGAGACAAAAATCACATAATCATATCAATCGATGTAGAAAAAGCATTTGACAAAATCCAACACCCTTTCTTGATAAAAACTCTCAGCAAAGTGGAAATAGAGGGATCATATCTCAACATATGAACCTCTGGCCAGGCTCACCCAAGCCTTATATGACAAACCTACAAGCCAACATCATACTCAATGGCAAAAACTAAACTCATTTCCCTAAGAATGGGAACAAGACAGGGATATCCACTTTCAGCACTCCTGTTCGATATAGTACTGGAAATGCTAGCCATAGTGATCAGACAAGAAGAAGAAATAAAAAGCATCCAAACTGGAAAAGAAGAAAAACTGTCCTTATCCACAGATGACATGATGCTATACCTAGAAAACCCAAAAAACTCCATAAAAAAACTCTAGACCTAATAAATGAATTGGGCAAGGTAGAAGGATACAAATTAACACCCAGAAATTTATGGCCTTTTTATACACCAATAATGAACTCACAGAAAGAGATACTAAAAAAAAAAAACAAAAAAACAAACAAACAAACAAACAAAAAACCATTTACCATTGCACCAAAAAAAAAAAATTAAAATAGCTAGGAATAAACTTAACTAAGGAGATGAAAGACCTGTACTCATAAAACTACAGGACATTGAAAAAAGAGATAGAGGAAGACATAAACAAATGGAAGAACGTACCATGTTCATGGATTGGTAGAATCAACATCATTAAAATGTCCATACTACTCAAAGCAATCTACAGATTCAATGCAATCCCCATGAAAATACCAACAGCATATTTCAAATATCCAGAATAAACTCTCCAAAAATTCATCTGGAATAAAAAAAGACCCCGATTAGCTGCAGCAATCCTGAGAAAGAACAAAGTTGGAGGGATCTCAATACCAGATATTAAGCTATATTACCAAGCCACGGTTCTCAAAACTGCCTGGTACTGGCACAAGAATAGACATATAGACCAATAGAACAGAACAGAAGACCCAGAATTGACCCAAGCCATTATACTCAATTAATACTTGACAAAGGAGGCAAGAGCATACAATGGAGTCAAAACAACCTTTTTAATAAATGGTGCTGGGAAATGTGGTCAGATACATGCAAAAAAAAATGAAACTAGACCACCAACTTATACCATACACAAAAATAAACTCAAAATGGATAAAGGATTTAAATATAAGACATGAAACCATAAAAATCCTAGTAGAAACCACAGGCAGAAAAATCTCAGACATCTCTTGTAGCAATGTTTATAGATACATTTCCTAGGGCAAAGGAGTAAGGAAAAAGTAAACAAATGGGACTACATCAAAATAAAAAGCTTCTGCACAGCAAGACACCATAAACAAAATGAAAAGGGAGCCCATTGTATGGGAGAACATATCTGGCAATGATACACCTGATAATATATATATAAGAAACTCGGAGAACTTAACAAAAGGAAGGTAAATAATCAAATTTATAAATGGGCAAAGGAACTAAATAGACACTTCTCCAAAGCAGACATACATATAGCCAAGAGACATGAAAATATACTCAGTCACTGATCATCAGAGAAATACAAATTAAAATGATAATGAGGTATCATCTCACACCTGTCAGAATGGCTCCCATCAACAAATCAACAAATCAACAAATGATACGTGTTGGCGAGGATGTGGAGAAAAGGGAGCCCTAGTACACTGCTGATGAGAATACAGACTGGTGCAGTCCTTATGGAAAACAGTATGGAATATCCTCAAAAAAATATGGAACTGCAATTTGACCCAGTGATCCTACTTCTAGGAATATATCCTAAGATACTCGAAACACCAATCAGAAAGAATGTATGCACCTCTATATTCATAGCAGCACAATTTACAATAGGTAAAATCTGGAAACAGCCCAAGTGCCCATCAATAGATGAGTGGATAAAAAAGCTGTGATACATTTACACCATGGCATTCTATACAGCATTAACAAAGAAGAATCTTTTACTCTTTGAGAGAGCAGGGAGGGACCTGTAGAGTATTATGTTGAGCAAAATAAACCAGTCAGAGAAAGACAATTATCACATGATCTCACACATATGTGGAATCTAACAAAATAAACTGATGAACAAAATAGATCCAGAGACATAGAAGCATGGAACTGAGTGTGGAATCTCAAAGGGAAGGTGGGGGAGGGTGGGAGGATGGGAAGAGATTAACCAAAGAATTTGTATGCGTACTAGTACATGCATAACTCATGGACACAAACAATAGGGTGGGGAAGACCTGGGGGAGTGGAGGCAGGCTAGAAGAGGTCAATGGGATTAAAAAAGGAGACATATGTAATATTTTCAACAGTAAAGATTTAATAAATCTATATATATAAAAGCCTAAGCAGCTGTTATGACGGAACAACCGAATGACAGATCTACCAGTAGCTATCATACCAGGAGGATGCTCAATGCAGGAGCTGCCACTGGTGGTCAGTGCACTCCCACAGCCAACCTCCCACGGTCCCTCCCCTGGCCGGCCGGCCCTGATTGCCGGCCAGGCCAAGGGACCCCCCTTCCCCATGCCCACCCCCAATCCCTGCACAAATTTCGTGCATCGGGCTTCTAATAAATAAATAAGAAAATGAAAGATATTTTCAGCCAGAAAAACCCTAACCAAGGATAAATTTTTTTGAGTAATCTCAAAAACCTGGATTATTTGTAAATAATGTGACTGAAGACATAAACTATTTTTAGAGTAGAATGAGCAGGAATTAGGAAATAACTTCATGTGTAGATTATAACCTCATTTTATTTCCTTCTTACGTGAATATTTTTGAATTCTATATTAATATGATTCATGAATTAACCATACTGTGTAATGATACACAGTTCTTTTCAATCTTGGTTATGAATAACGAAAAGCCACATAACCTACAATCATAATATTCTTAAAATAATTTACCAGAACCTATCAAAGATTCAAAAGCCCAAGTGGTGTGACCAATTGAAACTATGAGTCAAGGTAGTTGGAAGTTGTGGTGAGGCAAGAGCTACAGCAAGTATAAATAACTAGAGGCCGGTGCACAAAATTTGTGCATGGGGGTGTGGGGGTGTGTGTGCGTCAGCCCAGCCTGCACCCTCTCCAATCTGGGACATCCCTCTCACAATCCAGGACTGTTGGCTCCCAACCACTCACCTGTCTGCCTGCCAGCCTGATCATCCCCTAACCACTCCCCTGCCAGCCTGATCGACGCCTAACTGCTCCCCTGCCAGCCCGATTGCCCCCAACTGCCCTCCCTTGCCAGCCCGGTCACCACTAACTGCCCTCCCCTGCCGGCCTGGCTGTCCCCCACTGCCCTCCCCTGCTGGCCTGCTCACCCCCAACTGCTCTCCCCTGCCAGCCTGGTCCCCTGGAACTGCCCTCCTCTGCAGGCCTGGTCCCCCCCAACTGCCCTCCCCTGCTGGCCTGATCGCCCACAACTGCCCTCCCTTGCTGGCCATCTTGTGTCAATATGGAGGTGGCCATCTTTGTGTGTTGGAGTGATGGTCAATTTGCATATTACCTCTTTATTATATAGGAGGATAAGCAATGGCCATGTTAGTCAAGTCTATGAGAACAATTCAGAACAGAAAAGGTTACAAGAACTGATTTCTCACAGGCATGCCTTACTCTGGCTTATTAAAATCATAAAGATCTGGCAAGAAACTTCAGACATCAAGTTAGGAGAAACTCTAGAAAGGTTAAATATGACACTGTCTTGTGTGCTTTTTAAAATCCTCACCAAAGGGTATGTTTCCTTTTTCTATTATTATTAATTTTAGAGAGAGAGGGGAAGGAAAAGGGAGGGAAGGGGAAAGAAAAGAGAAGGGAGGGGGAGAGAGAGAGGGAGAGAGGGAGAGAGGGAGAGGGAGAGAGGGGGAGAGAGGGAGAGAGGGAGAGGGAGAGAGGGGGAGAGGGGGAGAGGGGGAGAGGGGGAGAGGGGGAGAGGGAGACATAGAGACATAGAGACATAGAAACAGAAACAGATAGATACATGGATTGGTTACCTCCTGACCAGAGATCAAACCTGAAACCTAGGTATGTAACCTGACCAGGAATTGAACTGCAACCTTTTTGGATGTAGTTTGAACCAAGTGAGCCACCCAGTCAAGGTGACACTGTTTTTTTATTAGGGGTAGTGCCCAAACCAGCAAGTCTTATAATCATAGACTCTCTGCTAATTGTACATGAATACCCATATACAAATTTTCTCCACTCTTCATTTTACCAAGTTGAGGGAAGAAAAACTTGAGCTAAAATTAACAATTGGCATATTAACCAATGCTGTCACTATCACATTAATTGCTGTTCACAGCCTAGAGGAAATGAAACTGGTGGATGGAAGGGAGAGGGAGGTTGGATATGTATCTGTGCGGAAAGCCTAAAGTTTTGAACTTTGAATTATTCTGTATTCTGAATCATTAAATAACTTAACAATGAATTATTACTAAACGAATAAAGCAGATTTTCTTTGAAAAAATTAAATTAAAATGTTTTATTTTAATCACTATTTAATAGCACCAACTTTAAAATTCACCATTTAAAAGTTGAAAAAGAAAACAGTAGGTTGGGGGCTGGGAATGTGAAGGGATTCAGTTAAAAAAGAAACAAAAAGAGAAAGAACTCAAGGGCAGGAACAACAGTGTGGTGATTATGGACAGGGGTAAGTGGAAAAGGGTATAGGTCACCTAAATGGTGATGGAGAAAAAAATAAAACAGAATAAAAAGAAAACAGTAATATTACACTTCAACCATCCTTTCAGCATCCTTACAGATTACATAGAGGATGGATACTAACTAACTTAATAAATGAGAAACAGGACTCTAGCATTATAAGGACAGAAGTGAATGACAAATTCAGCAAAATTTTGGTCTCTGAGCATCCTGGGATTTTCATTTCTATTTCTTCTATATTCTAACCAATATTGTCCACATTTCTGTAATTCTCCATTACCCTGAATATAGCATAAGACTTCAGTTTAGTCTTCCAGTAATAATATGTATAAAAGCAAGCTCTGAATCCAGCCATAAAGTTATAAATTATGTATCAGATAATGTAAGTTTTGACATATATACACACACCAGAAAATTTGTGTTAACATTAAAAGAATATACATTTATTAGAAGCATATTTTATTTTGAAAAATGTCCCCAATTATTTAAACTGTCAAACCCATTACATATGTACTTTAAATTATAACCCACATTTTTCAGATTGAAGTATATCCAACCAATATGCTGGTTCTAGTTAAATACAACATATTAATCAGCTCAATGTAGCTATCTGACCAATAAAGAAAAAGGAAAATAAATCTTACCTGGTAGTTTCTTTTCTCAGATAATGTATGTCCATCAGTCCTCACCATAGAGTCGTGTCCTTTCCTCACAGTACTGGAGGCAATCAAACAGAACTGTCACTCAAGGGTCGTGTCACAGGAAGGACCGCCCACCAGTTCTCCCTCTAGAGTGGAATTATCCAAAAGCCATCAAAATTACTAACATGTAAATATATGAACAGTAACAAAAATATCCAATATTATATATAGAAAACAAAACAAAAAATACATTTCAAATATTCTAATCTGATGTTCCTCTTAACTATTTGGGGAGAGCTAGACTGGCAGACATGCTTTGAGATAGAAACTATTAAATTATGAAAAACTCTTCCTTCCCACTTCTCTCTACAGTTAAAACTGTCCGCCAGACCTCATATACAAGGTAGAAACTTATAAATAAAAATGGAGTTGACAAAAATGTTCAGCCCTCAGTTGACATTTTTTTCTTTTAAATGTTCTTTTATAGCCTCAGAAATATCCAATTAATTCAGATTTAGTCATTTAACTTAAAACCTCTCTCTTCCAAATACTTCTTTATACAGTACTCATTCATAGTACTGTACATTTATGATGTTTATTCCTATGCCATATAATGAAATATATCGTATGTTCTTATGACTAGTAAATGAAACCCAAACAATACTCATTAAAATTTACTTCAATGAAGAGTAATAAGATATGTCAACTTTCTGAAGCCTTTATCCTTCAATCCTCTAATTTCATACACATTCTAATAGAATTTGCTTTATTACAATAGGGAAGAAAAATAATGGGGCTCATGTCTTAACCTCAATAAAGACAAGTAAGTCCAAAATAACTAGGCATTGTGCACATTAGGTACAAAAAAATTTAGTGTAGCAGAGGTGATAGTCGCTAGAGATGTTAACTTAAAAAATGTAAACTGAAAATGAGATAAAAACTCAAAAATGGTGTATACAAAAAATTTGGAAGCACAGATTTTAAAAACAAATATCTCTCACCAAAGTTTTAGTGAAGTGTTTACCCTAGGAAAGTAGTAAGTGTATCTAATGATCTAATAATAGCTGCTAACCATTAAAAATATATTCAAATTTAGAGCAATTATTTAACATCATAAGAAATATACTTTGGGAGAAGATAAGAGAAACACCTTTAAATTCATAAAAAGTATGAATCAATTTTATTAAAACCAACACACACATATGTACACATACATATGGATTACTTCCAAAAAGCAATCTAATAAGACGGGCAGAAACATTTCCAAGGAAAACAAATCATTAAGAATTAACGTTAAAGTTTTAAAAAGAATCCACATAATGAAAACCTATATTTCGTCTTGTTTTTAATGTTTGATTAGAGTTAGTGAATGCAATACTTTTACTTAATTTTTACTGTCTTACATTGTATATGTTTGGTGAAATATTTTAAGATGCCTGACTCTAAAGGCAAAAATGTAACAAACAGCCCATTACCAAATTTAAATGTACCACTGGAATTAAGTATTTCTTTCTCAAAAATAACAAAGGAGAAAGTTTGTTTTTTTTAAAGCCATAAGTATAATTACTGCTATAAATGTAGACCCTAACGTCTAGTAAGGAATTAGGTTATTCATAAAGAAAAATTATATCAAGTAAATAGGATGTCCAAGAATAGTTAAGTGACACACATTCAGCTCTAATTTAAATTTTCATGACTGTCACAAAATGAGAGCAACACCATTTTACTATGCATTCTCAAAACAACATTAACCCTGTTTTAATGTTAGTATTTTATAGTATTAATAGACTTTAAAACAGTATTTGCCTTACTATTAATGTATTCATGGCAACTCTGAAGTCAATGTATAATAGTTGAATTTTCCAATGTTTCTTAAAGAATAAAAATGTGTTTCTTCTTAAATAAGTTTAAAGTCCATGCATTTTCTTCAAATTATGCTAGTTTCATCAAAAGATAAGTTACAAATTTAAAATCGGGTAAGGCATTTTTCAACAGTATAACTTAACTATATAAAAAGATAATTATTATTATATATGCTAAATACCTTAATTAAAAACAAAAGTTAATACTTATTCTGTAAATTTACCAGGTAAATGAAAAATAACTTTGGAATACTATAGCTTTTAATACAAAGGGAAATATTGTTTTGTTTTCCTCTTAGGATAACTTCAAATATTTCATGGCTCAAGGTTTCAAGCAATATCAACTATATTTTAACCAATACAGGAATAGATAGTCTATATTGAAAAATAACTAAGAATTCATTATCTCCTTTTAGTAAACAAAGAGAAAAAGAAATAAAAGCACTCTATTTTCTTTCAGGTAAACATGACAGCTAACATTTGTCACCACTATCTTGCATTAAGTAAAAATGTTCAGTAATAGACTATCTTGATACTTGTCATATTTGGAATGACATGATGTGCAAAAGATGAAAGAAGATGTGAGAATGTATGTGAAGCACAGTATGTGAAAAGGAGCAAGCATGAGAGAGAACATGCACTCCAGCTGCCCAAATTTATTAAAGTTTATACACTAGTTTTCCCAAAAGTCCTACAAATATTCAAAAAGGCAGAAAAGACAAATATTTATAAAACCAAAATGAAATCATCTAGAAGGCAGGGATGCCTTCTAAGATAAGAAACAAAACAAGAACAAAACAGAGACTGCATTTACTACCCTCCTACCTTAAAAAAAGCAGAAAACTAGACAAAATATGTGAAACAATTAACTTTCAGACACTAGACATTATCTCAGGGCAGAGATCTTCAAGAGAAAAAAAAAAATGAAGTAACCCTATTGCCTGCGTGAAACAGGGAGGGGAGAGGTGGAACCCATTCAGAGCCCAATGGTCTCAATGATTTAAAAGAGTTCAGAGTTAGGGGAGACACCAAGGCAGCTAGAATTTGCAGAACTAATGAAGAGAAGGAAGCTGCAGGGCAAAGAGCTCCAAAGATCAGGCGAGAGATTCTCCTTAAGGTTTGGGCTGAGTAATGATCTGTGTGTGCATATGAAAAAAACGACTGACTCTGGAGAAAAAAAAGCCTCTGAAAATTAGCAGTCAGGCCCGGGCCCATTTGTTCAGTGGTTAGTGCGTTGGCCCACAGACAAAGGTTTTGGGTTCAATTCCTAGTCAAGGGGGCACACCTTGTTTGCAGGTTTGATCTGCAGGCCTGATCTGGGGTGGGATGCAACAAATTTGTGTCTCTCTCACATAAATGTTTCTCTCTCTGCCTCCTCCCTCCCTTCCATTCTCTCTAAAAATCAATGGAAGAAATACCCTTGGGTGAGGATTAGGAAGAAAAAAAAAAAAAGGAGTCAGAACAATCCCTAGAGCTCCTGTTTCCATTAATCAGAAGGTAATTAATGCCTTACAGGATTTATATGAATAAGTTTTACACAATAGGATGTTCTGAACCAGCATTTAACAAAGCTTAAAACCGCCGGGCCAGCATGGCTCAGTGGTTGAGTATCAACCTCTAAACCAGGAGGTCATGGTTCAATTCCCTATCAGGGCACATGCCCGGGTGGCAGCCTCGATCCACAGTGTGGGGTGTGAAGGAGGCAGGCAGTCAATCAATGATTCTCCGTTATCATTGATGTTTCTCTCTCTCTCCCTGTCCCTTCCTCTCTAAACTCTCTATATACTAGTATAAAAGCCTAAGCAACCGTCTGACTAGTAGCTATGATGTGCAATGACCAACAGGGGGCAGATGCTCCTACCAGTAGAGGAGGGAAGCCTGATTCCTCATGGAATCAGCTGTGGGTTAGGTTGTTGCTGGGGCATTGTTGGCCCCGAATCAGCTTCACCCACACCCCAGACCCAGAGAGGAGGGAGCCTGAGTTGGGGATGCATCACCCAAGAACCACCCTCTTCGCAATCTGGGACCCCTCGGGGGATGTCGGAGAACCGGTTTTGGCCTGATCCCTGCAGGCCAGGCCAAGGGACCCTACTGGCACACTGGGCCTCTAGTCCTATATAATAAAAGGCTGATATGCAAATCAACCAAACGGGGGAAGGACGGGTCACTATGATACACATTGACCACCAGGGGGCACTCAACCCAGGAGCTGCCCCCTGGTGGTCAGTGTGCTCCCACAGGGGGAGGGCCTCTCAGCCAGACTCATGGCTGGTGAGTGCAGCAGCGGTAGTGGGAGCCTCTCACACCTCCGCAGCAGCGCTAAGGATGTCTGACTGACTGCTTAGGCTCACTCCCCTTGGCTGTCAGTTGGACATCCCCCGAGGGCTCCCAGACTGTGAAAGGGCACAGGCCAGGCTGAGGGACCCACCAAGTGCACAAATTTCATGCACACGGCCTCTACACACACACACACACACACACACACACACACACACCCTTAAAATCTAGCCTCAAAAGGATTAAGCTAATTCTAAGTACAACTGTACCCCCAAATAAAGCCCAACAATCTATATGTATACTAGTAAAAGGCTAATATGCTAAATGTCTGAGCGGTCGCTATGATGCGCACTGACCACCAGGGGGCAGGTGCTCAATGCAGGAGCTGCCATGATGCACATTGGCCATTTACAGAGAAATGGCATCGCAGACCTGGCACCAACAAAGCAACACTTGGCTTCCCCTAAGTGGGACACAGGCCCTGTCATCACCTCGGAGCAGCCCACCAAATTGCAGCCGAAGCTGCCAAGACCCCATGGTGCAAAATGCAGCCCACAGACCAGCCCAGCCGCGGTGGCTGTGGGCTCCGGGTAATGACGTCACGTAGCAACTCTGGCTTCCTCTCCTTAGCAACTAGCCTCCTTGCAGTTTCTTCAGCCCAGGAACATGACTTGCTTTACAGCCAGGTGCAAACATTTCATACTTTAACCAAATGTCTGTGAAGCATATTCCTGTGCCTCATCTCATTTAATCCTCACAGAAGTCCTGGAGTAGGTAGATAGGAGACTCGATGGAATCCTATTTTCTTTTCACCAGCCGGAAAACAGAGATTTAGAAAGCTTAGAAACTTGATCCGACTGGAAAGAAGTAAGAAATGGTGGACCTTGAAAATGACTTCAGGTTTTCTCACGTGCAGAATATAGTCAAACACTGCTGCAGTTAAATATTTTACCCTTTGTTCTCCCTGCGTGATCTACAATAATAATCTGCTTTGTGTTGATATTTACTGCTGTGTTGCTGACAATTACCTGAAAGAGAAATTGGGGTGCTTCACTGGGCTGGAAAAAATTTAGCTAAATCAGAAAGCACGACTAATTAAGTAAGTTTATTCTTTATCTATAAAAGGCTAAGTTGACTTGCGCATGAGTGATACATATAAAGCTCTTGCTGGCGCCAATTGCACACGTGTGTTTCAATCTGTCATTGTCAATCATGAATTTGGTTGACACTTCTATTATAGAGAAAGGGCGAATAGCGATATTAAAATACTTCTTCTAATTAATTTCCTTTCAATGTGCACAAATTCATGCACTAGTATTTAAAATCATACCATACTCCAGCATAAAACAATGTTAGATTTATAGTCTCAATTATAATGTGCTGATTTCTGGCTATAATAACATACTATAGTTGATGACATATTATTACTATATAAAGTAAGATGACATCACTATAGGAATAGGTGGTAGATACATGGGACTTCTCTGTACTATTTTTGTACCTTCTTATGATTTATAATTATTTTATAGTTAAAGATTTTTAAAAGGCTCAAACTGATCTAGAGCAGGGATGAGTAATGTCTGGCCATGGGCCCTATAAGGCCTGCAAAATCACTTGGTCTGGCTCTGCCAAGGCATTAGGGGTCAGTTAATGAAATGTTTTACCAAATACAGCAGGCTAATTTTCAAGTTGATAATTTTGTATGGCCCGCAAATGATATCATAAATATCCAAATGGCCCAACTATTAACCAAAAATTCTAAATCCAGCTAAAATATCTTTCAAATGTGAAGGCAAATGTAGCCACTTTGGAAGAGTGGCAGTTTTTAATAAAATTAAATACAATCCAGCAATTGTATGCACCAAAGTGAACTAAAAACTTAGGTGCATACCAAAATCTATACCTGAATATTTATACCAATAAAGGCATCCTTAAAGAGGTGAATAAACAAAATAGAACATTATACAATAAAATTCTATTCAACAACAACAAAAAAAAACCAAAAAAGAAGCTATTAACTCATACAACATGGATAAATCTTAAATGCATTTTGCTAAGGAAAAGAAACCAGACCAAAAAGGCTATACATTAAATGTTTCCATTCATATAATTTTCTGGAAAGTCAAAACTACAGGGACCGAAACAGATTAGTAGTGCCAGGGAACTGAAGAGGGGTACAGGGAGCAATTGAAAAAGAGGATACACAGAGTTGCACCGCCAGCGGACAGAGGGTAGGGAGTAGATAGCCCACCCATGTGCAGGCTACTGGGGACTGAAGAATACACTCCCATCCCACTTCCCAGGTGTGTGAACCTGTAAAATTATGACTTCCAAGATGATATAGTATATTTTAATTGTAGGGATTCTATTTCCCCAGTCTTTGTCCCATCCAGGCTTTTTTACTTCACTTGGTCCATACAGAGAAAGATCTGGTGACTTCCCTGAAAGACTCTATTAAGGCAGAAAACGACAAATTAGAAGAAATATAAAAATGGACAGAGAAGTTAGATCGGTTAGCTAGCACAACGACAAAAGATCCAGAAGGATTTGTCAATGCATTCAAGTTAATGAAACATCTGAACAATGAGTGGAGTGAGTTGGAGAACCTAATCCTCAAGGATATGTCAGATGGCTTTATCTCTAACCTAACCATTCAGAGACAGTACTTCCCTAATGATGAAGATCAGGTCAGGGCAGCCAAAGTTCTATTGTGTCTCCAGGACATCTACAATTTGAATACAGATACTATCTGAAAGGTAATCTTCCATGAGTAAAACACAAATCTTTTCTAATAGTTGAGGACTGTTCTGAGTTGCTAAAGTGGCCTATACTGAAGCAGATTATACCATACAGAACTGTGAATGGAACAAGCATTCAGGAAGCTGGATGAAGGTGAGGTTTCTACCACTAATAGTCTCTGTTCTAGATTATGTGTACCAGCAGGCAGACCTCAATAAGTCACTTTTGCTTACAAAGAAGCTTCTTGAACTAGATCCTGAACATCAGAGAGCTAATGATAATTTAAAATATTTTGAGTATATTGTATAATGGCTAAAGAAAAAGATGGCAATAAGTCTGCTTCAGATGATCAATCTGATCAGAAAACCATGCTGAAGAAGAAAGGGATTGTTATATTACCTGCCAGTCACAGAAGTAAGAAATGCTGTGCAGTGGGGAGTGTATCAAAATGACTCCACCGAGATAGAAAAAACTCTTTTGCCACTACCATAATGGAAACTGGAATCCTAAATTCGGGACAAACATCGTATTATTCATTTCCATGATATTATTTGATAGAGAAATTGAAAGTGTCAAAGATCTAGCAAAACCAAGGATAAATAACTTTTTTCTTTTTTTCTATCTTCAATTTACTATACCTCTGTGTCAATTTTTCCTTTGTAAGATTACAGAAATTATAATTGATACGGCAACCACATCATAATGGAGTTAACTAAGCTGTATTTATAACAGTTTTTCCTCAACACAACATATCTTGCAAATGTGTTTTTAAAATTAGATTTTAGGTGACACTGGTTAGTAACATTATATATGGAAATAGGTTTTAAACTCTTAATTATGAAAATTATGAGATTTTTATTTCACACTTAACAAATTTGTTTCAGCATCTTCCTGAAAAAGTTTCCTATGTACTTCAGAGCCCTTTTGTCTCAGAGGCTAAATAAAAACCAACTGTTTCATTCATCTATATTTTTATCTGAAAGAATACTTAAATTATTTTTATTCCCTTTTAGGCACATTATTACTAGAAATATATAATTAGACACAAACATCATGCTAATTTGAGATAATAACATCAGAGTTTTCTGATTTCAACCTACATCATTTAAGAAAAACAATGTAAATGCAATAAAAAGATGGTTAAATAAACAGTAGGCATATTTTTGCTCTTTTATTACACAGAAGTTGTCAAATTTCTTCTTTATAGGTCCAGATAGTAAATACTTTTTAGGCTTTGCAGGCCATACAGTCTATCAAAAACACTCAACTCTGCTATTAGAGTGCAAAAACAGCCATTAAAAATACAGAAAGGATGTGGCTATGTTCCAATAAAACTTTATTTCCAAAAGCAGGTAGCAGGCTGAATTTGGCCAATGGCATCATTTGCAGAATATAGTAGCAGTCAGGCTACTGTAGTTATATTATAATCTTTAAATACCCTTTTATCAAACTTCTTTAAAATATAATTTCAACTGATCCTAGTTATATTATAAAGGTTGAATTCTCTGAATGTTCATACTGCAAAATGTCCTTAAAGTTAGAATTCTTGTTGTTGTTAGGTTTTACTACTTTTACACACTGCTACTTTTTGTTTATTACCAAAAGTTACATTTTAAATAGAAAAGGTGGTATAATAAATATGGGTGCTTTACAAGTGAATCCTTGTACATTTCCACTTATAATTACACTGTAAGTGCACTGGTGGGGTCCTGTGGCCTGGCCTGTGGGATCAGGTCAAAACCGGCTCTCTGACACCCCCCAGGGGGTCCCGGATTGCAAGAGGTCACCAAGCCAGGCCAAGGGACCCCACTAGTGCACGATCGGGGCCAGGGAGGAACGTGGGAGGTTGGCCAGCCAGGGAGGGACCACGGGAAGGCTCCAGGGCATGTCTGGCCCGTCTCACTCAGTTCCAATTGGCCAGACCCCAGCAGCAAGCTAACCTACTGGTTGGAGCATCTGCCCCCTGGTGGTCAGTGCACGTCATAGCAAGTGGTTGAGCAACCTTAGCATATCATTTGCATATTACACTTTGATTGGTTGATCAGCCAACCGACCACTTAGCATATTAAGCTTTTATTATATAGGACTAGAGGCCCGGTGCATGAAATTTGGGCACACAGGGGAAGTCCCTCAGCCTGGCCTACGCCCTCTCGCAGTCTGGAATCCATCCTGTGTTGAGCCTCTGCCCCCAAGTGTTCAGTGCGTGTCATAGCCACCGACTGTTCTGCCGTTCGGTCAATTTGCATATTAGCCTTTTATTATATAGGATAATATTCTATCATTCTCTTTTGGATTTCTATTGTAGTCCATTATTTGTGATCAATAAACCCCAAAATAAAAACAAATAAAAAGAATAAGAGGATACACAGGAAAACTTTTAAGGAGATGGAACTATCCCATATGACATTAGAGTGGTGGGTATGATGCTATGCATGTATTAAAATCCACAGAACTTCACAACATATAGAGTAAACTTAAATGTATGCAAATTATAAAAATCAACCAGAGGTTAAAAATACAGAATTGCATAGGCACCCTGAAGGAGGTTATGAAACTGGTGCTGACATAAGCAATTTTGGAAAAGGGTATTTTGACGGTTAACTATTAAGAGGAAAAAAAGAATTCTATATAAACACTGTATTCTAGTTGGCAAAGTAATTCCTCACAGGGCTATGGGTTAATAATTCTGAAACTGCTATGCATACATACTGAAGAGAATAAGTAAAATGGATGGTGCTTAGTGCCAACTAGGTTTCTCCCAGTCCAAGAGAGAAGTTACAGATAAGCTAGGACGTGGTTCTCAACCTTTCTAATGCCGCGACCCTTTAATACAGTTCCTCATGTTGTGGTGACCCCAACCATAAAATTATTTCCGTTGCTACTTCATAACTGTAATTTTGCTACTGTTATGAATCGTAATGTAAATATCTGTGCTTTCCGATGGTCTTAGGTGAACCTGCTAGCGTTCCTCAACCTGTGGGTCGGGACCCACAGGTTGAGAACCACTGCTATAGAGCCTAAGACCATCGGAAAGCACAGATATTTACATTACGATTCATAACAGTAGCAAAATTACAGTTATGAAGTAGCAACGGAAATAATTTTATGGTTGGGGTCACCACAACATGAGGAACTGTATTAAAGGGTCGCAGCATTAGAAAGGTTGAGAACCACTGAGCTAGGAGGAAGGCTAGAATGAATTAGTCATGCACCTCTTAATGAGGGGATACATTCTGAGAAATGTATTGTTAGGCAATTATCTTTGTAGGAACACCATCGATTGCACTGTACACAATCCTAGATGGCAAAGCCTACTGTATACCTAGCTTTATGGTATAGCTTATTGCTCCTAGGCTACCGGCCTTTATGGCATGTCACTGTACAAAACAACATGAGATTAAATCAAGCCTAAGAGGAAAAGATACAATCAAGAGATGACATAAACACTAGATAAACAATGAGTGGCCAGATTATTATGATCTCTAAATGCATAATAATCTGGCCACTCAGTGTATTTGTATCTCAAATGGGTACCAAAAGTATTCCAGACTTTTGCTGGAGATCAACCACCTATTTGCCCTGAGCTTTCTATCAGCCAGTGCAAAGGGGAAAACTGATCAGGTGCACGATTTATAGTATCTTTGATATCAAATAAATGAGATACTCAAGAGAAGTACACTGAGTGGCCAGATTATTATGCATTCAGAGATCATAATAATCTGGCCACTCAGTGTATGTTATGCTGCTGGCATAACACAACAAACTGTTTTACAGTATACTTTTTGGTAAGTAGAAAGAGTACACTCTAAAATAACAATAAAAAGTATAGTCTAGTAAATACATAAGCCAGTAGAATAATAACTTATTATCAAATAGTATGTACTATACATAATTGTATGTGCTATATTTTTATGTGACTGACCATAGCAGGTCTGTTTAAAACAACATCACCACAAACACTAACGCATTGTGCTAGGACAGTGGTCGGCAAACTGCAGCTTGCGAGCCACATGCAGCTCGTAAGCTGCAGTTTGCAGCTCTGTTGACTAATGAGTTTGCTGACCACTGCCTTAGGGAAAAACACTTAAAAAACATTTTAATAATGTACTAATGTCTTTAACCTGATGTTTAAAACTTCTGGGTTAGGGTAATGCCTTAGCAGTGGTCGGCAAACTCATTAGTCAACAGAGCTGCAGTTTGCCGACCACTGTGCTAGGACATTAGGACAGCTACAATGCTGCTAAGTGATAGGAATTTTTCAGCTCCATTATAATCCTACTAGAGGTCCGGTGCACGAAATTCCTGCACTCAGGAGGCGGGGTGGGGAAGGGTCCCTCAGCCTGGCCTGCACCCTCTCGCAGTACAGGAGCCCTCGGGGGATGTCCGTCAGTTGGACATCCATAGCACTGCCACCACTGCACTCGCCAGCTGTGAGCCCAGCTTCTGACTGAGCGGTGCGCCCCCTGTGGGAGTGCACTGACCACCAGGGGGCAGCTCCTGTGTTGAGTGTCTGCCCCCTGATGTTCAGTGTGCGTCATAGCGATTGGTCATTCTGTTGTTCGGTTGATTTGCATATTAGCCTTTTATTACATAGGAGGATGGGGCCACCATAGACTACGCAATCTGTAGCTGACTGAAACATCATTATGCAGAGCATGACTGCATGTGGTACTAGATTACAGAGACATCTCTACTGGTAACAGCTTGCTCTCAATTACAAGGCACTTTAAATACAGATTGTAAATCATTCAGATTTACAGAATAAATAATTTCACTTGAAAATAAATTAAAAGTTGATAAAATGTTAGATGATTAACAGGTGTGTTGAAATTATATTTTAAAGAAGTTTGATAAAAGGGTATTTTAAAGACTTTTTTTACATTGTAAACAAAGCTTATTTAGAAAAAGCTCCAATTTTTTGAATATTTTCAAACAATTAAGTTTTTCTTTATTCTTTTTAACAGACTAACAACAAATTTCAAGAATACAAAGTAATTTATGTAACACATGCATCAATTGTGTCTACTCATGAGCAATAATTTCTCTCAAATTGAGAACACTTTTAGAATAAACTTCTGAGTGCATCAGTATAAATAGTAAAGAATAAACATTTTATACTTCATTTTCTGTGTTGAAAACCCTTAAAATTGATTTAGTCATGTTATCAGCTTAAAATCCAAGAAGCCAATAAGGGGGAAAACATAAACCAAATCTTAGGGTAAGAAAAAAAAACAACAAGCAGCCTTATTCATCCGGGATGTTTCCCTAAGTCAGAGCCTAATAAAAATTAAGCATATATTACCCGGCCTACTAGGTAATACGTGAACTCCAATTTTTCTTCATTCAGAAAGATTTATCAAAAGAAATCAGCTGATCATGAGTAAAATCTCTAGAAAACACTTCACTGGAAAGGCAAATAATTATTAACTTTATTCTTCAAATCCTATTAAATTTTGGGTGTCACATCATCATACAAAAATATATAACTATTCGTTTGATTAATTTCTTCTCTCTGGCCTCAGTTTCCTACTCTGTAAACTAAAAGGATTTAGATGAATTTTTAAAATGCAAGCTGTTTGCATTTTATATTTTATGGAAAAATAATATATTTTGATCATTTTTTATTTTAAATATTCTGTCAAGGTAATTCACTTATAAAAAGTGAACAATTACAGTTGATTCCCCTCACCCCCATGTTTTTTTTCTCATTTTATTATTCAATACTACTTATAACACTGCCCAAATATTTTGGAGTTTGGGAATGGTATCTAAAATATTTATAATTTAGTAGTCATTATCAGACTCAACTTTAAGCTACACTGGGAATTTGGACAGGTTAAGACAGTTGAACAGGTTTTTATTTTTTTAAACTTTTTTTAAGCCTCTCCCAAGGATATGTTTATTGATGAGAGAGACAATAGAAAGAGAACAATATATTCCAATTTGGCTATTAATTAGAACTAACTACCATATATGACCAATTTCAATGGCACTCAGTAAAAGCTAAGTAAATGTACTTAGCCATTATCTTTAAAATCAGAGGGTTTCTCAAATTCCAGAACTATGTCAAGTAACTTTTTCTTAATGGTAGATTATAATTACAAAAATGTTATGAACTGATTTTTTGAACTAATTTTTGGTTTGATCACATAGATAAATGTTTTCAAAATTCTGTGTTGATAATTTAAGGCACATGCAAGAAAGAAGCATGGGCAGACAGAATGAAAACAAACAAATTTTATTTCCCCCCAGCCGGTGTGGCTCAGTGGTTGAGTGTCAACCCATGAACCAGGAGGTCATGGTTCGATTCCTTATCAGGGCACATGCCTGGGTTATGGGCTCGATCCCTAATAGGGGGTGTGCAGGAGGCAGCCTATCAATGATTCTCTCTCATCATTGATGTTTCTATCTCTCTCCCTCTCCCTTCCTCTCTGAAATCAATAAAAACATATTTTTCAAAAAGAATTTCATTTCCAAAATCAATGCCACCCCAATAAATTCAATAAAACATTAAAAAAACAATTTCAGTTCCATACCAAACTTATCCTGGGAAAACTGACACATTAACTAAAAATAGTTTTTCTGAATGCTTTAATAATACAGGCTTTATGGATCTATAATTAACATGTAAAATGAAAAGTTGGCTATATTTACAAATAAAAATAAATCAATGCTATTCTTTGAAATCAATTTACTCTCTGGTTGTCATAATTTAATGTTTAACTTAATTTTGTGCTTCTTCTATTTTCTGTAGTGGTAGCATTACTTCTAATATAACTGTGTAGCTCTCACAATATTTCAAGGAGGATTCAAGGCACCTTATACATAGAATTCACTATAAGTAGAAAATTTCTCTAAAAGGTCCAACATCTCAATAGTCTTAAAAGTCCTAAATAAAATGAAATACAATAGAATGCTACTGAACTTAAATGACAAAAGTTCAAAAATATCTGAACAAAGTTCATTATCTTCAATAAAATTGGGGTCCAATATAAAGACAACGGGTATCTTTCTAGTCTTCCAGCTGCCAAAAACTTACACACATTTATATAAATTGCTTAATGTCTGTGTGATTCAATTTCTTCATATGAAAATAATATCTACATAGTCTGGCTTATGGCTATAATCAAGTAAGTTTGTAAACTAGATTTATCTTACCTAATAGACAAACATGTAAACTGACCATACCTCCACTACGCCCAATAGCCAATCAGAGTGAGTATGCAAATTACCCCAACAAAGATGGCAGTTAATTTGCATACATAGACGCCCAGTGCCTGGGTTCTGGGAACATTCTGGCACCCAGGTCACTCTGAGGTAGGCCCGCGTGGGCCCTGAGCAGCCTGGAAAGGGCCTGAGCCAGGGGGTCCTGGGCAGGACCAAGCCTGTAATCAGAGCAGAGGGGGCAGGGGCAGAACCAGCGATGGGAAGGAGCTGGGGGTCCCCTTTCGGCCTAGGCAGGCCTGGGAAGGGGCGGAGCCGGTGATTAGAGGGAGCTGGGGGTCCCCTGCCCAAGCCTAAAGCTTCCGCTAGAGGCTTTAGGCCTTGGCAGGGTCCAGTCAACCATTGGTGTGAACTACAGAGGAAAACACCTTTCTGACTGCTCATTGGCTAAGCTTCCTGTATGCCACTGGTAATATTCTTAGTAACTTGGGTAATAAGAATCCAAAAAGGTGATCTAGGGTTTTTCCACCACACTTCTAGAGAAAAAAAATGAAGGTCCGCTGCTGGAGGGCTAGGAAATGTCATATCCTGCCCTAGCTGGTTTGGCTCAGTGGATAATGCCTCGGCTTGCTGACCGCAGGGTCTAGGTTCAATTCTGATCAAGGGCATGTACCTAGGTTGCAGGCTCCTCCCTGGCCGGGGCCCAGGTCAGGCCTCATGCAGGAGGCAACCAATCAAAGTGTTCCTCTCACTTTGATGTTTCTCTCTGTCTTTCCCTTTCTCTTGCACATTCTCTAAAAGTCAATGGAAACATATCCTCAGGTGAGGATAAAAAAAGAAAGAAAGAAATGTCATATCCTATGAAAGACACATCTTGAAAATGCCTAAAGAAAGTTGTCATTTTTTCATGGTGAAGGGACTGGAGTCCGTGTTGGTGAAAACACCTTGGTGGCTGTGGTGACTGGCAGTGGCTGCAGCAGCAGGGTGATGGGACTGGTGCCTTCCCCTGATCAGCCCGGTCGCCTCGCACAAAGGGAGGCCAGACTGCAGGCCTAAGCTGTCAGTAAGACATCCCCTGAGGGCTCTCAGTATGTGAGAGGGGGCAGATTGGGCTGAGGGACCCTTCCCCCACCCCCAGTGCACGAATTTCATGCACCGGGCCCTTAGTAATATATATAAAATCTCATTTAAATAAAGTTGCTTAATTTAATCAGAAGAGACTACCAGATGTGATCAATCTGAATGTAAATGGCCAAATCATTAGTACCAATTTTCTGCAAGTTTAAAGCTAAAGAAAGTATTAAAATTAATGAAATGTTTTAGAACCTTTCATTACAATTAGTTAAAAATTCACAAGTAGCTATTGCCAAAGCAGTAACTCTAAAATAAGACCAAGTCATATTAGCCTCACATTCTACTGTGGAATGGACATACTGGTTCTATTAATTCAACAAAGGAAACTGTGCAAATTGTGATCTATAAGTAAAACTCCTTAAAATATGTAACAACTCCCTTCTCATTCTGCCTTACAAATGGTCATCAAATATTATTTTATATCAGCAACTGAACATACCACATGTGAATCAGAAATCTGAAAATTGCAACTCTAATACTAACCATTTTTATAGGTACTATTTTTTCTCGTAATAATTTCTGTAAGTTATTGGTTCTACCAATAAGATATTAAAAGCTGGCTATAAATTGCTTAGACTCACCAAATGCATGACTGATTATGCTTATCAAATTATCTCAGAAGAAATAATAGCCACGTGATGGGGGAAAATTAATGTGGCTTCTTATAAAAATTAAAATGTTGCTCTTAATATGAATTTGTCAATTATATATTAAAATACATTTTTATCTCAAAATTAATTATTTTTACAGTTTTCCTAAGAGACTATTAAAATAAAGTTTAAGTAAAAAGCAGCAAAGAATAATTATAGCTATCATTTGAAGCAGACAACATAATAATCAGTGAGCACTAACTAAATGGACATTTTCCCAATCCCTCAAAGTTTAGTTTTTGTGAAAGACGAAAGGACAACTGGTACATGTTACATGATGAACATGGGAATGGCCAGAGATGCTCTGCAAAGCACTGGTACATGACTGTCCTGTCTAAGGCACTAACACAGAGATGAGACAATAGACATATCTATAGAGGATACAAATAGGCTAAAGAATTTACATCATTTTTATCACAGGATGCTTATCAAAATTAGCTTGTGTTTTTTAAATATTGCTTCCCCTTCATTGCCCCTACTTTAATTAACTGGTCAAGGATGCAACCAATTCACCAGATGCTTTTAAAAATGCTCTCAATGATTCTAATGTATAATTTCCAAGGTTCAGCCTATACAGGAAAGTGAAATTCCAAAAATGTTTTCACCTCAGCATTAAGTAGTGAGCAAAAAGAAACACTGTAAATTTTAAATTGATATCTTATGTATGCCAATGTGCCCTTTCCTTGCCTTTTCTTCACTCTACCTGAGAAATAATGCTTAAACATTAATATTTAAGGTGGTTTTTAAGCACAAGATCTCTATTGTTGAAATACATACATTGTAAGTTCAGAAGTGGAAAATATTAAAAAGTAGGTTCAAATATTACAGTAAAACTTCTTCGTAAGAAATTTCTAATAAAAAGTTCCTCTAATGTTCAATACTTAGGTTTTAAAATATGCCCATGCTCAACCTTTCTTCCTAGAAATGTAATAATAACTATCATTTGCCAAGCATTGGGCACTGTGCACTAAACTCTTTACCTTGTTTCTTCCACTCTTCACAGTAATTCCGTAAGGTAGATATTACTATCCCTTTTTAAAAATACATATTTTTACTGATTTCAGAGAGGAAGGAAGAGGGAGATAAAAACATCAGTGATGAGAATCATTGATTGTCTGCCTTCTGCACAACCCCTATTGGGGAGGGAGCCCACAAACCAGGCATGTGCCCTTACCAGTATCGAATCCAGGACCCTTCAGTCTGCAGGCCGATGCTCTATCCACTGAGCCAAACCAGCTAAGGTTCTATCCCTTTTTTAAAGATGAGAAAACAAACTTTGAGAATAAGAAAATTATACAAGGTTAAGAACTAGTAAGTTAGAATTAACAGGGCCAAAATTTGAGCTCATGTCCATATGACCTGAATCCAGTCTTAGCCCTATATTTTGCTCTCTCTCATATATTGGTATGCTAGATATCGCACCTATATCATACATATCATATGTACATATAATATCTATCATGTCAATTATGGCTTTATGAAAAATGAAGTCATTTCAGCTAAGTACTTCTGCTTAAATGTCTCACTACTCTGCTATCAAAAAGAAAAAAAATAGCAAAGGGGAGACACATACAGACATTAATCAGCTAGAAATTCAAAGTTCAGAAAGAACCTGATCAGGAGGTAGAGTGACCACAATACCCTTTCAAGACAGCTTTAAAACCTAAGCAGAGAAAAAACAGGCATTGTGTCAAAAGGCAAACATTGTTTTGTTTAGTTTTAAGGCTGGCAGATTATATTGTCAATCAAGATTTTTGTATCTATCCAAGTCACAGAAATAAAGTCAGTGTATCTTATTTATACACAATTCTTTCAGGAGGGGGCTTCAAAATTCGTTCAGAAGTCCACTTTCTATATCTTTATTACCAGCACCTTCATTCCATCCTTAATTATTTCTCCCCTAATTGGTTTACCTTTTTCTATTCCTTCCTATAAGAACTATGTAACAGACAATTTGGTCTAGGTACCAAGGCATTTTGACATCTAGGAGTCAGAAAGATTAGATGCAACAAGCAAAAGGAAATAGAGAAGGAGCCAGTGAGGAAGATGAAAACCAAAGACAATGTGGTAAACATCTTATAAGTTTATGGGGGAAAGTGGTTCAAGGAATATTGAAACTGTTTCAAATGCTGGATAAAAATGAGAATTTTTTAATCTAACAATACAGAAGCCACTTGTTAATCTTGATTAAGAGTAATTTTTTTTTTGGAATATAGAAATAAACGCACTTACTGGATTGGGTTGACAAAAGAATAGGAATAGAAAAACTAGAGACAAAATATAAAGATCTTTTTTTTCAAGGAGTTTTGCCTTTGTAAAAGGAGGAAAATGGGGAACAGCTGAAGGAAAATGTAGGGTGAGGGGGTGAAGGAAGCCTTTCAAGATCAGAGAACTTATAGCATAAAGGAGAAAGTTGATGACACAAGATAGAAGGTGAAACATTATTTTGAGCAGATGTGGATGAAATTTATGAGAGAGAATGGTCTTAGGCAAAAGGACATATCAATGGAAAGAGACAGTAAATGAGTATAGATTTAAGTAGGAAGATATATCTAGAACTTTCATAAGTATGGAAGTACTCATCTGGTTGTTCCTATTTTCTTATTAAAATAGTAAGAAATGAGGTCATTAGCTGAAAGTAGGAGAGAATAGAGGAAATAGTGCCAACTAGCACTAAGGGCCCACTTGAGATCAATGTTCATTGCTGTACTCTTTTCCAGCTCATGTAGCTTAAGGAAAGCAGAGGTGGAATTTAACCAAAGCTTGCAGTAAAATTAAGCATGAGATAGGCAGTGCCATTGAGGGTATATGCAAAGTAGTGATTATGATGATGGGTAAGAAAAATAATAAGGGCATATCTTACCATTTGCTTGCTATAATGGCTTTCTTTTGTGATTCTCAAACACATCAAGTCAGTTTTCAACTTAAGAGTCTTTAAAGTTGCTGCTCCTTTTCAAAGATGTTCCCCCGAATCTCCAATGCTAGTTTGTTGACATTAACTTTTCTGCTTAACTATCTGTCTTCAGAGAGGTCTTCCCTGAAAACTCACTATTTGAATTTTGTCCTCATTTGTTTGTCTGTCTCCCCCGACTTAGAGTGTAAGCCCTGAAAAAGAGGAACCATGTCTATTCTGCTTATATTGATTTCAGTACCTAAAATAGTATCACATAATATATACTCTTTGTTGAATAAATGAACCATATAAAATATACTAAATCCCTTATTAACTTTAATTTTATGAAAACATCATTTTCCTTAAAAGGACCGCACCAGAAGCATCTTGTATGATTAGAAGAACAAGATCAATAATCAGGTTTATTTTATTTTACTTTGGAAGGTTAATTATTTTTAAAAAATATTTTTTTATTGATTTTTTACAGAGAGGAAGGGAGAGGGATAGAGTTAGAAACATCGATGAGAGAGAAACATCGATCAGCTGCCTCCTGCACACCCCCTACTGGGGATGTACCCGCAACCAAGGTACATGCCTTTGACCGGTATCGAACCTGGGACCCTTCAGTCCACAGGCCGACGCTCTATCCACTGAGACAAACCAGTTAGAGCTAGAAGGTTAATTTTTATTAAAAGATGGCCTTTGCAAATATTTCCCCCCAAAATACATACTTTTAAAATATAATGTGCATTTACTCTCCTTGATGTTTTAATGCAGGACCAGTCCTTTTCTTTGAGTTTAAGATTACTAACAAGGTTTTTAAATGATCTTTTTATATAAATCACATCAATGATGTATCTAAGTTGAACAAGATCTTAAAAGGAAGGGGTTTAACACGAACTTTCTGAATTTTTACAAATGTTTTATTTTTAAATAATTGTCTGAGTATAGCAGACACTCCTAGATGACTCCCTAATAGTCCTTCCTCTTTTTCAGGGCTTACATTCTAAGTCGGGGGAGACAGACAAACACCACAGTTGTTCAGATGTTCAACCTTTCCCACATGAATTAAGGGGAAATACTGATCAAAGCCAAAATGATAATGCTGACACACACACACACACACACACACACACACACACACACACACACACACATCCTTGTCAGTAACTGGTTTATGAAATGGCATTTGAACCAATTCTGGTTAGTGAGACATGAGGGGAAAACTGGGGGTAAGGATTTAGAAAAGGGGTGGGGGGGGGGGGGAGGTGCCTCTTTCCCCCTGCATATTCATCTTGTAACCAGGATGAGAGCTAGAATTGGCTCTGTACTAATGACTTAGCTGCTGCATTAACCAACACAAAAAGTGCCATTCCTCCAGATATGTGAAAAAATAAATATTCTTTACTGTTTAGTCAGTTGAACTAAAAGTTTCCTAAACCTTTAGGCTTATCCAAAACTAATCCTCTAGTAATTTTTAAAGCACTTTATGTAAAGCCATTCCAAAGCTTTCCATTAAAACAGTTCTTTCTACATTCATATTTCATTATTTTAGGTCATACTTAAACTAAAAATCATGTTAAACACTGTGTGAAAACAAGACTCGTGGGCATATAATTAACCTGGTAGGGGAAAGGTAAAAGAAAGAGTAAATTAAAGTTATTCACTAGCTATAAGTGCTCAGAATACTCTGGACTACAGGAGGTTTGTTAAAAATATTAGTCACATGCCCTAACCGGTTTGGCTCAGTGGATAGAGCATCCGCCTGCGGACTCAAGGGTCCCAGGTTCCATTCCAGTCAAGGACATGTACCTTGGATGCGGGCACATACCCAGTGGGGAGAGTGCAGGAGGCAGCTGATCGATGTTTCTCTCTCATCGATGTTTCTAACTCTCTATCCCTCTCCCTTCCTCTCTGTAAAAAAATCAATAACATACATTTTTAAAAAATAATAAAATAACATTAGTCACAAACACACTTCTGTCTATATAATAGATTCTGTCTATAACTATTATGTATTTGTCTACAGTGGGCAGAGGGGCAGCTAATAAGTCCTATAAAAACTTAGGACGTATGATTCTAGGAAAAAAATTAAATTAAAATGAGAGTAAACCTAGAGTCAAACAAGTATGAGTCTATTTAATTTAAACTCCAGTCAAGTGGTAAAGAGAATATAGAAACATAACCCAGTATTTATTGTTTTACTGCTAATGAGTTGAGAATATTGACAAAATTCCAGTTCAAAATGTTCACACAATACAGACAAAATGTACTATTTGCTTTATTTGTGTAACAAATTCCATTTTATTATGTGCATATTAAGGATAACTACAACATTTTGCTACTTATAAGGGATAGTTGTATATACTTGTAAGAAATATTAACTAGACAAATTATTTCAAAGAGAAATTCACCAGAGATTTTGAAATAATTACAGCCTAAGATCCTTGATGCTAATAATTATACTTTTAAAATTCCTTCCAAAAATACTTAATGAGCTCTACTGTATACCAGGTAGTAAATAAAGGCGAATCAATGAAAAATGCCCATAAGAAACACAGCTGGCCTTAGCTGGTTTGGCTCATGGAGAGAGGGTTGGCCAGCGTACTGAAAGGTCCTGGGTTCAATTCCGGTCAAGGGCACATACCTCGGTTTCAAGCTGGGTCCCCAGCCCTGGTTGGGGTGTGTGCAGGAGGAAACCAATTGATGTGTCTCTCACATACTGATGTTTCTCTCTCTGTGTCTCTCCCCCTCTCTTCCACTCTATGTAAAATTCAATGGGAAAATATCCTCAGGTGAGGATTAAAAAAAACAACAAAAACAGAAACAAACACATAGCTGAAAATTTATTTCTGAAATAAAAACTCTTATTTGTACATATCCTGGAGTCAGAAATTATGTTTCCTAATTATTCTCCATAGTTATAAAACACTAAATAACACAGTTACAAATGGCAATATTATTCACATCTTTAATAGTAATATTAATTCACTAAAAATGTATAATATTTATTAAACACAATTTATGTTTACCTAAAATACATAAAGGTACTAAATTGAATATGTTGTTAGGCTGATAGGAGTAGTTATTAATTGGCTTCTACAAATCCTCAGTGTACTGATTGAATGCAGAGGGTGCATGAATTTGAATAGGAAAATAATCACATCTTTATTTTATTAATCTCTAATTGAAATTCAGTATTTCTCTAACTAAAATGTAAATAAGATGTAATAGTGGTATTACCTGCACTTGTGATTTTGTTACTATTAGAAACCACAGTTATTTTCAAATCACTTTGGTGACTAAATTTCAAATTTTAATTTAGGCTCATTACTAGTTCAAAAATTACTACATCACTTGTCTCTGTTGATATGCACATTACTGAATTTATTTACTTGATATTTTAAAAACTGTATTCTAATATAATTGGTATCTTTATAAGTATTTAATTTTGCATAATTAAAATATTATTTTGAGAAGGGATCTACATGCATCACCAGAGAGCCTAAAGGGTTCATGACCCAAAATAGGATAAGAACACCTGGATTAGAATATCAGCTCATGGGTTAGGTTGTTTGTAGAGGGTAACAAAACACAGTACTTTAAGAACTGGGAAAAGCCTCAGATCACATTGTGGTCTGGTGGAAGCAAGTGCCTTGTTCAAGGTCACTCACACAGCTTAGTAGTGACAGAACCAGAGAAAACAGAATCCAAGTTTTTTTGGCTCATAATTCAAAGCTAAACCAACTTAGATATGATCTGGCTATAAGAAAGCAGGGCATTACAAAGACAACTCTGCAAATAGATGGCAAAAGGTTATTAGGGAAAGAAATAAATTATACAAAAAGAGCTAGTTTGAAAAAAGAAAATGATGGGTTGAAGTATTAAAGCATGTTGAAAATGAATTCTATAGCATGACATACCAATTCAAATGCTGAAAAAGACTAGTGAGAAAACAAATAGGTGAGACTTTCTTTGCATACTGAATCCATAGAAACATTCCAAACATCTGAATATTCCCAATGTTATTAAAATAAGCAGTCTCTCCCATTTTTCCTAAAACATGCACTTCATCTGTTTTTTTCCACTTTATAGAGAGACATGGGTAAAGTGAAAATTTTATTTCCTCCTGATCTACGATAAGAAGTGCAATAGTAAGGTGTTGGTTTCAAATAACAGTTGGTATCAGTGTCAAGGAAACAGAAAGCAGGGACTGTGAAAAACTGGAGAGTCTGTGAACAGCATAAAGAAAGTTGTTGCTACTACTCAAACCTAGCTAGATGCTACCAATAAAAGAACTGTCAACTCAGAATTCTAGATGGAACAAAAGTAGCCTTCAGAAATGAAGGTGGCCTTGGTCGGTTTGACTCTGTTGAGCATCATCCCATGCACCAAAAGGTTGCTGGTTCGATTAGGGTGAGGACACATGCCCAGGTTGTGGGTTTGATCCCTGGTCGACATGGTACTAGAGGCAACTCATCGATGTTTCTCTTTCTCTCTCTCTCTCCCCCCACCCGCCTCTCCCTCTAAAATCAAGATAGATGGATGGATGGATGGATGGATGTGAAATCACACAGGCCAGGTAGCTCAGTTGATTGGTCTTTATAAGTCAAGGTTGTAGGTTCAACACTTGGTCAGGACACATACAAGAATCAATCAATGAATGCATAAATAAGTAAAACAACAAAATGATGTCTGTTTGTCTCTCTCCCCCTTACCCCATCCCTTCTACTCTCTCTAAAATTTATAAGAATTAAAAAAAAAAGTTTCATTCTTTAAAAAAATGAAGGTGAAATAAATTTTCAGATGAAAGGAAACTAAAATAACTCATCATGAGCAAACTTATTCTAAAGGAAATTGCTCTGGACAAAGGAAAATAATGCCAGTAGAAAACTTAGAATTTCAAGAATAAAAAAATACCAAAAAAGGCAAATATGTGGATACCTGTAATAGACCAGGAGTTGGCAAACTTTTTCTATAGAGGGCCAACCAGATAGTAAATATTTTTAGGCTTTGCAGGCCAAACAGTCTCTGTTGTTACTAACCAATTCTGCATTGTAGCACAAGAGAAGCCACAGGCAATATATAAACAGGTGAGATGTGACTGTATTTCAGCAAAACTTTATTTACCAAAGAAGGTGGCAGGCCAAATTTGGCCTGCAGTCGTAGTTTGCCAATCCCTGTGACAGACTATTCTCTTCTGTTTAAATTCTTTAAAATAAGTACGATAATTGAAAACAAAATTTACATCGTTGTCTTAAGGGGTATTCAAACCCATGTAGACAAACACTGCCCTGTCATCTTACTACCAATTTAAAGTTTCCTTACACAGTTGTAGTTTTTCTGCAAGAAATTTAAATCATATATGAACTTGAAAATGTTATGTATATACTCTTTATAATCTGGTGATTTAATTATATCTTTTCAACTAAAGAACTAGTCCTACATATTTAAGGATTTTTTTAAGTAAAGAAAGCAGCCACTCTTAGTATCATAATTCAGAGCAATTGATAAATCTGGGGACTTCTGGCATTGCAAAAGAAACATAGTGCAGTCATTTTCAAACTATGGACTCTAATAGTGGGCCATAAAATCAACCAGTGGGTCAAAACTATCATGTTTAAAAACATGATATCTACATATAAAAATGGCTAAGTGTCAGTCAGTCCAACTGGTAGCTATGACGACCAGGGGCAGACAATCAATGCAGGAGCTGCCATGACGCATACTGGCTCTTTAAAAATAAATGGCACCACGGACCTGGCACCAACAAACCAACACTCAGCTTTCCCCAAGTGGGACACAGGCCCCACCTGCCACCACCCCAGAGCAATACCCCACCAAATTGCAGACAAGGCTGCCAAGACCCCATGGCACAAAATGCAGCCCAGAGTCCAGCTCAGCCCAGAAACGGTGGGTGTGGGCGCCAGGTAATGCCGTCACACAGCAAGACATGGCTTCCTCTCCCTAGTGACTAGCATCCTTGGAGTTTCTTCAGCTCAGGAACACAATTTGCTTTATAGCCAGGTGCAAACATTTCACACTTTAACTAAATGTCTGTGAAGCCTTTTCCTGTGCCTCATCTCATTTGATCCTCACAGAAGTCCTAGAATAGATAGATAGGATACACGGTAGAATCCTATTTTCTTTTCATTAGCAAGATGTGAATATGGATATTAAAATATTTCTTCTAATTAATTTCCTTTCAATGTGCACGAATCCATGCATTGGGATACTAGTATAATATAAAATATCTGAACGAATCTTGCAGTAAGTTAATTGTCTTCTGAGCCTTTCCCCCCGTCATACACAAGTGAATGAACTCACCCTGGCTCCACACTACAGATCCTGGTTTAAGGAAGAAAAATAAAAAAAAAAAAGAAGTAAAAGTCTCTAGAAGTATGCTTGAGCAAGAATGATAGTGTAATGGAAAAAAAAAAAAAGTACATACACAAAATCACTAGCTATGAAGTCAAAGACCTAAAAAAAAAATCTTAGTTCTATTACCTGTATGACCTTGGAGAAGTTATTTGTATAAGTTATTCCACAGAACATTTATTAAAATGGGAAGAATTTGGCTAACTCTGTAGAGTGAAGAGTATATATGAGATTACTTTACCAGGAGCAAAAGCTAAAGTCCTTATGATGGCTTACAAAATCTTTCCGGACTTGCTTCTGGCTCCCTACCTTTTCTATACCCATCTCCCCTTCTTTCCCATTTCACTCCAGCCACAAATACTTCCTTGCGATTTTCCAATCATAATATATCAAATCGTATGACACCCTCTCTCATGACATTTGCTCTTGGTTGTTTTCCCTTCCTGGAACCCGTTTCTCCTGGATATGCACAGAATTGCTGCTTCAACATAGCCACAATCACCTTCTAGAGGAGAAATTCCATGGCCAGCCAATTTAAATCTGTATCCCATAGATAGGGTGGGGCAAAAGTAGGCTTGAATGAGTATGTGAAACACAGTTTATACTTGTATTATTATTTATTATTGTATTATTTTATATATGAATAACTATAAACCTACTTTTGCCACAGTGTATATCAAGCATGTCAAATTCATGGCCCATGGGCCACAATGAATATTTTTGCAGCCCAGCCAACACAATGGTATGTAAGAAACATTTTAATAAAAATTTCATAACTTTTTACAATATCCTGTTATACATAATTATTAATAACGAACTACGTTAGCTAATGACTGATTACTATAATCGTGTTGCATTCATTTCCCTTACGCACCTTATGCACAGGTGCAGCATTTCTCTCCACTAATACTAGCAGTGAATATTTTAGCAGCTGATGGCCACATCATTAGTCTTGGACTGACTTGTTTGGTGTGCACAACAGGAAATATCTCGCTTTTGGAGATCAAGAAAAATAGGTTTGCATTACGCTTATTAATTTGTGTAGTTATTCGGTGTCTAGTAAGTTAATGTCTAAGAAAAAATATTAATTTTTATTAAAATGTTCTATTAGCCCTAACGGGTTTGGCTCAGTGGATAACGCGTCCGGCCTGTGGACTCAAGGGTCCCAGGTTTGATTCCGATCAAGGGCATGTACCTTGGTTGTGGGCACATCCCCAGAAGGGTGTGCAGGAGGCAGCTGATTGATGTTTCTCTCTCATCAATGTTTCTAACTCTCTCTTCCTCTCCTTTCCTCTCTGTAAAAAATCAATAAAATATATAAAATAAAATGTTCTATTATTTTATGTTAACTATTACTCATTTATTTCAGCCCTTTATATTCAGCATGTCTCTATAAAAATAAACCTACATTTCTATGAAAACTGAAGCTTTTGTTTTTTTGCGGCCCACATAAACCTTGTTTATTTGGCTCGTGTTAGCCTTTGAGATTAATATGCTTGGTGTATACACTTCATACTCCCTTGGTCTCTTTCTCTATACCCTTAACCACTATCTGCCATACCATCTTTTATTTTTTACTCTGTACACTCTATATCCTCTTAGAACAGTTAAATACATAGAAGTTAAATAATTTCAAAATGAATTAATAAATAACATATATAAAGTACCTAATACAGTACTTTAACATTATTTTGCCTACCCCCCATTAGCAAACAACTTATTCTTTACAAATTCATCCATGAATATCAAACTGAAGCCCTCCAGATAGCATATGCTTAAGAAAATGGTAAAAAAAAAAATTCCAATTTAACATAACATCTTTGCTACATTTTTAGTGTTGATACAGTAAATTAAATTAGGCAAAAATCCTCTTAACCATTTACATTATTTTATCCAGTCTGACCTGCTTTGTGCTCAATTTTGGTGTAGAACTTCTTTACATTAACCTCACTTCATATTCATGTGATATTAAATACTTACTCCTCCTCACCTCCCCCCCACCCTGAGGAAACGGAATGATTTGAGAGGGGATCAGAATAAGGGTAACTGTCATTTTATTCTTATTCTTATTGAAAATAAAGGATATAAACAGAAAACACATAGAACACAAAATAATAAAAAATATTCACTCTTCAGAAAAACAAAAAATATAAACAGCTTCAAAATTCAGGACTTTTTTCCCCCACACAACTGTAATCAGTGTCACTGACAATAAAATGAAAAAGACAATTCACACATAACTGGTGAGAATGTAAATCGGCACAGCCTTGGTATAGAGAAAAGCAAGTAAATATTAAAAGCTTTGGAAAATAACCTTTCATACATTCAACAAATACTTGCCAGTCCCTATATGAGGCTTCAAATATACATCAGTGAGCAAGACTGATTTGATCCCTACATATGATCCAGTGATGGAATGAAGAATAAATTTGAATATTATAAATCAAAGGAACTTAACTTCTTTTTCTTTGCTAATTGACATATCAGAAATAAAGATAAATTATTTCTGAAATAGTGTTAAAGCCGACAGTCAATTTTGTAAAAGCGAAAATAAGTATCTTTGCCATGGCTTAAGATTTTAGCATACACATTGGCCCAAGGGTAGCATATACAAATAAAAATAAAAGCCATTTAACTATACAATTTAGAATGTAGACTATTCTGAAGAATGAATTCTCTAGTTACGTCTAGTTAATTTCAGCAAAAAAGCCTTTATTAAGCCTTTTCCAGATGTGTAAAAAAATTACCTTTTCCCTAGAAACTGTCAACATAATGAACATAAATCACATTTGACACCTGAGCCTGACCATCATTATTAAAACCATCAAAAATTACAAAGGGGCATATCTTGACCAGGATATGCAGATTTCCTAGAAGTTACAAGTTTTATATTATAAATGTAAGTTTTATAAATAAGTTTTAGCTATGAGTTTTCTTTATTATATTTTAAATTATTTGCCTTAGTTGATATAAAAAAAATGGAGGAACCACCCAAGGATTCAGGGTAGCACAATTCTAGTTTCTAGAGTTTTAGTATGTTTTTAGAAGAAAAAAGTATTTTATGTGAAAGCAGTTTTTTAGTAATATGAGATTTATCAGCAGACTTCACAAGCACTTATCAGTAACTAGATTTTACAAGGGTTCTTTCAATGTACAACAATAATTTTCCAAATTCATCGCTCTGTGATTCACTTTCCTTACTTTGCTATTGCAGCTACTTAGTACTAGTCTGCTTCCCTAATATGGTATTTACTTCAATGTTTCAAAAGATTCAGAAGGCATGAGTTCTTAAGAGATTTAAGAGAGGGGAAAAAAACAGTATTACATACACAAAGAACAAAGAATAGTTTCAAACTACTGCACTGGCATCCTCAATGCTCTAATTATAAATTACAAATTAATTTCATTTGTAAGGAAAAACAGGAATGATGTCACAAAAAATGTCTGGCTAACAATGATAAAGAGAAAGCACACAAATACCACTACAAAAAATTGGAAGAACCCAAGGAATATTTACAATCTTTCATCCTAATGACAAAATGAAGATGAGGCCAACTTCCTGCTATATTTATCTATATATATTTACACACAGAAAATACCAGGACTTCAGCAAGCAAAAATATCCAATATCAATTGGCTTATTCTGATGAACATAGCAGAATTATTTTCTCCCTCTTCACATTCACCCCTCCCCCAAATCCAATAAGCCAGATATTTAATAAAGGGCAAACCACATAAATGCAGCAGAAGCACAAGGTAAAAAATGAATAAATGAATCACACAACTTAAGAAATTACTAGTTTCATTACAACCACAAATAATAAGGCAGCATCACCATAACACTCTCACATACTTTACAGTTAACCAAGCACTTTTACTTTCATTACTTCAATTATCATCAGGAACACTATGAGGTATAAATGACTAAAAAGCTGAGGTTCTTCAATATTAACAGACTAGTGGCCGGGTGCATGAAATTCGTGCACATTAAAAGGGAACTAATTAGAGGAAATATTTTAATGTTGCTATTTGCCCTTTCTCTTTAATAGAAGTGTCAGAGATGAAAGAAAATTAGTAAAATGTATATGAAAATCTCCCTCCTGTCAGAGTCTGGGGCACACCACGGGACCTAGAGTCAAGTCCCCGCCCACCATCCACACGCACTTCAAAAACACAGGAGACCCAGACCCGGCTGGCCCCACCCCTGTCAAGCCCCTCCAGGTGGGGGGTGCAGCCTCAGGTCCCCCAGCCCCAGTGCCACGGAGTGCAGCCTGAGGTCCCCTGTCAAGCCCCATGGGGCGCAGCCTGAGTCCGGTCAAGCCCCGCAGGGCATGGCCTGAGGTCTCCTGGCCCAGCACCGGGGCAAGGGGCACAGCCTGAGGTCCCCCGTCAAGCCCTGTGAGGCGGGGTGTGCAGCCTGAGGTCCCTCGCCCCAACCAGGCGTCATGCAGCCTGAGGTCCCTGCTGTTTGGTTGTGATGTTATGGCATCTTGGCTAATTTGCACATTCCTCTATTATAGATAGATAGATAGATAGATAGATAGATAGATAGATAGATAGATAGATATGCCCAGGGACATAGCTAATAAATTCATGGAGTCTAAACTAAAAACCATCTTCTGAACCCAAGTATGGTAGTCTTTCCAAAATAATATAGTATTTCTTCATTAAAAATGAGCATATATTCAAATGTAAATAAATGACCCAATTTTCTCAACCTTCAAAAATAAAGTGATAGGAGCTATGTTAACAATTTCCTCTAAACTTCCTCCAGAATTTTGGAATATTTATTCTGCATAAAGGTAAAGAGATGGGAACCAAGCATGCTAAGAACCTATTGTCAGGTGTAAAGGAGATATTGTATTCATTTTAAGGATATGGAAAAGAGGCATAGAAAAAAAAGCTTGCTAACAATAGTGCAATATAACTCAGGTTGTAACTGGTTGACACAAGTCTGTCTGAATCCCAAGCCAATGCTCTCCCCATTAGATTGTTAAATGCCTCTTATGTGCCATGCACCATGCCAAGTGCTTCAGAGAGTAATGCTAAGATGTATTTATGTTACTCAAAATACTACACATAGTACTTAACACAATGTCATCTAAACAAAATTCCCAGTGGGGAAAACATGTCTAGGTTCTTAAGAACAAACCTGCATCCTTCTTGCTTACATTTACAAACTTGAAACCAAAAATGAGCACAGCCCACTCTATGAAATAAATTGTGGCTAATTCTCATTTGGCTCAGAAGTTCACCTTTAAGAGCAAGTCCCACTCAAAAAAAATGAAATAAAGAAAACCTCAAAACAACCTATAAGAGCCTTTTATTCCTTAAGTTTAACCTATGAGTTTAAGTATTGTTTTTTATCCACATTTTTTGAATGAGAAAACTTAAGTTTAGAAAAGATAGGTCACACAGCTAATTAAAAGCAGAACAATGGTAATTCCAATTCCATAGCTGGTACGGAGACTTTAACTAAACATAATGTAAAATTCCAACACAATATAACTCTTTAATAGGAAATAGTTATAAGTAGCTCCATTTTGTTAAGTCAAAAAGGAACCAAACAGACAATCAGGCAAGCTGGGCAACTCCAAGTCATCATGAATCATTTACTTTTGCTAGTAAAAAATGCTTTTTAATGCATGCTATTTTAAGTAGTAATTTGCTCAAACTGCATTCTTAAGGAATCAATTCCTTTCACTTAAAAACATGCATTTGGGTTCTCTTTTTTTTGCATGTCAGAATTAACAAATAATGCTAGCAACCTAAAATAAATACATAACTAAGGGTTATATAGTATTGTGAATAACACGTACACAACTTAGCATTACAAAATGAGCACTTTTAGTAATATATAAGTATCAGCTCCTATGAACAATTATGTTGTTAATTTCGAGTTTTTGGCATTAATCTAATTTACCCAAGTAATGTTAAATCTCAAGTCTGCAAATAATGTCAAAAATCAACATTCAAACTTTGCCTGGCCTGTAACTTACGTAATGAATTCCACCCATTAATGTAAAACTTTGAACTAATATCACTGGTTTATATATGTAACAAGTTCTCTGGAAAACAGACACTAGAATTTCAAAATTATACAGTTAACAAATTAAAAAACCCCTGCCAATATGAATACAAAATACTAATGGAGAGAAAACAATTCTTCAAGAATTTCACAAATACACTATATTACACCATCAAGCTTGAAATTTTAATTATAAGTTAACTCTGGAATCTAAAATTTGCCCCTGAAGCACAAATTTGATTATCACGTGAATTGTTAAGATAAAAATTTGGTTATTACTCGTAATTTAAGAAAGTCTCCCACACCATGGCAAATCCATTCCTTCAACCAACTTCTCATGAGGTCTCAGAACTCTATCAAAAATTTAGCAAATTGCACTGACCAGTGTGTTCAGTGGTTAGAGCAGCAGCCCGAGAACCAAATGGCCGAGATGTGATTCCTATTTGATTCTTAGCCCAGGGCACGTACCTGGGTTGCAGGTTCAATCCTGGGCCTGATTGGGGCAAGTGCAGGAGGCAACCAATCCCTCCCTCCCAGCACCCCTTCATCCCACTCTCTCCAAAAATTGAGAAAAAAATATCCTCAGGTGAGGATTATCAACAAAAAACACAAAGAAAAAAAAATTATAGCAAATTACTTAAACCATTCTCAAGATCCAGTATATTCTCCGAGGCTTTTTGTATTTGCAATGCTGATTCTGTACACTCGCCAACTTAGTAAACTCCAAATCATCCTTTCAAACCCAGTTCAAATACCGCTTCCCTTAAAATCAACACATTAACTCTCTCAAACAAGACTGCTCTAACCTAGCATATATATCCACAGCATGCACCTTAAAAATTAAACGTGAAGAATTATTCAGTGAACCTATCTATAATAATGCATGGCACACAGTAACATTTATTGGACTGTTCAAGGAAATCTGACTGAACATGAAAATCATTAGTAATCAATTTCTAAGAAAAAAACTATCTAAAACTTGGCAAAACTAAAAAAAAACTCTTAAAGGTTTTATGAGTCTATGCAGAGTTTTAGTTTTATTTTTTTAACTTTATTTTTGGGGGAGGGGTTTAACTTAATAAATCTTTATTGCTCAGATTACAATTGTTCTTTTTTCCCCCATAGCTCCCCTCCACGAGATTCCTACCCCAACCCCTGCCCTTACCCCGCCTCCCCCACTGTCCTCATCCATAGGTGTACGATTTTTGTCCAGTCTCTTCCTGAACCCCCCCCATACCCTTTTCCCCCTTAGAATTATCAGTCCACTCCCTTTCTATGTCCCTGATTCTATTATATTCACCAGATTATTCTGTTCCTCAGGTTTTTAATTCACTTGATTTTGAGGTTCACTTGTTGATAGATATGTATTTGTTGTTCATAATTTTTATCTTTACCTTCTTCCTCTTCTTAAAGAATACCTTTCACCATTTCACATAATACTGGTTTGGTGGTGATGAACTCCTTTAGCTTTTTCTTGTCTGTGAAGCTCATTATCTGCCCTTCAATTCTGAATGATAGCTTTGCTGGGTAGAGTACTCTTGGTTGTAGGTTCTTGCTATTCATCATTTTGAAAATTTCTTGCCACTCCCGTCTGGCCTGCATAGTTTCTGTTGAGAAATCAGCTGACAATCGTATGGGTGCTCTCTTGTAGGTAACTGACTGTTTTTCTCTTGCTGCTTCTAATATTCTCTCTTTGTCTTTTGCTCTTGGCATTTTAATTATGATATGTCTTGGTGTAGTCCTTTTTGGATTCCTTATGTTTGGGGTTCTCTGTGCTTCCTGGACTTGTAAGTCTATTTCTTTCACCAGGTGGGGGAAGTTTTCGGTCATTATTTACTTCAAATAGGTTTTCAGTATCTTGCTCTTTCTCTTCTTCTGGCACCCCCATAATTCTGATGTTGGTATGCTTCAAGTTGTCCCAGAGGCTCCTTACACTATCTTCATATTTTTGGATTCTTTTTTCTTTTCTGGTTGTTTTTTGCTTGATTTTCTAAACTTTGACTTGATTCTTGGGATCCTCTAGTCTCCTTTTAGATCTCTGTATAATATTTTTTATTTCAGTCAGTGTATGCTTAATTTCTAGTTGGTCCTTTTCATATCCTAGAGGGTCTCGCTAAATTTATCGGCCTTTTCTAGAAAATTCTTGGAAAACCTTATAACTGTGGTTTTGAACTCTATATCCAGTCATTTGCTTTCCTCCATTTCTTTCATTTGTGAACTGTTTCTTTATCTCTGCATTTTGGCTGCTTCCTTGAGTTGATAAGAGTGGCTTTGTGTGCTAGGTGTCCTATAGGGCCCAGTAGCTCAGCCTCCCTAGTTACCTGAGGTGGACCCTCTTGGTGCACCCCTTTGTGGGCTGTGTGCACAGTCTTGTTGTAGTTAAGCCTTGATTGTTGTTGGTATCACTGGCAGGAATTGATCTCCAGGCCAATTGGCTGTGAGGATCAGCTGTGTCTATGCTGGGAGAACTTCTGTGCTGAAGACACCCTTATGAGACAACACTTGCAAAAGCTTCTGTGTTCAGCTTGGATGGAGTCTCAGGGTGGAGCAGACAGCACTGGTTTCCTGTCAGCCCTGCCCTAATAGGCCCATATCTGTGTCCTGTGGTAATCGCTGCAAGCACCTCTGAGTGAAAGCCACCCTCGAGTTCCACCCACTGCCAGACAGTCCAGTTTCTCCCCAAATGAGTCTGGGTCCTCAGTCTCGCCTGGAACTGGAGTTCAATGCAGTTGGGAGCTTTTGTCTCCTTCCCGCTTGAGAAAGCCAGCTGCATACTCTGTTGCCCGCCTTCTCCGCGCACGTGCCCCGGTACCTCTGCCTCCTACAGCTCCTCTTAGTCTCAGTGTGCTTTTCTCTTTCCTTCTAGTAGTAGAATTTCCACTCTGCCAGCCTTCCTGTGGTTCTGGATGATATTCGTTTTGTCTTTTAGTTGTAGTTTTGAAATTGTTGTGCGAGGCAGCAGTTTAGGTGTTTACCTATGCCGCCATCTTGGTTTCTCCTCTTAGTGTGTTTTTCTTTATAATTTTCCACTAAAAGAGACAGAACCCAATTCCACTGGATCTGGAAAACATTTTTAGACTCTAAATGAAAAATATTCCCCCCTCCCTATAGCTCTCATAAAATTTATTACAAATTATTGGATCCACCAAAATATCTTCAGCAGTTTTAAGACAAGAATTATGTCTTAATCATCTTTCTTTTTCCCCTTTAGAATTTACTCCTATTTTGGTAGAAAGCATTAAGTAACTGTTTATAAAACAATCAAACGTGCAAAATTTGACCCCCTCTCAGAGCCTTCTATTTTTTCTGCCTGGAAAACAATCACCCAGATTTTTGCATGGTTTTCTCCTTTTTAGGTTTCTGCTCAAATGCAATCTCGAGAGAGGTCTTCCCTCATTACCCTACTTAAAATAGTCTCATCCTTCAGCCCTAATCAACTGCTGTACTCTTATCTGCTTTACTTTTTTCATCACAATTATCACTATCTAAAATTGTTTATTTAGTTGTTTGCATGCTTATGTTATATCTCCCCCTCTAAGATATTTAGCTCCATGAAGGCAGACATGTCTTATTCACCATCATATATACCCAGCACAACCACAATGCCTACAAGAGAATAAACAAATTATTAAAGGATTTAGTTGGAAACAGCTAGAATTCTAACATCCAACCAGTAGAGCCTAAAATTTAAATTCAAACAATTTGTATCCAAATGCTACTAAAAACAAGTAAATTCTATGAATTTTGCATCTGCAGAAAGAACAACTTTTTAAAAACACAGATTTTAGGTTGGAAGTGACTTTAGAGATCAAGTCAGTGGTTTTCAAACTATGCTTTAAAATATCCTAAGAGCAATCAGAGGTCAAATTCCCTGAAGCACTGGACCATAATTGTTTTATATATGTACAGACATCTATTTTAGAATGTGTGATTTACACACATACAGAACAAAAAAAGTGTATTATATAGTCATGTGTGGCTTAACAAGAGGATACATTCTGAGGAATGCCTCATTAGGCTATTATCTTTGTGAGTTTACACAAACCTGGATGGTATAGTCTACTATAAACCTAGGTGTATGGCATATAGCCTACTGCTCCTAGCCTACAAACCTGTATAGCATGTTACTGTACAAAACAATGCAACATTATATCAAGCACAAGAGAAAATGATGTAATGAAAAGATGCAATAAACATGAGACTACTGCTGGCATAACATAGCACACTATTTTACAGCAAACTTTTTTTATAAGTAGAAAGAATAACTCTAAAATAATGATAAAAATTACAATATAGTAAATACACAAACCACTAACACAGTTATATTAAGTATTATGTACTGTACATACAGGGGTGGGCAAAAATAGGCTCATGTAGTTGAGTACATGAAAAAGTTTATTCTTGTATTATTTATTGTTATATTATTTTCCATACGAACAAATGTAAACCTACTGTTGCTCACTGCTGTAGTTGTATGTGCTATACTTTTATATGACTACCAGCAACACCATGTGATGTAATGCTCTGTGCTACGAATTTAGGATTTGTGTGGGAATTTTTCAGTTTCATTATAATCTTATGGGACCATTGCTACACATGCAGTAAATTATTGACCAAAATGACATAATGCAGCCCATGACTGTACATCAAATTTAAACACTTTGAAAACTGCTATCTCTCCTGCCAAGTTAAATAGTTTTGCTATAGACCCCAAATAAAGTTTGGCCTGACATGTCTACGAATCTATCTATAATTTCTCATAAATGTGTATAGGTTAGAAAGGTTACAGCTCAATTTTCTAATCTAAAACCAGAGATGCTCTCACATAAAATTATAAAAACTCCACTCCTGAAGCACTACTCTGTGCACTAAATCAAGGCAAACCTCAAGGCATATCTGCTCAGCACATAATCTACCTGCAAAATAATTGGGCAATAAGTAAATTTAAAAAATGTGGCATGAGTGTGATTACCTATTGTCATTACAACAGAATTATTACTTAAAATGTTGGTGTTTCTTAATAAATGTTTATTATCTTTAAGTATAGAAACAGCTGATTATTTTGCCAGAAAGTCAAGCTTTAAACAAAAATTTCCTACTACTCCTCTTTCAAACTCCTGTTATTACTTTAATTATTCTGAATCTGCAAGACGATCAATTAAAACAAAAACAAACCTTCTACTTGTAGTAGCATTAAGTGAAAAAAAAGGTATTAGATGCCGAGTCCAGTCTAAGGATAAAATAGCCTCCTTCATTCCCAATTATGAATTTTCATAGTAATCAAGACAGCTTGATTATCTTACCTTTATGTTAATGTTAAAATTTAACCTTATTTTGCCCTGGCCAGACTGGCTCAGTGGTTAGAGTGTCAACATATGTAACAGAGGGTCTTGGGTTCAATTCCTGGTCAAGGGCACGTACCTGGGTTACAGGTTCGATCCAAGCCCCAGTCAACCAATTGATGTCTCTCTCTCACATCTGTATTGCTTTCTCTCACTTTCCTCTCTCCCTGCCCCAACCCTCGACTCTCCCCTTCTCTTTCCACTCTAAAAATCAGTGGAAAAAACATCCTCGGGTGAGGATGAACAACACAAAACAAAAATAATAATTTAGCCTTATTTTAAAAAATAACACCAAAATGACAACCGTATAAAACTGAGATGAAGTGAAGTATTTTGCAACCTGTAAATCATTTTTAAAATATTAAGTACTAAAATTAAGCCAAAAGAAATCAGGTACTTTGAATGGCATGGTAAACTTAGGGAATATTATTTGACCAATCTATAAAAAAATTTTTACAAACCAAAAATAAATACAAAATTGTATGTAGAAGTATTATAATTTACAATGTAAAAAGTAACACAAATACACACTCCTGCCAGATGATAGAAAACCAAATGTTCCTCTCCCAAATACAGTGTATTACATAATCAGGCATTACATTTTGTCCAGATGCTGAAACAAAATGCAGTTATGTTTCAACATCCAAATATACAAATTAAAAAACTGTATATCAATTTGTTTGAGGGAAATAAAAAAGCAGATCGCCTCATTGCTACCTAAATTGCCAGGACACAAAATTTTCTCTTGCTTATTTTATCATTCCTTGGCAAAGTAACATTTTACTAAGTGTGCATTCTTATCTACTCTCACATCAGGAAAGATACTTCAATTCAGCAAAAACAGAGAAAGGATTGGTGTCTTGAGCAATGAATAGAGTTCTCTTTTAAAAAATATATCCTCTTGCCCTGGCCAGGTGGCTTAATTGGTTGAGCGTCATCCCGTACACCAAAAGGTTGTGGGTTCAATTTCCAGTCAGGACACATAACTAGGTTGCGGATTTGATCCCTAGTTGGGGCGCATGTGTAAGGCCAACTGATCAATGTTTCTTTCTCTAAGACAAATAAATAAAAATAATAATAATAATCATAAATACCCTATCTTTAGTAGTTTTTAGTCATTATAAAGCCTCTGAAAAACATGTAAGCAAATAAAACAAAAGGCATGATTTCTAAAATCTAAGTTAAATGCTAGCATCTCCTCTAAATACAACTGGGAGTCATTACCCTGTTTTGATTTCTACATTTAAAAAAAAAGGGGGGGAGTGGGTACAAAACTGGTATAAAATCTCTTATTCAAATCCTTAAAGGCCAGATTTTTCTCGAACTGCAATTTTTAAGATTTTAGAAAGTTAAAATAGCATATATATATGAACACAGTTAAGCAATGGTAAATACATATCACCATGTAACTATAAATACAAAATATCTCCTTCAACCAATGACCTTAGTGACCTTAGCCATACAAAATACAGTGAGATATATAGATCTAAACACTCTGCCAGAAGCTCTTTATTACTAACATCCTTCCCTTAGCCCTGCACACACTCTACATACATTTCTCTAAGAAGCTGGTTATCTGTTTTCCATCGATAATTTAGAAACAAAAATATTAAGGACTCAAAGAAGTGAAATTTTTTGGAATGCAGGATAGCATTCTCCCATTCCCTTCCAACCTGTCTGACATGTAGACTGGGAAACAGAGCACTCTGACAGCTTAAGTGTCAAATTACAATCTGGCACCTGTTCTGTTTATTGCATATTTATTGATACCTACTAAGTACTGTGCACTAGAGAAAAATTCCAGAAATGTAAAGATAAATAGGACAAAGTACTACCTCTTAGGTGCTTATAGTCCAGTGGAGGTTACAGTGGATAATGGGGTTGGACAGTAAATTACAATACAGTATGACATGTTCAATAAAAGCTGTATGGGGGTCAGCTAAATTTTCATTAAGAAAGTGACACCAATACTTTAAACCAGTGGTTCTCAACCTTTTTAATGCCGCGACCCTTTAATACAGTTCCTCATGTGGTGACCCCCAACCATAAAATTATTTTCCTTGCTACTTCGTAACTGTAATTTTGCTACTGTTAATGAATCATAATGTAAATATCTGTTTTCCGTGTCGGGACCTATAGGTTGAGAACTGCTAGCAGGGTCGCCTAAGACCATCGGAAAACACAGATATTTACATTATGATTCATTAACAGTAGCAAAATTACAGTTACGAAGTAGCAAGGAAAATAATTTTATGGTTGGGGGTCACCACATGAGGAACTGTATTAAAGGGTCGCGGCATTAAAAAGGTTGAGAATCACTGCTTTAAACAATAAAAAAATAAACAAATTCATATGAAAGTATTAAAAAAAAAGAAAAAAAGAGACACCAGAGTAGAGTTTTGAAGAATAAACTCTACTCTGTAAAACAACAGAGGAGTGATAGTAAAAATGGCCCTCCCCCATACACACCTAAATACATTCACCTGAAAGAAAAAAAAGAGAGGGACACTTTCAGAGTAAGTGGCAAACATATCCAATATCTAGTCTAGTATATAAACAGACTTGGATCTGAGTCTAAGCATATATAACATATTAAAGTATATTCAGAGAAGGGAAATTTTCTTTTCCCTCCTGGATAATTCATTTTGCATTTCCATATTATATAAGTTATGGGTCTTACAAAAAAAATAACATTACAAACCATTTTATTAGTTCCAAATGAAGCATACCCCCAAGTGATATGTGGAAATTTGCATCTGTATTTCAAACAAGAAGCTGTTAGAAATTATTTTTTTCCAGGTCATCCTTATAGACAAAGTAAATAAATGAACAAGCCTTATCAGCATGGCTTGTCATAAGAAAGGAGTCTTTAAAGTTTAAAAAAAGGAAGCCAAGTTAAAAAAACAACACCTAAGTAACAAGAAAAAATATATATACTATTTAAATTGAAAAGGTTCAATGAACAAAACCAAGGTAATAAATGATAAAATAACTCTAAAAACTTAAAATCCTAATGTCTGTTTTATTTCTTTTCAAAGACAGACTTTCTACAAGAGACATCAATTTTAGTATATAGCTCTTAAAATATCTGGTCAAAGCCACGCTGAAATTCATTTAAGTATCACAGGTAGAAATCATCCTTAGTAATGACAGTCACCTGTATAATCAATCAGAATGACTCCTATCATAGTACTGGATCCCTTGACATCAATATTGTATATAATTGTATTCAAACATTACAGTGTAACTCAGAGTAACTCTGCCTGTAAAACGGCCCTACCTGGTACCTTGGTTTCTTTTGCTTCTTTGTATTACAAAACCCACTAGAAGTCTATGTAACAAATAAAATCTTATTTAGTAGTATCTCCTCCTAAGACTGTATCACTATTTGCATAAGTTGTCTTCACATGTTATTTAAGCAAGCACATAGAAAGTTTGTTTTTATGTAATCATAATTGAATGAACTTTCTACACTGAAAAAATTTTAAGACAAAGAGCACAAAAATTGTTAACTTCCTTACTAGTCTATTACACTCATTATTTCATATGCCTACATGAAGAAAACCTACCTTTTTCTTTATTTTTCTATAGTATCAGAAAATGTTATGAAGCAAATTTGTCACTAAAAAGGGAAATACTGTAACTCCCCAAGGATTGTGAAAAAAATTCTGTAAGTATTTTTCCCAAATACAAGTACTTTTAACATCAATATCTACTGAAGAGATAAAAACCAAAACTGGGTTAGAAGCACTTCTAGAGACATCTACTCATAAATCTAAAGTACTTATTTACTTTTGAGTAAACAGAATTTTCAGGTTATCGTTAACTGTAAAGTATCTCTCAAAAATAATAAAGGAAATTAAATATCCAAAGTTCTAAAGTATAAACATAGGTAATTAGTTCTCTTTGGCAGAACTAGTTTTATTTTATCTTCAAGATCAAGTGCTTTTCAAATGAAAGAGAGATAAGTCACTCATATGTATAAATTTTGCCCTTGTTTTTCCACCACATAAGTTTACTTTAAAACGAAAGTATTATAGAAACTGAAAATGTTTTAAAGGTTGTATTTGTTGCTTGGTTAAATATGCAGACAATTCTCATTCCCCAAGAGTTATCATATTGTGTTACAGATAGCTCTACATAGTATACTTAGAATAAAAGGTTTCTGCTAACAAATGATACCTACATTAATTCATTTTTATTGATACAGCATTAATTAGGATGCAAAAAATATGAAAGTTTCTCAGCTCTTTTCTAATACACAAAGTATTCATAGAAGTCACTGCAATTCAAGCCCTCAGGGAAAAAAATGATAGAAAATGATCTTTTAAAAATTAAATGAGGATCTTAAGAAGTCAATAAAGAAGTGCAGCATAAGTTTTGCCTTTTTCACAGTGAATTTTTCCTTCTGATTTAGTATTACAAAAGAACTACAAACTAAAGAGTTGTTCAACATGCAAAGCTTACTAAAGATCTTGGTCCATTTAGAAGTATTTCAATAAAAAGAGATCAGAATGTAGACATCTAACCATTTTAAATATAACATACATTTAACAGTTCAGTCCACTGTGATTCTTAACTCTTTAAATCTAGAAAAGTCATCGTCCATAATTGCTAAAGAAATGTGTTCATTGACATTTGGAAACAAATGTGGTCAAATAACAAGAAGTGTTCCCTAATAACTAAACATAAACATGATATGTAAATACGTATTTTCAAAATTCTATACCCCCCACTTCCACTTATGTTGTTTCAAAGGGCAAACCAAAAGTTGCACTTATTCCATAAGTCTAGACATTCCTAATATCAAGCATGACAGAAAATGTGTTCAACTACGAACTAAATTCAAGTATGGCCTCCCTCATGAACAGATTTTAACTCAATACCGTCTACCATTCCACCAAGAATCTAAGGGTTCATATCAGTGTATATTTTCTTATACTTATTAGAAACTGTCCTGAAGATTAAGAAAGGAGTTTTATGACCAAGAGGTTTATGAAAATAGAAAAAAAAAAGTGTTGCATTCGGTCTTCTGGATGTTGAAGGCATCTCCTAGGATTCAAAGGAAGTTGATGTTTAGGTTCCTTTCGAGAGTGTGGTACCCGTATGTAAGACTTTTATGGAGGTAATACCGTACTCACAGGGCCTGGAATAAATGCAAATTCTAAAGCCTTGGCAATGCTTTTACTAAAGGAGACTTCAACTTGCATTCAAAAACGATCACCAGTCACCAAGAGTCATAGGGCTTCTCTCCTAGACGGACAACACAACCTCGACAAGAACTAGGAAGGCCTCTTTTAACTCCACTCATTTCTTCCGTAAAACTTTTAAGTTAGACCTAAGCCAGCAAAAAGGTGGAGAGGCCCCGACGGAAGTAGAAACCCAGGGCTAGCAACTTCACAGACAGAAACGTCTCGGGTTCCTCCGCCACCACAGGACTATCCCGACTCAGTCTCTACCATACCACGGAAGCTTCAGCCTCCGGGTGCGGTGGCAGAGGAAGCATCACAGCTGCACTCTTCCTTCCATCAACCAAATCCTTCGGTATCACAGAGCCTGGAGGCTCCGAGACCCGTTAGTCAGTCCAATAGCACCCATCTTTTATACACACACAAAGTTGCAGGTGATGTGCGTGTACTGAGAGAATGTGAACAGCACGGGACCACGGCAGGTTATGGGAAGACGGCAGCGCCGTCTAAAGCGGGCCCGGGCTCCTCGGCCACCGCCGCTGCTGTCTTCTCTTCCCCAGGAAGCAGCGCGGCGCAGGCTCCTCGCGCTGGCGGGAGCCCGTGAGAGCGGAGTCTGAGGAAAACCCCAGCGCCCACCGAGGGGACCGGGCCTACGATCCAGAGCTGCTGCTGCAACGACCCAAGTACCGCGACGCTTTACGTCCCATCCACCACCCTCCCTATACACACCCCCTCCCTCTTTCCCTCCCTCCACCGCCGCCACCCCCCCTCCCCGCCCGCTCTGCTCTCCCTCTCTCGATTGGAGCCGAGACAAAAGCAACGGGAAGCGGCGGGCCGGGAAGCTGCCCGCGGGCCCCAGGCGCGACCGGACCGGCCCCGAGGCATTCCCCCGCCTTGCGGGGGCCCCGAATCCGCCGCCCCAGCCGCGCGCCCCGCTGCCAGACTTCCGAAAATTTGCCAAAAACTCACCGCATGAATTTTCTTGTCCCGCGGATCCAAGATGGCGACGTATCCACCGCGGAGGCTGCTGGGAGCAAGACCTTTACCCTCTGACCCCCACCGTGACCCCCGTCGTTCCGGCTTCCCTTAGGCGGCGGCGGAAGGTGGGAGAGGCAATAGCCGACCGGACAAGGCTGGGGGTGGGTTGACCACTTCCCGCGCGTTGGACAGCGGTTGGGTGAGGCGCTTCACTCCGTCATCTTTCTGTCCGCAGCCTCCACCACATCTCCCTCCGACTCCCCAGGAGGCTCGTAGCTTCTCCGCGGCCGTTATAGCGAGCGGAGTCTGAGGCCGCTACAGTTTCCCTGGGGCGGGTTGGTTCACTTTGGGCACGGGCCCTGGGTGCGAGGTGGGCAGCGGGGTGCAGGGACGGGGCAGTGGTGAGGTGGCGTGGGTCCGCCCTCCCGGGGCCGGGGAGCGTGTTTGTGTTTGTGTACGTGTTGGACACCCCGCCCCACGTCCTCCTGGAACGCCCCCTTGCCCCAGCACCTGATGTCTATTGATCACGGCCCCGCTTTCCTCCCTCAGCCCTGCTTCCTCCGGTGCCTTTGCACGCACTTTCAGGGACCCGCAGCGCGTCACGTCGCCTCCTGAGAAGTGAGTGCCCCTCTGCCGGAACCACTGGTATTTTCTACTCGCCACCCTTCCTTCCTTTTTTTTTTTTAACTTGGTGGGAGGGAACATATTGGGGAGTAGGTTTTTAAAGCACTTTTGGGGGAACTCGCGCAGGCTGTTAGATTTATAGCATTTTCTCTCGCCGCGAATGACTGGCTGGGCTATCAGCAGGACTGTTTGAAATGATGGTGGCTTTGGTGGAAACTTCAGGAGAATAAAAAGCCTCTGCTTTCCAGAAAAATAATTGTCACTCAGAGTAAAATTAAATTTTCTTTGAAGTAATAAACCTGTTCCTTTTTATATTGATAAACTCTTCCCTTTTTGTTACTATTGGACATTTTGGACTCAAAAAGACCCTCTACACATGTGTTTTGGGGCTGTGAAAATTGCTATTTCTATTTGAGTAATAGAACTTATTACTGTAAAGTGCAGTTCATTTGGAGTAAATAAAATTCCTAATTTCCTTGTTTGTTTGTTTTTTGTAAAATTAACTTTTCCTTCCAAAAAACTCACAGTAATCCAATTTAAAATGTACCATTGAAGGGCAAAGGGTTATCTGTCTCTCATAAATAACAAAAAATATGTAAGCATAAAACAAAAGATGTCTTTGTCATGTTTACCGAGTGCAATGTATTTTGAAATATTATTAGGTACTGTGTAAATTAAACTCCAAGTGGTGCTGATGTGGTTAGTGGAAAATGTTTTACATGGTTATTCATTTCACTAAATATTCTGCTTCATCGTGTTTTTTATGTTAGGAAAGGTCAAGGAAGAACAACACTTCTTTATATTCTTCCCTACCTTTTCCCCAACAGTTCTGTCTGTCTTCTGAACTTTTTCTTCTGCTTTATAAGTTGGCATGTTAAAAAACTGAATATGCCTCTAAACGTAATACATACAGGTATATAAATATATGTATGTACATTTATCCTATTACTGAGCATTTTAATCTACTAATAAATTGAAAGTATAACTATTAATATTTGGAATCATAAGTTAGAACATGGTCGGCAAACTGCAAACTCAAGGGGCCAAAGTGGTTGGCCCCTTGAGTGTGGCTCTTCCACAAAATATCACGGCTTGGGCAAGTCTATTTTGAAGAAGTGGCGTTAGAAGTTTAAGTTTAAAAAATTTGGCTCTCAAAAGAAATTTCATTCGTTGTACTGTTGATATTTGGCTCTGTTGACTAATGAGTTTGCCAACCACTGAGTTAGAATAATAAAAATGAGATATGGTTTTTTACACATATGTGTGGGGTGTGTTTGTGTGTGTGTATATATATACACACAGATACATTTATAAATAGTTGCATCAAGTATTACCACTTTATCCATTAGTTTGCTTATATATAGGACTTTGTTAAGACCAAAAGATGGACCTTATTGTTCAACATCCCCATATTTATTCAAAACACGTTTCAAATAGCATAAACATTGGTAAAATTGGAGAAATCACTTCCAGGCAGGGACAGGTTTAATTTGACGGTTTTATTGAACAAGTTTAAAATTTTCCTATTACTAGTGTCCAATCATCCTATCTAATAAGAGTAATATGCAAATTGACCATCACTCCAACACAAGATGGCTGCCCCCTTGTGAACACAAGTTGGCCACCACAAGATGACCAGCAGGGGAGGGCATTTGGGAGGGACCAGGCCTGAAAGGGAGGGCACTTGGGAGGGACCAGGCCTGCAAGGGAGGGCAGTTGGGGGTGATCAAGCCTGCAGGGGAGGGCAGTTAGGGGTGACCAGGCCTGCGGGGAAGGGCATTTGGGAGGTACCCAGGCCTGCAGGGGAGAGCAGTTGGGGGGGACCAGGCCTGCAGGGGAGGGCAGTTAGGGGCAATCAGGCTGGCAGGGGAGTGGATAGGAAGTGATCAGGCTGGGAGACAGAAGTCAATCAGGAAGGCAGGCAGTTGGGAGCCAGCAGTCCTGGATTGTGAAAGGAATGTCTGACTGCCCTTGAGGGGTCCTATATTGGAGAAGGTGCAGGCTGGGCTGTGGGACACACACCCCCCCATGCACGAATTTCATGCACTGGGCCTCTAGTACCTAATAATAGACAAACATGTAAATTGACCGTACCTTTGCTACGCCCACAGTCAATCAGAGTGAGTATGCAAATTAACCCAACAAAGATGGAGGTTAATTTGCATATGTAGGCACCCAGCAGCCTTGGTCCCTGGAACTTTCTCAGCACCCAGGTCACTCCGAGGTGGGCCCCCCATGGGTCCTGAGCAACCTGGGAAGGGCCTGAGCCAGGCAGCTCCTGGGCAGGGGCAGAGCTGGGCAATCGGAAGGAGCTGGGGGTCCCCTGCCCAGGCCCCAAGCCCCGGCCAGAGGCAGAGGCAGAGCCAGGCGATTGGAGAGCCCTGGCTTTAGGCCTTGGCAAGAGTGGAGCCAGTAGATCAGAGGGAGCTGGGGGGCCCCTGCCCAGGCCCAGAGGCTTTAGGCCTTGGCAGGAGTGGAGCCGGAGATCGGAGACCATCAGTTTGAACTACAGAGGAAACACCTTTTCTGACCACTCATTGACTAAGCTCCCTGTATGCCACTGGTAATATTCTTAGTAATTTGGGTATAAGAATCCAAAAAGGTGATCTAGGGTTTTCCACCACACTTCTGGAGAAAAAAACAAGGTCTGCTGCTGGAGGGCTAGGAAATGTCATACCCTGCCCTAGCTGGTTTGGCTCAGTGGATAATGCCTCGGCTTGCCGACCGCAGGGTCTAGGTTCAATTCTGATCAAGGGCATGTACCTAGGTTGCAGGCTCCTCCCTGGCCGGGGCCCAGGTCAGGCCTCATGCAGGAGGCAACCAATCAAAGTGTTCCTCTCACTTGGATGTTTCTCTCTGTCTTTCCCTTTCTCTTGCACATTCTCTAAAAGTCAATGGAAACATATCCTCAGGTGAGGATAAAAAAAGAAAGAAAGAAAGAAATGTCATATCCTATGAAAGACACATCTTGAAAATGCCTAAAGAAAGTTGTCATTTTTTCATGGTGAAGGGACTGGAGTCCGTGTTGGTGAAAACACCTTGGTGGCTGTGGTGACTGGCAGTGGCTGCAGCAGTGGGGTGATGGGGCTGGTGTCTTCCCCTGATCAACCCAGTTGCCTCAGTAGGACATCCCCTGAGAGCTCCCAGTATGTGAGAGGGGGCAGGTTGGGCTGAGGGACACCCCCCCCCCTCCCAGTGCACAAATTTCGTGCACCGGGCCCCTAGTCTGTTAAGAAATTTGTAAAACTTGTTGAATGCCTACTATAGAGGTTGGTCCTAGGTATTAAATAAGCTAACATTTGTTAAGAGCTTATGTTCTATAGTTTTCTAGTAAGCACTGTAAATAGAATATTTTAAAAAATTGTCCTATTGCATCAAAAAGTCCATTTTTATTACTAATATTGATCAAATTTATCCATTTTGTAGATAGGTGGTTATTTTTTAAACTATTCACTTTGATGGCTTTTACTGAAAAACAGTCCACACCTTGTATGTGTTTTGTGTGTTGAAATGTGTGTAGGGAAATTTCTTGCGTACCTTATGGAAAAATTACTGGTTTAAAATGAGGAAAAAAATCCTCACTAGAGGAAGAAAACGAGTTTATAAATAACTAGTTATAGGAAAGGGAGTCCGCACATTTTTGAAAGATGTAGACAGTGCTGAAAATCTTATGGTAAGGGGTAAAAACGATAGGTATCTCAAATTTAACAAGTACTTCATTGTGCCCTGTGGCTCAGTTGGTTGGGTGTCATCCCATTCACATAGGGTTGCCAGCTTGATTCCCTGTTCAGGTTTCAGGCTCAATCCCCAGTAGGAGGGAGGCAGCCGATTGATGTATCTCAATGTTTCTCTCTCATGGATGTTTCTGTCCTTCTCCTTTCTCCCTAAAAATGAATAAAAACATTTTTTAAAAAATGTAACCAGTACTGAAACAACATTTGGATTCAAACTTTCCTCCCATAAACAATACTACAACAGTTCACTCACTTGCTCAGGCATAAAACTAGGAATATTCTTTGATTCCTCACCTCAACTGATCATCCAATACCATCAGCTCTTCCTTATATGTATTCTGAATTCAGCCTCTTCTCATCACCTCTCATGCCACCACCCTGTCCAAGAAGACCCTACATCTCTCAAAGAGCAATACTCACATTATCTGCTTCCACTTTTCCCTGTGCCCCTTCAAACCATCTCTACATACCTGCTAGAGGGATGATTTTAAAAAGTTCATTAGGCTATGGTACTCTCTTATTTTAAACCTCCAATGGCTACCCTTAGAATAAAATTCATTTTCCTTACCATGGCCTTTAAAACTTTATAATCTGGCTTCTGCCTACCTCTCCAACTTCATCTTGCTCTCACCCTTCCTTTCTTTCTCTGTCATGTATCAAGCTTTTTCCAGTCTATAGCAGAGACTGTTGTCCCCTAAAATTTTTCCAATTTTCTTCATAGTAATAGACATGAGCACATGGCTATCCAGAATAAAGACTATATTTCCAGCCTCCCTATAGCCATGTGGTAGTTCTGGCCAATAAGCAGGTATGTCATGTTAAAAGACACCTTCAGTCCTTTGCTGCCTTTCCTTTTATATCCTGCACCCTGGAATACAGATGTGAAGCATTTAATTCTAGCTGCCAGTTTGGGCCAGGTGCAAGTTCCCACATCATAGGGTTGGCAAAACCTTAAGCTGGCGGAAATCTGAGGCCTTGAGACCCTTGTAGAGTACCATACCAGCTCTATACGCCTTACATTCAGATTTTGACATAAAGGAAACAGTAAACTCTGTCATTAAAGCTACAATTTAGGGTCTCTTGTACTCAATTCAACTTAACCGATCCTCCACAGGACCTTTGCACTTACTGTTTATTTCTGCCTGAGATATGCTTTCTCTATCTATCTATGGCTAACTCATTCTCATCCTTCAGGTCTTAATTCAGTATCTCTAATACTCTTCCCTGGCCACCATATCTAAAGTAGCTCCTTTTTTCACTTATTCTCTCTCACATTGTTGTATCATAAGTCAGTGAGATAGATACGAGACACCTTAATGAGCCAATTAATTAGGAGCCTTTATTTGGGCCCAGAGGGAGGTGTTTCCCAAATCTCTGAGCCCTGACATAGAGGAAGTTTCCCCTATTTATACCTTTTGAGCTTCTTTGTCTGCAGATTTCACAAAGAGCTCTGTGTAGGTTATTGTTACAGACAGTTTATAATCTTGAATACATAATGAACCAATACTTGGCATAAGAATATAGGAATTATTATCAGTATCAGTATTAGCCTGTTATGTTAGATGGCTAGCTTGCAAGGTCAGACAGCTAAGTTTTTATCTTTTTCTATTATTCAAACTAAAACAGTTATTTTACAGAATAAGGGACTATCTAAAAATAACAGATTTGACTTACAGAATAAGAGACTGTCTAAGAATGACAGAGTAGTTTAAACAGTAGTTTCAAACTGCAGTTTTCCAAAGGAGGAATTACTCTGTTTTAATAGCATTTATAATTTGTCATTTTTTTATTGTTTCCCTTTGCCCTACTAAAACTGTAAGTTTTATGAGAGCAGGGACTACATTAGTTTTACTCACTGCTTTATCCCCCACACTAAGTAAGACATTAGAGAAGTACTGTTGAATGTATGAGACTGGGAATAAATGAGCTGTTGAATGAATGAAATAGATCCTTATCCAAGATTAGGTAGACTTTTTTAAAAAGTTAGTATGTTGAAAAGTTTTCTTCAACACGTGTGAAATCCAAGCTAGGGAACAACTAGGAAAAATAGTGCTAAACTAATAGACTATGCCAAGCTTCCAGCCCTTGATAATGAAAATATGTACCTTTTCCTGGGAAACCTATAACCTTACGGGGAGGGGGCGGGCAGGAAAAAGCATAATTGGTGAGGCAGAGTGGCAAATCAGAAAGAGTACTACAATATAATTATCTTCTACAGAAACACCCACAAAATAGCATTCTGGTTTCTTATATAACTTACTGGACCTCAGATTCTTCAGCTAAAATACATGAATCTTAAGCTTTGAATAGTAATATTCTAAAAGTTTAACAGTAAGTTAGACTTATGAGTGATATAACATTAATTTGGTCTTCAGGTGTTATTTTAATAAGTGATTAAGTCTTGATGATACTGGTAAGTGTTCAGAGAAACAGGGTTTCTTATACTACTGAGAGTATAAATTGGCAAAATTCTAAAGTATAGCTTAACAATATGTATCAAAAGCTTTGAGCAAATGCATTTGACAGGTCAGTTACTCTAATGGAAATGTAGCATAAGGATATGTGTAACAGTTTTATTGCAAAACTGTTCATTACTACATTTTTACTAGAATATTGGTTAAATAAGCTACATCCATACAGCAGAAAAGTATTCAGCTTCTAAAAATGATGTGGAGGAAATTTTATCAATAGATATATTAAGTGTGAAGAAAAATTTAAAATATAATTCCAATTTTGTAAAAATTTGTAAGTTCACAAAGGACTAACAGGATATGTACAAGATGTTAATTCAACTTTCCAGAGGTGACTTTTACAGTTATTATTTCATTTCATAGTTTTTAAAATTTTCATAGAAAAAATTTTTTGCAATGCTAATTAAAAGGCTTCTCTGTCTTTAGCCCAGCCAGTGTGGCTCAGTGGTTGACTATTAACCCATGAATAAAGTGGTCACTGATTCAATTTCTGGTCAGGGCACATGCCTGGGTTGCAGGCTCCATCCCCAGTGTGGGGCGTGCATGAGGCTGCTGATCAATGTTTCTCTCTCATACATGTTTCTGTTTCTATCCCTTTCCCTCTCTCTCTAAGATCAATAAAAACTTTTTTTTTTAAAAAAGGCTATCTTTATATTTAAAGAAATAAATGGATAATTTGGGGAAATAGTACCACATACTTAGTTGTCAAGCCTGATACCTTTTACCTTTTACCTTCCCTACACAACTATTACCAGATCTTGTATATTTTTACCTTGTAAATGTTAGTCTAGGATCCATCCTTATCTCTCCCATTTTTCAGCCATTCTCTTAATCATTCACTCATAATCTCTTATCTGAACTTTTGAAAGAGATTATTTAACTGGTCTTTATTAAGTTTTACCTCTCTCCAGTCTTCCAAACTGCCACCAATTTCTATAGTGCACATCTTTGGAGACTTCCCAAAGGTGGAAGTAAGACTGTGACTCTGAGATGATCATAAAAGGATTGGGACTTCCTTATGCATACTCTCTTGAATCACTGAGAAATGCCAGTTGTCATATCATAGGACATTCAGGCAGCCTATAGAGAAGCCTATGTGCCAAAGAAATGAAATCTAACAACCAATAAGGAACTGAAACTTGCCGACAACCACATGTGTGTTTAGAAACAAATCCTTTAACCTCCTTGAGATGACTCCAGCCCAGCCAACAGCTTAACCTCTTAAGAGACCCTGAACCAGAACCACCTAGCTATCCCCTTCCTGAATCTGAGATAATAAATATTTGTTGTTTTAAGCTGCTGTGTTTGGGTTAATTTGTTACGCAGCAATAGGTAACTAATACATCTTCCTTCAAGAATTCATCTTTTGTGAATTTTTTCTGAACCCATTTTTCCCCCCACTTAGGCTACTTATAGAATTGGGTTTTGCCCTGCTATACAAGGAGCTTCTAAAGGGCAAGAACTGTCTCATTTTCCTCTAAATGTTTATACATCAACAAGTGTTTTTAGCACTTACATGCCCTGCATTATACTAAAGAGTTAGTAGTAACATGATTTGATTTAAAAAAGTAATTAGTAAGTAACACTTAAGACTTAATATTTATCAGGCACTATTTTAGGCATTTTACCTATATTAACTCATGAAATTCTTATTTCTACTTTATGTGCTCTGTGGTACAGACTAAATTCTCTGCTAGGTTAGAAAAAGGAAGTAAGAGAGGACTGGTGTGTCAGGGATAACTTCACCAACTTGCTGTTTAAGTTCAATGTTAAATGACAGTTTGAATAGATGTGCATGAGAGGAAGGGGACATTTTCAGTGAGGGGCATAACATGAACAAAGGCAGTTAGGAATACCATAACAGAGTACCACTGACTGAGTGGCTTAAATTTATTTCCTCACAGTTTTGGAAGCTAATAGTCCAAAACAGGGTTGGTTTATTCCAAGGGCCTCTGCCCTTGGCTTGTAGATGGCTTTTTCATGTTCACATGGTGTTCTCTATATATTCAAGTCTGTCTCCAAATTTCCCCTTTTTATAAGAACACCAGTCATATTGAGTTAGAGCTTACCCATATGACCTATTTAATCTTAACTACCCTTTTAAAGGTCCTATCTCTAAATAAAGCACTGGAATTAGAACCTCATAAATTTTGGGGCAATACAAGTCAGCCACCTTGGAAGCAGAAATGAACAAGGGCCAGTGACTAGAAACCCAGCCTAAGATAAGTAGAGGGGGCTAGTGGAATTTATTTTAGAATCAGGTGGCACAATTTTGGAGTATTTTAAATGCCAGGGAGAAGAGTTTAAATGGATGGCTTTTGCTAAGTCACTGCTAATCAGTTCATTCCAAGGTTTAGTCAGCATCAAAAAGGAAAAAGAAAGTTAAATGGAATCATTTATTACATGTTTCTTCATATCCATTAAAAATTTTTTTTCTAATCCTCATCCAAGGATATATTTTTATTGACGTTTAGAGTAAGGGGAAGAAAGAGAGGGAGAAAAAGAGAGAAACACCAATGTGAGAGAGAAACATCATTCAGTTGCCTTCTGTATGCACCCAAATGGGATTGAACCTGAAACCTAGGTATGTGCACTAACCAGCAATTGAACCCAAGACCTTTCCGTGAATGGGACAACACTTCAGCCAAATGAGCTGCACTGGCCAGGGCTTCATATCCATTTTTATCACTTGACATTGTCATTCTCAATTTTCCAAGATAATTACGTTTAATTATCTAAGTCATCTCAAAAACAATGTGATGTTTTTACCCATTCAAATCAATTTCATACAATAAAAAAGTTCTTTTTCCCCACATCATGCAAAAAACTCACCAAAATGTTTACATGAGTAAGCTGGTTTTTATTTTTAAATAAAAACACCAATTATTTTATCCCATGTATGAATTATAAGGTATTTTTCAATTAAAAAGTTACTCCCCCCAAAATTACCAGATTTAATGAATATATAATAATAAATTAATTTAAAACTCACATATAATTAGCCAATACATTTTTGCTTGGCAATGAATAATTAACTGAAATCTGTTTAAAAGGGAAACATGGATTAAATACTAAATTGACAGAAGGAATGAATTTATGTACATAGAGTTGGTTGATGAAAGAATTTTCTGTTTCTTAAAAATAGTAATGGCCTTAGTGATAGCTATTCAAATGCTGAATGTAATACATTTTTAAATTAAGCAATTTATACTTAATGTGAAATTACATTCAATATAAAGGAAAGTGATTATGAAGACAATGAGACAACAAAGATTATGAAGTCTATAGATCTCAACAAAACCTTAAGCATAGAAGAAACAATCTAAAATCCCTACTTCAAACTGATCCTATTCAATTCACTAATTCTTGCACTCAGGCACTGTTTTTATGTTTAACCTAAAATATTTACATTTTTTAAAATTTTTATGTAGCCTTTAAGATTGCTCACATTACAGATTCCATGAAGCTGAGCAGATTTTCTGTAAAATATGGCATAAGCTTATTCAGTTTTCCATCTGATTGCTAATAAACCTTACAGTACAGTTTGTAAAGCCCCTTAAGGACTGAGTGTGTAGAGCAGGTTTCAAGTTTCAAGAAATAAGCTGAAAATGAGCATATAAGCTTACATCCAGATCAACAACACTGAATACTAGCAAACATTGTCATAACACAGGAAAAAAATTTTTTTTTTACATTTTTTAATTGATTGATTGATTTTAGAAAGCATGCAAGGGAGAGAGAAATGTCCATTCATTGTTCCACTTATGCACTCATTGATTGATTCTTGTATGTGCCCTGAGGGATCGAACTCATAACCTTGACATATCAGAACAATGCTCTAACCAACTTAGCTATGCGGCCAGGGCAGGGAAAAAAATTTTTTTAAAGAGATAATGGTTTAGTCCTGAAAGGGTTAAATAAAAGCCTTAATGTATTATTGTTTCTAACCATCCATTTCACATTACAGTGCCTGAAAACAGTCAAAAGTCTGGCACAGACAATTATGCACATTTGTTCAGTACATATGAGAAACAGCAGCTTTTGAAATCAAAAGTAGGTAACTTGGTTAATAAAAATGATTTTATTTCAAAAAGGACCCCTGTGTCAATGATATGGTTAAGCATGAATAGTTTGGATACCTTTTATTTATTCTTGTCTAATTGCTATGGCTAGCACTTCAGAACTATGTTGAACAGGAGTGGTGAAAGTGGGCATCCCTGTCTCATTCTTGTTCTTAGATGAAATTGTTTTAGTTTTTGCCTATTGAGTATGATGTTGGCTGTAGGTTTGTCATATAAGGCTTTTATTATGTTGAGGTATGACCTCTCTATTCCCATTTTGCGGAGGGTTTTTATCAAGAAAGGGTGTTGGATTTTGTCAAATGCTTTTTCTGCATCAACTGATATGACTGTGATTTTTATCTCTCAATTTGTTTATGTGATATCACATTTATTGGTTTGCAGATATTGTACCATCCTTGCATCCCCGGGATAAAATCCTATTTGGTCATGGTGTATGATCTTTCTGATGTAATGCTGGATCTGATTTGCTAGAATTTTGTGGAGGATTTTGGCAACTATGTTCATGAGGGATATTGGCCTGTAATTATCTTTCATTGTGTTGTCTTTGTCTGGTTTTGGTATTAGGGTAATGCTAGCCATAACAGTTAGACAAGAAGAAGAAAAACAGGTATCAAAATTGGAAAAGAAGACATAAAACTGTCATTATTCGCAGATGACATGATACTGTACATAGAAAACCCAACAGACGCCATCAAAAAATTATTACACTTAATAAAGGAATTCAACAATGTAGCAGGATACAAAATTAGCGCCAGGAAATCTATGGCATTTCTATACACCAATAGTGAACTTACAGAAAGAGAGACTAAAAGAAAATCCCATTTACCATAGCACCAAAAAATTAAGATACTTAGGAATAAACTTAACTAAGGAGGTGAAAGACCTGTACTCAGAAAAACTACAGGACACTGATAAAAAGAGATAGAGGAAGACATAAACAGATGGAAGAACATACCGTGTTCATGGATTGGTAGAATCAACATCATTAAAATGTCCATACTACCCAAAGCAATCTATAAATTCAATGCAATCCCCATTAAAATACCAACGGCATATTTCCCAGACCTAGAACGAACTCTCCAAAAATTCATCTGGAATAAAAAAAGACCCTGAATAGCTGCAGCAATTCTGAAAAAGAAGAACAAAGTTGGAGGGATCTCAATACCAGATAAGAAGCTGTATTACAAAGCCACTGTTCTCAAAACTGCCTGGTACTGGCACAAAAACAGACATATAGATCAATGGAATAGAATAGAGAACCTAGAAATCGACCTAAACCACTATGCTCAATTAATATTTGACAAAGGTGGCAAGACCATACAATGAAGTCAGTCAAGACAGTCTCTTTAATAAATGGTGTTGGGAAAATTGGACAGATACATGCAAAAAATGAAACTATACCACCAACTTACACCATACACAAAAATAAATTCAAAATGCATAAAGGACTTAAACATAAGACGGGAAACCATAAAAATACTAGAGGAATCCACAGGCAGCAAAATCTCAGACATATGCCGAAGCAATTTCTTCACCAATACAGCTCTTAGGGCAATGGAAACTAAATAGGAAATAAACAAATGGGACTACATCAAAATAAAAAGCTTCTGCACAGCAAAAGAAACCATCAACAAAACAAAGCCCACTGCATGAGAGAACATATTTGCCAATGTTATCACCAATAAGGGCTTAATCTCCAACATTTACAGGGAACTCATACAACTTAACAAAAGAAAGGTAAACAACCCCATCAAAAAATGGGCAATGGACTTAAATAGATACTTTTCGAAAGAAGACATAAGGAAGGCCAAAAGACATGAAAACATACTCAAAGTCACTAATCATCTGAGAGATGCAAATCAAGAAGACAATGCGGTACCATCTCACACCTGTCAGAATGGCTGTCCTCAACAAATAAGTGCTGGCGAGGATGTGGAGAAAAAAGAACCCTTCACCACCCTGTTGTCTGTGTCCATGGCTTATGCATATATGCATCCTGGTTCTTTGGTTGATCTCTTCCCACCGACCCACCCCCGCCTTCCCTCTGAGATTCGACAGTCTATTCTATGAATCCCCTTATTTTAGACTTGACAGTACTTAACAGCCAAGGTACTTATGTGTTAATTCAGAAACAAGAGAACAATAATTGCAAACTCTTATTGAACATTTATGGTGGGTCAAGCACTAATTGTATTATTTCTTCTTCCCTCACAACAACCCTGTCCAAAAAAGTCCTATTATAAGAAAAAAAAAATCCATTTAGGTTACTCAGTTAGAAGAGCGAGAAATTAATAAAGCTCTAAGTTTGAAAGAAAAAAAAAACCACCATGAATAGTTGTTTAGTTCTCAAAAACTACATTAGAAATTTTCTGCAAGAACACATGATAGCAGTTTCATTTAAACAAAACAAATATAAGTCTGCGGTAAGAACAACTAATATTCCACTAATTAACACATATACTGGGATGCCTTACATTGTGAAGGCTTACATCAGCAACAGATTAAATATACCAGTGTTGAACTCTTAAATCTTTCAAAATATGTAAAGGGAATAAAGTCTTTAATTCTCTTTCTTAGTTTGTTACATTCAATAAAACTAATAAAAATTAATTGTATCACAGGCTCAGCCTCTATACATATTTTTAGAAATGGCATAGAATCATAAGAGCATAAGATCTAAAAAAAATGTTTTAAAGAAAAAACAGAACATAACTGTACTTTAAATGAAGCATTCACCATTCTAAAATGAGAGTCATTGTGATGGTAAATGTCCACCATCTCTGATACTGTTACCATTTTGGGAAGGGGGAGATGTTTCATTGTACATATTCTTAAAATCACTCTTTGAGATCTTCCACACATATTGAAGTTACTGTTCATACAGCATGTTATAATGCTTGAGAATTTTGGTTAAGCTCGATGTTTTAAAATATCTCATTATGATGACTACAGTGACACTATATCAAACACATAACCAAAATATTTTTATCTTCAACCTGTCACTATACATTTCATGCAATATTTGATGCTTAAAAATATCAAAATGACAGTAAAAATAAAGGAAAATAAAAGAATTTGGTCCTGGCTAGGTAGTTCAGTTGGTTAAAGCATTGTCCTGATCTGCCAAGGATTTGGGTTCAATCCCCAGTGTGAGCACATACAAGAATCAACCAATAAATGCATAAATAAATGGAACAATGAATTGGTGTTTTCTTGTCTCTCTCCCTCTCCCTTCCCTCTCTCTGTCTAAAAGTCAATAAATTAAAAAAATTTTTGGACAGTCTCTTAGAGTTTGTTGTATAGGATTTCTCCTATAATTAGGAGTTTCCAAAGCTTTGCATTATTTTCATAGCACTCTTCCTGACTCTGTAAATGTTCTATATCCTTTTTGAACTATTTTCCAGATATGGACATATAAAAGTGTGTTTTTCTCCCATGCAGTGGGCTTTCTTGGTTGCTTTGTTGATGGTTTCTTTTGCTGTGCAGAAACTTTTTATTTTGATGTAGTCCCATTTGTTTATTTTCTCCTTAGTTTCCATTGACCTAGGAGCTGTATCATTAAATATATTGCTACAACATATGTCTGCTACTTTGCTGCCTATGGCTTCTAAGATTTTTATGGTTTCCCATCTTATGTTTAAGTCCTTTATCCATTTTGAGTTTATTTTTGTGTATGGTGTAAGTTGGTGGTACGGTTTCATTTTTTTGTAAGTATCTGTCCAGTTTTTCCAACACCATTTATTGAAGAGACTGTGTTGACTCCATTGCATGGTCTTGCCTCCTTTGTCAAATATGAGCATAATGGCTTGTGTTGATTTCTGGGTTCTCTGTTCTGTTCCACTGGTCTATATGTCTTTTCTTGTGCCAGTACCACGCAGTTTTGAGAAGAATGGCTGTGTAGTATAGCTTGATATCTGATCTGGTATTGTGATGCCTCCAACTTTGTTCTTTCTCAGGATTGCTGCAGCTATTCGGGGTCTTTTTTAAATTCCAGATGAATTTTTGGAGAATTTGTTTTAGGTCTTTGAAGTATGCCGTTGGTATTTTAATGGGGATTGCGTTGAATTTATAGATTGCTTTGGGTAGTATGGACATTTTAATGATGTTGATTCTACCAATCCATGAACATGGTATATTCTTCCATTTGTTCATGTCTTCCTCTATCTCTTTTTTTAACGGTCTGAAATTTTTGAGTTCAGGTCCTTTATCTCCTTGGTTGACTTTTATGTTCATAGCAGCACAATTTACAATGGCTAAGATTTGGAAAACAGCCTAAATGCCCATCAGCAGATAAGTGGATTATAAAACTGATACATCTACACAATGGAATACTACGCTGCTATAAAAAAGAAGGAATTCTTACCATTTGCAACAGCATGATGGAACTGGAAAGCATTATGCTAAGTGAAATAAGCCAGTAAGTGAAAGAAAAATACCACACGATCTCACTCATTTATGGATAATAAAACACATTATAAACTGATGAACAAAAAATAGATATAGAGGCAGAGAAGCATCGAACAGACTGTCAAACTACAGCAGAAAGGCTGGGGAGGGTTGGAGGAGAAAGGTAAGAGATCAACTGAAGGACTTGTATGCATGCATATAAGCATAACCAATGGATGCAAGATACTGGGAGAGGGGTGAGGACATGTGCCGGGGGTAGGGGAAGCTGGGGGAGGGTCAATGGGGGAAAAAAAGGAGACATATGTACTACTATTTGTAATACTTTAAACAATAAAAAATACTGTGTTTTTAATATAACCAATTTTGAGAATAGTAAAATAAATGCTTCCTTATAGTAATACAATGCTGTTCTGACTTGATATCTATTTTTCATTCATTATTCACATGTGACTGAATCTCAGTTATGTGCTAGTCATTATCTTTTTTTATTTAGTTCTCAAAAATACTATGTGATGTAGGTATAGTGTAATTATTCCCATTTTCTTTTTTTAAATATTTTCATTGATTTTTTAAAATTTTTATTTTTAGAGAGTAAGAGAGAGAGAAAAAACATCCATGTGAGAGGGAAACATCAATCAGCTGCCTCCTGCACACTCCCTACCGGAAATCAAGCCTGCAACCCAGGTATGTGCCCTGACCAGGAATTGAACTGGCACCGTTTCTGTACACAGGACAACGCCCAACCAACTGAGCCACACCAGCCAGGGCTTTCCCCATTTTCTTGTATGCCACAAGTATGCATCAGATCTCCAGTTTAAATTTGTGAGCCATATTTTGCCCTTTAAGGATCCTTGTCCTTATATTGAAGTTTTGTTTATTACTCATTACCTTTGGAATTGATCATAGCAATATTAAAACTGGCTTAATATTCTGAACCCAACATTAAAGATGCTGTTATTCATTGGAGAATGGTTTACTACCATCTATAGAAATAGGTAGCCTAAAAGGAAAAGCCAAATCAATGAGGTAAGAGTGGAAAGAAAAAAATATCCTTGGAAACTTGAAAGTGGCTACAACAAACTATCAGCACAAGAAAACCTGAAACTATAATAATTAGAGATAAAACAGGAGGTCAATGTTGGCCTGATAGTAATTATAGCTACCACTTAATTTGGCATCTACTAAATTGCAATCTCCATAATTAACATGATTTCACTCAGTCTGAAGAACATGAGATAGGTGGTATTTGCATTTTACAGATGAGGAAATGGAAGCTTTAAGAGAGCTTGCCTTAGATTTCACAGATTGTATCTAATTTCAGAGTCTTTTCTCTTTTTTATAATGTATGTAATTTTTTTATATTGAATGTAATTTTTATATATCCACGTTTTTGAGGACAGGGTCAATACATTCCTTAAGATTCTCTAAGGAGTCCCTAATTAAAGGCCTAAGAACCATTAAAACTCACTGTGAATTCAGTGCATTTATTATGGGGAAGAAAGTAACTGACATAGTTTGAGTAAATACAATGAATAAATATGGAGAACTAGATAATTAAAACTCTGATTCAACTAACATTTATCAAGTTCCTATTATATGCCAGCCATACAGATTATATAGTACTGTTTGTCAGTCTTGAATAATATAGACACACCTTGTAAGAATTATGTATGCCCAATGTGATAAACTATTTTTATTACCAAGTTACCCTAATAGGTATTATGTGCAAGTAGAAAACTTGGTGTGAAGCTATGCTCATAGCTCTTCTCTAACTATTACACTGGAAAAAATGAAACTATAATATTTTAAATAAACATTAAATTTAACATAATATTGTAGCCCAAGGCATCTAAGTTTTATAGCTGACCCCAACTCAGTTATAAACAGAAACAAAAATATGGGCATTCAAATCAGGTGAAAGTACAAGGTAGGGCAAAAGTAGGTTTACAGTTCATATGGAAAATGATGCAATAATAAATAATATAAGAATAAACTGTATTTTCAATACTCACAGCTGTACTAGTAAACGTTTGCCCTACCCAGTATTTACATTGTGATCTTTCTTGTCATCCAAAGTATAGTTACATTAATTTTTAAATTATTTTTGAAATAAAATTTCTAAAGTGAGAATTTTTGATGAGGAATCATAGATATTCAAGAATATGTTAGTAAATCATCAAAGATTTGAGAAGCAGAGGTTAAGAGTTTGGGGTTTAAGATTAGCACAGACCTGCAATTTTACCCAATTAAAAAGCATGCAATCTGAGTGCCCTTGGTTAAGATACTTAACCTCTCTAAGCCTCATTTTTGTTACCTAAAAATTGTACATAGAAATATTACCAGGCCATTCAGGATTGTTAAAATTTTTATGAGATGATCTATGTAAATGCTTAGCATAATATATGAAATGAACCAAACACAAAAAAATAGTAGTTGCTCTGATGATGATGATATTTTTATGTGAAATACCATGGGTAATCGTAAGAATTTTAAGTAAAGAGAAAAGCATAATTATTAAGGGGACATCAAAAAAGGGAAATGCAAGAAAATGATGGACTGTATAAATGGCCATTTAAAAACAACAGAAACATAAATGTGCTAGCTAGCTTTTACGTATTTCCTGTTGAAAAATGAAACATCATATTCTTACATGATTACATTTAGTAATAACTAGTCATTATGTGGTTTTTTTGGGCTACTATAACAATAATTTTTAAAATAAACATTATCTAATCTCTTCCCATTCCTGTGAAGGATTTTAAAAGGCCCATTACTTTTTTTTCTTTTAAAATATATTTTTATTGATTTCAGAGAGGAAGAGAGAGGGAGAGAGATAGAAACATCAGTGATTAGAAAGAATCATTTATCAGCTGCCTCCTGCACACCCCCACCCTCCCCTCCACCACCACCACCACCACCACTGGGGATCGAGCTCGAAACCTAGGCATGTGTCCTGTTTGGGAATGGAACTGTGACCTCCTGGTTTATAGGTCGATGCTCAACCACTGAGCCAAACCAGCTGGGCAGACCCATTACTTTTTAAAGAAAGACATTGTTTACAAGAAGATAGTTACTAAATAATCCCAGTAATTCTCAATAACTTTACATTATTAATATTATGTCACCTCTGTATGTGGAGCCTATGTTCATAATCAAGGTGTTTTAAAAACTGCCTATAATAGAGATAAAGACTCATATTTCGTCAATAAAAAATGAGTATAGTTAGTTCCTATTAGCTCTAGATCTTAAAAGTTGCTATATCTGCTATACCAGTGGTCGGCAAACTCATTAGTCAACAGAGCCAAATATCAACAGTGCAATGATTGAAATTTCTTTTGAGAGCCAAATTTTTTAAACTTAAATTTCTTCTAATGCCACTTCTTCAAATTAGACTCGCCCAGGCCGTGGTATTTTGTGGGAGAGCCATACTCAAGGGGCCAAAGAGCTGCATGTGGCTCGCGAGCCGCAGTTTGCCAACCACTGTGCTATACCTCTGACAGGTGAAGGTGGTCTCCACACCTTTTTCTTTTTTAATGAAGCAGCCTACAATTAGGAATAACTCTTCATAAGCAGAATCCACAAGAGTGGGCATAGAATAGTTGAATGATAAAACTCAGAGAAACAGCCAGTTGACTACTTACAAACCCAGCAGCTGCAACTGGAGAGTTGATAGTATAGCACAAAAACAAATCATAAAACATCAGATTTCTGAAAAGTAGGGAAAACTTTTTCTGGTAGCCTCATCACAAAAGCTAGTTTTTCCTGCTAAAAGTCAGGGAATCTTATGAAAACAAAAAAACACTCTTCCTATAATAGCAGAGGAGGAAAAAGCCTCTATTTTGAATGAACCAACTGCAAACATATTTATTATACTTTTTAAAGTTGAAGAACTTGTATGAGTCTGTGTGGTTCCTTATTGAAACAAAATTGTCAAAAAGGAGAAAGTGTGGGAGGATCCAAAATATTGCTTGGACTGGTCCTATGAGATATTGGTAAGTAGCTATACTAATAAAAGGGTAATATGCTAATTAGACCGGACATCCTTCTGGACAAAGCCACAGTGGCGACGCAGAGGCAGAAGCGGTTAGGGGGATCAGGCCGGCAGGGGAGGGCAGTTGGGGGGATCAGGCTGTCAGGGGAGGGCAGTTGGGGGGATCAGGCCAACAGGGAGAGGTGGTTGGGGTTGATCAGGCAAGGCAGGCAGAGGAGGTTAGGGGTCCCAGATTAGAGAGGGTGCAGGCCAGGCTGAGGGACACCCCGCCGCCCGTGCATGAATTTTGTGCACCAGGCCTCTAGTTCTGTGATAAAAGGATTTTGTTATAAATTAAGCATAGGAAATGATGAGTTAAACCAAGTAAATGCTTCATTATAGACCAGAGGCCTGGTGCATGGATTCATGCATCGGAGGGGTCCCTCGGCATGGCCTGTGGGGATCTGGCTGAAACAGGCAGTCCAACACCACCTGCTGCTCCTGTCTGCCGCTCCCATTCATCCTGGCCCTGCTGCACCTGCCTTGGGCTGGCACCCAGTCAATCCTGATCGGGAGTGGATTGCACTGTCCACAGCGGCACTTGCCAGCTGTGAGCTCTGGGTCTGGTGCCCATTGGTCAGCTGAGCAGTGCTATTGCTGTAGCAGTACCCTGACCACCAGGGGGCAGCTCCAGCATTGAGCATCTATCCCCTGGTGGTCAGTGAGTGTCATAGCGACAGGTCATTCAGTCAACCGGTTGCTTAGGCTTTTATATATGTAGATGGGATTTTAATTTTTTTTATTATTATTTTTTTAATTTTTATTTTTTAATTTATTTTATTTTAATAAAGCTTTATTCAGATTATTACAATTGTTTCTCCTTTTCCCCCCCATAGTTCCCCTCCACTCGGTTCCCACCCCACCTTCTGTCCTTACCTCCCCACCACTGTCCTCATCCATAGGTGTATGATTTTTGTCCAGTCTCTTCCTGCACCCCCCCATCCCCCTTTCCCCCTGAGACTTGTCAGTCCACTCCCTTTCAATGCCCCTGATTCTATTATATTCACCAATTTATTCTGTTCCTCAGGTTTTTAATTCACTTGATTTTTAAGTTCCCTTGTTGATAGATACTTATTTGTTGTTCATAATTTTTATCTTTACCTTTTTCTTCTTCCTCTTCTTAAAGAATACCTTTCAGCATTCCATATAATACTGGTTTGGTGGTGGTGAACTCCATTAGTTTTTTCTTATCTGTGAAGCTCTTTATCTGACCTTCCATTCTGAATGATAACTTTGCTGGGTAGAGTAATCTTGGTTGTAGGTTCTTGCTATTCATCACTTTGAAAATTTCTTGCCACTCCCATCAGGCCTGCATAGTTTCTGTTGAGAAATCAGCTGACAAGCGTATGGGTGCTCCCTTGTAGGTAATTAACTGTTTTTCTCTCGCTGCTTTTAACATTCTCTCTTTGTCTTTTGCTCTTGGCATTGTAATTATGATGTATCTTGGTGTGGTCCTCTTTGGATTCCTTTTGTTTGGGGTTCTGTGCGCTTCCTGGACTTGTAAGTCTATTTCTTTCACCAGGTGGGGGAAGTTTCAGTTATTATTTCTTCAAATAGGTTTTCAGTATCTTGCTCTCTCTCTTCTTCTGGCACCCCCATAATTCTGAAGTTGGTACACTTGAAGTTGTCCCAGAGGCTTCTTACACTATCTTCAACTTTTTTGATTCTTTTTGCTTTTTGCTTTTTCGGTTGAGTGTTTTTCGCTTCTTTGTATTTCAATTCTTTGACTTGAATCTTGCGTTCCTTTAGTCTGTTGTTGGGTCTCTGTATAATATATTTTTTTTCAGTCAGTGTATGTTTAATTTCTAGTTGGTCCTTTTTCATATCTTCGAGGGTCTCGTTATATTTATTGGTCTTTTCTAGGATACTCTTGAAAAGCCTTATAACCGTGGTTTTGAATTCTATATCCAGTCATTTGTTTTCCTCCATTTCTTTAGTTTGTGATCTGTTTCTTTGTTGTCGCATTTTCACTGCTTCCCTGAGTTGGTAGGGTAGCTTTGTGTGCTAGGTTTCCTATATGGCCCAGTGGGTCGGCCTCCCAATTACCTGAGGTGGACACTCTTGGTTGCACCCCTTTGTAGACTGTGTGTACAGCCTTGTTGTAGTTAAGTCTTGATTGTTGTTGGTATCACTGGGAGGAATTGACCTTCAGGCCAGTTGGCTGTGAGGATCAGCTATGTCTACTCTGGGAGAAGTTCGGTGCTGGAGACAGCCTTATAGGATTAGACTTGCCAAATTGCAAAAGCTTCTGTGCTCAGCTTGGATGGGGTGGAGTCTCAGGGTGGAGCAGACAGTCTTGCTTCCCATCAGCCCTGCCCTTGCGTGCGCACACGAGCCTCCAGACCTCTGGCTTCCCCGCCTCCCGAGCCTCCGCCTGAGAATCCAGATTCCCCCCGCAAGAACATGGGTCCCCAGGGGCTCGCCTGGAACTGGGGTTCAGTGCAGTCAGAACTGGGGTTCAGTGCATTCAGGAGCTTCCCACTCCCTTCAGCTAGGGAAAGCCTATGGCAACCTCCGCAGTCTTTGTGCGCACTGGTGTGCGCGCACCTCCAGAACCCTGCCCTCCGCGGCTCCCCCTGGATCTCCCAGTCTCCGAGTGCCTTTCTCTCTACCTGATAGTCCAGACTCCCCCTGTATGAGCCTGGGTCCACAGGGTTTTGCCCAGAACTGGGGTTCAGTGCAGTCGGGGGCTTTCTTCCCCCTCCTGCCAGAGAAAGTCAGCCAGGCTCTCAGCCGCCCTTCCTTTCTGCACACACAAAGACCCTTTGCCGTGCCTCAACCCTTTGCAGTTCCTCCAGTTCTCCATGAGCTTTTCTCTTTCCTTCTAGTTGTAGAATTTCCACTCAGCCAGCTTTCCTATGGTTCTGGATGGTGTCCGTTTTGTCTTTTAGTTGTAGTTTTGAAATTGTTGTGCGAGGCAGCAGTTTAGGTGCTTACCTATGCCGCCATCTTGGTTTCTGTTATAGATGGGATTTTTAATATGCCAATATTTGTGTCCCTAAGTGCCATAGTTCATTTTTATTGATTTCAGCTAATACCTCACAAAACCATGAACTGTCTAACTACTACATTTAAGAAAAGACTGTACTTAAAAAACTGAATTTGGGCTTCCTATAAACAGAGATTGAGGATTTTCTTTCATTAACTTTGTTAGGGGAAATTGACTTGGTATGTGAATTGGATATCACCAATGTTTTGAATAGGACCAAATAAGAAACATTTATCGTATTCATGTAAGAGTAAGGCTTACCAAAACCTTATGTAAGGTCTTGCTGGCCTTTAATAGCATAACAAGACTAGTTTTTTTAGCTGAATATTTCTTGTAGCCAGATTGATAACATATTGAATGGGAGTTATCACATAGCCCTGTAATTGTGATTATGCCCCGAAGATGAACATGAATTCTCAAAATGCTCCACATTATAAATTAAAATAACTTTAAATAACTGGGTTTATAAATTAAAATAACTTTAAATAACTGGGTTTATTAATTGAGTAGTGTCACAACTAGCCTATAACTTCTATTCACTCTTCTATTCACCACCACTTCTATTCACTCTTAAGAAAAAGAGCACTGGTGGAGAAAATAGTGTTTGTGGACAAGCTGTTCCCAACATGTAGTTGGGGTGGAGGCTAAAGTTTTGAAGAGAATCACTTCTAAAGACTGGATTTATTTATGAAAGAGAGATAAATTTTTTTTCTCTTTTGACTATTCGCTCAGCCGCAGGACTTACTGATCTTCTGGAGCTGAGTATGGGAAAGAAAATTTGAACCATGATAGAGAGAGGCCAGGATAGCAGGGAAGTAGCCGCCATTCCTTCCCATCATCTAATGTGCCATAAATAATGGAATTTCCCATGGGTGGTCTGAATACCAGGGAAGGTAGGTGGGCTTGAGCCACTTTTGTCAGCATGAGGGCACCATCAAGAAAGAACCGCTGTAGCCAGAGGTATGAAAGAGCTGCAGTAAGCTGGAGCCAGATAACCACCAAAATAGCAAACAAGGTAATGGTAAAGCCCTGCAGGCTTCTTCAAAGAGGCCTCACTGGAGATCCAGCTTCTGGACACTGGCACATAGAGGTTATCAATATCCAGTCATTGAAGACTGAATCCTCACCTAGTCAAGGAAGGAAACATTTGCCCTTTCTTCTCTCTTTTTTTAAAATTTGTTGAGGTGACATTGGTTAAAAAAATTGTGTACAATTTTGAGACATCATCTGTATGTTACTTTGTATGTTTACTACCACAAGTCAAGTCTCCTCCAATCACTATTTATTCACCCCTTTACCTTCTTCTACCTCCCCCCACCCGCTTTTCCCTTTTCTCTTTTAAGTAAGGAAGAATTCCTTTTTCTCTCTCCCTTTTCTCTGCCATAATCCAAGGGCCATAACCCTAGAAGAGGGAGGAGAAACAAGTGTCTTAAGAGCAAGATTTCCTGCTACTGCCTCCAAGTCACTAAAGCTTTACCTATACTGGTGGTGGATGGATGGGAGGAAAAGGGAAGAAGAGTTTTGAATTGAGTTCAAGATTGAAGCTTTCAATTTAACATGACTGACTCTTTAACTTTATATTGTTACTGTTCTAATACAGTAGCTGAAAAATCAAAATATCCTATATAATAAAAGGCTAATATACAGATAGACCAAACAGCAGAACAACTGGTCAGTATGACGTGCTGACCAGGGGGTGCACACAGACCATGGCAGGTGTTGGCAGCAGGTGGCAGAGCACGGAACATGGCGGGTGATGGCCACAGCAGGATGGTGGAGCAGGTGAGTGAGGGCACCAGACCAAGGCGGGTCACCAGTCACTTTAATCAGGGCAAGCCTCTGGTGGTTACTGAAAATTCTTTGCTTCCACGCACCACAATCCACCACCACCACCCCCCTTCCCCCCCCCCCCCCCGAGCTCATACCTGCTGCCAGCACCAGCCCTGATCGCTTGGCGCCATCAGCGGGTGCAAGCGGCAGCTGCAAGCCCCAATTGCCCCTGAGGGCTTCTCCAGCTCACCCTGCTCCTGAGGGGCGATTGGGACAGCAGCCACTGTTTGCCCCCACTGACAGCACCGGCCCAAATCACTCCGCGCCATCAGTGCATGAGACCAGTGGAGGCAGGAGTGGGGCTGCCGGCAGACAGGACCAGGGGCCATGGCAGGAGAGGCTGGGCAGGAGCGCGGAGGAGGGGCCAAGATCCACCCATGTGCCCACTGCAGCCTCGCAGCTCACAGTTCCTTTTCAGGTACACGAATTCATGCACCGGGCCCCTAGTATGTAAGACTAGTGGCCCGGTGCATGAAATTTGTGCACGGGGAGGGGGTTTGTGTCCCTCGGCCTGGCCTGCACTCTCTCCAATCTGGTACCCCTCGAAGGATGTCCTACTGCCTGTTTACAGGGATCGGGCCTAAACCGGCAGTAGGACATCCCTCTCGCAATCCAGGACTGCTGGCTCCTAACCACTCACCTGCCTGCCTGATTGCCCCTAACCACTCTGCTTGCTGGCCTGCTCACCCCCAATTGCCCTGCCTGCTCGCCCCCAAATGCCCCCCCCCGCCAGCCTGATCACCCCCAAATTCCCCCCCTGCTGGCCTGCTCACCCCCATCTGCCCCCCCTGCTGGCCTACTTGCCCCCACCTGCCCTCCCCACTGGCCTGCTCACCCCCAACTGCCCCCTCCTGGTCTGCTCACCTCCAACTGCTCCCCTCCCCCTGCCCACCTGATCACCCCCAACAGCTCCCCCTCCCCCACTGGCCTGATCACCTACAACTGTCCTCCCCTCTTCGCCTCTAACCACCTCTACCTCGGCCCCGCCACCATGGCTTTATCCAGAAGAATGTCTGGAAGGTCTCCTGAAAGGTTTCCCAGTCTACTTTTATTAGTCAGGGGTCCTCAAACTTTTTAAACAGGGGGCCAGTTCACTGTCCCTCAGATCGTTGGAGGGGCGGACTATAGTTTAAAAAAAAACTATGAACAAATTCCTATGTGCACTGAGGGCCCGGGACGAGTCGGCTGCTAACCAGGACAGGCAGCGGCACCCAGCGGGCCGGATAAATGTCCTTGGCAGGCCGCAGTTTGAGGACCCCTAGTATAGATAGAGGCCTGGTGCGTGGGTGGGGGCTGGCTGGTTTGCCCAGAAGGGTGTCCTGGATCATGGTGGGGGTTCTCTTGGGGCATGGGGTGGCCTGGGCGAGGGGCCTATGGTGGTTTGCAGGCTGGCCACGCCCCCATGGGGTGAGGGTTCCTGCTTGGGGGGCATGGCCAGCCTGGGTGAGGGGCTGAGGACCATTTTTAGGCTGGCCACGCCCCCCCTGGCGACCCAGGCTCCCAGCCCCTCCTTGAGCAGAGGTCAGGGCAGGCTGGAAGCCTGGGTTGCCCCTGGTGACCCCCCCCCCAGCCCCTCCTTAAGCAGAGACCAGAGCGGGCAGGAAGCTTGGCTTCCTCTGTCACCAGGGGCAACACAAGCCTCCTGCTTGCTCCATCTCGTGCCACTGCCATCTTTGTTGGGTTAATTTGCATACTCCTGATTGGCTGTTGGACATAATGGAGTGATGGTCAATTTGCATGTTTCTCTTTTATTAGTGTAGATTAATTAAAGGAGCCACCACTCTGAGAAAAATGTAAGTTCTACCTGGTATTGTTGGGGAGAGGTATTTAAAAAAATGAGGACATTTCTTTATACGCTCAACAGTTCGAAACATTTTAATAAAGAAGACAGGAATACTTAAAAACATTTGTGCTTAAGTTATATTGTTCATTTCAAAGTTTGATTTCTATAATTCATTATCAATTTCTTTTGTGAACTTAAGGTCTGAAATTTAAAACATCTTTGCAAAGTAAGTATTCTAGAGGTGTATCCATAACTGACAGTTTTGGTGAAGATTCAAAAGGCTACCCACCATCCTCCTTTCCCCCCCAAAAAAACAAAATAAGCAACACCACACCATTTATGGAATGATATTCTTAAAAGTTTTGCTCCTTTTTGCTTTTGCCACACATTACAAAGACGGGCAGTTATGTCATTCAATCCTAATGTGGTCACATAGTCCAGATTTTAAATGGATAAATAGGATTAAAGAGCAAAGGAGTCTGAACTACCTCTTTTTACATTGTCCTTGATTACATTTTTAAATCAAATGGAATTTCACATAATTTTAGATCAGTGTTTTTATGTACTTTTTTTTTATAAATTAATTTTTTTTCAAATGGGAACTTTTTTTAATTCAAGAAAAATGATTTTAAATATAATGTTACACGCAATAAACATTAATATTTTAAGAAAAACAAAAATATAATACATGCAACAAACAATATCTCAAGGAAAATGATTTTATTTTTATTTTTTTAATTTATTTTTTTATTGTTTTAAGTATTACAAATAGTAGTACATATGTCTCCTTTTTTTTTCCCATTGACCTCCCCCCCGACCTCCCCTACCCCCCAGTGCATGCCTTCACCTGCCCACCCTCGCCCCCACCCCCGCAGTTTCTTGTATCCATTGGTTGTGCTTATATGCATGCGTACAAGTCCTTCGGTTGGTCTCTTACAGCCCCCCTCGCCCAACCTCCCCTGTCTTCCCAATGTAGTTTGACAGTCTGTTCAATGCTTCTTTGCCTCTGTATCTTTTTCCCACCATTTCTTTCCTTTAAAAAGTTTTGCCTTTGCAGACTAGAAATAAACATAATAACAAAACAAACCAAAAAAATGTTTGAGTCCCAATTTCATTGTCCAACAGTTCTGAGTCCCCATTTCAATGTCTAACAGTTCCTTATGTGTACATGTCAGCAATGATATCTGGATGGTGGGCACATGGTGGCAATGCAGGTCCGACCCTCTCTGGTTTGGTCCTAGGCAACCTGCAGTGGTGCACAGCTGCCGACTGCTCGCATGGCAAGGCGTTGTCAGCATCTTCCATCTCTGGACTGTTTTTCCTCTTGTCTTCGTGGTTGGAGCAGACCTGTCAATTCCTCTCTGTTGCAGGAATCCACATGGTCTTGGAGTTGTTTTCTGAAAATATGCAAACATATTCTCGACCACAAGTTAATAAAGGAATCTTTCCTATGTAATTGATTTGGGATCCTTTTTATTTTTGCCCAAACGATTTTCCTTTGTCTTATTTAGACACCATGTGTGTTTTTCATGGCCGTCTTGCTGTTAGCATTACAAATTAAAATTAATTTTGTAAAGTAAAAATTTTCTAGATGTAATTTACTTATAGGATATTTTCCTTACATAATATTACCCTACTATTCCCCACCCCCATTTTTTTTTGATTAATGGAGGTTTTCATAAATTTTATAATGCAGTCTTGATAACTTTAAATTAAAAAAAATTTTTTTTTGCCCAAAAATATGACTGCTTTAGGTTCATTGCATGTTTAGGAATTTTACCATGAGATGAACTACCAATAGAAATTTTAGTTATTACTTTAGGATCAGCTTTTTGTCCAGTACAATTAAATTTACTTGAATATTCATTTATTTCAATTAGCCTATTTAAATTAATCTGAAAACTTGATTACTATTTTACTGTCAAATTTAATACTCTACCAACAATCTTAGTTTACCCTGTAAATATTAGTGGGAAGGATTATTTGCATTCTTGAGTGGGCCCTGAGCATTCCTGATGCTAGGCTGAATTTAGATATAGGGCAGCTGCTGTCGGCCAAGTCTCTTGTCTGTTACCTGGGTCCCGATCTGAGCTGGGCCAAGTCTCTGACTGTCACCTGTATCTCGATGTGAGCTGGGCCAAGTCTCTTTCTGTTGCCTGGGTCCCGATCTGAGCTGGGTGTGGGAAGCGCGAAGCAGCCATGGGGGCAGGAGACCTCCTTCAGAAGGAGCGAGGGTTCAAGCCCCTGCAATGTTGGGGGGGTGAGGGTCTGTGCCCCACTTCTGTTGTCCCCCCAAGTTCTCTCCTGATGGCCCCTCTGTGATTCTGCCTGTCTTAGGTTGTTCCTTCCTTGAGGAATCTTACCCGTGTCTGGCTAACCAGCCAACCTCTGGGGCCAAGCAGGGTGATGTGAGGTTTAGTTCTGTCTCCTTGGTAGCCAATGCCCCCATGGCCTCCACACTCAGCACCTGCCTTGGGAACCCCTGGTCTGCTGGTGGGGTCCCGGTGCTGATCACATATCTCAGGGAACTCGGGTTTCTTCTCCAGTGAGGGCCCAGCTCACACAATTGGGTGTGAGACAGATCCATGGTACCAGCCCCCACGAGGCTTCAAGCTCAGCATGAACAGAAAGCTCAGGCAACAGCTGAGGGCAATTGGATTGTGAGAAGAGGGTCCCTCTTGGCACAAAAGGCAAGAGGGGCCAATATAGGATGCTCAAGTGCCTTCCCAGTGCCTTAATTCCTTCTGAAAGGGATTAAATCCTTTCATGTTCTTTTTTTTTTTTTTTAATTGCTGCCAACCATTCAAAGAATTAGTTTGTAAGTTTGTTTGGGATAATTGTAAAATATGCTGTTGTAAAATATCTAAAATTATAATAACATTGTAGAATAATATCATGTAAGGATATTCTTTGCCCTAGGCCCTGGCAATTCCATTTCAAACTGGCTGTCAATTTCTTTTTGTAGCTTTATGTAAACTTTGTCAGGGAGGCAAAAACACAAATTACTTACTTTAGTTCAAGAGGCCAAATATATTGACTTTCAATTACAATCCTTATGACTTTTGAAGGAAACTTCTCTTTGTTTCCTTCCAAAATAATTTTCAGGCTACAGAGAGTTTCATTTAAAAATTTTTGTCACATGAAACAATTTCTCTTAAGGTTATGGTGACCACTAGTATTGATTAGATTTAGTATTTTTATTTTATAATTTTTTAATTTTTATTTTTTTCATATGTGTCCTTATTTCCCCATAACCCCCCACTCCCCACTTATGCCCCACCCCCTTGTTGTCTGTGTCCATTGATTAGGTTCATATGCATGCATACAAGTCCCTTGGTTGATCTCTCCACCTTACCCTCACCCTCCCCTACCTTAGCTGAGGTATGATGTTCTGATCGCCCTTTCTCAGCCTCTGGATCTGTTCTTGTTCATCAGTCTATGCCGTTCATTATATTCCACAAATGAGCGAGATCATGTGATATTTATCTTTCTCTGCCTGGCTTATTTCACTCAACATAATATTCTCCATTTCTATCCATATTGTTGCAAATGGTAGGAACTCCTTCTTTTTTACCGCAGCGTAGTATTTCATTGTATAGATATACCACAGTTTTTTAATCCATTCATCTGCTGATGGGCATTTAAGCTGTTTCCAAATCTTAGCTATGGTATATTGTGCTGCTGTGAACATAGGGGTGCATATATCCTTTCTGATTCGTGTTTTAGATTCTTGGAATATATTCCTAGAAGTGGGATCACTGGGTTAAATGGGAGTTCCATTTTTAGTTTTTTGAGGAAGCTCCATACTGTTCTCCACAGTGGCTGCACCAGTCTGCATTCCCACCAGCAGTGCCAAAGAGTTCCTTTTTCTCCGCATCCTCGCCAACATTTGTTGTTTGTTGATTTGTTGATAATAGCCATTCTGACAGGTGTGAGATGGTACCTCATTGTTGTTTTGATTTGCATCTCTCTGATGATTAGTGACTGTGAGCAGGTTTTCATATGTCTTTTGGCCTGCCTTCTGTCTTCTTTCGAAAAGTGTCTATTTAGATCAGTTGCCCATTTTTTGATTCGGTTGTTTATCTTCTTTTTGTAAAGTTGTATGAGTTCTCTGTATATGTTGGAGATTAAAACCTTATCATTGATATCATTGGCAAATATGTTCTCCCATGCAGTGGGCTTTCTTGTTGTTTTATTGATGGTTTTCTTTGCTGTGCAAAAGCTTTTTATTTTGATGTAGTCCCATTTGTTTATTTTCTCTTTAGTTTCCATTGCCCTAGGAGCAGTATCAGTGAAGAAGTTCTTTCGGCATATGTCCGAGATTTTGCTGCCTGTGGATTCCTCTAGTATTTTCATGGTTTCCCGTCTTATGTTTAAGTCCTTTATCCATTTTGAGTTTATTTTTGTGTATGGTGTAAGTTGGTGATCTAGTTTCATTTTTTTGCATGTATCCAATTTTACCAACACCATTTGTTGAAGAGACTGTCTTGACTCCATTGAATGTTCGTACCTCCTTTGTCAAATATTAATTGAGCATATTGATTTTTGGGTCAATTTCTGGGTTCTCTATTCTATTCCATTGATCTATATGTCTGTTCTAGAGCCAATACCAGGCTGTTTTAAGAACAGTGGCTTTGTAATACAGCTTGATAGCTGGTATTGAGATCCCACCTACTTTGCTCTTTTTTCTCAGGATTGCTGTAGCTATTCGGGTTCTTTTTTTATTCCAGATAAATTTTTGGAAAGTTCATTGTAGGTCTGTGAAATATGTCATTGGTATTTTAATGGGAAGTGCATTGAATTTATAGATTGCTTTGGGTAGTATGGACATTTTGATGATGTTGATTCTACCAATCGATAAACATGGTATGTTCTTCCATCTGTTTATGTCTTCCCCTATCTCTTTTTTCAGTGTCGTGTAGTTTTCTATGTATAGGTCTTTTACCTCTTTAGTTAAGTTTATTCCTAGGTATCTTAATTTTTTTGGTGCGATGGTAAATGGGATTGCTTTTTTAGTCTCTCTTTCTGTAAGTTCATTATTGGTGTATAGAAATGCCATAGATTTCTTGGCATTAATTTTGTATCCTGCTACATTGCTGAATTCATTTATTAAGTCTAATAATTTTTTTATGGAGTCTTTAGGGTTTTCTATGTACAGTATCATGTCATCTGCGAATAAGGACAGTTTTACTTCTTCTTTTCCAATTTGGATGCCTTTTTATTTCTTCTTCTTGTCTGATCGCAATGGCTAGTACTTCCAGCACTATATTGAACAGGAGTAGTGAGAGTGGGCATCCCTGTCTTGTTCCTGTTCTTAGGGGAAATGGTTTTAGTTTTTGCCCATTGAGTATGATGTTGGCTGTGGGTTTGTCGTATATGGCTTTTATTGTGTTCAGGTATGATCCTTCTATTCCCACCTTGCTGAGAATTTTTATTAAGAAAGGGTGTTGGATTTTGTCAAATGCTTTTTCTGCATCAATTGTTATGACTATGTGATTTTTATCTCTCAATTTGTTTATGTGATGTATCACGTTTATTGATTTGCGAATATTGTACCATCCTTGCATCCCTGGGATAAATCCTACTTGGTCATGGTGTATGATCTTTCTGATGTAGTGCTGGATTTGATTTGCTAGAATTTTGTTGAGGATTTTGGCATCTATGTTCATGAGGGATATTGGCCTATAATTCTCTTTCATTGTGTTGTCTTTATCTGGTTTTGGTATTAGGGAGATGCTGGCCTCATAGAAGGAGCTTGGAAGTGTTCCTTCTTCTTGAATTTTCTGGAGTAGTCTGAGGAGGATAGGTTTTAGTTCTTCCTTGAATGTTTGGTAAAACTCCCCTGTGAAGCCCGCTGGCCCCGGGCTTTTGTTTGCTGGAAGCTTTTTGGTGACTGCTTCAATTTCTTCCATAGTTATCAGCCTATTGAGATTTTTAGAATCTTCCGGAGTGAGTTTTGGAAGGTTGTATTTTTCTAGGAATGTGTCCATTTCCTCCAGATTGTGTAGTTTGTTAGAATAGAGTTGTTCATAGTATTTTTTAACAATCCTTTGTAGTTCTGTGAGGTCTGTTGTTATTTCACCTCTTTCATTTCTGATTTTGTTTATTTGGGTCCTCTCTCTTTGCTTCTTGGTGAGCCTTGCTAGAGGTTCATCTATCTTGTTTATCCTTTCATAGAACCAGCTCTTGGTTTTGTTGATCCTTTGTATTGTTTTTTTGGTCTCTATGTCATTCATTTCTGCTCTGATCTTTATTATGTCCTTCCTTCTGCTCACTGTGGACATTTCGTGTTGCTCTCTTTCTGATTCTTTGAGTTGTTGAGTTAGAAGATTTATTACCATTTTTTCTTGTTTTTTGAGGTAGGCCTGTAGAGCTATAAACTTCCCTCTCAGGACTGCTTTCATTGTGTCTCATAGCATTCGCATTGTTGTGTTTTTATTGTCATTATTCTCCAAGATGTTTTTAATTTCTTCTTTGATCTCGTTGATGACCCAATCATTGTTTAATAGCATGCTATTCAGTTTTCACGTGTTTGAATTTTTTGGAATGTTTTTATTATAGTTTATTTCTAATATTATGCCATTGTGGTCTGAGAAAGTACTTGATATGATTTCAATCTTTTTGAATTTAGGGAGGCTTTGTTTGTGACCCAATATGTGGTCTATTTTTGAAAATGTCCCATGGGCACTTGAGAAGAACGTATATTCTGAGGCTTTGGGGTGAAATGCTCTGAAGATGTCAGTTAGGTCCATCTGATCTAGTGCGTCATTTAGAATTGCTGTTTCTTTGCTGATTTTTTGTCTAGAGGATTTATCCAGTGATGTCAGTGGTGTATTAAAGTCTCCTACCATGATTGTATTGTTGTCATTCTCTCCCTTGATATCTTCCAGGAGTTTTTTTTATGTATTTGGGTGCTCCTGTGTTGGGTGCATATATGTTTACCAGAGTTATATCTTCTTGTTGAATTGCTCCCTTTAGCATTATGTAGTGGCCTTACTTATCTCTTGTTATGGCCTTTACTTTGAAGTCTATTTTATCAGATATAAGTATTGCTACCCCAGCTTTTTTCTCATTTCCATTTGCCTCAAAAATATTTTTCCATCCCTTCACTCTCAGTCTGTGTGAATCCTTTGCTCTGAGGTGGGTCTCTTGTAGACAGCAAATATATGGGTCATGTTTTCTTATCCATTCAGCTACCCTATGTCTTTTGATTGGTGCATTTAATCCATTTACGTTTAATGTTATTATTGACAAGTACATGTTTGTTGTCATATTTTTTCCTTAGTGTTTGTGTTTCTTTTTGCCTTTCTCTTTCTTCTTTTTACAGCAGTCCCTTTAGCATTTCTTGCATTGCTGGCTTGGTAGTGATAAACTCTCTTAGCCCTTTTTTGTCTGTGAAGCTCCTGATTCCACCTTCAATTTTGAATGATAGCCTTGCTGGGTATAGTATTCTTGGATTCAGTCCCTTGCTTTGCATCACTTTGTATATTTCATTCCATTCCCTTCTGGCCTGGTGTGTTTCTGTTGAGAAATCAGTTGATATTCTAATAGGAGATCCCTTGTAGGTAACTTTCTGTCTCTCTCTGGCAGCCTTTAAGATTCTTACTTTGTCGTTGGTGTTTGTCAATTTAATTATGATGTGTCTTGGTGTCGGTCTTTTGGGGTTCAACTTGTTTGGGACTCTATGTACTTCTTGGACTTGCATAGTTTTTTTTCTTGCCAATATCAGGGAAGTTTTCTGTCATTATTTCTTCACACAGGTTTTCTATTCCTTGCTTCTCTTCCTCACCTTCTGGTATCCCTATTATTCGAATATTGTTTCGTTTTGTGTTGTCCCAAAGCTCCCTTAGGCTCTCCTCTTGCTTTTTAAGTCTTCTTTACAGTTGCTGCTGTGTTTGTGTGTTTTTTCCTACCTTGTCTTCTAATTCGCTGATGCGGTCCTCAGCCTCTTCTAGTCTACTGTTTAAGCCTTCCAATGTGTTCTTTATTGCAGCTATGTCGTTCTTCATCTCCTCTTGGTTTCTTTTCATGTTGGTGACATTTTCATTCAGCTCTTTAAATATAATAATGTTACATGCAGTAAACACCAATTATTCAAGAAAAACTATCTTAAATATAATAATATTACATGCAATAAACATTAATATTGCAAGAAAAAAGGATTTTAAGTATACTAATATTACCAAAACTGTACTAACATAGTATGATATCACAAAAGATGTAGGAAGTATTAAAAATTGGCAAATAACAGGATTACTTCTATTATATTATAAAATGTTATTATTTTACCCTCTGGCTCTATTTTTGTTCATCAGTTTATGTTGTTTGTTATATTCCACAAATGAGTGATATCATGTGATATTTATCTTTCTCTGTCTGGCCTAGTTCACTTAGGATGATGCTCTCCAGGTCCATTCATGCTGTTGCAAATGGTAAGAGTTCCTTCTTTTTTACAGCAGTGTAGTATTCCATTGTGTAGATGTACCACGGCTTTTTAATCCACTCATCTGCTGATGAGCACTTAGGCTGTTTCCAAATCTTAGCTATTTTAAATTGTGCTGCTATGAACATAGGGGTGCATATGTACTTTCTGATTGGTGTTTCTGATTTCTTTGGATATATTCCTAGAACTGGGATTATTGGGTTAAGTGGGAGTTCCATTTTTAATTTTTTGAGGAAATTTCATACTGTTTTCCACAATGGCTGCACTAGTCTGCATTCCCAACAGCAGTGCACGAGTGTTCCTTTTTCTGTGCATGCTCGCCAGCACTTGTCGTTTGTTGATTTGTTGATGATAGCCATTCTAACAGGTGTGAGATGGTACCTCATTGTCATTTTGATTTGCATCTCTCAGATGATTAGTGACTTTGAGCATATTTTCATATATCTCTTGGCCTTCTATATGTCCTCTTTCAAAAGGTATCTATTTAGATCCTTTGCCAATTTATTTTTATTAGATTGTTTATCTTCCTTTTGTTAAGTTGTATGGGTTCCCTGTAAATTTTGGAGATTAAACCCTTATCGGTGATAACATTGGCAAATTTATTCACTCATGCAGATGATTTTCTTGCTGCTTTGCTGATGGTTTCTTTTGCTGTGCAGAAGCTTTCTGTTGATGTCCCATTTCTTTATTTTCACTTTAGTTTCCATTGCCCTAGGAGTTGTATCAGTAAAAATATTGCTACGACATATATCTGCTATTTTGCTGTCTATGGAGTCTTCTAAGAATTTTATGTTTTCTCATCTTAAGTTTCTTCAGCCATTTTGAGTTTATTTTTGTGTATGGTGTAAGTTGGTGGTATGGTTTCATTTTTTTGCAAATATCTGTCCAGTTGTTCCAACACCATTTATTGAAGAGACTGTCTTGACTCCATTGTATACTCTTGTCTCCTTTGTCAAATATTAATTGAGTATAATGGCTTGGGTCAATTTCTGGGTGCTCTATTCTGTTCCATTGGTCTATATATCTGTTCATGTGCAAGTCCTAGGCAGTTTTGAGAACAGTGGCTTTGTAATATAGCTTGATACCTGGTATTATGATCCCTCTGACTTAGTTCTTCTTTCTCAGGATTGCTGCAGCTAATCGGGGTCTTTTTTTTATTCCAGATGAATTTTTGGAGAGTTTGTTTGAGGTCTGGGAAATATGCCGTTGGTATTTTAATGGGTAGTGCATTGGATCTATAGATTGCTTTGGGTAGTATGGACATTTTAATGATGTTGATTCTACCAGTCCATGAACACGGTATATTCTTCCATCTGTTTATGTCTTCCTCTAACTCATTCTTCAGTGTCCTGTAGTTTTCCGAGTACAGGTCTTTTACCTCCTTAGTTAAGTTTATTCCTAGGTATCTTAATATTTTTGGTGCCATGGTAAAGTCTATTGTTTGTTTAGTTTTTTTTTTCTGTAAGTTCATTATTGGCGTATAAAAAGCCATAGATTTCTGGGTGTTAATTTTGTATCCTACTACATTGCCAAATTTATTTTATTAACTCTAGTAGTTTTTTTTTAAATTTAATAAATCTTTATTGTTCAGGTTATTACAATTGTTCCTCTTTTTTACCCTCATAGCTCCCCTCACCTGATTCCCACCCCACCCTCTGCCCTTATCTCCCCCCTACTCTCCTCATCCATAGGTGTACGATTTTGTCCAGTCTCTTCCCGCACCCCACACCCCTTTCCCCCTGAGAATTGTCAGTCCACTCCCTTTCTATGCCCCTGATTCTATTATATTCACCATTTTATTCTGTTCATCAGATTTTTAATTCACTTGATTTTTAGATTCACTTGTTGATAGATATGTATTTGTTGTTCATGATTTTTATCTTTATCTTTTTCTTCTTCCTCTTCTTAAAGAATATTTTTCAGCATTTCATATAATACTGGTTTGGTGGTGATGAACTCCTTTAGTTTTTTCTTATCTGTGAAGCTCTTTATCTGCCCTTCAATTCTGAATGACAGCTTTGCTGGGTAGAGTAATCTTGGTTGTAGGTTCTTGCTATTCATCATTTTGAATATTTCTTGCCACTCCCATTGGCCTGCATAGTTTCTGTTGAGAAATCAGCTGACAAATGTATGGGTGCTCCCTTGTAGGTAACTAACTGTTTTTCTCTTGCTGCTTTTAATATTCTCTCTTTGTCTTTTGCTCTTGGCATTTTAATTATGATGTGTCTTGGTGTGGTCCTCTTTGGATTCCTTTTGTTTGGGGTTCTGTGTGCTTCCTGGACTTGTAAGTCTATTTCTTTCACCAGGTGGGGGAAGTTTTCAGTCATTATTTCTTCAATTAGGTTTTCAGTATCTTGCTCTCCCTCTTCTTCTGGCACCCCCATAATCCTGATGTTGGTGTGCTTGAAGTTGTCCCAGAGGCTTCTTACACTACCTTCAAATTTTTGGATTCTTTTTTCTTTTTGCTTTTCTGGTTGAGTGTTTTTTGCTTCTTTGTATTTAAAATCTTTGACTTGATTCTTGGGATCCTCTAGTCTGTTGTTAAGTCTCTGTATAATATTTTTTTTCAGTCAGTGTATGCTTAATTTCTAGTTTGTCCTTTTTCATATCCTTGAGGGTCCTGCTAAATTTATCTGCCTTTTCTAGGAAATTCTTGAAAAACCTTGTAACCGTGGTTTTGAACTCTATATCCAGTCATTTGCTTTCCTCCATTTCTTTCATTTGTGATCTGTTTCTTTGTCTCCACATTTTCACTTCTTCCCTGAGTTGGTGAGTAGCTTTGTGTGGTAAGTGTCCTATAGGGCCCAGTGGCTCAGCCTCTCCTAGTTACCTGAGGTGGACACTTTTGGTACATCCCTTTGTGGACTGTGTGCACAGCCTTTTTGTAGTTAAGCCTTGATTGTTGTTGGTATCACTGGGAAGAATTGACCTCCAGGACAATTGGCTGTGAGGATCAGCTGTGTCTATGCTGGAAGAACTTCTGTGCTGGGGCCCCCCTATGAGACAAAACTTGCAAAATTGAAAAAGCCTCTGTGCTCAGCTTGGGTGGGGCGGAGTCACAGGGCGGAGAAGACAGCCTTGGCGTCCTGTCAGCCTTGCCCTATGAGGCCCCTGGGTCTCAGTGTCCCGTGGTAATAGCTGCAAGCACCTCTGAGAGAATCCGCCCTCGAGTTCCGCCCACTGCCATACAGTCCAGTTTCTCCCCGAATGACTCTGGGTTCCCAGAAACTCACCCAGAACTGGAGTTCAGCACAGTCGGGAGCTTCTATCTTCCTCCCGCTTTAGAAAGCCAGCAGCGTACTCAGTGGCCCGTGCACTCAGCAGTCAGTCCTCTCTTTGTGCACACGCCTCTGGACCTCTGCCTTCCACCGGTCCCCTGAGTCTCAGTGTGCTTTCTCTTTTCCTTACAGTCCAGTTTCTCCCCGAATGAGTCAGGATTCCCAGAAACTAGCCCAGAACTGGATTTCAGTGCAGTCGGGAGCTTCTATCTCCCTCCTGCTTTAGAAAGCCAGTCGCACACTCAGCCTCCTGTCCTCTCGTCTCTGTACCTCTTCCTTTTACAGCTCCGCTGAGTCTCAATGTGCTTTCCTCTTTCCTTGTAGGTGTAGAATTTCCACTCATCCAGCTTTCCTGTGGTTCTGGATGGTGTCCATTTTGTCTTTTAGTTGTAGTTTTGATATAGTTGTGTGAGGCTGCAGTTTAGGTGTTTACCTATGCCGCTATCTTGGTTTCTCAACTCTAGTAGTTTTTTGATGGAATATTTGGGTTTTCTATGTATAATATTATGTCATCTGTGAATAATAACAGTTTTACGTCTTCTTTTCCAAGTTGGATGCCTTTTATTTCTTCTTCTTGTGTGATCGCTAGCTAGCACTTCTGTACTATATTGAACAGGAGTGGTGAAAATGGGCCTTCCTGTCTTGTTCCTATTCTTAGGGGAAATGGTTTTAGCTTTTGCCCATTGAGTATGATATTGGCTGTAGGTTTGTCTTACATGGCCTTTATCATGTTGAGATATGCTTCCTCTATTCAAAATTTGCTGAGAGTTTTTTTTTTTTTAATCAAAAATGGGTGTTGGATTTTGTCGAATGCTTTTTCTGCATCTATTGATATAATCATATGACTTTTGTCTTTCAACTTGTTTGTGTGATGTATCACGTTTATTGATTTACGAATATTGCAGATAGTCTCTGGGTTCTCTATTTGGTTCCCTGGAATAAATCCCACTTGATCGTGATGTAGGTTTTTAATATATTGCTAGATGTGATTTGCTAATATTTTGTTGAGCATTTTATCATCTATGTTCATCAGGGATATTGGCCTGTAATTCACTTTCTTTGTAGTGTCTTCACCTGGTTTTGGAATTAGGATAATGCTGGCCTCATAAGAGTTTGGAAGTGTTCTTTCCTCTTGGATTTTCTGAAATAGTTTGAAGAGTATAGATTCCCTGTGAAGCCATCTGGATCTGGGTTTTTGTTTGGGGGGAGTTTTTTTTTAATACTGCTTCTTTTTCATCAGTGGTTATTGGCCTATTCAGGTTTTTTTATTCTTCCTGATTCAGTTTTGGGAGATTCTATTTTTCTAGGAATTTGTCTATTTCCTCCACGTTGTCCAGCTTGTTGGCATATAGTTGGTCATAGTATTTTCTTACAATCCTTTGTATTTCTGTGTTGTCCATGGTTCTTCTCCATTTTCTCTTCTTATTTTATTTATTTGGGTCCTCTCTCTTTGTTTCTTGATGTGTATAGCTAATGGTTTATCAATTTTGTTTATCCTTTCAAAGAACCAGCTCTTGGTTTCATTTGATTTTTTTTTTTTTTTTAGTCTATATGTTATTTATTTGTGCTCTAATCTTTATTATTTTCTTCTACTTACTCTGGGCTTTTCTTATTGTTCTCTTTCTATTTCTTTTAGGATTAAATAGTTCATTGCTGATTTTTCTTGTTTTGTTTTGTTTTTTTTGTTTTTTTTGAGGTATGCATGTAGTACTATGCTTTTGCTGTGCCACAGAGATTTTGGGTTGTTGTGTGTGCATTTTCATTTGTTTCCAGGAAGTTTTTTTTATTTCTTTCTTGATCTTGTTGGTAACCCATTCATTGTTTAATAACATGTTATTTAGCCTCCATGTGTTTGAATGTTTTGGGGTGTTTTTACTGTAGTTGATTTCTAATTTCATTCCACTGTGACCTGAGAAGATGCTTGTTATGATTTCAGTTTTCTTGAACTTGTAGAGACTTGTTTTGTGTGCTAGTATGCAGTCTAGCTTGTGAATGATCTAAATGCAATTGAGAAGAATGTATATTTTGCTATGTTAGGGTGAATCATATCTAATAAAAGAGTAACATGCAAATTAACCACCACTCTGTTACACCCAAAGCCACGGCCACCAGCCAATCAGGAGTGAGTATGCATATTAACCCAACCAAGATGGCTGAGGCCACAGAGAGAGCAGGAGGGAGGCTTGGGTTTCCCTGGCAATGGAGGAAGCCAACCTTTCTGCACACCCTGGCTGGCCCAGGCCTCCACTCCAGGCTACAAAGTTTCAATTATAGAAGATAAATAAATCCCAACAGAAATGGCTGCCACCACAGAGCAAGTGGAAGGCTTGGCTCCGCTCCAGGCTACAAAGTTTCAATTGTAGAAGATAAATAAATCCCAGATATCAGGACCTCTGCTTGGGTTGCCGGGGGGCATGGCCGGCCTGCAAACCACCACAGGCCCCTTGCCCAGGCTGCCCCACGCCACAAGGGAACCCCTATCCTGATCTGGGATACCCTTCAGGGCAAACCAGCTGGCCCCCACCCATGCACCAGGCCTCTATCCTATCTAATAAAAGAGTGATATGCAGATTAACCATCACTCCAACACACAAGATGGCTGCCCCCATGTGGTCAAAGATCCTGCCCCCATGTGGACACAGGATGGCCACCACAAGATGGGCAGCAAGAGAGGGCAGTTGGTAGGGACAAGGCTTGCAAGGGAGGGCAGTTGAGGGCAATCAGGACTGCAGGGGAGGGCAGTTGGGAGGGACCAGGCCTGCAAGGGAGGGTAGTTGGGGGTGATCAAGCCTGCAGGGGAGGGCAGTTAGGGGTAACCAGGCCGGCAGAAGAGGAAAGTTGGGGGTGACTGGGCCTGCAGGGAAGGGCAGTTAGGGGGAACCCAGGCCTGCAGGGGAGAGCAGTTAGGCCCAAACAGGCTAGCAGGGGAGCAGTTAGGCATCAATCAGGCTGGCAGGGGAGTGGTTAGGGGATGATCAGGCTGCCAGGCAGAAGTGGTTAGGGGAATCAGGAATGCAGGTAGGCGAGCAGTTGAGAGCCAGCAGTCCTGGATTGTGAGAGGGATGTCCAACTGCTGGTCGGACATCCCCTGAGGGGTCCCAGATTGGAGAGGGTGCAGGTGGGGCCTGAGGGACATCCTCGACCCCTGTGCACGAATTTCATGCAGTGGGCCTCTAGTTGATTAATAATGAGTTAATTAACATGGTATCAAAAGAAAGTTTGATTTTCTAAAAAAAGTTGCTATAACTTTTTTTGTATAAAACTCCAGCTCAGTCAAAAGTTTTCCCTTCCTTCTTCTGAATTCATTTAACACTTAGTATGTGCTGTTTTCTCTCTGTTTTAACTTCCAGAAATGAACTGTATATTTCCCAAAACAAAGATCTAATTCTTATCAGTTAACATGATTTTATAAAGTAACTTTCTTTTTTTTTCCACCTAATTTTTTTTGTTTTATATAGTTTTTATCTTCATTGTTCAGATTATTACAGTTGTTCCTCTTTTTTTCCCCCATAGCTCCCCTCCACCCAGTTCCCACCCCACCCTGTGCCCTTACCCCCCCCCCACTGTCCTCATCCATAGGTGAACGATTTTTGTCTAGTCTCTTCCCGCACCCCAACACCCCTTTCTCCCCCGAGAATTGTCATTCCACTCCCTTTCTATGCCCCTGATTCTATTATATTCACCAGTTTGTTCTGTTGATCAGATTTTTTTATTCACTTGATTTTTAGATTCACTTGTTGATAGGTATGTATTTGTTGTTCATAATTTTTATCTTTACCTTTTTCTTCTTCTTCCTCTTCTTAAAGAATGCCTTTCAGCATTTCATATAATACTGGTTTGGTGGTGATGAACTCCTTTAGCTTTTTCTTGTCTGTGAAGCTCTTTATCTGCCCTTCAATTCTGAATGACAGCTTTGCTGGGTAGAGTAATCTTGGTTGTAGGTTCTTGCTATTCATCACTTTGAATATTTCTTGCCACTCCTATCTGGCCTGCATAGTTTCTGTTGAGAAGTCTGCTTACAGTCGTATGGGTGCTCCCTTGTAGGTAACTGTTTTTCTCTTGCTGCTTTTAATATTCTCTCTTTGTCTTTTGCTCTTGGCATTTTAATTATGATGTGTCTTGGTGTGGTCCTTTTTGGATTCCTTTTGTTTGGAGTTCTCTGTGCTTTCTGGACTTGTAAGTCTATTTCTTTCAGAAGGTGGGGGTAGTTTTCTGTCATTATTTCTTCAAATAGGTTTTCAGTATCTTACTCTCTTTCTTCTTCTGGCACCCCCATAATTCTGATGTTGGTACGCTTGAAGTTGTCTCAGAGGCTCCTTACACTATCTTCAAATTTTTGGATTCTTTTTTCTTTTTGCTTTTCCAGTTGAGTGTTTTTTTGCTTCTTTGTATTTAAAATCTTTGACTGGATTCTTGGGATCCTCTAGCCTGCTGTTAGGTCTCTGTATAATATTTTTTATTTCAGTCAGTGTATGCTTAATTTCTAGTTCGTCCTTTTTCATATCCTTGAGGGTCCTGCTAAATTTATCTGCCTTTTCTAGGAAATTCTTGAAAAACCTTGTAACCATGGTTTTGAACTCTATATCCAGTCATTTGCTTTCCTCCATTTCTTTCATTTTTGATCTGTTTCTTTGTCTCCACATTTTCACTTCTTCTCTGAGTTGGTGAGTAGCTTTGTGTGGTAAGTGTCCTATAGGGCCTAGTGGCTCAGCCTCCCCCAGTTACCTGATGTGGACACTCTTGGTGCACCCCTTTGTGGACTGTGTGCAGAGCCTTGTTGTAGTTAAGCCTTGGTTGTTGTTGGTATCACTGGGAGGAATTGAACTCCAGGCCAATTGGCTGTGAGGATCAGCTGTGTCTACCCTGGGAGAACTTCTGTCCTGGAGACACCCTTATGAGATAAGACTTGCAAAAGCCTCTGTGTCTGGCTTGGATGGGGCGGAGTCTCAGTGCGGAGCATACAGCATTGGTTTCCCATCAGTCCTGCCCTATGAGGCACCTGGGTCTCAGTGTCCTGTGGTAATCGCTGCCATCACCTCTGGGAGAAATCCGCCCTTGAGTTCCGCCCACTGCCGGACATTCCAGTTTCTCTCCCAATGAGTCTGGGTCCCCAGAGTCTCGCCCAGAACTGGAGATCAGTGCAGTTGAGAGCTTTTGTCTCCCTCCTGCTTGAGAAAGCCAGCCACGTACTCAGTTGCCAGTCTTCTCCGCGCGCGCACCTCAGTACGTCTGCCTCCTGCAGCTTCTCTGAGTCTCAGTGTGCTTTTCTCTTTCTTTCTAGTTGTAGAATTTCCACTCAGCCAGCCTTCCTGTGGTTCTGAATGATGTCCATTTTGTCTTTTAGTTGTAGTTTTGAAATTGTTGTGCAAGGCAGCATTTTTGGTGTTTACCTATGCCACCATCTTGGTTTCTCCCTACAAAGTAACTTTCACTAGCATTTTTCCTCCATTGATTTAAATATACTTGTATAACTCAAAGTTATAGTACACTATTATGGTAGTGATTTTGAATAAGAAATATATATTTGGTTTTTATCTTCATTTCTGGCACAGGACTCCTAATTGGAATTTCCTACGTGATAAGCGAGATAATGATGTAAAGGTGGCTCTTTACTCATTACAACCCTCCTACCCACACTTGAGTGTATGTTATTGAGGTGACTTTTGGACCTTTCCTAAGGATGGGGACTGGTTGCCAGGGAAATCAACTGCACCAACTCCAATGTCCAGGGAGAGGGAAGGGGCTGGAGATTGAATCAATCAGCAATGACTAATGATTTAATCAATTGTGCCAACTGCCTTCTGTGATGAATCCCCCATAAAAATTCAAAAGAATGAGATTTGGAGAGCTTTCAGGTTGGTGAACATGTGGAGGTCCTGAGAGGGTATGGAAGCTCTGTGTCCCTTGCCCCATACCTTGTTTGCCCTATGTATCGCTTTGATTTGGCTGTTCCTAGTGTTAATGTGGGAAATGTCCAAACCTGTAGAGAATTTTTATCAGAATTTATTTGAGCCAAAATTAATAACATTTACCATTGTACAATGTTATGCTAAACTCATATTGGAATCTCTCTGAGTTTGAAAGTGTTTATGTAGAATGCTTCCCTAATCTGGGAAGAAAGAGTCAAGCTTTGCATCATTCCTCCTTTCTCTGTGGCATTTGGGATTCTATTACCTGAAAAATTGTACAGCTGAACTGGCAGTCACCAGCTTTTAAATAATAAAATGTTGGTCATGAAGAATATTAGATAGAAATAAGTTTAGCCCACAGATGTTTTTGTTTTGTATTGATGCCAAAATATTTTTGCTTTTATATCAATACAGTCTGAAAATTCAAAAGATAAGCAAATAAAAGGGCAATGTTCTAATTTTTTCTCTTCTAACCTGTACATATATTAAATATAGCAGTAGAAATACTCTGGCCATCTATGTATATAAAAGCCTAAGTGGCCACTCTAACGGTACTGGTAGCCGACACGCACTGACCACCAGGAGGCAGACGCTCAACACAGGAACTGCCCCCTTGCGATCAATGTGCTCCCACAGGGGGAGCACCACTCAGCTGACAGATGGGTGCCAGATGCAGGGCTCATGGCTGTCCACTGCAGCCCGGAGACTGCAGCAGAGTGACAGCAAGCCTACTGAGCAGTGGCGGCAGGTTCAGCAGGGCTGGGATGAGCAGGAGCAGCAGGTAGTGCTGGATTGCCAGATTTGGCCAATCCCCGCAGCCGACGCCGAGGAACCCCACCGGTGCATGGATCCATATACCAGGCCTCTAGTTAAAATATAAGCATTATATTTTAAAACCAGCATGAGAACCCTGCCATCTGATAGACTTAATATTTTTTTCATTGATTTTAGAGAGAGAGAAGAATGGAGAGAGAAAAACATGGATTTGTTTTTCCACTTATTGTTCTTTTCTTTTCAGGGTGGTGTAGCTTGAAATTTTTCTTTTTCTTTTTCTTTATTGATTAAGGTATTACATATGTGCCCTGACTGGGGATCAAACCCATAACTTTGGCATATGGGGACAATGCTCTTACCATCTAAGCTACCCAGCCAGGGCCTGATAGACTTAATCTTTGAATAACTAAGGTAACATGTTCCCTGGTTCTGCCCAACTACTGATATTAAACTAGATTATGTGTCAGATCTATTGTGTCTAAGATTCTTTTATGAAAACAAGTTAATCTTTGCAACCTATCCCTTGCTCACTTTAGGTCTTCATATCTGATGAGTACTTGCTTCAGTACTCCAAATCCAGAGGAGATTGGGGGTGGGAGGAGACAGGCTCCTCTTAGAGAAATTGGGTACTGCACACATTATCAAGGCCTAGGGACCCAACAGTTTTGACAAGAAATATTGTTGAAAGTCAGAGAAGGATTAGTCAATTAACTTGATGTAGGGTAATATGAGCTGTGGAGATTGTGCTCCTAAATTTTTCCTGAGAAAGGACAACATTAACCTGTTAGCTTTGGACAGAGCTGAAGCTGCATATGAACTTTGAAGTTCACCAACTGTAAGTGGGGTTCATACTGGCTTCCATTTTCCCAGAATTTTTTGCTGCCATATTTCTCCTCACCCTACCTTCCCTCTACCTATAAACATTCTCCATGAAAATTTACTTATTCTATACATGATCTTCTCAAGGTCAAGCAATCTCTACTTTAAAAAGGATATTAAGTAGTTGATTTGATAGTACAACCAAGCACAGAATCTTATGTTCCTGCACAGGTTGCATGCCTATGAACCTGGCCCTTAGTATAAGTGCAAGATAATAGAATGAAACTCTTAGAGAAGTCTAGTAACACAACTTACCTTGTCTTCTGCAAGAGTTCTTAAGAGTACCTATTAGCTTATTTTCTCATAGTACAAATTAAAATGTATAGCTGTGTTAAAATTTTAGAGATCAGTACTAGTTGAACCATAATTTTTGTTAAATAACAGATATAAATTCAGACTTTCTAAGAAGAAAAGTTTTTTTTCAGTTCTGATAAAAGAATGAAATTTTAATAAGCAGTCTTAGGTCTCATTTTCTGTAAGTCAATGGCATCAGCTTGAATTATAGTTTCAGTACAACATTCTTTTGGCCTCATTAATAAAAAATTACATCTTAAAAATAAATACAAAATTATGCTTTAATGAAGGTACCCTAGTATTTTGCCAAATAACTGCCCAAAAGCCTGATCATTAGTAATCACTAGACAAATAGCTAGGGAAACAGACACAGACATACACATTTCACATTTGTCAGACAAGCCTATGACTTTAGAACCTTAAAAGTACAACAGTTAAATTACAATTTGCTTAATCAAGCTTGTTTAGTTTACGTATTTTTCCTAATTTCTATTGTTTTTGTTTTTTTAATGTCTATTGAACTTATTGGGGTGATATTGGTTAAAAAAAACTTGTATAGGTTTCAAATGTACAATTCTATAATACATCATCTATATATTATATTGTTTGTTCATCACCCAAAGTCAGGTCTCCTTTCATAGTTTACATATTCTTATAATGTGGAAAGTGGAATTTGACCAAGAACTTTTCAACCTAATCTGTTATAACAGATATAATAAATAGCCCTCTTCTTAAAAGCTTTACAACAGATAATAAAGCCAAAATAACTTGATTTTTTTTTAAACTTCTGGTTTGGGTTTTTAAGTTGGCTACCTGATTAGTAGGTGGAATTGATAAACAGTTTTATAATTCTCACTGTGACAGTTCTTTGTAAAACGGATTAATAGCTATATAAGTACAGAACTTAAGTCTTAACTCTCCTAAATTGCATTCTTGGACTTTACAACTTACTCTTGGTTTTGAGAAATTGGATCACTGAATGAAGTCTCTTCTCTCTAGCAATTTACCATGTGCCAGATACCTCAGTTAGCAAACTAGACCCAAATCCCTGCCTTGTGGAGCTTAAACTCTATAGAGAGTGAGGCAGGCAATAGACAAAAACACATGAATTAAATTTTGGTATGTTAGATTTTATTAAATACTAGGGAGAAAGAGAAAACAGAGAAGGAATAGAGAGGGAATTGCTATACTGAATAGGATGGAAGGAAGTTTCCTCTGAAAAGATGACTAAATGGAAACCTGGAAGAAGAAAGAGAATGAGCCATTGAATATCTGGGGGAAGAGCATTCCAGGCAAGAGGGTAATGCAAATGGGTAGCCTTCATGTGTTCAAGGTCCAGCAAGAAGACCAGTAAGACTAGAAAGGAGTGAGCAAGTGGGAGTGCAGTAAGAGAGAAGGCAAGAGGGGTAATGAAGTGAGAATGGAGTCCTGTGGAGACAAGTACAAGTTTCAATCACAGAGGTCACTATAAGCTATTTTGGTAACTTTGACTTTTTTTTCAAAGTGAGATAACAAGCTATTGAGAATCTGAAGGAGAGGGATGACATGATCTCTTTTGTAAAGATCTGTCTGAAGTAGGGCAAGAAGCAGGAAGGCCAGTTAGGAAGCTATAGCAATAGTTTAACCAGATGAAAGAAGATGACAATTTGGACCAGAGCAGTAGCAAAGGAGGTAATGAGAAATGGTCAGATTCAGAATATAGAATAAAAAGCTCCCAAATTACTTTATTATTGATTAAAATATTTTTATAACAGTGTGTTTATAACATTTTCATGGTAAAATATTATGGTCATTTCCCATTTCTTTAAGTATTCTCCAGCACATAAAAATAAAGAAAAAATTAAAAATAAATTTCCCCAGCAGATAATATTAGTGACTACATAGTATAGTTTAGTTATAACATAATTTAGCCATTGTTTATATAGAACAATTTATTTAACCAATCCTCTTGTTGACCATCTAAGTTTTCCAGGATATTTTCTATTATAAATACCATTAAAATGAACATCCTCATTGTTATGTCTTTGCAAATATTATTACTAATTATTTAGAAATCTCTGCCTGTTGATTTTAGGAATGATTCTGCTAAATTTGAACTAGAATGGCAGAAACTAGAAAAGCAGAACTATTACCATAAACCAACAATTTAGATTTTTTTTCCTTTTAGCTATAACCGTAGAAAAAGGATTCTCTACATCAGATGCACATTGATAGAGTTTAAACGGCATCACAAATATTTGATTATGAAATATTTATAAATTCCTGCTCAAGATTAAATAAACATTCATGTATTTCAGAATTTGTTTTTATTTCTGATAGATGTAATTATTGCTAGGAACAGATGACCAATTACAAGGACTGTCACTATTTTAACATTCTACTTGAACTGTCGCCATGCTGGATTTCTGGCACCTGAGCTTTCACATCCATCTGTTTATAGGGCATTGTGCCCACTTACTAGGTTTATTCCAGTTTCAAAAATCACGTGTAAATCAAGATAGGCAATGTGTATTTGAGATATAAATCATTTATTATTTTACCTTTTTTTAAAAAGTTTTTTATTGATTTTTTTAGAGGGAGAGGAAATAATAAATAGAAACATTGAAGTGAGAGCAAAACATCAGCTGCCTCCTGCACACCCCGTACTGGGGATTGAGCCCACAACCTAGGCATGTGCCCCGACCAGAAATCAAACCTGCAAATCTGTGATGCATTGAACGACAATCAACCAACTGAGCACACCAGCCAGGACTATTTTACATCTGGATTGTTTTTAGGAAGACTTTTAGCCACTTACAGATTTGACATAACTTTTAATTAGGTATATATAGAAAGCAAAAATATAAACAAAATTTTATATTTTATATTTTAAAACTTTACTAAGTAATAAATAGAATACCAGGTTTCTTCAGCATGAGAAAATTGAAATTAGGAGAGCTGCTATAACAAATCCATGAAAAAAAGTTTTAAATATACTATTTGAGGGAAAGAAATTAACATTTATTTGGTACCTGCTATGTACAAGGTGCTTTTACATAATTAGTTTATGTAAATCTTACAATAATCCTGTGATTTAAGTATTATTATCTCTATTTTGCAAATAAGAAACTAAAAAAAATGACTTAACCCTGGCTGCTGTGGCTCACTTGATTGGGCATCATCCTATGCACCGAGAGGTTGCTGGTTCTATTCCCAAACAGGGCACATGCCTAGGTTTCTGGTTCGATTCCCACTCAGGGTGCATATGGGATTCAACCAATCAATATTTCTTTCTCACATTGATGTTTCTCTCTCTCTCCCTGCCTCACTCTCTAAAACAAAAACAAAAACAAACAAACAAAAAGAAGAAGTTAAAATTTAAAAAATAATCAACCAACCAAATAATTGCTTTACCCTTAAAACTCAAGTAAACATTCCAAAGTAAGTGTGAGTTTATAAATTAGCTCTCATTATCAAGTGGCAATACCCAATATCAATTAAGTATTTTTATTGTAAGAGACTACCTTCTCAGACAAAATATCTAAGAGAAAAAAAAAAAAAAGCTGTTTGCTATCGTTAGGTCAATGATTTTCAAACTTTTAAAAAGAAGTTATTTCTTTTTCCCAAACAAAACTACATAAAACAGATGAGAATGGTTGAAGCAAGGGTGCAAATGGGAGCTGGAGATTGTAGTTCTGTTTGTTCCCTACCCAGTTTTCTCCTCTAACACTCCTTATAACCTCTGAAGTAATACTTTTAAACCCCAGGACTTGGAATCTGTTTTAAAACCCATGTTCAGGCTAGAACTCTTGGTTCATCAGCTCACTTTTGTAATATTCAACTAATTTATTTTGATTATCTACAGATCACAAAAATGTGACTTGAAAGTGGTGGAGAACTTTCTGGGGCAATGGCTCAGAATTTTCTATTTTATCTGTAATGTCTTTCCTTATTTCTCCCAAGCAGAATCAATTTAATCTATCAAGTATTTTTTTAACCTCATCTGAATGCCAGGCACTATCCTGGTTCTTACCTTCAGGAAGCTTAGATTCTAGTTTCGAAAAATAGACAATAAAGAAGTGAAAAAAACCAATTTGTGCTATAAGGAAAAAATATATTTATAATATTTATAATATTATATATATAAAAAATATATATATAATATATTATAATTGATTTCGTAGAGGAAGGGAAAGAGAGAGAGAAACACCAATGATGAGAGAGAACCATGGATTGGCAGCCTCCTGCATGTCCCCCACTGGGGATGAAGCCCGCAACCTGAGCATGTGCCCTTGACTGGGAATCGAACCTGGGACCCTTCAGTCCGCAGGCCGACACTCTATCCACTGAGCAAAACCAGCTAGGTCAGGAAAATACATGTTTTAATAAACAATGGTTATGGAATGCTGGACTACTTTATTTTTTGTCTCATTGCTTAAAATTACTTGTATTGCGTTGAATGTATCCCTCAAAAGTTCATGTCCACCATGGACCTCAGAATGTGACCTTGTTGGAAATAATGAAAGAAGTTTTAAATATACTACTTTAAAGATGTAATTAGTTAAGATTAAGTCATAGTGGATTTGGGTAGGCCCAAATCCAATGATTAGTGTCTTTGTGAAGAAAAATAAAATGGAGACACAGGGGAGAAAGCCGTATGAATGAAGCAGAGATTGAAGAGATGATCTACAAGCCAAAGAACACCATGGATTGCCAGCAACCACCAGAATCTAGGGAAGCCAAAGAAGGTTTCTTCTGTAGAGCCTTGGGAGAGAACAAGGCCTGTTGGTGCCTTGATTTTGGATTTCTAGTCTCCAGAACTGTAGGAGAGTAAATTTATCTCATTTTAAAGCACCCAAGTTGTGCTAATTTGTTATGGTAGCCCTAGGAAATTAATGCACTACCTTAGCTAGAATAGTTAGGAAGGCTTCTCTTAGTATATGACTTTTAAACAGAGACATGAATGATCAGAATGACCCAACCAAGTTAAAAAACACTGGTGTTATTTTATCTCAATGATACATATGCTACAGATATTTAAATTACTACTTCTAACAATAAAATAGAATAGTAGTTCTAAAACAAATTCAGTAGTTTTCCACTCACTACAAATGCCTTTCCTTTGCAAAAACTATATAAAGTAGATATTAATTTCCATATAGCGAATAAAGAACTTGGACAGTGTCACACACCTAGTAAGTGGCAGCATCTAGATTCAAATTTAGATAATCTGGCTTCAAGAGTCTAAATTTACAATGGCACTATTTCTCAAGCTTCAGGCATCATGATTTCATTCTGTCCACAGGCTTCCAAGGTTGTCCTTTGATGATATTTCACTTAACCTAGTCTTATTGAACATAGTTGCTCTATTTTGTCTCCTACTTTTTATCTTCCCCTTAATAATAATAGTAATAATTCATGATGATAATCATGATTGCTTTATTTATTGAGCACCCTGTGTGCCAGCTTTCTTAATCCAAACAACAACTCCAGGAGGTAGATGCTATTATTTTATGAACTAAGGAATAACTTACATATAGTAAAGTAATATGCCAAGATCTATAGGCTTAAATCTATAGGCCTATTAATTCTGATGTTATACACTTGTGTAACAAAGACCAGAATATTCTCAGCTCAGAAGGCTCTCTTATGCTCCCTCCAGTAGATAATTCTCCAAAGGTAAACACCATTTTAATATCTTTGCCTATTCCTGAACTTCCTAAATGTGAAATCATATAGTATACGCTCTTTGGTGTCTTGTTTCTTTCCAAAGTCCTCACCTTTAATGACCATGTTACACTTTCTCCAACAAAATTGCCAGATCTTCTGCCTTATTTCCCTAAGCTTTTGCTAAGTAATTAATGTTGATGTAATAAACAACTTCTTGCTAAAATATTGGTGAGTGAAAATGGTTTAATTTTTTTCAGATAACTTATTAGTATTATAATTGACCTTAAACATAGAAGAATGACTACTATGAGAATTCTAAGCAGTCTGAGATTTTTGGAAGGGGAATAGAGAGATTTTGTTTTTCCTTAAATCTGAACACGTAATTTTTTAATTAGTGCATTAACTGTTACTTTTAAAAATTCTTTCTAAGCCCTGACTGGTTTGGTTCAGTGGATGGAGCGTCAGCCTGCGGACTGAAGGGTCCCAGGTTCGATTCCGGTCAAGGGCATGTACCTTGGTTGCGGGCACATCCCCAGTAGGAGGTGTGCAGGAGGCAGCTGATAGATGTTTCTCTCTCATCGATGTTTCTAACTATCCCTCTCCCTTCCTCTCTGTAAAAAATCAATAAAATATATTTAAAAAAATTTCTTTCTAAAATGTCAATGCTGTATCTATAACTTTCTGAAATACTATAGAAGAAATCTTGGATACATAAAAAGAAAGTTTCATATGACAGAAAATTGAGCACTGAAGTTGTCAAAAATTCTGGGTTCTATTCTATGCTCTTCAACTTACTAGCTAGTTACCTCACTTAAATCACCTGATCCTTCTGAGTCAACTTCAGTGTGAGGATAAAACATTTGCTATGACTGACAGGATTGGTGTGAAGATCAAATATGAAATAAGCTCATGAATCTTAAGTGCTTCATAAAGTTCATATGTGATAATTACTTGGCATATATGTATGTAAAATTTACCTATTATACTTCATAAAACAGCTATTATAATAATAGATATAAGTAAAATGGAACATTCTGACCATCTGATGTAATAGGAAGTCTTAGTGAAATTATTTTTGAAGAACTTGTAATTTAATAACCTAGATTGCCAATCACTTCGTTTAAGTTTGATCTCTAAGTAAGTTGATTTGGAAAGACATAACAGCTATTTACTTTCCTGTTTTCTTTCATCTTGTTTTTACATTTCAGCTCTCCTCGGTTATACATTTTGTTGGAATGCAATATAATTTTTTACTTTTAACTATTTCCTTAGAATTTCTTGAGTCACATGAACTTGTCTAGGTCCTCCTATAACAAGAATTCTATAAATGCCACGTAAGATTGTGAAGAACTTATCAGAAAGAAAAATGTGCAAGACTTTTCTCACTAATAACCACTTACTAATTAATCTATAAACGGTGAAAAATAGTTTTCTGGGGGTAGTTGGGGATAGGAGAGGATGGATAATAATATGTACCGCTTTACTTTGGAGTGCCACTGGCAGGTAAATTGAGTCTAATAGTGTTTGGCACACAAGCTAAGAATTATATTGGGAGATTAGAACAATCCAATTTTATATAAAACACATACTAGTTATTAGAATTGTAAGAAATGCTGATTTGATTTACTAACTAAATGACTCAATTAATAATCTTTTTGTTATACAGATCCTTTCTATAGTCTGTTCCCAGAGCCAAATTCCCTTTATACCTCACCATCACTTCCCCAAACATCTGTAACATTATTTTCTTCTCTTGGAGTCCCATTCCTATCTCTGATTCTATAGTGACACCTGGAAGGGCATTCTGTTTGCTTTTGCTCTTCTTCAATAATTCTTTTCCCTGTAAAGAGGGACAACTATTTTAGCTGAACTATTGATCTATAAATATTTTTAATATTGTTCAGTCTGCCACAAGATGAGAGTAACAATAGCATCAACAACAACCCACCTGATTACATGGTTACTGTGGGCAGTCATTTAATTCTCACAACTTTATAAAGTATACTATTTTACAGAAGATAAGTAATCTACTTGAGGCAGGAAAGGCTAGCTGTCTACCCAGAATTCATGTTCCTTTCACAGAATGGAGTTTTCATTGGGTCACCATCTATCACAAACTACATATGCATTCATAATTGTCATATCTTCTAAATATATTTCTCCTTTATCATTATGAAGTATCCCTTTTGTCCCTAGTAATACTCCTTTTCTTGAAGTCTATTTTGTCTGATTTAATATAATAGCTCCTGCTTTTTTATAAATTCTTTATTGTTTAAAGTATTACATATGTCTCCTTTTTCCCCCATTGACCTCTCCCCCGTGACTTCCACCCCGCTCTCCCACCCCCGCACATGCCCTCACCCCCCTAGTGTCTGTGTTCATGGGTTATGCTTATATGCATGCATACAAGTCCTTTGGTTGACCTCTTACCTTCCCCCCTCTATCTTCTCTCTGAAGTTTGATGGTCTGTTCGATGCTTCTCTGTCTCTGGATCTATTTTTGTTCATCAATTTATGTCGTTCATTATATTCCACAAATGAGTGAGATCGTGTGATATTTATCTTTCTCTGACTGGCTTATTTCGCTTAGCATAATGCTATCCAGTTCCATCCATGCTGTTGCGAATGGTAAGAGTTCTTTTTCACAGCACTGTAGTATTCCGTTGTGTAAATGTACCACTGTTTTTTAATCCACTCATCTGCTGATGGGCACTTAGGCTGTTTCCAAATCCTAGCTATTGTAAAGTGTGCTGCTATGAACATAGGGGTGCATATGTCCTTTCTGACTGGTGTTTCTGATTTCTTTGGATATATTCCTAAAAGTGGGATTACTGGATCAAATGGGAGTTCCATTTTTAATATTTTTATGAAACTCCATACTGTTTTCCACAGTGGTTGCACCAGTCTGCATTCCCGCCAGCAGTGCATGAGGGTTATTTTTTCTCCACATCCTCATCAGCACTCATCGTTTGTTGATGATAGCCATTCTGACAGGTGTGAGATGCCCTAACTGGTTTGGCTCAGTGGATAGAGCGTTGGCCTGTGGACTGAAAGGTCCCAGGTTTGATTCCAGTCATGGTTGCGGGCACATCCCCAGTAGGAGGTGTGCAAGAGGCAGCTGATCGATGTTTCTCTCCCATTGATGTTTATAACTCTCTATCCCTCTCCCTTCCTCTCTGTAAAAAATAAATAAAATAGATATATATTTTAAAAAGGCTAATATCCTAAGTGTCTCTCCGACCATCTGACTAGTCACTATGACACGCACTGACCACCAGGGGGCAGACGCTCAATGCAGGAGCTGCCGTGACACGCACTAGCCATTTACAAAGAAATGGCACCAACAAAGCAACACTCAGCTTCCCCAAATGAGACACAGGCCCCGCTACCACCCTGGAACGACAGCCCACCAAATCGCAGCCAATGTTGCTGAGACTCCATGGCGCAAATTGCGGCCCACAGCCCAGTCTAGCCCGGAAACGGTTGCTGTGGGTGCCAGGTAATGGTGTCATGTAGCAACGCCTGGCTTCCTTTCCCTAGCGACTAGCCTCCTTGCAGTTTCTTCAGCCCAGAAACATGACTTGTTTTATAGCTAGGTGCATACATTTTACACTTTAACCAAATGTCTGTGAAGCATTTTCCTGTGCCTCATTTCATTTGATCCTCAGAAATCCTGGAGTAGGCAGATAGGAGACTCGGTAGAATCCTATTTTCTTTTCATTAGCCAGAAAACAGAGATTTAGAAAGTTTAGAAACTTGACCTGACTGAAAAGAAGTAAGAAATGGTGGACCTTGAAAATGACTTCAGGTTTTCACACTGAGCAGAATATAGTCAAACACTGCTGCAGTTAAATATTTTAACCTTTGTTCTCCTTTTGTGATCTACAATAATATTCTGCTTTGTGTTGATATTTATGGCTGTGTTGCTGACAATTACCTGAAAGAGAAGTTGGGGTGCTTCACTGGGCTGGAAAAAGTTTAGCTAAATCAGAAAGAAGGTCTAATTAAGTTTATTCTATATATATATATAAAAGGCTAAGTTGCACATGTAATACCTTAATAAAAAATTTTAAAAAACGAATTATAAACAAAAAAGAAGGCTAAGTTGACTCGTGTATGCATGGTACATATAAAGCTCTTGCTGGCACCAATCGCACGCGTGTGTTTCATCTGTCATTGTCAATCGTGAATTTGGTTGACACTTCTATTATAGAGAAAAGGCGAATAGCAATATTAAAATATTTCTTCTAATTAATTTCCTTTCAGTGTGCACAAATCTGTGCACTGGTCCACTAGTTGGTGTATAAAAAAGCCATAGATTTCTGGGTGTTAACTTTGAATCCTGCTACATTTCCAAATTCATTTATTAACTCTAGTAGTTTTTTTGATGGAGTCCTTAGGGTTTTCTATGTACAATATCATGTCATCTGCAAATAAGGACAGTTTTACTTCTTCTTTTCCAATTTAGATGCCTTTTATTTCTTCGTTTTGTCTGATTGCTATGGTTAGCATTTCCAGTACTATGTCAAGCAAGAGTGGTGAGAGTGGTCTTGTTCCTGTTCTTAGGGTAAATGGTTTTAGTGTTTGCCCATTGATTATGATGTTGGCACAATTCCTGCTTTCTTGTGTTTACTGTTTGCATGGGGTACTTCTCCTCCCCCCACTTTTTTTAAAGGATGTTTTTATTGATTTTTAGAGAGAGAGGAAGGGAGATAGGGATAGAGAAATAGAAACATCAATGATAGAGAATCACTGATCGATCAGCGGCCATCTGCATGCCCCTTACTGGGGATCAAGCCCACAACCTGGGCATGTGCCCTGACTGGGATTCCAAATGGTGATCTCTTGGTTCTTGGGTTGGTATTCAACCACTGAGACATACTGCCTGGGCTCTCATTGCCATTTTAGTTCACTTGTTCCTCATTTCCTTCCTTTGTGTTAATTGAATGTTTTTAAAGTATTCTTAGTATTGAATATTTGAGTTTTAATTCCTCTGTTGACTTTCTAATTAGCTCTCTTTTCATGGGTTTAAAAATTCATTTTTAACTTATCTCAGTCTACTTAGAACTGTATTGACTTAACTCCAGATAAAAATGTAGGAAACTTACAATAGGATAATTCCATTTATCCCTATCCTTAGTCATATATATTACATCTTTACTTGTTATAAATCTATCAGTACAGCTAAATATTTGGTTTAAACAGCCATGTCTTTTAAATAGGAAAGAAAGAAATATGTATTGATTAATTTTTACATTTCCCCACATATTTACTATTACCATTATTTTAGCATAATTTCACTAAAACTATCAAGAATCTTGAAATATTTGTATTTTTTAATAAGTGCAGTTAGAGGAATTTTTATGGCAATAATTAGAGATGGGAATAAATTTTTATAATCATGTTTTTCTTCACTGGTTCTTAGAATTAAAATGTGAAGTAATTTAAATGTCTAAAATTAAGAAAATCAGTTCATAAACTATATTGTATACATAGGATGGATAAGCACATTTGTTTTTAGGATATTGGCTAGCTGTGACAAATATATGTAATTATTATAATTAATATATAACATTGTTATAATTTTTAGGGAAGAAGTGCTGAAAAGAAGTACACCTAGATATCAATAGTAGTTCGATTATTTGTTTGGATTTCTGCCTTTTGCTTATTTACACTTTTTTGTATATTGTGAATTCTTACAACAAATATATGGCCTTTTATAATGAGAAGAAAAGTACTATGAGAAAGAATTCAAAATTAGGGAGGTCATGTTATAGAAACACTAGTCAGGATCTTTGAAACTAGTTAATCATAGTATTAAGAATAAATCATTTCAGCCGGGCTAGTGTTGCTCAGTGGTTGAATTTCAACCCAGGAACCAAGAGGTCACCTGTTCAATTCCTTGTCAGGGCATATGCCCTGGCTGCGGGCCCAATACCCAGTAGGGGGCAGGCAGGGGGGTGTGCAGGAGGGATGTCTCTCAATTTCTCTTCCTTCCTCTCTAAAAATCAATAAAAACATATTTTTAAGAAAGAGTAAATAATTTCATAAACGTATTTATCAACATGAATTCAGGATAACATCTGTCTTTAGTTGACAAGTTTGGAGGATGAATGTAATAAGCAAATTGTGACAAAAGGTATATGAATTTATACATTATTCAATATATTAATAAGCCTGTTCGCTTAGTAGACTTTCTTTTTCCAATGTGATTTAAAGATTGTTATAGTTCCCTAAGTATCTCAGGTATCTCCCTGACTGGCTGAATCATCCCTTAAAATTTCTGTAAAGCAACATCTTTTTTTAAAAAAATCTTTTGTCTTTCTATGAAACCTATCTGATTTTATCTAGGAAGGTAGCATCCACTGACATATAACCATGGGTTACTGTATCAGACTCAGGACATTCTGATGAGGAATATTTTGGCAGTTTTGGTAAAGACATACATCTATAAAGCTGATAGAGCATGGAAATTCTAGGCAGAATTCTGTGGGTTATTCTGGAAAGTTCAGTGGCAGGGTGAGGATATTAGGCACTTTACAGAATTGCAGGTGGGTAAAAGGAAGAAGAAAAAAGAAAAAGAAGAGAGAATATCAAATGGGGATGCAAGAATCAACCAAAATTTATTCAAACAGTAGGCTTAGTTCAGCAGTTATTCAGCTTGTATTATTTTTTAAGTGGCATTTGTCAGTGACCATTTACTCCCACCGTTACTTGCTGCTTGCTCTTTCATTGAGAGACATAAAAATCCTATGTAAATGTATAGTCCTCAACGTTTATTATTTTGCCCTTCACACCTTCAAATTCCAGAGTTGCCTAAGTAATTGAAGAAAATAATACCCAATAAAGGGATGTGGCAAGTGAAGCACACTCGGGCAAAAGAATAGGTATGTATACTAGTTAATCAGAGCTTTCTGGAGACTGTACATCTTTTTCCTTGACTATCACACATGCTAACAACTCTTTAAGATGGAATTTAAAACCAGATCAGAGAAGATGGAGATCTGTGGAAGTTCTTGCTAGATGAACCTTTCAAAGGCAAGTCTTGAAACTTGACTGTAACTAGCTTATAGCAGAGCTAGGATTAGAACCCAGGTCTCTTAGCTGCTAATTAAATGAGCGTCCCACACTATCAAGTTGCCCCAAGTCCAGGTGTTAGATACACACCTTAACAGCCCATAAAAAACACCAAACAAATCCAACCAAAAACCAATAGCAAGATCCTGCATGTCTGACATCAAATACTGAGAGAAAATGTGTAAACACTAGGTAGAGTAGAATCTCAAGCTATACTACCTTTTACAAAAAATGGGTTATTATCAATGGTACTAAATCATTTCTTCCTCCTAAAATTTCTTAAAAAAAGGAATATAGGATGCTACTTATTCTATGATACTTTTTAAAAAAATATGAAATTATGTATCTCATTTGAAGTCTGTCTTCAACTGATTTGGGCAATACTTTTTAGCCATGGACAAAGTAAAAATGAGCCTGTTGTGTGAAGATGCCTGGCTGAGTGCCATAGGAATCAGAATAAGGTCATATTTATTCTTTTGGACATTTTTTTCTTTATCTAGACTCCAAGAAGGCAAAGGGCATTATGATAATGAAGTCTATTGGTGACCTAAATTGGAAGGCATTGTCAATGCGAATGAGGACAGAAATAAAATAAAGTAAATACCAGTTTAGACATATATGCCAGGGAATATATAGTGGGACTTTCAAAGAAACCTAACAGCTTGGAATGGAAATGGGTTCTGGAAATTCTAGGGATAAAAAAGTCATAAAATAATAATGACTGAAAAAGAAAAGGGAATTATAACAGTTTGCAAAATGATATAAGATTACAATATGGAAAAGTGGGGGGAGGGGGAATAGCCCCAAACAAAAAGGTTCAACTGTGAACTTTATATACATTTATATAAATCTTCCATCTCAGAAAGATTTCTGTTATTATATTGGAATATAAAAGTTTTTTTTGTGGAGTTAGAGATGGTATCAAAATAACCAAATAAAGAGATGAATTGCATATAAAAGGGACTGTGGCCCTGGCCAGGTAGCTCAGTTGGTTAGAGCATCATACTGATACACCAAGGTTCTGTTCAGTCCCTGGTCAGGGCACATATAAGACTCAACCAATGAATAAGTGATATAAGTGAATAAGTGGAACATCAAAAGGATCTCTCTCTTCTCTCTCCCTCCCTCCCTTACTCTCTCTCCCTTCTTTTCTCTTTCTAAAAAAATCTATATATGTAAAAGGCTAATATGCAAAGTGTCCCTTAGGAAGTTCGACTAGGAGACCAGGAGTTTGATCACTCACTATGATGTGCACTGACCACCAGGGAGCGGTGTGGAATGAAGGAAGACCCTGGCTGACAGCTGGAAGGCCCCCAATCGGTCCGATTGGCCCTGATCGCTGGTCAGGCATAGGGGTCCCTACTTGTCCATGAATTTCGTGCACTGGGCCTCTAGTCAATAAATAAAAGGGACTTTGAGTATAATGTGAAGATGTTGGTAGTATCCTCAGCATCCCATTTGAAGACACAAGAGGAAGAATTGAAAAAGAGAAGGAAATTGCTGTTTCTGTCCTTTGTTATCTATGCCTATTATGCTTTTCTCTCTGCTGCTTCATTAAGAAAAAACTTAACTATTTTTTTCTTTTTTAATATATTTCTACTGATTTCAGAGAGGACGGGAGAGGGAGAGAGAGATAAAAATATTAATGGTGAGAGAGAATCATTAATCGGCTGCCTCCTGCATGTCCCCAACTTGGGATTAAGCCCGCAACCCAGACATGTGCCCTTGACCAGAATTGAACCTTTGACCCTTCAGTCCGTAGGCCAATGCTCTATCCACTGAGCCACACCGGTCAGGAAAACAATTTTTTTTCTTAATAAATCATTGCCAATTTCTAGGTCTAAAAAAGAATAGACAGGCTGCAGCTATAACCTATGGCCAGGTGGTCAATCTGAGGCTCCCTCTGTAATCCTATGAGCATTTTTTGTATCTCAGGAGACTAGCGCCTGTGATGCTCAATTTTTATTATTTTTCCACACTTTTGGAATTTTTAGTTAGAATTTTCTCAAAATGTCTTTTTAAGAACACACAGCAGTCTGTTCCACACTGTATAATGCCATGATGAAATTTAGCATATGTGATTGTTAGGCAATGAGAATCAGAAATCATATGCCATTGGACCAGAGATGGATCCTCCCTGTACAACTGTATAGAGTGACTGAGGTGTACTTTTCAGCAGATACCTCTATTTCATGGTAGAAGGCATCCATTAAAGATTGCAAGAGATATTTAAATGAAAGGCTGACTCACCCAGAAATGTCAAACACATAATTTCTCACTAACCCACAGGTAAGTATGGGTTTGATTTTCTGCAAAAGTATAATAGTAATGCTAGTTGGTGTATAATAAGTAAAAGGGAATGGAATTATAAGATAAAAAGATTCTTTAGCATAATTCTTTAGGAAACATCCATCCAGCCTCCAATTTAACGAGCATTATTTGCCTTACAATGAAATAGTCAATATTTACTAGTCAGGATTCTTAGGAGCTTCAAAACAAAAATAGCTTTAGATGATATTCCAGAGAATTAAGAATGACCTGGATAAGATTTTTCCTCACTCTGTCCTGAAAGTCTGTTGAAAAAGTTCAGCTATAACATAGCCATCTGGAATGCTAGCTTTTCCCCAACCAGCACATATGCTGCTTGTGATCATTTTCTTAGACCTGCATGCTATTTTGACAGAGGGCACTGTGTCAGCATTAATTTACCTCACTATATCTTTTCCTGAGCCAGTCCAGGGACTTCTAAACTACATCCTCTTTCCTTTGCCTATTCAGTTCTCTGTATCTGAAAGATTTGGCTGAAAAAGAAACTGAACCAAAGGCCACATAAAGATTTGTAGAACAACGTTGTGTGTGCTGTCAGAGTAGTAAAAGGGGCACCAATGTCTGTGACCAGATAAAAGTCATCATCGAAAGAACTGATTTATATTTACAGACCTTCAAATAAATGGTTGAGGGAAACCTGTTTCTGATTCAACTGACATGTATGGAATTTTTTTCAGTTACTGGCTACCTAGAACAGGCACTATTTATTTCATTTTAGTCTTGCTAAATGCCAAGTATTGTGGTTATGCTGGGGATACAAAGATGAATAAAATGTGATCACTGCCTCAAGAGGCACATAGTCTAGTAGGGGAGCGAGATTCATAAATAGATGTGGTAAACGTAACAAAAGAAGCAAGCATGGAGGGCTATTAAAGCACAAGGTTTTCTGCAGGAAGCCACTTTTGGAATAAGTCGAAGAAGGATAGAAGAAGCAGTAGCTTGAGCTAGGGCCAAGAACTGAGAAACAACACTTCAGGGATACTAGAGAACAGAATAGGATCTGGGGAGTGGGGAGAATTGATGGCTGAGGAGTTAGACAGAGTCCAGATAATGCAAGGCCTCTTGCGACATGTTAAGGAGCTTTCCTAGCAGACTCTTGATGGAATATTTTGTTCCGAGCAGGAGAATTCTGTGGGAGGAGGAGTTTGGGAAACATTAGAGCAAAAGATTCCTTTAATGTAGAGTCTCTTGGAAACAAATATGGTAATATGCAATGTGACTCTCCAAAACAAGAACACCCTGTAAAATTTCTGACCGTGGAACACTTAACGAAATACTGTCTTTTGGGACTAGAGTTCTGAGATGCGCACTTTGCAAAGTAATGCACAGCTCTCTCAGAAACCATGGATGATTTTAAATAGATGGATGATATGGACAGATTTGCATTTTAGAACACACTGGCAACATTTCAGAACTCTATAGCAGTGTAGGAGACAATTATAGGGGGACAAATTTGATGGCAGAGAGACCAGATAGGAGATGAGTGTTCCAGAAGATCAAAAATGAGGTTCTGCACTTAGGTAGTAGAAGGAAGATAAGGATTAAAATAATGTTTAGGAAATTAGGTGAATAAAACTTGATAATTGATTGAATGTAGGGAAGGTGAGGAATAGGTAAGATTCAGAGTTTCTAACATGGATGATCAGATGGATGGGGTGCCAAAAATTAAGTAATTATAAGAGGAGAAGTAAGTATATCATGAGTTTAGTTTTAGACAAGTTGAGGTTTAGGAAATCTATGACAAATCTAGTGGAGATTTTAGGAGATAATTGGGTATGAGAATGAAGCTTTTTTGTTAAATACCCAGATTTGGTAGTCAACAGCATATAGGTTGTTGTGTGGTTAAAATGATGAGAATATTAAAAAATCACCCAGGAAGAGCATATAGAGCTAGAACATGAACAAGCCAGGGGAATTCCAACAAAAGTAAACAGTATATATACATAACAACTTCAAAACCTTGAGTCAACTCAAACTTTAAATATAGGTTGCTAGTTAAAAATACCAGCAGCACAATATTAGATCTCATTTCAGTGATGATTTTGGATCTATGTTAAATTTATATCTTAGACTTTATATTAGTCCATATCAATTATTAATAAGCATTCTCCATTCCTCTCTTTGTAATTACCAGAATTTTAATTTTTTTTAAACTTTGAAGTGCTTTTCTTCTTTTAGTTACTTTTTGAAAACAGAGAGCAGTAGCAAATAGAGATGTGAACTGAAGCTGTCATATTTAAACCTATGAATTTGCAGATTGCTAGTAGTGATTCCAAAATTTCTACATAGGAGAAGCTTGAGAAGGCAATCTGGTTGAAAGAAGGTGCGAAGGCAAGGTTATATAGAAATTGTTTTTGCTAAGTTTGAACGTTTCTTTGGGAGTTGGGGGTTGAAGAAAGTTATTCATGGGGTGGAGGAAGCTAAATTTTCCATAGGGCCTTCACTTGGCCCCATGACTGCTCTTTCACATAATTAAATATGTGGTAATTAATATTTCCAATTGATATTAAAATTAAACCTCTAAGTAGTTAACAATGTGTCAATCTAAAAAATGTCTCGTGCATATGACACCACAATAAATTCAATAAAAATGTGGCTCAGTGGTTGAACTTAAACATCAGCCCATTAACCAGAAGGTCATGGTTCCATTCCCGATCAGGACACATACCTGAGATGTGAGCTTGATCCCCAGTAGGGGGCGTGCAGGAGGCAGCTGATCAATGATTCTCATCATTGATATTTCTATCTCTCTCCCCCTCTTCCTGCCTCTCTGAAATAAAAAATTAATTTAAAAAGTAAACTAAATGTGTGAATAAAATTTAAATTGAAAGATAAAATTAAATAAATAAATTTAACCATTTGTATATAATTCATGTAGGTGTGCCTAGTAATTTTGAGATTCAAAAAAACCCTTCAGTATTACGGTTAGATGGACAAAATATCGTGTTTTTAGGGGAAATAGTTACTTTCTGGCTAATTACCCACATTGGCCCATAAGAAGAGGAAAGAGTATACCAGTACAGTTTTTTATTTAATTGGGTTTTTAAAATATATTTTTATTGATTTCAGAGAGAGAAAAACATCAATGATGAGAGAGAATCATTGATTAGCTGCCTCCTGCATTCCCCCCACTGGGCATGTACCCAGACTGGGAATCAAACCATGACCTCCTGGTTCATAGGTCAATGCTCAACCACTGATCAACTGAGGCCAGGCCAGTTTTTATTTTATTATTTCATCTGTTGTTAGGCAATATTTTCAGCAAATATTTGAAAACATCATTTGGAAAATATTGTTTAAAAAAATAAAGCAATGTATGAATAAATATTAAAACATAAACAAAAATATTATAAAATGTCTAAATTGCAACTAAATTATACCAAGTCACCTCTTCATTGTGTGTTTACTAACCTAATTATATTATATTGTTGATTAAACTACCTTTCAGCATCCTATTCTTTAGTACACTGAGGTTGCTTTTTTAAAAGCAGTATGATAGAACTTAAAATACAACCACTCATGGCAGAACAGCTTTGCTTAGTATCTACCACTGTTGGCTCTCAATCTTTATATTGTATATACTAAAATTTTTACATAACCATCAAAATTCTTTTTGGAAAAAATCAGAGTATTAATAAAAATGAGTAAATAAAGATATGTAGCACTATACTTTTTATGAATAATAAAATAAATTATGTATCTAATTCACTTATGTGTATATGACCTACTTTTGTGTTTGTGTTGCAAGTTTAATGTTACATGAATGTGAAGGAATATTAAGGAACATAGGACAAACTTTTAAAAATAAAATTATGAGATATTCTCTGTGTATATCAATTAACAGTAGTTTAATAGATTATACCTCGTTGATTTGAAGAATTAAAGCAATTAGTTTGTTTGGCACAGAGTTTTCTTTCCAAGAGTAATTTAAGCATTAAAAAAATCTTGTCATGTAGTTAGATTTGGAAAGAGCAGAAGCAATATCACTGATGTACATGCCCACTCGAAATACAGCTTTGCAAAAGGCAGGTTTGCCTGGAATCCTTGCAATGGATACAATTAAGCTGAAGCTTAATGAAATTGAGGTGGTTTTCAATGCCAAGTTTTATGAGCAAAATAATATTCATTGTGATGTTCTGAGATTAGTCTCTTCTTCAGCACAAGAGATTATATTTAGTTAAATATAATCAGTTTCCCAGAGACTGGTTTCTTCCAAGGAATGCCAAAGATAGGGCATTTCATATCAATAGAGACTTTATAAATCTACAGCAGAAATAGTAAATTGCACTTCAGAGAACCTCAAAGCTGGTGCTTTAAAAAATTATTAAAATCTAGGACCCCTTGGGGGATGTCGGAAAGCCAGTTTTGGCCTGATCCCCGCAGGCCAGTCCGAGGGACCTCACCGGTGCACGAATCTGTGCACCGGGCCTCTAGTAGTTAATAAACTAGGGAAAGAGGAGCAGGAAAAGAAAGACTCCCTCACTCCCAACATGTGTGTGTGCAACCTACAGCAAGCCCTGTTGGAAGCAGTGGGAAGCTTTTAACATTCCAACAATTTTGGCATTTTTATTATTATGTTATTGGAAAGTTATAATAACTGTACTCAAACTGTATTTATGACCTAGTGTGATTACAGAACTTTACCTAAGGGTGGCCAGAAAATTATATGGAGCCTGTCGGAGTTCTAATTCAAGGCTACTCACATTCAACAGTTTAAAAAGAGTAGTGGGAAACATAAATAAATTGTTGTAAATACCAGTTATGTAGTTACGTCTATATAGGTGAGTTTTCATGACCATTAAATAATCATTTAAAGAGTGAAAAATTTAGTGTAATTAGATATCACATGACACATATTTAGAATGCCCCATCACTTAACCAGCTGTATGATCATAAGTCACTTAATCTCTCTGTGCCTCATGTTTTTTCATGTGCAAATGAGATTAATATCTGCTTTGTTGGGTAGTTGTGAGAATTAGATAAAATATAGATTAAGTTCCTAGCACATTGTCAAATAGTAGTTGTTCAGCAAATGATAGTTATCGTGATCATCATTTTCTGACTTAAGTTGTTTTATAAATTAAATTTTTTATAAGTCTATTTTTTATTTCCCTTTTGTTAGAAGATATTCATCTGTGGGTTTTAAGAAATAATATCTTATGATGCAATAATATCCTTACAAGTACTTAACATAACGACTGGAACATAGTAAGTGTTCAATAAATGGTAGTTGTTATTATAGTCACTTGAATGCAAGCCTTTTTAGCTCCTCTCTTCCCACCATGTAGTAGTTATATACCATTATTGGTACTTTATTTAATCTCTTTGAATCTCAGTTTCTTCATGTGTAAAATGGGGCTTTTAATTACTATACTTAACACACAGGTTTGTTTGTGTGGGTTTTTTTTTTTTTTTTGGTTGTTTTGTTTTTATTAATCCTCACCTAAGGATATTTTTCCATTAATTTTTAGAGAGAGTGGAAGGGAGGGGGAGAGACGGAGAGAGAAACATTGATGTGAGAGAGACACATCAATTGGTTGCCTCCCACATGCCTCCTGGCCAGGGCAGGGGATCCAGCCTACAATTGAGGTACATGCCCTTGATCAGAATGGAACCCAGGACCCTTCAGTATGCTGGTCAGTGTTCTATCTACAAGCCAAACCAGCTAGGGCTGGTTTGTTATGAGGAATTAGATCATTTTTGTGGAAGCATTTTTAAAACACTATACATAATGATGATGATGTGGAGAAAAGGGAACTTGTGTTCAGTATTCATGGGATTGTAAATTGGTGCAACCTCAATGGAAAGCAGTATGGAAGTTCCTCAAAAAATTAAAAATAAAACTACTATATGACCCAGGAATTCCACTTCTGGATATTTATCCAAAGAAAATGAAAAAACTAATTCAAAAATATATATGCTCCTCCATGTTTATTGCAGCATTATTTACAATAGCCAAGATAGGGAAGCAACCTAGGTGCCCATTGAGAGATGACTGGGTAAAGAAGGTATGGTTTATATATACACACAATGGAATATTACTCAGCAATAAAAAAGAATGAAATCTTGCCATTTGTGACAATGTGGATGGACCTAGAGGCTATTATTCTAAGTGAAATAAGTCAGATAAAGACAAATACCATACCAATATGATTTTACTTATATGTGGAATCTAAAAGAACAAAACAAATGAACAAATAAAACAAAATAGAAAGAGACTCATAGACACTGATGATAGTTGCCAGAGGGGAGGCTGATGGGAGGTGGGAGATGGATGAAAAAGTGAAGGGAAAAAGATACAAACTTCCAGTTATAAAATAATTAAGTTACAGGATGTAATGCACAACACAGGGAATATAATCAATAATATTGTAGTAATTTTGTACCATGACTGATGATTACTAGACTTTTTGTGGTGATCACATCCCAAAGTACATAAATGTCAAATCACTATGTTATACACCTCCAACATAATATTGTGTGTCAACTATAACTTTTAAAAAACTATAAATATGAGTTAGCATTATTATTGTTTATTGTGTAGGTTACTTTTTATATTATTTGTAAATCTCTTTCAAATGATTTTAAATGACACTCAATGTTTTTCTTCAAGAAAACAGAGCTGAAAACTCCATTTACATATAAACTGCTTTCTAAAAGTAGGTGTGTATTTTCTAGCCCTTATACTGCATAGATGCTGTGATTGCAGGGGCTTAACAAGATCCTACTAGCCCACCAACCTTTCTTCTTCTTAGTACTTAGCTACTCTCCTACTTCACCTGAAATTTCTCTTAGTGTTTTTAGTAGGGTAAACAAGAAGAGTCAAACTTCTGAAAACATTTATGTTTTACCTGAGAGAGGGGACTCTTACAACATCTCAGAATAAATCAATTGATTAGATTAGCTCAGATTTAGCTAAAAACATCCATTCTAAAACTGAGAGATCATAAGATGGGTATATTTCAGTGGAGGAGCAAAACATGATGGCAAACATCTAAGAATAAATAGCTCAACTAGCTTTCATTCTATTTATGTCCAACAGAAGGTGGCTGCTTCCCTAAGATGCCTCCCACCAGATGGTGACTTCTCAGTCCATTTTTAACTACCTGCAAACTCATGGCACGTGGCTGTGACCTCCTTTCATTTTGAAATTCACCTTTTGTTTCAGCACTAGATTACTATAGATTCTGATTTCCATCTGGGCAAAAAGTTTCCTTAAAAGGGAGGAATTCAAAGTCACAGGCAAACATATGTGCACATGAATATATGTACTTTTGTAAAAAGCTGTGTAGCTTTCTCTTCATAATCCATCTGTAATTATGAGCGGCTGTGTTTTTTTTTTGTTTGTTTGTTTCAGAATAGGTTCTTTTCTCTATCTTTACAATACCAATTATCTGTATTGATTCAAGAAATGAAAGCTAACTTTAAAGTATTCTAAAGAAAATATAATTATGATGGCATATTGGAAGTTCCCTCTTTGTAGTTCATTCTGAAGTCACTCTAAAATCCCTTGGATCATCTGTATCAATCCTTATTCTCCAAATTTCCTTTTGTTAGTGTTCATGATTGTGAATTGACAGCATAATTATACTAAGCCTCTAAGATAATCAGGGTAAGACCCTTGAGTAATGAGGAGTCACTAGGGAGCTTAGCTACCATTCTAATCAATTATTTGTTTTGCCTGAATTTATGACCACACACAGCCCCCTTAAAGTTAGTCAGGAGTAGACATACTACAAGTAGGTGCTGCTTGTAGAAAGAGGTTTGGGGCCAATAGAAGGATCAGGATCTTCTTTTTATCACTATTGGGAAAATAATTCACAATAACAGGAGGGTAGCCTATTTTGTCATCTTGGATGCAATCTAGCAAATGATGTTCTTGAGAAATGACAATGATGTACTGCTCTGCCATTAAGTATAAATTAATCTCAACTGTTTTCATCTTTATTTCCCAGGGTGAACTTGTTATTTTACTGAGTGTATAAATACATAATGGGGAAAAGTGACATGTTTATATGAAAATAATATTAATTAAGAAGAAATAATGAAAATATGTATGATTTAGTTCCCTAAATAAAATAAACACTCATATGAAGAACTTTTTGTTGCTGTATATTTTTTAAACTTTCATATTTTACTAGAGGCCCGATGCATGAAATTTGTGCAAGAGTAGGCCTTCCTTCCCTCGGCTGCCAGCACCAGCTTCCCTCTGGCACCTGGGACCCAGGCTTCCCTCCGGCCACCAGCAGGCACCCAGGATCTGGGCTTCCCTCTGGCCGCCAGCAGGCACCCAGGACCCAAGTTTCCCTCTGGCTGCCAGCAGGCACCCGGGACCCAGGCTTCCCTCACAGCCCCAGCTTCATCCAGAAGGTCGTCCGGAAGGATGGCCGGTCTAATTAACATATTACTCTTTTATTATTATAGATAACAGGGCATTATAGCTATAACACCAAAAATGTGAAGTTGGAAAGAATATTTGAGAATAACTAGTGCAGCATCCTAATCTATCCTATCTAATAAAGAGGGAATATGCAAATTGAATGTCACATCGTGACAAAGATGGTGGCATCCATGGCCACAAGATGGCGGCGCCCAGTCCCCTCAGCCCCGCTGGAGTCCCCCAGTCCTTTCAGCCCAGCTGGGCGGGGGGGGGGGGGTGGGCGACAGGCACACAATACAGCCAGACCTGCCCTCAGTCCCCCAGCCGCCCAAGGCCGGCCCAAGGTGCAGGCAAGCCTCGGATGTTGGCTGCCCAGGGTGGGCTCGAGGTGCAGGCAAGCCTCAGATTGCGGCTGCCCAGCCGCCCAGGGCCACCTGAGGCTCGGGTAACCAGGGGCAGCTGAGGCTTGCGCTGCCAGCAGTGGCAGCAGCAGAGGTGTGTTGGGGGCGTCGCCTTCCCCTGATCGCTAGGTCACCTCCCACCCCTAAAGGGTCCTGGGCTGTGAGAGGGGGCAGGCCAGGCTGAGTGAATTTTCATGCACTGGACCTCTGGTATATATATAAAAGCCCAGTGACTGAATGATGGAACAACCAGAATGACCGGTCGACCAGTTGCTATGACGCACACTGTCAGGGGGCAGATGCTCAATGCAGGAGCTGCCCCCTGGTGGTCATTGCACTCCCACAGCGGGAGCATCACTCAGCCAGAAGCCAGGCAAGCGCAGTGGCAGTGGCAGGAACCTCTCCTGCCTCGGAGGCAGCGCTAAGGAGTAGTGAGCCAAGCAGGTGGGTGGTAAGGAGCAAGGGCTCCTGGACTGCGAGAAGGATGGAGCATGCCTAAGCTAGCAGGTGGACATCCTCTGAGGGGTTCTGGACTGTGAGAGGGTGCAGGCCTGGCTGAGGGACCCCCGAGTGCATGAATTTTCATGCACTGGGCCTCTAGTTTTACATTTGAAGAAACAAGCCCATACAGATTAGGCATCTTCCCCAAGGACACAGAGCTGGCTCATGGGTGAAGATCATACCAGACACAATCCCACACCTTCTGACTCTTAATTTTGCATTTTCTCCACTCCCATGCACATTACACAGATAATTACCTTTATATTAAAATTAAAGTAACTTATGCACATAATTAAAAAGAAAATTATATTTACAAAGTGTTCCTCCATCTTAGACACACATTAAAATCATCTGGAGAGCTGTTAAATCACCAACAAGAGATTACACCCAGATAAATTATATCACAACATCTGGGGATGGGATCTAGGCATCCCTAGTTTTCAAAGCTCTCTGGTGATTCTAATGAGCAGCCAAGTTTGTGTACTACTGTACATACTACATTAATTATAATGAAAAACAGATGGCCTTTGCCTAACTAATTCTACTTTCAAAGTTAGAACCCAGGACCAGCAGCATTGGTATCACAGTGAGCTTGTTAGAAATGCATATTCATGGGGTCCATTCCAGCCTATTGACTCAGATCTCTGAGGAGGGTGCCCAGTAAGCTGTGATTCTTAGGTTAAAATTTGAGAAACCCTACCCTATAGATTACCATTTTTAGATTATTTTTCTTAATCCCCTGTGTTTACCTCCATGCTTAAATACTGTTTGTAATCATATTTCTTTTATACTGCCATTAAAATTAATGTTTATTATTTACTAGAGGCCCAGTGCATGAAAATTTGTGCACTTGGCGGGGGTGGGGGGTCCCTCAGCCCAGCCTGCACCCTCTATCAGTCTGGGACCCCTCAGGGGATGTCCACCTGCTGGCTTAGGACTGTTCCATCCCTCTTGCAGTCCAGGAGCCCTTGCTCCTTACCACCTGCCTGCTCGGCTCACTGCTCCTTAGCACTGCCTCAGAGGCGAGAGAGGCTCCTGCCACCGCTACTGCACTTGCCTGGCTTGTGGCTGAGCGGCTCTCCCCTGTGGGAGCACACTGACCACTAGGGGGCAGCTCCTGCATTGAGCGTCTGCCCCCTGGTGATCAGTGTGCATCATAGCAACTGGTCGTTCCACTGTTCGGTCAATTTGCATATTACCCTTTTATTATATAGGATAATTTCCTATAAAGTTTTGTAGAAAATGGTGTAGAATTTCCTTAAAAAGCTACTGAAACTCATAAACTTATCAGTGTTGAGCAAGACTAAAAACATTGCACCAAGTTCATTCTGAATTCACTTTCTTCCTTGAATAACACAGACATGTTTAAAAACCTAATAATGTCTGTTAAAATATGGCTTCCAAACTGATTAAATGCTGAATTCATTAAAATCACATGTAGCCAAATACAGAGGAGGCACTCTGGTTCCTTCTTTTCTTGGCTCTCTTAGAAAGAGCAAGAGGCTTGTGCTGGCAGACCCATTCAAGTGTGGGTCTTGGGCTCTGGCTCTGGGCACTGGTGTCTGGAGTTGGAGGGGTGGGGAAAGAGAAGAAGGGGTTATAGGGGGAGGGAAGAGAAGAGGGGAGATGGATCTGGGAGATGTTCACATATTTTCTTTTATTTTAAACAGCTCTTGGACCAGTCTTCTTTCCAAGCTTCAGGTCATCGGGCATCATAGTCACGGGGGACTCTGGAAGAATGAATGCTTCTATCTCAATGGACTCATTAGAGGAGTTGCTGAGCTCCAAGCTGAGGACAGGTTGGTCCTGGTCCCAAGGGAAGTGGAGGCCCACCGGCCAGATTTCTGGGCCTAGCACAAAGTCACCTGTTGACATCCTGAAAACTGTTCAGGCTGGAGGAGGCACACGTCCTTCAGGGCCTGCTCCTCATCCAGCTCCTTCACAATGATGATGGTGGGAGATGGCACAGTCTGGGCCTCGTGGACCTCTGGGAGGGTGTCCTGGGGCTCCTGAGATGGCACATTCTGGCTGCTGCCTTGCAGCAAGTTCAGGAGTGACAGGTTTTCCATGGCTGACTCCACAGCCAGGATCAGAATCTCAGAAAAGGGCTCCTGGGTGGGGCACTCAGTCAGTGCTGGCCCACTGACTCTCGAAGTTATGCCTTCATTTTCAGCACTGTCTCCCTCCACAGGAAGGAGATTGTTTGCAACCTTTGGTGAGGAGGAGTCTTCCTGAACCACTGTAATGCTCACAGACTTAACAAGGGGAAGAGCTGGAGGCAAAACTACAGAAGATAGCATCCTTCCAGGTGGAGAAAAACTGGGTTTATTTCCGCTGGAGAAATGGTTGGGTCTAAAGGAAAGAACCTGCTGGATTGATCTTTTCCTCACAAGGTGTCTTTGATGCTGATAGAGCAAAGTTTCAGGCACCTATGTGCAGATCAAATTGGGTTGTGACCTCTTTGCTGTGGCAATACTTATATTTGAAGGGTCCTATTTTTGTTCCTTGATGAGGCTCTTGACCTCTGTTGTTTGTGGCCCTGTGTCACACAATCAAACATTCTCATCCTATTCAACACTAGATCAAAATGGAAGATGAACAGGCACTCAATCAGCAAGAGGCAGATGAGGCTGAACACCAACACAAACACCCCAATTGTCATGAGCATTGCAGTCTTGGCTTTTCCGTGAAAATATGGCAGGAACAACAGCCATGTGTTCTGCTTGCCAACATTTCCATTGTGGGCATCCCTTGGAGCACCCACAGGTTGATGTACTGGATGAAAATGTACAAGAGGATGATAATCAAGAACAGTAACCCAGGAAGAGGCCACAGAGCTGAAGAACCACTAGTACTAGTAATTTTTGCTCCTGGTGCAGTTTTGAGCCATTGGCAATGATGGACAAAGCCAGAGGTGCACTTGCAGGTGCTGCGGTGTTTGGCTTTTGTGCTCACAGTGACCTCACACAGAGAGCAATACTAATTCTCCATGACATGATGGTATTTAGATTGGTCCAACATAAGCAGCAGTTGACTGTAGGTGATCTTGTGTAGAATCTCACTTCAGGCAGATCAATGGAGGCAGACACCAAGTGCATGATGATATGAAAAAAAGAATATTCCACCAGTTCATAGGCAGTGTATTTCCTCTCATGCAGTGCACTTCCTCTCATGGGACTAAAAATTCAAAACATGGCTAAGGCCAAGGTCTGGCACATGGCCCAGGATATCACCTGGTGTTTGTCTGGACAGGCGAGGTAGCCGTGGGTTCTGGGAGGACCTGTCTCTGGCTCCTGCCACAGCAGTCCATCTTAATAATATCATCAGTTCCTCCAGCAACAGGTTTTGATTTGAGTACTTCTGTTTTTTTCCTCCCTTCTGTACATCTTGACTTACTTTCTGTATTAGCATCATTTGCTTCTTGGCAATCTTGGTAAGATCTTCCTTGAGCAATGTTCCAGCCTTCCACTCTTCAGGGTGCCTGCTAGTCAAGCATTCTCTTTGCCTTACTTAGATTTCCCACTTCCAGAGGTGGCTGGTGAAGCCACCCCATCTTGAATAAGATCCTCCATGGCCACAGGCCACCATGGCCACATGGTCCACAGCTGGCAGCCTGGGGGCCACTGCAACCACCTGGCCTCTAGTCTGGCCACAGCCGTCTCTGCTCTTCTGACTGTAGCACCTCTAACTTTATAATCCTATTTCTTAATTTGACAATTTTATACTTCATCTTTTGACTTGCTATTATGGTAAATGAAGATTGATTTATTTATTTAGATATTTGTAATTTTTCTCCTACCTTCATCCTTCCAGTAGAGCTATATCACAATTTTTTATTAAATCAATCAGTCTTATGTATTTACAGTTAAGTGTAAATAAAAAAAGGAAGTATGTGCTGCTTAGGAAATGTGTGTGTGTGTGTGTGTGTGTGTGTGTGTGTGTGTGTGTGTGATGGATAGATTATGTATGTGAGAATTCCATATATCTTCTCACTGATTGCCCTGTAGTAGATCAGTGTTATGGGGAAAAAACAAAAACAGTAAACATTTTTATACAATACCTCATGCACTATAATAAGGACATTGAAATAGAATAAGTGATTTTAGTCTGTGAAAATTCACAAATTTCTATAGGAAGTAAAACTTTCACAAGGTTTGATTATATATAGAAAGTAGTATTATAGGCACCTTAGAAATTCAGAGAAAAGAATGCGCCATTTGACTTGGCTAATCAGAAACAGTCTATAGAGAAGACAGGATTTGAGTTAGGATTTAAAATATGAGTAGTAAACAAAAAATGAATAAATAAATAAATAAAATATGGGTAGTATTTTTATGTGCAGAGACTGGATGGAGAATTTTTTAGACTGAGATAGCTATGACAGTAAAGCATGGAATAAAGAGGTAAAAAAACAACTAAAGAAAATTATCGACTAGGACTAGTTTGGTACATTGCCATGCTGCTAGGGAGTGGGTGAAAAATAAGATAAAAAGGTATTTATTGATGTTGAGTATCTAGTGGGTTGGTTATCCTTTTCTTATTATTTAATTGACCCTTTACATAAAAATAGCTCTCAACTAGCTCAAGTAGATTTTATTATCTCCACTTAATATATGAAGAAGCTTGAGGCCCAGAGGTGTTAAGTAACTTGCCTAACGTCGAAAGACTAGAATGTGGCATCGCTAGTATTTGAACCTATGCAACCTAATTCCTGAGCCTATGCTATTAAATATTACCTGTATTGGCTTTGTCTAGTATATATTTTGCCAGTATTTTCTCCATTTTCCATTTGTCATCTTAACTTTGTGTATGGTAGGTATCTTTCACTACATAGACATTTAAAATTTTATGTAGTCAAATTTCAATACTTTAAAAAATTTTACTTAGTTTTTGTTACATACTAAGAAAAGCTTACTATGAAGAATAATAAAAACATTCTCCTACTATATCTTATTCTGACTTTTTATTTATTTAATGCTTTTATTTTACACTTTATAATTAATCTTGAATATTTTATTGTTTATGTAGGGATTTAATTTCACTTTTCCTTCAAATGGCTAGCTAATTTTCCCTAGAATATGCCCTTTCCTAAATGAGTTGATATATATCACCTTGATATAATAGATGTTCATAAATTTGCCACATTGCTAGACAGTCTGCAAGTTAATGCTTCATTCGGATTAAGAAGAATTCTTTTAGAAATGCAACCAAGGTCAGCCCGGCTGGTGTTGCTCAGTGGTTGAGCATCACCTTATGAACCAGGAGGTCACAGTTCGATTCCCAATCAGGGCACATGCCTGGATTGTAGGCTCAATCCTCAGTGTGGGGAATACATAAGGCAGCTAATCAATGATTCTCTCTCAACATTAATGTTTATATCTCTCTCTCCCTTCATCTCTAAAATCAATAAAAATGTATTTTAAAAAAATGCCAAGGTCAGTAATTGTGGCTCTGGAAATCAAATCTTCCAAGGGAAGGTGATGAAAGTAGAAAAACTAATTGTTAATTTAGGGTACAGGTGGGTGAAACTATTGCCCTCTTCACAATGTTGCCTCAAACAAAATTCTTACATTTTTATTGTCCAATTGAATAATTAAATAATTTGATTGACAATAACCTGCCATCGATTGCAGTAATGAGGATTTATAACCTGACATTTTAGTAAGCAAATCTCTCCAATTTTCTAATTTCACCCAGCTTTGGACTAATGGGAAGGCAATCAAACAAAAACAATCATTAGGATCCACAGTCCAGTAAAGACCCTTTCTCTAGAAATGTGAAACTCAGATGGGTTTTCATTTCCTTCAGTACAATATTATGCATGTATATCAGTAGTTCTTTTGTATAAAGTATCAGGAAATCCATATGCAAATATTGAATATTTCCCCCTATTTCACTATGTGTATGTCCTGAACAACTAATGTCCTCACTTGCCTTTACAGTGGTTCAATCCTCTTGTATTTTCTTCCACTTAAAACATTTGTTTTTCCTGTTTACCTGCTTATTTTCTCTGCTTTCTGATGCAGATAGAGCAAGCTGCTCCAGAAATGTACTTGTTAGCCAAAAGCAAGTGCCTTGGATCATAGCAATATAAAATTCACCCCAGTTAGTAATGTTTAAAAAAAACCATGTGGGTTTTTGTTGTTTTTTTAAGTATATTGCCTGGAAAGCACTCTAAGGTCTTACTGACAGAAGTTTTTCAATCTGTTGACAAAATCAACTGTAAATTTAAAACCATGCTTGTAAGAAATAAACAGACTTTTTATTAGACATGGTTGCCTGGAGGATCACTAGTGTCCTGTTTCAGTAAAGTTCCAACATTCCTTCTTGAGAGTATATGATTGTAGCCTCTGTATATCTACTGGAATTACTAACCTTCCCCTTGAATACATTCTTTAGTTGTTCCCTTAATGATTGTAGCCTGTGTATATCTACTGGAATTACTAACCTTCCCCTTGAATACATTCTTTAGTTGTTCTCTTAATGTCTTTTAGTGGTAAATCCTCTTAGGGTTTGTGTGTGTGTGTGTGTGTGTGTGTGTGTGTGTGTGTGTGTGTTTCTTTCATTGTATATTTCATTTTCATTCTCAGAAGATCACTTTAATAATATATTATCCCACTATTCTCTAGATACCATTACTGTTTTTAAGAAATTATCTGCCAGCTTAATGATGTCTCCTTTGTGGATAATGCCTTTTCTTTCTAGTTGTTTTTAAGATCATCTTTCTGTCTTTTTTGTTCTGCAGCTTCACTCTGTTTCCAGGTGTGAATTTCTACTTATTTGTACTGTTTGGGATTTAATGAGCTTCCTAAATGTGACAATTGATGTCTTTCATCAATTTTAGAAAATTCTTAGCCATTCCTTTTTATATATTGCTTTTCCTCATTTGAATTGCTTCTTCCAGGCATTCTGATTAGCCCTTTGCACTCAATACTTTGCCTTCCAAACCATCTTTAATGCTTTACACCTAGTTGGCTCTCTGAACTGCACTCTGATTTTTTTCCCAGTTCTATAATCCATTGATTCATTCTAATCAGCTGTATCTAACCTGCTTTTTAATCCTTTAGTTAACTTTTAAATTTCATTTATTTTTTATTTTTAGAAGTTTAGTATATGGCTAGTTTTCAGATCTTCTAAATAAATCCTATTGTCTTTTTCTCACTGCACATGTATTTTAATCTCTTACATTTCTGCAAACATATTAAACATAGTTATTTTGTATTACCATCTGATAATTCCAATATCTGGTTATCTGGGATATTGTTTACTCTTGTTTCTGGTGGCTTGTTTCCTTTTGTGATATCCTGTGGCAGGAAGGTTTTAAGACCTGTAATCCCCTATATTGCCATACTACAGACATTTTTATTTCTCTCTTTAACTTTCGGGGGATAATTTCACTGAATATAGAATTCTAGATTGACTTTTTTTTTACACTTTAAATATTTTACTCCACTCTCTTCTTGCTTGCATAGTTTCTAATGAGAAGCCTATCTCTCTATAGGTTCCCCCACACTCCACCCTGTTTCCTTTCAGGATTTTCTCTTAGCCTTTGATTTTTCTGAAATTTGAATATGATATACCTAGATGTGGCTTTTGTTTGTTTGCTTTTATTTTAAATTGTATTTATACTGCTTGATGTTCCAGAGCTTCCTGGATAAGTGGTTTAGTATCATTAATTTGGGAAGATAATTGGTTATTATTGCTACAAATATTTCTTCTGCTCTGTTTTTTTTTTTTACTCCTGGTGTCACACCTTTTGCAGTTGTCCTACAATTCTTGGATATTCTGATCTGTTTCTTTATTTTTATTTTTTGCATTTCAGTTTGGAAAGTTTCTATGGACCTAACTTTAAGTTCACTGATTCTTTTCTCAATCGTGTAGAAGAAAAGACGCCATATACTAAGCTCAGGGGAGGCTGCTTGGCAACCTTACAAACTTAGAAACCTAAAATAACCAAAAGGATGGTCTGAAATTAAAACTTTATCAACTAAAAACTATATGGTGGTAGTCATGTCCTAGGCTAGACTCTTCCATAACAAAGGTCAATTTTCACCTTAACTAAGCCTGTCTGTTATTTTTATGCATCTCCAATAACATATCTTTGGAATGTCAAAGTAATTTTTTTCCAGGCCCCTCAAAGCACAAGTAGCACACCAGAACAGAGACCACAAATCCCCTCATTGTTATCTTGTTAATTGTTGACTGTTAACTATCCTGTACCCACCTTAGTAAAAGAGGTATGTGACTATTATTTTACTTTTTATCCAAATCCCAGGTTTCCCCGCTTTGCTTTCTCCTGCCTCCCTAATCTATCACCAATGGATGTCATGCACCCCACTTATGTCTTCTCTTTTGATTATAATTCTATATAATAAAAGGCTAATATGCAAATTGGCCCCTCCACCGGGAGTTCAACTGTGAGTTCAACCAGGGGACAGGGCTGGCTGGCCAACTGTCCACGGCCCCTCCCCCAGGCCAGCTGCAGCTGCTCCCCCCTGCTGGCCCTGCCCCCACTCGACCCCCTCACACACACTCCAATCAGGGACAGGGCTCCTCCTTCCGGCCATCCTGGCCTGATGTTGGGGCAGGCAGGCTGGACCCCACCCGTGCACAAATTCATGCAGCGGACCTCTAGTGTATAAAATAAGGTGCAAAACTGCCATTCTCTGGAGGAGCATTTTCTCAATCTGTTAGATTTTGCTTCCCAGCAATTATTGTCAGTTTTGCTCAAATAAACTCACAAAAATTATCTACAGGTTTGAATGTTTCTTACATTGACACATTTAATCTACTGAAGGCATTCTTCATTTCTTTTTTTTTTTTTTTAAATATATTGTATTGTTTTTTTACAGAGAGGTAGGGAAAGGGATAGAGAGCCAGAAACATTGATGAGAGAGAAACATCAATCAGGTGCCTCCTGCACACCCCCCACCAGGGATGTGCCTGCAACCAAGGTGCATGCCCTTGACTGGAATCGAACCCGGGACCCCTGAGTCCGCAGGCTGACACTCTATCCACTGACCCAAACCGGCCAGGGCCATTCTTCATTTTGGTTACTGTTTTTTATTCCTAGCATTTTCTCTTGATACTTTCTGAATGTTTCTGTCTTTCTGCTTGTATTACTCATGTGTTCCTGCATGTTTTCACATTTTTCCAATATAGCCCTTAACATATATTTTAAATTCCCTATCTTATAATTCCAATATCTGTGACATATATGAATCATATTCTGGTGGTTGCTTTGTATTTTCAGACTGTGCTTTTTCTTGCCTTTTAGCATCCATTGTAGTTTTGTGTTAAGTCAGACATACTGTATCAGGTCATAGTATCTGAGGCAAGTAGGCTTTTAGAGAGAGCACGTATGTTAATTTGGGTAGGAGATGTGCTGTGTACTTGTCTCTTGTAGCTTTGTGTCAGAGGCTTCAAATTACTCTAGTATTCTTGTAGGGGTTTTGTCTCCTCTCTTGAAGAGATGTGAGTCTGTGCCTTGACAGCTCCTTCAGCTGTAATCCACTGTTACTATACTAGAGACTTGCTGTATTGGTGGTAGAGTGTGTGGGAGGAGGAACATTTTATAATCTTCTAATTGAGTCTCAGTCTTTTAGCAGGCCTCTGCCTTGGGGCTGTGGCCTTTAGAAGTATTTCTGTCCCTTTATTAATTAATAGCTTTGTTGAATAAAATCATCTAAAACTGTAGAGAATTTTTATAAGAATTTATTGGAGCTAAACTGACAAAAATTGCCACGAAGCATGATCTCAAATGCTCTGGAGAATGAAAGTTTTGCAATTTCTTTTATGCATTTGAAATTAAGGAGTGAATGTGAGGAAAATTATAAGGGGGTGGCAGAAATCAAGGCCAGGGTTGGATTACAGGATAATTACCAAGATTATGTACTTTCTTGAGGCTGGTTACACTTATTTCAAAGGTGTGTTAACCTAGATGCACAGAAACAATGGACAGGGCTTGCTTAAGGCAAAGATAAACCTTTTACTAAAAAAGTTATATGCCTGGGGCATGACTACTCCCCCTGACTTGCCCAGTTAGGAATTTATGATCAGATCGCTCTGTAAGGTTACTTTTCATAGAACTGATATTGGAGAAAAGTGTGGGTGGTCTTTCTCCGTTGCTAGAGAGAGTGGGGTTTTTGGGGTACCACTGGAATAAGCATTTCCAGAGGGCCCCCATGAGAGGATGAGATCTGGTAGAAAGCTTTATTTTTGTGAAATGACATCCTTGGGTTTCTAAAGTCCAATTCCAGTCATAGAAGAAGTGTAGCTGGAGTCTCAGTAAAGCTCAAAGCAAAGTCAGTGTCCAGAGTTTCCATTCCATGTTGCACTGCGTCCAGTTCAGCATCAGGCTAGTGCAATCCATTAGTCCATTGTGTGTAGAGTCTCTATGGCCCTGGGTCATATGGGCTAATGCAGGGGAGCCAAAAGAGAGCACCCCAAGCAACAAGAGTCCCAAGAGAGCCCAGAGCAACCAAGAGAATGAGTTTCTTTGTTCAGGGATTAAGTATCACAAATCTTCCTGTGCTTGCAGTGGCTGTGCCAATTCCGGTCAATGACCTGTTCCCAGGTGTGACTGACAGCAAGCACCTTCTATAGTACCCCCAACCTTACTGGGCATGCATTTATTCTCCTTCCTGTTCAGTCCCTTCCCTCAGCAATTTGCAATCTATGGAGAATAGTCTGGTAGCTCCCTGGGGAGCGTAAAGCTTTAGCTTTCTGGTGAAGCTGCCCCAAAGACATACCTGTAATATTTGGCCTTCCCTTTGCTCCTTTCCTGTTATTAATAACTAGGTTCATTACAATGGTACCAGGACCTCCCCTTTTTTTTGTTGTTGTTGTTGACAGCAGTGATAACATCCGTACTTTTTACATGTCATAGCTGAATTAGAAGTTTCATTACTGACATTTAAATTTTCATTGCAGTTTGAGTCTTTGTTTTCAAACAAAAGAAATTAACTCTGGCTAATTTAAGTAAAAAGGAATTTGTCAGAAAGATATTGAGACTCAGGCACTCTGGGCATCAATTAATAAAAACTATAGAAAAAGTCTTATCAGCAAAAATTTGGTTCGAACATCTCCACTGATTTCAACTATTTTCAGTACCTTTATTAGTTTGCTCAAGATTCTAATTTCAGGAATTCTTGGAAGAAGATCCCATGAGTATAGTAGAGTTTTTTAGTTTTCTATAATTTTTACATAAAAGTAGAGCAAGCAAACTAGATAAAAAAAACTATCTGAAGAGAATTATAAGATGTTCCCACAAACCCCAAAGCACTAGATAGAAAAACTATCTGAAGAGAATTAGAAGAGGTTCCCACAAACCCCAAAGCACCAATGTCCACAGGCCTATGTGTTATTACTGTCTTGGTGGAAGAAACCTGGGGGAAACAATAGGATATCTGATAAGCCTAGGAACAGAAAAATACTCAAATAGCCAACATATATCCTCCAGAAATTGCACTGGACTAATTGGGGAATAGTTGAAACAGAGGAATTTTGCCCAACACAGTAGATGATGAGGCATAGTGTAAGTACTGTTAGAATAGTCTATCCTAGTTCTCTTGGGTTCCACACTGAAGGAGAGATTTTTGAGAGTGAAATGTATATTGAGGGACAATATGGATTTAAAAGAGGGACCACCCAGTCTGACTGGTGTGGCTTGGTGGTTGAGCATTGACCTATAAGGTTATGGTTCAATTCCCGATCAGAACACATGCCTGGGTTGTGGGCTTGGGTGTGTAGGAGGCAGCCAATTGATGATTCTCATTATTGATGTTTCTATCTCTCTCTCCCTCTCCCTTCCTCTCTAAAATCAATAAAAAGTATATTTAAACAAAAGTAAATAAAAGAAGGACAACCCAGAAAATAATGGGAGGGGAAGGAGCCAGAAAATCTGAGAAGTAAACTTCTAAGTGTTTAAACATTATGTGAAAAAACAACAGAAGGAGCTCCAGGTAGTCAGAAAACCTATCTGCAACAACTCTCCTTCTTAGAGTTTGAAACACAAAATTTATATAAAAATGAACAGAAAAGTATTATTCAAATCCCTTACAAAGTTACCATAAGACAGAAAAATAAAGACCATCCTATATAATCTACACTAATAAAAGAGAAACATGCAAATTGACCGTACCTCCACTACACCCACAAACCACACCCACCAGCCAATCAGGAACGAGTATGCAAATTAACCCAAACAAGATGGTGGTGGCCACAGAGCTGGAGCGAGCAGGAGGCTTGGGTTGCCCTGGCAATGGAGGAAGCCAAGCTTCCCACCCACCCTGGCTGGCCCTGGCCCCTGCTCAAGGCTACAAAGTTTCAATTATAGAAGATAAATAAATCCCAGATACTTGCTTCCAGCTGGCCTCTACTCAATGAGGCATTGAAGAAAAAGAAAAAAGTAAAAAAGGAGGGGCTGGGAGCTTGGGTGTTGCCCGGGGGTGATCAGGCCAGGATGGGACAGCAGTTGTGGGTGATCAGGCTGGTGGGGGGTGGGGCTGTTGGGGGTAAGCAGACTAGCAGGGGGGCCAGCTGGGGGTGAGCAGGCCATCAGTGGGGGTCAGTTGGAGGTGATCAGGACAGCAGGAGGGGCAGCTTGGAGTGAGCAGGCAGCAGGGGGGCAGTTGGGGGCAAGCAGGCCAGTGGGGAGGGAAGTTGGGGGTGAACAGGCTGGCACAGGGGGCAGTTCAGGTGATCAGGCTGGTAGGGGAGCATTTGGGGATGAGCAGGCCGGCAGGCAGAGTAGTTAGGGGCAATCAGGTAGGCAGGCAGGCAGGTGAGTGGCTGGATCCAGCAGTCCTGGATTGTGAGAGGGATGTCCGACTGCTGGTTTAGGCCTGATCCCTGTAAACAGAGCAGTAGGACATCCTTTGAGGAGTCCCAGATTGGAGAGGGTGCAGGCTGGGCTGAGGAACACTCTCCCCCTTCCCCCATGCATGAATTTCATGCACTGGACCACTAGTCCTATATAATAAAGAGGTAATATGCAAATTGACCATCACTATAACACACAAGATGGCCGCCCCCATGTGGTCAAAGATGGCCATCCCCATGTGGACACAAGATGGCCACCACAAGATGACCAGCAGGGGAGTGCAGTTGTGGGCGATCAGGCCATCAGGGAAGGGGAGTTGGGAGGGACCAGGCCTGCAAGGGAGGGCAGTTGGGGGCAATCAGGCCTGCAGGGGAGGGCAATTAGGGGTGACCGGGCCGGCAGACAAGGGCAGTTGGGGGTGACCAGGCCTGCAAGGGAGGACAGTTGGGGGGGACCCAGGCCTGCAGGGGAGGGCAGTTGGGGGAAACCAGGCCTGCAGGGGAGGGCATTTGGGGGTGACCAGGCCAGCAGGGGAGGGCAGTTTGGGGGATCAGGCCTGCAGAGGAGGGCAGTTGGGAGCAATCTGGCCAGCAGGGGAGCAGTTAGGCATCAATCAGGCTGGCAGGGGAGTGGTTAGAGGGTGATCAGGCTGGCAGGCAGAAGCTGTTAGGGGCAATCAGGCAGGCAGGTGAGCAGTTGGGAGCCAGCAGTCCTGGATTGTGAGAGGGATGTCCGACTGCCCATTTAGGCCTGATCCTGGTGGTCCCAAATTGGAGAGGGAGCAAGCTGGGCTGAGGAACACGCCCCCTCAATGCACGAATTTTGTGCACTAGGCCTCTAGTAGATAATAAAATGAACAATTGAATCCTTATAGATAATAAAATCATGAAAAGCCTACAAATGTAAGGTCAGAACTGTAATATTCTCTTTTAAAACAAACCAAAAGACATTTAAGATTATACAAAGTATGAAAAACCAACAAAAAATCAAAATTACAGAAACTCAAAAATGATGTGACAGACTCAAGACAAAATTAAAAGCAAAAAGTACATATAATTTTAGAACTAAAGACTAACTAAAAGAGTAAGTACAACAAATAATGCCTCAACTGAAAAAGAAATAAAAAGGATGCAAAGTTTAAAAAGAAAAAAATAAATGCAAAAGAGAAAGAGAGAGTTAAGAGAATATTAAAGACAGGTAAAAAGGCCCAATATGTAAAACTTATGTGGTCCAACAATATAAATAGAGTACACATATACTTTGGAAAAAATAGGCACAACACACATTTTTAACTTCTCTATGCTCTCAATTGGTGGTGAGAGTCTCAGTATTGTTATTCTGAGACTAATGTGTATATAATGTGGGATAAAACAAGTAAATAATTACGGATTATTTTAAATCTATTTTGACCCATGTTCTTAAGAAATGGGATTCTCAGTGGGGAAGAACTCCTGGTTTCGTAATTTCTGATTGAAACTTATCTACCATTTATAGCATTATTCTGCTGGGTATTACTTTTCTTCTTATCTCTGGCTGCTTTTAAGATTTTTTTCTTTAATTTTGTTTTCCAGCAGTTTGACAATGATGAACATAGTTGAGATTCTGTTTGTATGTCTCCTATCTGGAGTGTGCTGTACTTCTTCACTCCCTCTTGGGAAATTTTCACCTGTATATCTTCATATGCTACTCTGTTATCACTGGAAGCAGAATTCATTTTAGAAATCTTTGATTTCTACTGAGTGGGTCTAAAAGCAGTGAGTGCTAGTAGCAATGAGAATATCTGAGCCAAGATTTGCTTTTAAATGCCATTCTTTATATTTGTAACATTCTGCAATATTTCTACCAAAAATCCTAACCTAAATCTAATCATAAACTGTCAGACACACAAATTTATGATAGCCCCTGAATTGTCCCATAGTTATCAGTCTACATAATTCCATGAGTGGGGTTGAGTGGGATGGTATAGACTGACTGAACTCTGCAGATTTTTTTTCCAATTTTGCCTTTTTGTTATTGTATGGGTCTTACTTTATTATGGCCCATGAGCATTGAACAGAAAATATTGTGGTGCTTCTCCCTCAAGGAGTAACTCAAAATAAAACCAAAATACTAAACTATAAAATATGGAATTTACACACCAAAAATAAAGTATCTTCTTTCTGGAAAAAAATAAAATAGAATCGTGTCAATAGGATACAGGAAGCAACTTGAATAAGCTCCCACTGGCCAATTATGAGATAACTAGAGGCCCGGTGCACGAAACTCGTGCATGGGAGTGTGTGTCCCTCAGCCCAGCCTGCACCCTCTCCAATCTGGGACATCCCTCTCACAATCCAGAACTGCTGGCTCCCAACTGCTCGCCTGCCTGCCTTCCTGATTGCTCCTAACTGCTTCTGCCTGCCAGCCTGATCACTCCTAACCACTCCCCTGCCAGCCTGATTGCCCCTAACTGCCCTCCCCTGTAGGCCTGGTCACCTCTAACTGCCCTCCCCTGCAGGCCTGATCCCCCCAACTGCCCTTCCCTGCTGGCCATCTTGTGGTGGCCATCTTGTGTCCACATGGGGGCAGCCATCTTGTGTGTTGAAGTGTCAGTCAATTTGCATATCACTCTTTTATTAGATAGGATTTGAGCTTCAATGAAGATAAAAATTACAATGGATCGAAATCCATTAGATAATTTAAATATGTGATATCAAATTATCAGAATGATATTGGGGGGAAACCCCAATTGCTTACTTTCTGAGGCAAATAGCTAACCAACTCATTACCTTGAAAACCAGGGAAATAAAAGAATTATGTATTTAATCTGCATTTCCTATATGAATTATCTCGGTAGTCAAGTAATATAAATTTTTCTAACTAATATATGAAAATGAAATGACAGAATTAAAGTATCAGCATTTTAAAATTTTCAATGACTTAATAGATCGATACATTGAGCATCAATGACTACTTACATAAGGAAAGAGAGAAAACTAGATCTTATGTGCTTCCTGACAAATATGACTAAGTCTCTGAATCCCACTGCTACTTTATAGAAAATAGGAGAAAGGAGTGTGTTTAACTGCACCATGAGTGTGTAATCAACAAAATCCAGACTCTAAAGGTCAAGTGGTCCTAAAGTTCTTCAACAAATGTATCTTAAGGGAAGAGAAATGTAGAGAGGGAGCCTGTGGATTAAAAAACATCAGATTTTTAAAATTATAATATCCAGGGACACTTTCTTGAATGATTAAATCATAAACTTAAGAAGTGATCACTATAAGAATCAAGGTGATGATTATTTTTATATTTTTTTAATTATTTTTTTTCCTAATCCTCACCCGAGGATATTATTTATTGATATTTTTTAGAGAGGAAGGGAGAGGGAGAGAGAAACATCAATGTGAGAGAGAAACATGGATCGGTTGCCGCCCGACTGGAGATCAAACCTGTATCTTAGGCATGTGTCCTGATGGGGAATCGAACCTATAACCTTTGGTGTACTCCAAGCAATTTAGCCACTCAGCCAGGGCGGGATGATGATTATTTTTATAGCAAGAGAAATAACCTTTGTGATAGGCAACAAGAAAGAACTTCTAGAGTGGTTGGAAAGGTGTTTTTTTGTTTTGTTTTGTTTTTTTTAATGTTGGGGGTGGTTACAATAGGTGTTTGCTTTTAATAATTCACTAACTCATATACTTATTTTGTGTGGTTCTTTATATCTGTACTTTAAGTTATAACAAAAAAGTCTAATTTAAAAATCATAACATTCCAGGAAAGATATTTCCAACCAGCCTAGTGTGGAGTACAGGGGTATCTGTTGGTTAGGGGAATTACAGTTGCATCAGATTGCGTTCATAGGGTAAGATATTATTCACTAAAAGGAAATAGAGTGGCTATCAGAATGGGGCAGTGGCTTCTAGGCAGACTAAACCCACTACTTTTTTATTACAATACAACTTTCCTAAATATTTGAGATAGTCCTGATGTGATATATGTATATTAATCCTATCATAGAAGCAAGACCATTCAAAAGAAGTTTCTAAACTTCAGTTAGCTAGGAAACTAACATATATTTAAATGATTTTACAAGTAATAATATGTGTATCTAATTAAAGATAACACTTTATAAGAATAAAAATAAGACTTTCAAAAGATTAATATTTCAAAAGAATAAATATTATGCTACCTTCTAAATATAAATAAAACATGTTTTTACAACATATATATGAGCTTTTTGGATTCTTTATTAAGCCATTGCCTGAGATCTATAATATTCTAACATCAAGATAGATAACCAGTTACCTCAAAAGTGATTCTCTATACATATTGCTTATTAGCATTTTGAACAAGTAAGTCAAGATACCTTAGAGCCATAATAACTCCTGACTCTTGGTCCTCCAAATGATGTAAGACAATCATTCCCTCTGACAATATTTTTTTCTATATGCCAGTAACTTCTGACCTTTCCTTCTCTTTGCATTTGCTTGAAAGAATTTGGAATCAGAATGGGAGGCACTGATCATCTTTGACAACTTAAATATCAAATGTCAGTATTGAACAAAGCAAACATAGACATCAGCTACAGTAACTAAGTGAGGTGGTTGGGTATTCCATTATCTGATCCATAATATACTCCCTAACACTGCTATTCATTCATTTATATTAAACAGTAACTATCTGAATAGCTATAGATGGCATTCTTGAGAGCTTGCTTCAGAGTCTATGATTGTATACACTCATTCATAAAATATTTATTGACTATACAGACTGCCAATAAGCACATGGGGAGATGCTGAACATTATTAACTGTTAGAGCAATGCAAATAAAAACCACAAGACATCACTTCACACATACTAGGATGGCTAGAATAAAAGAGATAATAACAATCAATGATTCTCTCATCACTGATGTTTCCATTGCTCCCTCTCCCTTCCTCTCTGAAATCAATAAAAATATAAATAAATTTAAAAGACAATAACAGGTATAAGTGAGGATGTGGAGAATTTTGAACCGTCATTCATTGTTGGTGGGATTGTAAAATGGTTCAGCCCCTTTGTAAAAACAGTTTGGCAGTTCCTCAAAATGTAAACATAGTTACCATATGACCCAGAAGTTCTACTTCTTGGAATCTACCCAAGAGAATGGAGTACATATGTCCAACTAAACCTTATTTTTTATTGTTCACAGCTGCATTTTTATAATAGCCAAAAAGTGGAAACAACTCAAATGTCCATCACCTGATGAATGAATAAGCAAAATATAGTCATATAATAAGTATATGAATATATTAAGCCATAAAAGGAATGAAGTGCTGATACAGGTTACAACATGGATGAATCGTGAAAACATTATGCTAAGTCAAAGAAAATAGGCAAGAAAAGGGCACATGTTACATGATTCCATTTATGTAAAATATCCAGTATAGGCAAACCTATAGAGGTAGAAAATAGATTAGTGGCTTCCAGGGGCGAGAGGAGGAAAGAGTATGAAAAGTGATTGCTAATGAGTAAAGGATTTCTTTTTGAGATGATAAAAATATTATTAAATGATATAGTGGTGATGGTTGCATAACTCTGTGAATATACTAAAATAAATTTTATACTTTAAAAGAGTGGATTTTATGGTATAGTAACTATTTCTCAATAAAGAGGTTATAAAAAAAATTCATTGTGTACTGAAAACTCTTCTAAGTGCTGGGAATAATTTAGTGAAGACATCTAGGCCCATGCTCTTAAAAAGCTTACAAAAAGAGATGTATCTATTGAATCTAAGCCTGTATTCCTAGACAGTACATAAATTGGGGTCCTACCACTCTTTTTCCAAAGGAAAATGTGGCAAAATAATTTTTCCCCATAGTACTTCTCATTCAACCTTTCTCTGCAGCCTTTCCCACTAAGAATATGTAAAGAAGAAACCACCAAAGAAATCCAAGAGGAGAATGAGCTGTCACAGATTACAAGAAATTCAAGAAGGTAACAGTGAATAAATTACCAAATGCGGCAGACAAGTCAAGAAACATAAGACTTGTCTGGCTGGTATGGCTCAGTGGTTGAGCATTGACCCATGAAGCAAGAGGTCACAGTTCAGTTCTCCTCCAGGGCACATGCCTGGTTTGCTGGCTTGATCCCAGGTAGGGGGTGTGCAGGAGGCAGCCAATAGATGATGCTCTCTCATCATTGATGTCTCTCTCTTTCCCTCACCCTTCCTCTCTGAATTCAATAAAAATATATTTAAAAAATAAAGTTAATAAAGACATATTAAAAAATAAAACTAAACTTAAAACAAGGATCAAAATATACTCCGTGTATTTGGCAATTAGGAGGGCCATGGTAATCTAGTACAGTTTCAGTGGAATTGTGAGAACAGAGCAATTTTGTAATAATTTCACACAGCACGGTGTCTGATGCATAGTAGCTGTTAAACAAATATTTGTTGAATTGGGAATAAGTATGCTATGAGATAGAAAATAAAGACTGCACTTACAATGAATTTGTATGAGAAAGGAAAATAGATAGTGAATGGAATATGAGTTAACAGATTTATTTCTTTTTTTTTTAAATAAATCTTTATTGTTCAGATTATTACAGGTGTTCCTCTTTTTTTTCCCCCATAGCTCCCCTCCACCTGATTCCCCACCCCAGCCCATGCCCTTACCCCCTGCCACTGTCTTCATCCATAGGAGTAAGATTTTTGTCCAATCTCTTCCCACACCCCTCACACTTGCTTCCCCTGAGAATCGTCAGTCCACTCCCTTTCTATGTCCCTGATTCTATTATATTCACCAGTCCATTCTGTTCTTCAGATTTTTATTCACTTGATTTTCAGATTCACTTGTTGGTAGGTATGTATTTGATGTCATTTTGTTGTTCATAATTTTTATCTTTACCTTTTTCTTCTTCTTCCTCTTCTTAAAGGATACCCTTCAGCATTTCATGTAATCCTGGTTTGGTGCTGATGAACTCCTTTAGCTTTTTCTTGTCTGTGAAGCTCTTTATCTGACCTTCAACTCTGAATGATAGCTTTGCTGGGTAGAGTAATCTTGGTTGTAGGTTCTTGCTGTTCATCACTTTGAATATTTCTTGCCACTCCCTTCTGGCCTGCATAGTTTCTGTTGAGAAATCAGCTGACAGTCGTATGGGTACTCCCTTGTAGGTAATTAACTGTTTTTCTCTTGCTGCTTTTAATATTCTCTCTTTGTCTTTTGCCCTTGACATTTTAATTATGATGTGTCTTGGTGTGGTCCTCTTTGGATTCCTCTTGTATGGGGTTCTGTGCGCTTCCTGAACTTGTAAGTCTATTTCTTTCACCATGTAGGGAAAGTTTTCTGTCATTATTTCTTCTAATAGGTTTTCAATATTTTGCTCTCTCCCTTCTTCTGGCACCCCAAAAATTCGGATGTTGGTTAGCTTAAAGTTGTCCCAGAGGCTCCTTACACTATCTTCATATTTTTGGATTCTTTTTTCTTTTTGTTTTTCTGGTTGGATTTTTTTGTTTCCACACATTTCAGATCTTTGGTTTGATTCTTGGGGTACGTTGATCTACAGTTGAGTTTCTGTATATTCTTTATTTCAGACAGTGTATGCTTCATTTCTGACTGATCCTTTTCCATTTTTTTTGGCATTCTCATTAAGCTCCTTGAAGGTCTCATCAAGTTTCTCAGCGGTTTTAAGAAGATTCTTGAGTAACCTTATACATGTGGTTCTGAACTCTATGTCATCCAGCAGTTTGCTTTCCTCTGTTTCTTTCATTCGTGACATGTTTCTTTGTCTCCACATTTTGGCTGCTTCCCTGTGTTGATGGAGTAGCTTTGTGTGGTAGGTGATCTATAGGGGGCAGTAGCTCAGCCTCCTCAATTACATAAGGTGGATGCTCTTGGTACACCCCTTTGTGGGCTGAGTGCAAAGTCTTGGTGTAGTTAAGCCTTAATTGCAGTTGGTACACTGGGAGGAATTGACCTCCAGGCCAATTAGCTGTGAGCACTCGCTGTGTCTATAATGGAAGAACTGCTGCCCTGAAGACACACTTATGGGGCAGGACTTGTTTCAGTGGGGCTTTGGTGCTCACTGAGTCTGCCTCTTCAATGTGTCACTTATGGATGTGAGGAGTTGAAATCTGGTGTCTCACACTGACCACTAGGTACACTGGCTTCTGGATCTCCAATGGGGTGCAGGTCAGCTACTGTCTGAGGCCACCCAGCAGGAGCTACAGTGAGAGCTACAGTTTTCTCCTCTTTGCTTGTGGTTTGTAGGTTTTGGAGCTGTCTGACCCAGGCTGCAAGTTTGCTAGGTTAAGCTGCGATAGGGAAGGGCTTTCTTATGCAAAAGCCACTGCTTAGAGCAGGGGTGGGTTTGTAGGTTGTGCAGGGCGGGGTCTCAGGGCGTCACTAGGCTAGGGCATGGCAAACAGCAATGGCTGCTAGTTAGCCGGCTCTGAGTCCCTGTCGGCAGTCCCATGCCCCAGTGCCGTAAACAATTATTCCTGCGCGCAGCTCTGCAAGAAAGCCACCCTCACTGGCAGACAGTCCAGCTTCTCCCCGTAGGAGTTTGGGTCCCCCGCGTCTCCCCAGAAACTGTATTTCAGAGTAATCGGGGGCTTGTCTCCCTTTGGGTTGAAAAAAGCAACACCCGCCGCCAGCCCGGATCACGCGCCTCCGTACCTCAGCTTTTCAGCGCTCGTGCACGTCTCAATGCTCTTTTCTCTTTCCTTCTAGTTGTAGAACTTCCACTCAGCCAGCTTTCCCGTGGTTCTGGGTGATAGACGTTTTTTCTTTTAGTTGTATTTTTGAAATTGTTGCGGGAAAAAGCAGTTTAGTTGTTTACCTATGCCGCCATCTTGGATTCTCCCAGATTTATTTCTTAGTGTGAGAGAAATTGATTATAGTCTGAGAACATGTTGCTAGTAGAGAAGGAAAAGTTTGAATGTAGGAAAAAGAAGATAGCAAGGTCTGGGAGAGTTGAGATGGTTCCTCAGATTAAATTAGATCTGTGCAAATGTAGGTATATTTATAGGAAGTGGCAATAAGTTTATGGAAATAATATCTGATGGCTTCAAGTTTCTGTATTAATCAGGAAGCTAAGTCATCTGCAAAAAGTATGGGTAGTAGGGAACCAAGAAGGGGGCTTGAAGATAGCAGTGAAAATTTGAAAATAGCTGTAAGGAGAAGAAGTATAAACTTGTCAAGGACAAGTAAAAGGATTGCTAGGGCATGCTGACATTTCAAATGTAAAGGATAAAATTATCTATTAACATGCTTAAAAGGCTTAATATTTTGACATTTTCATGGACATTCTTTTTTAAAACTGTTTTCCAACAGTTATTTAACTTCAGAGATAGAAAGATAAAGAACACAATTAATGTTATATTGACACTTTATGTGTGTGGATTTTACTATTTTCAGAATTCCATTTAAGAGAAGTATTTCAGATTATAAGCAATACTTTATACATATTTAATGAAGTATACTTTTTTGTTTTTTTTTAATTTAATAAATCTTTATTCAGATTATTACAATTGTTTCTCCTTCCCCCCCCCATAGCTCCCCTCCACCCGGTTCCCACCCCACCTTATGCCCTTACCTCCCCCCCACTGTCCTCATCCATAGGTGTACGATTTTTGTCCAGTCTCTTCCTGCACTCCCCCATTCCCATTTCCCCCTGAGAATTATCAGTCCACTCCTTTTCTATGCCCCTGATTCTATTATATTCACCAGTCCATTCTGTTCCTCAGGTTTTTAATTCACTTGATTTTTAGGTTCACTTGTTGATAGATATGTATTTGTTGTTCATAATTTTTACTGTCCATCTTTACTTTTTTCTTCTTCCTCTTCTTAAAGAATATCTTTCAGCATTTCATATAATACTGGTTTGGTGCTGATGAACTCCTTTAGCTTTTTCTTATCTGAGAAGCTCTTTATCTGCCGTTCAATTCTGAATGATAGCTCTGCTGGGTAGAGTAATCTTGGTTGTAGGTTCTTGCTATTCATCATTTTGAAAATTTCTTGCCACTCCCTTCTGGCCTGCATAGTTTCTGTTGAGAAATCAGCTGACAATCCTATGGGTGCTCCCTTGTAGGTAATTAACTGTTTTTCTCTCTCTGCTTTTAATATTCTCTCTTTGTCTTTTGCTCTTGGCATTTTAATTATGGTGTGTCTTGGTGTGGTCCTCTTTGGATTCCTTTTGTTTGGGGTTTGGTGCGCTTCCTGGACTTGTCTTTTTCTTTCACCAGGTGAGGGAAGTTTTCAGTTATTATTTCTTCAAATAGGTTTTCAGTATCTTGCTCTTTCTCTTCTTCTGGCACCCCCATAATTCTGATGTTGGTACACTTGAAGTTGTCCCAGAGGCTTCTTACACTATCTTCAAATTTTTGGATTCTTTTTTCTTTTTGCTTTTTCAGTTGAGTGTTTTTTGCTTCTTTGTATTTCAATTCTTTGACTTGATTCTTGCGTTCCTCTAGTCTGTTGTTGGGTCTCTGTATAATATTTTTTTTATTTCAGTCAGTGTATGTTTAATTTCTAGTTGGTCCTTTTTCATATCTTCAAGGGTCTCGTTATATTTATTGGTCTTTTCTAGGATACTCTTGAAAAGCCTTATAACCGTGGTTTTGAATTCTATATCCAGTCATTTGTTTTCCTTCATTTCTTTTGTTTGTGATCTGTTTCTTTGTTGTTGCATTTTCACTGCTTCCCTGAGTTGGTAGGGTAGCTTTGTGTGCTAGGTTTCCTATATGGCCCAGTGGGTCGGCCTCCCAATTACCTGAGGTGGACACTCTTGGTGCACCCCTTTGTGGACTGTGTGTACAGCCTTGTTGTAGTTAGGTCTTGATTGTTGTTGGTATCACTGGGAGGAATTGACCTCCAGGCCAGTTGGCTGTGAGGATCAGCTGTGTCTATGCTGGGAGAAGTTCGGTGCTGGACACAGCCTTATAGGATTAGACTTGCCAAACTGCAAAAGCTTCTGTGCTCAGCTTGGATGGGGTGGAGTCTCAGGGTGGAGCAGACAGTCTTGGCTTCCCATCAGCCCTGCCCTTGCGTGTGCACGCGTGCCTCCAGACCTCTGGCTTCTCCGCCTCCCTAGCCTCCGCCCGAGAATCCAGATTCCCCCTGCAATTTTGTGGGTCCCCAGGGGCTCGCCTGGAACTGGGGTTCAGTGCAGTCAGAACTGGGGTTCAGTGCATTCAGGAGCTTCCCACTCCCTTCAGCTAGGGAAAGCCTATGGCAACCTCCGCAGTCTTTGTGCACACTGGTGCGTGCGAGCCTCCAGATCCCTGCCGGCTGCGGCTTCCACCCAGCCCCCCCCCCCCACCCCCCCAATCTCCGAGTCTCTGAGTGCCTTTCTCTCTACCTGACAGTCCAGACTCCCCCTGTATGAGCCTGGGTCCACAGGGTTTCGCCCGGAACTGGGGTTCAGTGCAGTCAGAACTGGAGTTCAGTGCAGTCGGAACTGGGGTTCAGTGCAGTCGGGGGCTTCCTTCCCCCTCCCGCCAGAGAAAGTCAGCCAGGCTCTCAGCTGCCCTTCCTCTCTGCACGCACAAAGACCCTTTGCCGGACCTCAACCCTTTGCCGTTCCTCCAGTTCTCCATGAGCTTTTCTATTTCCTTCTAGTTGTAGAATTTCCACTCAGCCAGCTTTTCTGTGGTTCTGGATGGTGTCCATTCTGTCTTTTAGTTGTAGTTTTGAAATTGTTGTGCGAGGCAGCTGTTTAGGTGCTTACCTATGCCGCCATCTTGATTTCCCTCTCGAAGTATACTTTTTAATGAAGTTGTCAAACTCAACTTGCATAATTCAGATGACTTCTTGGTTCCCTGGGCCACTTAAGACATGGGTGAGATTGACTTAATTCACCCTTGTCCTGTGGCTTGTAGATGTCAAACATTTTCCTCAAGATTTATGTGTATTCCCTGAGGTCTTGTGATCTCGTAATCATTTCTGGCTCAGAGCTCCTGCTTCCATTTAACTTAGTCTAGTTTATAGATCATGCATCATTCTGCTCACATTGCCTGTTTCATATTATGTTAAGCCAATTGTGGATTTTGGTCTTTTCCTGAATGGCCACTGAAAACATTCGCAGAGGCATTACTTGTGTGCAGAGATGACTTTGCTGAAGGTGGTCATGTGCAGGGGTTCTTACATCACATTAACAGAAAACAATTCAACTTGATGTCAGCTTTCTGTACTTTTCTCACTTTTCTGTCCTCTCATATAAGGAACAAAATTCCAATTTTTCCCACTCTTTAGTGGCAGAGTCATTTAGCTATATCACCTACTGCCAGTCACAGCTTGAGTATAGCTTGGCCTACCCCAAAGCCAGTGAAGTTCTCAACAGAACAAATGGGCCTTCTTTAGAAATCTTTTCTGCATACCTCACAAAAGTCTCTAGCCAATTTTATTTTTTTCTCCTTAAGACATATCATTAAAAACATTTTTTTCTTGAAAAGGATATGGCCATTAGGCAAAATAATCTTATATCTGTGCTATAAGAAGGAAACTTAGATACTACCCCTCACCCCTGTGCTATACCAAAATGAATTCCAATAAGGGGCAGATCACATAGCTTTTTATACTCCTGAGTTTTTAAAACCTGTTTGTAGAGTTGTCATAGCCTATAAAACATCCAAAGACTTTAAAGCAGATCATGTTTTTCATTAAGGCTTTAAAGTCCCATAGTTTCTTCAATATTTTAATTTAAATTATGGTATCACTGACAGGGTTTTCTTATCGACCATCATATTACACTGTCAGTACATGTTCCTAAGGATCCCTATGCTAGATTTACTAATCCTCTTTACCAAGAGGAAAATGTCAGAATTTACTTTGGTAACTGCTATATCCCATTTTTCTTAGGTTAATAGATTATTTTGTTACCTTTCTCTGATAGAGCCAACAAGGTCCTATGTCTTTGCCCCAGGAGCCCTGTGTGGGGAAATTAAGAAGACTGGGCAATGTCATTAAACCTGTCATTAGCTGTTTATGTCAGCTAAGTGACATAACTGAACCTAATTGTCCATTAATTGTCTTCTCACAGAGATGAATAAAGAAGAAAAAGGGACTGTTTGGAACAGTTGAGAAATGTAAATAAGAATCTTTGTTACAGGACATGAATGCAGAAAAATGACTCTATGAGTTCAAGATGGTGCTCTGGGAATCCTGAGGAACCAACCAATAGTGAGGAAGGTGACAATGACATGACCATATACTGTCCTCACCAGTGGGATTGTATCTAACATATTAACAAGAATAAGCAGCAAGCATTTTAACAAGATGAAAAAGAGCCTGTGATTTGAGCAAACACTAATGTTCTTGTTTCTAGGGAAAACACCCTCCTAGAATAAACAGCAGGCTTTTCAGATTCAGGGGTTACATTAATGCAATTTTAGTTTAATGAAGACTTTATGCTGTGACTATAGAATGTGATTAGAAATCCTATCTAATAAAAGAGTAATATGCAAATTGACCATCACTCCAACACAAGATGGCTGCCCTCATGTGGACACAAGATGGCCACCACAAGATGGCCAGCAGGGGAGGGCAGTTGGAAAGGACCAGGCCTGCAAGGGAGGGCAGTTGGGGGCAATCAAACCTGCAGGGGAGGGCAGTTAGGGGTGACCAGGCCAGCAGAGGAGTGAAGTTGGGGGCGACTGGGCCTGCAGGGAGAGCAGTTGGGGGGGGGGGGGGACCAGGCCTGCAGGGGAGGGTAGTTAGGGTTGACCAGGCCTGTAGGGGAGGGCAGTTAGGGGCAAACAGGGGAGAAGCTGGCAGGAGAGTGGTTAGGGGGTGATTAGGCTGGCAGGCAGAAGCAATTAGGGGCAATCAGGAAGGCAGGCAGGTGAGCAGTTGGGAACCAGCAGTCCTGGATTGTGAGAGGGATGTCCGACTGCCCATTTAGGCCCGATCCTATCTGACAGTAGGACATCCCTCGAGGGGTCCCAGATTGGAGAGGGTGCAGACTGGGCTGAGGGACACCCTCCCCACCACCCCCCCCCCATGCACAAATTTCATGCAGCAGGCCTCTAGTCATTCAATAATATTAATAAATATGAAATGATAAAATGTCTGAGGCACTGATAATCTAATGAATGTCATTACTAAGAGTAGAGAAAGTGGAGACATCACTACCTAGATGAACAACAAAAGCTTAGGTGAATGAGGACCTAGGTTTGTGGGGAGGGGGGAAAGGGTTGGCTGGAATACTAGAAGGTTAAGAAAATAGGCAAGAACAGCAGGCAAGAACACCAATGGACGCATGTGAAAGAACATCTTGGGTGGTACTCTATGTGTTATTCTGACTCTATGAATGCTAGTAGGTGTACCTGGTAGTCTTGTATTTCTGTGTTGGACATTGTGAACATCAATCTTCAGACTTTTTTCTAGGACCTTCTGAGGGGGTCAGAGAATGTTTCGGAAATAGATGACTAGAAGTGGTAATTTAAAACAAACCCCCCAAAAATCAATGGAATATTAATTGGGATTGAGATAATATACAAGCTGTTAGTTACAACTGAATTTATTGAGTATCTAACCTATACCAGGTACTGTACTGTGCATTTAACACATGGAATCTCATTTAATTTGCATAATAAGTGAGGCGAGTATTTTCTCAGGTTTACAAAAGAAGGAAATAGAAGTTAATTAGATACATTCCAAAGACTAGTATCTGTATACAAATGGGAAGTTCCAAGCAGGCATGTTTCAACAGGAAAAGCTTAGTAAACTCTTAGCCCAGGGATGATGAAATGATGTTATCTACTTTGCACTTTATAGCAGAGATTAAGATTTGGGCCAAGCTTAGGATAGTAGTGGAGAAGTAATTATCAAAATCTTGTGCTCACTTTGTTACCTTTGCAAGCACTCATTACTTACTGATGTTACTATGCTAAACAAAGTAATAGAATCTTAAATCTCAGGGAGCTTACATTCTAGTGAAGGTCACATCATGAACCAGTAAACGAATATTAAAAGTTATTTTAGATAGTGATATTGTTATGAAGAAAATGTGATAGTGAAATGAGGGAAATTAACTTTAATTAAGGTGGTCAGGGAAGGTTTCCCTAAGGAGGCAAAGTTTAATCTTGTTCCTTTTTGTTTTTTTTAACTTGGTCTTAAATAATGTGAAGAAATCAGTCATCTGAATATCTGGCAGAAAAACATTTCAGATAAACAAGGTAAATATTTGGGAAATGACCTGATAGTTGAATATGGATATGCTAGACTTAAGTTTGGCAATATTTTGGTGAATGAAAAGAGCTTCAGTCTGTCTTGGTGAAGCATTTTCCCTAACTCTTTTAGTATTTAAGTATTCAGTGGTCCAGACTGCTTCTAAGATCCCACCATAAATGTACCTGGAGCCTCTCCTGTATGGCCTCTTGTGGCCTTCTCAGCTTCTTTTCAAGATCCTAAAGGAAAAGGCATTTTCCTAACTGTGGTAATTGTTCATGAAGACATCTGCAATGATTCTTGTCATCTATGTACTAGTATTTCTTTGCAACTGTGACTTTGTTACTTCTCTCATTAAGAGGTCAAATTCTTTCTCTAAACCCTTGACTCTGGGCTGGCCTTGTGACTTGCTTTACCAATAAAATGCAGCGGAAGTAACGTTGTGTAGACGCTAAGAGACTTTTGAAGCCTCTGCTCTTTTCCTCTTGGAACACGGCCATCACCATGTGGAAAAGCCCCAGCAATCTCCTTGAGTTTGAGAGAACAAGTGGAGACAGAGGTCCAGCCAAAGCCATGACCAACTGCCAGACTTGAGTAAGGCCAGCTTGGACCATGCATCCCTAATGGTCTCCAGTTGATAGTGTCTACAAAGAGTGACAATCAGCAGAATGAGTGAGGTCATCAGAAAAGTCACCCTTTGAAACGAGCTCAAATTTCTGACCCACAGAACTATCAGCAAATAAAATGGTTATCATTTTAAGCCACCAAGTTTGTTATGCAGCAAATAGATCATGAAGAAACTAGCTAGACTCCAAAGATCTTTCTTTCGGGCTTTATGTCATCTTGCTTTGACCTTGAAGGTGCTGACTGAATACTTTTTCAAGAGGTCTCTTGAATGGTGCCAGAATGGATTATACTAAGCTTTCATCCACTTTCAAATTACTTCATTTTAAGTATATGTTTATCAGCAGAATTGCAAAATTATTTCTACTTTCTAATGGAAAGCAGAGAAAGGATTCTATCAGGCAGATGACACTACTATACTTGAACAGATGGATTCAGAGTCCTTTCTCGCTGTTCCAAACTTCTGTTTTCTTTTAGCACATGGTCTAAATTCCCAGCTTAGGAACCTTCATATATCACCAATTATGAGTACAGAGTGCCCTGAGCACTAGAATCTTGACTACTATTTGTTTGTTGATTCCTATATTTCAAGTACCTACCATTAATAACTAAAAGGACGATTTTGATTTGGTATATTATCCTATATAATAAAAGCCTAATATGCTAAGTTTCCGGTCATCCAGTCATCCATTCAACCAATCCAAGTGTAATATGCTAATGATATGCTAATGATTTGGCCACTCAAATGCTCACTATGATGTGCACTGACCACCAGGGGGCAGATGCTCTGACTGGTAGGTTAGCTTGTTGCTGGGGTCTGTCTGATTGGAACTGAGCAAGACACCCTGGACATGCCCTGGAGCCCTCCCACGGGCCCTCCCTGGCTGGCCAACCTCCTGCATCTTTCCCCAGTCCTGATTGTGCACCAGTGGGGTCCCTCGGCCTGGCCTGTGTCCTCTCGCAATTCAGACTGAGGGACCCCCCCAGTGCATGAATTTCATACACTAGGCCTCTAGTAAAGATATAATTAAGAAAAATGAAGCCCACATGAATAGTTTAATGTACCATGTAGCTCTGGCTTTAACAACTGCTTTCTCTCTACTGAGATTTGTAAAGCTATGATGACTGATTACCATGTCTCTTTGGTTTTTCTATTGTACTGGCTATGTTTATTCCTTTCTGATACTGAACAGATCCAGGCTGAATAATTCTTCATTGTAGAAGGATTCCTGCTAAAACTCCTTTTAGGCATCTTCTTTTTTGCTACTTTGATAGTTTTATAAGGACCAATGGAGTTTGATGAGTAGTCAGTTTTTGACATGAGTGTTTACTGAAAACTCTCTGTTACTCATAATCCTACCGTTCTGTGGTTATTTTGTGTGTTGTTTAGTCAATATCCCTTTTTTACTTTCCCATCAGCATCAGCTGTGGTTAAAGCTGTCCATTTGCTGACTCACTGGGGTTTGTGTGGTTTACCCCAGCAATGGCACTGCATGTGGATTATACTGGTCTTTCTAATGATTTTCTCTATTGTCCATACAATACCTTGGCCAATTTCGTTTTTAACTCCAGCTTTCTGCTTGGTATCATATCCCTCTTAGACTTCACTCTTTCTGTTTCTAAGCTTATGTCCTTTAATCCGCAGCTTCAATTTCCTGCTTCCTGTGGAGAACAGTTCTCAGTTTAGACTTGAAATAAGTGGTATTTCCTGAGCTCCATCAATTGTTGAGACCATGCTTCTGTCAGTCCCTGGATTACGTATCCAGCTCTGCACACTTCCCTGTATTCTTTTTGGTGATTACCACTCACATGTTTTTAAGAGATAATGTTTCTAAATGTCCTTTAGTTAAAGTTTTATAGTGCATGAGACTTCAAACATTTTAAAATGAGAGAGATAAATCCCATTAATGTTCTTTGTTGAGGGATAGCAGATTTATAAATGGCAGGTCTTTGTAGATTTATAAATCTATAAAATTACATTTCAGAAATCTTTGTCTATACTTCTATGTTATCAGTCTCTAAATGTGAAAGACCAAGAGCAGAATGAGCTGGAAATATAGGACTCTGAATCTAAATTTTGAGAGATTTGTACGAGAATGAAGACACTGGTAAACATTTACAAGGTCTACCCTTAGTAAAACAAAACATAAAACCCTAAAATAGTATTCTAAATTCACAGGTCTGATTTAGCCAGGCTAACATATATATTTTTTAATTCTCACCTAAGGATATCTGGTTGTTGTTTACTTATTGATTTGAGAGAGAGAGGCAGGGAGAGAGAGAGAGAAAAAAAATCGATGTGAAAGAGAAATATCAATTAATTTCCTCCGGTAGTGGGGATCAAACCTGCACCTAGGTAAGTGCCCTGACCAGGAGTTGAACCTGAAACCATTTGGTGTATGGGGCAACGCTACAACCAACCAAGCCACCCAACCATGGCAAGGTTAGTAATTTTTAATTATATTTTTTGAATGATACAATTCCAACATGAATATGCTGTGATTATGAAAAATTAATACTATACAGAAGCATGCAGAGTAAAAGCTTAAGTATCTCTTATCTTAGTTGGGGTTCCCTCATAAGCAGATTCTGAGAAAGAGACTTGAATATAGCTATGTATAATGAGAGAAACTCCTTGTTTTTCTTCTCTACTCACCACTCACTAAATGTTCTGTACTCCAGTGTGTATGGTATTTTCCCATACTAAGCAATTCTCCAGAGTTCTGCAGATACCAGCTGGGTGTCCAACAATTCAGTTAAATTCTGACACTATCTACATGGAGATAGCATCAGATCCCACAAGTTAAGACTGCTGCCCCACTTCAGGTGCCGATTGCAAATCCAGATTGTCTCCCAAGCTTCTGACTGACTGGCTGTAAATGGGAGGTTCCCACACCCGCCTCCTAAGGTTTGATAATTTCCTAGAATGACTCACAGAACTAGGGAAAACAGTTTACTTATTAGATTACCCATTTATTACAAAGGCTACACCTCAGGAACAGCCAGATGGAAGAGATGCATAGGGCAAGATATGAGGGAAGGAGCACCAAGCTTCCATGCCTTTCCAGGCTCACAGTCCTCTCACCATGTGTGTACCAACCCAGAAGCTCTTCGAACACGTCCTTTCAGGTTTTCTCGAAGGCTTCACTACGTATGCATGATTGATTAAATCACTGGTCATTGGTGATTACTTCAAATTTCAGGCCCTCTCCCCTCTTCAGAGGTTGAGGCTAAAAATTCTAACCCTCTTAATCACTTGTTGGTTCCCCTGACAACCAGCCCTCAACCTGTGGTTATCTTGGAGCTTTCCAAAAATCTCATTAACATAAGCTCAAATGTAATTGAAAAGAGCTTGTTATGAGTAACAAACACATCTTTATTTCTCTTCTCACTTAGGCAATTCCAAGGATTTGGGACTTTGTTCCAGGAATAAGGATGAAGACCAAATATATAGATATTTCTTATAATAAATCACTATCACAGCAGGTATTTTAATTGGGAGGTAAAGGAGTGAAGAAAGTGAGATAGAAAGGGAAAGAAAGCCAATAAGGAGTGTGTTAATAAATGGGTTACTACTGTAGACAATTGAAACTTAATTATTTTGTTGGAGAACCTCTGGGGAATCCTGTAGAATTGTAGACATTTGCTTCAGAATTGTCCCCCTAAACACTATTCTTTTCCTTTATTTATTTAGTCCTAGGCTAATCAATATCCCATTGTTTTATTCTAGTGGTATAGTATGTTTTGATTTCTAGTAGGGTAAATTCCCTTCCCTATTGTCATTCATTTTTTTAAAAGAGTAGTTTATTGATTTTTAGAGAGAGAGGAAGGGAGAGGAAAAGAGAGAAACATTGATGTGAGAGTGTAACATCGATTGATCAGCTGCCTCCTGTACCCCCCCATACTGGGATCAAGCCCGAAACCTAGGCATGTGCCCTGACCAGGAATAGAAACTGCAACCTTTCGGTGCATGGATGATGCCCAACCGAGTTACACTGGCCAGTTGTTCTTTATGAAACCAAATGATATTTATAATTTTTTCTTCCATGTAATTTTTAGAATAAGCTAATTAAGATTCATATTTTTTAAATCCTGAGGGGTTGTGGGTTCACACTTCCCCCCTCTTGCTTATTTTTGCTTATATTTACTGAGTGCTTACTACTCTCAACACCTTACATATATTACATTATTTAATTCTCACAATAGGCCCGTGACATAGATAGTTTGATTCAAAGAGGTTAAGTAATTTACTCAAGGCCGTGTGGGTAGTAAAGTGACGGAGCTCAGATTTATATCCAGAGCGTTCAGATTCAAGGCCAGGGGCTCTTACCTAGTAAAACGGACACTTTTGAGCCAGCATTTCTCCTCCGTGAAGCTTTCTCTGAGTCTTGCAGGCGGACTTAGTCTCCTATCTCACATTGTTAATAAAGCTCTCTGCAATAAAAGCATTTATTATATTTTAAGTGTGTTGGGACTTTGGTAGCTTCACTCTCTAGCATTCTGATTTCTTTCATTTATTCATTTCCTATGTGTAGTATAGTGGCTATAACATATATTAGGGACCTGATAAAGATTCACCAATTGAAAATGTTAATAACAAAATAGATGGAAAAAGAAAGCATTCTGTCTATTTTCCCAATCACCTTAACAAGGTATGTAGGTGGTGTGTGTGTGTGTGTGTGTGTGTGTGTGTGTGTGTTATCTAGCCCCAGTTTATGGGTAAAAACCAAAGAACTTATATGCATTTATGCATAACTCATGGACACAGACAATAGTGCAGTGAAGGCCTGGGGAGGGGACAGGAGCAGGGAGGAGAGGGTCAGTGGGGGAAAAAAGGGGGGAATCTGTAACACTTTCAACAACAAAGATAATAAAGAAAAAACACCAAAAAAAACCCCACATTTATTTAATTATTTGTGTATGTTTTAAGGTGGGGAATATAAAGGTGGGTTTGACAACTCAGAGTTTGGCTTGATTACAATCAGGTTATGCCATATTTGACCTAGGCAAAGCACTCAGCTTTCTAAGCCTTAATTTCTTCATTCATAAAATATGAGTTAATACTAGTACCAAGCCCATACATATAAGAATATATAAATTAGTCTTGGCAAATGCTAGGTAAATTTTCCATTTTGCAATCATATACATGATTTGCAGTAGAAACTGTGCAACTAGTAAAGCTTAGGGAAACAGAGGTTAATAAACATCACTCCTGTTCTCTAGAAATCTACAGATTACTATGGATTATAGCTGCCATGTGGGTCAAGTATAATACTGAATTATGTACATGCTATTATGAGCACACAGTGAAGAAAGGGCCTATTTCTGCCTTTAAGGATCAAGGGGCAGAGGAGAGATGGAATATATAGGAATTCTGTGTTCCTTCTGTTCATTTTCTCTGTAAACCTAAAACTGCTCTGAGAAATAAAATCTATTAATTTAAACAAACAAACACATAAGACCAGGGGAGACTTCTCAGAGGGGTTTTTGGTCACAGCTGAGTCCTGAAGGATGTTGCAGGAGAGGACATCTGAGGAAACGAGAGGAATGAAGTCTGGAAAGGTAGGTTGGGTTCAGATGTATGTTTGGTGTTCTCCCATATGTCATTTCTCCACTGTAGTGTCATTTTCTAATCCTTGTGGAAATATTACTAATTAAAATAATTTATCTTATATTTTATGTTCTCTATCATGTTTACATTTAAAAACTAAGTTGTGCCCTGGCCAGTGTGGCTCAGTTGGTTGAGCGTTGTCCTGTGGACCAAAAGGTCACTGGTTCTATTTCCTGTCAGAGCATATGCCCAGGTTGCAGGCTCGATCTTGACTGGGGGGCATGTAAGAGGCAGCCAATGGATGTTTCTCTCCATCAATGTTTCTCTCTCTCTCATTCAATCAAATCAATAAAAACATATAAAAATTAAATAAAAACTACGTTGTGCTATAATTTGTTAAGAATTAAAAATAATTTGTAAAATATTTTTATTGCATGTGACAAAGTGTTCACATTAACTTTCAAAGACCTAACAGATCAATAATAAAAAGATGGGAACGCTATGGGTAAAATACTTGAGCAGGCAATTCACAAAAGAAATAAACATGGCTGACCAATACATGGACTATTCAACCTCACTAGAAAGCAATGAAATTCAACTTAAAGGAGGTACCATTTTCACTTACCAAACTGGCACATTTGTCTATTGGTTGTTTATTCCAGTTATTATTGATCAGAGTTTGGAGAAATGGGCATGATCACAAAGACAATTTGGTATAACGTATCAAAAGCCTTAAAACAAACAAACAAACAAACAAACACCTTAAAAATGTGTTCATTGAGTTGACCCAGCAATTCCACTTCATGAATTTATTTCAGGTAAATGATTATATATGTGCACATGGATATGTAGCACAAGTTCATTGTAGTGATAATAAGAAAGAAAAAATGGAAAAAATCAGTATCTAACAATAAAATATTGATTAAATAAATAATGCAATGCATCCATGTAATGGGATACAATGCATCCTTGAAAATGATTCTAATATGATGAGGAGACATTGATAACATACTGTAATTTAAAAATCAAATTTATAAAATGGTATACATAGGTAATCCTATTTTAGTTATATATAAATGCATAGAAAATGGACTGAAAAGATATAAACTTATAAAGAATATTAAGCTAATTTAATATTGACCTATAGAGGGGAGAATTTCTTATGATTTTTGGGTAAAAACTAGACAAAAAATGTAAAGTGATGATATTTTTCTTTGGTGTTCCTGACCTCTCCTTTTACTCCACTTTCCTATCATCTTGGGTACACAGGGTACTCAAAAGCGTTTTCCTTTCTCCTTCTGAGAAGAGTCTGTTAAATTAACTCTAATTTACAAATGTATTACCTCCTTCAAGGGCATTTTCTTGTCAACAAGGGACATAGGACAAAGTCAGAGGAATATTTCAATAATCATTTTAGAAATATATGAATCTGTAAGCAGTATGAGGAAGGTATTTAATGAGCACATGGCTCTCTCCACTTAAATAAGACAATTTGATGTGGTATAATGAGCACTGAATAAGTGTAGTGAACATAGGAGGTTTCTTCATTCATTCTCCTTTTTTGAGACATAGCATAATAGTATTGCAATTTCCTTTTGTGGAATTTCCTCTCCCCAATTAAATGAAAAGTTGATGAGACTATAAATCAAGGTACCTGCTGAGGAATGGGCAGATGGCCCAAGGGTTAATCTGACTCTTTCTTCCTGGTTCTCTGACTCTTTAGTATGAATGAGGGGATAAGGGAACACATCAGCTGGCTCTCCTTGTTTTATGAAGGCTCTCTGTCAAAACAGTTGAATAGCCTGGCTGGTGTGGTTCATCGGTTGAGCATGGACCCATGAACCAAGAGGTCACCAGTTTTATTCCCGGTCAGAGCACATGACCAGGTTGTGAGTTTGATCCCTTGTATGAGGCATGCAAAAGGCAGCCAATCGATGTTTCTCATTGATGTTTCTATCTTTCTATTCCTTTCCCTTCCTCTCTCTCTAAAATAAATAAAAATATACCAAAAAACAAATAAACAACAAAATAGTTGAACAGTTCCTATTCCTGAGGCTACTGACCCTGCCTGGGTTTTGTCCTTTCTGATCTTGGCACTTTGCTTTATTTCTATGTGCACTGCATTATCTTCCAGCACATTCCTTCTTGCTTGCAGGAGGCTTCTGTTGCTTGCAGCTGAAGATCTATGTCTCCAGGTATCAGGACACATGATGACTCTCTGTGAAACACTAGTAGCATCACTGCGCTTATTTTTTATGTGTGAAAAGGAAGTGATTGGACTACATGGTTTCTAATTTCTCCTCTAACTCTAAAAAGGAATGAATATATAAGGCTAACTTTCCTTAGAAGTCTTCAATAATTCTGAACATATGTCTGTTTCTAGATGCAAAGGTTGGGAGCTAATGCACTTTCCCATTAACTGTGACTTCTAATTTGGTCTCTTAGGGTGCCCTCAGCTTTTAGGCCCTGGAGTCCATTTAGGGTCGTTTAAGCAGAGGCCACAACTGTGATATCTGAATTGTCTGGCTAAGCATCCTGAACTCATTGGATATTTGCCAACCATATGCTAGATCAGGGCCTGTCAGGATGGCCTCATTTTGAAAGACTATTTAGATGACAAGAGAAATTACATATGAAAGAAAGGAAAACATGGATAAAGAACCCAAGGAATTGGCACAGCTGGGTGTCATTAGCAATGATCAAATCTTTTCCAGTATAAAAAGCAACAGGAAGTGAGATGGGGGTGGGGGAGAGTATGTGTATATATGTGCATGCCTGTATATGTATGCATTTCTGTGTATGTTTGTATATATTTCTGTGTCCATGTCAGAAAGTAAATGTGTAAACATTTAAAATGAAACTTGTTTCCTCTGCCTGCTTCCCCCCTCGCGCCCACCCCCCTTCGCCCTGCACCACACCTAACTTGAATCGTTCTACTGTGTTCCAACAGGAGTGTTTGATGTGTTAAAATCATCTTAGAATTTCCGTCTTGGAGGCAGCAACTTTGATGCTACAGACTCAGAAGAGGGGTAGATAATTACATTATTTAATGGAGAAAGGGGCAGGATGGGGGGAGAAGGGGGGAGTGCAAATACTAACAGCTGCTGGAGAACATAAAAACTTTTAAAATACAAATCCATGAAAAATCCAGATCCTTTTTTCTACAGCTATTACATATTTTATAATGATTAATTTTCTGAATGTAAAATAAATACCTTTATTTTAGAAAACAATAACTTGGGAAATAAAGTATATATAAAGTAGCAAATAAATAGTACCTATATTCTTACCACCCAGAGATAGCCACTATAACTATTTTGGTATATTTCCTTTCATTTGCAGAAGATGTTTTTAATACAATAATCCAAATTTAGGGTTTACTGAGCCTAGTCTGAGAATTCTTTTCATTCTGAACATGCATTTGGTTGCCAGTTTGCTAAATAAAAACAAGAGTTCCCTTAGCAGCTATTAATTTAGCTTTACAAATAGACCTTTAAAATAATATTCTGTCTGCAGATTTTCTTTTAGAAGCTTAAATATGTTGCTTTATATTTGCCACCCTCCTCTGACCTCACTCCCTTTAATTCAAGCATGTCAAACTCAAAGGCTAACACGGGCCAAATAAAGGAGGCATGCAGCCCATAGGCTGCGAGTTTGACATGAGTGCTTTAACTAACTTCACTGTACCAATCTCTGCGCACCTTGAAGTGTATGCCAAAAGCCCCATATCCACACAAATGCATAGCACATGTCAAAATAGGAACTAATAATTGAACACATGTGGCAAGTACCACACCAAAGGCTTTTTATGTGTCATCTCATTTACTCCTCACAAAACCTTATAATAAAGATACTATTAATATGCTGATTTTACTGATGAGGAAACAAAATCTTAGAGAAATTAAGTGACTTGTTTAAAATAGCCATAAAGTAGTTACTGGCAAAGCTGACATTTCAACTCAAGTCTACCTGATCCCAAAGCCACTATGCTACTGTACCACATAAGGGCAGAGAAAATGCATGCCTAGACAAAACTGTAAAGACAAAAGCTGGTGTTTAATGCTCTTAATCCCCAGCCAGTAGGAGTCCTTTGCAAAAGGAGTTTTTGATGAGAAGAAGGGTATCTATTAAGAGCAGAGATGGGGAAGATATTTTCTGCCAAGGGCCATTTAGATATTTATAACATCATTCGTGGACCATACACAATTATTTATTTTAAAATTAGCCTGCTATATTTGGTCAAACATTTAATTAACACACCCCTAATGCATTGGGAGGGCCAGATCAAATGATTTTTGAGGGCCTTACATGGCCCTCGGGCCAGACATTCCTCACCCCTGATTAAGAGCTTTCTGTGTTAAGATGGGTGACATAGTTTGAACATTATGATATTCTGAGGGAACATTGACCTCTTGAACATTAGAGCTGGCCTCTACAGCTATACTAAGTAAAGTATGATCTAAGTGAAGTCCTTCAATTTACAGAGGAAAAAAAAACACACAGGCCTGGAGAAGTGAAGGTTTAATTTCTTAGCAGTAATAGAATGTGGCTTAGAATCTGAATCTCTTGATTCTCTCAGTCTAGAGTTTTCTAATCACACTGAGGCCTCTTTGTTTCATGATGTATATCAATCTGGTGAAACAAAATAATTTTTAATGGACTTTGAGGGTATTGCTATTCCACCTGCAAGGTCATTTTTCTCTAGGCTCAGTATTTTTTAGGCCAAGGCCACATAGTGACTAATGTTTACTCTCAGGGCTTTGTATCTTTATGATATTTTATTAACAGAATTACATGAGGATCAACTATTTCATATTCCTAAATTTAAAAATCTTCATGTGAAACTTTTCTGTGCCATTTGTCCTGTGTATTGTTTTCATTTATATGGAACCACTTAAGGCAGATGTTATGCCCGAAATAGTTACATGTTGCAAGTACAAAGAAGAACCAAATAAACAACAGTATAAAACACAGTCTTTTCATGTGGTTTTAATGGAACAAGTAGTGTAGAAAATAAAAGGGTAAATTGATGCGTATAGATTTATATCAATTTGAATTCCTATGACCTGCTCTCAAATAGGCTACCTTAGAAGGGTTCATCTGAATTTTTCCATCACAAATTGAGTGCTTCTATTCAATCTAGAACTCAAGGCCATTATTTAGGCCACTTTACCTTAGTTTTGAAGATACGTCTTCCCCATTGGTTTGGACTTTAAGATTGATCTGAGCCTCAGAGTTTGATTACTTAAAATAATTAGGTTGCAGAAATAACAAGAACATTTCTCATTAGGAGAGAAGGAATGAGAACAGAATGTCTATTTAGTTTTATTCTGATAAAGTGAGCTGGAATTCCCAGAAGACTAAGAATAGATAGTGAGGGCAGATATTATCAGATTTATAGACTTATGAAGTAATACTGTGTATGTCATCAGACTAAGTATATGTTTTGCAAAACTAAGCTCTGCCAGCACCACACCCAACACATTTACTATAGCATGCATTTCAAACAGGTATATATGAATTTTCTACATTGATATGTTTCCTTAGAGGTTGCTAAAGGTTTGGGCTATGTTAAAAGAAATGCAGAGAAGAATATCTAAATGTTGAGTGACAAAGAGGGTGATATACTCCTATAATTTATATATCTAGAAATCTAATCTGTCATTACTTTGGGAAGAAAAGCATACTATATGATTAAGCAATGCCTATCTTTATAAATCTCTTGCATTAAAGAATGTTCATAAGCTAAACTACTTCATTTACATTTAGGTATGTAATACAAAGTGGATATTTGTACATTTTAAAAGTTGAAATATATTTGACATGTAACATATAAATTTAAGGTCTTCAACTTGTTAATTTGATACATTAATATATTGTAATATGTTATTCATTGTAGCAATAATTAGCACCCAAATATGGGGAGGTTTGGGGATGGACAAAAAAGATAAAGAAGTTAAGAAGTACAAATTGACAGTTACAAAATAGTAACAGGGATATAAAGTACAGCTTGTGGAATATAGTCAATAATATTATAATAGCTATTGATGGTCAGGAGGGTGCAACATTTATCAGAGGGATCACTACATAACTTATATAAATGTCCAACCAAACCACTATGCTTTACACCTGAAACTAATATAATATTGATGTCAACTGTGATTGAAAAAGAAAAACAAGATATGTGCATGCTCATGTTTATTGCAGCATTATTCACAATAGCTAAGGTGAGAATGATTCTTTCACTGCTTTTCAAATTTCTACTAGTCTTTCATTTGGGGCTGAGAGGGATTCCAGATTGAGTTATAGTTTTATTTAATAGCACTTTATGTCTTCCTTTTTTAAATGATTTATATGTAAGAGGTTATAAAATAGGTGACCATCAAAATTCTAGAAAACTGACAAGATCTTCTTGAGTTGTACTTGGAAAAAAACAAATAAATAAAGTAGGAAGGGAACATATAAAGTGAAAAGACTAGAAGTAACCACAGAGGAGATGGATTTTGAGTAATGTGAGAAAGGCTTTCAGTTAGAGGTTAGCCTGAAAGATATTTTCTCCATGCCTCCTTCAGCTCATGAGAGGTTTAAGGTTACCCCAAATACAATTGCAGAAGGCACTCAGATATTTTCCAGGTAATTTCCAGAAAAAGTGTTCACAAATAATGGGCACATTCCCAACATTTCCTTAATTCTATGGATTTGTGTAAAATGAAATAGCAGAAAACCTAGGTCATTAGAAAACATATTTGACAAAAACCTGTGTATCTGGGTTTAAAAGTTATTGTATTTTTAATGACTATTAAATAAAGCAGGCAGAGAGAATAAAATCTCTTGATCAATTAGAATATTCATCCTAACCTATGGACTGGTTAGCACTGTCAAACAAACTCAAAAAGAATTGGGAGGCTTTGGCTAAAACTGATAAAGATTTACTCAAAGGTTTTAGTGTTTGTAAATAGGAAACACAGCTAGGCAAATACTTATAAATGTCCTGAAGAAGAAAAGAAGTTAAAAGTTTCTATAGTAAAGAATACCTTTTTAAGAATTATTAGTCCTGCATTCTTAGGCCTAGGATTGGTCCAGGATGGTTATCAGTCTGATGCCAGCCAGTTTGGATGATGGATGTCAGGGGGTCCAGAAGGTGGGTGCCAGGAGTCTGGTCACGTCTGGTGGTGATGTCTTGTGGTTTGTATATGGAAGTCCTTCAGGAGGCAATTAGAGGGTTATCTGGAGGTTTAGATGTATATTCAGGCATTCACACAGGACTGGAAAGTTCAGGAAACAGTTTAAGTTCCCAGGCTAGTTGGAACAAGAATGGAGTCTTCCCTCATGCCTCAACCATCATCATGTGAATAATCTTAGAAGCTTGGTTAAATTTTTATATATTCCCATTCTACAACTAGAGGAGTAAGGAAGAAGGTATATCGAGACTAGTAGGAGGGGCAGAGGTGCGGAACAGACTGACTAGACACCATGTGTGGCATGTTTTTAATCAGAAGGGATATCTCTGGGGCACAGGCCTCCTGTGAGGAGCAAGAGGTCCCACCCCCTCACCAAACCCCCAGCCCAGGGTTCCAGAGCTAGAAGAGAAGTCCCCACAACTGAATGATGTGGAGGCTGCCGGAGACTCAGGCAGTCCCTCTTAAAGGGCCAGTGCACAAACTTACATAGTCCTGCTCCCTCTGAACTCCAGTGCTGGGTGGTGGCATTGGGGGAACCAGGAACATACAGAGAGAAACTGGATTGTTTGCCATCAGGTCAGGAGCTCAGGTGTGGCTTACTCCCAGATGGAGGTGCTCACAGGGTTCATTGTTCCTGTGCTGAGGCCTCCCTCTTCCCAGGGCTGACTGGCAGCCATATCTGAGTTTCCATCAGTAGGGCTCACACTGTTCACACCACCCTGGTAATTCCCTTAGACCCTATCCCATTCAACTTGTAGCCCCACCCAAGCAGTTTGCAGTTGTTTTTCCATGTGAATGACTCTTCTGGCTCAGGCTTCAGACTTTCCTAAAATCTCTTAAACAAGCAGCATGGCCCATACCTATCAATATGATACCCAAGACCCAGAACTAGCACCAGCCTGCCTTGCTTTACAACTTGGCCTCACCTGGGCACTTATAAGCCCAATGCAAAAAGCAGCCATCTGCAGATGGCTCAGTAGCTCCTGCCGGGTGGCCCCAGGCAGTGCTGACTTTGCACTTCCCAGGAGGCCCCAGATCCAGTGCACCCAGAGGACAGCTTCAGACCATACCAGATTACAACTCTACACATCCATAAGGCAAACACTCAAGGGGGCAGACTCAGCACCAAAGCCCCACTGAAGCAAGTCCTGCTCCATTGGGGTGTCTTCTGCACAGGAGCTCTCCACTGTAGTTGCAGCTTGCCCTCACAGACAATTGGCTTAAAGGTCAACTACTCCCAGTGATGCCAACAGCAATCAAGGCTCAACTACAATAAGACAATGCACACAGCCCACACAGGGGTGCACATAGAGTACCCAGGTAAGTGACTGGGGAGGCTGACCACTACACAAAGCAACTTCAGAAATTAAGCATACACTAACTGAAATAAGGAATAATTTTCTGGGATTCAATAGTAGAGTAGAGGATTCTGAGAATCAAATTAATGATTTGGAATATGAGAAAGTGAAAAACACCCAATCAGAAGAGGAAAAAAAAATGAAGATAGTGTAAGGAGCAAATTCAAGCATACCAAGTTCATATTACAGGGGTGCCAGAAGGAGAAGAGAGAGAGCAAGATATTGAAAATCTATTTGAAGAAATAATGATAGAAAACTTCCCCTACCTGGTGAAAGAAATAGTCTTACAAATCCAGGAAGCACAGAGTCTCAAACAAGAGGAACCCAAAGAGGCTCACACCTAGACACATCATAATTAAAATGCCAAGGGTTAAAGACAAAGAGAGACTCTTAAAGGCAGCAAGAGAAAAGCAGTTAGTTTATCTACAAGGGAGCACCCATATAACTGTCAGCTGATTTCTCAACAGAAACTTTGCAGGCCAGAGGGGAGTGGCAAGAAATATTCAAAGTAATGAATAATAAGGACCTACAACCAGGATTACTCTACCCAGCAAAGCTATCATTTAGAATTGAAGGTCAGATAAAGAGCTTCACAGATAAGAAAAAACTAAAGGAGTTCATCACCACCAAACCAGTATTACATGAAATGTTGAAGGGCATTCTTTATGAAGAGGAAGGAGGAGGAGAAGAGGAGAAGAAGAAGGAAGAGGAGGAGGAGGAGAAAGAGGAGGAGGAGGAGGAACAAGGAGGAGGAGGAGGAGGAGGAGGGAGGAGAAGAAGGAGGAGAAGAAAATATGAACAATAAAATGGCAGTAAATACATATCTATCAATAATTTATTCTAAAAATCAAAATAAATGAACAAGGAAGCTAATGACCAAAATAAACTGATGAATAAAATAGAACCACAGGCATGGAAACATGTGACAGACTGAGGAATCTCAGAGGGAAGGGGGGAATATGGTGCAGGGAGAGATTAACCAAAGATCTTATATTCATATATGCATTACTTATGGACACAGATAATAGGATAGTGAAGGCCTGGGGTAGGGTGGGAACTGGGTGGAGGGAGGCAATGGGGGAAATAAAGGGAGACATCTATTATACTCTCAACAATGAAGATTAAAAAATAATTTATTGCCTATCTTCACTCTTTCCTCAGGACCCACCTAGATTATGATCTTGTAGAGAGGCAAATGAAAAAACATGTCAGAAAAATTACCCAAAACTTTGAAATAAGGCGCACGCACACACACACATATCCACACACACACACACACACACACACACACACACACACACACACACAGGCAGTATGTCTTCCAATATAAAACAGGGGTAAAGGCCACTCAAGAATTGTATAGGGACACAGCAAAAGAAACCATCAACAAAATGAAAAGGCAACCTATTTATGGGAAAACATACATATTCACCAATGATACATCTGATAAGCGTTCCATTTCCAAAATATACAAAGAACTCACAAAACTGACAAAATAGGTCCAGATGCATGGATGCATGGGACAGAATAACAGATCTCAGTGAGAGTGGGTAGGAGGGAACAGGAAGAGATTAACCAAAGAACATATATGCATATATGCATAACCCGTGGACACAGACAATCATGTGGGGAAGGCCTCAGGTGGGGCTGGGTTGGGTGGAGGGGATCGAAAATGGAGAAAATTACATCTGTAATATTGTCAATGACAACAACAAAATTGTGTAGGGAATGTACTTAGTTCCTAGTAATGCTTATTATTGATTAAAGGCCCAAACTTAGGTAATTCAAAGACTTTGTGAGGTTGAAATAGTGCTGGAGCCTGGTAATTCCAGATTTATGGCCTATCAGTCATTACCAGTTTATATCTAATTCATTAATCTTATCTTAACATCTCTCTGTTAAATTTCCTATAAATACCCCAGCTTCCTAAATGCTTTTTGACCTTGCCATAACATCTTACTGGTTCTCTCATTAGTTAATGAGTTAAATAAAAATCTTTTACATGTGTTAAATTTATATTTTCTTGAGAGTCATAGTTTTATTTTTTTGAAAATTGTACTTTATCATGGAGGATAAAGAATCTATCCTCATTATTCAGTGTTATTGAAACCCAGTGAAGTGGGATTGTTATTTGTAATTTGCTGTGAATATTTATTCTTATTATTTGATGTATTTTTATGCCTGTTAGTCAAATCTCCACATAGGTGGTTTTATTCTTTTAAATAGTGCTTTTGCAAACAAAGCCTCAAACATTTTTTTAAATATATTTTTATTGATTTCAGAGAGGAAGGGAGAGGGAAAGATAGAAGCATCAATGATGGGAGAGAATCACTGATTGGCTACCTCCTGCACGCCCCCAACTGGGGATTGAGCACAACCTGAATATGTGCCCTGACTGTGAATCAAACCCACGACCCTTTGTTGTATGGGATAATGCTCCAATCAACTGAGCTATACCAGCCAGGGCAGGCAGGTTCTTTAACAGTAAAAATGTTAAAGACAGTTCAAATTGATAATAAACCAAAATGGTTGTATTCTAAGATTACATATCTAAATAATAAAATGGGACTTCTGACTTTATTAAATCAGACCAAACAAGAAGATTTTTCTTCAATAGCACATCATCACTGAAGCTTAAAAATATTTTGAAGGTGATTAAAGCAATATTCTGAGCTCATTTTTACAGAGAAATTTGCTTAGGAGAACTAAACAGGTGCATTATATCCTGACATTAGGACTAGTAAAGCTGGTAAACTGTCTTCCAAAAAACTAGAGAAAGTGATCTCCCTTGAGACATATAAATATTAATCAACCTGGTGAGGCAATTCATGGATCAGCTTTAAAAAACTAAGGTGAATCAGAGCCTCCTTATGATATCACATACCGTGCCATCAAGTACTTGCTTACCTATCAACTTTCTTTGTCTGTTATAAAGGCCAAATAAAAGCACGAAGTAAAAAACTCAGAGAAATATTTTTGGAGTGTAAAATATGTTTGACCTGTGCAATTGCACAGGGTCCTGGCTCAGAAGAGCTTTGCACACTTGCTTTAATGTTCCGCTGTCACGGTCATGAAATTCTTAATTTTCAAATGAGGGCCCTGAAATTATGCAGCCAATTCTGTTGCTGAGTTTTTATGTGGGAAGAGGTTTGGTGGCATGGGTAGATTCTCTTACAGGGAGATGCTGGCAGATAGAGAATATTTACTGTGTTAGGGTCTTGATTTTCAAAACTAGGCTTCTCCCCTTCTTTTATATTCACATTTCTGCTTAGTTCACCTCATCAGAAAATATGGACTTATAGGTTAAGTTCTGTACCAAACACTTGGTGAACAAGACAGAATTAGTTGTTCTGTCATGAAACTTAGTGTCAAGCGAAGTTTACCTGAGTTCTAGAATTACTGCCTTGTTTTCCTACCAAAGACTACAAAGATTAATTTTTGTTAATCTTCACCTGAAGATATGTAATAGCTTTTTTTTGGTAAATTATTCTGGATTTTCTATATAAGTAATCATGTATGTCAGGGAAAAAGGTTTTCATTTCCAACCTGTATGGTGTAATTTTTTTTTCCCGTGCTCTATTTTGCCTTGCTATACAGAATACAGGTGGTGAGAATAAACATCTTTGCTTTTTCTCAAGTACAGGGGAAAAGTGTGCAGTCTTTCACTAGAAACTATGATATTAGCTTAAGGTTTTCTGTAGATTATCATGACAGCGCTGGAATTTTGTCAAATGCTTATTCAGCACCTAGTGTGATGATCATACACTTTTTCTACTTTAATTTGATGAATTATATTCATTGACTTTTGAATATTAAATTAACCTTTCACTCCTAGAACAAACCCTGTGATGTACTGAGGTTTTTATACATTACTAGATGAAATTTCATAACATTTTGTTCCAAATGTTTACTCCTTTCTTCTTGTAATGTCTATCTGATTTTGATATCAGGATAATGTGGCCTCATAAGAAGAGTTTTGTTTACTTTTCTATGTTCTGTGGGATTTCCACTTTTTCTCCCGGAAATGCAGGTAGAATCCACCAGCGAAGCTTCTCCCCTTCTGATCTCACTTTTTGTCCTTTATCACAATTCAACTGTTTTAACCAGCTCTGACTTAAGTTCTTTTGCATAGTAGCTGCTTAACCAAACAGTGTTTGCTGATAAATAGATAAGTTAAAAATGAGTTATAACTTGATGAGAAAAATGAGAATTTAGCTCATTTACATTATTCCTATCTTTCTGTCCTCCATGTTTGATATTTACATTATTTTTGGTTATTCTACTGTACATTTTTATAACTCTAATGCATATATACAACCCACTATTTCCTGTTCCATGAATTCTCAATAATATCTTTTAACTCTCCCCCCTTTTTAAGATGATGGTATGAATGCAGCGATTTTTTTTTTCACTTTTCATCCTATTTCCATATCCTACCTCTTGTCAACTAAACTTTAAATTTTTGCAAAGATGTTGAATTTTGCACTTTTGTCTTACAAACACAACATTACTCCAACCTCTGTCTCTGTTGTCACATCTTCTCTCACCTTGACCCTCCTATCTCCTTCTTCTAAGGACCCTGGATAATCCAAGATAATCTCATTTGAAGACCCTTACTTTAATCACACTTGCAAAGTCCCCATCACCATTTAAGGTAACTTATTCATAAGTTCTGGGGACTAAGATAGGGACATCTTTGGGGAGCTATAATTATCTATACAATATTTTCCAACTTCTCAATCATATATTTACTCCATCAAAAACAAAACAAAAACAACAACATTAGATGTTTAGGAAGGTCCTGGGAAATCAGATTTTCTCCAAAATTGTGTCCAAGTTGTTTTTTCCTCCACACTTTTCCTGGCACTAGCCCTAGTGTAGAAGAGAGAATTTATATTTTCGAATCCTATACATCTCCAGATTACTAGACTGCCATTCATATTGGATATTAGGAAGAAAAGGCCTTTTGAGCAAAAGTGTATGTGCTTCTCTCCATTTCTAGTTCAGTTAGAAATTTCACCTTCTTGGAGGAATCTCCTTGAGGCTCCAAGTCGAGTCAACACATTCTGACATCCCGATTTGTCCTTCTGAGTGTCTGAATGTGCAGTCTTAGTAAGTGTACTATCTGAATTCCAAGAGTCAACAGACAATTAACTAGCTTTGTGCTGCCACATAATAAGGACTAGCATTTAACTTTATAGTTTCATGAAAAAGCCACTCAGTGTGTATCATACCTTGGTCACTGCAGTAATTCCCCGATGAATATAGTGATGCATTTAATGGTTCCATGATGGTTTAATAAGACTCAATCCTGGAGTTTTATAGGGACAGTTGAAAAATAGAATTGCTTTTTCCTTTAGGGTCATTGTGCTGGTAGAGATGCCAGTTTGGAGCTGTGGGTGGCCACCTGGGTATCATAAAGGGAAAGTCTGCCTGCGAGCAAAACCAGCCAAGAGGAAAAGCAGAGCCATCAGTGGGAAAGACAGATCGAGTCCCAATGACAGTTTTATGCCCCTTGATTAGGTAATGGCTAAAAACTGTACCTCTCAATTATGTGAGACCTTTTTGCTAGTTCATATTAATTTTCTTCACCAGCTAAGAATAACTATTAAAGTAAGAAATTTGTGGGGGCAAAAATATGGATCCATAGTTTATTCATTTAAAAAATTTCCCTGGGATAACTTGGAGCTCTCATCTAAATCTCTTATATTTATAGTCTCTATCCTCTTTTCTGAAAAGGAACAGTAGAAAACATAGTAAAATGTTCCCTAATGATAATTTGTTATATGTTTATTTACTCACGTCTCAGGATGAAAGTTTGCAGTGGGAACTGGGTGACTATGACTTTTTAATGGAGGACAATAAAGACACAAACATTTTAAAATTCCCACTCGCTTCACAGTACATTAGTTTAACACACACACACACACACACACACACACAACACACACACACACACACACACACACACACACACACACACACACACTACAGGAGGAAGCTAAAATATTCCACAGATAGTTTTAATAGTAGTAAGATCAAATTCATGTTCTTTTAGTGGTCAATCCTCTTTATGCACATAATTACTTCTAAGGATCAATAAAACAAACAACAACACACACACACACACACACAGCCTCATTTCCAACATCTGTGTATTTACCATATAATCCTTCTGTGGGATTTACTTTGGATTTAGTTCTCAAAGATAGACTCTAAAGTCTTTAAAGCTTAAAAAAAATGAATAGATTTTAGACATCCAGGCTTTATTCTGAATTCTAGGGAGACACCTCCTCCATGTGCTTTAAATTCTTTTAAATATATTATTTATTTTTTATTTTTTAAAATATATTTTTATTGATTTCAGACAGAAAGGGAGAGGGAGAGAGAAATAGAAACATCAATGATGAGTGATAAGCATTGACCAGCTGCCTTATGCACACCCCCTACTGGGGATCGAGCCCACAACCCAGGCATGTGCCCTGAGCGGGAAGTTGAACCGTGACCTCCTGGTTCATAGGTCAATGCTCAACCACTGATCCACACTGGCCAGGCTCTATGCTTTAAATTTTAACAGGAGCCATCTCATCTCAACTCCAATATCTACTTTAAAAATATTTTCCATATTCTTCCTGATTGTTATCTGTTTTTAAAATATTGGAGGTTTTTCCAAAATGGCTGCGGAGTGAGTGGAAACTGCCCTAACATGCTCCCAGAACCAAACTGGAATCCCAATTAATTACAGAAAAACTATCCTGAATAATCAATTGAAGACTACCTGGAGAGAACCCTGATAACTAAGGACTGACAGGGGAGACTGCATAGAGACTGAATATTAAGTTTCCCTAAAACCTACCTTTTTTAGCAATAAAATAAAAATTGTGAGTAGGAAAAAATATTGGAAAGGTTTGTCTAAAGTTATTTGCAAAGAAATGACTTCTTGAGGTTGTCAGTAACTATACTGCATCTCTGTCCCCCAAATTCCAGGATTATCTCCTCAAAAGGTCTGAATTGTTATGATAGTCAGAGTGTTCTCAGGGCCCTGAGACACAGAAAGTATTTTTCCAATATTGTGAGTTATCTGTAATATTTTTACTGCTAAGTCTTCTAAATTAATCAGGAAGAAAAAGGTAACATGGCTTCTTCTTGGGTACTTTTTGTTTTGTTCTTGGGTCTGAAAGCTGGATAATGCTACACTCACACTTTTCAATGTGAGAGATAAAGGGGTTTGGTGAAATTAAATATACATAACTTAGCCGGTCTTTGGCACTCTCACAGAAATGTGTACTTGGGGCTCCCACACCTAGGGTAGTGAGCACACTAGGTTGGATAGAATTGGCTCTTGGCTGAGTTTAGTCTTGAATTTGCTTTGTAACTCTGCCAACTCTCAGGTCCCTGGAATGACCCGATTACCAGGAAAGGCGTGCTGTTAGAGCTGAGCCCCTGGAGCAGGAGCAGCTCTGCAGAGCCCGTTTGGCGCTGCCCTCCGCTGCCCTCCGCAGGCAGACGCCTGCAGCCATCCCCAATCCTTCGCAATTTAGTAAGGAACTGCTTTATTCCAGAGGTAACACCTCAGGGCTCAGCACTACAGAAATAAGATTTTGACGTGGGGGAGGTAGGAAGTGTCATTTTGAAACCCTGGGCATTGCTCAGCTCTATGTGGGACACTATGACGGGCGGTGCTGCCTGCCATGGGACTCTGGATTACGAAGTAAGAGGGAAAAGGAGAGGGGCCCAGAAAAGGGAGAAGGGCACTGAATTCAGATCCGCTTGTCTCTCTCATAGTTTTGCTAAACAGTGGCTCTGTTTCAGGGCTAACCCCGTTAGTAAAGAGTTAGGGAAAGACACTCCCAGTGTCTCCCCACGTTGGTGCCTGTTTTGAAAGCAGATCAGTGCATTAGAAATAAACCAAATGGTTTGCATTTTAGGTCAAAACTTTTATAACCTCTGGTAAAGAAACTCTGTAATTTTCTCATTGTTTAAATGGAACATTTGTCTAAAGGCATTCCAAAGGACAGTCTTCCTTGGAGCCACAGATAATTCCTGTGACTGCTAGCTCTCTATGAGACCTCTATTAGAGAGCACAAAGTAATTATGGTTGGCTGATTGGCTGGTATTATTTGGGAAAAGTAATTGTAAAAAAAAACCAAAAAAACCCAGAATGTGCAGACAGACTGGATCAATAATTTATATATCAATCTTGCCCTTTGGGTGGTTGTTATTAACATATAAATTAATGTATAAAGCATATTTTAAACAGTACCTGAACTCTGGAACAATTAGATAAAATAAAAGTAGGTTCAAAAAAACCTCTCTCCACATACTAAAATTTTCCGTAATTCAAAATGAAGAAAGAACTCAAGATTCTGAAACCATATAAGACTGCCTCACTGTGCCATAGAATTTTGAATCATTTCCAATAAAAGGCTCTCTTTAATATTTGGGCATAGATTGCTTGCCAAACAGCTCGACAAAAGACAAAAAATGCAAGTTTTGGAATTTCTTCCTCCATATCCAGGCATGCCAAGTCCTGCTAGGCTATTTAATACTCATAATCCACGTGTAGCTTCAAAGGCCAGGGTATAAATTCTTCAGAAAGCCCACTTGAGACTAGACTTTTCAGATACACTAGAATAAAACCCAGGAACCATTGCAGCAGTTTGTGATCTTATCTCTAATGCTTTTTAAAAATATATATTTTTTATTGATTTTAGAGAGAGAGAGAAACATCAATGATGAGAATCACCGATTGGCTGCTTCCTGCACACCTGCCACTGGGGACTGAGCCCGCAACCTGGACATGTGCCCTGACTGGTAAACAAACCGTGACCTCCTGGTTCATATGTTGATGCTCAGCCACTGAGCCTTGCCAGCCAGGCTCCAGTGCTTAGGAAGCCCAGGAAGTGAATCATGTCTAGAAGGCCCAGGATAAGAGTATTTAAGGATATTGTTTTATTTCTAAAAATATTTATAAATGGCCATGAGAACTAGAATGTAATTGACTCAGTAATCAATGAAGAATCTTTCTTAATATTTTTTCCTAAGATCCTTTTACAAATTAATGAGATCCTCTATATTTATTTATATTGGGCAGAGGGAGTCCAGAATATAGAAAATGTAATAAACATATATGATAAATATGTACCACCACCAAAATGAACAAATTGTAACTCTTATTCCCTTCAGTTTTTGTTTTTAAGAAAAGCATTAAAATTTACATTTTTTTTTCACCAGACCCATTTCTTCTCTTTCCAAAGGTCAGCATCATCTGGTGTATGTATCCCAATTATATTTTTGTTCTTGTAGTATATTTATTTTATATTCTTTAACTAGGTTTTGTAATATTCTCCATAAATGTGTTGGCCAATTAAAAATTTGTTACTCTATTTTCTAATTGTATTGCTAGTGTTTAAGTATGGTATTGTTTCTTGTCTGTCAATCTTAGATTGGATAATATTATGTATTCTTTAATTTTACAAGTTATATGAAGGTTTTTCTGAATTTTCTAGGAAGGTAATTATATAGTCTACAAATAAAAATTTTGCCTCTTTCTTTCCAATCCTTGTACCTTTTTTTTTAAAGGGTTCATTAAAAATTTTTTTTAAAAAATAAATCTTTATTGTTCATATTATTACAGATGTTCCTCTTTCGCCCCCCCCCCATAGCTCCCTTCCACTCGATTCCCCCCCACCCCATGCCCTTACCCCCTACCACTGTCCTCATCCATAGGTGTAAGATTTTTGTCCAATCTCTTCCCGCACCCCTCACACCCTCTTCCCCCTGAGAATTGTCATTCTACTTCCTTTCCATGCCCCTAATTCTATTATATTCACCAGTTTATTCTGTTCAAAAGATTTTTTATTCACTTGATTTTTTTATTCACTTGTTGATAGATATGTATTTGTTGCCACTTTGTTGTTCATAATTTTTATCTTTACCTTTTTCTTCTTCTTCCTCTTCTTAAAGAATACCCTTCAGCATTTCATATAATCCTGGTTTGGTGGTGATGAACTCCTGTAGCTTTTCCTTGTCTGTGAAGCTCTTTATCTGACCTTCAATTCTAAATGATAGCTTTGCTAAGTAGAGTAATCTTGGTTGTAGGTTCTTGCTATTCATCACTTTGAATATTTCTTGCCACTCTCTTCTGGCCTGCATAGTTTCTGTTGAGAAATCAGCTGATAGTCATATGGGTACTCCCTTGTAGATAACTGTTTTTCTCTTGCTGCTTTTAATATTCTCTCTTTGTCTTTTGCTCTTGGCATTTTAATTATGATGTGTCTTGGTGTGGTCCTCTTTGGATTCCTCTTGTTTGGGGTTCTCTGTGCTTCCTGGCCTTGTAAGTCTATTTTTTTTCACCAGGTAGGGAATGTTTTCTGTCATTATTTCTTCTAATAGGTTTTCAATATTTTGCTCTCTCTCTCTTCTTCTGGCACCCCAGTAATTCGGATGTTGGTACACTTGAAGTTGTCCCAGAGTCTCCTTACACTCTCTTCATTTTTTTTATTCTTTTTTCTTTTTGTTTTTCTGATTGGGTGTTTTTTGCTTCCTCATATTTCAAATCTTTGGTTTGATTCTTGGGGTCCTTTGGTCTACTGTTGAATTTCTGTATGTTATTCTTTATTTCAGACAGTGTATGCTTAATTGCTGATTGGTCCTTTTCCATTTTTTTTTTTTTTTGGCATTCTCATTAAGATACTTAAAGGTCTCACTAAGTTCCGTGGAGGTTTCTAGAAGATTCTTGAGTAACCTTATAACTGTGGTTTTGAACTCTATATCCAGTAGTTTTCTTTCCTCCATGTCTTTCATTCGTGACATGTTTCTTTGTCTCCGCATTTTCGCTGCTTCCCTCCCTGTGTTGATGGAGTGGCTTTGTGTGGTAGGTGACCTATAGGGCCCAGTGGTTCAGCCTCCCCAATCACCTGAGGTGGACACTCTTGGTGCACCCGTTTGTGGGCTGAGTGCACAGTCTTGTTGTAGTTAAGACTTGATTGCTATTGGTATCACTGGGAGGAATTGACCTTCAGGCCAATTGGCTGTGAGGACCCACTGTGTCTATAATGGAAGAACTTCTGTGCTGGAGACACCCTTATGGGGCAGAACTTGCGTCAGTGGGGCTTTGGTGCTCACTGAGTCTGCCTCTTGAGGGTGTTACTGATGGATGTGAGGGAGGAGTTGAAATCTGGTGTCGTCTCACACTGACCACTAGGTATACTGGCTCCTGGATCTCCAAGGAGGTGCAGGTCAGCTGCTGTCTGAGACCACCCAGCAGGAGCTACAGCAAGATCTGCAGATTTCTCCTCTTTGCTTGGGGTTTGGAAGTTTTGGAGCTGACTCAGCTGCAGTTTATTAGGTTAAGCTATAATAGGGCAGGCCATTCATATGCAAAAGCCGCTGAGTACAATTTGGGTGGGTTTGTAAATTGGGCGGGGGCGGGATCTCCGGGAATCACTAGGGCATGGCAAACAGCGATGGCTGCCAGTCAGCCCTCTCTGCATCTCTGCGTTTCTGCGTCCCACATCCTGCACCCCAGCGCAGTAAACAATGATTCCTGCACACACCTCTGCAAGAGAGCCACCCTCACTTTCCGACCCGATGGCAGACAGTCCAGTTTCTCCCCGTAGGAGTCTGGGTCCTCAGAGTCTCGCCGGAAACGAGTTCAGAGCAGTTGGGAGCTGTGTCTCCCTTCAAATGGAAAAAAACAGTGCACTTAGTCACCAGCTCGATTCGCGCGCCTCCGTACCTCTGCTTTTCCGCGCCTGTGCATGTCCTACCCAGTCTCAATGCTCTTTTCTCTTTTCTTCTAGTTGTAGAACTTCTACTCAGCCAGCTTTCCCGTGGTTCTGGGTGACAGACGTTTTGTCTTTTAGTTGTAGTTTTTGTGTGGTTGTGAGAGGCAGCATGTACAGGTGTATACCTTATGCCGCCATATTGGTCCCCCCCCCCTTTTTTTTCTTATGTTATTCCTTTGGGTTAGAAGTTCAGTTTAATGTTAAATAGTAGAATTATTGCAGACATTCTTGTCATATTTCTTATTTTACTGAAAATGATTCTAAAGTTTCACCATTTAGATTAATGTTTATTTTTAGTTTTTCATTTAATCAGGCAGAAGTTGCCTTCTATGCACACGTTTTGAGTAGTTTTTTCCCTACTTTATTGAGAAGTACATATAACATTCTCTGTCAATCTCTTAATGCAATAAATGTAGTGATTTAATTTTATAGGTTTGATGGTGATGTGTTGTTTTTTTTTGTTATTTGTTGTTGTTGTTTTTTTTTTTTTTGTCTTTCTGTGAATGGTTTATTTCATTTAGCATAGTATCCTTCAGGTCCATCCATGTTTTTTTGCAAATTACAGGATTTCCTTCTTTTTAAAGGCTGAGTAATGTTTCATTGTATGTATAACCACATTTTATTTATCCATTCATCCATCAATGGACATTCAGGTTGTTCCATATTGATAGGTTTTTCTCATGTGAAATCATTATTGCCTTCCTAGTATTAATGTATTTGGCCATTTTACACACACACACACACACACACACACACACACACACACACTATATGGCAATTTTGGGAGTTTTACATTAATTATTATCATTCACTTAACAAATATTCACTGAGTACTTCCTGTGTGCCAGACATGTAGGCAAGAGAAGAATAATAGTGAGCAAAATAAATTAAAAAAATATATTTGCCCTCAGATTATATTTAAGGAAGCTGTCAATAGGCAGGATTAAAAAGTAAAATATATAGTATGTTAGGTAGCGACTACTCTTAAAGAGCAAAGAGAGAAAAGGGATGTGAAATCTGTGAGAAGAGTTGGACTTTAAAACAAGTGTCCAGGGAAGTTTTCACAAAAGTGTGCATGAGGAAAGGCCTGTAGAAAGTGAGAGCACCCGGCTCTGCAGCTAACTGGGTGAAGACTATTCCAAGCAGAGGAAGCAGAAGTTGAGCAATCCGAACACAAGAACATTTCTGATGTGTTTGAAGAATAATTGGGTATTTTTTTCCTTGAAAATTGCTTATTCTTTTGAAATTTTCAAATTTATTGGCATAAAATTACTTATAATACTTAATTATTTTTAAAATGAATGCATGTGTAATCTCTGATACTGCTTTTTTGTCACTTTTTATTTTGATCAGTCCACCTAGTCGTTTGTCTATTTTGTTATTGTATTCAATATTATTATTACCAAATATCCTCTGCCTATTGGAGCTGACAGTGTATACACTACATCTCAGATGTGCAAAAAAAAAAAAAAGTCACATCATATTTCTTTACCCCAGGTGGCATCCTTCCTCTTATCCTCATCAGGAACTAGTAACTTCTGGATCTCTTGCATGTCAAACAGGAGCTGATGAAAATTTGGGAGCGCTAGCCCAGGCTTTCTCCTTGGCTGAGCACACCACATTGCCATTTGACTCTACTGTAACGGTGTGCTGTTGGCATGAAGGCATTCTGCAAGCTTGCCTCCTCAGCAGTTCCGCAAGGGCACAAGCTGCCCTCCTTTTGCCATTGCTGTCAATGATAGTAAATGAGCCACCCCATAGAAGTTACTACTGTATTATCTGGCACTTACTGAGCACTCAGTAAAGGTCAATTAGGATTATAATTGGAATGATTATCAGCATGTCATTGTGCAGGTACTGGGCTAAGTCATCCCTGTTTCCTCTACCTGCCCAGCACCCTGTGATAGTATTATGACCTGGGAATGATGGAGCTGTGCTTGTGTCCTTCTGACTAAATCCCATACTCTTAATCACCGTCCTACTGTGACTGGAGGGTTAAGTAAGGATGAGTCAAAGAAACAGTTCAGGAATTCTGGCATCATTCTACTACATCAGGTATCCAAGAGTGAAAAGTGAGAATTTTCTGATGTTGTTACCAATGTTACTGGGATTTGGACCACTCAATCCAAGTTGCAGTCTACAAGTAAACTTCCTTGAAAACACTTCAAGAATGTTATTCTTTGAAGAAGTACAAACTGGTAGTTACAGAATAGTAATAGAGATGTAAATATACACCATAGGGACTATAGTAAATAATACCTTAACCATGAATGGGGCCAGGTGGATACTTGAAACATTGTGGTTGGGGGCATCACTCTGTAAAGTACACAACTGTCTAACCGCTGTGCTATACACCTGAAACTAATACAGAATAATATTGAATGTAAAAAAAACACATCTATAAATCTGATTCAAAAAATAATGTAATGCTTTTTTTCTTTTCCACAAAAAGACAAACATTACTGAAACCTTTCTCTCTTTTTTTGGAAAAAAGATGTTCTTTGGCATTGAACTACATAGCATGAGGATATTTTTCTGGACCATCAAACAGACATTGATAGCTAACGACGTTGGTTTTATTTAAATGACTGCCAGCATGATATCTAGCCAAGAACCATGAGACTCAGTAAGTTATGGGGACATCGGTATCAAACAGAAATACTTTTTCTGCTAATTAACCTAAACATTCATCTCTTTTGCGAAGAAAAAGAAAAGGCAAATTTGAGGGACAGTGAGAAAGACAGAGGAAAAAAAAGGAAATTCTGATTATTTGGTATTTAAAGAATATGCACCAGTGAAACATACTTCAAGAGCCTTCATTTAAAGAAGTGAGAATATAATATTCAAGTCATTTGTGGGTAGAGTTTAATTTGCTTATGAAATCTGCATTGGGAAGGGCTGCTAGAAAATTTCTTCAAAGCAGGCCTTGTCCTATCTGGATGTGTAGATTTCGATGATAGATTGAGATGTGTTAAGCTATTTCTTGATACTGGCGCTTCATCCAGTGGCATCAGAATAGCTTCTAAATTACTGACTTTGAAGCCAAACAGTCATGGGTTCGGGTTCTCATTCTGCTGCCTCCAGGTTGTCTGATTTAGGGGAAGTTATTTATCAACACCTGTCATCTGTGTAATATATATGATGTAATAATAGTGCCTCCCTTGTAGGTAGCTGTGATGATTTCATGAGATAATGCATGCAAAGCAGACCTCAGCACACTGTGAGCACTCAACACATTCTCATTAACCACTGGAAGTGACAATCCCGAGTACCTCTGCTGCCTAACTTTCCTCTTGGGGAGATGGAGACTAACACAGAACCATTAGACCATCTCCTACTGAGTCATCTGGCATTGATTTTTCAGCTGCACATTCTGGGGACAAGCTGCATATCACTAAGGCCATAAAATAAAGGAAGCAATAATTCCCCTCTGACCACTCAATGGCTAAAATGCAGGACCTAGAATTTTACAGCCTCCAGGATAACACAGAGAAAGCCTTGTAATAGATTACCCTGTTGCTGGTTTGCAGACGGTTCGCTAAGGGGGAAGTGGTAGTCTCTATGCTAGAGGCTTTACATGATCCATTAGCACTGTGCTCTCTGAGTTCTTGTCATAACCTGCACTGGTGTTTTATAAAAGAATTAATCCCAAGTAGCTTTTGCAACAATAAAATAACATGCTGTGGAAGGCTTGCTCATTTTCTGCATGTATTTTACTTCTATAAGTCATGGGGAGTGAGAAAATGGTAGAGAGAAAAAACATGTGGAGAGGCAGAGATACAAAGAGGGAGAAGTATACGTTAATTCTAGTCTTTCTTCTTTACCTCAACCAGCTATGTGTTATTTTAAATCTTATTTTTTCAGACTACAAAAAAAAAAAAAATAGCAGGGCTAGTTTTTTACTATTTAAAAGACAATGTGCTGTTTTTCTTTCCAGTTATAAAGTAATACATATTTATTATAAAAATATGAAAAGCACATGGAAAATATTTTTTAAATTCCACACAATGTTATTAACCAGATGTAAATGTGTAACATTTTGGTGCATTTTCTTCTAATGTGTCTTCCATGTATATTTGTAGGGGTCACATTAAACATACATTTTTGTAACGTTCTTTTGAGTTGTCATTATCATTATTATTACCAATTCATCATACCACACACAAGAATAATCTCTAAATAAATCAGATAGCTAAATGTTTTAAAAGTGATCTACACAATATTAGGAGGAAATATGATTGTCTCTATAGCCTAGGTGGGGAGGTAGGGGAGAGCTATTAAATATGACTTAGAATTCAAATGCAAATAAAATTTTTATTTTTTAAAATAGTTTTTGTTGTTTTGCAATTAAAATTTGTTGATAAATTTGACTACACAGAAATTAAAAACTTTTTCATGGCCAAAAATACCCACCAAAAAACCCCCAAAACACCACAACAACACTACAAGCAAAGTCAAAGTAAAAAGACAACAAATTCAGAATAAATATTTGCAATATATATCACAGATAAAGTACTAATTTCCCTAATATAAAAAAAACTCATAACGATTGAAGGAAAATGAGACCAAAAATCCTACAGAAAAAAGTGGATAGAAATGTATACAGTTTATGTGTTAGCCCTTAAATATATAAAGATATGTACCATCCTATCTAATAAAGAGGGAATATGCAAATTGACCATCACACTGCCACAAGATGGCGGCACCCAGTCCCCTCAGCCCCGCCTGAGTCCTCCAGTCCTTTCAGCCCCATGGGGGGTGGGGGGGTGGCAGGTGCACAGTGCGGCCAGACTCACCCTCAGACCCCCAGCCACCAGGTCTGCCCGAGGCTCAGGTAACCAGGGCCAACTGAGGCTTGCACTGCTGGCAGTGGCAGCAGCAGAGGTGTGATGGGGGGTCACCTTCCCCTGATCACTGGGTTACCTCCTGCCCTTGAGGGCTCTGGGTCTGTGAGAGGGGGCAGGCCGAGCTAAGGGACTCCCCTCCAGTGCATGAATTTTCATGTACCAGGTCTCTAGTTTTATTTATAATAACAGAAATGCAAATTGAAAGGAAACAGTTACTATATCCAATCATCAGATTGGCAAAAATTTAAGAACTGAACAAGGCTGGGAAGAAACTGGGCACTCTCATACTGTTGGTGGGAATGCAAAACAGTACAATCCTTATGGTAGGGTAAGGTTTAATAAGAAATATATTTAGTTTTTGTGCAAGGTTTCCAGGCACAATGCTCCTAAAATCCACGAAATTTCCCAAGTGACTGGAGTGTGCTTAGTTATTTATAACAAGCCCCTTTACATCACAACTGAGTTTACGCTAATGAGTGATTTAGGTTGGGACCCCTCAATGGTTACAGAATGGGGCTGGCCACCAAGTGATTAGAAGGTTGGAACTTTCAGCCCCACTCCTGACTTCTTGGGAGGGGAAGAAAGTGAGGCTGGAGATGGATGGTTATTAAAACTCTTGAATAAGGAGATTTCATGAGCTTCTGGGTTGGTAAACACATTGAGGTGATGGAAGGGTGATGCCCTGGAAGGGCATGGAAACTCCATGCCCCTCTCCCTATTCCTTGCCCTCTGCATCTCTTCCTTTTAGTTGATCCTGAGTTGTATCCTTTATGATAAACTGGTAAATGTAAATGAAGTGCTTCCTTAAGCTTGGGAGACGCTCTAGTAAATTATCAAACCTGAGGAGGGGGTTGTGGGATACCCCCAATAGCCACTAGGTCAGAAGGTGGCCCAGGACTTCCTACTAGCTTCTGAAATGAGAGCAATATTATAGACTAAGTCCTTAACCTGTGGGGTCTATGCGGAGCGTAGCTAGTGTCAGAATTGAAATAAATTGTTGGACACTCAGTTGATGTCTAGAGAATCAGAGAATTGGTTGTTGGTGCCAGAAAACACCCCAAGGAGGATATGACAATATCTAACAATAGTACACATGCCTTTATCCTTTTATTCAGTAACCTCACTTCTAGGAATTGTCCCTAAAGGTGCACCTCCAAGAATATGAAAGTACATATGCAAAAGGTTATTCTTGGCAACATTATTTGTAGTTGAAACATATTGCAAACCACCTAAATGCTTAAAACATAGGAAATTGGTTGAATAAACTATGATAAAAATATACAATGTGGTATTATACAGCCATGTGTTTTTTAAAAGAGGCTTATCTCTATGAACTGATATGATTTCTAGGATATGTTAAGTACAAAAGAATATCTATAGTATGCTACCTTTACTATAAGAAATGAGGAGCCCTAGTTGGTTAGAGCATCAGCCTGTGGACTGAAGGGTCCTGGGTTTGATTCCAGTCAAGGGCATGTACCTCGGTTGCAGGCTTGATCCCTGGCAGTTGTCAGGGCCCTTGCAGAAGGCAACCAATCCATGTGTCTCTCTCACATTGATGTTTCTCTCTCTGTCTCTCTCCCTTCCTTCCACTCTCTCAAAAAATCAATGGAGAAATATCCTCAGGTGAGGATTAACAAAACAAATAAACAAACAAAAGAAATGAGGAAATAAGAAAACATCCTGCATTTATAGTTTTTACAATTATTTTGAAAAGATAACAAGAAGGATAAGCCAGGCACTAAATAAAATCGGTTGCCAATTAAGGGTGGAGAAAATGGGATGGGATAGAGGAGTGAATAATACTTCTTTGAGTACACAGTTTTGTATAGTTTTGACTTTTAGAAGAATGCTAATGTTATATACACAGGGTGGGGCAAAAGTAGGTTTATAGTTATAAGTACATGAAACATAGTTTATTCTTGTATTATTATTTATTAATTATTGTATTATTTTCCATGTGAACAACTGTAAATCTACTTTGCCCCACCCTATATTTAAACAAAACCAACAAAGGTAGGGGGAATGCCTTAAAACTGAATGCAAACAAAAACAAATGAACCCACTGGACTGCATATGAACAGCATAACCAGACTGGTATAGGTACTGGTGAAATTAAAATTTATTCAAGTTACTTTTGACCAAGGTACTTTTAGTAAATATAGTGATAGGCAGAACTCTAAGAAGCAGGATAGAAAGAAGTTAGGGCAGGCTCTTGACAAGTGGAATGAGGAAGTAGGAATGGACATCACAGGCAGATAAGCTGCTAGGTCCTCGAACTAGAGCCCCCACCCCCACACATGATCAAAGGGAAACAGTTTATGGCAGGAAATTCCTGTAGTTGTCACAGAAATCAACAACAAGAACTAGCTAAAACCAGATCAATCCAAGATGGAGGAAAAGTTGACTGGAAAACGACCCTAAAGCTCATTTTACCATCATTTTAATGAAAATTGACACCACAACTAGATCAGGGTGGCTGAGGAGGACAACGCCATGAAACTCTCAGAATGAACATATGAGGAACAAGACTCTTTCCTAACCAGAAGGCAGAGACAGAATTCAGCACCACAAAGTTCAGGAACAACCCATTCTTGGAAGCACATAAAATCCCAGGAATTGACTGACTATAGTGTGCAACTCACTCACGAGTTTGCCAACATGCACTCAGGCATGTACTTTGACTTCTGTGCCCTATGAGACTTGCAACCAGGGGAGCAGCAGGCAGCAGCAGCATATCCACTACTGTGAAAACCTACACCCAGCAAAGAGATGGTTGTAGTTGATCTAGTTCCCTACAAATAATAAAAGCACCAAAACCTTTGGCAACCATAGACTAAAGAAAATTAAATCCACATCAACAAGTAAAAGCCCAAAATGACACAATTGAGACAATGAGACCAAAGGTGGGCCAGGTGGGCGTTGCTCAGTGGTTGAACTTCGACCTATGCACCAAGAGGTTACCAGTTTGATTCCTGGTCAGGGCATATGCCTGCCTGGGTTTTGGGCTTGATCCCCAGTAGGGGTATGCAAGAGGCAGCTGAGATCAATGTTGATATTTCTTGCTCATCGATGTTTCTATCTCTCTCTCCCTCCCTCTTTCTCTAATGTCAATGAAAACAAGACTGAGGAATTTCAGAGCAAGGGCAGGGGTAGGGGGAGATTAACCAAGAAATTTATATGCATATAGTGTGGTGAAGGCCTGGGAAGGGTGGGTGCGAGGTAGAGGGGGGTCAATGGGGGAAAAAATAAAGAGGCCTCCTGTAATACTATCAACAATAAAGATAAATTTAAAAAATAGTAAACATAATCAATGAAAACATATTTTTTAAAAAATGGCCAGATGTGAGAGGAAGGCCATCTACTGTCGGGAACCCCAGGCACAACTAAGAATCAATGAACAGAGCTTCAGACGAGAGAAGCCTGGCCATCCCTGAGCTGTGCTAGCCCCTTGAAGATATAGATGAAAAAGTCCAACAAAGACTAGGACCACTGGGATCCTAATTCAGTTTAAACATACCAAGTTTACTTCTCCTTTCAGAGTTAGATTTTGTGTCCATAGTGAAAATAATAATTTATTGTGTAGTATGATCACATGTGTTCATAGGTATGTGAACATAGTTTCCTGTGTACTTGCAGGTGAACCCCCTTTCCTTTTTCCATCTCCCCTAGAGTTCTATCATGTTGCAAATAAGACTGATTTTTATTATAATAATAACAAAACTGACATTTTTTTGAGCATTCACTACGTGTCTAGAACTATACTAAGTGATTTAAAATCATTATTTACTTCTAATTCCCCCAACTCTTCATGAGATAGGCATTATTTATTTTAATGCCAATCTTTATTTTTTTTATTGTTTAAAGTATTACATATAGTAGTACATATATCTCCTTTTTTCCCCCATTGACCTTCCCCCAGCCTCCCCTACCCCATGTCCCATGCCCTCAGCCCCCCCCCCAAGTGTCTTGTGTCCATTGGTTGTGCTTATATGCATGCATACAAGTCCTTTGGTTGATCTCTTTCCCCCCTTCCCCAATATTCCCCAGCCTTCTTGCTGTAATCTGACAGTCTGTTCAGTGCTTTAACTGCCTCTGTATCTATCTTTTTGTTCATCAGGTTATAATGTTCTTTATTTTCTATAAATGAGTGAGATCATGTGGTATTTTTCTTTCATTGCCTGGCTTATTTCACTTAACATCATCTTCTCCAGGTCCATCCATGCTGCTGCAAATGGTAAGAATTCCTTCTTTTTTATAGCAGCATAGTACTCCATTGTGTAGATGTACCATAGTTTTCTAATCCACTCATCTGCTGATGGCCATTTAGGCTGTTTCCAAATCTTAGCTATGGTGAATTGTGCTGCTATGAACATAGGGGTGCATATATCCTTTCTGATTGGTGTTTCTAGTTTCTTGGGATATATTCCCAGAAGTGGGATAACGGGGTCAAAAGGGAGTTCCATTTTTAGTTTTTTGAGGAAACCCCATACTGTTCTCCACAGTGGCTGCACCAGTCTGCATTCCCACCAACAGTGCATGAAGGTTCCTTTTTCTCCACATCTTTGCCACCACTTGTCATTTGTTGATTTGTTGATGATTGCCATTCTGACAGGTGTGCGATGGTACCGCATTGTTGTTTTGATTTGCATCTCTCTGATGATTAGTTACTTTGAGCATGTTTTCATATGTCTCTTGGCCTTCCTTCTGTCTTCTTTCGAAAAGATTCTATTTAGGTCCATTGCCCATTTTTTATTGGATCATTTATCTTCCTTTTATTAAGTTGTATAAGTTCCCTGTAGATGTTGGAGATTAAACCTTTATCAGTGATAACATTTGCAAATATGTTCTTGTTGTTTTGTTGATGGTTTCTTTTGCTGTGCAAAAACTTTTTATTTTGATGTAGTCCATTTGTTTATTTTCTCTTTAACTTCCATTGCCCTAGGAGCAGTATCAGTGAAGAAATTGCTTCGGCATATGTCTGAGATTTCTCTGCCTGTGGATTCCTCTAGTATTTTTATGGTTTCCCATCTTATGTTTAAGTCCTTTATCCATTTTGAGTTTATTTTTGTGTATGGTGCAAGTTGGTGATCTAGTTTCATTTTTTTGCATGTATCTGTCCAATTTTCCCAACACCATTTGTTGAAGAGACTGTCTTGACTCCATTATATGTTCATGCCTCCTTTGTCAAATATTAATTGAGCATAGTGGTTTGGGTCGATATCTGGATTCTCTATTCTATTCCATTGGTCTACATGTCTGTTCTTGTGCCAGTACCAGGCTGTTTTGAGAACAGCGGCTTTGCAATACAGCTTGAAATCTGGTATTGAGATCCCATCTACTTTGTTCTTCTTTCTCAGGATTGCTGTGGCTATTCGGGCTCTTTTTTTGCAGATGAATTTTTGGAGAGTTCTTTCTAGGTCTGTGAAATATGCCGTTAGTATTTTAATGGGGAGTGCATTGAATCTATAGATTGCTTTGGTTAGTATGGACATTTTAATGATGTTGATTCTACCAATCCAGGAACAGGTTATGTTCTTCCATCTGTTTACATCTTCCTCTATCTCTTTTCTCAGTGTCCTGTTGTTTTCTGCGTATAGGTCTTTACCTCCTTACTTAAGTTTATTCCTAGGTATCTTAATTTTTTTGGTGCGATGGTAAATGGGATTGCTCTTTTAGTCTCTCTTTCTGTAAGTTCACTGTTGGTGTATAGAAATGCCATAGATTTCTTGGCATTAATTTTGTATCCTGCTACATTGCCGAATTCATTTATTAAGTCTAATAGTTTTTTGATGGAGTCTTTCGGGTTTTTTATGTACAATATCATGTCATCTGCAAATAAGGACAGCTTTACTTCTTCTTTTCCAATTTGGATGCCTTTTATTTCTTCTTCTTGTCTAATTGCAATAGCTAATACTTCCAGTACTATGTTGAACAGGAGTGGTGAGAGTGGGCATCCCTGTCTTGTTCCTGTTCTTAGGGGAAATGGTTTTAGTTTTTGCCCATTGAGTATGATGTTGGCTATGGGTTTGTCATATATGGCCTTTATTATGTTGAGGTATGATCCTCCTATTCCCACCTTGCTGAGAGTTTTTATCAAGATAGGGTGTTGGATTTTGTCAAATGCTTTTTCTGCATCGACTGATATGACTATGTGATTTTTACCTCTCAATTTGTTTATGTGATGTATCATGTTTATTGATATACCATCCTTGCATCCCTGGGATAAATCCTACTTGGTCATGGTGTATGATCTTTCTGATGTAGTGCTGGATTCGATTTGCTAGAATTTTGTTGAGGATTTTGGCATCTATGTTCATGAGGGATATTGGCCTGTAATTCTCTTTCATTGTGTTGTCTTTATCTGGTTTTGGTATTAGGTGATGCTGGCTTCATAGAATGAGCTTGGAAGTGTTCTTTCCTCTTGAATTTTTTGGAATAGTCTGAGCAGGATGGGTTTTAGTTCTTCCTTGAATGTTTGGTAAAACTCCCCTGTGAAGCTGTCTGGCCCCAGGCTTTTGTTTGCTGGAAGCTTTTTGATGACTGCTTCAATTTCTTCCATAGTTATTGGCCTATTGAGATGTTTAGATTCTTCCTGATTGAGTTTTAGAAGGTTATATTTTTCTAGGAATATATCCATTTCCTCCAGGTTGTCCAGTTTGTTGGAATAGAGCTGTTCATAGTATTTTTTAAACAATTCTTTGTATTTCTGTAGGGTCTGTTGTTATTTCTCTTCTTTCATTTCTGATTTTGTTTATTTGGGTCCTTTCTCTTTGCTTCTTGGTGAACCTGGCTAGAGGTTCATCAATCTTGTTTATCCTTTCAAAGAACCAGCTCTTGGTTTTGTTGATCTTTTGTATTTTTTTTTTTTATCTCCACTTTGATCTTTATTATCTCCTTCCTTCTGCTTACATTGGGCTTTTCTTGTTGCTCTCTTTCTAACTCTTTGAGCGGTAGGGTTAGGTAATTTATTACCATTGTTTCTTGATTTTTTGCAGTAGGCTTGTATAGCTATGAACTTCCCTCTCAAGACTGCTTTTGCCGTGTACCATAGATTTTGGATTGTTGTGTTTTCATTGTTGTTTGTTGCCATGATGTTTTTTTTATTTCTTCTTTGATCTCTCTGGTAACCCAGTAATTGTTTAATAGCATGCTATTTAGTCTCCATGTGTTTGATTTTTTTTTGGATTGTTTTTATTGTAGTTGATTTCCTGATCTGAGAAGATGCTTGATATGATTTCTATCTTCTTGAATTTGAAGAGACTTTGCCTATGACCCAATATATGTTCTATCTTTGAAAATGACCCATGTGCACTTGAGAAGAATGTGTATTCTGTGGCTTTGGGGTGAAATGTTCTGAAGATGTCAATTAATTCTATCTGGTCTAGTGAGTCATTTAGGATTGATGTTTCTTTGCTGACTTTTTGTTTAGAGGATTTGTCCAATGGTGATAATAGGGTATTAAAGTCTCCTACTATGAATGTATTGCTGTCAGTCTCTTCCTTGATATCGTCCAGGAGTTTTTTTATGTATTAGTGTGCTCCTGTATTGGGTGCGTATGTTTACCAGAATTATTTCTTCTTGTTGGATTGCTCCCTTTAGTATTATGAAGTGGCCTTCCTTATCTCTTTTTATGTCCTTCACTTTGCGATCTAATTTGTCAGATATAAGTATTGCTACCCCAGCTTTTTTTTTTTTTCATTTCCATTCACCTGAAAAACCTTTTTCCATCCCTTCACCCTCAGTCTGTGTGTGTCTTTTTTTCTGAGGTGGGTTTCTTGCATTGCTAGTTTGGTGATAATAAATTCCCTTAGTCCTTTTTTTGTCTGTGAAACTCCTGATTTCACCCTCAATTTTGATTGATTGCCTTGTTGGGTACAGTATTCTTGGATTCAGACCCTTCCTTTGCATGACTTTGTATATTTCATTCCATTCCCTTCTGGCCTGATGTGTTTCTGTTGAGAAATCAGTCGCTAGTCTGATGGGGGATCATTTTTAGGTAACTTTCTGTCTCTCTCTCTCTCTCTCTCTCTCTCTCTCTCTCTCTCTCTCTCTCTTCTCGGTGCTTTTAAGATTCTTACTTTGTCATTGGTGTTTGCCAATTTAATTATAATGTGCCTTGGCATCGATCTTTTGGGGTTCATTTTGTTTGGGACTCTGTGAGCTTCTTGGATTTGTGTGGGGTTTTTTCCCCCTATACCAAGGAAGTTTTCTATCATTATTTCTTCAAACAGGTTTTTTATTCCTTGCTCAGTTTCCTTTCCTTCTGACACCCCCATTATGCAGATGTTGTTTTGTTTTGTGTTGTCCCAAAGTTACCTTAGGCTCTCCTCCTGCTTTTTAATTTTTTTTTCTAGAAGCTGCTCTACTTGGGTATTTTTTTCTATCTTGTCTTCTAGCTCACTGATGCGGTCCTCTGCTTCTTCAAATCTACTCTTGATGCTTTCTATTGAGTTCTTTACAGCAGCGATGTCATTTTTCATTTCTTCTTGGCTCGTCTTCATTTCCTCTTGGTTCTTACACATATGGTCAAATTTGTCTTCCATTCTTTTCATCCAACTTATGACAATTTCTCTGAATTCTTTCTCTGACAGGTTGCTTGTCTCCATTCCGTTTACTTTCTTTTCTGGTGATGCCTGCTTTTCTTTCATATGCGAGCTGTTTCTTTGTCTCCCCATGATCTCTCTTCTCCAGGTGTCTGGTTATATAGTTCTCTCTCTCCTTTTTGTGAGGGAGTGTAGAGCGCCTCTGAATTTGCGTGCTTGCGGCACTTGGGGATCGGTGTTCTTGGGTTCGCAGCTGTTCAGTAGGTACCGTAGTTGTAGATTCCCTGGGTTTTCAGGCTTCCGATAACATCCACTTTCCCCTTCATGATGGCCCAGTCTCCGCATTTAAGCAGGTCACTCCGGGAAGTAACCCAACAGCAGTGGGGGCTGTCCAGTCAGGGGAGCCCTGTCCTGCAGTCCTCCACAGTCTCCTGGAGTATAGCTGTCCCTCAACTCACCAACAAACACTGCCCATGTGACCACACACCCTTCCTTTGTTTTCTCACTCACACACTATCTTGCAGTCTGCCTTCCTGTTGGCAGCCATCTTCCTAGCCAGCATTATTATTATCTCCATAATACCTTGAAGAATATTAGGCTCAGAGATTAAGCAATTTTCCCAAAGTCACACATTGAGAATAGAACTGAGTGAGAAACCAGAAGGATTCCCAAGTGAGGAAAAGCTACCAATTGTGCTGCATCCAGCACGGGCAGGTTCAGTGAGCCTGAGGGGCAGTGAAGGATTAAAGAAGACAGACAAGAGAATATAGCTGGGGCTTTGTGGGATGCTGCTTCTCTGATGGAGAGACAGTGCCTCGGCTTGCAAGCCGAGTCTTTATTTTATAGTCAGAGCACACAAAGCAAAACAAGGGTAGTGGTCAATATGTTTACAATGTTCTTGTGAGTTTCACCTTGTTTTGGCAGCACTTGCTGCACCTCCCACAGCCCATTAGCTACCTAGGAAGAAACAGTGGAGGACTATAAGGTCAAGCTTAATTATGCTAGGAGGGCTCTGCCCTCCAAGCTGGGACATGTTTGTGGCTCTGCCACAGGTCAGTCTGAGGTTTGACCCTAGATACTCTCCCTACAACCAATTATGGTGAAATTGACATGATTTTGACTATGAATTTTGTGGTATTGTCTTAGCTTGGGCTACTCAATAAGCAGAGCCTGAGGCAAAGAGTTTATGGTAATTCTCCTGGATTAGGGAATTCATTTCTAATCATGAGGGATAAGGAGACTGTAGCAGAAAAGGGTGAGCCAATGTGAGACTACGTTATCAAGTTGGCAGCTGCAAAGTAAGACTGAGTGTTCATGTCCACAAGATCATCCTCCAGGAAGTCACGTAAATTGCATCTCAAAATAGTCCCGATAGAGAAAGGGGGAAGAATTTATCTGCCTGCTGTCAACTCATGTGGTATTAACTCCTGGTACTTCTGGGTTTCACAGATGTAGGTCACAAGCAGAATCTGGTAACATTCTGTATCTTGACATTAATACCTCCCTGGGATGGGAGGCGAGAGGCACATGGTGCAGCTTGAGGTGGAGAACTGTTGGCAGATGCCCATAAAGAGCTGCTGGTCTGGAAACAAGAGATGGAGGAGGCTGAGAGGATCCAGTGTTGCCTCAAAGCTGTCTGGGACATATGTGTGTTCCTTTTCAACTCAGTTCTAGAAGTTATATGTGGCTGGGGTATCTATTAATGATTAAGATGCAGAAGCCTAGCTTGGATTTCTATTGTAGACACTGAAGTGAATTCTCATGCTCTAGTCCAGAAAGCAGTCTTCAGGCATCTTGGACCAGCGGCAGTTATAAAGCACAAAAAGAGCTCAAAGTACAATGGTTAAATATAAAACAGCCACTTGTTATTAATTCCTCCAAGAATGTTAACCAGGGGGTTCTGGAGGTTCCTGAGAAGTGAATTCTCTTTCCTAAAGCAGGAAGTGCAATGATGGTGTGGTTTCATCTAGGTTGGAGCACCTGGATTAAGACCGTCGAACTGGATAGAATGCCATTGCATAGCGACCTGCTTAGAGTCCGATAGAATGTCTTGCTCCCATGCAATGGCTTCAGAAAGTAAGATCCCGTTGTTTTGGATACTATCAGCAAGATACTGTCAGCCCCAAGCCCACGCGGAATCTGTGACAGTTAAAATTAGTTTCAGTTAAAATAAAAATTCAAGGATTCAGTGAAAAATTAGTGATGAGAGCCCTTGATGGGTAACTATCCATAGGCCTGGAAGCAATTCTTCTATTTATAAGGAAAGTGGGTCCTGATAAGGAAGCCTAAGTCATCTGACTGCCACCTTGCTCCAAGGGCAACTGGGAAAGTATCTGTCATTTTCAACAGTGGGCGGCAATCTCTGCTTCACGGATTGGAAAAAGTACCCAAACTTAGGAAGAGGGTTCAGATTCTGGGTGGCCAAAGAGAATGTCAGATGTCCTTTTTGCCCCCATTCCCTTTCCTGTTGACTGATTCTTTGCCTGGTACCAGTGGTTTCCTTATAGCTACGTCCCTCATGTCTACTTGGTTTTTGCCAGACTTCCTTGATAAGTAGCAAAGTCAAAAGAGCAAAATCATGTCAGATATAATCTTACAGGTCTACCCAACACTTCTCTGCTTGGTTTGTCCAATAGTTGCCCAAGCCCAGAATATGATGCTCTGCAAACAAACCTGCCACGTGGAATCTGAACATTGGAACCACTCACAGAAACAGCCACATAACACGTAGTAATCCAACTCTCCAGTGGAGTGTAATGCTGATTTATTGTGATGCAGAAGATCTGGGTGACAGCCCTTGATCTCACATTAACCAACTGTATGATCTTGATAAAGTGACCTCATCACTTTGTATTTGGTTTTTCTAATTAAAAAATTGTTTTAGCTGGGAAGAAAGAACCATTGAAATCAGAACAGGGGAAAGAAACAACTAACATATGGGAGTGCTGATCATGTACAGGGAGTTTTACTTTTAGTCTTTACAACAAGACAAGACAGGCAGTGGTATCTTGATTTTGCTGATGAAGAAACTGAGACAGAGGGGCCAGGTATTCCCAAAAGTCATACAGTTAACAAGTTGCTGGGCCAGGATTTGAGCCAGTTTCATCCAACCTCTAAGTCTTTGTTCTTTCTTTGTTTCTTTTTTGAAAACAAATTTTGAATTACACAATGAGAGTATTACTTGTAAAAAATTAAAGTGTTTCTGAAAAGGCTAATGTCTCCTTGGACAACTGTCCTTCCTCACCCCTTCCCATCCCGACAAACCTTCTCTTGTCACCATACATAGCCCCTCAGCATTTTAGTGTGTATCCCTCCAGAGTTTTTCCTATGCATTTATACACTACACACATAACCTTTGTCCAGGCAAATTTTACTCATCTTTCAGTTCAAGTACCACCTCCTCCAGGAAACTTTTGCTGTGGCATCCCTACTCTCACCTCTCCCCCACCCCAAAGATTGAGTTAGTGACCTCTTCCCATAGTGCTTTGTGTTTACTTTTCTTAGAGAATTTGACATAATGCATTTTAAATATTTGTTATTGGGTTACTTTTTTAAAAAAATAAATCTTTATTCAGATTATTACAATTGTTTCTCCTTTTTCCCCCCATAGCTCCCCTCCACCCAGTTCCCACCCCACCTTCTGCCCTTACCTCACCCTCACTGTCCTCACCCATAGGTGTATGAATTTTGTTCAGTCTCTTCCTGCACCCTCCCATACCCCTTTCCCCCTGAGTATTATCAGTCCACTCCCTTTCTATGCCCCTGATTCTATTATATTCACCAGATTATTCTGTTCCTCAGGTTTTTATTTCACTTGATTTTTAGGTTCATTTGTTGATAGATATGTATTTGTTGTTCATAATTTTTATCTTTACTTTTTTCTTCTTCCTCTTCTTAAAGAATACCTTTCAGCATTTCATATAATACTGGTTTGGTGGTGATGAACTCCTTTAGCTTTTTCTTATTTGTGAAGCTCTTTATCTGCTGTTCAATTCTGAATGATAGCTCTGCTGGTAGAGTAATCTTGGTTGTAGGTTCTTGCTATTCATCACTTTGAAAATTTCTTGCCACTCACTGCTGGCCTGCATAGTTTCTGTTGAGAAATCAGCTGACAATCCTATGGGTGCTCCCTTGTAGGTAATTAACTGTTTTTCTCTTGCTACTTTTAATATTCTCTCTTTGTCTTTTGCTCTTGTCATTTTAATTATGATGTGTCTTGGTGTGGTCCTCTTTGGATTCCCTTTGTTTGGGGTTCTGTGCGCTTCCTGGACTTGTAAGTCTATTTCTTTCACCAGGTGGGAGAAGTTTTCAATCATTATTTCTTCAAAAAGGGCCAGTGGGTCGGCCTCCCCAGTTAACCTGAGGTGGATACTCTTGGTGCATCCCTTTGTGGACTGTGTGTACAGCTTTGTTGTAGTTAAGTCTTGATTGTTGTTGGTATCACTGAGAGGAATTAACCTCCAGGCCAGTTGGCTGTGAGGATCAGCTGGGTCTATGCTAGGAGAAGTTCGGTGCTGGAAACAACCTTATAGGATTAGACTTGCCAAATTGCAAAAGCCTCTGTGCTCAGCTTGGATGGGGTGGAGTCTCAAGGCGGAGCAGACAATCTTGGCTTCCCGTCAGCCCTGCCATTGCCCGCGCACGCCTCCAGACCTCTGCCTTCCCAGGCTCCCGAGCCTCCACCCAAGAGTCTAGGTTCCCCACGCAAGAGCATGGGTCCCCAGGGGCCGCCTGGAACTGGGGTTCAGTGCAGTCAGAACTGGGATTCAGTGCAGTTAGGAGCTTCTGACTCCCTTTTGCTAGGGAAAGCCCGTGGCAACCTCCTCAGTCTTTGTGCACACTAACGCGCGTACCTCCAGACCCCTGCCCACCAGGGCTTCCCCGGGTCTCCTAGTCTCTGAGTGCCTTTCTCTTTATCTGACAATCCAGACTCCCCCTGTATGAGCCTGGGTCCATGGGGTTTCACTCAGAACTGGGGTTCAGTGCAGTCAGAACTGGGGTTCAGTGCAGTCAGGGGCTTCCTTCCCCCTCCCGCCGGAGAAAGTCAGCCAGGATCTTAGCCACCTTTCCTCTCTGCATGCACAAAGACCCTTTGCCGGACCTCAACCCTTTGCCATTCCTCCAGTTCTCTGTGAGCTTTTCTCTTTCCTTCTAGTTGTAGAATTTCCACTCAGCCAGCTTTCCTGTGGTTCTGGATGGTGTCCGTTCTGTCTTTTAGTTGTAGTTTTGAAATTGTTGTTCAAGGCAGCAGTTCAGGTGCTTACCTATGCCTCCATCTTGGTTTCTCTCCTATTTGGTTACTTTTGTAGTGAGGTTGGGGGTAGCTGCTGCGAGCCTGTGGTCATGGTGTGTGGTGGGCATGCACTGTGGTGTTGGCCTGGCCATCCTGGGGCAGCTCTCCAGGGATCAGGGCATTGCCCCACGCTGGAGTACCAACATCGTACCCGAGTTCTTCTCACTTGGCATCCACAGTATTTTACATCAGGGTGGCATTTATCCATCTGAAACCTTTACTTGCGTGCAGAAATGTGGACTCACCTTGCTTGTAACCACTGATCCTGAGCTCATGAAATACCTAAGCAATGTGGTGGAACAACTAAGAGATTGGTTATACAAGTGTTCAGTGTGGAAACTGGTGGTAGTCATCTCGAATATTGAAAGTGGTGAGGTCCTTGAAAGATGGCAGTTTGATACTAATTGTGACAAGACCACCAAAGATGACAGTACACCCTGAGAACAGTCTCAGAAAGCTATCCAAGATGAAATCTGCTGGGTGATCAGACAGATCCCAGCTAGGGTGATATTCCTGCCACTGTTGGAAGTTTCTTGTTCATTTGATCTGTTTCTCTATACAGACAAAGTTTTGGTTGTATATGAAAAGTGGGAAGAGTTGGGACCACAGTTCATTATCAATTCTGAGCAAGTCCATCTGAGTTCCTTCACTGCTACCATCCACAAGGTAAACGGCATGGTCGCTGACAAAATCCCTGTCCATGGCTGAAGATGAGCAGAGAACAATAATGGAATTCTCAAATGTGTTTTCTGAAACCAAGTCAATTATAGTTCATGCTTTACTTCACGGATTGATTTTAGATTGGGAAAACCTAATGTTATACTTTATTGAACTGTACATTTTTGTACCATTTTTTGGTACCTGTTTGACTTTCCATAGGGTTGACATTTTTTGCACACTGTTCAGAGAGAACCAGCAGATTATATCAGCACTGTAATGTCAATTCCTTTGAAGGTAGTAACTGGAGATGGGGAACTTTTGCTATAAAGCTAAATGCTTTCCTAAATCAGACCTTTTGCTTAAGTAGCTTGACTCAGAAAATAGGTAAATATGAAATAGCAAAAGAAGTCTGAATATTCAAATTCTTTGTTTAGGTCCTACAGTTTCTAATAATCTATAATAATAAAATATTCCTAGAAGGTTCTTTTGCCATTTATTTCATTTGTATAGCTCCCATATTGAAAAGCTTTCTAATTATTTTATTTTAATGTATATAATTCACACTTACAAAGTTGTCACTATTTCTACTGTTTAAATTCCAGTAATACAAAACTCTTAGTACCTTTTTGTTTTATAAAATCAAACTTTTAAATGACATTGATAAATAAAGTTAAATGAGTATGTTGAAATACATACATACATACATATTTGTTACTTGCCTGACTCACTGTTCTACACAGTATGCTCCTTGAAAGCAAGAACCACACCTTACTCTAATTGAATCTCTAGCCCTAGCATGGTTTCCAACACATAATAGGCACTCAATAAATATTCGATGAGTAGATCTTAGAGTGATGGTAAAAATGAACCTGAAAGTGGGCTTTTGCTCCATACATGCCGATTGCCCAAGATGGTCACCTTAGTTCCCCCTGCTGGCTAAAGAGCCAGTCTGTTGACTTTTCCAGCTCCTTCCTTCCTGAGTTTGCAAGAGTTGTGTGTGTGTGTGTGTGTGTGTGTGTGTGTGCGTGCACACACACACACACACACACACACACACAAATGATAACATGGAAGATAGTGGCAGATGGGGTTGAGAAGCCCGGGGTTAAGAAAGCCTGGGAATCTTAGAGACAAAGTCTCTACCTAGATGTGAAGGTGGAGGGACAAGGAAAAATAAACCAAAGAACTTATATACTTATATACATAGCCCATGGACATGGACAATAGAGTAGTAAAATCCTGGGAGTGTGGGTAGGGGCTGGGTGGAGGGGGGGAAATGGGAGACATCTGTAATACTGTCAACAATTTTTTTAAAAGTCTCTAAAGACAAAACAGCCCCTCCTTATGTAGACTCCAGATTTATTTTATCTACAAAGGGTAAGGCATTCCTGCACTCCACATGTAGCAACTAGAACAAAATGCTAAGAAAAAAAGGGAGCTAAATTTTGTTGAGGAACAAAATGATTGTAGAAGAAAAATAATGAAGATCTTCTGGGAAGTGCCAAAAAATGTATCATTCAATAGTTTTAAAGAACAAAAATCAAAAGATCCCAACCAGAATGTGTGAAGCATAAACAGATTGTGCAGATGATAAATGGCTCTTCTGCACAGATTCTTCTCCTTTCAGTTACAAATAATTTGATGGAAAGAATTTATATATTCCAAGTTTGCCAACATAGTTTTTGTTTTGACAGTCCAAGGAATGTAGCAACTTTCCTCTAATGAACTTTGAAGCCTTAAGAAGTAGAAATTTGATATTCTAGACAATGCTTAAAAAGTATTTATAGAACTGGAACTTACAACTTGTGTTAACTAAATATTAGGAAGAAAAAAATAGAGAAGGACATCAGAAAGAAATTAATATATACTCTAAAGGGCTGATATCTCCTTTGGATTATTCAATTATTGCTAAAAATAATAGATAGTAATAATTATGGCTACCAATTTTACTGAGTGCTGATGACTACATGCGAGGCACTGTCCAGATTCTGGCAATATAGTAGGAAGCAAAACAGATAGGTCTTGCCCCTGGATAAATAGACGTTATACAGATAATCACACAGATATCTACACAATTATAAGGTTTGTAGGTACATAAGGTTTAAAAAAAAAAGAATAATAGGGAAGATAAACAGGGAAGACCTCTTTGAGGAAGTGATGTTTACATTTAGGCTTGAAGAATGAGAAAGAAGCAGCTAGGTGAATAGTGGTAGGAAAAGAATTATAGGCAGAGGGCACAGAATATGTAAATATCTTGACATTGGCAAGAGCTTGGCCTTTTCAAGAAACTGAAAGAAGATTTCAGTTGTTTTCCCATTGGTCGTTAGATTACTTCCTGCCCCTGCCCCTGGTCCCGGTATGCCAGTATTACCCCTGTAGCTTATGTCAAGCTATCTTGTCAGGTGGTTCTTGACGTTTGGCCAACAGAAGGGACTGGTAAGAGATTAAAAGGTGAGCAAAGGGAAGAAGCTAGGATATCTCCCCCTTTTTTCTGACTCAGGAGAGCCTCTACCACAGTGGGGATGTTTTCTCTGTGGCTTTAGGTTTTTGGCTTTGGGGCAAACATGAGGACAACCCCCTCCTTTATTTTGGAAGTAAGATAGTTGGCTGGGGACATTCTTTACAGTTTAATGGCACCTTCCTGTACACAGGAATGTGGTCATTATTACAATCAACCCTGTTCCTTCTTTCTAGAAGGTCATAAGTTGATAAGAAGGAGGGAGGTTAACAAATTCACACATAAAAGCTTAATCCTTCTATATTCCCACTAAAAGAGAAAAATAATACTGTGACCCATTTCTAGAACAGCTTGCAAAGCCATCAAATTTTTGGTCATGGGAGCCAAGATTTTTAACAGTGACTCACATGATCAGAAATCCACATGGAAGCAGCTGCCTGTATTTTTTTTTTTTTTTTTTTGCTAATGATAGTGTGTGGAAAAGTCTACCCTTAGCATAGGAAAATTGCCTGAGATCTATAACAAGTAAGTTATACATATATAGTAATAGTTATTAATTGGGCACTAATTCTGTTCTAGCTCTGTGCTAGATACATTACATATATTACACTTTCATGATAAATCAAAATTACCCTCTTACAATTGCATAAAAAATACCTAGTAATAAATTTAACTAAGGATGTAAAAGACCTGTACTTGGAAAATTATAAGACATTGAAGAAGATACAAATAAGTGGATGTATATATTGTGTTCATGGATGGGAAGAATTAATATAATTAAAATGTCCATACTACCCAGATCAACCTATAGGTTCAACACAATTGCTATCAAGATACCAATGGCATATTTCACAGAACTAGAACAAATATTCCAAAAAAATTTTATGGAGCCACAAAAGACTCCAAATAGCCATAGCAATCTTGAGAAAGAAGAACGAAGTTGGAGGAATCACATTACCTGATATCAAACTATACTACAAAGCCATAGTAATCAAAACAGTATAGTACTAGCATGAAAATAAACACATAGATCAATGGAACAGAATAGAGAACCCAGAAATAAACCCATGTCCATATGGTCAATTAATATTTGACAAAGAAAGCAAGAACATACAATGGGATAAAGATAGTCTATTCAATAAATGGTGTTGGGAAAATTGGACAGACACATGCAAAAAAATGAAACCAGACCACCTTTTTACACACACAAGAATAAACTCAAAATTGATTAAAGATTTAAGTGTTAGACGCAAAACCATAAAAATCCTACCAGTAAATAGGCAGTAAAATCTCAGATATTTCTCATAGCAATATTTTTTCTGATATATCTCCTTGGGCAAGGGTAATAACAACAAAAGTAAACAAATGGGACTACATAAAACTAAAAGGTTTTTTCACAGCAAAGGAAACAATCAACAAAATCAAGACAACCCACTGAATGAGAGAACATATTCAACAATAACTTCCCTCTCATACATCTGAGAAGGGGTTAATGTCAAAATTTATAGAGAACTTATACAAGTTATCACCAAAAATACAAACAATCTAGTTAAAAAATGGGCAAAGGACCTGAAGAGACATATCTCCAAAGAGAGCATACAAATGCCAATAGATATGGAAAGGTGCTCAGCATCACTAATCATCAGAGAAATGCAAATTAAAACCACAATGAGATATCACCTCACACCTGATAGAATGGCATTCATCAATAAATCAAGAAACAGTAAGTGTTGGCAAGGATGTGGAGAAAAGGGAATCCTCTCATGCACTGTTGGTAGGAATGCAAACTGGTGCAACCACTGTGGAAAACAGTATGGAGTTACCTCAAAAAATTCCAAATGAGCCCTGGCCAGGTGGCTCAGTTGGTTGGAGCATTGTCCCATACACAGAAAGGTTGTGGGTTCAATTCCCAGTCAGAGCACATACCTAGGTTGCAGGTTAAGTCCCTGGTCAGGGCAGGTATGGGAGGCTACCTATTGATGTTTCCCTTTCACATGGAGATTTCTCTCTCTCTTTTCCTTTCTCTTTCTATGAAATTAATAAAAAACAAAACAACAACAAAAGAAAAAAACAACAGCTAACATATCCTTGGGTGAGTATTAAAAAAAAAAGTTTAAAGAAATTAAAAAAAAAATTAAAAATGGAACTGCCTTATGACCCAGCAATTCCACTTCTGGGAATATACCTGAAGAAACTTGCAACACCAATCAGAAAGAATGTATGCATCCCTATGTTCATTGAAGCATTATTTACAATAGTCAAGATATGGAAGCAGCCCAAGTGTCCATCAGTAGATGAATGGATAAAAAAGCTGTGGTACAATAGAATACTGCTTGGCAATAAAAAATAGGGAATCTTACCCTCTGTGACAGCATGGATGGACCTAGAGGGTATTATGCTAAGTGAAATAAGCCAGTCAGAGAGACAAATAACATATGATAAGTTATATGTGGAATCCAGTGAACAAAATACACGCCCCCTTCCCTCACCCCCAACACACACAAAAAGAATAGAAACAGACTCATAGAGAACATACTGACAGCTGTCAGAGAAGAGGGAGGTTGCAGGGCTGGTGAAAAAGATGAAGAGATTAAGCAAAAAAGCAAACAATTCATAGACACAGACAACAGTATGGTATTACCAGCAGGAAAAGGGGGTGGGGAGAGGTAGAAAAGGGTATAGAGGGGTTAAGTGGTATTGGAAGGAGACTCTACTTGGAGTGGTGAATGCACAATACAGTATACAGATGATATATTATAGCATTGTACACTGGAAACCTATATAATTTTATTAACCAACTAGAGGCCCAGTGCACAAAATTCATGCACGGGGGTGTATGTCCCTCAGCCCAGCCTGCACCCTCTCCAATATGGGATCCCTCTAACAATCCAGGACTGCTGGTTCCCAACTGCTCACCTGCCTGCCTTCCTGATTGCCCCTAACCACTTCTGCCTGCTGGCCTGATCACCCCCTAACCACTCCCCTGTCAGCCTGATTGATGCCTAACTGCCCTCCTTTGCAGGCCTGGGCCCCCCCCCCCCACAACTGCCCTTCCCTGCAGGCCTGGTTGCCCCCAACTTCCCTCCCTTGCAGGCCTGGTCCCTCCCAACTGCCATCCCCTGCTGGCCATCTTGTGGTGGCCATCTTGTGTCCACATGGGGGCAGCCATCTTATGTGTTGGAGTGATGGTCAATTTGCATATTACCCTTTTATTAGACAGGATAGAGGTCTTGTGCACGGGTGGGGGCTGGCTGGTTTGCCCTGAAGGGTGTCCTGGATTAGAGTGGGGGTTCCTTTGGGGCGTGGAGCGGCCTGGGCGAGGGGCCTGTGGTGGTTTGCAGGTCGGCCATGCACCCTGGTGACCCAAGTGGAGGTCCTGGTATCTGGGATTTATTTATCTTCTATAATTGAAACTTTTTAGCCTTGAGTGGAGGCCAGGGCTGGCCAGGGCAGGCAGGAAGCTTGGCTTCCTCCATCACCAGGGGCAACCCAAGCATCCTGCTTGCTCCAGCTCTGTGGCCAGCCACTATCTTGGTTGGGTTAATTTGCATACTTGCTCCTGATTGACTGGTGGGTGTGGCTTGTCGTAGCAGAGTGATGGTTAATTTGCATGTTTCTCTTTTATTAGTGTAGATGTCATTCCAATAAATTCAATAAAAAAGTATAAAAAATTTCCCTCAAGGTTGTTAGTATTATCACCTCCACTCTGTAAAAGAAACTGAGGTTTGAGAATATTATGAAACTTAAGGTATAAAAGATGGTAATTTGATACAAGTTCACATCTCTTTGACTTTAAGATTCACAATATTGTCCTATGCTATAGTATCTCTCTCTTTCTTTTTTTTTGGTCAATAATCTCATAATAGCTCAGTTTCATGGTGGATTACAAATCTATGGTTTGGATCATATTGAGCTTTAAATATAAATCAGTAGTTGAGCCAAGACTGCTGATATATGACAAGTAGCAATCAGGTAGAAGCAAGAGGCTATTAGATCCTATTGATTAATGCATTTATTGGGGAAGTGAATAGAATTTCAAGAATTTGTTGTTTTTAAATAAAAATTCAGATGAATTGCAGTAATTTCTAGCTGGTGTTGGATGCCCAGAATCCATCCTCTTTGAGTACAGATGTGGACAAAGTAGATTTATAGTTGTTCATATTGAAAATAATACAATAATTAGTAAATAATAATACAAGAATAAATTCTGTTTTTCACTCTCACAACTGTAAACCTACTTTTCCCCCACCCTGTATTATGATCAATTCATTCTTCGTCACAAAAGGTACATATGAAGGTGTTCAGTGCTAACTCCAACTAACTGCTGTGGTTCTCTGAAGTACTGTGCAAAATTCTTTTGGAAGTGAATCAGAAAAGAGAGCCTTGACATCTGCTATGCCTTTAAAGTATGATGAATGCACAGGGAAATTTATACTCGCCATTCCTGCTTTAGTAACCCATTGCTGGTACTGAAAAATGCCTTAACGCTTTGAGTTTCCTTCTTCTACTGGACTTCCCAGGCTAGTTCCTCAAACCCTTACAGAACAGGTCATTGTAATATAGGATACTGGCTGTGTGATTAGAACAAAAGCATTACCTTTATTTTTTCTTTCTTTATTTTTGTTATTGAAATATACAGCTATGAAGAAGAAGAGGGGAGTTTAATCATGTTTGCTGATGAAGCACACAGAGGATGAATGACCTGATACCACACACACTAGACTTGGAGCAGCATTAATTAGGGGAACTCATAGAGGCAGGAAGAAAAGCAGGTATGCACTTCCTCCTTTGCCTGTTGCTCTCTGGGACAGTGCAATATGACCCAGCAGGATGTAGGACAAACTGTGCACTAATACGCTGTAGGCTTTGGGAAGCACCAGCATCAACTCGGGTGTAATAAGTGCCTTGTTCTGAACCTTGATGGACTTCCCTTTTCTGCCATCTCAGCATTCATGGTTGGGACAGTACCAGATCATTCCTGATTTGAACAGGAGCTCAGGTCCAAGTCTTCCAGTTTCAGGTCCAAGTCCTCTAGGAACAGGCCTCTAGCCCTGTTCCTCTACCTGAGTATTCTCTTGGGATGTTTACCAAATGGTCCTGCCCTGCAGGAAGCCAAATCTCACTCTAGGAAGCCTGCCAGGGCGTAGTGTCAGATAAATTAACCTTTACCTCTCACTGCTGCAAAAAACCTGAAGCCCCTGAGAACCAGCTAGAATTGAGAACATCTTGTCAGAATATGTTTGGCTGGGTCTTTGCCAACACATCAGGTGGCTTGGCCTCTAGTACTTACTAGTGTATTGTCATCCTATCTATCAAAATAAATTGGTCAAATTAAAAAAGCTCTCATTTCATGGCTCAGAGTAATTTTTTCCATTTCTGCGGTTCTTGGTAGTTCCATAATAAGCATGTGTGATTTTTCCAATGGCCTTTTAAAGTTCACCTTTAACAATCCTTTGACCTCATCAGGACTTCCAGTCCTTTGTTCCTGGTACCTTTTCCCTGTCCATCATCCCCTTTCACTTCTCTTGCTTGCCATCTTAAAAACGGTCTCAATCACCCTCAATTCCTCTGCCTCTCTCTTGTATCAATTTAGAGGAACACAACCCTGATTAATCTAGCTCTCCACCTAGTCAGCACAGCATGTGGCTGAAGGAAAGCACACTACCCTATGATTAGACCCATTTAAAATTTATAATTATAAACATTAAACGGGCCTAATGCTGCTTGGCAATCTCATTATATTTCTCTGGTCTATTCACCATTCAGCTTTCCTACACTATTTTCTACCATTTCCTGTCTCTTCAAATCCTTGACACACTTGCTCCTTCCTCCACCTTGCCCCCAGACAATGACCTTTCTTCCTCCTTCCCTAAGAAAATGGAAGCACTCAGAAAAGTACTTCTTCAGGCTCCTGCTACACATTTACCCTTTAGTAGCATCTGCACCCACATGCACTGTCCTTCGGCCTCTTACTAGAGATGAGCTATCCACATACCTATCTAAGGCCAGCACCTCTAGTCCCTGTCACATATATGCAAAGACATCACCGCAGTACATTTCTTCCAATAAATTTCTTCTCTTCTTCCTGCAACATTGTATTTTCTTTCCTCACTGGATTATTCCCATAAACTGCTAAACATTATATTAATTCTTCCATTATAAACAAACTCTCTCTTGGTCTCAGTCCCTCCTACAGCTACTGCCCCATTTCTGTTACTTTTAGCAGCAAAATTCCTCAAAATAGTTGTCTGTACTTGTCCACTGCTGTCTTGGATAATTCACTGCAGTCCAATTCTTGACCCCACGACTCCATTGGAACTCCTCTGATCAACTTCACTTGATCAGTGACTTTTACATTGTTAAATTCAATGGCTCATTCTCAGGAGCATTTGACAGTTATCCTCATTCTTCTCTCTTATGTACCTTCTTCACTTAACTTCTAGGACACCACATACTCTTGGTTTTCTTCACATGTCACTGGTCACTTCTTATTATTCTCCACTGATTCCATCTTTTTTCTCAGACTTCTTACCATTGAGGCTCCAGGGCGCAGTCTTTGGACCTCCTCACTTTCCTCTGTATACTCACTGCCTTCGCAGTCTCATCTGGTCTCTGTAAGCTTCATTAGGGTGGTCCGTATGGACCTACACTCACTCTAAAACCAGTTCAGTTTTTAGGAAGCAGATATTCTGGAGTCTTGACTGATTCTCTGGGTATCCACTGTGCCTCTCCACTCAGATTCATTGGAACCGAAACATCTGTCTCCCAGCCAAATGCAAGCTCTGGTAATTGTTTGGTTGATTCCCCAGTCATTAGGGTTGCCAGATAAAATACAGTTGGGACATATTGATGTTTGTCTGCAATTCTAATTTCACTATGTTTTTATTTGCTAAGTCTGGCAGCCTTACCAGTATCCGATTTTATTGCCCATCCTTGTGGAATCTCACCCTTCGTATGCATGGGAGATGTTCAAGTTCCAGGTTCTCCAAATCCCAACCCTTAGACTGATAAAAAGACTGCCCCTAAAATTCGTGAATTTATTTATATGGAAAGTCCCATAAAAGCACAAAAATTAAATAATGTTATGTCACTTTTAACAAACCACCTTTGCTTTAAAAAAAAAAAAAAGAGTAAATTACATACATGAAACTGTGAGTATCTCAGAAAATTTCCTTAAAGTTTTAAATAGGTTTTCAATTCATTTCTGGCTTAACCTCCATATACACATTGACCTTTTATACTTTAACTACATTAAACATTTTTATTTATACCATGAATATAAATGTTTCCCACTGTCTTTGGAGTTAGGATTCCAAAGATCATTCTTTTGGCCCAGAGCTTCCCTTATATTTATGAGTTTTTTCACCTGAATGCAGCAGATGCTTGGTATTTGTGTGTGTATTCTTTCCCTGTTTTTAAAATGTGCATTCCAGGGCCTTTTGCTCCCCAGAGTTTCAAACCTGCTGGGAGGTCATAACCCTGAGGGCTGGCATATTATTTCACCAGAGCCCCATGTCCTGCGACTGTTCCTGCCTGATGCCAGGGGTGTTGTCTGCAGCTGACAGTGTTTTCTCCTCACTGGTTCCCGGCCAATCTAAAGCTATGCCCAGAAGCAGCAGTCCACTCCGGGTGGTGTATTGGCTTGTATGTTTGCTTTGGAAGTGTTATCCAGGCCACATTTATGGGCCAATACTTTTCAAACATTTATTTGTTAGGGTAGTATAGGACTCTTCACATATGTTATCACATGGTAGCCCCAAAGGTAAACTAGATAAAAGGATAGTTGCTCTGGTTGATGCGGAGATAGTGCCTGGAGCCCTGCAGCTCTGTGCTCCTCATCCCCTGCCCCCCTGTCAGGGACGCACCTGAAGGTCTGAGTGGAAGCCTTGTGCCCGTTTCAAGAGGGTAGAGTCACAATGGTAGACCACAGGTTAAACGGGCTGTTCATGTATTTTGTTGGGCCTGAACAGTGTTGCCCTTCATTGTATTTTTTCCAACAGCGGTATTTTCAAAATAATCACAATGATGTCTCCCAGCTGGTGAACTTGATATTTCCCTCCATACATCTAAATATTATGTGCTTGTTGCTATTTTGGATTTGCTGGAGTTAGACATCATCTCCTAACTGCTTACCATGGAAGATGAAGATTAAACTTTCTTCCCTTTCCTCTTCCTCTTATCTTCACAGAATAATTGTAATTTTAATTTACTCAACATTTAGTGTTTCTCTTATTACGACAATATAAATGTCAATTGCTTCTGAGTCAAGTAGTATACAGTTTTATACAACTTTTAATTTTTCAGATAGTTAATAAATGTTTTACAAATTCATTTGCTTAGTTTTTATGGACCTTAATTTTTTCCACACATTCAAACGTCTGTCACATACTTGAATATATAATTTTTCAAATGCTTGTACGTGCCAGAAAATATCTGTTCCATTCCCCTCACACCCAGGTTCTCCCTCCTTCTGCTTCAGTCTGGACTTCCAGGTCTGCTGCAGAGCTAATGCCATGGGCTTTATACGCTTCCATTTGGGGTTCCTGTGTCCTGGAGACCATGTTTTTCTTTTTTTCTAATGTATTTCCTCTTTTTGTTGGAGCACATGCTCATGCTCTGATCAGCCTCTGGAAAAATGATGCATGGAAGATAAGCACTGAATTTTTGCTGTCTGAAAATACCATTATAAATATACAATTCCAGCTTAGAAATCATTTTCAATCAGAAACGTTAAGACCTTTGTCTTCTAGCTGTATCTCTTCATAAGGATGCATGTTGCTGTGTGTCTTCTTTCAGTCTTTGCATTGGGCATTCAGTTGGCTCTTTCAATCAGGAAACTCGAGCTCCTTCAGTCCTGAAAAACGTTTTTGTAATTTATGTTTGAGTAAGACATTTTAAAAGTATTAATTGAATACCAAAGAGGAACATAAGGACAAGTTAGAGGACTGATCAGTTGTCTACAGATAATAACAATAATGACTGTAAATGGGTAGAATCGGCAAGTTAAAACATTAAGCAATTTCCTGAAGTGGTGCAAACATCAAATGCTTTGACTATTTAATTTTTTAAGAATCCACCTGGGAAATTATTGTATATTGAACCATTATGGCTAACCAACTCTCTCCTGGCCTAATTTTCCCATGTATAGAATGTCAGCTAGAATAATACTTCTGGACTCTCTTCTCACTGCTTACTTATTCTTCCCTTAGGAGGAAGATAGATTATGTGATTGGGAGATTTTATTTGTAGGAACTGGGCGTGCCCTGTACATTCTGGCATCTCTCTTTATCTGTATCCAGCTTCACTACAAGAGGGATGCATTAATTCATTATCTCCACCTTGTATTTAGGGGCTTATCCCAGTGGGGAGGCCTACAGTTGTTCATCCTGCCTGTGACTAGGTGTGTACATTGTCTAATTAAGGGGAATGTACTAGGAAGCTCATTGAAATCACACACTCTGTTTTCAAATATCTATTTAATAGTAAGGTAATGATTGATATCCATCTAAGGACTTTGTATCTCTCTCTCAATTGGCTCTGAAGTCAGGAGAAGAAATGTTACTGTTCCATAAAATTATACCATAAAATATATATATGGAGAGAGAGAGAGAGAGAGAGAGAGAGAGAGAGAGAGAGAGAGAGATTTATCCCAAATCATGGGTGAGTTAAGGGATTCAAGAACAGTTTTGATATTGGTTGGTTTTCTCATTGACCTGAAACTCAACACCCATGTCTTTTGTAAAACTACCATATATTGTTCCCAACAACTGAGAATAGAGAATCTCATGTTTGCCAGAATGTTCTCATAGCTTTGTTGAGTGGGTCCTGTCAAAACTAACATTAATTTTTCTCATTAATAACATAGGGAACCTCTGAAGCTGTTCCCACTGTGAGGAATTCCCATAGGATTCATCAGGTCAATGAAGACGTTTGCCTCATTGCACTTGTGTGGCAGTAACATATTTGGAAATAATAGATGAGAAGCTACTATTAATCCAGACAGGACTCAGATTTATCAGCCTTTTAAAATCTCATGTCTGTTGAAAGGATTTATGAACCCATTAACTTTTCAGTTTTACAAACTTTCCCCATAACAAATATATAGATAACCACAGCCCTTGCAAATATGCTACATAACCAGATCATAAAATGGAAAAAAATACAATATCACATTTTTCTCATACTTAAAAGATTATTTTTATTCATCCATTTTATGAATTCATTTATTAATTGAACAGATATTGTGTGTGTATTAGATGTCAAGCACTATGCTAGATACTAGGAGATTTAAAAAGTCATTAAAGGGAAGACTGACATTGACATCTGAAAATTTTTTCTTGGATCTGAAACAATTGACAATTTTCCCTGATGTTATTCATATAGTTTCCATCTCTTTTCAATAGAAAAATGTTGGTAACTTGTATTTTCTTAGAAACTAACCCATTTTATTTAGGTTTCATACTAGCCAAAGCTAGTACAATTCCCTTGTAATTCTTTGAATTGCCTTGGTACATCTTACTTCCCCATTATGTCTTAGTATTTTGTGTATTCATGAATTCATGTCCCCAGGAAAGAAAATAGGCTTGCTATACTGATTTATTTACACACACACACACACACACACACACACACACACACACACTAGTTATGGTGGTTTTTAGTTCTAAAGTTTCCATTTTCGTTTCCCTTATATGTTCTATTTCATTCTAAGATTCTCTATTTTTGAAAATTTCTTTCAGGTATGTTAACAATTGCTTGTTAAAGTATTTTTCTGGTGGCTGCTTTAAAATCCTGTCAAATAACTCCAAATTCTGTGTCATCTCCTTGTTGGTGTTTGTTGTCTTTTCTAATTCAAGTTGAGATTTCCTGGTTCATTGAATGATTAGTGATTTCAATTGTATTCTGGACATTGTGGGTTTTGCATTGTGAGACTCTGTTTCCTCTTTAATCTTCTTTTGTGCAGGTAGCCATCCTGTTTAGGTTAGCATTTTTAAAATGTCAACAATACAATACACTATACTTTTTGAAATTGTTTGGCATTGATTCACTTTTTTATACAAAAAAAAAAAAAAAAACCTCTCTGGGAAGCACCATACACTTTGGCTAACATCACTGTCCACTTTATAATTAGGAGAGGAAGACCTGCCATTTGTTTGTTTACTGCTCTTATTTAACTTTTAACAACTCTTCTTCTTTAAAGATCTGCAAGCATTTTATTATTTATCTCCTCCCACCGAGGGCTGCCCAGGCCACTTTTCTCTATCCCACCTACTCCAGCTATGTCCTGGGCAAGCTAATTAGGATGTAGGTATTTAATTTTTAGTGCTCCAGCAAACCTTTCTGAGATATGAAATCTTGCAGGGCCTTAAGGCTATCTCACCCTAAGCCCTCATTCCATAGACAGCTGGATTCTGACTCCCTCTCCCAGTCACTCCTTACCTACAGCTCCACTAACCTTTCTCCTCAAGAGCTCCTGGATTGCTTTCCAGAGAGATGTTTGTACTCACACTCAGTTTAGCAGCAGCTGCTGCTAATTAACTCAGATTGCTCCTCCCAGAAGAGTGATGCAATGGCTTCTAAATATTGGACAGAGATGCTTTTGAGCATCGTGGGATTATTCAACTGGCAAAACAAGCAGTAAAATCAAAGTTAAATAACTTTCTCCCCTGCACTTAGGCTTTAGACTCCAGAGAAGGAAGGCCAGTGGGACTGTGGGAAAAGAGGGAGGGGGAGAGAGAATTAGGACTCCTGGCTGTATATGGAGTGAGAGCCCAAAGACCCCCGATAAACTCTACACCTCAAAAAGGTTTGGGGGAGTATTAAAAAGTTAGTTAAATACATATATTCTAGTTAATAACTGAGAACACACCTGAACTAGGTGGGATGTGAAAATGGCCTGGGATAGCTTTAGGTGGGAAAAGAAAAATAATAAGGAGATAAGGAGGGAGAGATAAGGAGGGTGGTGTAGGTAAACCCAGTACTCACTTCCTCCCACAATTACATCAAAATTGCAGCTAAAGTACAGAACCATCATTCAGAACCACTTGAATTCTAGCTGAACAGGAGTCCTACAACTAAGGGTATAAAGAAGCCACATCAAGACTGGTAGGAGGGGTGGAGACAGGACAAGGGTTGGTCCCACACCTACATGTGGCAGATAAAAATTAGGAGGGATTTCTGGACTGTGAGGTCTACCCTGAGGAGCGAGAGGTCTCAGCCCCACACCAGGCCTCCAAGCCCAAAGGTTCCAGTGCTGGGAAGAGAAGTCCCCATAACTTCTGGATGTAAAAACCAGCAGGGATTGTGGCTGAGTGAGATGGAGGGCTGCTGGAGTTCCAGGCAGTTTTCCTGAAGGACTCAAGCACAGACTTACCAGACTCACTTACTCTAAGCTCCAACTTGGGGACAGCAGCTTGAAAGGCACCAGGAACATATGAGGAGGAACTGAATTGTCTGGCATCAGGGCCAGAGCTGGGGGAGAGAGGGAGGGAGAGCAGCTTTCTTCCAGACAGCTGGCAGAAGCCATTGTTCCTTTTCTGAGACCCCCACCCCCAGAGCCTATAGGTTAGCACTGTATTGGAATCTCCATCAACCTGGCTCAAACTTTTGCCCTGACCTTGTGATTCCCTGAGACCCCGCACCACCCAACTTTCAAGCCCACCCAAGCTGTTTCCAGTGGCTTGTGCATACAAATGGTCTGTCTTGACTCATGCTTCAGACTTCCTAAAATCTCTCAAACAAATAGCATCTGGCCTCAGTGTGCCCCGTGGCTCTCACTAAATGGCCCCAGGCCTGGTACTAGCAGCTGCTGGCCTTGGTTTCTAGGTTGTCCCCCTTCCCCCCACCCCTCACCCCACCCCGCCCAGGAACCTCCAAACCCCGCATAAGTAGCAGCCATGAGTACATCACTTTGTAGCTCATGCAGGCTGGCCCCAAGCAGAACACATGCGGTGGCTAACCTTGGCTTGCACCTCCTGGAGGCCCCAAAGCCAGCACATGTGGTAGAAGCACCACCCAATCACCTTTATAAGTGACACACTTAGGGGAAGACTCAGTGGACACCAGAGCCCTGCTTAAGTTAGTCCTGCCCTTTGGGGTGGGCCCCTGCACAGCTGACCCTCCATGGAGATCAAAGCCAGTCTTTACAGCCTATCAGCCTAGGGGTAAGTCCTGCTCAGTGATGTTCCGACAACAATCAAGGATCGACTACAATAGAAGAGTGTACATGCTTGGTGTACACAATTCACATGGGGGGCAGTGCACCTGGAGAGCCCAGCTTGGGTGATTGGGGAGGTTCTTCCACTGGACCCTACAGAATACCTACTACATTAGCCCACTCTACCAACCCTAGAAGATACAGCAGCTCTACCTAATACATAGAAACAAGCACAGGGAGGCTGCCAACATGAGGAGACAAAGAAACATGTCTCAAATGAAAGAACATAACAAAACTCCAGAAAAAGAACTAAACAAAATGGAGACAAGCAATCTACTAGATATAGAGTTCAAAACACTGGTTGTAAGGATGTTCAATGAACTTAGGGGAAGAATAGATAAACTCAGTGAGAACTTCAACAAAGAGATAGAAAACATAAAAATGAAACTAAAACACATAAAAAAGAATCAGTCATAAATAAAGAATACATGAACTGAAATGAAGAATACATTACAGTGGAGTAGATGAAGCAGAGGATCAAATCAGGGATTTAGAAGATAAAGAAGCAGAAATACTCAATCAGAACAACAAAAAGAAAAAAGAATTTTTAAAATGAGGATAGTATAAGGAGCCTCTGGGATAACTTCAAGTGTACCAACATTCAAATCACAGGGGCTCTGGAGAAGAGAGAAAGGAAATAAAAACCTATGTGAAAAAATAATGACAGAAAACTTCCCTAACCTAGTGAAGACAATAGATATACAAGTCCAGGAAGCACAGAAAGTCCCAAACAAGATGAACCCAAAGAAGCCCACACTAAAACACATCATAATTAAAATGCCAAAGGTTAAAGACAAACAGAGAATCTTAAAAGCAGCAAGAGAAAAGCAGTTCATCATCTACAAGGGAGCTCCCATAGACTGTCAGCTGATTTCTCAACAGAAACTTTTCAGGCCAGAAGGGATTGGCATGAAATATTCAAAGAGATGAAAAGCAAGTACCTACTACCAATTGCTCTACCCAGCAAAGCCATCATTTAGAACTGAAGGACAGATAAAGAGTTTCTCAGACAAGAAAAAGCCAAAGAAGTTCATCACCATCAAACCAGTATTACATGAAATGTTAAAAGGTCTTCAAGAAGAAGAAGAAGAAGAAGAAGAAGAAGAAGAAGAAGAAGAAGAAGAAGAAGAAGAAGAAGAAGAAGAAGAAGAAGGAGGGTAATAAATATGAGTAATAAAATGGCAAAAAATACGTATCTATCAATTAAATCTAACCCCTCCCGCACCTCCCACCCCACAAAACAAACAAACAAGCAGACCAGAAACAAACTCACAGATACAGAGAACATTTTGATGGTTGCCATTTGGGGGTGGGGAGTGAAGGGATAGGTAAAAAGGGTGAAGGGAATAAGAAGTACAAATTGGTAGTTACAGAATAGCCATGGGATGTAAAGTACAGCATAGGGAATATAGTTAATAATTCCTAATAACTATCTATGGTGTCAGATAGGTACTAGATTAATCAAGATGATTACTTACTAAGTTATATAATGTCTAATCACTGGGTTGTACACCTGAAACTAACCTAATATTGTATGTCAACTATAATTGAAAAATAAAAAATTATTCAGAGTAAAAAATGTAATAAAATAATAGACTTTGAAAATAGAAGAGATGTTAAAAATTAAGAATAGTGAAGGAACAAATGAACAATCTCCTTGCTTTCCTAATTTTAAACATTGATGTTAGCCAACGTATGTGCTGAGTGTCTCAGAGAGGATTTGCATAAAAAAATGAAACAATGCTAAAACAAGATTTTTAGTAGTATAGTATATTGTAATGGTTTATATTTAACAATTTAATGCTTTAACATAAAAAAGGAACCATATGATTGTTCTTTATGAGGAAATTCTAGATTTAAAAATTTTTAATTGTTAACTTTTTATTTTTTTAATTTAATAAATCTTTATTGTTCAGATTATTACAATTGTTTCTCCTTTTTCCCCCCATAGCTCCCCTCCACCCGGTTCCCACCCCACTCTCTGCCCTTACCCCCTCCACTGTCCTCATCCATAGGTGTATGTTTTTGTCCAGTCTCTTCTGTACCTCCCACACCCCTTTCCCCCTGAGAATTACCAATCCACTCCCATTCTATGGCCCTGATTCTATTATATTCACCAGTTTATTCTGTTCCTTATGTTTTTATTTCACTTGATTTTTAGATTCACTTGTTGATAGATATGTATTTGTTGTTCATAATTTGTATCTTTACTTTTTTCTTCTTCTTCCTATTCTTAAAGAATACTTTTCAGCATTTGATAAAATACTGGTTTGGTGGTGATGAACTTCTTTAGCTTTTTCTTGTCTGTGAAGTTCTTTATCTGTCCTTCAATTCTGAATGATAACTTTGCTGGGTAGAGTAATCTTGGTTGTAGGTTCTTGCTATTCATCACTTTGAAAATTTCTTGCCACTCCCTTCTGGCCTGCATAGTTTCTGTTGAGAAATCAGCTGACAATCCTATGGGTGCTCCCTTGTAGGCAATTAACTGTTTTTCTCTTGCTGCTTTTAATATTCTCTCTTTGTCTTTTGCCCTTGTCATTTTAATTATGATGTGTCTTGGTGTGGTCCTCTTTGGATTCCTTTTGTTTGGGGTTCTGTGTGCTTCCTGGACTTGTAAGCCTATTTCTTTCACCAGGTGGGGGAAGTTTTCAGTCATTATTTCTTCAAATAGGTTTTCAGTATCTTGCTCTCTCGCTTCTTCTGGCACCCCCATAATTCTGATGTTGGTACAGTTGAAGTTGTCCCAGAGGCTTCTTACACTATCTTCAACTTTTTGGATTCTTTTTTCTTTTTTCTTTCCTGGTTGAGTGTTTTTTGCTTCTTTGTATTTCAAATCTTTGACTTGATTCTTGCGTTCCTCTAGTCTGCTGTTGGGTCTCTGTATAATATTTTTTATTTCAGTCAGTATATGTTTAATTTCTAGTTGGTCCTTTTTCATATCCTCTAGGGTCTCGTTGAATTTATTGGCCTTTTCTAGGAAATTCTTGAAAAACCTTATAACTGTGGTTTTGAATTCTATATCCAGTCATTTGTTTTCCTCCATTTCTTTCGTTTGTGATCTGTTTCTTTGTCTCCGCATTTTCGCTGCTTCCCTGAGTTGGTAGGGTAGCTTTGTGTGCTAGGTGTCCTATATGGGCCCGTGGGTCGGCCTTCCAGTTACCTGAGGTAGACACTCTTGGTGCACCCCTTTGTGGACTGTGTGTATAGCCTTGTTGTAGTTAAGTCTTGATTGTTGTTGGTGTCATTGGGAGGAATTGACCTCCAGGCCAACTGGCTGTGAGGACCCGCTGTGTCTATAATGGAAGAACTGCTGTGCTGGAGACATGCTTAGCAGGGAGGACTTGCTTCAGTGGGGCTTTGGTGCTTACTGAGTCTGTCTTGAATGTGTCACTCATGGATGTGAGTAGTTGAAATCATGTGTTGTCTCACCCTGACCAGTAGATACACTAGCTTCTGGACCTCCAATCGGGTGCTGGTCAGCTACTGTCTGAGGCCATCCAACAGGAGCTATAGCGAAAACTACAGTTTTCTCCTCTTTGCTTGGGGTTTGGAGGTTTTGGAGCTGTCTGATCAGAGCTGCAGTTTGTTTGGTTAAGCTGAGATAGGGCAGGCCATTTATATGCAAAAGCCACTGTGTGGAGCTTGGGTGGGTTTGTAGATTGTGTGGGGCGAGGTCTCAGGGAGTCACTGGCTAAGGCGTGGCAAACAGCAATGGCTGCCAGTCAGACGTCTCTGTGTTTCCGCGTTTCCAAGTCCCCGGGTCCCGCGCCCCAATGCAGTAAACAATGATTGCTGGGCGCACCTCTGCAAGAAAGCCACCCTCACTTTCCGACCCGATGGCAGACAGTCCAGCTTCTCCCTGTAGGGGTTTGGGTCCCCAGCGTCTCCCCAGAAACTGGAGTTTAGAATAATAGGGAGCTTGTCTCTCTTCGGGTTGAAAAAAGCAGCGCACCCAGACACCCGCCGCCAGCCCAATTCGCGCGCCTCCGTACCTCAGCTTTTCAGCACTTGTGCAGGTCTCAGTGCTCTTTTCTCTTTCCTTCTAGTTGTAGAACTTCCACTCAGCCAGCTTTCTCGTGGTTCTGGGTGGTAGACATTTTGTCTTTTAGTTGTAGTTTTGAAATTGTTGTGTAAGGCAGCAGTTTAGGTGTTTACCTATGCCACCATCTTGGTTTCTCCTTGTTAACTTTTTAAAAGTTTTTATTTTTATTGTTGGAAGTATTACAGATGTTTCCCTTTTTCCCATTTACCCCCTCCACACCACACCCACTCCAGACCCCTGGCCTTCATCACACTATTGTCTGTGTCCATGGGTTATGCATATATGCATATAAGTTCTTTGGTTAATCTCTTCCCACCCACCTGCCTTCACTTTGAGATTTGTCAGTCTGTTCCATGCTTCTATGTCTCCGAATACATTTTGTTCATCAGTTTAGTTTGTTCATTAGATTTCACATATAAGTGAGATCATGTGATACTTGTCTTTCACTGACTGGCTTATTTCACTTAGCATAATGTTCTCCAGATTCCTCCATGCTGTCTCAAAGGGTAAGAGATTCTTCTTTTTTAAAGTTACATAGTATTCCATTGTATAAATGTACCACATCTTTTTTATTCACTCATCTACTGGTAGGCACTTGGGCTATTTCCAGATCTTAGCTACGGTAAATAGTGCTGCTATAAACAAAGGGGCGCATATATCCTTTCTGATTGGTGTTTCTGGGTTCTTAAGATAAAAGGCTTCTGCACAGCAAAAGAAATCATCAACAAGATGAAAATGGAACCTCTGTATGGGAGGACATATTTGCCAATGATACATCTGATGAGGAATTAATTTCCAAAATATATAAAGAACTCATACAACGTAACAAAAGGAAGATAAATAATACAATTAAAACATGGATAAAGGACCTAATAGACACTTCTCCAAAGCAGACATACAGATGGCCAAGAGACATGAAAAAATGCTCAAAGTCACTGATCATTAGGGAGATGCAAATTAAAACAGCAATGAGGTATCTCCTCACAATTGTCAGAATGGTTACCATCAACAAATCAACAAATGACAAGTGCTGGAGAGGATGTGGAAAAAGGGAACCCTACTACACTGCTGGTGGAAATGCAGACTGGTGCATCCACTATGGAAAACAGTATGGATTTTCCTGAAAAAATTAAAAATGGAACTGCCATTTGACCCAGTGATTCCACTTCTAGGAATAGATTTAATTAAAAAAATTCATACCCATGATGTCATCTTCTCAATCCAAAGTGTATGGTGAGCATTCCCTTCTTTTATACCTGCAATGGAGTCTTTGGATTGAATGTGGAACTTTAATAAGAAATTTACATGGGAAGCTTGGGCCAGAGAGGAACTCCTTCCCTCTAATTGGCCTGGTAAGTAATGTGTTGAGCAAGGTGAGCCTGCTCCTCTCTGTTGTTCATGGAGGAACTTGTTTTAGCTGTGCTTCCCTCATTAGGCAAATCAGTGGCCTATGGGCAGCCTATGCAGGAGCAAATACCGCTCCTATGTGGGACCTGACCCACCACCTCAAACCTGTTTTCAGGCTGGCTATGTGACAGGTGATGGGAAGGTAGTAGGAATGGGAGGAGAGAAAAATACTTTTCAACAAGGTCCCTAATGAGTTGAGGGAATGAGGCCTCTGACCTCTAGACGGATGGATTGCTCTGCTGGGCCCAAGCCTCTGAGATGGCTGTGCAATTGTGCATGCAGTGTGTTTACTGGCTAGCACTACACCAGTCTGTGTGTTCTGTCCTTCGTCTTCTTGTCTCTATACCATCCCAATATCTGGCCTCTGCCCAGCACAGCCTTCTTCCCAGCTCTCCTTCCTGCTCTTCCATCTTGCTTCTGCTTGTGGACTTGGTTATTTGATTAAAGAGCTCTGAGAAAAAGGTATGCATATGACAGCAAAATGCACTCAATACAAATAATCCTGACCAAATTACTGAGCTCAGGGCTATGGGAAAGGAGGACCAATGAAATAAAGAGTAAACATGTCAAAACATTTTAACCATAATCATTCAAACCATAGATTTGAGTTAGGTTTCAGAAAATAAATTACTGTAAATATAATCTAAATATATAATAGAGAAATATGCAAATTAGCCAAGACACCGTAATGTCACGACCAAACATCAGGGACCTGAGGCTGCATGGCGCCTGGGTGAAGCGGGGGACCTCAGGCTGTGCTCCCCGCCCCGCGGGCTTGATGGTGGACCTCAGGCAGTGTCCCTTGCCCAGCAGGGCTTGACGGGGGACCTCAGGCCATGCCCCCCACCCTGGTGCCAGGCTGGGAGACCTCAGGATGTGCCCCCCACCACAGTGCTGGGCCGGGGGACCTCAGCCTGCGCCCCCCACCTGGCAGGGCTTGATGGGGTCCTCAGGCCATGCCTCTCACCCAGTGGGGCTTGATGGGGGACCTCAGGTGGTCCCCTACCCCTGAGTGCTGAGCTGGCAGATCTCAGGCCACACCCCCTACCCCGGCGCCGGGGCCAGGGGAACTGAGGCTGCAACCCCCACCTATTGGGGCTTGATGAGGGACCTGAAACTGTGCCCCCCCCCAGCTGGCACGGGCTGGGGGACCTGCAGCTGTGCCCCCTGCCTGGAGGAGCTTGATGGGGTTGGGTCTGGGTCTCCTGCATTTTTGAAGTGCGTGCGGGTGGTAGGTGGGGACTTGACTCTAGGTCCCCCAACATGCCCCAGACTCTGACAGGAGGGAGATTTTCATATACATGTTACTAATTTTCTTTCATCTCTGACACTTCTATTATAGAGAAAAGACAAATAGCAATATTAAAATATTTCCTAATTAATTCCCTTTTAATGTGCACAAATTTCATGCACTGGGCCACTAGTATGATAATAATAAGTCAGCAAAAATGCTTCTTACAACTGAATTTTTATTCATGTTGCCATATGCCAGTTTCTCTCTCTCTCTCAATTTCTCCGTGTTTAAGTGAGGTGGAAGACAGTAGAGCAGCTAGACAATAAAATAAGTTCTATGTTGTAGTATATTTACCATAAAAGTAAGAACTTAATTAATTCAAGAGCATACCTGTCATTTTAATTATGATTCTGTCAATAAATTTTAGTGTCTATAAAAAGTGTTGAAGTGAAATTATATTTCACCTTTCCTGGCATATTAACAAAAAGGAAGAACTCTGCAGACACTGACTCTACACCCTCTGCCTCCATATGACACCTGGGTACCGAAAGCCAGGATTCTTATTAAATCCTGTGGTTCGTTCCTCATATTTCAATTTTTGTTGCTATTGTGTATGAGATCTATTCTTCTATTTAATGGTTAACTGGTTATTGCTATACCACTACATTTGCTTGGCTTATTTCGGCAACCCAATATTTAATCTTCTCTTAAAGATTGCTCTAAGGAATGATGACCATGATGGTGACAGAGGAGAAGGCAGGAATGGGGATGATAATTTTTTAGCAAGTGTGGGAAGAGATAGCTAGGTCCTTCTACGTGGCATTGGAGGAGCTCTGGGAGTGCAGCCCTGGGCACCACTGGGACTGGTAAGTGGTGGTAGTGTGGTCTTCACTACAGAACCTCCCCGCTCTCCCCCCACCCCCATGCTCATAGAGTGCGGTTGGGCATTCCTCATTGTGTGGCTTAAGGCTCTAGCTCTCTTGCCTTCCCACAAATTCTGTGAACTGGCTAATATGTTTCTTTCATCTTTAAAAATACATTTGTATTGATTTCAGAGAGGAAGGGAGAGGGAGAAAAAGATAGAAACATCAATGATGAGAGAGAATCATTGATTGGCTGCCTCCTGCACATCCCCTATTGGGGATCAAGCTCACAACCCAGGCATGTGCCCTTGACTGGAATCAACCCAGGACCCTTCAATCCACAGGCCGATGTTCTATCCACTGAGCCCAACCAGGTAGGGATGCTTCTTTCATCTTTAAACAAATACTAGTCTCTCACTTAGTCTCTGTGGATTGCTCTGTGGCAGTTAAAAGGAATTAGATAGGTAATACACACTGACATGAAATGCCCAAAACATTGTTACATGATAATAGCAAAATGCAGCATCACCAAACAAAACAGCATATTTCTTCATGTATGGATATATTTATAAATGCGTAGGTAACTTTTGAGAGACTACAAACCCAAGTGATAATAGTGGCAGCCTCTGGGGAGGGGAGAGGGATCAGGGCAGTGAATGGGGTTAAATACATGTAGACTTGTCTCTTTTACTATATATACTTTTTCCTTGAATTTTTATAAGAAGAATGCTTTCAAGTATTGCTTAGCTACTCAACACAGCAAAAACAAACAGAAAAAAGAAAACCAGTGGGTCAGAGTGTAACACACAGAGAACAAGTCTCCAGCAAATTATCAGCTTGATTCCATTAAGCTGATAGTGTAAGCACTGCACTAAATGCAGTGGAGATGAAGATGAGTAAGGGAGGGCCCCTCTGCTCTCAGTAGGCTGGAGACACAAATAGGTAAATACTCTACAGCTTTGTAAGTGGAAGGGTAGCAATACAAAGACAGTTTGTGGGGATCCTCAAGAAGGCGCCTCCTAACCCACCCCAGGAAGCAGGAAGGGGCACAGCAAAGATTCCTGGAGAAGGTGTCCTGACTCTCCAAGACTTGAAGAGTAAAACAAAAGAAGGGAAGGAAGGATCAAGAGTGTATCTGGGGTGTTCTACAAAGTGTGAGCAGGATTATATTTCCCTGTAGCTGATCCTCAACAGAGCTGTTTTACCCACCATGTGGACAAGACAGTGTAAGGTGGGTGGTATGAGAGGGAATGAGATGACTGGAGACACAACCAGAGCATTCAGTCTGAGCCTGAGCAGCCAAAGGTGGCACAAGCAGGGCCAAGGCACCTCAGGAACACCCTCTCCATCACTGGGAGGAATGCAGACACTGAGAGGCTTCCTCGGGCAGCGCTGTCATCACTGCCACCAGCGTCTTCTTCGGGCAGGGTGTGGGCCTTTACTAGTTTACTGTGTTGTAAACTACTGAGGCTTTTGTACAAAGATCAGAGGATCAGGTTGCGTAAGTCAGAGTAAACCAGCCAGTGCTTGTCTTCCCACCCTGCTCCCTAAATGTGCGGCCTTGTCCAGACTTCTTGTTATTGTCTACCTTATTTCTTACTCCTTCCCTCAGGTTTCTATCTGGTGCCTTCATGTGCAGCGCCAACACAGCCAAAGGTTTGGCAAGCCTGAGGGAGGCCGGTGAAGGATGAAGAAAAGACAGACAAAGAGAATAAGCTGGGTCTAGGTGGATCTTCTGTGCCTGGCTGAGACCACAGAATAAATCCAGCCTGCAAGCTGATGCTTTATTTTATAGTCAGAGGTAAACAAGGTAATTTACAATGTTCTTGTAAGTTTCACTTGTTTTGGCAGCACTTGCTGCACCTCCCACAGCCCATTAGCTCCCCAGGAAAGATCTAGGGAGCAGTCACAAGATCAAGCTTAATTATGCTAAGAGGGCTGTGCCTTCTAACCTGCGACTTGTTTGCGGCTTTGCCAGCAGGTCAGTCCAAGGCTTAACCCTATAACCGCTCCCTACACCTTCACAGTGCCTTTCAGTGGCCAGGATCTCCCAAAGCCTGCTGCCAGCTAGTATTCCCAGCTTCTATTCGAACTTCCAGACTTTTCCTTTGTTTCGATCTTATTCAGTCTTGGAGTCAACTTGATACAGTCATCCTGCTGATGTGATGATGGAGGATGATGAGTTACTCCCTCCAGGTAAGAGATTTCTATTTTAACCAAGTCTCCAGGGCAAGCAATCTCTTAGCCCAAATATGGACACTGATATGTGGGACATTTAATTGTAGTGTGCCCTCCCCTTGCCATCCTGGTCAGAATCAATCACCTGGGTTATGCACCTGCTGTTCTAGGTCATCCTCTTATCCAGTCCAGTTATGTGCCTCTGTCTCTTTCCATTCTAGTGTGTGAGCTCAGTAGTGTCCTGAAGTAGCAGAGCTCAATGAAAGTCCACTTGAACTCACTCATTCACTTCCAATTGTGAGCAGGATTCTGCTAGTTCTGGAGACAAAAGGGGGACCTGCTCTGAAGGAGACTATTGACTGTGTGCAGAAACAGTATTGCTCCTTGCTTTTGAAGGATTTCAATCCAATAGGAGAGAAGAGATGGTCCAGACAAATATAAACCCACTGCAAATCCAGAGACATATAAATAACAGTGCTTGCCACATCACAGCAACAGCTCAGATGTGTGTAACACATGGGCAGGTTCCAGGTCCCTGATAGTGGGAGGAGAACAGACATATTCAAAGAAAGGTGTTGTTTTTTGTTTTTGTATTTTTATGAAGCATTTTGAATAATATAGACACCAGTATAGAAAATATCTATATTCACACCACCTAGATTCAGTGATTGTTAAACATTTGGCATATTTACTTCATTTCTTTTTTTAAAAAAATCCCATATAATAAAAGCCTAGGTGGCATTGCGCAGTGTCATCACAAGATGGCCACCCCCACAATGCCACAAGATGGCTGCCCCCATGTCATCACAAGATGGCCACCACAAGATGGCCAGCAGGGGAGGGCAGTTGGGGGTGACCAGGCTGGCAGGGGAGGGCAGTTGGGGGCGATCGGGCCAGCAGGGGAGCAGTTAGGCATCAATCAGGCTGGCAGGGGAGAGGTTAGGGGGCGATCAGGCAGGCAGACAGGCTAGTGGTTAGGAGCCAGCAGTCCCAGATTTTGAGAGGGGTGTCCGACTGCAGGTTTAGGCCTGATCCCATGGTGGTTGGGCCTAAACCGGCAGTCAGACATCCTCCAAGGGGTCCCAGATTGGAGAGGGTGCAGGCCAGGCCAAGGGACACCCCTTCCCTTGCACTAATTTTGTGCGCCGGGTCTCTAGTAAGGAAATAAAAGATGACAGGTGGAATTATAGGCCCCTTTAAGCCTCTTGCTAGTCCTGTTCCCTGCCCCTTACCCAGATACACTATTATTCTAAAGTTGTTGTGTCTCCATCCCATTTATATCTTTTGCTCCATCATTGTGCTCTAAGACACATGTACAGTATTTGGTGAAGTGTTTTTAGAATTTACATGAATGCCTTCATACTGTGGAGATCACGGAATCAAGGAAAGAACTGGAACAAGCAGGCTGGAGGAAAAAGGATCCAGCATCTGACAATACCGTTTTTATGGGTTTGGTGGGTTTCTTCAGTCTGAGCACCTGGTCCCTTAATCATTAACCCTTCTCTACAAGGGCTGTGATTACATTCACCTCATTAAATGCCAATTCCACTCTCAGTTTTCCAACATGGCCTTTGTGCCTAAATTCAAACTGTCAAGTTATATTAAAAATGCATTAGCTTGCTTTTAATTTAAAGCCTGCAGACTTCAACTATTTAGGGGTGAAAGGGAGAAAATTCCATTACAGAATTTCATATTAAATTGCTGTGGTCGGGAAGGGAAGGAATGGGAAGGAGGGCCTGCAGGTCCTATAAATATAATCTTTTGAGACTTGAATGGAGGAGGACGTCTCTATGAGTTCCTTCCCAGATGCTAGAGCCCCTTGTGGTAGACCAGTAGCATTTCGTTGGAACTTACAACATTTAATTGTCTTGTCAGGGGCCATCATAGGTGTCTGTCTCCCCATGAATTATATGTGTCTCCAGGAAAAATACTGGGACTGATTTCCTTTTATTTCCAGTGTCTAACTTAGTGCCTGGCATGCAGAAGGTGTACCATAAATATTCAATGAATTAATCTAAATTTTAAAAAATGGCAGGTCAAAGTGCATACCTGTGTATCTCTGTACCCATAGCTAAAAGTCAGGATCCAAGCACTCCAATGGCCACCCTCCTCAGCCTTCTGTTTTAGGTAGAGTTCTAACCAGCTCATCTAGTTTCCTGACTACTGATAACAAAAAAATTGGAACAAAAAAAAAAAGGGAATGTAGACTGCTTCTAAAAGAGGACATTTATAGCAGCCATAAGTAAATGTCTAACAGGGACAAGGAAGGAAAATTAGGAAAGTGTAAGAGTCTGGAGATGTTTACTGAAATTGATGTCTGTAAGGACATTGCAGAGTCACAATGTACTCCATAGACTCTGGTTCAGCAGGCCGAGAAATACATCATGTTTTTAAAAGCTCAGAAAAATGTTATGCAACATTTAAATTATTTTTTGGACATGTCTTCCTTGTCCAAAGTTTAATAGATGGGGGAACTGCTATATGTGTTTTTAATGAATTGGTTTTTTTCCTGAACTCTCCTATGGTTCTTGCTTTTAATTTTAAAGCAGATGAATGAGAACATTTTGTATTTCTCCCTTCCAAAGAGATCCCACCAAAAATGGATTACTTTTGTGGCTGTCGGCCAAGTTCTGTCAAGAAATAAAACATGACTTTCCTCAGGCATCTTTGCGACCTCCTGAGAAGGGACTCAAGAGAGCCAGGCTCATTCCTCACCCCCTCGCCTCTCCCCCCCGCCCCCCCATCCTCCCTCAGTGTGTAAACACCGCAGCAGCCTGCGTGGCGGAGGCAGGTCAGCAAATAGGGCTCTCTGCCTCTCGGTCCTCTTCCTGTACCAAGCGCTCCCAGCTCCCGACCCCCCAAGGGCGACGTTCTGGGGACAAGCAGCCTTTGTCAGTCTCCACCTTTACAGGAAATAAACGCCCAGTCACTGGGGCAAGGAACACAGAAGCGCCGACACAGGGCCAAGGAGTTCATCCAAACAGCCTCGCAAAGGGCCGGGTGGGAGGCCTGCCCCCGTGTGCAGCCCAGCGGGCCCTCCAGGCCTTCGCCCCACTGGCTTCGCAGCGCTCAGAAACAGCTGTGCGGCCACCAGGCCCGCTTCCTGTGGCCGAAGGCCTTTCACAGAACTCCCTGCCTCTGTTGTCCCAGCTCCCAGCCTTGCAAGGATCAGATGCGCCCAGCCAGCCCAGCCACTCCTTTTGGCCGGTTCAGGGCCTCCCTCCCTCCCAGAGTCCCACCAGGAAATTGGGGGACGAGAAAGGGGAGCGCGGTTTGCCAAGCTCCTCGGGTTCACCCAGATTCTCAGTGCTTGGTCCTACTCCGCGCACTCCAGCCTCATCCTTCCCAGCCAATCTGCCCGCTCTCCTTTCCCAGGGCCCTGAGCACTGTGGTGAGGCGAATGTAGGACTGCGGCTCAGGCCCTGGGAGCAGGCTGTGTCCATGAAGACCAGGAGCAGAACAGAGAACAGAAAATAATCGCACGCCCACGGGGGAGACGTCCCCAAAGTCCAAGCAGCCCTTTGGGGTTAGAAACACAGTAGTGGCCTGTTCATTAACTTCTCTGATGTTTTTGAACACAAAGAGCTGTGTGACTAGAGACTTACGTTCTAACCCTTGCCCTTTAATAACTACTTTTTTAAATGAACAATTGACACCATTGACGCCTCTGGCAAATCTCTATCCAGTTTTAGGCATCTTGGGCATTTAATCTAATTTTTCATATTGCTTCACTCAGTGACCAAAAAGCTTCAGCGATTAGAGCAGATCTTTGGAAAATATGTTCACCAAAGGCCCAGCATCTGCTTAACTGGAAAAAAAAAAATCATAAAAAGGCAGAATGACAGACAGGAGAAATGAGGAGAGGAAAGAAAGGAGATCTGATGTTTGCTGATGCTAGAATTTGAATTGGCAAAAAATTGCCCAATGCCTGCTAATTTCTCACCTCCCTGCACTCCTTCCCTGCCTATGCTGCCTGGTGGAGCCTCTCTGTAATGCAGTCAGCCATTAGGCAGGTGGTACCCGTGCTGTGCGAGTGGGTCATGGTGTGGGCCTAACCCGCAGGCCAGTCTTGGGAACACTGGGTTAGCATAGCCTACCACCAAGAATCCTATATGTAGGTTAACACCTAAACCTTCCTGAGAGAAATGGGGAAGGGGACGTTGCCATCTGGGCCAGAACTCTGGGCTCACCATTCCAGATAAACAAGAGACCTATATGCCCCAATCCCCAGGGACAGGAGTTATCCAGGAAGACAGGATTCCCTTGAGATATCCACAGACTCTCAGTAGAATGTGACACTACCCAGCAACTGGAACCAGAGGACACATTGTCCCCACCTGGAGAAGCCTTGACTGCAATGAAGCCAGTGCCACCAAGGTGAGAGAATAATGGGAGAACCCCCTGACGATCTTATTGAAGGCTCTGTTCTATTCCTGGGCTTCCCCGTTATGTAACCCTTCTGGTTGAACTAAATTGAGTTGATTTTTCTGTCATATACAACCAGCATGAACTGACAGCCTCAATAGTGTTGACATTATGTATTTTCTCAGTACAGTGTAAGAAGAACTACAGAAAGGAGAGCTCACCACTAAAAAATATTGGAGAACAGCCTGGACGGCATGGCTCAGAGGTTGAGTGTCGACCTATGAACCAGGAGGTCATGGTTTGATTCCCGGTCAGGGCACATGCCCAGGCTGCAGGCTCAATCCCCATTGGGGGGCCATGCAGGAAGCAGCTGACCCATGATTCTCTCTCATCATTGATGTTTTTATCTCTTGCTCCCTCTCCCTTTCTCTCTGAAATTAATAAAAAAATATATTTTTAAAATGCTGGAGAATAGTAGTCTAGAGTATAGAGAGACAGAACAAAAAGACTGTGGGAGTGAGGGCATTGTTTCCATGATGCAATTTGTGTTAAAAATAATAATAGCTAATTATATCTATTACAAGCATGATACTCTTCTGAGTGCCTTTACATATTAATCCACTTAATCCTCCCCCAAACCCAGTGAAGTAGGTGCTAATGTTATTGTCCCCATCTTGCAGAGGAGGGAAATTGAGGCATAGAGAGGTTGAATAACTTTTCCTGATACTATACAACTAAGAAATGGAAGACTTGGGGGTCAGACTCCAGGTAATCTGGTTCCCCAGACTTAACCACCAAGCACAGTCACTCCTTAACGGGAAGGATTCTGCTTTCACAACTGATGTGTTAGAAATCCTGCTTATGAAAGCTATTATGAATGTTGTGCTTTCTTTGATCTATTGCTTTGGTCTCTCAATTATGGAACTAGCTGCATAAGAAAATGAAAGGCTAATGAGCAAAAGCCTACTAAATTAAATGTATTTTGTCTGTGTTTTAAGATAGATAACTATACAAATTGTTTCGCTCATTCACATAAACATTTTTAAGAACAAAAAGTTTATAAAACTTGTCAAAAGATAAGAAAATGTAAATAGAACCTATACTTGGGTCTATGATTTGGCCATTAATATGAAGAGAAATATGAGGAAAAGAAAGGAAGGTAACATAAGAAGAGAAAGGGACCAGGATAGATTGCAAAGATATAAAAGAGATTGAGACAGCAAGGCAGAGAAGGGTAGACATTAAATAATTGAAAAAGAAAGCAATATATGCCTGCGGACTAGACACGCAGACAAAAGAGAAAGTCAGAGGGTGGGTGGGGAGAGGGGGGATGGAAAGACAGAGAGATGATAGATAGAGAGGTAGGTAGATAGATAATAGATAGCTAGAAGAGGAGAGAAAGAACTGTCCTCAGAAATAGAGCTACATTGTCAGTTCCCTGAGGACAAGTACCATGTCTGTTTTGTTTGCTGCTTTTTCCAGAGCCAAACACTGTGCCTTACATAGAATAGATGCTCAAGAAATAACTATTGGCTGAATAAATGAAAAAAGCGAGACAACGATACCCATAGAAGGCACCAGATAGGAAAGAAGTCCGTGCAGTTATTAAGAATATAGAATATGGAATCAGGAAAATCTAGATTCCCATCTTGGCTTTGTACCTTGAGATTTGTGTGATTTGGGGTAATGTACCTACTACTTTTGATATTTTTGTGTCTGCTTCTTCACATGTGAAAATCAGGCTATGTTCCAGATATTTGGCTCTTTTTCTCATACCTCCAAACCACCCTCCCATACTCTGCTTTGGGATGCTGGGGCTGCGACTCTGCAGACCACCTTTCGGCTTGGCCGACTGGCCGAGAAGGAGGCAGGGCCTGTTCCTCCCTCCTGCCTCCTGCTCCTCAGAGCATCACTCTCCCAAGGCTTCTGCAGTTCTGTTCTGCAGCAGCAACTAAACCCAGTTTGCAGTTTTTCCAGCACCTGCAGAGCCAGCTTCCCTGGCCCTGAGACCCCAGCAGCAGCCAAGGCCTGAGGCTCAGAGCTGGAGCTCCCCTCCTCTGCATTTCCAGGTTTTAATAAGTCCAGCTTCCTCCCCTTGTTCCCCCAGCCCATGCTGTGCTAGCTGCTTCCTGTAGCTGCGGCCTCCTCGATGCCTTAGAGCCCCACTCTTTACCTGTTTACTTAATAGTTACAGCTTTGTGCCTAGTTAGCAATTCTTTCTATTCCATTTCTTCTGTTTAAACAACTAGCATGGTTTCTGTTTCTTGCCTAGACCCTGCCTAGAAAGGATAAAAACACCGGGTCATGGAGTCTTGAGACTAGATGTGTAAAGAGCTGCAAATGTTGCCCGATTATCGTAAGAACTTATAACTGTGAGCTCCATGAATATAAAGACACAGCAGGACTCTTAGAGGCCATCCTGGGGAGGACACCACTAGTGTGCATAGAGCGATACCTTGATTCACGACTTTTGAAGACTTTGACAGGTGTGCTCTGCCTTTACAGCTGCAGGCACAGAGATTCCAAGTCGGATATGTCATGAAGTCTAAGACACCACTGACTGTTGCTAAGAAAATGAAAAATCACTACCAACCAAACTATGGTGCAAGTACAGATTGTGGGGCTCATTCTGATATTAGAAATATCAAAATGTGAAAATAGATGTGTGCCTCAGAATTGATGAAATATAGTATTTACGTTGAACCATGAATTTAGGTAAGCCTTGGATGGATCTTTGGTCATTCTTTATCCCTTCCTCTAGTGTACCAACATCACTCACACACACACACACACAGAGGCAGGAATGGTGAAGAAGAAAAGCTCTCCTGGCCCTGTATAGGTTCTTGTTAGAGGGTCTCTGAGGAAGCCAACAATTGAAAGTTGATCCCCAACAAAATAAATCTTTCATTTGGTTTAGTTGGCCTGTTTTAACCAAGGGCTTACTTACCTCCCTTACCCAGAAAAGCCTTCCAGTTTTCTGAGCAAAACAATCTCGCACACAAACCACAGGTAAATCAGAAGTTTGCTTTCTGATCCAACTCAGCAGGAATGGGAACCCAAAGTAGAACGTGTCCTTGCTTGTTAGCATGACCAGTGGTCTGAACTAAAATTATCCTGTGTTCAGAACACTCTGTGGGCTTTCATGCGTCATGCGTCAGCTTCAATCCAACTATGTTTCTGGAGCATGGTTGTAATCAGAAAAAAACAAGCGATACAAAAATAACACCTTATGAGTCAGTGTATTCCCTGCCCCAAATAAGTCCTTACTAGAGCTGGCCTTGCACAGCCCTGCTCGCATTGGGAGAAAGCCTGGAATTGACTCCATGCCATACAGATCACTGGTTGGGGGAACGAATGAGGGAGCAAGGGAGGATGAGTGTGAGACTGATTGGCAATTCATTTGAAGAAAAGAAGACGAAATAAAAACTCTTTAGACAGTTTTCTTTGTCCAGGGTCATTTTCTTTAGTTTCACAGACTGGTCACGTAAAGGAACTGCAGTCTGTCTCTATCCTCTGACTTGATCTGAAGGTGGAAAACTCCAGTGGAGCCTCGAGCCTCTTCTAAAGCTCTGCACGCGCTGCCAGCCCTTGCTGGGCCTAAACCCTTGCTAGGCCTCTGTCTTAACTTTCTATTTTTGCCTGAGGGTTTGAAGGGGAAAATTCAGCCCCAACATGTAAGAATGTTGGGAAAGGGAAGGTCTGGGCTGCATCGGAGGAGGGTAAAGGACTTAGTGGGACACTCGAAGTGTTTGCTTCACGGAAATAAGATTCTCCCTCAGAAACCCTAAACCAATTGCTGGAAAGGTCACAGAGAGAAGGCATGCTGAGGGAGTTAGACTCACCAGGTGTGGAGATGATGTGCCCTGTGCCTTGCACACTTACTATGGGACTAGCCTTGTGCTAAGCACTGAGGATGCAAAGACAAATAAGAGAGTTCTAGCCTCCGGAAGCTCACAGTCTCATTCATATGTAGACAACTCATTTACTTTCCAAAAGTAAAAGCAGAGTTGAAGGGTCAGGACTGACAGGAATAACAGAGGAGGAAGTGAGTTTAGAGACCATCACCACAGGACCTTTGTACTTGCTGTTCTCTCCGGTTGAAAGCTGTCTCCTGAGATATCCTCATGGCTCCCTCCCTCAGCCATGCTCGGAAAGGGCCAGCATCAGAGAGACAAGGGTAAGATGGGTGAACCTGTAGGGTTTGTGCTATCCTTGAGATCCTCCAATCAAGACTGGAGTAAGTACCAAATATCTTACCATATTACTCACTGACTTCTTCACTCACAGCACTTTCTCTCTCCACATGTGTGTCAGCTTTCCTCTGTGTTAAATCTCTCATAGGTGATCAGTATTTCTGAATAACATGTATTCTGAAATAAGCCCCTCATAGAAATGTAAGTTGAGCCCCTATTTGATGGCTCAATAATCAATCACAGCCCCCCTGTGGAGTAAAGACATGGCCCCCAGAGTTCCAGGTTGCAAAGCAGTGGTGAGGTGCTTAGTAAAGGTCAAGGGCAATGCTGGCTGGCATGGCTCACGAGAACCAATGGTCAAAGTATTAAGAATTTTGCAGGGCTGTGGATGACATGTTGGTAGTTTGAAAAAAAATCATGGTGTGAGATTCAAACCATAGAAACCAGCCAATGGTACACATCAGGGCTTCTTTTCCTTCTGTGAACTGGTGGTTAAGCATTGACTAGTACACCATTGCCAAGGGTGATCCTTCTGGTTGCAGGGGACAGTTTTGACCAAGATGAGACATGTGGATGGGGACAGAAAGCAACACCTTCCTTGATCCTGAGCAGGAACGAAAGTCCTCACTTGCTCCACACTCCCTAAGGCAGGGGCGGCAAACTTTCTCTAAAGGGCCAGCTAGTCAATATTTTCAGCTTTGCAGGCCATCTGGTCACTGATGCTACTATTCAGCTCCGCTTCGCAGCACAAAAACAAGCACAGACAATATGTAAACACTGGCTGTGGCTGTGTTCCAGCGGAATTTTATTTGTGAACACTGAAATTTGAATGTCATACCATCTTCACATGTCACAGGATATTATTATTCTTTTGATCTTTCTACCATTTATAAATGTGAAAACGATTCTTAGCTCACTGCTGTACAGAATCAGGCAGTGGGCTGGGTTTGGCCCGTGGGCTGTAGTTTGCGTAACAGTGCCTTGGAGTGTAATATATTGAGTATTGTCAAAGATGGGAAAAGATGGTCCCCATGTCTCAGTGAGTAGTGATAACAACTCTCATTGTTGAGTAGTCTATGCACAAATGAGTGTATATACATTCACTCATTTAATCCTTAAGACAATCCAAAATAAATACCATTATTGAGGCTCAGAGAAGAAAAATAACATGGCGAAGGCCACACAGTGGGAACATGGCAGAGCTGGCTAGGGTTAGGCTCACTTTGCCCAACTTGTACACTAACCGATGCCACCCCAATTTTATATCCTGGGTCTTGTGTTCAGGAAATAATCTCGAGCATTTGTCACCAACCCATACAATTATCCTCCTCCCACCATCACGTGCAGCCAGATCCTCTTTTCCTACTTCCTCCCTATTCACTGGCCCTAGAATATTCACAGCCCCAGCAAACTTACCTCAGAAGAATAATAAGATGTGTAAAGTCACATTTGCAACTTTATCTTTTTAAAAGAACTCCATAAAATATGGAAGTAGGTTGAGTAGCACAGGAGTCCCCGGGCAGGACTTTGCCCTTGACTGACACAAGGGTAAGTGCCAGCTAACAAATCCCTTCTGTCTCGGAGCTGGCAGGACAAAGCTATGAGTTCTGCTTCAGACCATAAAAAAATAAGGCACAGAAAATTAATTATTGGGAGCACAGTGATTCCTAGCAGGAAAAAATTGCATTTGGGGTGTATGTGTGTGTGTGTGTGTGTGTGTGTGTGTGTGTGTGTGTCTGTCTGTTTGTGTATGAACGAAATGATATTCAGAATATTCAGAAATAAAAAAAAAAACATAAATTGTAAGGTTAAATTATTCTAGGAGATAAAATGTCATAATTTCTGTAATAATTTTACTATATACTTTAATAAAAAAGATGATGAAGCACATGTAAACTATTAATCCTGTGTTGTTAAATCTAAGTGATACTTTTTTATTAGCAAATTTTAAAAAAATGCCTATAACAAATAGTATGACGAAAAAAAGATAGATTTTTAAGAACATAAATAACTTTGTTTAGCTTGAATTCTAAGATTAAACCAGAGGGTTGGTGAGGGGTGTTATCCTGACAATGATTTTCCAAGTCAGGTCAGCCCTCAGTGCAAGCGATCCCTACACTCAACCATTAATTTTACTGAGCTTTGAAATAAGCCCCATTTATCCTTGCCAGGAAGACTCAGAAATCCAGGCACACATCTAAAGGAAAGTTAGTTCAACCTTGAAGATCAGAATACACATTCCCTGGCTGGTGGAGAAAGCTGATTTGTCCCCTTGGGAAGCTAGCTCTTTAAATAATCAAGTGCCATGCCTGCTTAACCTTGAAAAAGGTCAAGCTACTGATGATAGAGCCCAGGCTTCAAAACGAGAACCAGATGCCAGAATGGGAGGATCAAGAAGACGGATGGTGTGTAGGGCTGGTGAGTCTGGGGAAGCAGGTACATGCATGCTCTTCTGGTTGGTGTGTAAGTTAACACAGCCTTGCTGGAGAGAAACTTGGGCACATGGAGAAAAGCCCTCTTTAAAAGTCTTTGACACAGAAGTCCCATCCCTAGAACTTTACCCAAAGTAAATAGTTGAATGAATGTGTGAGGATGAACAAACAGGATATTAGTTATGGGAGAGTTTATGGTACTGAGAAATTTGAAATAACCTGAATATTTATTGGTAGGAATTTGATTAAATAATTATGGTGTAGCTACACAATGAAAACCCTGAAGCCATTAACTAGAATAATATGGATCTATATTTATGGACATAAAAAGGGAGATATTTACATATTGCTAGGTGGAAAAAAACGATGCGTTCTCTGACTCTGAGGGAGGTATGCATGTGTGTGTGTGTATGTGTGTGTGTGTCCATGTATGTGTATTCACAAACACACACAGACAAAAATATGAACAGCACAATTTCTATAGCAGTTATTTCTAAGTCGTATCAGCATAGCTTTAATCTTCACATTTGTCTATATTCTCTGAATTTGCAGGGAGAAGTATTATTATTTTCTTAATTAGAAAAATCCGATCTAATAAAAGACTAATATGCAAATTGACCATCACTCCAACACACAAGATGGCTGCCCCCATGTGGACACAAGATGGCTGCCACAAGATGGCCTGCAAGGGAGGGCAGTTGTGGGCAATCAGGCCAGCAGGGGAGGGCAGTTAGGGGTGACCAGGCTGGCAGAGGAGGTAAATTGGGGGCAACTGGGCCTGCAGGGAAGGGCAGTTGGGGGGGGGGAACCCAGGCTTGCAGGGGAGAACAGTTGTGGGGGGGACCAGGCCTGCAGGGGAAGGCAGTTGGGGGGACCCAGGCCTGCAAGGGAGGGAAGTCGGGGGCGATCAGGCCAGCAGGGGAGGGAAGTTGGGGGCGATCAGGCCAGCAGGGGAGGGAAGTTGTGGGGGGCAGGGGGGGAGGCCTGCAGGGGAGGGCAGTTAGGGGTGACCAGGCCATCAGGGGAGGGCAGTTAGGGGCAATTGGGCTGGCAGGGGAGCAGTTAGGCATCAATCAGGCCGACAGGGTAGTGGTTAGGGGGTGATCAGGCTGGCAGGCAGAAGTGGTTAGGGGCAATCAGGAAGGCAGGCGGGTGAGCAGTTGGGAGCCAGCAGTCCTGGATTGTGAGAGGGATGTCCAACTGCCCATTTAGGCCTGGTCACCCCAGATTGGAGAGGGTGAAGGCTGGGCTGAGGGACCCCCCTCCCCCCGGGCACAAATTTCATGCACTGGACCTCTAGTATTTACATAAACTAAAATTCCCAAAAACTAGCCGGTGGTATCTGCCTGTCCTTCTCCTTCAGTTTTAACACTAGTTAATTCTAATACAGTTTTTTTTTCTTTACATCTGCTAGTTGGTCCACTGATATAAGGTTCTCAGAGGTTGAGCTATTGAGGCCACTTTCACTTTTTTGAGGCTCTTAGCCTATATATTTTTTAAAGAAGAAATGACCAGAGGATTACAAAATTTAGTCTATTAAAACTAGCTATGTTTAACAAATTAATGCTTTTATTATCAAGAAAACATCTTATGTAATTCTACGTGACAAATAGGATTCATGGGGTCAGCGTTATTTGCTGAGTACTACAGATGGTGTGTTCCTACACTGGGCCACCATTTAAAGTGGTAGGATGAAGTGCTTCCTCTCCAGCCCTGTCAGCGTGTTTCTAGGCCTGGCTGTATGTCCTCTGGAGATAATATTGGAAATAAAAATATCCACAAAAATTTGAGGCCCTTTGGGAAGTGTGCCTAGAGTCCTGTGGGCCTTCATACATTCCTATAGTAGGCTCTGCCTCTGTCCCATCCTAGACTAGCTCAGTACAATGGCATGCCTCTCTCCAGCCCCCACTGTCTCCTCATCCTAACTTTCCTAGGCTATACTCTGAGTCTCTGGTCTTACATCTCCCATAATATATTGGAAGGGTTTCTCAGACTTATTCTAACCCAATGCCTTTCCCATTGGAGAGCCTGTCAAGCTCTGTGTGAGAAATATGGCTGCCCAACACCACACATAGTGCTATGATTTCTCTGTTGCCTGGAGAACCAAAGTTCTGGAAACAGAGGTTCAGGAGCTGTGGCAAGTCAATGGTGTCAATAATGGGGAACCACAGTGCTAGGGTGGACCAAGGACTATCGGATACCTGACTGTAGTCAGAAAACTGCAAGTAGAGCCCAAGACTGCAGCTGCATTGATGTGTCATTGAGCCCCAAACTAAAAGGAGTCATGTCAACATTTCCACATGAGTGAGACCAGGCCTGCCAGATGCCACATCTGAATGACAACAACAAGGTTTCAGCATCCTCAGCAGAGAGCGAGGAATCATTCACGCCGATTTCCTGGAGCAGAACCAGTTGAGCCAATGTCAGCGATGCTCTTTGCTTTGTCAAGTCTCCCTGTAAGATGGACAAAAGCAGATATTGGGAACTCAGAGTCTTCAAGAGCTACCATGGGGTATCCTGGCCGATGTGGCTCAGTTGTTTGAGCATCGTCCCATGCACCAAGAAGTCGCTTGTTCAATTCCCGGCCAGGTTTCAGATTTGATCCCCAGTGGGGTACGTGCAGGAGGTAGCCAATCAATGCGTCTCCCTCATCAATATTTCTCTCTTTCCCTCTCCTCTGTCTCTAAAAATAATTAAGAACATATTTTAAAAAAGAGAGCTACTATGGGGAAAACTGAACAAGGGCGACTATCATGAAAGGAGAAAAAAATTTGAGACACTTCAAAGCAACTTTGCAAATCATCTGACCTTAAAGTGGTATCAGGAATGGACACAACAGACAGACAGACCTAGCAAGTGGTGCCACAAGCAGGGCAGACGCTATGGAAAACATTTTTTGTTTGTTTGCTTTTGAACTTTCTGTTCAGGGATATCAATAGTCCATGCAAGTCCTCTCCCTTATTTTATTTATAAAATTTTATGTAATAAGTTACATTATTACATAAATCACTTTTCATTTATACCCACCCCCATGCTCCTTTCAACACAGGCAATCATTTTAATGGGTTTAGTGTGAATATTTTTATTTGCATGTGTTTTTGCAAACATTATGTTTGTATTTATGGATTTTTAACTTACATACATAGTTATGCTAAACATCTCATGCTGTTTTCGACCTTTTCCATTAAACATGAACATGTCTATATGTGGCTAGATTCCACATATACCTAATCCATTGTTCCTAGCTGCTGAATAATGTCCAATCATGTGCCTTCACACCATTCCACCCATCTGTCTTCCCAGTGATGGACAGACACTCACAAATAATACTGCACTTAGCATTAGTGTATATGTCCTCCTTTGACCTGTATGAGAATATCCTGGGATATAGACCCAGGAGCTATATCGTTGGAACATTGCATGTAGGTATACTTAATTTGACTAAATTCTATGAGATTGCCTGTAAGAATGGCTGCACCATCCTATACTTGTATTAGCATTATGTGGAAACTCCCATCTTCACACCCCCCAGAACAGAACCATTTACAAGTGGGAGGTCACCGTATAGAGCCCTTTGCTTTGAGACTGTGGACCTCTGTGTCTTGTGCCCAGTCTGGATGTCTGAGCTCACAGAACCTGAGGAACTCCAGGGAGTTGATACTGAGAATGCCCATTGCTAAGGCTCTCTAGAGAAAGATGGATTGATGTGCTCCACTGCTAGTCAGTCATCCTACAAATATTTATTGAGTGCCTACTAAGTGCAAACAAAGCTCTGTGCTAATGGAGAAAATTTCATATGGTCTGTGTCCTTTTTGTGCTTAGAAATTAGTGGAGGAAAATGACATTAATTCAAATTCTGGCAGAAAAAGAACCATAAGCATGCGATGTTATGAATGAGCATTTCAGGATGCTCTGGGGAACCCTACCTAAACATGAATGAAAGCACCACAAAGGCGGGAGTTTTCAATACTGTACTCCAGCTTCTAAAAGAGTACCAGCTATACCGCTGGCCCCTGTTAAATAGCTGCTGAATGAATGACTAAAAGAATGGAAGGTCAGGGTTCAGGAAAGGCCTCCATAAGAACTTGTTTGATACAAGCCTTAGAATATGAGCAAGGGTTAGGCAGGGCGTGGTGGGCGTGGGGGTGGGTGCTGGTGGTACCAGGTGCCCTCCCAGGTAAGGGACTGGGGATGTGCATAATGACAGAAACTAAACTCACGGGCGGAAAGACTCTCACGTGTCACCTCAGGCATATGTGCCCCGGAGTGCCAGTCCTCAACAAATTGTTGGGACTAAGTTCAGACCTGTGAAGCAGGGCCACCGACAATAAGAAATTCTGCAGCCACAGAGCAGGAAACAGTGTTTCTAGATCATAATTGCAGCATCTTCAAAAGAGAACAAATGTGAAATCAGAAAGACCTGAATTTTAATTCCCTGGCTCTGTCTCTTAGCAGCTAAGCAGCCAGGTACAAGTTACCTAACCTTCTTGAGTTTCCTCATGAGTAAAAAATAGGGATGATGATATAAACTTTCTAGGACTTTCGAGGAAACGGAATAAGACAGAAATCTATAAGATATATAATAAGATATACAAGGTGTGGCAAAAGTAGGTTTACAGTTGTTTATATGGAAAAAATACAATAATTAATAATAATACAAGAATAAGCTCTGTTTTGCATATTCACAACTATAAACCTACTTTTGCCACACCTTGTATTATTATCATGATAATAACTATTACTGGACACTTGCTTGCTAAACATTTTGCTTAAATTCTGTCTTTCTTCCCTAGTACCTACCTCCTTGGGTTTTGTGTGCACGTATACATTTAGCAGTGTCTGGCACAAAAAGTGCTCAGAAAGTCTTAGCTACTATTGCATAAGTACTCCCATTTTACAGATGAGGAAAATGGGACTGAGAGAAGTTAAATCACTTAGCCAAAGTCACATGTCTACTAAGTGGCAGATCCAGGATCAAGCACAACCTCAGCTCCCCCACTTTATGCTGAGGGAAGTGCCTGAATAAATTCGTTTGCCTCTCTTCCCATCCACCTCCCATCTTCCCACCTTCCTTGCTTGAGGACTAGTTAGCAATGAGGAGCCCAATAAAGGCCTTCAAGTGTGGGCAGAACCGTCAGTGATGGTTGACGGTGTATAAATGGTCTTCTGTGCGCGCGCACACACACACACACACCCCTTGTAGACATATCTGTCAAAGGTGGAAGGCAGGCCATAAGTATTGTAAACAGACACAGCAGCATGTGCCCAGCTTATTTCTGGGCACTCTGAACCTTTATAACAGACAGACATGGGTTTCATAAACCTTGTTTAAAACAGGAGGGATTTTAAATTAGGAGATACTGAATCACAATGGGAAAATTCTATTGTGGTATCTGACAACTACTAAGAATTTAATTTCTAAAGGAATCCAAAAATAGGCAGAATCTAAGTTGCTGAATTCTGGGTAATCACTGGAATTTCATTTTAAACCAAATAAACCCAAGGCATGAAGAAGCTCAAGTATTCCTGAGAGAGGATAAATCATTTGAAATGGACATATGGGAGTCTGAAACATTCTTTTTTCTCTCTCTGCAATTTATTTTCCAAGGAAGATTTCCCTTGGATGGAGTAATCTGTTTCCTGCGAGAGTCCAGGAATTCTCTGGGGATCTGGTTAAAGGTACAGTGATTAAGTAACTCAGTCCCAATGAAGAGCCAAACATTATCCATTTTTCCCAGGCTTGCTTCTCTTTTTCTCCCTTCCCCCAATTTTTTTTTGTTTTTGTTTTTAACCCTACGATCTCTTCCTAGCACATGGGTTTTCAGGGAGTGTAGTTACTATAGATGGAAAGGATATAGTTTACAAGATAGTCTAAATACGTTTGGCTTTCAGCCAGGCACAGAAAGGACTTCTGACCATGGGGAAATGTGCAGACCCAGGGAAGAAAAAGAAATCCTCACACACAGCGTGGAGTGATTCCTGACCAGATTTGTGGAGACCTCCCCCATGCTCTCAGGAAGGACTACTAGTACATTGGATCTCTAGCAAAGACTGATGCTCAAGGAAGATGCTGAAACCTCTCTCTCTCTCTCTCTCTCTCTCTCTCTCTCTCTCTCTCTCTCTCTCTCTCTCTCTCACACACACACACACACACACACACACACACACACACACCTGGACAGGAGAGGAAAAGATGGAGGGGAAAATGGAGATGATTTAGGTTGGGTGCAGTTCATTTTACTGAGCTACTAGGCAGGGTTAAGGGACTTGCATGACAAGTTATGAAAATAAATCTAAAATAAAATAATCAGAAAGCAAACACAGAATCTATTTTTCAGAGTAGGCATACTAAGGAGTTTGTGTTTTATCATGAATAAAGATATATTTCCAGATGTGGAACTACTTATAAAATGAATCTGGTTAGGACACACCCTTTTCTCCAAAATTGGAGCTCCTCAAGCGATGCAAGGGGTGTGTGTGTGTGTGTGTGTGTGTGTGTGTGTGTGTGCTGAATTAGATAAGTGTGTGCAAAGTGTCATATTGATTTTCTGGTAACTCAACACTAATTCCTGGCAAAGCATGGGACATTCCAGACTTATGAATGCCTTTCTGGAAGGTCACAATCAAGATGTATAGAAATCCAACTGTATTTCAAACCATTTCTGGATTCTTTCTAAAATCAGGAAACAGAGCTCCTGCATTGCATTGCTTTTTCTCCTCCTTGAGTAAGAGCCTTTCATTCAATTGCTAGTATTTTAAGAATTTGACCTAATCCTCCAAATGCTTCAGTAGGAAGTGTGGCAAGTGTTACCACCACACTTCTCCAGAGATGAAAGAGAATGCACTTAACAGGTCCCTGGGGGCGTGAGCATAAACGTGGAATTTCATGACTCACAGTTTAGTGGGAAGTCCATCACACGTGATCATTTCTTTGCCTTGAGAAATCAGAAATAAGCTGTGCTTCACTTACCTTTAAAACCCAAATTTTCTTTAATACTGATAAAAGGAAGCTATACTATCAGATTGTTTTTCACGCAGCACCACATCAGTCAATTCAATGAAGAAGAAAAAAGACAATCGAATTCAGTTGCCTTTATATAAGTACAAATACCTGAAGTCTGCTCAGTTAGCTGCAGTTAGATGAGGAAAGTGCTTCTTGTACTTGAATTGTCTCCTTCCCCACCCATGTCTCCAATTCCACACATTTTATTTCTGTTCACTTAAGCTAAAATAATGGCTATTAGAACAATCAGTACTACTACTACTAAAAAATAACAATAGTGAACTTGAACATGTGCCTGTCTAGGCTTTGCCTATAGATGTGGGTATTATTAATCCCCATTTTACAGGTGAGGACATGGCCTTAGGGAATGTTAAGTAAAATGTCTAATGTCACGCTACTAGTAAAAGTGAAAGAGCAAGGTCCAAACCCAGGGCTGTGCAAAGTTCAAGTCTTTATTGAGGGCTCAAAAACTGACCATTTGCTAGCCCTTCCCTATAATTAAATTATTCATTGAAGTATGACACTCCCATGTTTATCTGCCTCTCAATAGCGATTTTATTAGAATGTAAACTCCACCAGGGTAAGGACTTGGTCTATTTTATCATAACTGCACCCCTCGTCCTGGCAGAGAGCAGAGGGTCTATAATAAAGGTCAGCTTCAAGCTCAGTGGCACAGTGCCCCCACTTTAGAACTGGACCACACTTGGGGTTAATGCTCTGTTGTTGTCATCTTAATAATTTTATCTTTGCACTTGTGTTTTGTAGGCAAAGTCTGATGGGATAATGGAGCATGGCAGGGTAGTTGGAGCCTTGGTCAGTCCCACTTTCCACTACCTCTGTACTTTCTGCCTCCCTGGGTTCCTGACTGCCCACTCCTCATGCGTCCTGGCCTGAGTGGCAGCTACATTGCATGGTGGGTATGAGGAGGACTCTGACTCTGGCCTGGGTGCTGAAGGGGGGAGGCTGGGTCTGCAGAATCTCTTGGAAGGGATGGCAGCAGCTGGGCTCCCTGGGCTGGCAGCTCCATGTGCACTCAGTGGGCGCCTCCACATCAAGCCCATACCTGATCCAGGTGCCCAGTGCATCCTGCTGTGGATGCTACTATGCCTTGGAGGACTTACATGTTCCCAGCCAGGGCCAAACGCATCGTGATACACAGTGAGTCATGAAATAGGGGAGCCCCAGGCACCTGTGAGGACCCGCATTCCCAAGGAGCATTCCTGTACCTGAAGAAGGGTGACATTAAATAGCAAAATGAAACTAATTAAATTAACATAATTAAATGAACATTTAATACAAAACAACTTGACATATTAAGAGAAAAACTACACAAAAGAGAAAAGTTTAATATTTCAGTACCTTTAACTGCACTTTTTTCCTGCCTTTTGAATGTGACTATACATTTTCATTTTGCAAAAGGGCCCACAAATTAGGTAACTAGTCCTGTCAATAATTAAGTATTTGGCTAATAATTTGGATTCTTAGAGATCAAAACTTTCAGGTCTCAAAGTAATAAAGCACTAAGATCCAGGAACACTAGCATCTCAAACTGGAAGGTTATTCTTAAGGTGGTATTCCAAAGGGAAAATTAAAAAAACACTTATACACCCAAGAACTTCTTGACAAATCAGAGCTAGAATGGGCCATGATGGACATGTAGGTGAAATCTCCCACATGATAATTATGGCTCTGATGGACACATTTACCTATAGACATTTATATTGAGCCACTAAAGTTTTTAAGAGTCAATATGATTTTTGGGGGGCATGGACATGCCATTTTCTAGTTTGGACCCACTTCCCATAACTCCCTGTTGTCTCACATTCGACTGCTTTTCACATATTCTCATGTTTATGCATGAGAAACCTGGCCCCTGAAACATTTGTCTTACTCCTGTTTGTTTTTTTAAAATTTCTTCATTGATTACAGTGTTACATATGTGTCCTTATTCCCCCATTACCCCCCATATTTCCCACCTCATGCCCTCACCCCCCCCCCCCGCCCTGTTGTCTATGTCCATTGATTAGGCCTATATGCATGCATACAAGTCCTTTGGTTGGTCTCTCCCCCTTACCCCACCCTCTCCTACCTTCCTTCTGAGGTTTAATAGTGTGATTGATGTTTCTCTGTCTCTGGATCTATTTTTGTTCATCAGTTTATGTTGTTCATTACATTCCACAAAAGATGAGATCATGTGATATTTATTTTTCTCTGACTGGCTTATTTCACTTAGCATAATGCTCTCCAGTCCCATCCATGCTGTTGCAAATGGTAAGAACTCCTTCTTTTTTACTGCAGCATAGATGTACCATTTTTACTCCTGTTTTAAGCATCATATGTATAAGAAGCACTTGTGTCATGGTCTAATGGGAGTCAGCTGGGGGTGACTTACTCCATACAGACATTCAGGGTCCCAGTTCCTCCCATCCTGTGATTTCCTCATCCACTAGGTTCTCAGATCTTCCACTAATTCATCAGCATTTGGTTGGCAGATGAGGGAAACTAGAGCCCATGGATGATGGTGATTGTGATGGTGATGGTGAGCCCAGGGGTTGGGCCTGGAAATGATACAGATAATTTCCACCCATATCCTATTAGACGAAACTCAGTCATGTGGCTTACTTAATTGCAGAGAAGCTTGCCAGCCCTCATGAACTGTAGTTTTTAGTGAAGTTTTTTGTGAAATTTAGATAGACATGGGATTTAAATACAGGGAATGGTCTGTTTTTGAGTCTGTCATCTACATTTGAAGTTTGCTGTGTGATCTTGGGCAACTTATTTAACCTTTTCTTAACCTATTTCCATCTAACTGTATATTTAGAAAGAAAAAAAAGGGGTTTGGTACAACATTGGGTTATCTTCATTATGACAATAAACATTGTGTAATGTTATCATGATGGCTGGCACCTGGAAGTATTCAATAAATATTTTCCAAATGAAGAAAATAAATGCGGGGTGTTCATTAGAATGAAGTAGATTCCAGCAGCAAAAGGAAAGTTCTGATCTGAGTAGATTTAAAGTGAGAAGAGTGCTATTTAGAATTCAAAGAGTCAACTGGAATTATTGATTTGTATTTGTCCTCTGACCCAGTGACTAAGTGGGTAATGTTGTATGTACAGTCAATCTTCCCCACCCAATTTACTTTTCCTCTTTTAATAAATCACTTCTTTCCCATTAGATTCCTTTCTGCTTATATTTGTCCATTCTTCCAAGAATGTGCCAAAGATTTTCCAAATTGTGACCCTGCGCTTTTTTGTGGTGTCATCAATTGTCTTAAAAGCGCTTCTACCCTGCAAGTCATTAGTAGATCAACAGAGCATAATAAACTTCAGCTTGGCCTTAGGACAAAAGAAATGCCAAACAGACATACACTTCAATGACATACTTTCCATAAAGTGAGCAGTCCCCTCAATGGGAGAATACAAATGCACTGCCCAGTATTGTAGCAGCATATATTCATCTCCATCCACAAATTCAAGTATTTTATCATTTCTGTTAAAATTAACTTCATTTTTTCTCTAAGTTCCCATCCCACCAGTTTCATTTTAGAGGTTATTGGAGCCTGAATCTGCTCCAGAGCGAAAACCAGGAAGCAGGAGAATTCTTGGGAGCCAGAACTGGGAGAAGGTCCTCTAATCTCTACTGTGTCCTGGCTCCTCCTCAGTTCCCTGTTGCCCAAACCAAAGTCCGATGTTCTTGGCTACCCTGTCATGCTGTGCTCAGGGCATCTTTGCATGCACTCAGTGCCTCCGTGGTTCAGCCTCCCAAACACACTCCTTGACTATCCCAAGTGAGGTCTTGCTTACATGCAGGTGTCAGGGAGTCAAGATTTGGAGTTACTAATAATGAGGAATATAATTAATGTCTATTGGGAGGGTGTGGTGTTAATCCCTGGATTCGTGTTAAGGAACTGTCAGGTTCACCCAGATTGCTTTTGCAACATCAGTGCAAATGTCAACGTAGTGACGGTCTACAAGCCAACCTCAGCTAAATTGGTCTTGCTATGGGGTACTATAGGGAGACAAGTGTCATAACACCTAAGAATCTAAATTCACACCATGTTGTGGAGTCTGAGTATAAGCTCTATGATGTTAAAGTAGGGAAACCCAATGCTGATTAGGATGGTGTAAGCACAAGCCCAATGTATAACAGCAAACCTAAAGAACCTTAATCCAACACCCAAACTTGGACTCCTCCAGTTCAATACTCCCACTTGCTCTTCTGTTCTATTTAATATGAATCATAATTATGTAGCAATATACATTATTGTTACCTAATCTAGTTATAGGTGTCAGTTGTAAACATGAAAATAGCAGGGATAGACGTCAGAAATTCAGACATTACTTTCTTTACCCACAAAATAAATGTGGTGATTTCATAAATAATTAAACTTGAGTTTCCCAAGGATGTTGGATTTCAATTATTACCAAATGTTGCTGTGTAAAAGTCTCACTAAGAAATTAGAATCCACATTTTAGATCACTTGGTAATAGTAATATTAGCAACAATATCTTATGGATGTAGCAAAGCAACTACCCACCAGGCAGTTTGATTATAAGCACTGCTCAGTGTAATAGAGATGAAGTACCTTGTTATTACGGTAATCCCGTTATGCAGAAGGGAACACTGATTCCTTATGTGATTTGCCCATGGTCATATACAGTATTTAGTAAGTGGCAGAAATGGGACCATAAACCAGGCCATTGTCTAAAAGCCTTTAATCCTTTCTGGTCTCTGTTTATATGAATTTTGACTCTATTAAATTATATTGTTTTTATTTTCTCATTAACTCAAGGACAGCATCATAGTAGAACATCTGGATTTAATATTCTTTCCACAAAGTCTTCAGAGTCTGTTCGTTTGAAGGGTTTTTGCCAACAGTTAACCCTTTGCACTGCCTCTAAGGAAGGCAAAAGCAAGACAGAAAAGATTTGAAACTGACATATTTTAGTAGTCAGGGGATAGAAGTTAGTTTTATTTCTGCAGAATGAATCATTTTCAGTCAAGATAGACCATCAGAACAACCTTTATCTGTCTTTAAGCACCAGTGGTTTCCAGATTCCAGGAAGGAGAAGGAGTCAGTCACTGAGATCAGTGTTTATATCATAACCCTGATCAGGCATCAATAGAATGGAGAAGATTTAGGAAGTCCGGATTCTAACATATACACAGGGCCAGCCAAAGACCTGGAGTCTGAGCATACTGTGGAGGCCAAGCGAATACCAGGCTTCTGATGAGAGGGAGGGCAGAAGGGCAATGCATGAATTTTAAAGTAAGTCTACAAACAGTCGCTGCACATCAGGGATGGGATAACAAGATGGTAGCCCAACAGGAAAATGACTCAAGCCAAGATCTGTCTTGAACCCCTTATATTCTCTTAGGGAAGACATGACAGTTAGTAGGTGTTATAGCCAGGACTCCAACTTAGGCAATCCAGCTCCAGAGTCCCCAGCCATAATTGGTAAGGGCATTAAGAGAAGGGCCAGCTGAATACCATCCGGGAGCAGGAGGAGGGAGAGAAGCAGACAGATGTCATTCTGCCTGGAGGGGATAAGGAAAGCCTCAGAGAATAAGGAAGGCCTCGCAGAGAGGTGCATTTAAACTGGGCTTGAGGGACATTTCATACGTGGAGACTAGAATGTGAATGATGAAAAACCCCACCTAAAATGGTTTTGGCAAAATAGCAATGTTTGGCTTACAAGTCTGAAAAATCTAGGCATAGTTCTGGCTTTGAGCTCAGCTTGATAGGGGCTCTCTAAGAGCATTATAAGGGAGGAAAAGAATACTTTTTTCTCTGTCCGTCTCAGTGCCCTAGCCAGAGCCCTACAAATTAGACTGACAAAAATAATTAATAAGCTTTTACGTACATAGGAGAAACTCAGTGATGAATAATTCAAAAGGGTGGTTGGAGCTTGGGGTTTATAATAGTGTCTTAACAAAGAACAGTAAATTTGTAGAGAAGTGACAAGACAAAGGAAAGGGTTTTAGGTCTCCAAGGGGCAGCAAACCGTGGGAAGCTAAATAAATATATGGGAAGAGTGCTAGAGGAAGGTTTGTGCAGGTCCATCTTGGCACCAACTCTCCATCTTCTTCATAAAACATCCCCAGGAAAGGGAGTTGATGGCAGTCCTCATCTCTCATAAGTTCCTGCTGTGAGTCAGAGAAGAAAAGCTCCAAGAAACCTTCTTTCTGCAACTGTTGATTCTCACTTTCCTCCAACTCAAAATAATCCTCATGCCAGCATGGCATACTTTGGAGGAGCATGTTTTGAGCCCCCACTGCATCTTCAGGACCTGGTTTCCCACTGTCTCTTAGCTCTGCTTTCTGCCTGGTTGGCCCCACCCTCAGGCTGGCCCTCTCCTAGTAGTAAGAGGGTGCAGCATCCAGGGCTGGGCCGACAATCTCCGGGACTGCATTCTGACCCACTGCACCAGACTTCCTTCTGCAGAGAGGAGCTTGGACTTCATCCCGAGGAGGAGTTTTTGTGTGAAAGTAACAAATCAGTTGCGTGTATGTTTCTGTACCCCACTATTAGAATACCTGTATTCAGTACTCTGAACTTACCTTTACATTTGCTTCAGCCTCAAGCTACTTTGGTAGGTGAGGACTGAACTTATTTGACCAGGCCTTGATCTACAAATGGTTCGCCAACCCAAAATGATTTCAGAATCCCATCCTCCAAGGAGAAACATGTTTCGATCCATTTAATGAGAAAGCAAATGCTTTAAGCATTTAGATTTGTTGAATTAAAAAACAAACAAACCACTGTACATGACAAGATTCTATAACCAGTTTCTATCTGCTCATTTTGTACACACTGATTACCTAATAAAGCCAGATTAGTCCACCTTAAAGATTTTTAATGGCCCTAATTGTTTTCCTCTAGTCACAGAGTAGTTTTGTCTCATCTACAGAGAAGAGCACCAGTCTACCAAAATTTTCTCATTCCACAAATAGGGAGCCACTTAAAGTGCACAAGGACTCTGCCAAGTGCCAAAGACACAATTCCTGACCTCCAACTGGGGCAAACCAACGAGAAGGAATAACTGGCCACTATGGAACCACTGCTAAGAGTAACTTCAGAGGCTTAATTCAGAATTTCAGAACATACCTCCCTTCTTACTGTATTAAGAGTCTGTCATCTGGTACTATAGCATGAATTCCTTTAAATAATGACCAACTCCTGAACAGTTTTCTCCCTCATCTAACAGTTAGAACTGAAATTTATTTGTAATTCTGGCTGTTTCATGATCTCTGTGTCTACAGAACGTTTCACGGAGGTGACAGCTGAGGGCACTAGTTCTGGACTCCGGGAGACTGAGATCTGATTTCCAGTCCCACCACTTACCAGGTATGTAAAGATGGCAAGTATTTTACCTCTCTAAACTCAGTTTCATACCCAAATTGTAAGGTGTCGTGTAAGGATTATCAAACAGTGTGAAGAGGATAAGGATATGCCACCCAAGGTATGCCACTTTGGCATAAGAATTATTTTGAGCTGAAGGCAATTGAGAACAGATGCAGAACAAAGGTCTTTACCTTTGGCCTATTTGCTGAAAAGCAGGACATAAATTTCCCTTTGCTCAGGTATCCCTCTGCCCCACTCTCTCATATCAAGAAGAGCAGAGTGACTCTTAGTCACTGGAGACAACTCTAGACTCCCATCAACCCAGAGGTGGCCCTGAGAGGAACTTCATTACAAACTTTACTAAAATTAACAATCCTTAGTTTCCCCACATATTTACCTTGCCACAGTTTACTGCCCCTAAGAAACTCAAATCCCTTTTCTTTTGTCTTTTCAAGTCTCCACACTTTTCACTTTTTGTTAAAGTGGTATATAAACCTCCAGGTATGACCACTTCTTTGGAGGTACTACTTCATTTCTGGAAGACTTCCAATATTCATAAGGATTAATATTTTTCTCCCAGCAATCTGTCTTGTATCAGCTTAGTTTACAGGGTCTCAGCCACTAAACCTAAGAGATAGAGGGAAAAAATTCACTCCCCACACACATAAATATCCCATGTTCAAAAAGTTTTGCTTATATCTTAGCATAGTACATGCTTAACAAATGTTGGTAGTTTCTTCATGCCCAAGAAATATAAAACAAGTTTAAAATATTATCCTTGATTTTTTTTGGCTAATGCTGCTTTTTCCTAAAGGTGGCCTATAAGCTCAACAGCCTACAAAGCAAATTATTATTTTTTTCACAGCATTATTCATATTTAACATTTAGTGGTAGCTTAGTGTGTGCTGACCCACCAGTGTAAGCTAAGCCCTATCACTATCCCTATTTTATAGATAGGGAAACCAAGACTCAGAGATGTGAAATTATTTCCTTAAGGTTACATGGCCTGCATAGCTAATTATTATGTTATATCACCCCCCCTGGTGATGTAGATGAAGACATATAAGAGAAAATAGGAAGAAAAGGAATCCATAGAAACAGTCTCTTGTATTTTGTTTTGTAAATCCTTACCTGTGGCTATTTTCCATTGATTTTTAGAGAGAGTGGAAAAGAGGGAGAGAGACAGAGAGAAGCATCGATGTGAGAGAGACACATCAATTGATTGCCAGGGCCAGGGATCAAACCTGCAACTGAGGTATGTATCCTTGACCAGAATTGAACCTTGGGGGGAACTCAGGACCCTTAGGTCCACAGGCCAAAGCTCTATCCACTGAGCCAAATTGGCTAGGGCAGAACCGGTCTCTTGTTGAACAACGCCTTGCATTTGGCTAGTATTTACATATTTGCCAAATGAATGGTTGACATGAAATAAAATTAAAGGAACAGCCATGAAGGCCATTCCGCCTCTTGGACACAGCTCTTTAATCATTTCAATATTATCAGAACGGGCCAACAATTTAATCCGCCCAGAACTTTTAAAATATTGATTTCCCATTCATTTCCCTTTAAGGCATATTCTATCAGATAATGACATGAAATGTGTGTCACATTATGTTTTAAATTTTTCTCTTCCCCTTATGTATAATCTAAATGGTAAACCAGCTGGCTGAGCAGATTAAAATCCTCTCCTGCTCCAGTTTTAATGCATTTCTGTGGCTTTGTTCTATAAGCAAGACCAGATGGACTGTTTGTGAAACAGCAATGAAATATCTTGGAACAAAACATGATCACTTTTTTGAAACCATTCTGCCCTGAAGCACACTTACAAGCAAGTTCCACATTGTTCCTGTCAAATTCTCATGTCCTGGCTAAATGGTTCAGGATCCTTTAGATTAAGGACTTCCATTAGCAAGCAGTTAAGTAAAGTCTTCTCTGTGCCAGACAGGGTAATTAAGACAGACTAGGCTGTGAAGTGGGACTACATTTCTACATAGGTCAGAATTTAGTGTGATTGCCTGAGGAACCTCTACAAATGTTAACAGAGGACCCCAAATTTTCTTCTAGGTCTCTGGAAAGCAATTTTAAACAAGATAGGCTTTGCTAATGGCTTAGGTCAGATTCCCCTTTAGACCACAATTGGGCAGATTACATTCAACTAGGAAGTAATGCCGTTTTAGAAAGACCACCTCAGGAATAATATAGTTACTCCTGAATGTCCCAGAGCGGGGAAAAGATGTTATGTAGGAAGTATCACACTTAGAACTGGGCGACTAGGTGTCTGCCCTGGGCCCCACTCTAGCCTTTCTTTGGCCAAACTCCTCTTTACACAGTGAGGAGTCATAAAGCCAAGGAGTGCATCTGCCCTAAGGTCAACCCCTTACACCCCAACCATCTTTGCCAACAGGTCCTGATTGGGCTTTTTCCTTGGGTATGTTTTCCCCAAAACAGCCATTTCCATATAAACACACCTGGGCCTGAGAAAGGGCCACAGAGTGGCTATAGGGTAGGCAGGGACTGGGAAAGATCATGGAGGTATCCTTATGCATGCTCACATAGCCCCCAAGGACAGAGTCATCTATGGGAAGAGAAGCAGGGGTAAGACACAGGCTTGGGTCCTCCATTTGTACTTTGCCCTGGGCTCTGCAAATGGCAGGATAGGCCTATATGGGGAAAAGGAAGTGAATTGGTTTGCCAGTTCAATTGATTTTGTTAATGCAGCATAACCTACTAGCTCTCTGGTGGAGAGGTTTCTGCAAACCCACCTCTCAAGCAAGTGGTGCACAAACAGAAGGCCAGTTCATTTGCAATGAGAACCAAGCTGCCAGGCCTGGGATGTTCATGCCAGGTGATCAAATATTTGTTCCTCAAAAGAAATTCTATGTGGAAAGCCAGATTTTAATCAGATGTGTTCTTGTTAAATATGGAGTCAGAGGAAGGGGAGTAAAAGAGCAAGGTCCATGCTTCAGGTTGATATCCTCAGATCCCCATCTCCAGGTTTGGGGATGCACCTGCTAAGTGGACCTAGTGCTTACAATGCCAGCTTATCAGTAGCTTCTCTTAAGAATAATGCTAGACACTCACTGACAATTTTTCAATCTTTGGATCTTCCGTAGACCACCTCCATTTGGGTTATGAATCATAATTCTATTGTCACATATATTAATTTCAGTGACTAGTCAAAAGTTTCTTTTCCTGTTAGATAAAATTTAAATGCACTCTAGGCTTTGTTTTCCCTCTTTGGAATTCATGTCTTTTAAAGTAAAAATTTCAGTTGATGCTATATTGGACTAGATATCAGTAACAAGCCTGGACGAAAGTCTAGGGGTCTCCATTGTCCATGAGAAGACTGACAACTTCATTAATATTTTGAGAGTTATTGCCATCCCTAACAGGGACCTGGAACAGGGAAACTGAAATAATAGACATTTTCAGTTCTTATTAAAATTCTTTACCAGCATTTTTAAAAAACATTCTTGGCTTATGATCTGGAGTAACTTGCATTGGTTATGGTAAATGATGGTTTCCTATATCTTGGTCTTGAAAGCAAAAATGTAGCAGGCATGGTCTTCAAGCTTCCCATCATCCCTTCCCTGCCAATTCTCCATCCATTATTGCCTTTTCTATGTCTTTAGCCACAAAGAAACAGAGGAAGAGGCATTTTGGAGTGGTTCTCATCCTCATAGACAGGAATAAAAATAGTCTGGCAGATAATATATGTCATGGGATGTCTCCTCACACATCCCCAGCTCAGAGTTTTAAAATATGTTCTGTTGTATCTTAAAGGGATCAGAGAGGATGAAATAAAAATGCAGAAAAGATCAGTGTGTGTGTGTGTGTGTGTGTGTGCGTGCACACACATGCACATGCATGCACATGTTTTGCTTCCCTTTGTGCTTGGAACTTCTGGGGATGTATGACAGAGGTTAGATGGTAATTACAGGTCAATGCTTGCCTTTTCTCAACTAGTGATAAGACAAGGAAGAATAGGAAGACACGGTCAAAAGGGACCTGATGGTTAGATATAGGGTGAGTGATTCCAAGTTCTGTGAGCCAAATAATATGTTTCTGAATGAATTCAATATTTAGGCTGTTTAAATGCACTCAGCACATGTATAAACAGAACAGAAACCCCCACTGTGACTCCTAGTGCGATGTCTACATCCACAAGTGGTGAAATTTTATAGCACACATCTAAAGCTCTCAGAAAACTCTTTCTAGACAGTTCCATGCTCCAGATTGCCTCTTGCCTTTATTTATATTGTTCTGTCTTCTTGCTCCTCTAAGTTCTACTTAGGACTCTTAGGCCATTGTGGGCCTCACATTTTGTTGCTCAGTGAGGTTGGGCAGAAGCCAGAGGGAATCAGTCTAGATAAATGTGCTGCCGGAAGAGGGCTGGTCATGGAGACATGGACCACAAGACCTGGCAGATTCCGATCATCAGCCTAATACACTCAGGAGAACGTGTGGCCGATGGAAAATGTCCCAACAGCTGCAGGAAACAGAGCCCAGAAAACAACAAGAAGCATTTTCATAAAATATAATCATGCTTCTAGGCTCATGTATGAATGACATTTACATTCAAATTAATGAAAACACAGAATATGAATGGTTAACAAAGTTTTATATAAATATATTGCAGGATAGGACAGAAGGCAAGACAACTAAAAATCCTCATGTACTTTAATGTCTAATATTGATGAACAATAGCAGCCTATGCATAGTATTTAGACATAGGGACCCAGCTCAGGAATAAAGAACTAAATAAGTAGAAAGCAGTTGCCTCTGGAGAATGGAACGGCGTGCAGGAGAGAACTATAGCTTCAGTGATAAACTTACTAGTCCCATTTAATTTCTGAAATCACATGCATGTATTAGTCCAACAAAAAAACATTTTAAGATATTGAACTTTGTCCAATTTCATAATACCGTGCCTGGGGAACTCTGTATTACTAACTTCTCAGTCCCTGTATGAAGGTGAAGGATCGCAGCATCTCCCATCTTGCACACTCCGCATTTGGAGCCCTGTATCCTGTGCAATCCAAAAGCACTGTAACTGGGGCAGCGAATTCCTCTGGGCTAGCGTGACTGTGAAGCTCTGTTTTCAACATTTCTGGGTTTCAGCACACACAGACCTCACATACAGGAGATATTATTGAGTATTGTTGAAAGCAGAATTATTAGATAACATTAAAACAATTTGCAATATGAGACAAGCACTTGCAACAAGAAGCTTCATTTTTAAGGGAATGTACTCCTTCAATTGCAACCAATGACCATAAATTTGCATTCTAAATGAAGAGGAAAACAAAGAGGTGAGATGTTAAGCAGCCCTTGGTTTGTAAAGATGGGTAATAGACCCTGGGAGTTCATATAATTCCACTTTTGAATTCAGTTGCACTTCTTTATTGTTTATGTGCACATACCTGGCTTCACAGACATAATAAAAGATTTTTATTTCTCTCTGCTTATCCTTTAGTTGTACACCAGATGCCTTACCAGAAACTTGAACACTAGGGAGAGGCTGCTCCAAACAAAAGTACCAAAAGCTCAGAACCAGAGAGTTCCCTGGAGACAAAGACTTTTTTTTTTTTGACGAAGACATTTAAGTCCCTCTTGAAAAAGAGAATTGAAGAATGTGGCAGAGAGTCAGGTACGCACCAGCACCCCACCCCCCGCCTAGAGTAACCAGATTCCTTATCATCCTTGGGAGAGAGATGCCAAGAGCACTAACTTCAGCCAGGTAAACCATGCTGATTCTAAAACCTGCAGTCTCCGGGCGAGATTGGAAACTTGCGCCTGCAGAGAGCACCGCTGACCTGCGTGCCAGGCGCTCCCTTTGCTGGCTCTGCAGCACCTGTGGCCCGACTCCAGGCTCCTCGCCTTTCAGTCCAGCTCTCAGGCTCCTCCAGGCCAGGGAGACAATGGGGAAAGAAGATTCTGTTTGGTGGCTACTGTGTCAGTGCTGCCCATGGAACTGTGAGAAATAGCAAAAAACTATTACAGCCCCGAGTGACAGTGAGTGGGGTGAACATGCACTTGCACTCATCCTAACAGACTAGAAATCAGAGGGTCTGTGTTCAGTTATCAGTTCTACGACTTTCCATCTCATAACGTTGGTCTAGTTATCAACTAGTAAATGTTGGCGACATAGCAAGAGCTCTGTAATTGTTTGTTAATGAATGTTTAAATCACTTAAGCTTTGGGGGCCTCTATGGCTCTATATTAAACATAAGGAGGTTGGTATGACTGATAATAATGATGCTTACAATATTTACTGAGCACTTACTACATGCTGGGCACTGTTGTGAATTAACAAAACCTCTTAGTTGTCACAAGAACTACATTATCTCCTTTTAACATGCAGGAAATCAATACACAAAGAGGTTATGTAACGGACCCAAAGTTACTCGTTAAGTAAGTGGCAGAGCCAGGGTTCAAAACTCCCAAGCTTATGTGTGGACCCACTTTGTTTTGTCAACTTCTAGCTGGTTTATCACTTTTCCCACTTTAACTGTTATTATCCATGGGAAGATATTCAATCTCTTATTCCAATGATCTGTTTTACTTCTCATAGTTTGGTCCTCCATGTGTCCATCAATACTTGAGCCTCCAATCATGATTGAAAAGCCTGTATTTATTATGCAAATACGAGAAACCAGGAGTTATACACCTACCTGTGGATAAAGTATGAAGTAGGAAGGAACAGCAAGTTGGATGGCCAAATCACCAACCCAAACATGCTGCAAGCAACCTGAAGGAGATATAAGGAGATCCAGGACTAGGTGGGTGCTCCGCAATGTGCTGCTCAGTCAGTCGGCTCAGAGAGCTAAAGCCCTGATAGGCAGTTTCCCTGAGCGATGTCACAGGCCCTGGGCTGATGCAGAGGAGCCTCAGTCACGTGGGAGGAAAAGCACAGGACTCGGATTCTGATGGCTGAGTGTAGGTCTTACCGGCTGCACAGCCCTAGGCAGGCTTGTTTCCCTCCCGGAGCCTGTCTCACTTCTGTAAAATGGGGATGTGTCAAATACCTCATGGCTTGTCATGAGGACTGAATGGGACGACCTGGGGGAAACAACACAGAACACTTGGTACTCAGCCTGTGTCTCCGGACCAGCAGCATCAATGCCTCTCAAGAGTTTGTTGGAAAGACAAATTCTCAGGCCCATCCAGACCTGTTGAGTTAGAAGCTGCATTTCCCCAGCATCCCAGGGTAGTGGTTTGCATGTTCAAGTCCGAGAAGCCCTGCTCGGAGGCTCGGAACAAATGCATCCTGTTGTAATTGGGGTTCTGTTTTCCTTCATATGTTGCCAATGGCATAGAACGTGGGACTGAAAGGGCTGGGCCTCCTCAGAGGCTTCCATGTCCTCCTGCCCGGCGTCCCCGTGGTGCGCCAGGTGTGGCCGAGCAGGTTATTCCTGAAGAGGAGTTCCCTTTACTCAGGAAAGGACCACTTGAGAGAGGTATTGCCTTCTAAAACCCTTGGCCATTTTTGTGGTAGGAGAACCAATAACATGCAAACCCACGTATATGAAACTGTCCCGGCCTTGGGAAGGATAGGTAAACATGAGACTGCATGTAAGTAGCCATCGAGGTGGAGTTGAAGTGGATTTTAATCTTTCCTGCTCAGGGCCCCTGAGGACAGCATCTCAGAGTGGGAGGGCTCCTCTCCGAAGGAGGTCCCTAATTAGATCCCTGCTGTGTGAGAGAGACATAGTAGGTGCTTCCTGCATAACTGTTAAACTGGGTTGAATACTCTATCAGCTTCCGAACTGTTAAAAGAATTTTAATACAACTGAGAACCTGTTAGAACACCAGGGGTTAGGCAGATAGCATGGAAGGACCCTTTACATTTGACAAGTGATAGGTTCAGGACATGCTACCCCCAAATACTTTAAGCTGCAGGAGTTTGAGAAAACAGCAAAAGAGGACCTCTTCCCCCCTCTCCCCCCCGCCCCCCGCCCCGGGGCCTTCTCATCTGAATTCTGGAACTCCCACGTGAAAGGTGTCCTCCTGTGCGCGCAGGAAAGGAGTGTGCTTATCTCTGAAGACAGAGACACCGCTGAGAGGAACCTGAGCGAGCAGGCCTTTCTGTCTTCCCCAGGTGGCCACACTCACCTCCTGCACTCTGGCCTGTCCCTTTTCTACACAGCTGTCAGCTCTTCGCCACACCGAGCACAAAAATGCTCAGGGTTAACTGCTTCTTTGGGTCTTCATGTCCTTAAGGCTCTCCTGTCACATAACACTTATGCTCAATACATTTGTATGCTCTTCTCTTGGTAATGTCTTTGTCAGTTTCATTTTTTGCCCCTAAAAGGATGGAGGGAAACTTTTCCTCCCTTACATGAACTTAACTCATTTTCTGTGCCTAGACACATGTACCATCGTTCCTTCTTATCATTTTCTCCATCTTCCATTCTCCTGGTCAAAAATTAATTAATAGCCTGTCAAAGTGTTAATGGAAATGGAATGACTCCATTTGTAAATCATTATTTACCCCTCCCCCGAAAGAAATTAGTTGGATTTCAAAAGTGTTGTAAATAGATGTCTTACTACATTTGGTTTGTTTAAGAAACAGCCTGTTCCAGAAAGTCTATGACTAACGAATGAAAAACTAAAACATATTGAAGCAGTATTAGTGCACAGACGTAAGTAATTGTGCATTGTTTTAGAACTTCAAAGGTCAGCGATCCGAGCTGAGTGGAAGTGGGTCAGGGAAGGGAAAATCTGCCGGGGAGAATGTCTCACTTGGAGACTATCCCAGATGGGTTTCTATGTTCCTCAGAAGTAGGCTAGTCTAAGTTTTCTGTTCGTTTTTGCTCCTGCCACAAAGAAAAGGGATGCTATCATTTTGGAAAGGCCAAAAGCACCCTCTCCTTGGGAAGTAAGCTGCCAAGCACCAACTACCTGGTACAAGGCATAGATCCTCCAGGGCCCAGGAACATGGAAGCTGAAGGACAGCTGTGTGTTGTGCTGGGATGCAACTGCATTTGTAAAAAAAAAAAAAGTTCAATATGAGTTGGGTTTACTCTACCTCAGAGGTAGGATTATATAAAGCACTCTGACAACAGTGCAGAAGGTGCCCATACATTCGTACCCACCTATATACATTTTGTTCTAACATCTACATTCTCCCACGATTCAAGCTTGCCTGGCCATGGAGTGAGTCCCCAAAGTCTTTTAAAAGAGACCAAGGGGGCCTAGAGGGAGCAAGTAGAGGCCTCTAGGACAAATGCAGCCTCCTAGGAGATGTTTCTATTAAAGTCAAGTCCAACTTTCAGATCATCCCCTGATCCAAGAGGCATGCACTCAAACAAGGCCAACTCCTTGGCAGAGGAGGCTGCCAAAACCAGCTGCCTCCATGGAGGACAAGCCCTGGCCTGGTTAGACCCAGCAGCGCCGGTGGCCGTGGCGCAGACGGAGCCATCCACACAGGCCCGCAGAGGCTGCCAGCACGCAGATGCTGCCAGCCAGTAATTGCAGCATCTTCAGCAGCTGCTATGGCATCCTCGCAGGTATCGGTGGGTGGTCACTCAATAGGGCAGTGGTAGTGACTGGAGAGAACTTCCCAAAGAGCCACAAAAGTGAAAAAGAAGAATGCAACTGTCACATCTCAACTAAGGGCGACCGCTGTGCCCACACGACATAATACCCTTAGGAACGCTGAGAAGTATTTAAGGTAGAATTTGAGAGGGTGGGATTGATGGTAGTCGTGGTGGGGGGAGGGGTAAGTCCTGCACAGCTGGTTATATCAGAGGCAAAGAAGTATAATTTTGCCATTATATTAATTAACTCTTGCTTTCCTCCCCCCACCCCAAGCCTAGTGGGATATGGGAAGGAAAGGATAGAATGGAAAAGTCTAAATATGTGGAGGCATAATATAAATCAGATTCAGCCACCCACGATGCTTACAGAAGGCCCAGATAGGACACTTTATAACAAGACACCACTTTTTGTTGGCAGCATTTACTACTTAAACCTATAAATTTATGTATATGTTTTTTTGTGGTCGGGTTCTATTTTGGGGTGGCGGGGGAAGAGTGGGGAAGGGAAGGGAAAGGCAAAGGCATGCTCCCAGTAGGGAGAGCTCCCTATTTTATTTTTAATTCTTTTTCTCCTCCAGACACCATGGCACAGCTTACGTCAGGGATAATGTTATATGTCAATTATACCTCAGTTCAAATAAATAAATAAATAAATAAATTTAAAAAATTTTTAATTTAAATAAAATGGATATTACAAAAAATATCATACTATATAGTGTTCTCATGTGAAAGGAAAAAGTCAAACTTTCAACCACCTCGGCTATTGCCCAAACTCTGCAGCTACTGAGGAGCCACATGAGTGCCCCAAGCACAGGGCCTGTCATTCTCCAACTGCATTTCCCTTTGAACTTTTCCCAATTCCTATATTTCTCTCAGAAATATAAGAATCAAATGAGAGAAAGAGGCTATACTGAAGATGCTTATCATTTCCTTCCCTCTCACATCCCCTTCTTAAAGAATCTATCCAGCCCTGGCCTACTATGTGACTCAGTTGGTTGGGCATCATCCTGTGCACTAAAAGGTTGCTGGTTCAATTCCCATTCAGGGCACATGTCCAGGTCACAGATTAGATCTTGGTAGGGGGTGTGTGGGAGGCAGCTGATCTGTTATGTTGTCACATTGATATTTCTCTCTCTCTCTCCCTCTCCATCTCCCTGCCCAGCTCTCTAAAAATCAATAAAGTATATATATTTAAAAATAATCCAGCCACCACTACCCCAGTCTACAGGGGCAGCCCTACAAACCACACAGCCCTCTTACCTAGCAACAACTGATTAAATCGCAGGTGGACAGCTGAGCCAGGCTGGATCAGTCTGAATCTCCTTCATAGGAATTTGAAATTTGAGAGACTGAGTCCTGTGGCCTGGAGAACCAAGTTGGAAGTCAATGGAGATTTGGGGTCTAAGCCTACATTTTGGGGGAGCCATGATTGGTGCAAGCCAATGAGTGAACAGAGAAGCTGGTCTGTGGAAGGGAGAATGAAGTGGCCTTGCAAGAGAAGCAGGCAAGACACCGTGCAGTACCCAAATGAGGATGTACAAAGGTTCTTGGTGAGGGCTGGTATTCATCAGAATTCCTTTGGCTATGGGGCAGGATCCAAATTAAATCTGGCTAAAGCAAAATGGAAACACATTAGCACATTTAACTGCTACTAGTAAGTCCCTGGAGGGAGGCAGAGCATATCTGGCTTGGAAATCTGTCCTCATATCTCTGCTTCCCTTGTGCTAGCTTCATTCTCAGACAGGCGATCCAGCATGGTGGTAAGATGGCAGCCCCAGGCTTACTCCCACCAGCTTAATGACTCCCACAGAGAGTCCATGGTTGCTTATAGTTTCAGCCAGACTCCCAGGGATGGTTCTGATTGGCCTGGTTTGGATCTGATGCTTACCCCTAAACAAACCACCCTTGCCAAGGGCACACAATATTTTCTTTGCTCAGGACTGGGTCACGTGTTCTCTGGAATGAGGGAGTGTCAGTTTCACCTGATTCATAGAGATTGAGAGCTGTGGCCAGATCATTTGCCAAAAGAAAATCAGGGGCTGCTGATACCAAAGGAATGAGGAAGGCATGCTGGGAGGACTTTAGGAGATACTCCCAGCTCTTCTCATCATGAACATCTGAGACTGAAAAATAAGAAGTAAACCTCCCGGAGAATGGAAAACCTCTTTTATTTTAAAATGGTCAGACTGACCCAAAAACTTGTAGGTGTATGCTATATACAGCCACTCTCACCCTTCCACAAATATTTATCAAACCCCTACCACAAAGAGACAGGTACCTGTTGATGCGTCAGTCACTGTCCTGAGGCTCAGCCTCCCCACCCACAAGTTCCCTGCCAGTTTCCTGAGTCATCCCATGCCCCACCCAATGTGATTTTCTTTTCCCACAGTCTCCACAAATCTCGTGGGACAAATGGCAGGCTCTTGGAACTGAGGGTAAGAGGTGTTTGCCAGAAACAGGAGTGCCTCTCCTGTAAGCAAAGCTAGCGGAAGAGCTGCCTCCAGCGGAGAAGGGCAGTAATTATTCACTTTGCAGTTCCTGGGACACTTGAGATTAAATTCTTCCTTACAAAAAAAAAAAAAAAAAAGGATTCATATGTCACTTTTACCTTTTTCCATTTCTCTATTTAAATATATACACACACAAAGAAAAAAACACACTTATCAGCCTTTTAGATCCAAATAGCTCCAATGTCTCTTCCTGCTTGAAACCTCCCCCTTTCTACCTCCATTCTCTTTCTCATTCCCCTGAGAGCGGACTTAGCACCCCTTCCCTGTACTTTCACAGCACAATGCCAATGCCACAGTTACCGTGCTTTTCATACTGTGTGACGGCTAATGGTGTGTCTGTGTGGCTAGTGCACCAGATGGTGGATGCCTCCAAAAGGTCAGGAATGATGCCATGGACTGGCACATAGATTGTCCTCCGCCATGCTTAAGTGAGTGAAAATGAACAAACTACTACAGAGCTCTGGGGTTGAATATGTGAAAGATCATCTAAATTGGAGTGTTTCCTTGGAGGCAAAGGGAGCCTCCAAGAAGGAACCGAGAGCCTTTTTCTTCTGAACATAGTCTTGAGTAGCTTCTCTATTGCAGATGATTCTAGAGGCTGCTCCTGAGAGCCTAGAATAGCCACACATCATTTTTCAGTAGTTGTATAGGATGACAAGGACTTACAATTCACTTCAGGGGAAAACTACAGCAGCCTAATTACTATCATAATGCATTCAGTGTTTGGCTATATTATGAAACGTTCATTAAGTTCTTTATAACCAATCTGCAATTAAGTTAGATCCTTACGCAGTTGTGCTGTGTAAAATTCAGCAGTATAAAGATCAACAATGACTAATAGCTGTAGCTGACTCCCCGGGTCCGGAATCCTCTACCAAACAATAGGCCATTTGAATTTCCAGTTGCTATTGGAAGTCATTTAGAGGTGCTTTAACCGTGCTTAGAGAAAGAAGAATAGCAAAATTCCAAACAATACTAATTTAAAAAATTCACCGTGGCAGAGTGAGAAGAACTCAAATCTGTTTTAGTATGCATTCATGCCACAGTCCCTGGTAAATAAGAGGGAATGTTCCTATTTACCCACCTTTCATTTAATAAATGTTGATTGAGCACCTATTGTGTGCTAGCAACTACCTTCCAGGTGAAGATGGTGGTTGAAAATGTAAGTAACTGACCCTGAGCATAATTGACTGAAACGCATTATAAGAAATAAGAATTTCCAAGTCCTTACTACTTGTTCAAAATAATGTCTTCCCATGTACCATTCTTAAAATTCTTGTGTTCAAGCAGCACCATCCACTTTAGAGTTTTCACATAAACATCTCATATAGGCAGGACCATATGGACCCAATTTTGCAACCAGGAAAGTGAAGTGAAGGATCCAAGATGACACCAATGGCAAGTTATTGAGCCAGGTCCGGGACAAAGTTTCCTGGCTCTGAGTCTGGTTCTTTTTCCAGTGATTCGCATTTACACAGGAGGTCAGACTAGTGCAGCTAAAAATGGCTTGGGAACTCAACTCTGGCAAAGACATGTTATCAAGAGTCTTTCTAAAATATGACCTCATTTTATATTTGTTTGGGACCATAAAGAAATGGAAGGATTGAAACTATGATTTTTGGCCCCCATCCCTTCCTCCAATTATATGTCTTAAGTACTAACAAAGCATGCCCATTCACAGAACACAGCCAAGCAAAGATGTTGTGTACCAAACATTGTTGGTAAGTTGGAGGTCTCCCAGGCTGTGCTCTACAAGCTTTAAACAACCACTCATCAGAAATGCACTAGATTTTGAATCTTTGGATGCTTCTTAAGAGCTCAATTGGCTCTTTAGCCTCAGACACAAAAATCAATGACACATGTCCCTGAAGAAATAAAAGCCAAAACACTTTTAGCTCTGCCAAGTGAGGATTTTGCTGAAGTGTTCCTCGGAGTGAGGTTGATTTTTAGCATTCTTACATGAGCTTTTAAGCCCTGGTGCAATATACTAGTAAATACATGGAACTTAGTGACTGGTGACAGAGAGCCCTTCATCTCTGTCCCTCAACCCACTCTCCATTCTGTATTTCGATTAAATGATCTCTAATAGATCCTATCAGTTTACAAGGCCTAGTACGTGTAAATATCACTTACCAGAGCCATTAACTTGTCAGTGCCTTTTTGGTGGGTCAATACCTGAGTTGATGGTTTCTCGAAAGTTGCAGAGTTGTAAAGAATTTCCAAAGGGTAAGTGATGTAATGTTAAGGACTGAATTGTCTTTTCCTCAAATTCATATATGGAAGCCCTAGTCCCCAAGGCATTTGGAAATGGGGCAGTTGGGAGGTAATTAGGTTTAGATGGGGTCAGGAGGGAGAGGGCCCTCAGGATGTGATTAGTGCCCTTTGGGAGAGAAACCAAGAAACTTGATTCCTGCCTCCATCTCTCTCTCCACCTGCCTGCACTTTAAGAAGGCCATGTGAGGACATAGTGAGAACACTGTTGTCTGCAACTCAAGGATACAGCCCTTACCAGGCACTGAGCCTGCTGACACCTTGATCTTGGACTTCCAGTCTCCAGAACACTGAGAAACAAATTCCTGTTATTTAAGCCATCAACTCTTAAATTTTGCGATGGCAGTCGCAAGAAAGGAGATATGTAATATAGTGGAAAGGGATATAATTTAGCACCAGAAAGCCTGGCTCACCTCTTTTCCTTGCTTAATCTCTCTGTCCTCCATTCCTTATCTGTAGAATGGGGAAATATGAATAACTCCCCTCACTCCCAATATCACAAAGCTGTTGTGAGAATCTAGTGAGGAGGTTTATGAAAGTGCTTTGCAAACTGCTAAAAGAAAATCATTTTGTTTTTTTCTTGAAGATCTTTAATGATTCAAACAATATAGTGTTGGGAATCTGCCACTGAAGTAAAATCCAAAAATTGTATAGAAAAAATATAAATGAAACAAAAGTAAGAGCACTACAAAATGATTTTGTTTAAAAGTGCTGTAGGATTGAACACACACATGCTAATTGTTTTAAGTGAATTTTTGTGGTTTGATTGCTTTAAAAAAATTGACAGCTTTCAAAATTTTGTCTGAGTTCCTCTGTTAGCACTCATGAAAAATTATTATAATTCTATTTATCTATATTATATGATTATATATTTTATTGTATGCATATATTTCTATTTTATAATTCTATAATAGTTCCCGTGGTATTTGGGAACTAATTAAATGGATATACAGAATATGACAAGTAATTGGCAAAGTAGGGAAATAGAGTACTTTGGCCTAAAGTTAAAAATACCTATTTTCAGGCTTGAACTAATCCTATATTATCACAAATGGCACCTGGTGGCAGGATCTGGTGCTGCAGCCCAGCTCTTCATAAATTTTTTTTAAAGTGTTTTATTTTGGAGAAGATTTAGATTTATAGGAAATTTGTGAAGCTAGTACACAAAGTTTCAACAAACCCCACACCTAGTTTCCCGTGATGAATATCTGTCACAATAAATAAGCCAATGTTGGTACCTTACCACTAATTGACATCCATACTTTGTTCAGATTCCTTTCATTTTTACCTAATTCCCTTTTTCAGTTCCAGGATACCACATCACATTTAGTCATCCTGTTTCTGTAAGCTCTTCTTGGCCGTGACTTTCTCAGACTTGGCTTGTTTTTGATGACCTTGACTATCTTGAGGAGCACTGATTAGGTATTTTGTAGAATGCCTTCAGTTGGGATTTGTTTGATGTTTTTCTCATGATTAGACTAGGGTTATGGAATGTTGGGAGGAAGACTCATATAGACATTTTAATTATTTGAATTTAGAAATATTCCAGTGGAGAGTCATGCAATTCTCTGACACAAGAAAAAAATATTTTGGCCTGAAGTAGCATGGTCCACAGTGGATAGCTCACAATTGGAAAAGTGCTACAAATATAAGAGAATCTTTCAGCAAAGTCTATTCTTCTCCTCATAGGTTTAACTAATCCCAGGATGTCCTGGATTACCACAGGTCTATCCACTCTCTTCAATCCTTTATTTCTGAAGACTTTCAACACAATCTCCTATTCTAATTTCCTGTGGGAAAAAGACTTCCAGTTTTTAAATGGAATTCAATAAGAACACAGTCTTCATTTTACAGAAATCCCCTTATAAGCAACATGACTGAACTGCATTAGATACCTGAAACCTTCATATCATCTTGAACATAAGTGTGTGAGTAAGGACATGGGGTTTATATGCTGAAGAGAACTCTTGCAACTGCTGCTGACAAGGATTCCTTTACCAGAAGGAGAGTCAAGTTAATGGAGTCTCTCTGGTACCAAGCACCTGGGATGCTATTATAAAATGGAGTGGCAGCTGCAGACCCAGAGCTAGGTCATTCTGGACAGGGTGATAGAACGCAGGAGAACCAGTTTTAATTGGAGTCTAAGAAACTGGAGGAATTCTGAAATACTCCTCCCAAGAATAACTATCTTATTTTATTTTCCACAAAGATTACACTGGTTAGTAAAAGAGAAAACAATTTTTCAAATATAGAAAAATATATAAACATTATCTGGTACACATCGTATGTTCTGTCTGGGTGTGTGTGTGTTTTCTTTTTTTGTTTGTTTTTTTTTACAAGTGATGAAAATGCTTTAGTATCTTTGAGTATTTAGCTATTCAATTCCTTTATAATCCCATGGTAGTCTTTATAATGATTCAGCTCTGTGCAGGTATAATAATAATAGCTTATCTGTGTTTTATATGTTTTATCCTACTTATTCCTATCTGTAAATTTCTTCTTCTATAAGTGAGGAAATTGAGGTTTAGAGAAGTTAAATAACTTGCCTAAAAAAGCACAGATAAAATCAGAATTTGAATTCAAAGCAAGGACTTTTTGGCTCCAAACTCTCAGCTCCTAATGGGTCAAACTATCTTTATGTCAATAACCTATTTCAAAATGCCATCTGGGAGAATGCCCCTCAATTGGGATTTGTTTGATGTTTTTCTCACAGAAAGTTTAGTATCCATCAAACATTACAAAGTTGACATGCAACTATTTCTCTTAAATTCATTTCATTAGCAAACCTTTCTTCTCTTAAGTGTTGGGGCCTCACAATTAATTTCTATTCACGTGACATATGCTTAATAATACTTGAAAACAAAGAAGAGGAGGATATATTATTACTACTGATTATTATTGTCAAAGTAAAAAAAATCAAATTGTCTCATCCTAATCGATTTAAAGGCCAATAGTAAGATAAGGGAAGGCCAGCCACTCAGCAGTTCTGTCACCTGGAACCAGAGCAAGAGTGGCTTGAGTCTATGCTCCATGTTATAAAATATAGTGTGTTAATAGAAAATTTGAGGTATAGGAAGACCAACAGTTCAGAAGATGTTCAGCATTGAAAAGATAATGGTTCCCAAAAGGAAGAGGCAGGACACGCCTCCAGGGGCCACATTGGGAGGTACCATGGTTGTTAGAAGAAAAGGGAAGAACTATGGGCAAGAGCCTTCATGGTAGTTTCCACAGGAAGGAACTGGTGAGCAGGGCAAACAGGCTCAGGACTGGCTCATTTCACAAGGCCCTGAGATATAGGGGCTGTGCCTACTTATCACCTGGCCCCCGGTCCTGGGGTGATTGGCACAGGTGGATGTGACAGTGTGATAAAGAATGTGGCTGGGGTAAGGGCTCTGAATTGGCTGTTTTGTATTTGAAAAGACTCATGGGCAATTTGTTTATTGTCTCTAGGAACTGGCTAACCCTGGGAGGTGTAGGCCCTCCAGGGTCAGCAAGACCTTGAGATGTCAAAACATCAGAATACAGAAAATAAAAGACATAGTTAACACATAGAATGGCTAGAGGAGTTATGGCCATTCTAACTTGGGAAAAGCATACAAATCTAACCATAAGCCAGGTAGACATTTCCAAAGCTAATTTTGCTATAAAGAACTGAGATGGTCTTGATGCCCTTTAAGGGAACCCCTTATAAACAGAGGAAAAACGGTAATGACAATTAGATCAAATGCAAATACCTGGGCCTAGATCATCTAAGAAGACTTTAAAAACTTGTCACAAGCTGGTGCTTCCCTCTTTACAGGAGAGAAAATCCCACCGCACAGAAAGTTTAGTGTCCATCAAACATTACAAAGTAGACGTGCAACGATTTCTTAAATTCATTTCATTAGCAAGCCACTCTCTGTAGTGTAGTGTATGTAGTGCACACACACAAGCAAACACATAGCAATGGTTTGTCTAAATATGAGCTCAGCAACAGACATCACCCACCCCTCCTGCCAACACACTCCATAGCACACATTCTCGCGAGTCTGCGTTTAGTGGGTCTAAGTTGACATGGCTTAATGGGTCTTTTTGTTTTTCTCCAAAGCTTTGAAATACATTCAGACAAAGCAGAGCTAGACCTGCCTTTTTTGACCTCAGAGCTTCCTTAATACCAGAAGCAGTATTTTCAAGTGCAAGAGTGCTGTTTTCTTCATAGTCATGTCAAAATCAAGCACCACATTATTTCAAGTTTCAGCAAACACTTTATAGTCCTCATTGATGTCTCAAAGCCAAAGCCTGATCAAGTCCTTTGGTAAGAAATGTGAGTGTTTGACAAAAAGATGGAAGAAGCTGGATATAAGGATATAAGTTTCTGTTAACTGTATTTCTGAGTATTTTTCCTTGGTGAAGGTCTCAACCAAACTTGAATAAATTAGGCACAGTGTCGATAGAAGTAAAAGAAGTAATCTGTAAAGAATATTCCAGCAAAATAAGGATCCGTTGAACAGTCAGCTAAATCCTGTCAGAATAGGAGAAAAAAGAGAATGATTAAATGTAAGAATTGACTGTACTTAATTCTTTTTTTGTCACTGAAAAGAAAACTTAAATTAAAGAATAGCTTACCGGTGCAGCCACACGGAAATGGTAGGCGCTATCAAAGAACGGAGCTACCGGGAGGCTCCAGATGTGCTGGTATCCCTAAATAATGAATGAAAGAAATCCATTTCATAACCACATTTTACACTTAATTGGGAATAGTAGAGGCTGAGAAAGCATTTCCTTCTCCACTGCAGAAGAGGTGTCTGTGACAACAGCTTTTGGTAAGGATTGTCAGAACTGCAGCTTCCGAAGGACACATGGAAGAGGCTGAGCAAAGCCCGGGAACCAGGGTGAGCCAGCAAGGGGAGACCCTGGCATGTGGCACAAGGCATCGCTCTCTTAGTTGGGAGCAGAGGCTCACCACAGTCCTACACACACGTCTCCTGGAACAGGGGCGTGATGCTGAGGAGCCAGAAAACATTACCTGTGTCATCTCCTGGGAGGCTTCTCCGTGGTTCTGCATCCCTTTGGCTTTCCCTTTCCTCTGGAAACATATATTCCCAAGGGTGAATTTGCACTGGAAGACTATCAGTGGCTCAGTTGTGCTTCAAAAGACAAAAGAAATAAAGGGCAAATGGAGAAGCAGTTATCATCTCCTACCAGGCGACACTTTAATAAGAAGAGGGAGCAGTGCTTGCTTTGGCAGCACATAAACTAAAACTGGAACAATACAGAGCAGATTACTCCTAAGGAAAAAAGAATAAGAAGAAGGAGAAGGAGAAACATAATGGGAACATAATGTGGAAATCCATTCAAAGCTCAAAATAAGCATTTTATTACCCAAAGCTCACTGATGCCATTATGCTAGCTCACATCTCATTATTACAGAAGGAAACTCAATCTCAGGTGACTACTGCTTTGGACTGAATGTTTGTGTTCTCCCAAATCCAGATATTGAAATCCTAACCTCCAGTGTGATGGTGTTAGGAGGTAGAGCTTTTGGTGATTAGGTCAAAGGGGGGAGTGAAATTAGTGCCCTTATATAAAAGACCCCAGAGAGCACTCTCATTCCTTCTGCCATGTGAAGACACAGCGAGGCGACCATTAATAACCAGGCAGCAGACCCTCACTAGACACTGAATCTGCCGGTGCCTTGATGTTGGACGGCCCAACCTTCAGGACAGAGAAAAACAAATGTTTATTGTTTAGGCCACCCAGTCTATGGTATTTTTGTCACAGCAGCCCACATGGACTAAGACAACTACTGAAATAGTATTTGACAGTCTCTGAAACCTAATCCCCTGATTTAAAAGTTACACTGACATTAGAATTTCTTCTCTCCATAGATTTTAAAATAATTTTGAACTAAAATTATTTAAAGAATTAAAATAATTCTTCCTTTTTCACTGAAACTAACTTGCAGGTATCTGAAGTTTCTAGGATTTCAGAGTCTGCAAAAGCCTGATCTGGGTAGATTTTGTTTGAAGCAGCAAGGCTAACAAACACAGGTAGGGGTGTGAGGGTGAGACCCACTGGAAATGAACAGCCTTTAAACCTGTCAGAGTGGAAGAATGGTTCTTCCCTGGAGGCTGGCCCATTAATCATCACCAAGACAATGAGATTCATCTGTGTTGCAAAGCAATCTTTTTGCACAGACAACCTATAATCTCAGTTGAGTATCTGGGTTATTTTAAAATCACCCATATTAGAAAAATGGCCAAGTTAGTGGCTCAAGATGGACCTGCTGCCACTTCAGGAGATATACCATTTAAGCTCATTTCCCTCCATGAAGATAGGAATGAAGAAGGAAACACCATATCGGGTTACTCGGGGAGTGCTGGAGAATAGGAGTGCATTTAACTCATAAGAATAGTACATTTAGCTTTTGCTCTGCCTTGAATTATTGTGGGTTCTGGGCCATGAGATATTAGCTGCTTGAAACAGACCTTTCCAAGGCAAGTGGTCGGGGTTAGAGTCATTAGCTCATTGTAGAAGCAGGTTGATGAGAGGAGGCATATGAATGAAGCCCGAGTGAACCAGAGGAAGAGACAGACTGGGGGGTGGATGATGGAGGAGGAATAACAGAACTGGGGAAGCAGAGGGAGGGAGGGGAGAAAGGGAAAGAGAGTAAAGGAAGGGGAGAAGAGAGGAAATGCGGAGGAAGGAGAAAAGGAGAAACTAAAGTCGAGATACAAAATGAAAACCATCTATCTTCGTGGTAAGAGGTAGCTCATTGCATACTTTCTGAGTGAAATGAGTAAAAAGTCTTAAAGTACCATAATTAATTAAAATTGATCAGAATAGTTTTGTGATTTTGGAGGAAAGGTAGTCATAATAAAAGCTACCATGTATTGAGTGCCTACGATGTGCCAGGGAGCAGCAATATTCTTTCATATCTCATCTCATTGGGAAGGCAGGAAAGTATGGTTTAAAAAGTGGGCTGAGTTTGAAAGCCCCGCTCCAGCCTTTGGGCACTCTGAGTTTCGTGTTGGGTTTACTGACCTCTCAAAACCTGTGCTCCCATCTGAAAAACAGAAACTAGAAAAACAATACCAACCTTGCAGGGTTATTGTGAGGATTATATGACCCAGTACTAAAGCGTAGAGTGTCTCGTTTATAGTCTGTGCTCGGCAAATGGTAGTTATTAATCTCACTATTATTAACTGTGATTCCCACAGCAGCTCTCCTTGTTATGGTATAATGTCAAACTCATTTTATAGATGAATAAACAGTAGCTCAGAGAGGAGAAGTGGCTCCTCCAAGATTACAGAAGTAGTTAAGTGACAGAAACAAATTTGAGCCTTGGTTTGCCCGGTTCCAAACTCTGACTCCTTTTTTAACTCCTCTGGCGAAAGGAGGTGGTGTCTGCATTAGCACGGCTACCAGGAGCTCACAAAAATGTGCAGCCCCCCATCCAGAGCCCTGCCATTGCTCTTGTTTCCACTCCGATTCAGAGGGGCATAGTCAGGGGCAGTCTGCAGCTTGTTGAGCGAGCATCAAACCCAAGGTCACTTCCATTTTGCAGGTGTGAGTGTACAGTTTAGAGCCTTTCCAGCCCCGTGGATGGCGGGAGCTTGGAAGATCTTGGCCTTCATTTTGAAAACCCCTTTCCCAAACTGGTCCACCTCTCAACCCAACTGTCATTGGTCAACAGGGACTGATAAGTTTCTACCTCCTGACTTAATGATCAAATTGTAAATTCAGGCTGGCTACTCAAAAAATAATAAAAATAGAACTGGTTTTTACAGTTACACACTTACTTGATTTCCAGAGAGAATTTGACATTGGTGGGTGTGTGCTTATTAACAGGAATATTGTAATTGTAATTTCCAGACCTAATTATTAAAAAAAAAAACACAAATCAAAATATGCAGGAAATGATGCAAAAGGCTTTTTGCTGCTCATTATATACTATCTAAAGTAAAACATTCAATAGTAAATATATAAAACCAAATTTAACATGGTATAGTTTTATGTTTTTCAGATACATACCTGTCAAGTTGCAAAGGGATTTCTTTCAGGTCTTAATATATCAAATGTACCACAAAATGTGTAGCTTGCTAGAACACTCAAACAAAGTGATGGAAAGTCAAATCCTAGGCCATATGCACAAAGCTAAGCACACAGGAAATGACTTCAGTTCCCCTAAGAGATACAGATTTCAGAAAACAAATGAGGCAAAGACCTCAAACTAACAACCCCTCTGGAAGGAGGATTGGACATAATAAACACCAGCTTTTCTACCGTAAATCACTCCCTTTTAGGAAACATTAGGAGGAAATATTATGCACTTTCAGAACTTGAACCAACTAAAATTATTATAGTCCTAATACCACTTAATAATGGAGATAATTGCAAGACAGAAATGCTGATACAGTGTCCTCCCCCCTCCCCTGTAAGAGAGAAACTGGGGGTAAAGAGGGAGGTCCTTTGATTTCATATTGAAATGAAAACTCCAGAAAAAAGGCATATCAGACCTAAGTTCTTATGACCTGACCATCTTTTAAATTATATATAGAAACAATTTAAAACCTGGCAAATGGGAAAAATAGCCAGTGGTTTTAGATTCTCTATACTGACCACTAAAATAAGTTGTTAATAATGAGAATGCAAAAAATGAAGGAAATAGATCTGCATTTGAAGCAGGAGAGCTTTGTTCGAGTGGATGAAGCTTAGATGAATGGAATTCATTCCCTACCCCATGACTCCCAAGATGTGTATACTTCTCGGCAACCCTACTCAGTGGATGAGAAAGGATATGTAGGGAGAATAAAGATCTTGTCAAAGTTCTAGAATTTAAACCTGAATTGTCTTACTCTTCTTCATTATGGCATCCTACCACATTCATTAATGTCTGCCTCTGGCTTTTTCAAGTTTACTAAACCTCAGGTTCCTTAACAACAAAATGCAAATAAGTAACACCAACCTTCAGGGATGTCCTGAGGACTCAATGAGATGAACATGTAGAGGTCATAAACAAGGCATAAAGCACCATGCAGTTTATTTTTAAAACTCACGACCATCAACTTGCAGCCTAAGTTATATCAGGTTGAAAAGGAATAAGGCTGAGAATTCAAAGGATTTGTGACAAATATAAAAATATAGAGCCTTGCTTTCAAGCTGGCAGGCACCTGGTAAATATCAAAGAAAAAAAAAGAACTCCTATTCTTTTTTTTTTTTTTTAATAGGTTGTGTGTGTTGTTTTTTTTCCAAGTAGGTTTTTATTGATTTCAGAGAGGAAGGATGAGAGAGACAGACACATCAATGATGAGAGAGAATCAGTGATTGGCTGCATGTGCCCTGACTGGGAATCAAACTGTGACATCCTGGTTCACAAGTCAACGCTCAACCACTGAGCCATTGTGGCCGGGCAGAGCTCCCATTCTTAATGCTATAACTTGTGTATGGTGCTTGCTGAAGCCACTTGCTCTCCATGCTTCTGACCCAGCATTAGCGCCACACAGATATACAGCATGCATTAGAGGTGGATGCTGCTGATACCTTTTCAGTACCTGGATTTTTCCCCGTCCTAGCTGAAAAAGCTAAGATAAGCTATATTTCCCCCCCAGCAATTGAAATAATGATATCCCTGGTTATTTAAATATACAAATTTCAACTCACTTATATATTGAGGCCATTGGTAACAATGTCTTTCTTGTCTATAAAATTAACTAGCCCCTCTGCATCTCTGGTTTGTTCCCGCAGAGTGTCGGCCACAGGGCTGCCACTAAGCTTTTTGCTTTGGTCATACCCATTAAAACCAGGAGACTGGGATCATTGGAGCCGTGGTTTATTGACATTTGCTAATATCAACCGTTTTATGATCCCCTCTTCCACCGTGTAAGAAATGTGTTTTCACTTAAGGAGCAATGTAAGCACACATTGATTTTACCATGTGGCTTTAGCTTTTATTCAAAACACCCAGAGCCTGGAGTAAATTCCAGAAACAACTGGGGTGTAATGGGGAGGCTTACCCACCCGCACTGGAGGCTTCTACTGCAATACCGGCGATCTATTATTTGCTGGATTTCCATAATCTGAATAGAACTGATGGTTGTATCAATCCCTGGGTTGAGAAGAAATAGAGAAAAGAAGGTAAACTCTTCTGCAGAGGAAAGGATTACTGTACTTCAGCCCAGTGTCCACATTTCAGAATGCAAAGCAAGAGTTTCCTGGATCAATGGGTTTCACTTGTGTTCAGATAGAAAAAAGGAGGAGGAGAAGGGAAGGAAAAAGGCGTTTTTGTTGTTGTTATAGTAAATTTTAAGAAAACTAAATAGACAGCCTCATCCTATCTAAAAGAATTCCCGGATCCTGGAAGCCCTAATAAATTGAAATTTATTGAAAACGCTTTTAAAAAATGAGGAAACAGAAAACAAATAAAAATATAGTGATAAAAAATAGAAGATGGCAGGAAGTTCAAATAAATTATTAAAATCCATGGAGATCAACCACACCTGCCTAGTAATGAGCCACCATTTCTAATGCTCCCCTTAATGGTTAGGCTGGCTGCCATCATGAAAGCGTAATGCCATGGGTGTGTGTGGCAGGGTGCAGCCTTTGTCCTGTTCCTCACTCTAGTAATCACAGCCTATAGTCCCTCTGCTTGGCCCCGCAAGTCAAAGAATCGAGTCACTTAAATTTGAACTTACAGTCACTTCCCCAGTCGGGGCTGGTTAGCACACCCCCTGCCAGGAATGATGTGCTTCTGTCTTCTGAAAATAAAAAACGTCTGTCAGTCTTTTCCTTTTTAAAATTTTTTAAAATTGATTTTTAGAAAGAGAGGAAGGTGGAGAGAGGGAAACATCAATTTGATCGGCTGCCCCCTACCCAGGATTGAGTCCACAACCCAAGCATGTGCCCTGACAAGGAATCAAACCAGCAGCCTTTTGGTGCACAGGACAATAGCCAACCATTGAGCCATACCAATCAAGGTAAGTTTATCAGTTTTTAAGGCCTGTTCAGGATGAGAAAAAAATCCAGTGTGTGATACAGTTTATCTCTGTCAATTGAATGTTTCCCCACCCTTTCTCCCTCGCATCTTTCAACCCATCATATCCCTTACAGTAGATTCTCACTGTTCTTCAAGAAGTTATCTGCTTTGAGCTAAACTGTGTACCTAAAATTCTCATGTGTGAAATCCTAACCCCGCTAGTACCTCAGAATGTGACTGTATTTGTAGGTAGGGCCTTTAAAGACGTAATTAAGTTGAAATGAGACTGTGAGAGTGAGACCAAATCCAAATTGAGACTAGGCCAAAAAGAGTGTGTGCATAGAGGAAAAACTTTGCAAGGGCGTGAGAAAAAGCGGCCCTCTGTGAGCCAAGAGAGGTGCCACCAGTAGAAACCAGGCCTATTAACACCTTGATCTTGAACTGCTAACCCACACAGAACTGAGAAACTATACTTCTGCTGTTTAAGCCACTTAGTCATGACAGTCCTAGCAGACTAAGACACCAGCCCAGATTAGATCATTGAAGCTCATAGCTCCCTCCTTTCTAATGCCATAGCATTTGTTACTGAGTCTTCTATGTGGTGATCAATCAGTGGTATATCTGTCACTATACCAAAGGGCATGTTATCTCTATTATTATTTAAATTTTCATGTATTTTTGTCCTTTCTCCACAACTCCACAGTAGGGAACCTCTGTTAACATTATTTTTTGTTGTTGTTAACCCTCATCCAAGGATATTTTTCCATTGATTTTTAGAGAGAGTGGAAGGGATGGGGAGAGATAGAGAAATATTGATGTTGACACATTGGATTGGTTGTCTCCCGCCCACACCCGACCAGGGTTGGGGATGGAGCCTGCAAGTGAAGTTCCGTGCCCTTGACTGGAATCAAACTTCAGTCCATGGGCCAGTGCTCTAACCACTGAGCAGACTGGCTAGCGCTACATTATTTGAATCCTCTGTATCTCCTGCATAATGTGATCCACATGGGAATAAACTGAGCTTAAGGTAAGGACTGAGTTGTGGCCAACTGAGGAGAGGAATCAGATCCCTGGTGTGCAGCCAGAAGTTGACTGTGAAAAGGGAAGCTGGAGAAGTGGTTAGGATACATCAGAGCCAAAAAGGCATTTCAAGTACAATTTTGAAAAGGTAACCATTCAGATGATTATTTGTTAAGACTATGATGGAAAATATATTTTTAAAGTGAATAGTGAAAACAATCATTTAATGGGTTGTTAAATACATAAACCTAAGAAAAGAATTAAAAAATTTTTGCAGCATGCATTTTTTAAAATTTGAAGATTATTTCCAAGTCTCTGTACTTCTATTGCATTCCTTCATTTGCATTAAACAACATAATTTTATATTTTTCAAAAAATTTTTGTACAGAACACAAAGACATTGACCTCATTTAACAAGAGATACAAGTTCATAAATTACATGCTGCTTTCATGGGCAGAAGAAAGAGGCACGATGTAAAACAAGTTTCTGTGTGGCATTTCAGGAGAAAAAGTCAAAGCGACTGTGGGCATTACTTGGGGACAATCACTCCTAAGTCCTTCTGTCCTGATTAGTGCTCCCCACACTAGGTGCACGGGCTGCTGTACTTGTCGTTCACCTGACTGTGAGCTTCTGGAAGACTGCATCTTGCTCACTGTTGTATCCCACCTGAGGCAAGACCAGGCTCAATTGCAGGTGCTCAGTAAATATTTGTGGAAGGGTGAAGGAAGAGAGGTGGGGTGAGGGGTGGGGAGGGGAAGGAAGAAATGAGAGAATGTTAAATACCCTCTAGAAACATGTGTCCTCTTATACACTCAAAGGGGAGAACCCCAGGGGATGGGTGTAGAGGGATGCTGGAAGTGGACGTGGGATGTTGATCCCCTTCGCCATATTAGCAATGGGAGTGAGACAAAATGATTAGACTGTCAAACCTCAGAGGGAAGGTAGGGAAGGGTCGGGGTAAGGGGGAGAGATCAACCAAAGGACTTGTATACATGCATATAAGCCTAACCAATGGACACAGACAACAGGGGGGTGAAGGCATGAGTGGGGAGGGATGGGGGGATAAGGACACATATGTAATACCTTAATCGATAAAGAAATTTAAAAAAAAATCTTAAAGGCAAGGCAAGTACCCTTAGCATCTGCCCCAATGCTTCATGATGCTTTCCATGAAGAAGAAATGATCTTGATATATGAGGATTTTCTAGAAAACTGGATATCTATTTCCCTTTAGATGTAAATATATGTGCTATCTAAATAGGGCTCCACACTGCTTGGATTCCAGCTATTGCAATAACAAATTTCAAGCACATGTCTCCCGCTGTAAGTTCTGCTTGTGCTGGCTTCCACAGACCGTTGTGAATTTACAAGGCAAATGAGGCATAAAGAGAAGGGAAAGCCAGAATTCTCCGTCCCTCTGTCTTCTTCCCCTACCTTTTGTTCCACGTTCCTGCTGAATTTGCAGGAACGTGGCTCATTATAAACTCTATAAATAGAACTACAGAGTGGCCACACTTCCACAGGAGGAGTTTTCAGGTTCCTGAAGACTAGAACCCAATGCTAGGATTTACTATCTGATAACAGTCTTTTTTTTTTTTTTTTAACAGTAATAAAAAGGTGGTGAGGAGAGATCAGCCTGCAGATTTAGAATTACAAAAATGGCTTTTGAAAAGCAGGATTGGAAATACCAAATTTTAAGTCTCCTGTAAAATACTTCCAATTTGTCACTTCTCTGAGGCAAAACTATTCAATTCTGAAAGGCTGGTTATTGAAAAACCATAAATTTTCCTGTTGTCATACAGGAGTGGCTCTCATTTTACAAATGCCTTCCAGGAATATTCACTTTAAATGTAATATACATTCCCAATGGTTGTCATTGTAAAGTTGAAGCTATATTTCATAGTTGGTGGATAAGATCTCTCAATAAGCTAAATTAGAAACTTCTGGAGAGGAGAGGTTTACCAAAGCGTCTCCTGTTGCGGTAGAATGTGCATATTGCACTACTTGTACAACTGGACTGATGGCTGAGCTCCAATACAGCATCTTGGATATCTCTTCCTTTCCTGATTGAACCAGACTCAGGCCAAGAAAAAGTCAATGCACCCAACCAATCAATGACTGAGTCCTTTAACATAGTGAAGGATTTTCTTTGGGCAATTTGTTCTTCTTAGAGTTCTGGTCTCCAAAACAAATAAATATGAATTCCAGATGCCTTTTTGGGAGATTGAAAAAAAAAATGTATTTACCAAATCTCTATAAATCTGTAGAATTCCATAGATTCTCCTCCCTCCTTCCCCCAGTCCCCTGCCATAGGCTCTTTGCTTTTTCAACATCTAACTTTGCTGTCTATTTAAATCTTTATGGTTCCATAGAATAAAATCTAGTCCATTGTATTTGTGGTAGGCAGTTGGACAAACATGAGCAAAGCAAGGACCATAGGCCAGGTACCAAAGGTCACCAGGTTGGAAAGCCCCAGGTGCCTAGCAACAAACAAAACTGGGAAAACAGGGGCCTCGCCCCGGGGTGACCTTTCCTCCCTTAGCAAATCTCTGGCCATGTCGTTTGGACCCTCCACTGACCTTTCCTTCCTGGCATGTTGCTAGTCATGCAGGTTAGATCCCCTCCTTAGAGGGGGAACGGACAAGGGGGCTGGAGAATAGCCCTTAAGCATTAAGCTCCCAGGACAATGAGGCTCTGACCCACATCAACTCCATCTAGGCCTCAGTTGTGTTTCAGCTCCAGACCCAGAAAAACAGCAGAGGCTGACATCAGGACCAGCTGCATTGACCAATGACCCCCTGCCCTGACCAATCGGTGGAGACCATAATCCTGAAAGGATACACCTGGAAAGCTGATTTACAATATTCTATTGAGATTCTTCCCTGGGACTTCCCCTAAAATTGCCTCACTAAAAGCCCTTCGCACTATGGACCCAGTGTGCTCTTTCTCCCTTTCCCCTGCCCCTTCCCCTCTCCTTTCCCCCAGGGTGTTTTCCTTGCCTCTTTCCTTCTCCTAAGCTCCAAGGGCCCTTCTTTGTTTCTGCTACTTGTTTCCTGAACTCATTTCTTCTATGGTTCACGTTTTCTACCTCTGTGACTTTCTAAGTAAAGTTTCTCTTATGGTTTAAGTCTTGGCTCTGAATTCTTTCCTAGCCAGAACCCAAGTACTGAGATTGCTGAATCAAGGTCCTGTCTGACTCCACCAGTGTAACCCCTGTTGCTTTCTTGCCACTGCTAGCAATATGCAGTTGGTTCCTCAGAGTAAACGTTCAAAACACCCACTTCCCACTTCCTGAGTAGTCTTACCCAAACCTTTTATTAAATGGGGGGAAAGGGGATAACCTTTCTGAAAGACATGGACACAATCAACTTAGGCTCAAAAGAAGAACCATGGCTTGGGTTCAGCAAATCATAAAAATGCTGATTTTTCTTCCCTTCTTTTACTAGTAGTTTTACTTTTCAGCGAGGAAGCTCATGAATGTGTTCTAGGAGCTTGGAAAACTGTTAGATATTAATCTTCATCCTGCTGAACATTTTCCCAAGTTTTTTTCTAACCTTTGAATTTCTTTCTTAACTTTTATTCCTTAATTTTTAAGTGGTCTTCAATGCTTCAGAAGCATCTGGTTGAAATGAATATTTGCCTCTTTTCCTCTTTTGGATTTAGAAACCCCAGTGTTATATGGTTCCCTGAACAGAAAGAAAGCATGGCCAGCAGCAGAAGAGAGGTGCCTTTCCTCAGGCTCTCCAAAATATCCCACACCACACCCATCTCAATGGCTATAAGCAAACTTGGGGGGAGGGCTGCTGAAAGGGCTTTCTAGAACCATAGAGTGAACACTTTCTGCATCTTCTAGAGTTGATCCCAGCTACATGTACACACAGTGCTCAAATAAACAGAGGCAGAAGGGGAAAGAACCCAAGACAGGGGAGCCAGATTCCAATTCTGACTTGATGGTAACTAACTGCAAAAGCTCAAGCAAGGTCCTCCTGGGCCTCTGTTTCATCAGCTGTAAAATGAACAGGTTGGTGTAAGCCAGAGGTTCTCCTGGCCTGGGGACTTTTGGAATTTCGGGTGATTTGATAAAGGGTCGGTGATATCTGTGCACTTGAAAAGTAACATCTCTGCCATAGATTGGTACTATTTTTCAAATGTCACTGTTAGATGAACAAAAATAAATAAATTTGATTAACAACTTTTCCTGTGTATCAGGGACCCTGGTAAAACAGAACTCAACTTTCATTTTTAGCTAGAGAAGCTGATAGTTGTGTCTAACAGGGCACGGCCAGGCTCCTTGGAGTAGCTCTTCTTTAGGAGTCTCTTCAGTGTCTCCCAGAGAAAGGACATGTAAGTTGAGCAGATGTTCATTGTTCCAGAGAAGAGAGCAAAAACCTTCAGAAGAAGAGCTAGTTGCCACAGCAGTGAATTTGCTCACAAAGGTCAAGAAACCTTGAAAATGAAAGCTGAATCAGTCCATGACCTCTTCCTGTCCAAACCCATTATCAGTACTTCTTTCATAGGTGAGATGGTCTCTTCTGAGGACTGCTCTCAGAAAAGGGACACCATCCATACTACCCAAAGCAATCTATAGATTCAATGCACTCCCCATTAAAATACCAACGGCATATTTCACAGACCTAGGACGAACTCTCCAAAAATTCACCTGGAATAAAAAAGACCCCAAATAGTTGCAGCAATCCTGAGAAAGAAGAACAAAGTAGGAGGGATCACAATCCCAGATGTCAAGCTGTATTACAAAGCCACTGTTCTAAAACAGCCTGGTACTGGCACAAGAACAGACATATAGACCAATGGAATAGAACAGAGAACCCAGAATTCAACCCAAGCCATTATGATCAATTAATATTTGACAAAGGAGGCAAGAACATACAATGGAGTCATGATAGTCTTTTCAATAAATGGTGTTGGGAAAATTAGACAGATACATGCAAAAAAAATGAAACTAGACCACCAACTTATACCATACACAAAAATAAACTCAAAATGGATAAAGGACTTAAACATAAGACAGGAAACCATAAAAATACTAGAGGAATCCACAGGCAGCAAAATCTCAGACATATGCTGAAGGAACTTCTTCACTGATACTGCTCCTAAGGCAATGGGAACTAAAGAGAAAATAAACAAATAGGACTACATAAAAATAAAAAGCTTCTGTACATCAAAAGAAACCATCTACAAAACAATAAGAAAGCCCACTGCATGGGAGAACATATTTGCCAAAGTTATCTGCAATAAGGGTTTAATCTCCAACATTTACAAGGAACTCGTACAACTTAACAAAAGGAAGATAAACAACCCAATCAAAAAATGGGCAACAGACCTAAATAGATACTTTTCAAAAAAGGACATAAGGAAGGCCAAGAGACATATGAAAACATGCTCAAAGTCACTAATCATCCAAGAGATGCAAATCAAAATGACAATGCGGTAGCATCTCACACATGTCAGAATAGCTATCATCAACAAATCAACGAACGACAAGTGCTGGTGAGGATGCAGAGAAAGAGGAACCCTCATGCACTGCTAGTAGGAATGCAGACTGGTGCAGTCACTGTGGAGAACAGTATGGAGTTTCCTCAAAAAACTAAAAATGGAATTCCCATTTGACCCAGTGATCCCACTTCTAAGAATATATCCAAAGAAATCAGAAACAACAATCAGAAAGAATATATGCACCCCTATGTTCATAGCAGCACAATTTACCATAGCTAAAACTTGGAAACAGTCTAAGTGCCCATCAGCAGATGAGTGGATTAAAAAACTGTGGTACATCTAAACAATGGAATACTACGCTATGGTAAAAAAAGAAGGAATTCTTATCATTTGCAACAGCATGGATGGAACTGGAGAGCATTATGCTAAGTGAAATAAGCCAGTCAGAGAAAGATAAATATCACATGATCTCATTCATCTGTGGAATATAATGAACGACATAAACTGATGAACAAAAGCAGACTCAGAGACAGAGAAGCATTGATCAGACTGTCAAATCTCAGAGGGAAGGTAGGGGAGGGTGGGGGTAAGGGGGAGAGATCAACCAAAGGACTTATATGCATGCATATAAGCCTAACCAATGGACACAGTCACCAGGGAGGTGAAGGCATGAGTGGGAGTGGGGGTGGGGGTAATGGGGGAATAAGGACACATATGTAATACCTTAATCAGCAATGAAAAAAAAGAAGAAGGGACACCAAATGTCCCCAAAGAGGACTTCCAAGGTAAGGAAAGGATTCAGCAGCCACAACATGTGCTTTCACAATGGATGAAGGCTTCTTCGGGGGCGGGGAGGTGACAGCAATAGATCTTTGCGTATTTAAAACTATTGGGAATATGACTGAAACAAATTCCTTTCATCATATTGAACCTTTATCCTCACCCTATAGCAGTGGTTCTCAACCTTTCTAATGCCACGACCCTTTAATACAGTTCCTCGTGTTGTGGTGACCCCCAATCATAAAATTATTTTCATTGCTACTTCATAACTGTAATTTTGCTACTGTTAATGAATTGTAATGTAAATATCTGTGTTTTCCGATGGTCTTAGGTGACCCTGCTAGCGGTTCTCAACCTGTGGGTCATGACCCACAGGTTGAGAACCACTGCTGTAGAGCCTAAGACAGTGGTCACCACAACACGAGGAACTGTACTAAAGGGTCGTGGCATTAGAAAGGTTGAGAACCACTGACCTATAGTAATGCATGTTTCCAAGTTCAATCAGAAACTGCTTTCATGAGAAAAATAATGCAAGATTGCCTCCTATAGGCATGAGGGAAATTCTCTGTACATAAACTTCCTCATTAGAAGAATGGGGATAATAACAATGCCTATCTTTTAAGCTTGTGAGGATTAAACAATTTACTTATGTTGACCACTTATGACAATGCCTTATATATAGTAACTAGAGGCCTGGTGCATAAAATTCGTGCACGGGGTGGGGTGTGTGTCCCTCAGCCCAGCCTGCACCCTCTCCAATCTGGGACATCCCTCTCACAATCCAGGACTGCTGGCTCCCAACTGCTTGCCTGCCTGCCTTCCTGATTGCCCTTAACCACCTCTGCCTGCCAGCCTGCTTACTCCCTAACCACTCTCCTGCCAGCCTGATTGCCCCTAACTGCCCTCCCCTGCAGGCCTGGGTTCCCCCCAACTGCCCTCCCCTGTAGGCCCGGTCACCCCCAACTTCCCTCCTCTGTCGGCCTGGTCACCCCTAACTGCCCTCCCCTGCAGGCTTGATTGCCCATAACTGCCCTCCCTTGCAAGCCTGGTCCCTCCCAACTGCCCTCCCCTGCTGGCCATCTTGTGGTGGCCATCTTGTGTCCACATGGGGGCAGGATCTTTGACCACATGGTGTCAGCCATCTTGTGTGTTGGAGTGATGGTCAATTTGCATATTACTCTTTTATTAGATAGGATAGAGGTGTGGTGCACAGGTGGGGGCCAGCTGGTTTGCCCTGAAAGGTGTCCTGGATCAGGGTGGGGGTTCCCTTGGGGAGTGGGGTGGCCTGGGCGAGGGGCTTGTGGTGGTTTTCAGGCTGGCCACGCCCCCCAGTGACCCAAGAGGAGGCCCTGGTATCTGGGATTTAATTATCTTCTATAATTGAAACTTTGTAGCCTTGAGTAGAGGCCAGGTCAGGCCAGGGTGGGCAGAAAGCTTGGCTTTCTCCATCACTGGGGAAAACCAAGCCTCCTGCTCACTCCATGGCCACAGCCATTTTTGTTGGAATTTATTTATCTTCTATAATTGAAACTTGTAGCCTTGAGCAGAGGCCAAGGCAGGCCAGGAAGTTTGGCTTTCTCCATCGCTGGGGAAACCCAAGCCTCCTGCTCGCTCCATGGCCCCAGCCATGTTGGTTGGGTTAATTTGCATACTCGCACCTGATTGGATTGTGGGTGTGGCTTGTGGGTGTAGCAGAGGTACAGTCAATTTGCATATTACTCTTTTATTAGATAGGATACTTCACTATGTGAAGATGATGATGATTTGTAAATGTTATTTATTCAAGACTAATATATGAAATAATATCAAAAGGAAAAAAAAGTACATTGCCACCCCAAAACTTCAACCACTGCCCATATTCTGTGTCAGTTAGTAGGGCTGCTCAAAAATATTTGGGTTCATCTTCTTCGAAATGTATGTTAGGTATGTACTTCCCTTGACTGTTTTCAAGTCAGACATGACCAATATTTCCTTTTGTTACCACAGCATCCTTATAAATTACATTAATACATATTCATTGCTATTATTAGCATCATCGTTATAATTTTAGACACTTAATACATGTGTATAAAAGATTTCTAAAAACAACGATAAATTATCATTCATTTGGATATATTGTATTTGATCTTACAGAGATAAGTACACTTTCAGTCCTTGTTCAAGTTTCCATATTTTTTAACATAAAATTCTGTTACTTAAAAACACATCTGCGTGTGTGTGTGTGTGTGTGTGTGTATGTCTAAGAGGAAAAAGATGTTCTGAAAGTGGAATGCCAATCTTGTGTTTTTTCACTAACTTAAGGATTACATTGAACTCAGAGTTTCTAAAGCCTTTTACATTTGCCCTACTTGGTTTGGGCAGAAAGCTCAGATACTACATCTTTTTTAAAATTTTAAGTGAGCCAAAAAATCTAACGATCCACATGCAATTGCTTCAGTTGTGCAACTATTACTATCTTTGTTGTCAACAGACAAATGAGACCCTTTCCCTTGGATCAACCAAAATTTCATTCCTGGGCAGGGAGCTCAATATATTCATTCACTGCTTAGCAACAGGGAGTTCATGTTCGGAGAGATGTGTCTTTAGGTGACTTCGTTATGTGAACATCATAGTGTGCACTCGCACAAACCAGATGGTACAGCCTCCTACACACCTAGGCTATCTGGCAGAGCCTATTGCTCTGAGGCCACAGCCTGTACAGCATGTGACTGTACAAAACAACATGAGATTAGACCCAGCACAAGAAAAAATGATGCAATCAACTGATGTATGAGGCTGCTGCCTGTGTAACATGGCATACTGTTTTACAGAAAACATTTTTTCTAAGTAGGAAGAGTACACTCTAAAAGAATGGTTAAAAGGGTAGTATAGTACATACATAAACCAGGAGTATAGTCATTTGTCATCATATCAAGCATTACATGCTGTACATAATTGTATGTGCTCTACTTTTATATGGTGGGCAGGCAGCAAGTTTGTTTGCACCAGCATCACCACAAACACGTGAGCAATGAGTTGCCCTATAACATTATCCCATCACTAGGCAATAGAAATTTTTCAGCTCCATTATAATCTTACTAGAGGCCTGGTGCACAAAATTCGTGAACGGGGGCGGGAGGGGGGAGGTCCCCTCAGTCCGACCTGCACCCTCTCCAATCTTGGACCCCTCGGGGGATGTCCGACTGCCTCTCGCAATCCAGGACCGCTGGCTCCTAACCGCTCATCTGCCTGCCTGCCTAATCGCCCCTAACCCCTCTGCCTGCCTCCCTGATCACCCCTAACCCTTCTGCCTGCCTGATCACCCCTAACCACCTCTACCTGCCTAATCACCCCTAACCCCTCTGCCTGCCTCCCTGATCACCCCTAACCACCTCTGCCTGCCTGCCTGATTGCCCCTAACTGCTCCCCTGCTGGCCTGATCACCCCTAACCATCTCTGCCTTGCTCCACACCTGGGACCCAGGATTCCCTCCCTCTGGCCAACCACAGGCACCCAGGAACTGGGCCAGCTTCACCCAGGCCAGCCACAGCCACAGGGAACCATGGGTGGGTGGCTTCGCCAGGGCCGCAGCCGCAGGAGCCCGGGACTGTGAGGCGGGCAGCTTGTCCTACTCCTGGGCTGAAGCCACAGGTGCTGGTGTCCAGAACCATGGGGCGGGTGGCTTGTCTCTCTCCCAGGCTGCAGCCTGGATGGTCCCCATTCCTCTCTTGTGAGCTCATTTGTGCCTGGCTGGTCCCCATTTCTCTCTCCCCAGTGTTGAGTGTCTGAGCAGTTCTGGTGCGAGGGTGCAAGGGTGTGATGACAATTTGCATATTAGTTCTTTATTATATAGGATGGGACCACCATTGCATATGTGGTCACTCATTGACTAGAACGCTGTTAAGCAGTGCATGACTGCAAGTTCGTTTCTTTGTGTTTTTAAAGATCTCACCACCCCAAATAGAAGAGTGGAACAATTATCTGGAACTATTAAGAGATTTTTCATGTAAATATTGACAAGGAGATGGGGGTGGGGGAAAGTCCTGTGGTTCAAAGCTCTAGCTGTTTCTCTTGGAACATCCTTTACCTGCCCATGACCTCTGATGAGGTTTCATTTCCTTGGACACTCTTTGCACAAGACTGGAGAGGATGCTTCTTGTTCCCCAGATGGGGCAGCAATAAATCTCCTGACATGGCAGGATCTCACAGAAAGTGATTTCTGGTATTTGGAACGAGGATTGTGTGGTTGCCAGAGACGTTTTAGGTGCTGCAAGGCATTGGGCAGAGAGGAGAGAAGAGACAAGGTGAACCTGACAGGCTACTTCTTCTGTTGACAATTCCTAGGAAACACAGATTGGGTTTAAGGGTGAGGAATGTGAAGATCTTACCTGAGGAGGAAGAGGCTGTGGGTGGCAGGGCCGGCTCCTGAGAGCTTGTGATATTGCTGGAAAAGGATAATGAAACGATTTATGAAAGAGGCCCTCAAGGACCCTTCTCCCCAAAGGAAAACAAGATGAATTCTCACCTCGGAGGGAGATTTGGGGCACGTCGGTCTTGATCTTTTAAACTAAGTATGTAAAGGGAGACTATCGTCAAAGCACTGTTTAAAAAATAATAAAGAAAGTATTATGTGGCAGCTTTGATTCCAGATATATCTCACCCAACCAGCTGGCCAGAGATGTTCTCTCACAGGCCACGCAGAGGGGAGGGGCGGGGGAGGGCGGGTTGACAGCGTGCCATGGAAGCTGGCAGTTCTGCTTCCCTGCCCTGGCAAGAAAAGCCCAGGTCCTCCTGGAGCTCAGAGGCACCTAGGAGAGTCCACGCTGATGGTTTTTTCCACAGGGCAGCCCCCTGGCCCTGGCAAGCTGTCTCAGAAGCATCTGTCACTGGTGGAAGATTACAAGAGGAAGGGTGTAAAGGGCTGGAGGCGGCCCTCTGCTCCTTGCAGGAAAAAGCCAGAGCAAAGTTCACATCCACTAGTGGAGGGCGTCCACACTGCGGTGTGTGGTGGTGTGGGGGTGGGGCGGGGGCGCTTAAAGGAGGCACAGGTTTAGTCAGTTGTGGATGCCAAACCCTTTGGCCAGTGCTGACACCTCCCAGCTGCCTGTCTCTTCAGAGCACAATACACAAAATTGGACAGAGGAAGGAAAGACATTCCGTAAAGCACCCATTTCCACACTCCATGGCTTCAAAATAATGAGTATGTCTCCCCCGACTCTGGTGATCAGAACTGATACATCCAAATGGGAGTTTTCCTTAAAGGTTCTGAGCTTGGGGAAGCTATCATTCCCAAAAAATGCTCACACACTGAGCATTCTCCTCTTCAGGGAAGTCTAGAACTCTCCTGTGAAAGTCTGCTTGGTGACCTTACAATCCCCCTGGGCTGGCCCGACACAGAGTGACCAAACCTGATCTCCTGCCAGTTCAACTTGACACCTGATTCTGCAGACTCAACTCATTATTGTGTTCCCCATCAAAGGTGGTGGATTTCCATCATCAAATATATACAAAGCATGTGCCACATGTCTGCATGCCACTCATGAGGAAAGAACTCCCAGTGTGTTCTCAGCAGCAGCTGGTTACAGCCCAGCAGGCACGGCCCTGCCTGGGAAAGTGGTCCTGAGCCCACTGAGGCCTCAGGCATTAGTTGTGTCCCTCTGGCGACTGCCTGCTGTGGTCCAGTCTCCCTTGCTTTGTTCTTCCACAGCCCTCCTTTCCTATCTGCCTGAGACTAATCCTAACTATTCTTTCTGATTTCTCTGACGTCTGCTTCAATGCACGATCCAGAGAACTTCTAGAATCTTAAGAGTAACATGGCCATCTGCTCCTTTCTTTGGGGGCAAACTCTGATTTTGACCCTTCTCAGTTAGACCACAGGTCGGAAATAGGATAACAAGCCTAATTCCACCCATTTACCATCTTGGCGGTCAACAATATCGGAATGCATAAGCCCTCATGAGCACATTTCAAAAGCAGCCTCCTTGTGTCAGACTTAGAGGTCCTACAGCTTTTCCCTGGGTTTTCACAGCAATATATGAATCTAGAGAATGCTGAGTGTGCCTGTAGTGGTGAGAGGCTCACACTCTCCTGAGCTGGGAATCTCAGCAGAAGACAAGCACACTTAGGAGAGTGAGAAAAGGGGCATGGCTTCTAAGGGGAATTCTGTGTCAGATATAATGGGGATGCTCCCACAGCGGGCAGGAACAAGGGAGAAGTTAAAATGGAAATGGGAGACAAGCAGATGGAGACCCCACTGTCTTCTATAGCAGGAAGCTGCTTTAGACGAAACGGGTGCAAGTACCCTGGCTCCCTCCCTTCCTTTTCCTCTGAGAAGGACTGTTTCCCCTGAGATGAGGCAGCAGCCGGTCCTTTCCCACACTAACAAAGCATTTTTCAGGGGACAGATAAATGCCCCTTTCACCATGTGAACAGTTAGACTAAACAAGAAGCCCTGGAGGACAGAGGCAAGATGACCAAGGCTCAGCGTCTGAGGGGCATCCCAGCAGCAGTGAGAGCCTGGAGACCAGAGGCCAGAAGACTCCTGCATCCCTGGAGGGTGGCTCCTGTCCCTGCAGAGGAGGGATGGCAGACAACAGGGACCCAGAGCTTGCACAGCAAAGACTTTGGTCCTTACTGTACTTGCTTGCTTTAACCACTAGTAAATTTGGCTACGAATTCATCATATTGTACATCATCTTGGGGTAATCTCCCAGCCCCTTTGGGGTGAAGTCTCCACTGGACAATCTAGAAGAATCTTAATAAAGATGACTGTCCAGGGGAAGAGTGGGTTGTACCTGATTACTTACTCACTGTCTTCTCCCACATAGGCCAAAGAATTTGAGAAAGTTATTTGCAAGACTAAAAAAGACACACACACACACACACACACACACACACACACACACACACACACACGTGAAAGGCACAGTAACCTGTTACAAAACATCAGTTGACTGAAAAAAAAATCATCCTTCATTGTACATTAAAGTGCAGAAATCCTGTGCTGCTTTTCTTCCAAGTATGAGTTTATAAAGGGCTCCCTCACCTCTCAGCTGAATCAAAGGTCAAAGCCCAGTTTAAAGGGCTCCTTGTCTTCAAAGTAAATAAAAGGTCAGGCCTCCATTCACATGTGAGAAAAGGAAGATGGGAAGAATGGGAGCTCCCATAGCATAACATTGACGTTTTTCTTACCAGAATGTCATCACAGCAATGAGTGTTATAACCAAGGTCTGGAAAACCCAGTTAGGACACCACTGTTTTTTTCCTGAAAAATAAACCTATAAAAAGATTCAGTAACGAGCAATGATAAAGCGGTAAAGCAAACGGCGGAAAGGACGCCTGAAGATTCACTCCCAGTGGGGCATCTTCGCTGCTCCCTTGGGATGGTAAGCGTGCTCCCTTCATCCTACGTCTCCCTCCTCCTCAGCCTCCCTGAAAACAAAGCTCTCTCAAAAGCCACTTCAATTCCCTCCTTCCCTTGAAACTCCAGGCTCCAGTGAACTCGCTTTTCCCTGATGTCCTCCTACAGATGGTCATCTGTGCCGTTCATTTAGTGCTTGTTCTTGAAGTTTGATGAGAGAAGAGGGCCTACAACACAAGATACAGCCAGAAGCCAAATGTCCACTTCTCTTACTGGGATACTTTTCAAAATCGAAAGGCTTTTAAGACATGATAGGATAAATCCCAGTGGAGGATTTCAGGCGTCATGACAAACCACGGAAAATATTTTTGTGCCTTCTCAAATCTTACACATCGGTATCTAATGCCACCACCTATTTTTTAAGGACAGTTCTGGGCCTGTGTCTTATTTATACATTCAACAAATATTCATAAAGTACCAATATGTACAACATGACAGGGGACATAAAAATGAATAAATTACAGTCTCTAGGAAGCGAATGAGACAAACCTTTAGGACTGACACATATTGGTATGGAACTTGCATATGGGGAATGGACCAACAGCTGCAGGCTAGACAGCTGTGCAATTGCTGGGAAAATCTGGCCAAATAGAGAGATGTTTGCTGTGCCCTTAAATAAGGTGCTTCTTAAATATGAGTTTTCCTGCTAATGCAATAGGGAGTGTTATGCTTTTTTCCTCTTAGAGAGTACAGGGTAGAATTATGCTTTTGATCAGAAGGAAATTGAATGATGGTGGCAGTTAAGAAATGGCTTAAAATTGGTCTTTGTTTGAATTCCTTGAGTACTAATAATGGTGAACACATCTACAGCCCTTATTAAGTGTCATAAACTCCTCTGAATGCTTTGCACATCCTATTTTTAATCTTCATAATAATTCTCAACCATCTTCTGAGACAGGAACTGTTATCCCCATTTTAAAGAGGAGGATAATGAGGCTAGGAAGGCTAGGTTCCTCACCCAAGATCATACAACTGGTAAGTCACAAAGCCAGGATATGAACCAAAAACATTTGGCTTTAGAATCTGTGCTCTTAATCACAATGCTATGCTGCCTCCCTTTCTCTGTCCGTAAAAGAAGGAAATACCCTACAACTTAGATACTAATTGTTATTATTTAAAAGGTCCGCATGGCTTACCAAATGAACTCCTTAACCTGGTGATCCAGAAAGTGAACCTAACTTGTATTTTCGCCTTATCTTCTACTCTCCTTCCTAACCAACTCCCACTTAATCCTTCAATGAAGCCAGTGTCAACTCCCAGACCTTTGCTCATGACATTCCATCTGAAACCCCTAACAGTTCCTGTAAGTCTGGCCAACACTCGCTCTTCCTGAAGACCCGGCTCCCATAACACTCCTGCAGGACTCTGAGCTCCTGCAATGTTTATCAGATTCAGGAACAACTGTTCTTTGCCTTTACTTCTGATCTTCCCTGGTTACCTTGAAATTCTTTAGTTGAAGAGGTCATGTCTCACCGTTATCTGCCTTCCACAGGCCCAGCACATTGACTTCAAGAGGTCTCCAAGTGGAATGGGTGCTCTTCAACCCCTATATCATTTCCTGACTCTGTGTTCACATCCCAACCCCCAACCCACCCACACATGCGAGACACGTAATGTTTTTAATTTAGAGTGTGAGACTTCAAGGAATATTTTCAGACTGAACTCTCCATTTATGCATTCATTTGCCAATATTATGTGCCAGAGCCTGGGGCATAGCATGAAGAAGACAGACATGGGCCTGCTTTCATGGACCATAAATCCTAGTTAATTTTCTGAGATAACTGAAAAATAAAGAGATTCTTTAGGTGCAAGATGCAAGCTATAGAGGCTGCACATGAGCAAATTGCACCTATCAGAGTCGCTACAGATGTCGATACCATCTTGCCCATCCCATTGCAAACTAGTTAGTACATAGAGCACCTTCCCTACACAATGTTTTTAATGTTTTGTGTTGATTGAGTACCTGCTATATGCTGGACATTGTGCTAAGGGCTTTAGCTCATTTAATCCTATCAGCATTTTTTGTAAGTTATCATACTATTATTATCTCTATTTCCTAATGCAATTAAGTAACTTGCCCAAGAACACTTTCACATACGTATTTATCCATGTATTTACATTTATCGGTACATCAAGAAGCTTGTCAGTAACATAACATTGTAATAGTTTTTAATTAGAATATTAAGCTTTTCTTTAGTCCTTTTAGCATAGTTCAACGCAGCATAACATGAGGAGTAGAGGGAAAACTAGTGGAATGGCCCTCACATCAGGTCATCCCTTTCCAGGGTAAGGTCATGAATCTCTTCCCCAGGGAAGCACCAGCTTTGGAACACTGGTGGGTTAGAGGGGGCAAGCTGAGTCTCCCAGCTATCTATGAACTGCAGCTAGAAAGGGAGTATTGCAGCTTCTCCCTCCCTGACACTCCTTTTTACAGAGAGGGTGTTCTCTAAATTAATAAATGATTAACCTTCACTTTTTACTGTAAATGCTATCCTACTAGATGAAAGTTCTCTGTTCATTAATAAAGGCATCACATTTTAACCTTTGCAAGCAAGTGAATACCTACTCTCTATGTGCATATATAGTACTAAGTATCAAAGGGAGAAGAGGGGCTTGAGGATTAACTGACATCCTTTGGGATCTTCTGAAGTCAAAGGTAAGGCACTGTGTGGAGTGAAGGCATCCACACTAAGATCTTACAGCACAGGACCATATGCATGTGGAGGCCAGCGAATTCCACCGGATGGGGACACTAGAAATAAAAACTGGTGGAATACTATTTCTGAACTGAATGGGTTCTATATTCACTTCTCCAAACCTCTCTGAAAAACCAGGTAATAACTATTAAATGGTTAGTATTTAAATACCTAATGCATAAGGATGCAAACTAGGGACTTCATTAACAAAGAAATGTAGAAAAAAATCTTGATAAATTTCTGTAAAGACTTTTTTTCTCATAGAAAATATTATTTCTGTTAATTGCAAATGTAAGAGTATTTACCTTGTTGGTTTTTTTGGGAAGGGTCCTTCTTGGAGGAGTACTAACAATTCTGCTAAATTTGCTTTAAAAAGAAAGAGAAAATTAATTACTATTCAAATGCCTCTCCAGCAGTTATATGACAAAGACCCAGGCTGTAGCTAACACAACGATATGACTTTTTTTGTAACGTGGTGGTAATTTAAAGAAGGAAAAGTCAAGGTAATTGAGAGTTCCTTTTGTGGAAAAGAACCTTAGTAAACATAAATGAATGCATTAAACGTTACATTATATTTCTCTTTTTTTCCCTCTAAATTAAATCCCAGGAATTGTGCTTTTACCTCCTTAAATAATAAAAATAATAAAAGTTGTTTTCCTGAGGACCAAACATGGTTTTCTAAATTTAGGAATGGCCACCTCGCCTAGTTAAAGGAGAAGAGACCCTTTTACTAAAATGTAACACTTCTTGTAACATCTGCTCTTAAACAGATGGGTGATGTTTTGTCTAATCTTTAAAGCTGCAACAGAAAAAAACAAGAAAATGATCATTTAAGGCAATTGTGTTCCAACACATTCTAAAAGAAGAATAGGGACTTAATGATCAGAAACGAAGAGTTGCTGCCTGACCTAGTTATGGAAAGACTCACTGGTTTCTCCAAATGCCTGTGGCAATCCTGGGCATACCTGGTGGAGCTCGCTTCACTGGCTGAGGACTTCCAACTACTGAGCCGCTTGAGCCTGGCCAGCTTCTGGTTCCATATTTCTAATTCCTCTATTCTTTCTTCAAGGTTGTTGGTTAGTTTGCAGAGCTGCTTCACTGCACCCACATTTTCCATAAAGATCTGGTCCTAAAAATAAAAATAATACGAAGTGCATAAATTTATAAATTCGAGACCATCAGAGAACTGTCCATAGCCCAAAGACATTGGAAGACACTGCTAAAAATGGTTATGCACAACCTTGAATTCATTCAAGATAAATCTGTAGAGGTTTGCCTCTTAAAGAGGTTTTGTTAAACTGCTGGCTGCATAGTAAAAGTGCCTATGTTCAATTTGCAATAAAATGGAAATATGTCCTTGTAACCCAAGAGAGAGAATGGAGCTGGAGGACACTGTCAAGTTTGGACTCTGAAGAATTATTTCCAATGGTCATGTGCTATATTTAAAAGTCATTAAAAGAATGTTGATGTGTGTGTGCATCACTAAGTCATCCTAAGAAATGACTCCAGTTCTTCCGGTTAAATATGCATCGAATTGCTTAGGAGAAGGAGGAGGAATAAGACCTGGGCTTTTCTCTCAGTTCTGCCACTTACTAGTTGTGAGACCCAGATAAAACACAACCTCTCTGAGCTTCAGTTTCTTCATCTGTAAAGGAGAAGAAAATTCTTGAGGTGTTAATTTCTGCCCTAACATCCCATGAGCTATCATGTACATTTCAGCCTAACTCCCAAACAGAATTTAAAATAACAGCAATACTTAACTCTTTCTGTTCAGAGAAAGTCACTGACAGGTCAGAAAGAGCAAGAAAGGAGAAATCAACCAAAGCCAGAGTAAGAAAGCCTTCTCCTAACCCCACCCAATACACTTCAGTTGTCATAGGAATATGAGTGTCTATCTCTCAGCCATAACAACAACCCTAGAAAGCTCTCATAAACTCACACCCTGATCCCATACTTCTCCTCCTTACCCACAGAACTCTTTGGGGCTCATAGTAGCTGGTCCACTATTGTAATGAGCTAGAGGTCAAACGAAAAAGACTATTTTGTGGTTGGGGGAATCAAACCAAAAGTTGTGTGTCTTTGAGATTCCCATCATGCAAAACAAAGTTTTAAGGGTTTCAAAAGCTGTAAAGCAACTACTCAGAAAGGATTCAAAGGCTGAACATAATGAATTTAAGGCTTAGTTCATGCATTTTAAAGACATGCACACTGCTACAGAACAGACTGGTAAAGGTAAGTGTACAGTCAGTTTTAGAACACTCTACTACTGAACTATGATGCTATATAAATCACCTAATTCTAGCACAAAAGTTAAAGAACAAAAGTATTAAACATAACTACAGTTACTGTTACAGAAGACTGGAGAAAAACCAAGCAATGTCCAGAGAAATGGAGTACACTGTTTATTATGCCAGCGGGCTCAGAGAAAGATTTCAAATTCTGAGCAGAAACATGGAGGAAAATTTTCCTTTTTATCTTTCTAGCCCTTTGTCTCCCAAATAAGCGTTTTCTGGTCCCCTTTGCAAGTTCTTAAAAAGCTCCAGGTGCTGGGGCCTTGAGACCACAACTAAAGGCCTGGCCTGGCGCCAGCACTGACAACTCCATCTGGGGATGGTTTATGGCCTCTCTAAAATGGGAGTAAACAGGTCTTGCAACACCAGGCAATTAAAGGGGTAGTGGCTAGACTATAGGCTAATAAGAACGTGCATTAGGTTAATGGCACAGTTTAGATTGCTAGTACCCAAAAATGTCTCATTTTCCCTATCACTACAATAATTTGCTAATGGTACACACATTTAAAAAGGTAAATTATAACATCAAAAACATAAAATGTGGAAGGGGAGTAAATGGGAAGAGTTTTTATATGTGATCGAAGTTAAGTTACTATCTGCCAAAAATAGGCTATTATATCTGTACTAGAGGCCCCGTGCATGAAATTTGTTCACAGGGGGGTATGTCTCTCAGCCCAGCCTGCACCCTCTCCAATCTGGTACCCCTTGAGGGATGTCCAACTGCTGTTTAAATGGGCAGTCAGACATCCCTCTCCCAATCTGGGACTGCTGGCTCCCAACTGCTCTCCTGCCTGCCTTCCTGATTGCCCCTAACTGCTTCTGCCTGCCAGCCTGATCACCCCCTAACCACTCCCCTGCCAGCCTGATTGATGCCTAACTGCTCCCCTGCCAGCCTGATTGCTCCTAACTGCCCTCCCCTGCAGTCCTGGGTCCCCCGCAACTGCCCTTCCCTGCAGGCCCAGTCATCCCCAACTTCCCTCCTCTGTTGCCCTGGTCACCCCTAACTGCCCTCCCCTGCAGGCTTGATTGCCTCCCACTGCCCTCCCTTGCAGGCCTGGTCCCTCCCAATCTTGTGGTGGCCATCTTGTGTCCACGTGGGGGCAGCCATCTTGTGTGTTGGAGTGACAGTCAATTTGCATATTACTCTTTTATTAGATAGGATAGAGGCCTGGTGCATGGGTGGGGGCCAGCTGGTTTGCCCTGAAGGGTGTCCCAGATCAGGGTGGGGTTCCCTTGGGGTATGGGGTGGCCTGGGCAAGGGGTCTGTGGTGGTTTGCAGACCAGCCACGCCCCCTGGCAACCCAAGCGGAGGTCCTGGTATCTGGGATTAATTTATCTTCTATAATTGAAACTTTGTAGCCTTGAGTGGAGGCCAGGGCTGGCCAGAATGGGTGGGAAGCTTGGCTTCCTCCATTGCCGGGGAAACCCAAGCCTCCTGTTCTCTCCATGGCCTCAGCCATCTTGGTTGGGTTAATTTGCATACTCGCTCCTTATTGGTTGGTGGGTGTGGCTTGTGGGCATACTGGAGGTATGGTCAATTTGCATGTTTCTCTTTTATTAGTGTAGAAGTTATGTCATGTAAGCCTGATGGTGACCACACAATAAAAACTTACAGGAGATACAAAAAAGATAAAGAGAAGAGAATCAAAGCATTTCACTATAGCAAATCATCAATTCACCCAGGAAGACAGCAAAAGATGAAGAAAGGAACAAGGGGAAAACAGCCAGAAAACAATATGATGGTGTTAGTAAGTCCTTACCTAGTAATAATTTCCTTAAACAAAAATGGATTAAATTCTCCAATCACGAAGACACTCTCTGAATGGGTCAAAAACAAACAACAACAACAACCGAAACACAGAACCCAACTATATGCTGCTGCCTGCATGAGGCGCATGTCAGCTTTAAGGACACACAAAGGCTCAAAGTGGGAGGAGGGAAAAAAAGATATTAATGGAAACCAAAAGGGAGCAGGGGTGGCTATACCTATATCAGATAAAATAGAATTTAAGTCAAAAACTAACAAGAGACAAAGAAGGTCATTATATGATGATAAAGGAGTGGATTCGTCAAGAGGATATTACAGTGGTAAATATATATGCACTCAAACCCTGGGGATCTAATAATGTGCAGCACGGTGACTATAGTGAACAGCACTGTATTATATACTTGATCATTGCTAGGAGAGTTACAGGGGGAGCAGGACTTTGCCACCCCAAAATACGTCTCATTGGCATAAAGGTTATTTTAGGCTAATTATTTTAAAAAAACAAAACAAAAGACACAGAAAGAGCTTTCTACCTCCCCCTTCACTGCCTAAAACAGTTTAGATAGAGGGCCTGTTTCAGGAAGCTCTCACCCTAGATTACACCGAAGAATACGATCCAGGTGTGGTGACTGGAGGGCAGGGGTGGGGACATGAACTCAGCAATCCTGCTTATTCAAAGTCCTCTCTGTGTCTCATTGTCTCCACTTGGCATAGCAAACATTTGTTTATCAAACATTTGCTTCTTCACCATGTAAATTGCCTTCCTCCCCTTGGAAGTCTCCAACTCCCAGCCCCTTCTCCTGAGCTCTGGATGGCATATAAGCCTCAATTGCCAGATTGCCTCTGGGCCCTCATTTTCTTACGGAGCCCCAATATGTACAAAATTCAACTTGGGTTTTCCTTGGTTATCTGTCCCATGTCAATTTAATTCTTACACCAGACATAAGAATCTGTAAAGATGGAGGAGAAACTTTTTCTTTCCAACAGAGTAAATCTTAAATGTTCTCACCATACACACCAAAAAGGTCATTACGTGAGGCCATGTGTATGTAACTTGCTGTAGTAATAATTTTGCAATATATGTGTGTATCAAGTAATCATGTTGTATACCTTAAACAGTGTTATGTGTCAATTATTTCTCAATTCAGTTGTTAGGGAGGATACTTTATTTAAAAAAAATAAGATTGGACATGAATTGATAACTGTGAAATGAGTGACATATATACATTGGTTTCATCACTATTCTCTCTTTTGTGTATGCTTGAAATTTTTCATTAAAACTGATAAAAATAAATAAATCACAAAACATGAACCAACCAAAAAAAAATCTCCTGACAAAAACTCTTCTAAAAGTTCTAACTCTGGTATAGATGTTCTTTTATTTCTAAATTTGTTTTAATGAGTATAAGGCAAAAATGGTGAAGATAAGAATGATATTCTATAGTTCTAAATCATAGTAAATGTCATTTCACTATTTCCTATGTTTACATTGCAGAAAGCTTTGTCCTGTAATGATAACTCTCTTATTTAGTGGATCAGATGGTCAGTTGATGTCCACCCTCAAATCAAAATCAGATTCCCATTATTGTGTCTGATTCCCCCTCCCCACCTCCCCCACCTCCACGCTCCCCACAGGTAGTCCATCGGGCAGTGCTGTCAGCTCAACCGCCTAAATCTCCTGAATCTACCCACTTCTCTGCATCCTCACTGGCACTACCATACCATATATATGTATATATAAGGTGTCCCTCCAAGAATGTATACACACACTTTGAATATTTATAGTCAGTGTTTATTAAAATACATTTCATTTTCGAAATTGAGTTATCAGCTGTTAACGTCTGCATACATTTTTGGGGACACCTTTTATGTTTTTATTTTTACTGGCAACTGGTTTCTTCTTTTTAAAAAAATGTTTCCTTGATGCATTCAATTGTGATTTAGCCCCAACCAAAGCAGACCATGGAGAAGGATGCTAACGTTCCCTCTAAACCACAGCATGATCGTTCCGCAGGGTCTCCCCAGGACTTTTAGTTCTTCCTCACATGAAAAGAGCAACGCCTGCCTTGTCCAGCTACTTGTCACTAATGATAAAAAGCCAGCTCCGATTCCTCCAACTCAAATTGGCTGGCACCAAGTGGGTCCACTAGGCCAGAAATAATTCATGTGCTTTCTTTCCTATTTAGGAGGAAATAAAAGTGGAGAGGGAATTTATTCATACCTTCCTAATTATAACGAAGGCCGGGACATTATGGATCCTGTGGAAAATTACCAAAAGTAACTTTCTAGGATGTGTTCTGGGGACTGACTCTTACTAAAATGCTCTGACTTCTGTCCTCTGTTGTCATGTTGAAGCTAAGACAAAGTGGGCAAAAGTAGATTTATAGTTGTGAGTATGCAAAACAGTTTATTCTTATATAATTACTAGAGGCCTGATGCATGAATATTTGTGCAAGAGTAGGCCTTCCTTCTCCCACTGCCGGCACTAGCTTCCCTCCAGCACCCGGGACCCAGGACCCGGGCTGGTTTCCCTCCAGCCCCAGTTTCCTCAGGAAGGACGTCTGTAATGACGTCCAGAAGATGTCTGGTCTAATTAGCATATTACCCTTTTATTATTATAGATTTATTAATTACTTGTTTGTATTAAAACTATAAACCTATTTTCCCCACCCCTGTATAAATATGCACAAAAATTAACCTACTTTCTGAAAATGTCCTTTTCTATGCAAGTAAATGATCTTTGTGAGTTCATTTTAACCACAATGTGCACCCAGATGCCTGAGGGACTCTTTCTAAATACACACATCCAGGTGCCACATAGAGGCTTGTTTGTATTCATGAGATGGGCATAAGGCTGAGACATTTTGAAAAGCTTCCCCAACTGATGCCCATTATTGTTTAAAAACTCTTTTATAATTGAACCTAATTTAATTACTCAAGTCTGTCTCCTTATTATTGAGAATGTTCTTTTTTTAAGATTTTTAAAATTGATTTTTAGAGAGAGAGAAATGGAGAGGGAGAGATAGAAACATCAATGATGAGAGAGAATCACTGATTGGCTGCCTCCTGCACACCCCCTTACCAGGGATCAAGCCCAAAATCCAAAATCCGGGCATGTGCCCTGAACTGGGAATTACACCGGCAACCTTTCTGTGCATAGGAGGACACTCAGCCAGCTGAGCCACACCGGCCAGGGCATTACTGACTATTTTAAATGGGACCCACTACCTCTTCAGAATTGTAACTTTCCAGCTGTGATGCAAAAACGATGAAACTGGCTTGCCACCAAAATTGCTCATGAGACGTTGTGGGGGAAGGGACAACTGCTTCAAATCGCATAAGAACCTTCTCCCCGCAGGTTACCACTGGCTTTGGGGTGAGGGTACATGTGCACAGCATGAGCACGTTTTCTGAAAGGACACATAGGGCAGTGTGAAAAGGACATGTGCACGGGTAAACAACAGGGAGGCCTTTGTGAGAGGAGAGCTGTTCCCTCGCTTAGAGTGGGTCCCTCATCTAAACTTCATCTTTCACCATCGCCGCCTTCTCACTCTGTGCTCCAATCATACTGAACCCTTTGCCCTTCACAGAACGTGTTCTGGTCTGTCTCGTCTCTGGAACTCACACAGGCTTCTCCCTTCACCCGAACCACCTGCCCTCCCCCTCCTCCTCCCACCTGCCTTACACTCAGTGTCATATTTACCTTTGCTACAAACACGCCACGAATGGGCCCCACATCGTGTCCACTGCCGACGCTCCCGCACAGAGCAGGAACTCAGAATATATTTGCTGACTAAATCTATGAATATACTCTTACAAGGGCAGTTCATGCTATGAAGCATTGAGAGGCCATAGCATTGTTCTCTAATGAGATTGAAGAGAGTGACCAACTTCCAGTTTATTTTTTATCTGAGGTTTCTCTCAGAAAATAAGGAGACAAAGGTCCAAATCCCCGTGTTAGGAAACGCCCATGAAAATGCAAGAATTAAGCAAAGAAACACTAGTGTTTAAAGTTCCCAGTGCAGTGGGAGAGTGGTTCATTTGTACTCAGCAAACTGGTTTCCACTCTGGTTCGGTCCTTTCCCCTTTGAAAGGAGACCGGCTCAGGAGAGAGATGGATACCCTGTCAGTCCCCCTCAAGCTAGGAAGCCCTGGGACTCTGCAGAGCACAGCTGCAAGCTCCTGGGTCCCAAGTCCCGTGCGGGTCTGAGAGTAAGTGAGCCCACAGCCCTGGGGAGCAACCGGGCAGTGCAATCGATCTCCTGCCTTCAGGAACTACAGCTTGTCCTCGGTCAACGACACTGAGGAGGGGTGACGAAGCCTGGTGGCAAAGAACGCTGGGAGAAGTTGAAATAGGCTCTGATTTCTTTCCCAGTGAGAGTCACAGACTGGAAAATCTCTCCTCGCGGCATCTGATGTTGCATGGACTGACCTTTTATAATCAGATCATGGGAATAAAACAGCCTGTAATTGAGCATTATAAAAATAATTGCCAAAGGGAGAACAACTGTCTTCAGCCAATGGGTGTGTCTAACAATTGTTTGGGTTTTGGATAAACTCGGCTTTAGATCTTTGTCCAGGAGTTTATTTTGTGGGTAGTTCTCCAGGCCCTGACATGGCCTTAAGAAAACAGAATCTCCAAACCAGAAGAGCAGCCTGCTGAGATAGTACGGTATGGCAGCTCAGCCCTCCAGCTGAATGTCTGCCAGGCCCCCAGAGGAGAGGTTTGCATATTCCTCTTGCAAAGAGGACGCGTCCTGGGTTCATTTCCCTGGGTTTGGGTTTTGACCTCTGCTTTATATGGGGAGAGTACAGCTTTACAGAACTGTTTAAAATGTTTCATTGTTGCCTTATGTGTGCTGTAGAATCCTTGCTTAATTTATCTCTGTTTGAGTGGAATTTTCTGTGGAAGGGCTTGAGTCCTTCCGCTGAGACGAGTTCCCAATCGAACTAGCACATGTCACAGTTTGTTACAATTCTTCCATTTCTTGTCTTCCCTGGGTGAGGTGTGAGCTCCTTTTGAAGGCATTCACTGTGTCTTGTGACTCCCCAGGGCCAGCTAAATACTTGGCACATGTTGCTTAATATTCAATTAATGGACAGAATCAATAGTTCTTTATCAAGCAGCTATGATGTGCTAACCATTTTTCTAGGTGCACAGATAAAACAATTAGATAAGGTAGAAAGGGTCTCATAGAGCACATGTTCTAGTGGGGAAACTGGCCAACAGCAAGTAAACCACAAGTAAATAATATAGTTTTAAGTTGTAATTAGCACTAGGAAGGAAGCCAACAAGGCACTGAAATAGGAGATAATTGTCCCTATCTTAAGGCGTTACTACAGCTTTGGCCTATTGGTTTTATTTTTTTAAGAGCCCTGGGAAAGAATAAAGTGGCCTCAAGTAGAAAGTTATAGTCTCATCCTGAGAAAGACAGGTAACCCAATATAAAACTGGGCCCAACAATTCACAGAAGGAGAAATCTCAGTAGCTAACATAAGAAAGAGATGCATAGCTTTATTGTCAGAGAAAGGCAAATTAAAACAGTAAGATATCACTTTGCAAAATGTAGAAAGTCTGGTAATGTCAGGTGTTGAGTATGTAGAGAAACAGTAAGCCTTGTGCACTGCTGTTAGGAGTTAGAACTGACCAACTCTCTGGCAGTATTCCATAAGATTAAGGCTAGGTGTACCCTATGCCCCACTCCTGGTATAGGTCCCAGAGAAAACCTCCCACAGATTCACACGGGGGCCTGTGTGAGAACATTCATAGCTACATAGTTGTGGTCAAGGGATCCACAATTGAGAAGGAGAAGGAAAAGACACAGGCCAAGGAATTCCAGGCCTCAGACTATGAGCAGAAGTTCGTAATTCAAAGACATTTGAAACACATTCATAAAACAACACTAATAATAGTCCAGAAAGCCCAGACATCTAAGGGTATATATGAAACACGTTAGAGTGGCTCCATAGCTGTGGAGGATTGGGTGAAAGAGCAGATGAGGATAAGGGGTGGGCTGGGGAATGCCATAAAGTAAAAGAGCAGTAAAATGAGGATTGTTGTACGTTAGCTCTAAAGCTTCAACAATAAAGACAAATCCTCTGGGGGGAGAATGAAAGGGATTTTGCACCTTGAGAGACACCACTCTTGTAGAAAGTTCCTTTACTTTGTAGCTCTCTGCTCAGCGTGAGTAGCCGGAAGGTGCGTTGGTGCACTGAACGGTGGAGGCAGAGCCCCATAGCCCACGTGCTTTGCAGGTGACGTCCAAGCAAGCTATGTCTGCTCACTGGGAGCAAGTGACGCTGACCTGGGTGTCAGGCTTCACGGATGGAGAGAAGTTAGCATTGGCCAGAAGGGAACTGAATTATACTTAAAGACTTTACTTCTTCACAGATGACTGGAAAATATTCTCTTTGAAAACTTTGGCATAAATTCAGCTATTTTGTGAAATTCCATGTCGTCATCCACAGGCCTATCTGATTGACAAAATATTGCCACCACCTGCTGACACCATATTCAAATTGCAGTTTTAAGTGTCTGAACAATGACTTCCTTTTCCAACATTTTATTTCAAAAACTAGAGGCCAGGGGCACAGATTCATTCACTGGTGGGGTCCCTCAGCCTGGCCTGCGCCCTCTCGCAATCTGGGACCCCTCAGGGGAAGTCGGACTGCAGTTTCGGCCCGAGCCCTGCAGGCCAGGCAGAGGGACCCCACCAGTGTATGAATCCTATGCGTTGAGTATCTGCCCCCTGGTGGTCAGTGCACATTATAGCTACTGGTTGACTGGTCCAACGGTCAAATAGTCACTTAGGCTTTTATATACATAGATTATCCAGCATACAGAAAATCTTAAGAAAATGTAAATACTCATATACCCACCAGCAGCCAGAGGGAGCACCTTTTTCTAATTACTAAAAGGACACGACACACCCTCACAGTGGGCCCTGAGTCTCCCAAATTGAACTCGAGTGAGGTGGAGTCTTCAGATAAGGTGGTCAGGGGAGGTCCTGGTGCTGAGATACAGCTGATTAGTCTTTAGGATAGAAACACATATCCCCAGCTTGGTTCCGTCTGGGCATGGTTTGCTCTTCAAGTGACAAATGAGCCTGGCTGTCTGGAACAAGAATGCCTCTCCCTACTTCCCCAGAGTCTGCACTTGCCTTCTTAGGAATGAACTTGGGTTGTAGCCTCTCCTGGGGGAAGTGGGGAATGGCCCTTGGAAATCCTGTTGCTAATAATCCCAACTGTCCCCATTCAACTCAACTGGGAATGGGAAGATACTGGGCCAGGGGGAGAACTAATTATTTTACCGAACAATGAGAGTCATAAGGCCCCAGGCAGACATTATCTACACTGGAAACACAGAAATCTCTTTCCTGTGTGTTGTAGGGGAGGGTCACAACCAGACTGATATAGCTGCTGTAGGACGAGGAGCCCCAAGAGCCCCCGCTTGGCAGCTTAGTGGCACACTCCCAAGGCTGTATCCTGAGACTGACAGCTGCGCCTACGCTCTCTTCTCTCAGCCCAGGAAGCTTATGAAAATGTAAGAGTGAGGTGACTTTAGTATATGAATACCACTGGATCTAATTTATATTTTAAGTAAATATAAAAGATTTAAGTAAATTATTTAAAAACTTCAGTGCTTACAAAAGTAAATTTCTCATGATACGCCTCTCAAGTGAAGTGATAGTCCAGGTTTGAGAGAGACAAAAAATTTTCTTTTATTGAAGACTTGATCCTGGGAAGCAGGAGGGAGGAACCCGGCTTCTGCCACTCATCCCCCCCGCAGCCCAGGGCTGAGCAGATCCCATTATGTGTCTGAGAACTTGCAGACAGAAGACAATGGGCCTACCATGAAAATGCATCTTCCAATGCGGCCTGCTGACCAGCCGGGCTGGTGAAAGTGCCATCACCTGGAGGGCAGTGAGAAGTGCAGGACCTCAAGTCACACCCCAAATGCTGAACCAGAATCTGCATTTTGGTAAGATCCCCCACAGACTCTTAGGTACTTTGAAATCGCTCAAACATCTCTCCCAATTACTATAAAATCCCCCAATCAATCAGTCTCCCCTCCCAGCATCAAATATAATAATGCAACATAAAGCAAACCAGCAGCCGAGTGAATTGGCAAAGTTCGCAAAAGATGCGGGATTGCACAGAATTCACAGACGTGATCAGCCCAGGGGGAAAGGCAGCCTTGGACCCCTGAACAAGGGAAGAGGAGTGAATCCGCAAGCATGGTCACATTCCCTCAAAAGACAACGCTGTGAATATCTGAGAATGAAGACAGGCTCCTGGAGAAAATGATGAGGCTCATGAACATCTTTGTAAAATGACCCACTTTATGACTGTGCTGGGGAAGTCAAACACATACAATTTTGTTGAAAACTGTGCTAAAAAAAACCCCAACATTTAACACTTCCGCCCCTCCAAGGAGGCGCACATTTTTTAATGATAACTTCAATGATAAGTGAGATAAGTTACTTCCGGGAGTTTTAGTTCCATTTCTCAAGACAAAGTCTAATCCAAGTGTCACTCTTGTGATTTCCTTGTTTTAAGTGGATTTTCCCAGGGACCGTTATATTCCTTTTTCTTTTTGCCTATGGGACTTGGTTTGGGTGCCGATGACTGGTGTGGGATAATTGACACCAACTTACTCCCCAGCTGGGGGAAGAATTCTTCCTACCCTCCTGTTTCCTGGGTGGATGTCACAGAAGAGGGTCCCCCTCGGGGTTATAGCTCTAGACTCTAGAGGCAGGTATCTATTCAGTGGTTACCTTGTCGACCATGAGGAAGTTCTCCAGCGTCTCTCCGTTTTCACAGGTGACATCACCAACCTCTCTCACGGCTCTAGGCAGGACCTCTTGCACCTCCTGGGCAATCATTCCTAGACACAAAACACTCCAACAGGTTGAGTCAGGAAAAGACCTTTCTGGAGAAAATCCTCCCAGGCCTACATCAGAAAGGAACACTGACAGCCACAGGCCACAGGGGAAGTCTTGGCAAATAGATGCTTATCCCTTCTCAGCTTTTGCTTTGATCTACAAGCATTTGAAGCAAAGAAGGAATTTTGAGCCATGCACCACCATAGGATTAAGTGGGAGTGCCGTTTTTGTTACTTTTCTTTGAGACTCAGGGCCAAATGTTGGAAGGCGTGAGTAAATACCTTAAAATTTCTTCACATAGAAGCAAGGGTGGGGCATTATCTTGGTTTGGGAGGGGGGCGGGGGGATTGTTTGTTTCTTTGTTTTGTTTTGGTAGTTTTCTTTTCCTGCAGAAGGATTTTGCCTGCTAATCTGTTCTTTGGGATTCCGGATTGGAGTATAAACACCACTTTGGCCCTTCTCTAATCTAGACCTGTCTACTATGCCGTTTTCTCTCCCCATCCCAGGACTGCCCTCGAACAGTTTGAGCTGCCTTCTGCACCTCAACCCTCATCACATGAGCAAGAGGATGCCAGTGAAAAGAAACAACATATCTAGTATTGAAAATACTCCACCAATACTTTGGGGTGCAGGAAGGGGGTGGGTATTGAATAAAGACAACAGGAATTTCTTTAAGCTTTCCTTTTCTAGTGATTATGGGTTTCACAGAGGAAGAATTAGACCAACAGGGTATTTTCAAATGCCATAGCACACAACCTCCAGGTAAAGAATTTGGAATTCAGCCCGGCCAGTGTGGCTAAGTGGTTGAGCATCGACCTATGAGCCAGGAGGTCCTGAATTGATTCCTGGTCAGGGTGCATGACCTAGTTACGGGCTAGATCCCCAGTAGGGGGCGTGCAGGAGGCAGCCAATCAATGATTCACATCATTGATGTTTCTCTCTCTCTGAAATCAATAAAAAAATATTTAAAAAATAATTTGGAATTAAAATTTTAATGGAAGACAATACAAAATTAAAAAGGGAACTTGTGTGTGTACCTGTTTGATGGGCAGTGTTTATTCCCATTGCAGATGCGAACTCAGGTTTGTAGTCATATTCAACAATCCTCATTTGGGCTATTCTTCTCAGCTGTTCATTTGTGTCAACCTAATTGAATTAAAGAAGAGCAGATTCCACCCACTTAGATATTTGCTATTCAAATCAATGCCCAAAGTGACGCAGAGAGATTAGGCATGTTGAAAATTTGTTTTTTTCCTGTTGCTCAAATTATTTTAAGAGAAATTTATATTTTTCTCCTTACAGAAGCCAAAGTTTCAGCTTCCATGTTAGTGACTCCTGTTCACCGATTTGTAAACTGAACCAGTTTTACTAGAATGTCTAAATTCTAGGACAAAAGCTCCCTCATTCACGGCTCCTGCCTTCTTCCCTCTGAGAGGCAAACCCTCCTTCTGAGAATGAGGTTGCTCACTTTGGAGAGAAACAATTGCTGAAGGATTGAGAAGTACCATTTCCAAATGAACACACAGTATAAATACCAAACAAATACAGGTCAACCTTGTATTTATAAATTGAAAATGCAATGTTTAGTTCAAGTAACAAACTTTGAGGTATGAATATCCTCTATCATTTGCTTTTGACGATTTTGCTGGAGAAAATTTCTTCAGGGGGCAGATTGCAAATCCAGGTTGCCCACCAGCTGGACCCTCCTGACCCAGACTTCCCCATGGAGATGGCTCCTCCCCAGACCTGCTCGTCAGTGTCGGTGTTTTCTGAGCTCACTGCTCTTGCAGGTTATTAAAGGCATTCCCAACGGTCACTGCACATTCCTCAAAAAAATTGCACTGGGTCCCAGCAAAATAATACCAATAAAGACAATGGAGATCATTTTTCCTAAAGCTAAATGTGTTTAATTCAAAGCATTCCCCTTTGCCCTTTGAGGGTTTTTATTTAATGAATTGATGGCATAACAAGATTGTTTTTTGTTGACCTTGTTCAACAAGTAAAAAGTTGGTGGCCCTATGTGGGTCCCCTATGTTTTCTTTTAGAATACAACTGGATTATGAAACCAGTGGTCTCTTGACAATTAAAATTATACTGTCTTGACATTCATCCATGTGTTGGAATAACCAAAATGCTTTGTTGTTGCTGCTACTGTTTTAAGAAAAACCTGTCATGACCCTCAGCTCCTCTGGACCCACTGTGCCTCCAATCTCATTAAAGTCTCTTCCTTAGCTGGGCTGATTGGGAAAGCCTGTGGCTCGGCCCTGAACTAGCTAAATGGACAAGCTTTAGTTCAGGTATTTGTCAGGGAGTATAATTTTGAGCTCACTATTGTTTTAATAACTGTTCTTAGAAAAACCTTGTTTCACTGTGTTCATTCATTGTTTTATTCGACTAACATTGACCAATCATCTTCAACGCACCATGCATTACCCTAAGTGCTGGGGCTTCAAAACTGATTGCCTTTTCACCCGAAACTCATCCAAAATAATACTGAATGTAAACTGTAATTTAAAAATAAAATTTTAAAAATTTTACGAGTTTGTGGTCTACACAGAAAGGCAGACTCATCAATATGGATTATATTACAACTGGAGGCCTGATGCACGAAATTCATGCAAGGGCCTTGGCCCCGGCCCCCACCTGCTCACGGCAACCCGGGGCCTCTGCTGCCTCTGCTGCGCAACTCCCGTCCCGCCCCCCGCCCCCTGTGGCTTTGTCTGGAAGGAAGGCCATCCAGAGGGACATCGGGTCTAATTAGCATATTACGCTTTTATTATTTTAGATGTGGCATGCAGGGTGGTGATGGAATTGTGAATGGAGAATCATGGCTGCTCCAAGGAAGTATCTAAGAAGTTTCAGGGGAGCTATGGAGGGCTTCCTCCAGATGGTGAAACCCAACCAGGACCTTGGTTCCTTTCAGTTCTCAGCCGTGTTCTGCTCCTTTCACTTCAGGACCTTTGCTCATAGCATTTTCCATGCCTCCATAGCAATTCCTCCCCTTCCCACCTCCTCCCCCAGCGTACACATCCCTTCACCAGAGAAGCAGTTTTTGACCCCCAAGACTAGGAAGGGTCCCACTGCTTAAGTGCTAATGGCACCTGTCCTTTCCCTTGGTAGCACTAATCGAGTTATCACCAGACAGTTGGTTGTGCCACCCTTATTATCTGTCTTCTCACTGGGCTATACTCCTGAGGGTGAGGACAGATGAGGCCATTGATCCCCATTAGGTATCATCACCAAATCACCAATTTCCAGGTAGTAGGCACTCAACTAATACTTGTTTAATAAATTAACTTTAAGATAGGAGTTAGTTGTGGGGAAATGTAGATAAAGGGCAACTAGAAAGGGGTGACTAAGACAGGGGTGCTGGAAAGAAGAACACCATGAGCCAAGTCCCAAGGCAGCAAATCCCCCAAGTGGTGTCTGCACAATCGAGGCAGAGCTTGACATTACTAAACCATAAAGATAAGGTCAGAGCAGGGAAGGCCTTGCAGACCATGCTGGGAAGGAGCAGTCACAATCTCATACATCTGTCCCTGGGAGCTCCTTCATTCGTTCAACAGGTATTTCATGAGTAGTGACTGTGTGCCAGGTGCTATTCCAGGCCCTGGAAGTTAAATGAGTGTTTCTTATCTGAAGTTCAAATGTTGATAAAAGTTCTTTTCCTCAGGGTAAGGCCAATGTCTTGGTCATTTCAGGAACTGCACCGTGCCTAGCAAAGTGTCTGCTGTAGTTGACACACAGAGCTTCATCGCAGAAAAGAAGGAACAAAAGAATAGAGGTAGTGCGATGGCAGAGCGACCTTGACACTAACAGAACTGAAGATGGGGATCAATCAGGAGCCAGCCTGGCCTGGCCCTGTGCTAGCCAGGCCCTCCCCAGTTCCCCACTCCCCACACCCTTGGGAGTACCGTCCTTGACTTTGCCCACTTTTTATTATCCCTGGGGTTTGTGCAAGAGTCCCCATTGGAGACCACCTTCACTCAGGCTGTCCAGGCTATGTAAAGGGAAAAAGACCCCTGCTGCCTACAGTGCATCCTTGGATGCATTTTTCCCAGAGACATATTGCTACACTTAGCGATTAGGTATCAGACAGATTTTTGCTCAAAGAAAATTTTGAGGGTTGGCTTGGGGATCTAAAGACCTATAACAATGTTTCTCTAAGAAAATGCTCTTCTGCTTTCTGGCTGACTTTCTTTCCAAAGCTAAATATAAACTGCCTGGGGGGCATGCTCCCTAGCTGTGCACTGGCTAGGGAGCACCCTAGAGGCAAGGGCTGTGCCCTGTTGGAATCCTCCTCCAGGAACAGCACTTAACGCCACACCTTGCTCAGCACGTGTGTTGAGCAAGAAGGGAGAAACTGAATTATAGTGTCTGATTTGATCTTGCCCAAAGCAGTTTGGGAAAGTTTTGACCTCGAATGCAAATGGCCGTCACTATCATGCTGCCTCATGCCCAAGGTTTCTATGTCATTAAGCCAGGAACTGCACCACGGAGAAGACATCTCAGCCTGTGGGAGGCCAGGGGGTTCAGGGAAAGAGATATCATTGCAGGGCACTGGCCCTGGCCCTTAGCCAGGACGAGCAGTGGCATCAGAGCTCAGGAACCACTGCATTTGCCTGTGGCCTGAGGAGAGACTGCATGTTTACCTTCCTCCAGCCAACTGCCGGTGCGGTGGAGAGAAAAACATTTTGTGCATTTCATCTTCATTGATTTTTTTTTTCCTGGCTTTTATTTTTGGGTCTTTTGCTGCCTGTTTCCAGCCTTCGCTGCAGAATTTGACAGATGTATCCAACTTTCAACTTCCTCTTTTTTTTTTTGCATGGACTTTGAAGTTCTTCATGCCCCTTTGATTTTCAGCACACCCTTTCCACCCTAGTTTTGTTCCATTTCCAAGCCTCACTTGCTTGCCCAGTCTGTAATCACATCGGTAAGCACAATGCCACTGTCCAGGTGAGTTAAACTGCTCCTCTTAGACCAACCTCCTTTTCCCAGTGCTTCGGTGTCATGGGCTTCAGTCACATCTGCTCCAGCTTCTCTGTGTCTTGGATACGCATCCAGGTGAGCACCAGAGGTCTCCTCCACCAGGACTCTGCAGAGAGCTCCTGTGCTTTATATCTGCAAGCAGCCTAAGCTGCCTAGAATGAGGAGGCCCAGGGCAAGGCAGCAGCCTATATTCGTTTTCCCTGTCACAGTGCTCGGTAACATGTTTTGCCAGAGCTCATCCAGTTGCCATGCAACCTGAAAGAATGAAGGATGCATGTCCCCAGTGTGCATGCAACCAGATCAACCAAGGATCCCTTCCCAGCACATTTGGAAAAACAAAGTCAGGGAGAGGTGAAGATGAAGCCCGCGCATGTGTCAGTACCATCATCAACATTACCATTCCCTCTCTTGTCTGTAATAAGTAGCCAATAGAGCAGACAAGATTTCCAGAAACATGTATTTTGTAAATGTGGGTAGTCCTATTAAGAACAAATACATTATTATGAAATAATTTAATAAATAAATGACATATAATTTGCACCTTTAAAAAAATGTTTTTAAGCCCATGGGTAAAATGAAGATAAGCATTTCCTGCTGACTGGTGTGGCTCAGTGGTTGAGCATCGACCCATGAACCAGGAGGTCACGGCTCGGTCCCCAGTGTGGGGCATGCAGGAGGCAGCCGAAAATCAACGATTCCCTCTCATCACTGATGTTTCTATCTCGCTCTCTCCCCATCCCTTCCTCTCTGAAATCAATAAAAAATGTATTTAAAAGAAAGAAAAAAAAAAGACAAGCATTTTTTGTTCACAGAAGAATAAACAGAGGCATAGAACGTCTCTGGGCCACATTTCCTGGGCCAGTGGGTACCAGAATCGGGACTAAATTTCTCGCCTTCCCCCGGAGACTGGGCTAGGCCCCTCTGTGTTCCCTCATGCCGCTGCGAGCAGGAAGGGGAACCAGGAATGTCCCACTTGGAGCGAGGCTGGGGCGGCATTTCACTCTGTGGAGAAGGTTCCTAGAAGGAATTTGAGACGCTCTAGGGAAGTTTGCTATTTTAAGACAATAAATTCTCTTCCAACCAAGGAGCGCCCCTTCAAGATGTTAGGTAACTAAAGTTCCGGGGATGGCGTGGTGGCAGCAGCAGGGGGTGTGGGGACTTTCCCCAACTGTCACCTTCCATTTCCATTTAGATAAGACCTGGCAGGGAATTGTATAGCCAATTGCGAGCGTGAGTTGGTGTGATCTGAAACACAGACAGTTTTCTCTCCCTAAAAGGAAAGGGCACACTATCTGGGGCTGGGATCTGAACATGTCTGTGAGAACTTTCTAGCCCTAGGAGTTCCCATCCGGCTAGTAGGTCACGGCTCTTCTAACAGGAGCCGCAGCTCCACAATCAGCATGAAGGTTTACAGTTCCAGCCGTCCTCTGGAATCCCCTCGGCCAGGAGGACATTCCTTGCCTGGGTTAGAAAACCCAGCGCAGATTCGCACGGGGAAAGGAATGCAGTCCGGGAGAACGGCCAGTGATTTACAGATTAAAGTCTCCTGTTAACTGAAGAAGAGTACGTCAGGAGACTTAAAAATGCCATTCTGCCACGGCCTCAGAAACACTTACAGGAGAAGCAGTGTCCGTGAGAAAGCGGGGAAGTGGTTGAGGCAGTGATTGGGACACAGAATGAAACGGTGAAAGATCTGGAATCAGGAGTAGCCTGGCATCTTCATCCTAATCCCTGAGGTCTGTGGCGCAGCTGTGATTTTCCCCAAATGACTCAGTGCTTATCTCAGTGGGTGAAAACATATAAAGGACTCAGTGGGGCCAGCCAGAGAGGCACCCTTTCCACCTCACAGATGAAGGCACTGAGCTTCCGTGAGGCTAAGGGTTTGTCCGGGGTCACGTTGCTGGGTGAGCCTGAAGTGGAGGAGCAGCCTCCTGACTTCTAGGCCTGACTTCCGATTTCCACAAGGCAGCTGCCTCTCCACCGAGGGAGACAGTCTTGACCCGGCTCTTGCACATCCCTGTCTTAGTCTTTCTCTTTCCAGTTCACCCAGACCCGGCACTGAGGGCTGAGCAGGAGGAGCTCCCTGGCTGCGCCTCGGAGAAAGCTGAGGAGTGGGGCAGACTGGCCAGCAGGGCCGGTGTCCGGGCTCTGGAAGGAGGAACCTGGAGAGTCCAGGAGACGTATGGGCAGGAACTGGCCTGAGACAGTACCCGGAGGATACACAGGGAGGTGGAGATCTGGAGATGGGAAGGAAAGGGCAGTTGACAGTGCGTGGAAGGAAGGGCCAGGGCCTGTGGAAAATCACCCGGAGGCCTGCTGCGTGGGCAGCCAGTGCGATGCTGTCATCGCCCTATGCTCCTGTCAGGTGAGGCCATCCTCTGGGGTAGGACTGCTTTGCAATTCCAGCAGGGATGCCTACCGGCTGCAGCACTCATCATTGTTAAGCAGTCGCACAGCACAGGCTACATGTAGAGATGCCCCCTGCAAGGCGTGTCAGAGGCCAGGAGCACCCGGCACACCTGACTCAGGTGTCAGAGGTGTCCAAGGCCGGCCCCGTGCTCACCTCCTGGATATTCTGCTTAGCCCGGCTGTCAGAGGGATGCATAATTGTCCCCATCACTTTCATGTTGCCACAGACAACCAGGGCTTCATCCGGGGCATCTGTGTTTATTCCCACTCGACCATGACAGACAACAGATTCTGGAACTTGTCCTCGCTGCCATAATGCATCACTGTCATTTTCAAATTGCCCAGGGTTAGAGGCCTGGAAAACATGCATAAATATGTTACCATTAAAGTCACAGTAGCAGAAACAGATGATCAGTTTATTCCTTATAGCAAAGGAAAACAATGTGTCTACGTCTTTCATCTGAGACTACTAAGTTGGATGGGACGTTTTGACATATCCCTATAGCTGTGGCCCCAGGAGAGCCAGGGGCCCCCTAGCGGCTCGGCCCCCCATGAGCAAGAGCTCAGTTGGCCATGGTTTGGAACATCCGGGCTCTATTGCATGCATCTGGAATTGATGATGTGTCATCTGTAGTGGGAGAAAGATGAAGGAAAAAATGCACAAAGACTCTTTTCAAGGATAATAATAATGATCTTAAAACCAGAACATTACATCAGAAAATATTACAAGGTTATTAAAAATCTCAGATAAATTTTTAAAAACCTTGAATTTAGCTAGCTCTTTTATAGTTTTAAAACACTTTCATATTTATGATTTCATATGCAATTGACTAGCTCAGTGGTCGGCAAACGGCGGCTCGCGAGCCACATGCGGTTCTTTGGCCCCTTGAGTGTGGCTCTTCCACAAAATACCACAGTCTGGGTGAGTCTATTTTGAAGAAGTGGCATTAGAAGAAGTTTAAGTTTAAAAAATTTGGCTCTCAAAAGAAATTTCAATCGTTGTACTGTTGATATTTGGCTCTGTTGGCTAATGAGTTTGCCAACCACTGGACTAGCTAATGACAATACGAATATATTTAATACACCTCAACTATCCCCTAAATAATATCGAAGGAAGAATAATAGCTACATTTGTGGTGTAAATCCACACCCTAAATCTATGAGACATGTACCATTATCCTCATTTTACTGATACTGGGACTCGGAGAGGATTAAAAAAAAGCCTAAGGCCACAAAGCTAACAAGTTCCAGAGCTGGACTTATACTTCCTTTGATTGTTAAATAATGACTTTAACTTGGCCCTTTTATGCTCTTGCCTAGAAGTAGTAGCCCTGGTTGAATGTGGTCTTCAAAGAAAATCCAAGTGAGACTTGAGACAAAGTTCTAGAGATTTTATAGCCACTGAATATATTTCCAAACATTTTTAAGTAGAGATCTCTGAATCCATCAAAATCTTCACAATGAAATTTATTTGCTTTTGAAATTATGACCTATCCTCCTAAATCTGACTTTTGTGTGTTTGAGACAGGTTGTCAGAAATTCAGACAAAATAGTAGGGACCCTGATCATCAGCACAAATGCAAAGTCTTCACTTTGTGCCTTTCTGGCGGTCTACGGGAGACATTTCGAAGTCAGCACTTGAGCATGCGCGGATTATTTCTTAAGAATACCCGAGAAACCAAAAACAATGGTTTCTTCAAGGATGGGGGCTGGGAGACATAGAGACTGGGGTGGAGGGTGATTTGCTGTCCACTACATGCTTTCGGTATGATTTGAATGCTTTTACCATATGCACATGTTACCAATTTAAAAATAAATAATTATAAGAAACCACAAGGTATAGTGCTTTGTTTGGTTCAAGTCTTCAACTTCCTGTTTCATCTTACCTGACTAACCCCTGACTCAACCGTTGACACTTGATAGACAACAGCAGTGAAAGAATATAAAGTAGCAACGTTGAAGATTATTTTGTGTGAATTCACTCGAACAAAGAGCTTTTCTGCAAAATCCCTAGAGCCCCCTTGGCTGTGAATGGCAAATTGGCTTTGACTCAAATCCTTTTAGAGCAAGCAATCGGCTAAATCCAAAGGTATCCCACACAAAATGTTGATGTGTTTTTGCTCTACTCAGAACATAATGAGCCAGCCACTTCAAGGAAGCAGAATAGAGCAGTGATGGGTTTTTGTTTTCTTAATGAGCTTTGGGATAATGATTATCATGTTGGTAACTGTTACTGGAACAGCAGATATAGCAGGTTTAATTTTTTGTGACTATTACAACAATCTCACTTGGCTTTCATTGGATGAAGACTCAAACCCCTAAAATATGTTTAGATTATTTTGGGAAGGGCCAGAGAAAACCATCAATTGAACTGATGACCTCTTGGTTCATGAGTCAATGCTCAACCACTGAGTCACACCAGCCCGACTTACATGTTCTAAATATAGAACCTTAAGGAGGAGTCCTCATCCCTAATGGAAAGCTATATATATAAAAGGCTAATATGCAAAGTGTCTCCTTGGGAGTTTGACCAGGAGAATGGGAGTTTGATCACTTGCTATGACATACGCTAACCATCAGGGGGCAGCATGGATCATGGCAGGTGACCAGCGGTGGAGGTAGGGCACAGAGGGAGTGAGGGAGGGGGAAGGCAGGGAGACAGGGAGGCGGGAACCTGATCTGCCCTGATCGGCCCTGATCACCAGCTAGGCCTAGGGACCCTACCCGTGCACGAATTTCATGCACCAGGCCTCTACTGTTATTATAAAGTCTGTGAACTTGTTTTCTGGCATCCAGAATCTTAATGTGTCAAAGCAAACTATAATGGAATCATAGAAAAATGTGCTGTAATTATGAAGCTATATTCACATGTTGCTTAGTAGTAGATGATTGTATCAAATACCAAAATGAATTAAAGTTTCTAAAATGCTGTCATTATTTATCCCAGCCTCATATATTTAGGAAAGAAGTGAATGTTTAGTCTGTTATGACACAAACTGGCTGTGTGACCTTAGGCCAGTCACTTAACCTCTCTGTACCAGGTTTCTCCTCTGAAGAATAAAGATAATAATGTCTTTAAAAATTTTTTTTAAAATCTTCACCCAAGGATGTGCTCAGAGAGAGAAAGGATGAAAGAGGAGGAGAGAAGGAGAGAAACATCGATTGGTTGCCTTCCATATGCTCCCTGAGTGGGGATCAAACCTAAAACTCAGGTTTATGCCCTGACCAGGAATGAAACCAGCAACCCTTTGGTACACAGACAACGCTCAACCATCTGAGCCACTCTGGCCAGGCAATGATGTCTTCTTTAGCTATCTCACAGGGTTGTGAACACTTATTGAAATCATGTATACACAAACACTGCAAAAATAAGGGTAAATAGTCTCGAATTTATCCTCAACACACTCTTCTGTGGATAGCAACCACTATCCAACATATAATTGATTAATCTGATGTCCTCAGCCACAGACCTGCGGAGTTGCATAATTGAGGGCAAGGGAGGAAAATTCCACATACAAAGAATACCTTGTAAATGGTGCCCCCTGAAGGTGCTTGGAATAGGAAACAGCAATTAATGGCAATTGGAGGCTTCCTTTAAGGTTGGAATGGAAAGTTGGAATTTCTCTGCTTTATCATCGTTTGGGCTTCTAAAGCCATAGCTGAAGAGCATAATAGGAGCGCTTGAGCTGAGGAAGGCAACTCATAAGAAAGCAATATTTGTATCTTTTGAAAGGGCTATGGAAAATGGATCTCAAAATGCTCTCTACTCATGCTACTCCAAGTGTGGTCCCCAGGCCGGCAGGGAAAAGAAATGCATGTTCTTGGGCATCTCCAACCTATTGAATCAAAACCTGTGGGGATGGGACCCAGGCATCTGCCACATCTTTGAAAGATAGACATAAGTAATCATACCTCCAGCCAGCTACATATCAGAGAAGCAGGTTGAAATGTAGAACCGAAGGAAAGCCTCGTCACTTACAAGGAGAATCTGAGGGAACTCCACTGGGGAATGCTCCCAAAAACAGGCATCTGGGAAATAACTCTGTTCTTTGGAGCAGACCTTAATTTTCATTAAACTGGTCAATTCACACTCTGGGGTCATAATCTATTTCTAAAGCTGTTTTGATTGACAACCCAGAAGACCAATGACTGAGTCAGTATAGTTTGGGTGTCATCTCACCATTCTCTCTCCGAGGACAATTCTGACAAGTTTGGTTTCCTGAACCCTCCTGGAGGCCCAAACTCTCACCTATTCCAACCCTCTTGCAGTCCCCCTTACACGAATCTCTGCTATTGGGAGGAATGATTCTTAGGCCCCCAAATGAATCTGAATTTGCTAAATGCAATTCCCAGTTCTCCACTTAATGGTGTCAGGTCTTGTAACATCTTTAATTGCCAAAATTTTCTTCCTTCCTCCTGGAGCTCAAATTAACAGAGCCAGGTCATACCCTAAGAGGGCACATTTGGCTTTTTTGTAGAATGCAGGCTGGTCTGCTCTCTGCCCAACTCATGATGCATATACCTGTATGGAGCCTTCTAGAATCTCAGTGGCAGGACGTGTGTCCTGTGGACAGTTCTAATACTCACTGATTCAGAAAATATTGCCATTTCTGAAATTGTTTTTCTCTTGGTTGGCATAAATATTACACAAATAGATCCAAAAGCCTACATTCATTTTCACTTCTGCATTTTGGGGTTAGAACGGACAAAAAATATCAATAAGATATTTCTATTTTGGGATGGGGAGGTTTTGTGCTATTACCATTGTTCGTCTCATGTTTGTTGGGGTAAACCTTGTTTTATTCAGCACACTTATAGAATAGGTTGTTCTCTTTAACCAAAAATTATGGCTAGAAGAAAGCAATCAAATTTGTAGTGTAATCATATCTTTTCTTCTATTTTGTTCATATTATTTATGGCAATCATTTTCTTAAAATATTTTTATTGATTTTAGAGAGGAAGGGAGAGGCAGAGAGAGATAGAAACATCAATGATGAGAACCATCGATCGGCTGCCTCCTGCACGCCCCCTACTGGATACTGTGCCTCCTGCAAGCCCCTCCTGCATGCCCCCTGTTCTCTGAGCAGGAATGGAATCATGACCTCCTGATTCATAAGTCAATGCTCAACCACTGGGCCACCCAAGCCAGGCTAGTGCAATCATTTTTTTTTTATTTCAGTCAATGACATGACACCCATATACTGAGTACATATTTAATGTTTTTTAGTATTCATATAGAATGTGAATTACAAAAAGTTTTCAACTTCTCAAAGTCATCCTTATGAGTTAAACTATCATATTGCTTTGGATAGGAGGAGGCACCCGTTAGCAGGGTTTGGGTAACAGCATGCTGGACAGAGGAGTTCCGTCTCAGATTGCTGCCCTGTGGACTTGCGTGGCAGCCAGAAGACAGCTTTACAAGAGCTGCCAGCAGGAAACGGAGGAGCCTCGACACCAGGTACATTTTTCAAAGTATGCAAGTGACTAGCAGACTGCCAGATTCATATATGAGCTATATGGCTCAGAGCAGCACTTTCATGATATCTAATCTCTGCTACCTCTCAATTTATTCCTCCTTATGAGAAATCAGAAACAATAAACAACCTAGTTTCCAGACTTTATTTCAAATCAGATTTGTTATTGCTGCAAAGCAAGCCCAGATACCTCAAGTGAGGTGTCGAGGACCACCCTGAAAGCTGGGGAGGGAGCACAGGAACCTCTGTCCTTGGCTCATGAGCAGGGGAGGGCCTCACCTGCCTTTCCCGGGAGGAGCCTCACTTGACACCTAGCCTGGAGCATGCACACAGGTGCGTGCACAGCCCCGCCCTCATCTCGGGACATCTAAACACATCAGGGTTTTACCTCATTCCCATCATTACTCCACCTTCATTAAGACTTTGAGATTTAGTTTAAGGATTTCTACTAAAAGGTGGCTTATTATTTTTAATTGACTGAAAGGATTACACAGAGGGCCCTTTGTTTCAGAATAGCTCAAGGCGAGCAAAGAAAGACTCAATTCCCCAAGTGGGCAGAACTTGTCCCCAGATCTAAGGCTAACAGCTGCCTATGTGGGCGTGTCCCTGGTGAACGTTTTTTCCTGATTGGAGTTCTCATGTCTTCCCTGTGTCACTTCAAAGAGCCATGACAGCACCCCTTCCCAGGGCTGCCATGCCCCTGGTTACCTGTTCCCTCATGGCCCTGGCACCCTCAGCAGTGGACAGCTTGGCCTCACAGCTGCAGCTGCAGCTGCCAACAGCTTTCTGTTCTCCTCGCTGCCAAGACTCTGTCCACAGCTGTGACCAATCAGTGATCCAGCAAACCGTACTGAACCAATCCTATGTGCTAGGCAGGGGCCCAGATGCCCCTGGGTCACCCATCACGTTAGGGCATGAAATGCCTTCCTGTCACTTTCTGTGCCCTGTGGGCTTTGGGGTCAGAGAGAACTGGGTTGTTAGCGGGCTCATCATTTATAAGCTGTGTAAGTTTCTGACCCTCGTGGAGCGCCATTCCTCTGGGTGTAAATGTTGTAATACAGATGGCCTGGCCACTGTGGCTCAGTTGGTTGGAGCATCGTCCCATTCACCAAGAGGATTCGGGTTTGATTCCTGGTCAGGGCACATACCCAGGTTGCAGGTTCAATCCCTGGGTGGGGTGCATGTGGGAGGCAACCACCCCAACCTGCTGTCTCTCTCTCTCTCTCTTCCTCTCTCTAAGTCAATTATATCAATTTAATCCTTGGGTGAAGATTAACAAAATAAAGAATGTGATACAAATGTAAAACAATATACAATGAGGTCAGATCTAAATAATTTAGCCCAGGGTGGTTTCTCAGCTGCAGCACTACTGGCCTTTTAGGAGGGTCATTCTTTGTTGTGGGGGTTGTCCTGTGCATTGTAAAGTGCTGAGCAGCCTCCCCGACCTTTACACATTAGATGCCAGCACCCCTGACCTGTGATAATCAAGAATGTTTGCGGACATTGCCAAGTGACCCTTGATTGAGAACCACTATGTAAAAACTGAAATAACAGCATCTGCTATTACTATCCTCAAGAAAAGCATGTGGGATCCAGAAAAGTCAAAGAACGAAGCTTACCCTTACAATGATCCTTTCAGAGATGTGGGCAGACAACAGAAAGACCTGGTCCTGGTTAGCAGCATACAGTCCAACCACCAACATGAAGTATCTAACTCAGAAACAGCAGACCAATGCCAACACATCAGGGAACGGAGTCATAATTTGTGCAATCAAATACCACCCCACAGTTAGTCAACAGTGAATTTGCCTACAAGGGTTTATGCATTAAAGTTTGCATGTGTAAAGATTTTACTCCTCAGCTCTAAGTTGTCCCTCCGGTAAAATGAGAGAGCACTTGGTTTCCTCGATATTGTTCTGGGCCCCCCTGTTTCCCAGTTTGAGGTATCTGTGTGCTGTGTAGCCTTCCCTGGGGAGACATCCGCTGGGGGCCTGGCTCAGCCCATGTGTGCTGACCTGGCACAGGCTGCATTCCCAGGCCCTCAGCAAGCACTGCTCACAAACACGTGCACAACAGGAAGTCACGTTAGAGGTCTCTTTGTCCAGAGTCACCCAGGCCACATGTCCTAGGCCTCAATGGAGGGTGACTCAACAGGGTCTGCTCAGCCACAACGGACCCTTCCCATCCTAAGCTGGTTTTTGGCCATGTACCCTGTACCTTCCACACCCTCCAGTCATGACTTTCATCAAAGACCTGGACCCTCCCCTCCAATTGCTCCCAATGGCAGTTTTCATCAGTTATTACAGTTGTTTCTTCATCTGTACCACTGATGAGACATTTTTAAGATCAGACCATTTCTTGAAAGTCAAAATGAAAACTATTCCAATCAGAGAAGCTTTTGCTTTAATACCTGCATGAAAATACTTCACTAATTTCCTCTGTAACACTCTACAAATTCTCTAGTCCTTAGAGAATGGGTCCTCCTTTGTATCTAAAGTAAATCAGGAATAGTAATAATTGTTATTGTTATTATTATTAGCTACCATCTATTGAGTGCTCAATGAGTCATGAATAGGTTAAGCAGTTTATCTACATTTTTTCACTTAGATCCCCTGAACAACCCTATTGGATTAGAATATGGTTGTATTCCCCATTTTACAGAATAGGAAAATGAGTCTCAAAGAGGTTATGTGCTCAAGGTCACCCAGCGAGTAAATGGCAGTATCATATATTCAAATTCAATTTTTTCCAACTCTAAGACCTGTATTCTAAGACCAGTGGTTCTCAAACTTGAGACTACATCAGAGTCCCCTGGAGGACTTGTTAAAACACAAATTGTTGGGCCTCACCCTCAGAGTTTTTGATTCAGTCGGTCTTTGGTGAAGCCTGAAAACTCGCATTTTAAATAAGTGTTAAGGTTATATTATCTCTGATAGTCCTGAGACCACACAATGAGAACCATAGGTCTAAATTATCAACGCAAATGTATTTTATTTTCTTAATCAAAAAAGACTATAGCAAAGCTTCAGGATTCAGAGCATCATATTAGTGACCAGCACACAGGTTTGAGAAATGCAGTCAGTCCTCGGCGCTCAGATAACAATGAGACATGAATGTATGGTGACCCCAGAGAATCATGGAGGGAACCAAGGCCAGCAGGTTTGGGCGGGGCTGGGTGGGAGAGCGGGCATTGTGGGGGAGAGGATGGCAGAAGAAAGATGGCTAACGGTAAGGGAGATGTGCTAATAAACTGAGTCAGAGAAGGGAGGGAAATGGCTGAGGGAGGCCCGGTTTTCAGGCTAATAGGGCCGAGGGGCAGAGAGGCCCTGGAGGGCTCTGCCTGGTACCTCTGCTCAGGATTCGGTTTCCCCTTCTTTCTCATGTTGTTTGCTGTGGTTTCACTGAAGTGCAGTCGGCCCAACGTTACTTTGGTGACTTGGTTGGCCAGTAGGTCAATTCTAAAACAAACAGCAGAAACACCAAGAGAGTGTAACAGAACATAGAGTCTTGGAGCATGTGCAACCATTCTGAGATTCTCATGTTTGGTCCCCGGTTCCTGTCACACTGGGGAGGACAATTTATTCTAGTCGCTGATTTTTAATAAACTACCCATAGCATGGCCAGGAATGGGGGCCAGGGAAGTCCACAGAATAACTCTTGAATGGAAATGCTCACTCGGCAGGAGCTCAAACCCAGAGTGTCTGACTCATGGGGCTGTACGCTCTCTAGACCACATATGGGTTCTTTTACCTCCACGATGAGGAGAAAGACATATTTTTATTCATGCCTGTATAGCACCCACTTCATGACTGAAGCAATTTCTCTAGGTTCCTTGTGAATTCCATCACAGCTCCTTTATGTATCTGCCCTGTCCAGGCCTGGTTGTGGGAGACTTGCTCCTAAGGAAACCATACACAGCCTCGAGGGAGGACCAGATGCACCAGGCAAGTTTAGAGCTGTGTTTGTGCAGGAGGCTTCTGCTTGAGCATCAGATCTGCCCCAGCTAAGGGACCATCTTTTTCCCGCCCCAATGGGATTAACTCAGGGTCAAAACACTGAGCGTTCTCGACTGTATCCCAGCCAAGTCAGTTGAAAAGCAAATCCCACTCCAAAGTGATTCTATTGGGGACTCTCTCTTTGGACCAACGTATTATTTTGGAGAATCCCAATCCTGAGTGCTTTCTATTTTGGAACCCATTAAGCAATCTATCAACGTATTTTTTAAAAATAAGAAAAAAATGTATTGTAAGCACAGGATGGATCCAGAGCCTCAAAATTAACTCTATCATCATCATCATCATACTAATTTAAATTAAAAATTAAAAGATGTAACAGTAATTGATCTCAAGAAACCAAGTTTGTTAGCAAGGTTGTCAGTAGCAAATGATTATAAAAATAATAATGATATAAAAATAGAGCTTTTTATAAGAAACTGTTTGCAATTATATCAATGCATTTTACCTACTTTGTTTTTTATAGCATATGTTCAAAACATTCGCATGTTATCATTTAGTTTTTACAGTAGGACTTACTTAATATAAGCAAAATAAATTGGGCAATGGGTCTTCTTCCCAAAACATTCCAAAAGGAATTCAGAAAAGAAATTCTTACCTAACAGGATTGAAAATCTTTTTGCTCCTATCAGCTTGGGACTGTTCAATAGCAATTATTTGATTGGTGGCTTCCACCTGTGTAGAACAACGTAAAGTAAACTAATCATTTAGAAAATTAATTCATCAATAAAAATGTTCATTAGTAAATGATATCCAAGTACTTTAAAAGTTTTCCAAGGTGTTCGTTTAGGAACTGGGCAGAAAAGACATACAAGACATGGCTCTGACCTTAAAGCAGTGTGCTTGTTATTGGTGAGGAAAACAGATACCTGTGAAACTGCACAGCAGAAACACAAGACCACAGGGCATTGCAGGTAAACAGTGAGTACAGACTGAGCTAGTAGAAACATCAGTTCCACGACACAGGAGTAACTCAGCCCAAATGATGCATTCATTCAGTCAGTCAGTCACTCATTCATTCATTCATTCTGTAAATACTTGTTGAGTACCTGCTATGCACCAGGGATTGCTCAAAGCATTAGAAATGCAAACTTGACCAAATTAACAGAAATCCTTGCCCTTGCAGAGCTTACATTCTTTTAAAAAATACATTTTTATTGATTTCAGAGAGTAAGAGAGGTAGAAACATCAATGATAAAAGAATCATCGATTGGCTGCCTCCTGCATGCCCCTTACTGGGGATGGAGCCTGCAATCCGAGGAGTGCCTTGACTAGGAATTGGACAGTGATCTCCTGGTTCATACGTCAACACTCAACCACATAGCCACACCAGCCATGTGCAGACCTTACATTCTAATAAGAAAAAACAATGATAGCCCTGGCCAGTGTTGCCCAATGATTAGAGCATCTTCCCATGTATCCAAGGGTCTCAGATTTGATTCCCAGTCAGAGCACATACTAGTACCCAGGTTTCCGCCCAATCCCAAACCAAGGCACATATGGGAGGCAACTGATTGATGTTTCTCTTTCTCCCTCTCCCTTTTTCTCTCTCTAGAATCAATTTTTTTAAATGACAAAAAATAAATAAAATATCAGAAATGACACTTATTTGTTACTTGCTACAAACTCCTGTTATTATTAGTGAATATTGGCAACGATGTGTTGAGATCAGCTGTCATCTATGGCTTGTGGGTATTTGCACAGTAACAGTCTTTCTGAAAAGCCATTGGGCAACCTACATCAAGAATTTCAATAATGTTCATATTTCTGATGTGTAAATTCCTCTGCTGGAATTCATTCTCATGCAAAGATGGGTATATGCAAATGTTTACTGCAGTTTTATGAACAAGAACAAAAAATTAGAAGTAAAACGTACAATAATATAGGAATTCCTATGGTACATCTATACAATAGAAATCGATATCATCTTTATAAATAATAGATGATGAAAGTCTTTAATATCATATAGTGTTATTTTTACAATATATTAACAATATGAACTTAATTTTAATAATGGAAAAATTAAGCTACCAAATAGTGGGTCCAAATATGAATGAATCTTTTCTCTTCATATTTTTTTGTGTTCCAATATTTTCACAATAAATTTATTACTCCCAAAATCAGAAAAGTATGGTTTTTGTTGTTGTTTGTTTTTATTTTGTTCTCTTTGGTTTGGTTTGGTTAAGAGCTCAGTTTGAAGAAAGAGCAGTCTAGCTCCAGTTTGGGAGGCTAGGTCCAGGTTAATGATCAGAATAAAATATGTGGACAATAGCTACTCCTCCCATTAAGGCACTGGATCTGAGGTAATAATTTAATAGACGCATTGACCAATCAGAAGTCATTCTGCCTGCATCCTAAACCCAACTCTGTCATATATTATCTTGGATGAATTGTGTAACATACTGGGTCTCAGTCTCCCCTCTCTGTAACTGGAAAAGAGAAGGTCTTGACTAGCTTAGTGGTTCCTTGTTTTAAATCAGGGACCTCTGAGAATTTCTTGAAAACTTTGAATCTACTCCATATAAAAATGAACCAGCATAAAAAAAATATACAAAATAATTAAGAATACATGTAGTGCCCGGCCAATGCGGCTCAGCAGTTGAGCATCGACCCAGGGACCAAGAGGTCATTTGTTTGATTCCCAGTCAAGCCACATGCCCAGGTTGCAGGCTAGATCCCCCGTAGGGGGTGTGCAGGATACATCCAATCGATGACTTTCTCTCTCATAGATGTTTTTATCTCTCTATGCCTCTTCCTTCCTCTCTCCCTACAAATCAATAAAAACATTTATTTTTTTAAAAAAGAATAACTTTAGTAGAAGAAGTGCAAGATTTATACACTGAAAAGTGCAAAGCTGCAGTATCTGAGTCCAGGGTTAAGAACTTGGCAGCTTCCGCTCCCTATGTCCTGGAATATTTATTCTTAGAACCCATCCACCACGCTATAAGGAAGCACAAGTTATCCTATAGAGAGGTCGCATAGAGATGAGCCATGGCCTCCCAGCCACTGTCCCTTTGAGCTCCTGGCTGATGGCCAGCACAAACTTGACAGACATGTAAGTGAGCCATCTTGCAAATTGGATCCAGGCCCGGTTGAGCTGCCCCAGCTAATGACTCCTGAACAGAGATGAGCTATCAGAGCAAAGCCCTAACCAAGTTTTAGATTGTGACCCACATAAGTGATTTTCAGTATTTTAAGTTGCTGAGTTTTGAGGTAGTTTGGTATGCAGCAACAGACAACTGGAACACTTAATAAATGTTCACTGAATTAAATGGAAGGAACTATAGACTTACCTTAACCCCAAAAGCTTTCAAGTAAAACATTTCTATTGGCTTTAGACCCATTTGGGTTTTGACAAATTTTGGACTTCCCCAAACTTGGATATGGATGGTTATCTGAAAATGGTTCTTCTTTTGGCAAACAAAAGCTTCATCTACTGGTGAATAATTAAATCCTTTGTCTGTGACAACGCGATAGCCTATATGGGGCCTATGAAAAGAGGAACACAAGAAACCAGTTTTACAAACATTTTCTACACATTTTCTTTCATTAACCATATTATTTGTGTAAACATTTCAAGAAAATATATTGCAGGGAGTTCCTTTTGCTATATTTAATCAATCAATTTTGTGAGTTTTTACTGAGAAAATGAAAATGATATTTCAAAACGCAGCTGGCTCTCTCGCAGCTTTTCGTCTTCTCACAAGGAAGGAGCACAACTCTTGCCAACTGGAGGCATCATTTGCTCAGCCTGCCGTTCCCTTTGTGCTTCCTAGACTTCTCATTTTACTCCACCGTGCGATACAAAGGCATAGGCTAGATGATGGGAAGTCACCGCATTACTCAGACTTGTGAAATATCTGGGATAGAATCTTATCTTTTTCCTCCTTTAAAAAAAGAAGTCTCTAAATTTTATCAGCAACACCATTCTCAAATAGTCACTCAGATGAATGAATATTCTGCCCGCTGGTGATCCTATGAGTAAAGCAGGCAGGTCAGAAATACCAGGGACAGCTTTCCACCAGATCAACCAGAGCCAGTCATCCTATGGATTGAAAACTTACTTTCTCTAGAACCCACCCAATCTGGTAACTGCACCGGAAACTTACTGTGCTGGTTATTTCTGCAGAAAGGCATCAATGGTGGCAGAGTGGCTAAAAGACCAGATTCTTGCTTTCCTTGTTTTAGCAAATCGTTTTCAATAGAATGTCACATGTTTCATTAAATGCTTAATTAATTCAACATCTTTACATATTGAAATACTCTTCTTTTTTATTTTTTATTTATCCTTATTGTTGAAAGTATTACAGATGTCCCTTTTCCCCTCCATTGGCCCCCTCCACCTCGAATCTGCCCCCCCACCAAGTAAAACGTGTTAAATGGGAAACATTATCAAGTAGAGAAGAGAATATACTCCTTTGGTGAGTTTTTAACGGATGTTGTAGCTGCAGAACATGACTTCTAATTCATCGAGGATTCTGAATGTGGGTTTTTCCTCCGAAGGAAGCTCCTTCCTGGGACCCCGGGCTGAAGAGGCAGTCCTTCCTGCTGCACTTGCTTTCTGCTGCGGTGGACTGGGATCTCCATTTGTAAAGCCGCCATGATAATGAACAACCCAGAGTTTCTAATTTGTCCTCTAATTCCAGAGACAGAAAATATTAATGGGCCTCTTGGCTAAATAGTGTTAGTTCTTTGCAGGTAAAGCATCTTCTCAATGAATCAAGTCACCGGGTCATTGATTACCCTCAAGTAGCTGATCAGTCAAAGTCTCCACAATCACAGTGCAGGCAAGAAAATCCATTGAAGGAAGAATTTGATAAAGACCACGTGTCTTATGCCATCTGGGAACTTTATATTGACTCAGGTTTCTAGAACTAATCTGCTAATTTGCTCATCTAAAGGCTACGTGGATTGAATTGTATAGATTTTCCGACAGAGGGTAATAAGAACTGTCTTGGTTAAGAAAAAAGGAAATATCTTGTTGTGACCTTCCATGTTTTCACTGTCAAAAACTCTGAAGGAAGCAGGTAAGGCTGACAGCTCAGATATGAGCCTGAAATTTAAGGATAGCTATAACAGAAACTGAACCAACCAATAATTATAGTGTTGAAGATGATTCTGAATCTTAAACACCAATCTCTGGTTAAGAAATCTATTTATTTAAGCATAGCAATTCTGTTTTTGATATCGAAAGTTAATTATAAAGTCACCTAAACTGGCTTTTTAAAAGCTCTTTTTAACACAGGTTTTAAATATTATCCAGGAAAAAAGAGGTCGGATAAATTTTCAACCCCCTAACGTTAATTAGGTAATTCAAGAAAACAATGTTTTTGTAACAAATTAGATATAATAATCTAAGAAGACACAAGTGATTTTCTTTCTCAATGATCTGAGTAGTGAAACCAAGAGGGTCAGATGAATATTGCCTTCCTTTCTGCTTACGAAAAGCGAATCATGGCTTCAAAATAAATTTTCCTCTTCATCTTTGAGTTGATTCTGCCAGTATTCCCCTTTTTTTTCTAGATCAGTGGAGAATAGATTGGATGTTCAAATAAACTTTAAAATGTAATCTATTCAAGTAAGAAGAGAGATAACAGTCACCTGGAAAACTTGATTAACTCAGATGCAGAGAGATTAAGAAGAATTAAAAGGTGTCAATTAAAATACTGTGCATATGGGTGACAGTTTCATACCTTGGTCCTCATATTTAAGATAGAATACCGGACACCCCCCAAAAGACAATCAAATGAAGACTAAGACTCAAAACCAATACCTATGGACTCTTCCTTTCTTTTTCTAAGTGCACACAATGGCAAAGACACAAAGCTGTGACATTTCAGTGATACAATTAGCAACTTGCTTCTTTCTGCCTCCTATTAAAGATACCAACTCCCAAATCTGTTTAACTCCTTAGATTTTTAAAAAATATTTTATTTTATTTTTTCCATCACCATTTATCCCATGTATGCCCTCTTCTACCTCTACTTAACTCCTTAGATTTTGTTTTAAAGAAAATATTTCTTCCTTCTAGTTCATCTTACGTTAAAGTCCTAGGGATAATTTTTGCTCTTAAAGAAGTTATACTTGAATTTGGAAAATGCCATGAAGGCCCTCAAGTTTGTAGGCCAATATTTCTTATTTCATATTATTTTTATTTCTTGAAATTTTTATTTTATAACCACTAACATTTTCTAGTGTTTCAAGAAGGTATTTATAATCAATGAAAATTCTAGAAGACATAGGTGGGTAAATTATATCTTATGGAATATAAAAAAGCCTTAAAGAATGTTTAAGAGCAATAATGTGTAAGTCCATGTTTGTTTCTTGAAACCATAAAGTCATAAGAATAGGGTGTAACTTTCCCAGTGTAAGGATATTCTGTATGCTTTGATTTTCATCTCTGAATACAAAGCCATTAGTGACTATGATTACTGCAGCGTATGTTAAAAGTGAACTTGACCATACTGATTGGTAGCGTAGAAGCTGGGGGAGGAAGGTGTCACTAGCTAAAAATGTATTGTGGCCCCAGAATGTATTCTCTAAATTTCTAAAATAACTACAGGATTACATGTTGGTAATTTGGGAAATTTCCATTTTCCAGATTTTAGTTTAAACTGAGCATGTGGCCAATGGATAGAATGCTGGCCTTCGGACTGAAGGGTCCCAGGTTCAATTCCGGTCAAGGGTACATGCCTGGGTTGCGTGCTCGATCCCCAGTGTGGGGTGTGCAGGAGGCAGTCAATCAATGATTCTCTCTCTCATTGATGTTTCTATCTCTCTCTCTCCCTCTCCCTTCCTCTCTGAAATCAGTTAAAAGACAAAAACAAAACGGGGCATGTGATCTGGGAAAGATTCCCTCCTCCTGCATTGTTCAGTGGGAAAATTATAAGGAGTTAGAATTATGAGTCTGGATTCATGAAGGCCAGAAACCCATGTCCCAGTTATTCACTAGTGAGAACGCAAAACATAGGGAGTAAGACATACCTTCTCATTGGCCCATCCCATTTGGCCAAGGTGGCATCAAATCCCAAATACTTGGGTTTATTCTTGAGAATTAGCACTGCCTTCCTCCCCTCACCCCCCAGCCCACCACAAGGGATTCCTAAGGCCACTTACAGTTTTTCGTAATGACCATTGAATAAACTATGCCAAGGGACACTTTGGTATGGCTGCCACTTCAGAGCAGGGGAGCACTGGTCCGCAGGCATCGTGTTCTGTCCCTCACTGTGGTCTTGACTTTCGCTGCTGTAACTCCTACTTGTCACTGCAAAGAAATAGGTGTGTTAGATCTTTCCCCGAAGGCTACTTTTCCTAGACTCACAGACAGCTGCATGGAGCTAATGAATAGGCCATTAGAAGGCAGAGTGACTGTGTGGAAAGCAACAGGGTTGGGAGGCAAGAGGCATGTAGCAAGCTTTGTTTCCTCATCTATAGAAAGAGCAGCTTGAGGTCAGTGGTCTCTAAGGTGCCAGGGTGAGTACTTGCTGGAACCATTGCCCTCAGTATCTACCGTACATCCTGCACAGCATCTCCTCACTTCCATTCTGTGTGGTCCCAGTCCACTCCCAGCCTGAGGAGGGTGGGAAATCCAGCCAGGCTTGGCCAATCCAAGTATAGCATTCGCTAGTGTGTTCATAATTGCATCAGGGAGACACCTGGCCTAGTCCAACCCAAGCAGAGTGGATTTCAGCACCACTGGAATGCAGGTTCAAAGATGCTACGATTTTGGCATGAGGTTTGAACCTGGGAGATACATCTCCAAGAGCTGCAGGCACCATCTGGGGACATGAGGGACAAGCCTGTCTGGGAAGAAGCCAGCACAGTAGAAGGCACATTGAGAAGGAAGGGCACCCCGTCTGATGGGGTGATTTGAGTTCTGGAATCCAATCTTAAACTTTTGGGTTCAAGAAGTCAATAAATCCTCTAGTTGTTTGTTTGTTTGTTGCTTAAGGCAGTTTGAGGTTTCGGTTTTTGTCTTTTGTTTATTTGCTTTTGTTCATTGCAAACAGTATATTCTAATTCGTTACAGGTCCCCGGTGGCACCAAGATTCTGTGGTCCAACTAGCTTTTGAACTTAGATGAGTTATTTTTTCACATAGTGTCCTACTTCCCTCAACTGTGAAACAGAAATGAAAACAGGTGCCCTGCCCAACTTGCAACATTACACAGCAGAGAAAATATAGTGGCAGCACTTTCAGAAGCTGATACCAGGAGAGAGTGACAGCGATTTCACACGTGCAAGCTACTGTTTTTGCATAACTTGCACGTTGTCTTAATTTGAGTGTGTCTCCAAACTGTACGATTCAACCACAGATAATTTTAACGTAAAGTCGATTGGCCCGTTTGCTGTTCCCCTTTTCTTTGAACTCCTCCACCATTACTCAGGCCTGACATCAGGGGTGAAAGGAAAACAGTGGTTGTTCATGAGATCAGGTGCAGGCTGTAAGAACGATGCAGAAATATGGCATTATCTCCTACAGAGTGCACTTAGCCCACAGCTTGGGAAAAATGCAGGGGGGTGTGGCTGGGTTTCCTTTCACTCACCCAACTTTCTTTCTTTATATTTTCACTAGAGGCTCGGTGCACGGATTCATGCAAATTAAAAGGAAATTAATTAGAAGGTGGCCAAGATGGCCAGGGCTCAAAGAGCATATGTGGAGTGAGTGGGGTCCCTCCGGCAGGTGAGGCCTCTAGCCTGGCCTGTGAGGACTGGGCCAAAACTGGCAGTTCAACATCCCCTGAGGTTCCAGAGTGTGAGGGGCACTCTGCAACATTGCTGTTGCTCGGCAGCTCCTGGGTTGAGTGTCTGTCCCCTGGTGGTCAGTGCATGACAAAGCTACCAGTCCATCAGCCAGTCAGCCAGGGGCCTGGTTGCTTAGCCTTTTATGTATGTACATTGAAGACTTCCTAAAATAAATAAATGAGCTGCTTCAGGTTGCTTTTGGTCCCAAATGCCACAGAAAATGTGCTTTTCCTGGGGTATCACTATTACATGTCACCTAAGCAACACACCTACTCTTTTGTTTTTTTGTAAATATGGATTTGGGAATGATTTCTCAAAACCCTGAGAAATGTTTTCATAGCTGTGAATGAGGAGGTCAGCAATGCAAGGAGCTCTTTATGTCCTCACTCCTCCAAAAGTTATCTGGCCTTAAATATTTTCAAAACTACAACAACAACAAACCTTTCTAATATCCTCCTGTTTATACCAAATTCAGAGAAAGGGAGAAACTGGTTCTTCCAGCTCTCCTTCCTCTCTCCTCCAATGAAGAGAAAGTAAGTGAAGTTCAAGAACTTCAAGTTTGGAAAGAATTTCAATCACAACTCTACGCTCAGTGGCTATCCGATCTTAGGGAATGGTTTAAGGACTCTGGCCTTCAGTTTCTTCATCTGCCAAATGGGAGTAACCTTAGAACACCTCCCAGGATTATTGAAGGGTTTCCAAGAGTAATGTCTGTAAGTGCTTAGCATAGTGTCTGTCACCAGTACGAGTTTAGACAATGGTGTCATTATCACACATACTTGTTTCAGCTCAGCTGACTTATTCCCAAGAAGCCTTGGTAAATACTTCATTTCTTGGCCTCCATGGTAACACTATCTGATGTGAGAATACCAGCTAATTCAGGCCCTTTCCCACTCAAGCATGGTGGCAAGGGCAAGGTGCCAGGGGATGCAGCCCAAGGCCAGCTCTGCTCCTGGAGATGCTGGTAGGGAGGATGTACAGTGGGAAGAAGGCATTGTCCTCAAGGATGATGGCATTTCCCACCCTTTCTCATCCTGGCAGCAAGGGTATCGGAGCAGCCACTCCAAAAGGACCGATCTGGCTTCTCTGGGAGCTGTCCACCAGCTGGTAAATCCCAGGGATGGGAATCTGGGACCATAAGCTCACACCAAAATTCCAGGCACAAGCCTAAGCCTGTTCAAGAGCTTACTAATACAACTAAGAACATCTACTATTCCTGTGTGTTTTCTGCACCATGGGCACTGTCCCAGACACCTGACACCATTTCTCATCAACATTAACTCACCTTCAAGGTAAGGACCCCCTTTCTAATAAACTTTCTTTATCGACGAATAATATGCACAATGAATTATGATCATTAATACACAATTTGACATTTTTTTATAGAATGAATTATACCAGGGAACTACCTTCATCAAGAAATAGAACGTTCCAGCACTCTAGAAGACACGCCCCCTGCTCTCTTCCCATCACTGCTTTCTTCCGCCCAAGAATAATCACTATTCTGAACTCTAACACCATAGAGAAGTTTACAGAAATGGAATGATATGATAGGTACTCTTATGTGTTGGTTTCTTCTGCCCAAAATTGTGTTTATGAGATTCACTTATTAATGTTGTAAATGACAGTTGTTTGTTCATCTTTGTCACTGTATAGTACTCCATTGTACAACTATACCACTTTTATCCTGCCCTTGATGGTCACTTGCATTCTTTTCAGTTTGTGGCTATTAAGAATAATACTGCTTTGACTGTTTTTGTGCATGTCTTTTAGTGGCCTATGTACAAATTTCTGTTAGGTATATTCTAGGCGTGGAATCACTGGGTCATAAGATGTGCTTTAATAGATGCAACCAAACAGATTTAGAAAGTGGTTATGAAGAAAGGATTCTTAATCTCACTCAACAATTGTGGAAACAGGTTCAAAGACCTGAAATAACTTGCTTAGTGTTACAGCATTTGAGTGGAAGAGGTGGGATTCAGACCTTTCTCTTCCCTTCATGCTACACGTAGGATTTCTTGAGGAAAATGTAATGGAAGAGAGAAGCAGAAATGTGACGGCAACAAACTGCCCAAGTCCCAACTTTTTGGAGAAAAACTCATAGCTTAGATTTGAATGTCTTTCAAAATATTTTATATGCATTCTTTTTTTAATAATCTTGGAAAACGGTGAAGTAGAATTTATGACTCTTATTTGATAATCAAGAAAAGTGAGGCTTTAAAAGTTCCCAATTGCTGGAGAGATGAGACAGTCTTCTGACTCTATAGTGTGAATTCAGCCACTGCACCTCTCAGTGGGGGCCAAAGGTCACAACTCTGGAGCTGATAAACCCTTTTATACTTGATGTGCAAACCATATGAGGCCATGGAACCTTTAATATTTGGGGTTCAGATTAGGTGGGACCAGGAACCCTCTCATATTTGGGATCCAGACCACATGGGGTCAGAGCCAGCTAACAGGAGCCTGCCTTCCAGTTGCCTTCTCTCAGAGCAAGATTTTACATATGCTCAAAGCAACCCAGTAATTCTACACCGTGAGCCCTATAAGTGGGGATCTTGGAAAACTTGGCCAAAGTGAACTGCTTGGAAGAAGGTCACCGGAATATTATCTCCCATCAAAACCCTGCCTGTAAGACTAGCATAAGCTCCCCCCTTCCTCTACCCACAAGCCATTGCCCCAGGACCTTGGTAAAAACCACGGGCCTCAGCAACACCAAATCTGAGCTCTCCACTGGAAAATGTTTGCTGAAATATAAACTGTAATGAAAACATGGCACTTGCAATTACTTGAGTTTTGCCCCCCCCCCCTTTTTTTTTTTTTGCCCTCTGCTCATTATTCTTCTAGAACCTTTGTGTGGAGCCAATTATCTCCAGCCAGCTTTTCCTTTGAATGGGTGTTCAACAAGGGATTCAAGGTTTCCTATCTGCTGGGACATTTCAGACAGTCTTCCCACGGCTGTTCTCTGGAGATGGTGACAAATCAGTGCCCTTTCTGGGGACAGACAGCAGAAACTCATCACAGGATGGAGCTTAACTCTGAAATGACCAGGGCGATTAGAGCAGCATCTGGTTACATGCGGAAACCCCTGGAAGGTTTGGGTGACGTGCCTGGTACTCTCAGTGAGCCGTGCCTCTGTGGGAGAGCGAACAGATGGTCCTCTCGTCTGGCTGGGAATGCACTCAGCCTTTTGTGTTTGAGAATCATATTGAAGCTGAAGGCTGGATGCAAGGATGTCTGCAGAAATTAGGAAGGTGGATGGAGAGCTCTGTATTATCTGGAAAGGGGCCCTTATTTTGCATTTTGTATTTCTGGGGTTGGAATAAGAAAAATCAAGCAACTGCTGACCGCAGTGTATCTGTGCAAAATAAAAGACGGTAGGAGGTTTGGACACACAAGGACCGGATGTCCAGCACAACTCTGCCACAGCACTCGCAGGAGGTGGCAATGTGTGGGAGTCGGCTGAGAGGGTGAAGGCATCGTCCACTGAAGGACCCCGGGGCCCATGCTGGAGCTGAGGCCAGAGGTCCCTGAAGCACCAGCACTTGCGTAGCTGGGAAAGGCAGAAGCAGTGACCTCAGTGGGCGCTTTCACACCGCCTACCTTTGATTATTTACAGTGGCTAATAGAACTGATGTGTGGTATTATCTGTTTCCCTAGCAAGTACCATGGCATTTACTCTGAAAATTCTGAAGTTCAAGGCTCCAGACAACAACACCTTTTCTCAACTTGATCACATCTCTAAGCTCAAAACACAATGCGTCACATGTTATAGAAGACAAAGAACAACATAATGTCTCATATGTTATAGAAGACAAAGAACAAAGTAGGCTGACCACTTGGGCATCAGATGATTGTGCTAAAAGACTTCTAAAACAATGTTACAAAATCTTGAAGACCTACTGGGAACCTGCTAACTTGAAACAAATGTTAGGGAAACTCAACTGTCTACCTTCCTGCTCCCCTGGAGAAATCCTCTAAAGTCGTGTTTCTCAGAGTAACTGCCGTGAGCAGCAGCACCCATAGCTGGGAGCTTGTTAGGAAGATGAGATTTGGGACCCCACCTAGGTTTACTGCATCAGCTCTGACTGTCCCCTGCCCCATGCCACCTGTGTCCACTGCGGGGGAGGAACTGGCACTGACAAAGCCCACCGCAGGCTCTTGAAAGTGCTGCCAGTTGTACAGCTCCCCCAGGCCTGGATCTGGGTCCTCTGAGACACATCGTCCTGCAGTTGAAAGGACTGGTGTGCCATCTGCAGCAGAGAGAGCAAATGGCATCTCTTCCTAGGAGCTCCAGTATGACCTCACCTAAGACTGCAAGAAACATTATGTCAACAGGGAAGAAATAAACTCCCAGGGTCAATCACTGTCCTTATATGAGAGAGAAAAAATTTTGTAGGGCTGCTCCAAGGCTAGTTAAAAAAAAAAAAAAGCCCTGACTGAATGGGATGGGCAGCGACACCCTCCCCCCCCTCCCACCGCACCGTCCCCCCCCCCCCCCCATTGGCTCACTTGGTCTGGAGTCGGGGGCCCACATTCGACAGTCCCTGGAGTCCTCCAGTGTCTGTGTGCACTTTCTCTTCTTTGTTGGTGGCAATGAGGCTCTAAAATCAATAGAAACCAAAATGAAGTTAGACCCCTTCTTTGCTCTCCATGTCACAGCAAATAAAATTTAATGTCCCAGTTCTCTGTTCTTTGCCTTCTTAAGTTTAATTCTAATGAATTAATGTTCCTTGGGCCCTTATGAGTCTGCAAAACTAGGTCTGTGCATGGAGTGGACAAAGCAAGCCCCTATTCCATGAGTCCTACTGGTCTTACTTACTCAGTGGACCTGGATTCACCTCCTCGAAAAATAAACTGACAGCCCTGGCCTGTGTGGCTCAGTTGGTTGGGTGTCTTCCCGTGTGCCAAAAAGTTGCAAGTTTGATTCCTGGTCAGGGCACATGGCCAAGTTGCAGGCATGATCCCCAGGGCCATGCACCAATTGATGTTTCTCTCTCCCTCTCCCTTACTCTCTCTAAAATTCAATTTTAAATCTTTAGAAAATAAAATAAAAGACTGACAAAGACAGAGGACTCATTGAGACAGAGAAAATACTGACTTAAAATACAGGTATATATTTTACATCTGAAATTTTTTTTCACATGGAATTTTACCACCATTTTCTATGACCGTTCCTCTTTTTTGCCATCTTCTAGATCCAACAGTTGGAATGAAAGGGGAAAGAGGATGGAAAAAAGAAGAAAGGAATATTAGTGAATGTTTAATTGAGAGATATTTTTCTGAGAGCTCAGGCACAAATTCCCTTGAGTACTCAACCTGAGGCTGCACGAGCAAACAAGGCTTTCTCTACCACCCAGAATCTCCCTGTGCATTCCTGATACTTTAGCTTTTCATTGAATGAGAAGGACCTTGGATTTAGTGGGTTTCAAATGAATAGATGGTAAAGAGCACTGGGCCTGGCCATGTCTAATATATGTCTCAACACTGCCATCTCCTGGACAGGACGCCACTGTTCACTCTCTACTGGTACTGCCTGGGGCGGGCTGCTCTGAGGTCTTTCATAACTTAGTATCTTGCTCTTTACCCAGGGCTGTGGCACAGAGGCTGCTGATGGTAGGAACAACTTGTCCCCAGATGAGAGGACACAGACTGGTCCAGGGCGGTGGCGGGATGACCGGTGTTTGGGCCGCCGTTGGGGAAGTCGTGGTGGGCAAGGCCGGAGTCGCTCACTTGGGAGGAGCTCTGTGGGGGGTGCTCAGACAATGTCCCAGGTGCAGCAGCAGAGTGGAGAGAAGCAGCTGGGGTCCTCACAGTCAGGCAGCATGCACCTGCGGGGACACACAGGTGAAAAGGGCCTCTTCCCCGCCACCCAGAGCTGAAGAAGGTGCATGTTGTGCGGGAGGCGCAGGGCACTCACCTTTGAGCTGTGGAGGAGAGCAGGAATCTGATGCAGAGTAGGGTGGGGTATCTGGGAGCTGGCGTTGCCTGAGGATAAACCAGACATGCGTTGCTTTTTTGTAGTAACTATTGCATCATTATATTTTTGTCACAAGCGGAGGCGGCCCTCAGTGTACAGCACCTCCAGGGACGGCTCCAGGTGCTCCAGGGGCCAAAGCCCACCGGACCACGCCCAGTGTCCTGTATTAAACGAATGGGCTTTGAGTCAGACAGACCGGGGTTTGAGTCCCAGCTCTTCCCCTTCTCAGCTGTGTATCCGTCAGCAAGTTCCAAGCCTTTCCAGGCCCTGGGTTCCTCGCCTACAAATCGGGAATATTAATTACACCTTCCTCATAGCTTCACTGTGAGAATTAAATGAGATACTGTGTGCAAACCCATAATGCCCCAAACCTAGCGAGTGCTCAGGAAACTTAAATTAACATTATTATCTCTTGTGAACATTTTCAAAGCACGTACACCAGAGAGATACAGTCTGGGCTAAGACAAATAAAGCAAGAGTTTTCCTGATGTGCTTTGGGAGAGCACAAAGTTCTTGGCAGTAGCTCAGGGTTTTATAAAAGAAAAATGTTAATACCTTAGCAGGGGGGGACCATAACATTTATATACTGAGGTGCAAGTAAAATCTTATTTTAAAAAATGAGTACCACTACTAACAATGTGTGCAAACTTCTGTCCCAAGAAACCTACCAGTCCCTAATGGCTCAGAAAGTCTGTGATCCTAAGTCATACATAAGCACCACCACCCTCCACCTGATTCTCTTGCTGGAGAGTAAGCCGCCATGCTTTTCTGGATTGACTACGACTTCACGCTTGTACAATAAAGAGGAAAGTCTGCTTTTATTATTTACTAGGAAAGTTATGCTTTCTCCTCAGATTGATCCTTTATAATTGATTCACTTCTGACTAATAAGGGAAGAGAGAACAAACATACTTTTAAAGTTCTCCAAAAACCCCACCCGAATGAAAGTAAAGGAATAAAGAAGCATAAACACAAAAGGACATAGAGCGTGTGAGCAGAGACCACACCAGGACATATTTTAATGACACTGGTGCAGGCAGAAGTAGTGTGGATGGGAACTGAATCACAGGATGGAAAAAGCCAAAACAAGACTTCCTGGGATGACGGAGGGGACGTAGGAGCCAACAGGAAATTATCTAATTCAAATACAAATCCAGAAAAGCTCAAGACATTGGCGTTACCAGGAGCCTCTGAATTCGGGGGCTGAAACTAAAAGGATCCCTTGAAAATTAGATGAAGGAACAGCCAGACCCTTAGATAGTCTTCCCCAACCTGTACAGCCAGGCAACCAACTCCATCCGCCCAACAGAAGCTGAAAAGGCTTCCGCTCTGGAGAAATGAATCCCAGGAGACTATGGAGCTAACTGGGATAAAAATGGAAAGATTAATTAAAAGTCCAAATGCTGAACTGAGACTTTTCCTTAACTTGGCTTTGCAGGCATTCAAGCAAGTTTCTCACCGTGGAAATGGAAGGTTGTTCCCTAGAAAATTCTGATGTGCTTGGGAAGGGGGGCCGGGGGGCAATCATATTTTGAGGTCATCCAAGAAAATAGCCAGTCCCTGCCTGATCACTCTACCAGGAAGCTCATCCTTTGAGAAGAATGGCTTGCACACAGAATATCTTAAACAACAACAAACAAGGAAGGAACATTTTCAGAAAGCCTTTCACATTAAGGACAGAGAACAAACAGCTAGATAAATAAGGAGTGCAAAAGAAACACAAAAAGCTCTTCTGCTTCTGATATGACTGGTGAGCTCCTACCAGACCTGACCCTCCCACAGATAAAAGCTATAAACTCTGGGCAAAAAATTTGTTATCTACCCCAAAACAATGAAAAGTGGGCAAAAGCAAGAAGATTCTAGAGGGGCACTGAAACTTGGACAGAGATAATGGCATAAGATGAGTTACTTGTTTACAGCTCTTAACTTTAGGACCGGTTGAAGTCAGAACCACAAAACAGCTAAAATGCCCATAGAAACCCACAAACTTTCTGGCCTAAGGAACCAGAGAACAGAGTGTGAGGCAAACACAGCTGCTGAAAGTGAAAGAGGAATCTTGGAAAAAAGAGATCTAGAGAGAAGAAACCCCAGATTCTATAGGTAAACTCTGCCCAAGTGTCTGGCTGACTCCAGAGCCATCCATGTGTGGGGCTAAATTCACACAGCCCAGCCAAAGAAAAAAGGACTAAATTGAATTTGAGCTACTGCCCAAGAGATAGACTTTACAAATTGAGTCTAGGCAAAGTAATTGCCTGGTAAAACAAAAATATACAGGGTGTCCCAAAAAACTTATACACACTTTAACAGCTGACAGCCCATTTGATGGTTTGTTGTGGTGGTGGTGGTTTTTAGATTTAACCCATTGGAATTAATAAATATTCAAAGTGTGTATACATTTTGAGGACACCCTGTATATACTCTTCAGAGGAATATAAAGTAACCCAGAGAATCACCATGTCCAGGATACAATTAAGAATTCCTTAATGACTTAGTAGGAATAAGTATCTTTTGGTTACCAACTCTAAGTTGACAAATAAACTGAGAAAACAACTCCTAAAAGAATATTATCCATAAATATACAATTCATTATTCCAACAACAGCAAATAGAAAACTACTCAATAAAGAAACAGAAAAATGTAGTCTAGCCTCAAGGGAAAGAACAGTCCATGGACACTAATCCAGAACTGATTCAGATACTAAATTAGCAAAAAGGAATTTAAAGCAGTGATTGTAATGGAGTAGAAGAAAATGTGTTCCTAAAAAATTTTTAAATATAAAATCTCAGCAAAGATATAGACACTATTAAAAAAGAACTAAATGAAAATTCTAGAATTGAAGACAATTTAAGATATGAAACTCAAAAATTTTAAAAGTCACTGGGTGGCATAACAGAACTTGAAGATAGATCAATAGATATCATCCAATCTCAAGAACAGAGAAAAAAATGAATTAAAAGAGACTCAGGAACTTATGGAGAGGGTGGAGCAGAAAAATAATATAATGGCCCAAAACTTCCCAAACTTGGTAAAAGACATAAATGTATAGGTTCAAGAAGCTCAGCAATCTTAAGCTAGGTAGATAATGAGAAAACCACACCTAGGTCATCAAAGTCACATAGCCGTAAACCAAAAATAAAAGTAGCTTCAAAACTAACCAAAGAAAAACAATGTGTTACACATAAGGTAACAGTGATTAAATGATCAGTGACTTCTAATCAAAATCTCCAAGGGCAATAAAACAGTCCAATATCTCTAAAGTGCTAGAGAAAATAAAAGCTGACAATCTAGAACTTTATATCCAATGAAACTATCTCTCAAGAATGAAAGCAAAATAAAGACATTTTTAGATTAAAAACAATTTTTAAGTGAACCCATGAAAAGATATGCACAATAAGAAATGCTAAAGGCATTATTCAGGCTAAAGGAAAGACAGATGAAAACTTGAAAGTTTAGGAAGAAATGCAGAGAATAAAAAATGGTCTATAACTGAATGCAAATTACTTTTTCTCTTAATTTTTAAAAAAATACATAGGGGAGAAAAAACAAGATGGCAGCATAGATAAACACCTAAATTGCTGCCTCACACAACAATTTCAAAACTGCAACTAAAAGACAGAACGGACACCATCCAGAACCACAGGAAGGCTGGCGGAGTGGAAATTCTACAACTAGAAGGAAAGAGAAAAGCTCACGGAGAAACAGAGGAACGGCAAAGGGCTGAGGTATGGAGACACACATGCAGAGAGGAAGGGCAGCTGAGTGCCTGGCTGACTTTCTCTGGCAGGAAGGGGAAGAAAGCCCCCGACTGCACTGAACCCCAGTTCCGACTGCACTGAACCCCAGTTCCGGGTGAAACCTCGTGGACCCAGGCTCATACAGGGGGAGTCTGGACTGTCAGGTAGAGAGAAAGGCACACGAAGACTCAGAGACTCGGGGGAGCTGCAGCGGGCAGGGGTCTGGAGGCACGCGCGGGCGAGTGCTTGCAGAGAAGACTGAATGCGGAGGTTGCTGCAGGCTTTCCCTAGCGGAAAGGAGTCAGAAGCTCCTGACTGCACTCAACCCCAGTTCCAGACGAGCCCCTGGGGACCCACGCTCTTGCGGGGGGGATCTGGACTGTCAGGCAGAGGCTCGGGAGCCAGGGAAGGCAAAGGTCTGGAGGCATGTGCACAAGGGCACTGCTGACGGGAAGCCAAGACTGTCTGCTCTGCCCTGAGACTCCACCCCATCCAAGCTGAGCACAGAGGCTTTTGCAATTTGTCAAGTCTAATCCTATAAGGCTGTCTCCAGCACCGAACTTCTCCCAGCATAGACACAGCTGATCCTCACAGCCAACTGGCCTGGAGGTCAATTTCTCCCAGGGATACCAACAACAATCAAGACTTAACTACAACAAGGCTGTACACACAGTCCACAAAGGGGTGCACCAAGAGTGTCCACCTCAGGTTAACTGGTGAGGCCGACCCACTGGGTCATATAGGAAACTTAGCACACAAAGCTACCCTACCAACTCAGGGAAGCAGCAAAAATGCGGAGACAAAGAAACAGATCACAAACGAAAGAAATGGAGGAAAACAAATGACTGGATATAGAATTCAAAACTACGGTTATAAGGCTTTTCAAGAATATCCTAGAAAAGGCCTATAAATTTAGCAAGACCCTCGAAGATATGAAAAAGGACCAACTAGAAATTAAACATACAATGACTGAAATAAAAAAAATATTATACAGAGACCCAACAGCAGACTAGAGGACCGCAAGAATCAAGTCAAATATTTGAAATACAAAGAAGCAAAAAACACTCAACTGGAAAAGCAAAAAGCAAAAAGAATCCAAAAAGTTGAAGATAGTGTAAGAAGCCTCTGGGACAACTTCAAGTGTACCAACATCAGAATTATGGGGGTGCCAGAAGAAGAGAGAGAGTAAGATACTGAAAACCTATTTGAAGAAATAATAACTGAAAACTTCCCCCACCTGGTGAAAGAAATAGACTTACAAGTCCAGGAAGCACACAGAACCCCAAACAAAAGAAATCCAAAGAGGACCACACCAAGACACATTATAATTAAAATGCCAAGAGCAAAAGACAAAGAGAGAATGTTAAAAGCAGCAAGACAAAAACAGTTAATTACCTACAAGGGAGCACCCATACGATTGTCAGCTGATTTCTCAACAGAAACTATGCAGGCCAGACGGGAGTGGCAAGAAATCTACAAAGTGATGAATAGCAAGAACCTACAACCAAGATTACTCTACCCAGCAAAGTTATCATTCAGAATTGAAGGGCAGATAAAGAGCTTCACAGATAAGAAAAAGCTAAAGGAGTTCATCACCACCAAACCAGTATTATATGAAATGCTAAAAGGTATTCTTTAAGAAGAGGAAGAAGAAAAAAGTAAAGATAAAAATTATGAACAACAAATACATATCTATCAACAAGTGAACCTAAAAATCAAGCGAATTAAAAACCTGAGGAACAGAATAAACTGGTGAATATAATAGAATCAGGGGCATAGAAAGGGAGTGGACTGTTAATTCTCAGAGGAAAAAGGGTATGGGGGGGTGCAGGAAGAGACTGGACAAAAATCATACACCTATGGATGAGGACAGTGTGGGGGAGGTAAGGGCAGAGGGTGGGGTGGGAACCGGGTGGAGGGGAGCTATGGAGGGAAAAAGGAGAAACAATTGTAATAATATGAACCATAAATATTTGTTAAATTAAAAAAATACATAGGACTATAGCAAGCAAAAGTTATGACATTATCTTGTGGAGTTTATAATGTGTGTAGTTATAATACTTAGGACAACTATAGTATAGAGGATGGGATTGGGGGATAAATGGAATTATACAGTTGAAGGTTCCACATTTCTGAGATAACATTAGCTTATTAAAATGTATAAAGTAAGAAGACCAATAAAAGAGGAAGGGGGCGGGAAGAGATTAACCAAAGAATTTATATGCATATATGCATAACCCATGGACACAGACAATAGTTCATTGAAGGCCTGGGTGAGGGGTTGGGAGATCATGAGAACAGGGTGGAGAAGGTCAGTGGAGGAGGAGAAGGGGACATCTGTAATACTTTCAACAATAAAGATAAATTTAAAAAAAAATCATTTAAATAATAGGTGGTAGAAATATCTAAAAGGGTTAAAAAGTATCTGCCTCTGGGAGAGCCAAATTCAGGGACATGGAAGTAGGGCAGAAAATTGCTGGTTTTCATTATAAACATATATATGACACCATTTGACTTCTTAAATTCTGCACATGGATCACTCTTATAAATCTACAAATTAAATTTTGTGATTGACTGTATGATCTTAAATGCCACATTCAAGATTCTAGGCCAGTGGTCGGCAAACTCATTAGTCAACAGAGCCAAATATCAACAGTACAACGATTGAAATTTCTTTTGAGAGCCAAATTTTTAAAATTTAAACTTCTTCTAACGCCACTTCTTCAAAATAAACTCGCCCAGGCCGTGGTATTTTGTGGAAGAGCCACACTCAAGGGGCCAAAGAGCTGCATGTGGCTCGCGAGCTGCAGTTTGCTGACCACGGTTCTAGGCAGTTAAGTTACCTTTACATTAGCAGCACCACTAAATTCAAAAATATGAATAAAAACTAAGAATCATAGGTAAATTATAAGTTTACTCGGGAAATATGGCGTGGCATATTAGAAGCAGGAATGCATGCTCCATTCTTTTGTGGAGAACCAAAGGTCCCTGTGTTCAGTGGCAGCAATGTGTGTTGGTGGTTTTAAAATGAAAATTTTTAAATTTTAATGCATTCCTTAAAATGTAGTGTCCCTTCCAAAAGGCATCACAACTACTCCTTTATTTCATTGCATTCCATGTTTGATGCATTTTAACATATTGAAATTTGGCAGTTCTTTTCAGAGAATTTGAGCAAAGAATTAATGATAGCTACTTTCAAACTAGGAAAGTTATTTAAAATAAGTAAGCAAATTGTTAGAACAAGGGCAATGATTAACTTCAAGAAAAACACTCTTATCTGGAACTGTTTCCAAATTGCTAACTCTTCCCTAATCACAGGCACCGTGGCAGGAATCCCAGGAATGCTCCTGAGACTGGCTTTTGGCTTCCTGCTCTGAATTTACCTAGTAAGCCAAAGAGATTTCAAGAAGTGGGCCTAGGAAGCCATAGACACCATGAGTCACTCCTTGAGGGGCCAACTCTGTCTCTAGCTTCTGTAGGAGAGAGCTGTGAAAATAAGAAGAATTTTAGCTGCTGATAAAAAATAGAATAATTTCCTTTCTAAAGCCTTTCATCTGAGACACACAACTTGTTTTGAAGGGTGAGTGGAGATCCAGTCTTTTGGAAGTTGAATGCCATGCAAACCCAAAGAGAGGGTGCAAACTGGACTGGACCCTGCTGCTGGTTGAGGATACACGTATATCCGTGACATCTGCATATTGCCCCCAAAGCATCCAGTATTTCTTCCAGAATGCAACCAGGCTTGAGCAAGTATTGAGCACCTAGTGTGTGCTTATGGCTCCACTAGGCACCATGCAGGGCACATAGAATTAAGACACGGGCCTCATGTGAACACCCAGCTGGGACTACTGGCAATCCACAGTCCAATCCCCAGTTTTCTTCAGTGACTGCCCACCAACTGCCTCTTCTTTCAAGTTCTATCACACAGTGAGCTCAACTTAGCACAGGGCCTGGTACAAAGTTAAATGCCTGGTACTTAATAAATGTGAATTACTGCTTTTTCACACTACATGGAGTCATATACGTATCACGAGAGGACTTTCCTGACCGTAAAATGGTAGCCTTCCCCCAGCCCTCACTCTCTACCCCCTTACCTTATGCTTACTTTTCTTATCTTACTGAATGACTTCATACTCTATGCCATTGTCTTTCTCTTCCCACTAGAGTGGTGCACGGGCAATGAAGTACCAGCAGTGAAGGAATGGGAAGAGGAGGTAATAAGGATTTATTTTTAAATTCTTTAAACTTACCCAAAAAAATCATCCTACTTTATCACCATATACCACTAACTCAGAGAAAAATGCCTGGGTGCCCTACCAGGGCAGGCAGCTTCCCACCACACTGCCCTTAACAGAGGTTTCATCTGTTTTATTTGCTGTTGTATCCCATTATCCAAATATAAACATTGTTATTGAAAACATTTTCTTCAGTTTTTCATGTGTATGATGTATCCTCCCACATGGACATTCACATAAAGAACATGTCTTAATATTCTGTGTGTGTGTGTGTGTGTGTGTGTGTGTGTGTGTGTGTCTTGCATAGTACCGAGTTGTGAGCACATGAGTAAACACTCAATAAATACTTGATCAGCTTCTTTTTTTAAATTTCTTTATTGATTAAGGTATTACATATGTGTCCTTATTCCCCCATTACCCCTACCTCCCATTCATGCCCCCACCCCCCTGTTGTCTGTGTCCATTGATTAGGCTTACATGCATGCATATAAGTCCTTTGGTTGATCTCTCCCCCTTACCCCCCTACCTTCCCTGAGGTTTGACGTTCTGATTGATGTTTCTCTGTCTCTGGATCTGTTTTTGTTCATCAGTTTATGTTGTTCATTATATTCCACAAATGAGTGAGATCATGTGATATTTATCTTTCTCTGCCTGGCTTATTTCACTTAGCATAATGCTCTCCATCTCCATCCATGTTGTTGCAAATGATAAGAACTCCTTCTTTTTTACCGAAGAGTAGTATTCCATTGTGTAGATGGACCACAGTTTTTTAATCCACTCATCTGCTGATGGGCACTTAGGCTGTTTCCAAATCTTAGCTATGGTGAATTGTGCTGCTATGAACATAGGGGTGCATATATCCTTTCTGATTGGTGTTTCTAGTTTTTTGGGATATATTCCTATAAGTGGGATCACTGGGTCAAATGGGAGTTCCATTTTTAGTTTTCTGAGCATACTGTTCTCCACAGTGGCTGCACCAGTCTGCATTCCCACCAGCAGTGCATGAGGGTTCCTTTTTCTCCACATCCTCACCAGCACTTGTCATTTGTTGATTTGTTGATAATAGCCATTCTGACAGTTGTGAGATGGTACCACATTGTCGTTTTGATTTGCATCTCTCTGATGATTAGTGACTTTGAGCAGGTTTTCATATGTCTCTTGGCCTTCCTTCTGTCTTCTTTCATAAAGTGTCTATTTAGATCAGTTGCCCATTTTTTGATTGGGTTGTTTATCTTCTTTTTGTTAAGCTGCATAAGTTCCCCGTAAATGTTGGAGATTAAACCCTTATCATTGATATCATTGGCAAATATGTTCTCCCATGCAGTGGGCTTTCCTGTTGTTTTATTGATGGTCTCATTTGCTGTGCAAAAGCTTTTCATTTTGATGTAGTCCCATTTTTTTATTTTCTCTTTAGTTTTCATTGCCCTAGGAGCAGTATCAGTGAAGAAATTGCTTTGGCATATGTCAGATATTTTTCTGGCAGTAGCTTCCTCTAGTATTTTTATGGTTTCTCTTCATGTGTTTAAGTCCTTGATCCATTTTGAGTTAATTTTTGTGTATGGTGAAAGTTGGTGGTCTAATTTCATTTTTTTGCATGTATCTGTCCAATTTTCCCAACACCATTTATTGAAGAAACAGTCTTGACTCCATTGTATGTTCATGCCTCCTTTGTCAAATATTAAGTGAGTGTATGATTTGGGTCAATTTCTGGGTTCTCTATTCTATTCCATTGATCTATATGTCTGTTCTTGTGCAAGTACCAGGCAGTTTTGAGAACTGTGGCTTTGTAATACAGCTTGAAATCTGGTATTGAGATCCCACCTACTTTGTTCTTCTTTCTCAGGATTGCTGTGGCTATTCGGGGTCTTTTTTTTATTCCAGATGAATTTTTGGAGAGTTCTTTCTAGGTCGTGAAATATGCCATTGGTATTTTAATGGGGAGTGCACTGAATCTATAGATTGCTTTGGGTAGTATGGACATTTAATGATGTTGATTCTCCCAATCCATGAACATGGTATGTTCTTCCATCTGTTTACATCTTCCTCTAACTCTTTTTTCAGTGTCCTGTAGTTTTCCACATATAGGTCTTTTACCTCCTTAGTTAAGTTTATTCCTAGGTATCTTAATTTTTTTGGTGCAATGGTAAATGGGATTGCTTTTTTAGTCTCTCTTTCTGTAAGTTCACTGTTGTTGTATAGAAATGCCATAGATTTCATGGTGTTAATTTTGTATCCTGCTACATTGCCAAATTCATTTATTAAGTCTATTAGTTTTTTGATGGAGTCGTTTGTGTTTTTTATGTACAATATCATGTCATCTGTAAATAAGGACAGCTTTACTTCTTCTTTTCCAATTTGGATGCCTTTTATTTCTTCTTCTTGTCTAATTGCAAAGGCTAATACTTCCAGTACTATGTGGAACAGGAGTGGTGAGAGTGAGCATCCCTGTCTTGTTCCTATTATTAGGAGAAATGGTTTTAGTTTTTGCCCATTGAGATGATGTTAGCTGTGGGTTTATCATATATAGCTTTTATTATGTTGAGGTATCCTTCTATTCCCACCTTGCTGAAAGTTTTTATCAAGAAAGGGTGTTGGATTTTGTCAAATGCTTTTTCTGCATCAATTGTTATGACTATGTGATTTTTATCTCTCAATTTGTTTATGTGATATATCACGTTTATTGATTTGCAGATATTGTACCATCCTTGCATTCCTGGGATAAATCCTATTTGGTCATGGAGTATGATCTTTCTGATGTAGTGCTGGATCCGAGTTGCTAGAATTTTGTTGAGGATTTTGGCATCTATGTTCATGAGGGATATTGGCCTGTAATTCTCTTTCATTGTGTTGTCTTTATCTGGTTTTGGTATTAGGTGATGCTGGCTTCATAGAATGAGCTTGGAAGTGTTCGTTCCTCTTGAATTTTTTGGAATAGTCTGAGAAGGATACGATTTAGTTCTTCCTTGAATGTTAGGTAATGTTAGGTAAAAGTCCCCTGTGAAGCCACCTGACCCTGGGCTTTTGTTTGCTGGAAGCTTTTTGATGACTGCTTCAATTTCTTCCATAGTTATTGGTTTATTGAGATGTTTAGATTCTTCCTGATTGAGTTTTGGAAGATTATATTTTTCTAGGAATATGTCCATTTCCTCCAGGTTGTCCAGTTGGTTGGAATAGAGTTGTTCATAGTATTTTTTAACAGTCCTTTGTATTTCGGTGTAGTCTGTTGTTATTTCACCTCTTTCATTTCTGATTATGTTTATTTGGGTCCTCTCTCTTTGCTTCTTGGTGAGCCTGGCTAGAGATTCATCAATCTTGTTTATCCTCTCAAAGAGCCAGCTCTTGGTTTTGTTGATCTTTTGTATTATTTTTTTTGGTCTCAATGTCTTTTATCTCCGCTCTGATCTTTATGATTTCCTTCCTTCTGCTTATGCTGGGCTTTTCTTGTTGCTCTTTTTCTAACTCTTTGAGTTGTAGGGTTAGGTAATTTATTACCATTGTTTCTTGCTTTTTGCAGTAGGCTTGTAGAGCTATGAACTTCCCTCTCAAGACTGCTTTCGCTGTGTCCCATCGATTTTGGGTTGTTTTGTTTTCATTGTCATTTGTTGCCATGATGTTTTTTATTTCTTCCTTGATCTCTCTGGTAACCCAGTCATTTTTTAATAGCATGCTGTTTAGTCTCCATGTGTTTGATTTTTTTGGATTGTTTTTATTGTAGTTGATTTCCAGTTTTATGCCACTGTGATCTGAGAAGATGCTTGATATGATTTCTATCTTCTTGAATTTGAAGAGACTTTGCCTATGACCCAACATATGGTCTATCTTTGAAAATGACCCATGTGCACTTGAAAAGAATGTATATTCTGTGGCTTTGGGGTGAAATGTTCTGAAGATGTCAATTAATTCTATCTGGTCTAGTGAGTCATTTAGGACTGATGTTTCTTTGCTGATTTTTTGTTTAGAGTATTTGTCCAATGGTGATAGTAGGGTATTAAAGTCTCCTACTATGATTGTATTGCTTTGACCAGCTTCTTTAGGGTTTGTACCCACCACCCAGAACTTGGGCAAGGAAAGGGTCATCGCAGAAGTGGCGTCAGTGGATAAGGGAGCCTAAGAAAATCATGATGGGGCAGTGAAAGGTAAGGAACATGTGATACCACTCCTCTCTGGCCCCGTGTTAGCAAACAGCAAGGACCCTGACCCCATCACCACCCTCCTCTGCTGCTTTAGAAACAGATAACCTGTCTGAATAACCTACTCTGGGCCAGACACAGAGCCAGCTCTCTGCATGTGTTGATTCATCTGATCTCTACTACCACCACATGAAAGGTACTGCTATTGTGTCTATTCCACAGGCAGTGAAACTGAGGATTCAGAAGGCCATTCGTCTGGCCACTAATCAAGCTGGAGTCAAGTGGTCTATCACCAGAGTTCATGCTCTAAAGAACATGTTCTCAATACAGGCACTCCTAATCAAATGTAAAACCAGAGGCCCTGGCCAGTGTTGCCCAGTAGTTAGAGTGTCAGCCCGCACACTTAAGGGTTATGAGTTCAATTCCCAGTCAAGGACATGTATCTGAGTTGTAGGTTTGATCCCTGCCCTAGTTAGGGCGCATGCAGGAGGCAACCAATTGGTGTGTCTCTCTCACATCGATGTTTCTCTCTTCCCCCTTTCTTTAAAAAAATCAAAGGAAAGACTATCCTTGAGTGAGGAATAAGTAAATAAAGAAGATAGGTAAGTAAGTTTTAAAACCCCACAAAACTGTAAGTAATTTCATTTTCCACAAATATTTTTAGAATCAAGAAATCAGCAGCAATGTTTTAGCCCAAGATTCTGCTTAGTCTTTCTCCACTGAGTCAGTTTGAACCAGAAGTTAGATGGGTCAATGAACTCAAACAGCCTTTAACAAGCTCTTGTCATAGAACTACATGTGTTACCTCACTGCCTTTCGCAACAACACAGTGAAGAGCTTATCAGCCCCACTCTAGGGCGACAGAATTCAACATGCAGCTGGTCATTGACTCCTGCCTCATTTTGCCATCCAACCCCAATAAGCCAAGTCCTAGGTAAACCCCAGAATATGAGGCGCTTAAGCTCAATTATTGGAGTGAAATGAAATGAAATCTGGAGTTGATGCTTCATGGACCTAATGTGTCTCTAAGGCCCCTCCTATGAAGTCACTGTGAATAGGAGTCACCTTCAAGTTTTTGAAGGAAACAAAATCTGTTTTGAAGGTGCACTCGTCTATTTTCCAGAGTCTTCCTTCCGCTACACACCACACACACACACACACACACACACACACACACACACACACCCTCATCTCTTTCACTGCACCCTCCAGCGTTTTATGCTATCCCCTACATATCTAGCCTCCCTCCCTCCAAGCAGCTCTCCACCTGGACATTTCCCCCTCTGTCCAGCTAGCACAGCTCCCCTTGTCTCTAGCAGGCAACTGGCTGGCGAACCCAGGGACTTAGAGAGGACTTCGGCCTGCTCCTGGGGCACACACAGCTTCCCTGAACTCTGCCACGCAGGAAATAAAGGTTTAAGGGTAATTTTCAGAAACCTTCACCAATAGGACTGCCCCAGCCCCACATGCCCATCAGAGTCACACAGAAACCTGAGGAAGCCCTGAGCAGCGTGTCCCAGTGCTCACCCATGGGACCGTGCCTCCCGGAAGGAGCTCCCAGCCACATAAGTTTGAAGAGCACTATATTCGCCTTCCCAGTTGCACATTAGCACAGCTGGAAAGCACTACAGCAAAGGGGATCATTGAATTTTAATCTAGTGGGTCATAAGCTCATTTATGGATCATGGAACTTTTATCTTCCACCCTCACACCCCCCTCCCCCCGTTTCATGGGACCAGTTTTCCACAGAGCATGTAGGGGCATCTATTTTACAGAGCCCATAACCCCATTTTTTAATAGATTAGAGATTTGAAGATCTGCCTAGGAGGTTCCAACTGGCCCTCATAACATTTGCAGCCTAGCAGTCACTTGGGTCCCTTAAAGAATTGTCACAGACGTTTTTTTAAAAGCACAATTTATAGGCAATATAATAGAGGAGAAGTAATCAGGATTTGTAGGAAAGCTGGAGTGGAGACCAGCTTTGCTATTTACTAGCTATGAGCCGAGGCAAGAAACCTACATCCCAATGCTCTTGGGAGGAATGAAACTAGCCTGCGAAAAGAGCCTGGTGCTTAGAAATACTCCTCACTTGGCTATTTGAATAGGCTGTACAGATGTAATGCTCACTGAACCAGCCCAACCACACTGTGGTCTTAAACTGGGCCTGTGTCCACTTGTTCTCGCTCACATTTTTATTGCAGCCCCACTTAACTGCTTGCACCTTTATCAAGCAATGACAGGTTATCTGATCATAGGCCTTTTCTTTAATGGGTGAGAACGCTGATGATTATTGCAAACTATGTATGGCTCAGAACCATCCTGAGTCACACCTTTTGGCAGATTACTTTAGACACTGTTAGGATATTTCCCTAAGGTTCACTGCCCTCCAAAATATCACTTAAAATATCAACTAATCTAAAAGCTGCCCGTAGAAGAAAGAATACGTATTCTAGAGCCAGACACATATTAATCCCAGCTTTGCCACTTGTTTGCCTAAGGAGAATCACATAACCTTTTTGAAACTCAGCCTCCTCATCTGTAAAATACGGACAATAGCGTGTCTATTTGGCAGAGTTTGTTAAAAGAGGGAGAGGTGTAAAATCAAATATGTAATTAAATAAGCGAATACGTCAAGTGCAAAGAGCACTCCGCAACACTTGTAAGTGCTCAGCAATATTAACTCCCTACTTTAGTTCACTTATACACCCCACCCACACCCAAAGGTAGAGAGTGAAGCTGGTTGGCAAACTAATGGCGAAAGCCTGTAGAGAGATATCACTGGTCCTGCGGGAGGGATTATTATTATCTTGGGGACAAATATTATATGGCAGATTTCAGAACTCCCAGGTAAAATGACAGCTCTTCAAATAAGATTTTTGTTCACTTTTCCCCAAAAACAGCTAAAGTTTTCTCTACTAGTTATAAAAGTGATTGAGATGATTAAACAGAACCCTGGTGGACTCAGCTGCACCTTCTCTTAAGAAGTCACCTAGGAGAGAGAGTGACTAGAAAACTTCTAGCAAATTGTTTCCAGGCCAGCGATGGTAAGGCTATATCCCTGCCCACCATCCCCACAGGAATTCACGCCTGCTGCTTGAGTGGAGTGAGAGGAATGTGAGGGCAGGCACAGGGCAACTAGTGTCTGGGTTCATCTCACGCAGTGCCTGGAGCAGAACAGAAAGCTCAAAGTGTGGGCTCAGACATTTGGCAACTTACCAGTTGTGTGTGTGTGTGTGTGTGTGTGTGTGTGTGTGTGTGTAACTAGCTTGCAAAATGTTGAGCTTCCCTTCTTCCCACAGTCATATTGGCAAAGAACAACACCCAGGTACTAGAAATATTTGAAAACAGGATTCCCCATTACTATTGACATTCAGGTCTGGTTTCACTGTCTATCTTTCATGGGGGAGAAAAAGGAGGGAATTTACAAGGGTGTTAATAACAAAATGGAGATGACACAGGAGGGTCAGTAAGCTTGAAGTAGAAAAATTTTGAGAACTTAAATTAGGCAATATCTATATTTCTTAGATATAAAGTACAAACCACATAAGAAAATATGATAAATTGGACATCACTAAAATTTAAAACTTGGATATCACCAAAATTTAAAACTTTCGCTCTGGGAAAAACACCATGAAGAGAATAAAAACATAAGCTATGACCTGGAAGAAAATATTCACAAATCACATAGCCAACAAAGCTCTTATATCCATAACATTTAAAGAGTTCTCTAAACTCAAATATAAGAACAACCCCATTAAAAAAATACTTTTATTGATTTCAGAGAAGAAGGGAGAGGGATAAAGAGAGTAACATCAATGATCAGAGAGAATCACTGATCGGCTGCCTCCTGCATGCCCCACACTAGGGATTGAGCCCACAACCTGGGCATGTGCCCTGACCAGTAATCAAATCATGACCTCCTGGTTCATAAGTAGATGCTGAACCACTGAGCCATGCCAGTCAGGCCCCAATTTTTTTAAATGGACAAAAAATTTAAAGAGATACTTCACCAAAAAAAAAAAATGTATGAGTAGTAACATGCACATGAAATGATACTCAACATCATTAGTCCTTAGGAAAATACAAATTAAAACATGATGAGACATATTAGATATAATATAAACATATTAGAATGGCCATAATAAAAAAATTTAACTGATAATACCAAGAACTGGTGATAAAGAAAAGCAATTGGATATTTTATACTTTGTTAGTAGTAATGCAAAGTGAATGGCCACTCTAGAAAATTTGGCAATTTTTATAAAGTTAAGTTTACACTTATAATATGATTCAGAGGTCTTTAAGTATTAACCTAGGGAAATTAAAACTCTTAATCACACAAACACCTGTCCATACATATTTATAGAAACTTCATAATTGCCAAAAACTGAAAATAATCCAAATGTTCTAGAATGGGTGACTGAATAAACAATCTGTGTTATAACCATGCAACAGTCTTTCTCAGCAGCAAAAAGAAATGAATTATTGATCAAAGACTTACTATGCCTAGTGAAAGAAGCCACACTCAAAATGTTAAATACAATACGGTCTCATTGATGTGACAATGCAAAAAAAGCAAAACTGGGCAATGAGGCTCAGTTGGCTGGTGCACTGAAAGATTGCTGGTTTAGTTCCTGGTCAGGACACATGCCCGGGTTGCAGGCTCGATCCCTGGATCCTGGGATTGTGCAGGAGGCAGATGATTGATGTTTCTCTTTGTTCTTCTCTCTCTCTTCCTCTCTAAAAATCAATAAAAATATTTGGGGGGAAAAACCTAGAACTATAGAGACAAAGAACAGATCAGTGATCACTAAGGGCTCAGGGTGGATGGGAGGTTTTAACACAAAGAGGAAGCATAAGAGAATGTTTCAGGTGAGGATACTGTGTGTGCTGATGATCATGGTAGTAATTATATGACTATCTATTTGTCAAAACTCACAAAACGATACACAAGGAAAATAATTGAATTTTTCTGCATATAAATTAAAAATTTTTAAAAAGCTGGAGTGATTATATTAATATCAGAAAATAAGGACAAAAAATCAATGAAAAACAAACAAGAATATAAATTTAATCAGAAGCTGTTTCTTTAAACGGTTAAAACTCTTTCCAGATTAATCAAGAAAAAAAAAATACAAATTACTTATACCAAAAGGATCATCACTATAGATTTTACAGACATTAAAAGTCTAACAAGGAAATATAATGAACAACTTTAGGCCAGTGAATTGGACAATTTAGATATAATGGACAAATTCATTGAAAGACATAAACTGCCTCAGCTGATAACTACTGTAGATAACCTGAAAAGCCCCAAATCTACTAAAGAAATTAAACTGGAAGGGAGGATCTTCCTCTAAAGAAAACTCCAGGCCTACCTGGCTTCACTGGTGAAATCTGCCAAAGATTTATAGAAGAAATAATACCAACTCTGCCCAAGCTCCTCTAGAAAACAAAGTGGAGGAAACACTTCCCAGACCATTTAGTATTTCATCATTTTTAAAACATCAAATGGAGAGCAGTGCTCTCTTTACTTACAAGGCCCCCAAATCGAAATCATTGCCCAAGAACTCCTCCAGCAGACTTGTATCCAGGGCCAGGTTTCCCAGGGTGTCGCTGGCCCCCTGAGCTGCAAAGACCAATTGGAAATGTTGAGATTCATGAAGATTTCATAATGGCTAACAGCTAAAAACATTGATATGCTTGCACCCAAGAATTTCAAAGCAACTAAATGGCATAATGCATTTATTTTCCATTCAAATGTGTTCTTCAGAAATCTCTTTAGATGTCACCTTTCTCAGCAGCCTTCCCTGACGGCCCAAGGCTGGTTCGGTGCCCCTCTTTATGTGTCTCCTTTGACACCATGTGCTTTGCCTCATACACTATTATAATCATTTGCTTTTGTGTTTGTTCATTTATCTACAGTTTTTAAGGGTAGGGACTGCTGTATCTTTCTTACTATAGCCGCAAGAATCTATAGTGTAAACTTTTTTATTGGATGGATGGATGGTTGGACAAATTTTTCCAGTTGGGACCAATAAGGAGTTCCATATCTTGCTTCACACTTTGTTAGACTTCCCAAAATGTAACACATTATTTCTGTCCTTTTTCTCGGTTTAAATACATGAAAATAAACTCATCAGTTTATTCTGTTTATAATAAAAATGTTGAAATTGTAAAAGAATATAAAGTATAGAAATATACTATAGAGAAGACAAAACAATCTTTATTTGCAGATAACATGACTCCATACCGAGCAAACTCAAGAGAAACAACTGACAATTAGAAATAATCAGGAAATTTAAGAGTGGTTGGTTAAAATTAAACATAAAAACTAATTACTTTCTTATACATAAAAAAATCCCAGTCAAGCACTTCAATAAATACCATGAAAAAAAGGAAATTCCATTCATAATAATAAAAAGCACAAATTATCTAAACGTATATTTGGAGACTCTTTTTAAAAGTGTAAGGGAACTCTATGAAGGGTCATAAGAGATTTGAACAAGTGGAAAGACATACCTTGTTCTTTGACTAAAAGACTCAATATTGCAAAACTTCTACTGTATATTATTTAGGACACTACCAAACCTGTATATTCATTTTCTGAGAACTTTCCCCTTATATTTGTATCATGTAACTTCTACAGGCACCTGAATCAGGGAGAACCAATCCGTTGGTTGACCAGTGGCCAATTCAACGATTTCTCCCAAGAATTCGAACTGATAGACTTTAAAGCTGATGGTTGGGATTAAGTCATAGCTAAGGCAGAGGACTAGAGGGTAGTCTAAATATCTCTGCCATGTGTACCTAGGTCCTTCTTGATTTTTAACCCTTACTGAGCCTGGTTGTTCCACTTTTGCTTTAATTACATGACAAACTCTTTATATATCCAACTAGAGGCCCGGTGCACGAAATTCATGTACTGGAGGGAGAGGGGTGTCCCTCAGCCCAGTCTGCATCCTCTCCAATCTGGGAACCCTCAGGGGATGTTCACAGAGATCGGGCCTAAACGAGCAGTTGGACATCCCTCTCACAATCCGGGACTGCTAGCTCCCAACCACTTGCATGCCTACCTGCCTGATTGCCCCTAACTGCTTCTGCCTGCCAGCCTGATCACCCCCTAACCACTCCCCTGCCAGCCTGATTGACACCTAACTGCTCCCCTGCCAGCCTGTTTGCCCCTAACTGCCCTCCCCTGCAGGTCTGGTCCCCCCTAACTGCCCCCCCCTGCAGGCTTGATTGCCCCCAGCTGCCCTCCCCTGCAGGCCTGCTCTCCCCCAACTGCCCTCCCCTGCAGGCCTGGTCTCCCCCAACTGCCCTCCCCTGCCAGCCATCTTGTGATCACATGGGGGTGGCCATCTTGTGACCACATGGGGGCAGATATCTTGTGACCACATGGGGGTGGCCATCTTGTGCAAGGGCATGATGGTCAATTTGCATATTACATCTTTATTATATAGGATATACTCTTTTGAATTAGTTATTATGTTACCTGAAATCAAATAATCCCCAAGTCAAAGTGTTCTGAAATTCTTCTGAAAAAAATAAATACCCAAAAATCGCCAGAAAAATTGTGGAAGGGTGTGGGGGTCAACGAGTACTGAGAAACACACAAATGGACACATCAAAGGAACACAAACAAGTCCAGGGTATTTCAAGAAACATTACACATAAATGAAATACATACGGACTTTTAACACATGCTAAACATATCCTTTCATACCAGCGAGAAAAGACTGATTATTCAATAAAGGTTGTGCAGAAAATTGGTTAGACGTTTGGGAGAGAAAAGAAAGAAAAAAGCTGGAACATTTTCCTGATTCAACACCAAAGTTCAGGGTAGATCAAATATGTCAACATGAATAAAGGAAACCATAAAAAAAAAAAAAACACGAGTGAATATTCTTATGACCTTGAGATAAAGAAGGCTTTTCCAAGCATGGCATGAAAACCACAGCTATAAAGAAAGAGACTGATGAATTTCACCTTATACAATTTTTAAGGGGGGAAAGGATTTTTAACATTTTATTTTAAAATAATTTTTAACTTAAGGAGAAGTCACAAGAGGACTTGTACCCTTCACTAAAATTCACCAATTATTAACATTATGGGGGGATTTCCAGGTGCAGTTTAAATATGTGATGCTTTAATTCTCAATCCCCCACACCAAAATCCCTCCCATAATCTAGTGCTTTATGTTCCCAGGGGTAAGGTACCTTCACATTCAGATCACTGCACTAGTCACAGGAAGGCCATTTTATGTTTAGCTTTTGGCTTGCTATCTCATCCACAGTCATTAAAATAAAATTTTAAAAATCCTGAACACCTCCCAAATGGGAAATTTTTATGGGTACCAGAGACAGGTAGAAGGAAGGAAGGAAAAAAGAGGAGGAAAGGAAAAGAGAAGAGAGATCATCAATTCCATTCAGTGGCATGAATTAAGAGGGAAATAAAAAGATATTCCTAAAAGTTGGCATGGTCAAAAATGACCTCATAGTGGAGTTTAGTCTTGAGCTAGACTTTGAAGAAAGGATAAGATGGAGGTGGGCAGGACAAGACTCATTCACTCTTTCATTGCTTCAACCAACATTTATTAGGCATCTATCATGTGCCGAGCACTGTACAAGATTCTGAGGACACAGCATTTGGGGGGAGGGGGAAGACAAGCTCCCTTAGGGGGCTTGGATTCTACAGGAGGAAAAGATGGCAACAGTGAGGTCCGGGGAGGATATTCATGGCTATGAAAAACAATAAACAAACAGGATTTATGGGACAGTGAAAATAAAATGGAGTGGTATGAGAGAGTGGGGGCAGAGCTCTCTTTGATGTGGAGGCCTTGCTCAGAAAGCAGTCAGCCATGTAACTACGGGGAAATGGCAAGGGCAAGGGCCTGGGAATGGACCATGCGGACCGTGCTCAGCATGTTGGAGAAGCAATCATTCCAGCTTGGCCAGAGCACATGAGCACAGGGAGGTGGGAGGAGAGGGTCAGAGCCACGGAAAGCCTTTGGAAGGTGACCCAATGTGCTTTACAGTGTTAAGATGTTACTCTGGTGTCTTTGTGGGAAAGGACTACATGGGGACAAGAAGAGAAGAAGGGAGCTGAAATCGAACACAATCGTTGTTGTCCAGGGACATTCAGTGACGAGTTCGTACTCTGAGCCAAGCAAAAGGATAAGCATGTCACCTGTATTTCCTCATTACTCCTCACAGCAGCCCTAGGAGGTGGGCATCACAATAGCCTCCCCAGCTTACAGAGAAGGTAACTTCCAGGGTCGCACCGCTAGTCAATGACACCCAGGGAAGCCAACCAGGCCTGCCTTCATTCCTGAGCCTACCCTTAGCACAGCCTCCATCGCCACCACCCCTCCCCCACCAACGCCAACCAACTGCAGAGAAGCAGCTGCTTCTAGCCCTTCGCTGGGCTTCGGTCAAGCCGATTGCTAAGAGAAGCAGGTGGAGGGAAGGATCTGTTTAGTTTCCCACTGAAATCCCTGCTGGTGTCCCATCTGCTTTATACAGCACCCTTCCCCAACACACACACACACACACATACACACACACACACACACACACACACACACACACACCATTTCCCAGGAACAAATAGGAGGTGGCCCATAGATGAGTGATGTGCTACTTGCTTTACATCACCACCTTCCCGCACCCCCACCCCCAGGTAGAAATAGGAGATGGTCCACAGCTCCCAGGACCTGCCCTGTGTGGTTTGTCCCAACCCCTTAATGAACCAGGAAAGATGATCCCTGTGGTAGCCAGCGTTTACTAGGACTCCAGCAGCACATCTGTGCTTTCCAGACCCAAAGGAAATTACTCAACAAGATAAATCCACAGTGTCAGATGAAATTGTTTCCAGGAGGCTTTTACACACACCGGGCCACTCTCTAATGGCTCTGAAAATAAATCCCATGCTTTTAAAAATAATCACTTTGCTCTAAAGGTCTTAAACACTGGCTTATGACACCCAAACCTGCAAAGAGGGGGTCATTGGGCATCCCACCCCGTCGGGAGGCTCTGTTTCAAACCTCGATTGTTCCCTTTTCTACATTATGTTTGTACCTGGGGAGGGCTGTCACGGTCCTGCTCACAAAAGGAGAGGCTGCCCAGGCCTCCTGGGAGCACCAGAGAACTGACTCTTTATTGCTCTCGGAAAGCAAAGCCCCTCTTCACCCTAGCTCTCTGCCTCCTCTTCCAGACACAGTGACAGTGGCAGGAGGGTGACCTGCCCTGCTGCCCTTGGCCTTGGACAGACAAGAAAAAAGCACATGGTTATGAGAATCAATCCACAGGGAGTGAGTGCCACAGACAAATCCATGCTGCATTCAGAGGACTGAGTAACAGACCTACATATGCCTTTGGGGAAACTGCACAGACTTTCATTACTCCCTGCCTCCCCCCACACCTGCCTGCCCATCCACACACCCTTGTCCTATGTGAAGACCCTTCTTGTTTACATCTGATCGGTCCCTTCCCACATCACTGTCCCCAACCTGAATGCTCCTGTTCCTTCTGTATCCACTCTTACATCCTTTGTCCCACAACAATGCTGCCCAGAGTAGTCAGACAACAGACACGTTGACAAAATTAGGCAACCACGAGGATCACCGTAATGGTTGCCCTTTGGATTTAAACGTAAAGATAGTTTCTCTCTGATAGCCAGTGTTCATGAAAAATTGGAGCAGAAATGTTAATGGATACTCCAAAGAAGGAGGAGGATGGGTGGGAAAAGAGGAGATGGGGGCGAGAAAAGCTAATGTTGGTGTTTAGAGCCATAGCCAGTTCAGAGTTAGATGGCACTAAAGATGACATTTCCCCAGAGACATTTCCAATCACTAATTAATTGTTTTATTCATTTATTCAACATTTACTTAGCATCCACTGTGTGTCCAGAAATAAAATCAGGGATGAGCTCACGGTCCAGAGAGAGGGACGAGTAAATCAGCTCATAGCGCAAGGTGTTCAGTGTCAGGGTGGATATAGACATGGGTACCAATTAGGATGGCTGGGTGAGTCAAGGATTTCTTGCAGGTGACACTTGAGAGGAATTTTTAAGTATAAGTAGAGGGTGGGGGGAACATTCTAGGAACAGAAAGGAAATTGTTCAAATGCATTTAACTGGTCCGCAGCAGGGTTCCTGTGGAAATGTGCCCATGGTTGGAGGGCAGGTGAAGAGCACGGCAGACTGAGAGCAGCCCCTGCATGGACCCCCTGCACACTGCATGTACTTTTAGTTCAACCACTGCAGCAGTTACGTGGGGTGTGTCTGTCTCTCTACTGAGCTCAAAGCCTTTCTAGGGTAGAAATTTCCTCTTTTTGTACAGATCCTAAACACCTAGAAAAAGGCTTTTAACATGCTGATTATTCGATGATATTGAATTTGTTAGGTGAGTAATAATACTTAAATGAATAAATGTGAATGGTGGGACATGTAGCTAGAGATAACAGATCATGAAGACTCATAGGTATCAAGGTAAGGAATTTATCTTAAAATTTACTAAGACATTGGAAATTCTTCATCAAAGGAGTGACACTATCATATATTGTATTGATTTATTTGGAGAGAGAGAGATTTGTTGTTCTACTTATTTTTTTAAATATATTTTATTGATTTTTTACAGAGAAGAAGGGAGAGGGATAGAGAGGTAGAAACATCGATGAGAGAGAAACATCGATCAGCTGCCTCCTGCACACCTCCCACTGGGGATGTACCGGCAACCAAGGTACATGCCCTTGACCGGAATCAAACCTGGGACCTTTCAGTTCGCAGGCCGACGCTCTATCCACTGAGCCAAACCAGTTAGGGCTGTTCTACTTATTTATACACTTATTGGTTGATTCTTATATGTGCCCTGACCAGTATCAAATCTACAACCTTGGCACATAGGAAGACACTCTAAACCATTGAGTTGCCTGGCCAGGGCCAGGTTTATATTTTTCAAAGGCCTTTCTGCAGCTGTTAGGAGTGAAACTGGGCAAGACTAGAGTAAAGAGACTAGTCAAGAACACTGCCAACATCAGCTTTCCCTCATTAAATCACCCAACACACAATCAGAGGGCACCTGCTATGGACCACACACAGTGCTAGAGATTCAAAGACAAAGGAGCCTTAGTAGGTAAGGGTCCTGGTTCTGCAATCAGCCCTGGGGTCAGAACTGGCTGCACTCTGGGGTAAATGACCTGGTTTCTCTGTGTCTCCGTTATTATGATAACTTTCTATGAAATGAAGATAATAAGAGCATCCCCCTCACAGCATGGAAGGATTAAATGAGAGGATGCTTATAAGGTGCTTACATACTTCCCAGCTCAATAAATACTACATTTTGTCATTACCATCAGTTGCGGTGCTCAAGAAATTCAGAGCTCAGTGAGAAAACTGATATAAAAACATACCATGGCAATTCTATATGAGAACAGAGTTGTACACAGGACATTATGGGACACCTAAATGACTCAGCAGGAGCAAAAGGGTGCCAGGAAAAGCTTCTAGGAACAAGGGTCTATGGGGCTGGAACCGTTAGCAGGAGCAGATCCTGAGGCCTGAAAAGCCAAGAACCTGATCTGGTGCAGTGGAGGTGGGGTCAGGAGAGTGGAAGGATGTGCAGTGCGTGCTGGAGTCAGCGTGTACAAGTTTGTACATGTCTCTTCCCAACTCCACATTTAGTGTCTTCTTGTTCGCAGTTTGACATTAGCCATACTAGGAGCATTGACAGCATGGAAGCTGTCAAACACTATGAACTGGGGAATTTCCCCCCTACTCTAAGAGTTGGTTGTTAAACATTCACCAGCACACCACTGGAGGTGAGTAGTATTTGAGAGGAGAGCCCCACTGGACTTTGTGACTGATGAGAAGGCATCTAAGCTGTTCCCCATCCCTGTTTTGATGGCTGGTCATGCTGGTGCCTTGAGATAGGAAATATGAGTGACGCGGGTGAGGAGCCTGCGAAGGAGCTGGAGGGGTTCACTTGCTCAGGCTCATGCCATGTCAATCTTGTTCCGTGCTCCTGGAGACAGAAGTGAGCAGCAGGCACTGCCCTCAAGGAACATTGCCCCTGATGACCTGGACCCTGGGAGGCTCCCAGTCCCCCGTGTGCAGGCTGCCCTACATTGGCCCAGGAAGAACCTAATCAGTTCTTTCAAGCAGAGCTAACATGATTCATTGTTGGAAACAGTGACTAAATTAAAAGACTGTCTCTGGACTTCAAGGTGATATGAATCACTTGAAATTCATGTGCCGGATAATCAAAAGATAAAATGAAAATTAACCTTTATTTCACTTGAGCAAATAAAGAGTTCAAGCACGTTGTGTAACAATGGCAACACCCACATGGGGTTTCTATAACTGTCGCAGATGCAAAATCCTAGAAAGGATTGCTAAAAACCTGACTGCTGGCCTCTACAAACATCAGAAGGCAGTCGGGGAGCCTGCATGCGCCCACAAAGAACGGGCCCTGTGGGTGGACTTCATGTCCTGTTCAGCTGCCTGACTGGCAGATTAGGACACTCTCCACGGAAATGTGTACCTTCACTTCAGCTACATACTTAACAAAATTGTTAATCCATTCATTCAACATTCACTAAATATCCAATGAAGTGTGTATGCGAGGGGATACAACAGTGAACAGCACTCAGTCTTACCCTCAGGGTGGGGGAGGAGCACAGAAAGGAAGCAGGCAGCACCAACATGATGTGATATGTCAAGGGGGCTTCCAGTCCTATTTAGGGGGGAGGAGCAGGCAGTTAAGGGAGGCTGTGTTTGTTGCTAAGATGGAGAAAGGTGGAGAAAATTACATTAGAATTCGGTGAACTTACTCCTGGGTGAACAACTGTACCCCAAAATGTTAACCTGGAGAAAATCCTAAAATTCAGTATAATATGACTCTGCTGTCATCCTTCCCAATAATGTTATTTGTGGTTTGGATAAGTATAGAGAAACCAGACTGGCCAAGTATGCAGATGGCCTGGGGGTGGGCAAGGTGCAATATAATATGCAAGAATCAAGTCTCATCTGGGCTGACGAGATTGATGGCTGACTGGCAAGATGAAATTTAGTGAGTTAAGCATTCAGCTTTACATCAACTTTTTAAATTATGTAAGCATGAGATAGGGAAACTTGGCTTATCAGTGAAAAGGTGATAAGGAAGTATTGGGAAGAAAATAAATTACTGCAGGGTTATAATAATAAAATCATTGAGTACAGAACTAGGATGTTGAGGCCCCTATTCCTCTATGCACAGGTCCAGTCTTGGTGACATGGGCCCCATACCTTCAGAGGAATGATGACAAGTACTAGGGTGTCCGGAGGAGAGCCAACAGAGTGTGAAAGAATCACAGACAAGCCACGTGAGAGATGGTCAATGGAGAATAATAATAATATTTGGTAAATTTGTTGAGCACTTTTTATATGCTGATACTGTGCTAAGATTTTTATAGTCACTTTCCCATTTAGTCCTCACAATAATTTTACTGTATCAAAAAGGAACCCCATTTTATTATCCCCATGTTTCAGAAAAGCAAATCGTCTTAGCGAGCTTAAATGCCTGCTCCAGTTTCAATAACACAGCTATTATTGTAGGGGCTCAGGTGTTTTCTACTAAATATATCTATTACTGAACAACCTTGCTTTCTGCAAAGTCATGTGAAGTAATGAAAGGTTTGGGCAAACCACTTAAAAGCTAGTAAAAACAATAACATTCGTAATAAAAATGTAAAAGGCATCAAATTATTATTAATATCATTAAGTACTTCAGAAAATATAGGAATTTGCTTTATAAAAGGATGCTGGAAGGGGTTGTAAAGCAGAGTTACAGCTTCTGGAATGTAAGGGAAAGAGAGTGGAAGAAATTGACATTATGACAACTGGTTTAAATCAATTACATGAGACCTACCATTCCTGGGCTCAAGGACTCTCCTCTCTCTGAACACATTAAGTCCATTGTCTCCTCAATAATGTATACTTGCCCGGCCAGAGTGGCTCAGTGGTTGAGCATCAATTTATGAACCAGGAGGTCAAGGTTCAATTCCTGGTCAGATTCCAGGCTCCATCCCCATAGAAGGGCATGCAGGAGGCAGCCAATTAATGATTCTCTCTCATCATTGATGTTTTTATCTCTCCCTCTCCCTTCCTTTCTGATATCAATAAAATTTAAAAAAACAGTAATATAGGAAAAAAGAAAACTAGAAGAGAAATAAAACTCAAATGCACGTTAACCATAGAAGATAAATTTGGGAAAGAAGCTGACAAAAAGAAATTTAATTGTAACACATCAAGGGATCTTATTGATTTATGTTCAAGAGTTTGAAGAAGTATTGTTCTGGTTTGGTCTATTAGAAAGTCTAATTTTGTCAAAGTCCAAACGGGAGTAGGAAGAGGAAGAAGAAGAAGGAAGAGGAGGAGGAGGAGGAAGACCGTCGCAAAGGAAGAATAGCTAAAGAGGGGGAACCCACCTACAGGCTCTACAGGGGGTTGGGCTCATCCGGAATGTACAGTGCTGGATATTAAGTCAAGGCTCCCATGGGCAGAGCCTGCATGGCACCACTTCAGAAGAAACGTAACAAAGAAGCTGCCCACCCTGCATCTTTCAGGGGTGCCCATCCTGCCTCAGCAATACCTCCTGCCCTGCGAAGCACAGCCCAGCGAACACCAGCTGAGGGCTGAGTCTTCAGCCAAGTGTGGGACAAAGACTCTCGTCCTTTTAGATGCAAGAAATAAAGGAGGAAAACCCGGAAGACTTGGAATCCTGGAAAGAGACCAGGCTTAGGGTTCTATATTTGTTGATTCAACAAATTTGTTTGAGTCCCTACTGTGTGCTGGTTCCTAGCTGCTGAGGTGCAGGAATGAATGAGACATATAGTTCCTTCCTTCCAGTTGTCCATAGGAGACAGACACAGGAAAAGGCCATACATGCCTGGAAATGTGAAATGCAAAGTGCTACAAAGTTCATGGGAACAAGGAGGGAACGGAGATAACGCCTAAGGTGAATGGCAGTGAGCCTGGTGAACAAGGGCCGGAAAGCATTCCAGAAGGAAGGAGCCCATGCGACTCGGAGGCAGAAGTGTGAGAATTTGGGAAACTGCAAGGCATGCAGACCTGGATCAAATTCCAGTTCTCCGGAACCTCTCTGGGCCTGTTTCCTTATCTTGAAAGAGGAAATGGTTTTTACCACCTGAGAGCTTGCAGACTAAATGTGATAACATATAATTCCACAGGTTCTCTCCTTGACCAAACTGTACTCCAACTCCCTTGAACTTTTCAATGAGGCCTACTTCTGTGTTTCTCTTGGCCGTTTTTAATTGTAACAAGAATTCTAATACTATCAGTTTAACCAGCATCCTCCCTCTCTGTATCTGATCACCTTCAATATTTAAATCAGGTTCCCATCCTCTCCCTCGCCCAGGTGATGTCTGATCACCCCAGCCTGCATTCAGCAAGGATCTTGTTAGGTCACTTTATCCAGAATCCCCTTCCCCCGCTCCTTGGATAAAAATGTAGAAAGTCTAATTTTGCCACTCACTCATGCTTATTCAAAGTGGAGCCCAATCTCTCCCCTCTACTACAAAATGCCATCACAGTGGTCATTATACCTATTGTAATGGTCTCTTCTTTGTTTTTGTTTTTATTTTTAAATACATTTTTATTGATTTCAGAGAGGAAGGAAGAGGGAGAGAGAGAGAGAAACATCAGTGATGAGAGAGAATCATTGATTGGCTGCCTCCTGCACACCCCCTACTGGGGATCGAGCTCACAACCCCAGCATATGCCCTTGACCAGAATCAAATCCGAAACCTTTCAGTCCGCAGGTCAACGCTCTATCCACTGAGCCAAACCGGCTAGGGCATGGTCTCTTCTTTGAATGTTCTCCTTACCATGCTTTGATAATAGCATTGATTTTTTTTTTCTCTTTAACACTACATGCTCGGCTCATAGTAAATGTTCATTCCCTTTTATTCCTTCTCTGTTCTTCACCTCCAATACCCAAACACAGGCGTCAGAACAATAAACCAGTTGCTGAACCCGGGCAGAACAGTTCCATCAAAGCCAGAGATTAGGTGAAGGCTGAAGAGATAAGAACTTGCTGGCTCTGTTCTGGGGAGTGTAGGGTTGGGTAGTCAGCAGCCAATTTGTGGGAGATTACCTGGTAACTAGACTCAAGTGAGGGAGAGGAGGGTTAAAGGGGGAATTTTCCTGAAGATCGACCATGTTCACTTAAGTATTTTTTGGGCAGCTGGCCCCAGAATATGGGCGCCAATAAGATGAAACACGTCTTTGCTCCCTTTTTCTTTTGTAAAGGCAAAGTGGAATGTAGATGGAAAGAGCTTTGGACTTGGAATGAGAAGACCAAGATTTTGCCACCAGCCCTGGCACCTGCCAATGTGATTTTAGATACATCTGTCAACTTCTTCAAGGCTCCACTTCTTTCATCGGTAAAATGCCTTCTTCTTAGGGTCGTGTGAGGGGCCAATGAGCTGATGGAAATGGACGGGTTTGTAAAATACTAGTACCAAACTCCGTAAACAAGCACAGTACAAATGGAAGAGTGAGGAGAAACTTTTGAAGATGGGTTAGGAATAAACTGACAAAATAAGAAAAAGTAAAAATTGGTGGCTGAGTATGAGTTTTTGTGTCCCCCTCCCCCAACATTTCCATAAACAGCCAGCAAAGAGGGGGAGAACCAAGTCCTGAGCATGGTTCGCAGCCCTGAGGTCCTCAGCACCGTGAAAGGTCAATTCACATTTTCACACAGAGGCCTGCTTCTCCCAGGGGGAGAAGAGGGGAGAAAGATTTTTGTGTTTGTCTTATGTTCATGAAGATTAAAAAGAGAAAATTGTAGTTCTTCAAATGCTTTAGGCACACTTCTTGAGATGTGTGAATTATAGACTTTAAAGTGCCTCTCTTCTGATGAGTTGGAATTAGCCTAGTCATGCTAACACCTAGATCTTATTCTTTTATATTCATGCAAAAAAATTGTCCCAAAGGACATTTACTCTCAGCAGAAGAGCCTTTGACTAGCTGTTACTATGTAGAATTTTTAAGAAACTAGAGGCCCAGTCGAAACTGGTTTGGCTCAGTGGATAGAGCATCAGCCTGTGGACTGAAGGGTCCCAGGTTTGATTCCGGTCAAGGGCATGTACCTTGGTTGCGGGCACATCCCCAGTAGGGGGTGTGCAGGAGGCAGCTGATCGATGTTTCTCTCTCATCGATGTTTCTAACTCTCTATCTCTCTTCCTTCCTCTCTGTAAAAAAATCAATAAAAGATATTAAAAAAAGAAAGAAAGAAAGAAACTAGAGGCCTGGTGCACAAAATTCATGCACGGGTAGGGTCCCTAGGCCTGGCTGTCAATCAGGGCCGATTGGGGCCTTCCTTCCCCAGCTGCTGGCTGCTGGCCAGGACCTTCCTTCATTCCTCACTGCCCCCCTGGTGGTCAGCACACGTCATAGCAAACAGTTGAACTCCTGATTGTTCGAACTCCCGAGGGGACAATTTGCATATTAGCCTTTTATTAAATAGGATTATTTGTCAGTGTCCTTTTTGCCTCTTCCTGCATTTAAAACATGTTATGTGACTTCTTATATTTGTTTCAAAGCTTCCCTAACCCAACAAGGGGAGATAAGAAGGATCATTGTCTTTGCTGTTTGCATCTATAGAGGCCCACTGCACAAGCAGAATGTGTATGTGGAGCAAGAGAGTCAAATTCCAATCAAGAAACTCTCTGACCTCAGGAAGGTGCCTCACAACCTTTTCCAGAAATCTGCCTCTGGAACTGCTGTTCTGATTTCTGTCATCATAGCTTGGTTTTACCTGTTCTTGAATCGAGCATAAATAGAATCATAAGTAAATGCTCTTTAGTATATTTCAGTACACTATTTTGTAAAATTGTAAACATAAAAATTTAAAAATTCATCCATGGCATTATGTTACCTATCAGTAGTTTATTTTTTACTGTTGAGTATTTTATTGTATGAATATACATAATTTGTTATTCATTCTTTTCTTAATGAAAATTTGGATTGTTTTAGCTTTTTTTTTAAATTCTCACCCAAGAATATTTTTTCCCATTTTTTTTTAGAGAGGAGGTGTCGGGGAGAGAGAGAAACATCAATGTGAGTGAGATACATTGACTGGTTGCCTCCCACATGTGCCCCAACAAGGGCCAGGGATCGAATCTGCAACCGAGGTACATGCCCTTGCTGGGGAATTGAACTTGCAATCCTTCAGTCCCAGGGCCAATGCTCTAACCACTGAGAAAACCAGCCAGGGCAGTTTTTGGCTATCTTGATTAAAGCTGATTAAACATTAAAAAAAAGATAATCTGTGTTTGCACTGTTTTAATACGCATGAATAGAGAAAGAGCTTTGCAAAAAAAAAAAAAAAAAAGTTTCCATACATGTTTTTAAGAGCTTTTTAAAACTATAAGCTCTATTGGAGTACTTTACAGGATTTTAAATAATAATATATTCATTCTATTCTTTTTTTAATCTCAGCCCTTACTGATTATCCACAGACAAAAACAACAACAAAGAACAACACAGAAGTAATTAAAAGCTTTGATGCTTGTGGAGAAAAAATGGGGTTCTATGGAAAGTAACTTCACAGGGTGATCTGGGCAGGTCCCGGTGGGTAGTCATGCCCCAGGCACACAACTTCTTTACTAAAAGGCTTATCTTTGCCTTAAACGAGACCTGTCCTTTGTTTCTGTGCACCATGGTTAACACACCTCCCAAATAAGTCATAATCACCCACAGGAGGGCAAATAATCTTGTTAACTCTCCTGTAATCCAACCCGCCCTCGCTTTCTCCCACCTCCCTGTAATCTTCCCTACTGCCCTCCTTAATTTCAAATGCACAAAAGAAGCTGTTCATCTCCAGAGCATTAGAGATCTGGCTCCCCAGAGTCTGTCATCAGTTTGGCTCAAATAAACTCAAACATTCTCTGCAGTTTTGGATGTTCTTACGTCAACACACCTTTCAAAGAAGTGAAGAATTTAGTTCAGTTATGTGTCGCAAAGCCAGTTCCCCAACCCTGTCAGTGCATGGCTGAATGACTTGCTTAAGGCCAATGGTTACCAAGGTCCTCACCTAATAGTTCTCATCTGCATGTTACATCACCCCAGCCTTTCCCAAAAGACCATTAAGAGATCAAAGGACCAGTTCTCTTCGAGTGAGAGCAGCACAAAACATAAGCCCTGTTCCTGAATAGCCTAGAGCTGTGGTCAGCAAACTGTGGCTCCTGAGTCACATTCGGCTCTTTGGCCCCTTGAATGTGGCTCTTCCACAAAATACCATGGCCTGGGCAAGTTTATTTTAAAGAAGTGGCATTAGAAGAAGTTTAAGTTTAAAAAATTTGGCTCTCAAAATAAATTTCAATCGTTGTACTGTGGATATTTGGCTCTGCTGACTAATGAGCTTGTCGACCACTGAGAGCAATAATAACAATGTACCCCTTTCAGCTTTGATTCTACCCCCAAACAAGGAATGCTGCTAACCCTGGAAACATGGTATTAAGTTTCCCTGTCTGTCTTTTCTGAAAAATGTTGATTTCAGGACTAACATGGAAAAGCTGAACCTTTTTTTTCCTGCAATAAAAGGAAATGCTCAGTACTTTGTCCTTTGTTGCTTGGCAACTAAAGGCTATAAATGGATTTTATGATTATTAAGACTCTGGAATGACTGTGAACATGTAGAAGTTGTAATAACTCCCTTTGAGAAAGAAATGTGTTGAGATATATGGTATCCCCCAATATATATACAACTTTGGCTGCCATTATTAATTCCAACAGGTTAAATCCAAAAAGAAAGAAACACCAGTTGAGCTCTCAGCTGTTAAAGTGAGTACTGTATACGTTATTTTGGGACATCCTGTATATGTAGCTTGTACTCATTCTTGTTTCAGAATAAAGCAAGCAATTTGGTTCCTTCACACTTGCAAATGTTATACTAAAGATCAATAACTACCATTTACTTCATTATTTCTGCATTTTGCCATTAATCCTCACACACCTAAGAGATAGGTATTATTATCCCTACTTTACAGATGGAGAAAACTGACAATTTTATAATTGACCCAATGTTGAGAAATGAAGAAACAGAGAAACCAGGATTCAAACCCAGGTCTGCCTGAACCCAGGCCTAAGCCATCAAACACACACCATGGAGATTCCTAGGAAGCATATTTCTCGGCTCCTAATATTTGAGGATATTGATCAGTTTAATCCTATGGGAGGGACAGTATTTCCAACTATCAAAGCATATGATGTTCTTAAAACACACTACTTTCCATTGCTGTGTATGACAATTGTTTCTTATACTGCTAGTCAAATATCAGAGTACAATATTGCTGGGCTTTTTGTCCTGAGTCTGGTTACCAAAAAGGACAAGATTGAGAGTTATTTTCTACTACACTTCCAAGTAAACCCAGCTGCCTCAGTTCCCTCTAGGGATTTGTGTTATCCACCAAGCAGATCTTTGCATTCTTATTAGTAGCCTTATCTTTTGAGTTTCTGTAGCTGCTTGCTCCATGAACATAAACCATTGTCCTTAAACAACAAACACCTCATCTTACAGTGCTAGAGCTGGGCTTTGCCAAAAAATGCCAGATGGTACCAACTGCTAGCAGTCCAGAATAATTTCATCTACAGAATGGAATTACATGCAAATTGTCACACACACACACACACGCACACACACACACACGCACGCACACACACGCACACACACGCGCGCGTACACACACACACACAGCCTTGGTTATTTTACAGGAGCCCTAAGTTCCACAGTTACTCACAGATGTTCCCTTGCAACCTGTTTGGAAGACCCTGCACAGGGCCTAGGAGCACAGGCCTTCAGAGAAAGAAACTTTTGTCCAACTCCAAACTCTGAAGCACAATAGCTGTGCTACCTCAGGCAAAGTACAAACCTTCTCTGAATTTCTGTTTCCTCATCTCTAAAACAGTAATAACATTATCTGCCTGTTCATTTTGTTGTGCAAATTAAGAATTAATACAGCCAAAGGTCTTAATACAACATCCTACATAAAGTCAAGTGTTCATTAAGTGGTAGTGATTTTCTTTACTGATGGTTGCTCCAGGGAGCTCCTTTAAAAGAATAAACATTTTTCTTTACCATAGAACAATGGCAATACTACTTCTTTGGGCAAATAACTGTATGCGAGGCACTATGCAAAGTATTTCACATACATTATCTTACTTAATTCTTATTCCTTTCCTATGAAGTTTACCTACTTCATTTGATAGACAGGAAACAGTCTCAGAGGGGCAAGTCATTTATCAAAGCAGTATCTTAAATTCTCAGGAGAGGTGGGATTTGAACCCAGAGTAAGCTGTGCTCTAGCTACTGTTGAGAGTTAATATTGTCTACTGCACTTGTGAGCACACCCAGCGGCCTCCATCCCTCTAAAGACTTTCGCTTTGCACCATGCAGTGCTCTGACAAAGCCTGTGCTCCAACACCATGTCAGTCTAATATCACCACCCCTGCAGGCTGGAGTCAGAGCTCAGGGTTAAGGTGTGTGATTTGTAATAGTGCCTAATTTCCAGAACTGAGGTGGGTGTCCTATCAAATACAGCCTCAGCTGAGAAAGACGCTCTGATCAGACAATCTCCATGATCATTCCTACAATCTGGTGTCCTGGTGCCTGGACCTCTACTTTTGCTCAGGACTAGAGCTTCCACTTCTCTGTCTGACTCCCAACATCTCCTGGTGATTCACAAGTTTTGATGCTGATTCTCAGGTCATGACCCGGTTTGAGTTGCAGCCTGAACCTCTCAGTTATGGACTTGGATTTTGAATTCCTCCTCCCTCAGCATCTCTGCCACATGTCCTACTGCGCACCACACCACCTCCACTCTTTATTCCTTTCCTGCTAATAAAGAAACAGACGTACCACTCCTAGGGGGAGATCACTGCTATGGGTCCCAGATCCAGATGTAATCTGCATAAATAATATTGCTGAGGAGCTGACTTGCTCCCAAGTTGATTCTGATAGTAAAATATCTATAAGAGAAGGAGCACAAACCTTTGTATAATGCAATTAAGGCCCCTGCTTTGTGGTCAAGAATCTTATTCATTTAACATATATTCAAGTTAGTTAGTTAGTTAGTTAGTAACTCTACATTCAAGACTCTAACTAAGCCTGCAAAAATGATGAAAGTCAGGTACTTACCTAGCTGTAATCATTGTCTTCTGTGGGAGACAGTTATGTAAACACATAAATTAAACTTTGATGTGAAGGGTGCACATCAAAGGTATGGACGAAGTGTATAGGAGCATGGAGAATTTTGCTTCTAACTTTGCCCAGGGAAGTTTGCTAGATGAAGTAGGAAAGTGCATTCTGGGCAAAAGGCATAGTCAAAGATCCAATGTTATGAAAGGGCAGGGTATATTCAAGGAACCATGAAAAGTGTACCTGGGGCATAGATAACAATAATAATAATATCTATGATGATAATAACAGACACATAGTAATTGAGGTATTGTCCTGAACCTTACACATATTGAATAATTTAACCTTCACCTTAGCCCAATTAGATAGATAGGGGTATTAACCCACTTTTATAGATAAAGAACTGAGGTACAGAGAGATTAAGTAACTTGCTCAAGATCACAGCTAGCAAGGGGCAGAGTCAAGATTAGAACTCTGGCCCTGGAACATGCTGTTAACCAGTTACATCAAACTGCCTCTAACAGATGTGAGTACGGGGCAGTCCCCAGAGATAAGGATGTCTGGAATGTTGCATAGGGACCATTATGCTACGCTCAGGCAATGGAGATTCAACAGGAATGTTTAAACAATGGCATCCTTCTGAGCCAAGAGTGAAATGGAAGGTGATTAGCACAGGAGAGAACTCAGGAGGCTCTAGCAAGAGATGACCTTTCAAATAAAGGGCAGGTTACGACGGAAGACATTTCTGGGGTTGAAGCAACAGACTTCAGCAGTGATTAGCTATGAGTATAAGAGGAGCTGTCAAGAGTGACACCCTCCTTTCTAATCTGGGAGTTTGTTGGAGAGTGAAGAGAATACAGGAGGAAGTGGAGAACAAAGGGAAGAAGGCAAAGGATAATGAGTTCCGCTTTCAATGTATTGATTTGGGGAAACCACCCATACACATACATAGGTAGTTTAAGCAGCTGTAAATATGGGTCTGTAACTTGACAATAGAGTTTGGGATATGCTGATCCATGGGAATAAATGAAACCTTTCAGGATAAGCTTTGGCGCTCAAATAAAAGAGTTTCTGAAATAGGACTCTTAGGTATCAGAGGAGGAAGGTGAACTCCTTGAAAGAGCCCGGGAGGACACAGAGATGCTGAATGGAACCCAGAAGGGAAGATGCCATGGGATCACACAAGAGAGTGTTTCCCTGAGTAAACAATGGGTGACGGTGACAAAGCCTAGGGAGAATGCCAGGAGGGCGGGAGGTTAAAGGTTGTTTGTTTTTTCACATTTTTCCCCTCTTTTTTTCTTCTTGGTTTCAGAGAGAGAGAGAAGGAAAGAGAGAAACATCAGTGATGAGAGAGAATCATCAATCAGGTGCCTCCTGCACACTCCCTACTAAGGATCAAGCCCCCAACCCAGGCCTGTGCCCTGACCCGAACTGAACCGTGATCTCCCAGCTCATGGGTTGATGTTCAACCACTGAGCCACACTGGTCAGGCAAGAGGCTGAAGATTTTTTAAAAATATATTTTATTGATTTTTTTAACAGAGAGGAAGGGAGAGGGATAGAGTTAGAAACATCGATGAGAGAGAAACATCGATCAGCTGCCTCTTGCACACCCCCTACTGGGGATGTGCCTGCAACCCAGGTACATGCCCCTGACCGGAATCGAACCTGGGACCGTTCAGCCCGCAGGCTGACACTCTATCCACTGAGCCAAACCAGTTAGGCGGGCTGAAGATTTTTAATATGATCAAGCAATTAGGAAAATTTTCATAAAAGTAAGTCAAGGAAGAAGCCAAATCACATTGAACCAACATTCACCAATATTGATGCCAATACCTAGGCTTCATCTCTAATTCCTCAGTCTTCCTCACTCCCATATTCCATTCATCTTGTATTTCTTAAAACTCTCCACTGGTTTTCTGTCACTCTGGAAACAAAAATCCAAACTCTGACATCACTCCCACCACTTTCACTCAACACTGTCCCCTGCCCCTGCAACTGCCCCTAACCCTACTCCACCCTTGCCGTGGCCTCTCCAAGCTCAGGTGTTCCCATTGTCTGGAATGCTCTTCCCATGGATGATGGGTGATGACTGATGGAGACCTTGCTCCCAGTCATTATTCAGGCCTCAGTTTGATGTGTCCTTCTCAGAAGCCTTTCATGATTGCCTTACCAGCAGTAACCCACTCTTTCTCCCTTCATCAGTCTCCACTGGTATCTGGTTTTATTTTCTTCATAATTAACCACTACCTAAAATCAATGTCTTTATTGGCTTATCTCTTTAGTGTCTTCTTCCGTTAGCCAGAAGAGGGGCCGCTTTGAGATGAGGACTCTACTTGGTCGCCACTGAATCTCTACCCTTTGGGGCAGCGCCTGGCTCATTTCAACTGGCTGATGGAATAAGCAAAGGAAAGGAACAAATGATGACCTCACAGCCACTTACTACCTGGAGGACCCTTAAGCAAGTTATTTTACCTCTGTTGGCCTTGTGTTTCTCTCGGGAACATAAAAATCCTTCCCAAGGCTGCTTTGATGCTAAACAAAGGAAATGATAATAAAGTAACAATGAGAATAACAATAACTAACACTTACTGAGCTTTCTGTGCCAGGCATAGCACTTTACAACCACTTTATGAGAAAACACAACTATCCCCATTTTATAAATAAGAAAACTAAGACCTGCAGAGGTTTACTTATCCATCATCCCAGAGGTAGTAAAAAGCAGAGCCAGGATTCACACACAGGATGACTTTGATTCTATACCCAGCACATAGTAAATGCTCAATAAATAACAATTATTATCATTAATTAGGTTGAACAAGGGTTAGCAAGTATTTTTCATTAAGAGCCAAATTACAAATACTTTTGATTTTGATGGCCTTATGGTCTCTGTTGCCACACTCAGCTCTGCCATCATAGCATCAAAGCAGCCATAGGTAATCTGTTAATGAATGAGTGCATTCCAATAAAACTTAATTTACAAAATCATGCTGCAGGCCAGATTTTGCCATTGTTATCAATGAATAAGTAATGATCTGAAGAGATATTCACTCTCTATTCCATAAAATAGTTCATTATTAAAATACAGTATAATCCCATTTTTGTTTTAAAAACACACACACGCAATTGACACCAAACTGTGCAGAGCTGTTATCACTAAACTGGAGGCCCAGTGCACGAAATCTGTACACGGGTAGGGTCCCTAGTGGCTGCCAGCTGCCAGCTGGGGCCTCCCTTCCCCGGCTGCTGTCCAGGGCCTTCGTTCGTTCCGCTCTGCCCCCTGGCAGCCTGCGCACGTCATAGCAAGCGATCGAACTCCCGGTCGGTTGAACCCCCGAGGGGACACTTTGCATATTAGGCTTTTATATACAGATGTCAGATTACAGTGAGAACTATCCTCTTGTTTTAAGTTATCTATATTTTCCAGGATTGCTTATGTATTAAAAGTGTAGCTTCCAAGACCTGTGGAGTCTTCCAGAAACCTAATTCTAACTCGGAAATTGAAAAGATGACATCAGGAACCCCAAAGAAGGTGGTGGAGCCTCCTCTCAGGAGCCTCCTTCCAGAGGGTCTGTCATGGTGGTTTGGTTCCAGGATTCCCTAGAGAGGGTGGTAATCCGGCGGGTCTCCAATGAAGGGTGTTTGCAGGCGATGAGGGTTAGCTCTGACCTACTAATGGCACATGTTAAATTCTAATTAAATCGCCTTCTCCTTGGGGATCCAAGCATGAAAGAAGAAAAGGGATTGCTTCTCAGTGGCACCAAGCCCACACCTCTTTGTTGTGATGCTTCACACCTGGCAATGTAGTTTCTAACCACCTGCGAACATCAGAGAGAAATGTTCAGATAATCTTAAACCACTTGCATGATCTGGCAGGCTTGTCCTTGGCATGTTCTCGTTCGCAGTCTCCTGGGAAAGTCCATGCTGTCTCCACACAGAAGCAGAGGCAGACTCACTAATAAATAAGGGGCTCCTGCCTCAAGATCATTTCAGAGATGCTCGGATGCTGCATGACGTCTAAAGGGCCACCATCCGATGACGTCCGGCATGACACATGCAAATTATGGGCAACAGTGGAATAAAAATTGACATCATCAAATCTCAGTGCCAAGAGTTACCCAGGTGGTGTTGTCAGTTTGTTGTGTTTGTCTTTTTAAGCCTCTGGGTAAAATGTTTTCTGACTTTATCTTGGCCAATTTGGGGCCACACTAAATGTTAGATAAACTATTATTTAATAAAAAGTAAAATAAAATTCTACCATTAGAGATCAACCAAACCTACCCTTAAAGAAGGTAACTTTTTTTGACTCATTTAATCAAAACAGCTTTGCATTCTATGAAAGCGCCTGGAATACAAAAGAAATGTAAGGTGGGAGATCATTTGCTATTTGTACCGTCTGAGCAAGCTTAGGTTTTACTAAGACAGAAGGAAGAGACCATAAGGTGCTGGTTGTCTGAGAGGGTAAGAAAGTGCTGGTCCCAAAGTGGAGGAAAGACAAAGAATTGAGAGACTGGTCTGAGGCCCAAGATATCCTTTATCCACAAGACAATCTTGTCCCTGGCCAGTCCTGGTACTGTTCCACTGCACAGAGCTTCTGATTGCTCTCACAGGGATTCAGGAACATCAGACCATCAGAGCTGGTTTCACTCCTGCAGAAATAACATACAGGGCCCACTTGAGGCATTTAGTATCTGATCGCTGGTAATGATGGGACCCGAGGCTTTCCACCAACTGGCAATACTATGTCTCAACAGCCTCTTTTTGTTCCATTCACTGGACCTTTCTGCTGCTGCACAAGTTTTCCTCTTCCTGTATTTGAACTTGCCCGGTTCTCTGCATCTAGAGTTTAAGTTTGATAGCTGTTTGTTGCATAGAATAGTCTTTTGCACAATTCTCTCATTCACTTATTCTATAAATATTATTGAGTGTGTACTATACACAGACACCACATAGGCACTTTTCCAAACTGCATCTCTCTTCTACTCAACAATTCTGCTTTCCTCCCTGAAGCCTCACTAAGTAGTTCTTCCCACTCCTCTCAGTCAGGGCAGGAATCTCCTTTTTTGCTTTCATGATCAGTCAAGAAACATTTGAAAACCTACTTCAGGACATTACAAAGAGAACGAGCTAAATAGCTTCTCAACAATTCAGAAATTCCCTCTTTCAAGATTAAATATAATGAATAACAAAAGACTCTTCTCAAGGCAGTTTTTAAACTATTCTAAAAAGCATGAGAATAAAAGATGAGTCCTCTGATACGAAAGCAGTCCAGAAGAAATACCCATAAGAAAGCAAATTGAGAATGTAAGGTCATATTTCAAACTTTAAAGTAAAAACTAAGATCTCAATGGCTTTGACAATTACGGCCATTAATTTAAGATGGTATTGTCAATCCAGATATTTTTAAAAATTTTATTGATTGATTGGTTTTAGAGAGAGAGGAAGGTGAGAGAGAAAGAGAGAGAGAGAGAGAAACATCAATTTGTTGTTCCACTTATTTATGCATTCATTGAGAAATGTTCAATGTTGATTCTCGTGTGTGCTCTGACCGTGGATCAAACCTGCAACCTTGGCATCTGCCAGGGCAATTCAGATAGTTTTAAAAGCCACAGTGTTCCTAAGGAAAAACACGTTATGTAGAGCTTAGTTTCTTAGAACAAAGAGTCTGAGGAAATGAAGAAAAACAGCTTTCAAGTGGGAAACAAATTGACAAAACTTTTCTTGATTTTCAGATCTTGATTTTTCATACAAGATTGCAATTATTTAGAAACTGACATGTCTACAGGAACATGCCATGCAAACTGGCCCTCCTCATTAGAATATCATTCTAGTTTTGCTGTTCTCATTCTAAGAAATAGTTGAGAAAGGAAATCATTACAATCTAAGGAAAAAGCTTCAAAGAGGTGATTATTGAACTTGGCACACAGTAGGTGATCAATATTTGCTGAAGAGCAGGTAATAAAAATTGACAATTAGTTGTATAATTTTCAGGTGGTGGGGATCACATCATCTATTGCCTCCATTTTTATTCCTAAAGTCTACCATTTTCTCCATCTATTCACTCAAATATAATACAAGGAAAACACTGACCATTTTATTCTCTTTCCATGGAAAAATGACTCCCCTGCCCTCTCGAAAAAGGCTTCATGGAGCCAGAGTTTGGTTTGGGTTAAGAAAGATACTATTATAATAATCAGATATTGTAATAAGCTACATAGGGAACTTATGGAAACTCTATGCCCAGAAACTTCTGAAAATAGTACAAACAAGCACAGTATAAGATCCTAGGTATAATAGCACTTTCATAAAAAAGAAGGTAGCCCAGATAAACTTTTCAGGTCTTCTCTAGATCAGGAAAGAAATCAAGTAGACTCTTTGCGTTTGTAAAATGAATTGGTGGTTTCTCTAAAATAAAGCAGATGTAACTGTAGCCTGGAGCTTGCTATCTACTGATGGAATGAAAGTTACATAGGATGTAAAATCAGGCAATAACAATCCAGCAACATTAGGGTGCCTACTGTGCACCAAGTATGACCCAGGTGGGCACCCTGAGTTGGATACTGTCAGAGACAGAACATTTGATGGGTTGGATCACAAGGCTAAGATAATGCAATAATCTCTTGGTCTTACATTTCTTCTCACCACTCTGGCAAAATCCAAGCCACTACCAAGAAACTACTGTATTGTGTTGACTCCTTCTGTTAGTGGCCTAGAACCTCACTACTTCTTTGGTCCGACTGCTCTTCAGTGTTCATCACTGTTCGACATTGGGTCAGTTCCATTCAACCTTTAAACATCTAGCGTTTGTCAGACACTTCACTAATCACAAGAAATTCCAAAAGCACTTTCTCAATATACTGCTAACTGCCCTCTGGCTTCTGTGAATGAGCAGGTCGGCCCTCAGTTCTTCTCCACTTCCGCCTGGGAATCACCCTGGAATGTGTAAAAGCTGTGGCCACATTTCCCTTCACATGGAAGTCTGAGCATAGCAAACCGGTAAGAAACTAAAGTCGCTCTGATGTGGAGTCAGTCCTTGCTGACATTTTCAACAGACCTGCCATCAGAATATCAACCCAACTAAACATGAGAAGCTGCTGCTGTTTTTAGGGTTGGGGAGGAATAAAATCTGTCTAACCTTGTCCTACAGTGTGCCTCTCCCTTGGAGAAAAAGGTATTTCGTTCGAAAGCAAATCATTATTCGGTTACACATTTTTAAATTGCTGTAAAAATAGAGATGGGAATGAGGGGAGAGGTGTTCCTCTGCTCTTTCAGGCTGTTTAATGTTTAAAGGAATCAGAAGGACTAGGATCTAGCACAGGACATGGACAAATACTAGTAACAGACAAACTGGACCCTTGATTTTTTTTAAACTAGGCTATGAAAAGAAAATCCTGGTTTTGTTCTTAAATCACTACCTATACCATTGATTTTTGCAACAAACACAGCAAATAAACCTCCACTTCCATTTTAGGGCAGTCAATACGAGAGCATTTCTTCCAAGGCCAAGTGTGAGTGAGTCCCAGAAGGGTGCGTCCGTGGCAGTGAACTCCGTGTTGGCAACTGGCCTCTTACCTTCAAAAAACTGCTGCAAGGCCTCGCTCTCGCCCTCCACCTCCATGGTGCTGGTCTGGCTGCTTCCTCCCGGACAGGGCTATCAGGCGGGGGAAGTCCGGGCTGTCCCCACCAGTCCCCGGCTAGGAGTGCTCTCGAAAAATCTTCATTTTCTTTTTGTTGGAGTGAAGTGTGTCTTCAGCATCGAATTGTGCCCAGAGACCCAGAGAGATGGTTAAGTCCTCAAAATGATTATAAAACCAGAAGGACATTCAACCACCCAGGGGAAAAAATGTCCCAAGAGGGAAGTGGTAGCAAGTCCATGGATCTTACTGTGGGGAAGTGTTTCTCCTCTGCCTCTCGCCTTTGTTTTAAGGACCTTTGTCCTCAGTGACACATGTCGTTACATAAACAGGCAGTAAATGCAGTCTTATCTCCTACCCATCCTGTTACACCAATGTACCTATATCTCCCTCTCTATCTACCTGATCGTTTCGTCACAGCCAAGTAAAGATACAGGGTGGGGTTTTTCCACCTAGAGAAAGGGCAAATCAGGTAATCACTTTGACAGATACCCAGAAGAGCAGAGCATTTAAACAAGCCTGTAACAACGAAAAATTGGGATTTGTTTAATATTTTTAAATTTACTCACAGCTAAAACTTACGTTGCTTGATACACTTCTAGTTTATATCCCTCAGAGTTTATTCTCTCTGAAAAGTATAAACCGTAAAGTAAAAGAAGTCCCTCTTATAAGCAATAAAACTGCATTTCTGATTTGATCATTTTTACAAGCGAGTTTATGTTTCATTACCAGCTGGTTTCACTCTTAAATATAAAGCCATACCCGAATAAATGTTTGGTTTTCACAGCTTAACTATTCATTTATTTAATGATAGCCTAAAAACACAATTAGGAAATTAAACCAGTTCTCTCAGCCAGCCCCTTTCTTTTTTCTTTGTCCAAACTTTTTATTTTGAAAAAGTTTTTAACCTATAGAAAACTGAAAGGCTAGTACCATGAAATGACTAATACTCTTCATCTAGATTTACTAATTACTAATATTTTCTCACTCTTGCCTTTTCTTTCTGGATATATCGATATACCTTGTTGGCTGAGCCATTTGAAAATAAATTGCTGACATCTTGACATTTCACTCAGAAATAATTCTCACAAATAAGGATGTCCTCCCACATAATCACAATATTATGATTATCATACCCAAAAATGCAACATCAATTTAATACTGATAGCTCATATGTAATTTCCACCACTGTCCAAAAATATCTCTTATTCTTTCATGATTTTTTGTTTTGCTTTCTTTTTGTTGTTGCTGTTCATCCTCACCCAAGGACATTTTTCCCATTGATTTTTTAGAGAGAGTGGAAGGGACAGAGAAAGAGAGAGAGAGAGAGAGAAACATCAATGTGAGAGAGACATATCAATTGGTTGTCTCCTGGTTCAATTCCTGGACCAGGGCCTGGAATTGAACCTGCAATCCAGGTACATGTCCTTGATTGGGAATCCAACCCAAGACCCTTAGGTGTGCAGGACAATGCTCTATCCACTGAGCCATATCAGCCAGGGATGATTTTTCTTTTTTCTTTTTTTCTGATCAAGGATCCAATGAATGTTCATGTGTTGTCTCTGGTTCTATATTTTTAAAAATATAGAACCCTCTTATTGCCATTTTGGTTGGTTAGTTGGCTTTTTATAATAATGGCCCTTTTTTTACAGTGCAAGCCCATTGTCTGATAGAATGTTCCACATTCTGAATTTGTCTGGTTGTTTCATTATTATTAGAATTAGTATAGGTAATATAGTATATGTCTTAATAAGTATTTTTTAAACTTCATACCCACAAATTGTTCCTTGAGAATGAGCAAACTAATTTTGTCTGGGCGGGGGGGGGGGGGGGCGGGGGGGCAAAGAGAGGCTTAGAATTCTACTTTGAAGGTCACATTGAGCCCCAGATCTTTAAGGACAAGTCATCAAGTTGTTTAAAGAAATTAATTTTCTACATGTTTCAATTAAACTTGAACTAAGCTCTCTGCTGGGTGCAGGAAACAAAAAGATGAGCAAATAATAGTCCCTGCCCACCATGGGCTCAAATCTAGGGCATGAGAAGAACACCAGCAACGTAGCTGAAGGCAGCCTCTGATAAGGGCTGGGGAGAACATCCAAGAGAACAGAGGAAGGCAAGGTTCGTTTAATCTGGAAGGATCTGGAGAGCTGTCACAGAGAGCTGGAATTTGAGGAGACAAACAACAGCTGGGTCTTTAAAAACCTGACCAGTGGTTTGGAAGGGAGCGAGCACGGGTGCAGAGACTGGTATTACAGTGCGTGCTTGGTACAGTGAGAGAAAAGATGGGGAATAGGCTACGAAGGATTTGGGTAGGTATTGGATGTTAGGCTAAATCTGACTTTGATTCTATGCTTATTCCTTGTAAGTATATCTAAGTATATAATTTCTATTTGGGTAGTTGTGGTGCATGATATAGTGACATCTAACTCAGGAAGACAGCTGTGTTCGAACGTGTTGGTTAGGGCGGTGACTACAGTTAGACCAGTTCAGAAGCTTCTGCAAGAATCCGAGTAGGTAGTAATAGAGCCTGAAGATGATATAGAACCAAGAAGAATTGGCTACTGCTTTCATATGGGGAGCCAGGAAGAAGTCAAATGTCATTTTAAAAAGGATTTCTAAGCCTTTAGCTGCAATACGAATGAATATAAAGTATGTTGCCTATGGTTAAATCCAGACTCAGAAGCTCCCAGCCAAGTTTTCTGGAGGCCGATGGAAGTAAGCGTCACACTATATCTCTGCCAAAATGATGGTTTGGGATCCTATTCAACAGTTCGCCCAGACACTTCACACTCAGTAGGGAATGAGTGACAGGAAACATCATAGAGAAAGAAACTAGAATCCAGTAAATGAGCTGAGAAGCAATGGTTAGAATTGGGGGTCCCAAGCTCCAACAGTTACAGGGGCAGGCAGATCAGTGAGTAAAATGGGTCAAAATAAGAGAAACCAACCACGCAAGCATGTTGATAACTGACAGCTGACCCTTCGTCCTCGTGTCAGGGAGACAGTCAGGGGTGGTAGGCATAGAGCAAACCAGAGTACAGCCCTGATAAAGGGTGGAGCCGCCAGCAGAGGGAGCCACTAAACTTCCTCCAACAATGTTGGCTCCGTGTTGTCAAAACTGCCAATTTTTAAAGAGAAGCTTGAAATGCGTATTTTAATTTTAAATGTTACAACTAATTTGTTTAAAAACAAAACAACCAGAAAAGCAAACTCAAATCTTGTCAAGGTGAAATAGCATACATGTGAACACACAATTGAGCCTGCAGGCTAAGTCACAACGTCTGGGTTAGAGTCTAGGTTATAATAACCAACAGGGCTTGAGGGAAGTAAAGAGAATTCACAAGGAAGTTGTTGGAAGGCAGGAAAAATAAATCTGTATTAATGAACCCAGAACACACAGGTGAGAGCACAATCCAGTTGGTGGCATTTCATTTCGGATTTAAGGGGAAGTTTCTCCCTCTCATAATAACTCACACTGCCTGTCTTTCCTAGATGAGAGACTTTACACATCTAACATTTTCTAATTCTATTGGGCATTCCCGTTTTACACAGACTCAGTGGCAATTATTCTCTTTAAATAGTTGAGTATCTAATGCATATTCTTTTTTTTCTTTATTATCATTGATTTTTCAGAGAGAGAGGCAGAGAGCAAGAGAAACATCGATGTGAGAGCGAAACATTGATTGGCTATCTCCTGCATGCCCCTCACTGAGGATGGAGCCTGAAACCTGAGGAAATGAACCAGCAACCTTTCGGTGTGTGGGGCGACGCCCAACCAACTGAGCCACACTGGCCAGGGCTAATGTATACTCTTGACTCTCTAATGTAGCCATGGTTTGGTATTGCCATTTCCTAGAGAACTCCCATGGATAGGCAGATAAAAACTGAGCTGCTGTGGTTAAACCAGGGATGTGGTTAAAGTTGGGGATGTAATGATAGAAACCTTGTCTCCCTGAGACTGCAGCCCCAGAATTCTAGTGCTCAGACCTCAAGTATGTGAACTTGTACTTTCATGAGAGCTGCTTTAGGAAGGGTTTCTATTCTCTTCTATATTTCAGCAAGTGTGCTCCTTTTCTGTGGTACTGTTGCTTTTTTAATTAAAAAAAAAAGATTCATGCATTGTTTTCAAAGCTGACTTATATTTTCTCCATTAACAACTACCACTGTGAAAACTTGATGAGACTTCCTATTGAATTTAGTTTGTTTTTGTTTTTATCCTAAGTGAAATGGGAAGCCACCAGAGGACTTTAAACAGGGAAGTAACATTATCTGATTTATGTTTTAAAAAGATCGAGTTGGCTGCTGAGTCCATGACTGTGGAAGGGCAGGACTGGAAGCAAGGACAAGTAAGAGATTATTGCAGGAGCCCAGAATGGTGCTGCTGGCCTGGAATGGGTGGCAGGAGTGGGCATGGAGGGAAGTGGACGGGTTCAAGATGTGCAGAGAGTTGATGGGTGGGATTGAGGGTGGTGATGACAGGAATGGAGAAACCAAGAATAAGCCCTAGATTATTGCTTAAGCTACTGGGCAAGTGTTCAACCATGTTAGGTTTGAGATGCCCATTAGAGGTGCAGTGGAGGACTTGAGAAGAGTCTGGAGCTAGAGAAGGGATTATGTCAGGGTTGGAGATTTAGAGTTATGAGTAATAACTCTAGGGGCCTAGATGGGATGATGTAAAGAATGTTTACTAGTAGATAAAGAGAAAGGGGCCCAGGACAAAACTCTGAGTATTTAAAGACTGAGCTAAGAGACAGCGGGAGTTGTGACCAGTTGTCACAGAGCACTCCACATTCCTGACCGGGGCTTACAAGGACCTACCTACATGCTCTGCCTCTTGCCTGCCTCTCCAATTTTCTCCTACCACTCTTCTTAGCACCAGCTTCACACTGGGTCTTTCCGCCATTTCGCAAATGTGCCAAGCTCACTTCTTCCTCAGGAGCTTTACATCTGTTCTCCCCCCTTTGCCAGGCTGAGTGTGATCAGAGCTCAGCTTTAAAATGTCACCTCCTAAGTGTGTCCCTCTGGACCACCCTCTCTAACCCATTTCCCCACTTAAGTATCTATAGAACTCTTATCCAGTGGCACGTGTCTTTCTGTCCATGTCTCACTAGACTGAGGGCTCCATGAGAACCGGGACCTTGTCCTCTTGCTCATTGCTTATCTCCAGCACCTGCAACAGTGCTCGCACATACAAGATTCAAATATGTGTGGATGAATGAGGACGTCTCTGTTTCTAGAAGCTCTACACAAAAATTACAGAAGCGCCTGGGTCTTTATTTGTCTACATATCAAAAACAGGAAACTTGGTCGGCTGTTGAGATGGTAATTGCATTGTATTCCATGCAAAAGAAAAAAGAAGAACAATTTTTTTAGCATAAAAGTTAAAACACAAATTCATACTGCTTTGAATATTCTTTATTTTAAACATTGTGTCTTGTAGGAAAAAAATATTTACCTGGGGAAAAACACAACAAAGAAGATCTTTTAAAATTTTTTCTGAATAAAAGCAGACCTGTTTTAGACTCTTTGGAAGCACAGAACAAAAACACACAGGATTTATGTAGTGGGTGGCTGCAAGTTCTTTCAAGGCCCAAGGCCCAATGCTCAGAAACCAAATTCTTTGTTCTTTCAGTGTAGGTGCTCAAAGGCTACAGTTGTCTAAGAGCTGAGAGACCACAAGGACACCTGGCTCGGCCTTCACTGAGGAGGCCAGGGAGGAGTGGCGACCTCCTAGTTTGAGGGGATCTGCTCAGGAGTCCACTGAGGACTCCCGATCCACAGTTCTCTCCATTAGGCCAAGCTTTCTCCTCACCTCAACTATTTATAGAAATTTATCAAGAAGTCTTTTTCTCCTTTTTAGAATTGGTAATCTGAGAAGTTAAATTCTGTCCAGGAATATTATGCTGAACCCAAATTAATCAGCACACTCATTCACCCTCCTTTGCCTTGCCATTCCTGCTGGCTCCTCTGTGGTCAGTCCTTCTCTCAACCCTTTTCTTTCCCTGTCACAGCAACTCAGGGCTCAAGGCTCTATTTGTCTGACCCACACATCCCAAAGCTCCCACCTGATCCCGAATTGATCTCCTAGCCTGATCTTATCCTTGAATTTAGACTTCTAAATGCCATAGCTACTTAACATCTCCACTTTGGTACTTGATGGGCATCTCAAACAATGTGTTGACCACCAAATTCTTGTCTCTATTCCACACATACATAATTTGCCCTGTCCCAGATTTCCCCATCTCAATAAATTGTTCAAGCAATAGCTCAGGCCAAAAGCCTAGGATTCAGATCCAATTTTTCTCCTTTCCTCTCTTCCTGTCATCACGTTTACTTTGTGGTTTGGTACACAGGTGCATGTAATCGGACGAATCGTAATTCTTGATTCATAACATACCATTAATGGTTTGTTCATGATTCTCTTATTAATTCATCTATTCATGTATTTACTTTTAAAAAACATGTTTTTATTAATTTCAGAGAGAGGAAGGGAAAGGAAGAGATAAAAATATAAATGATGAATTATAAAATTTACAAAAGCCTCCATTAATCAAAAAAAAGGGGGGGGATAGTAGGGTAATATCATATAAGGAAAAATATCCTATAAGTAAATTACATCTAGAAAATTTTTACTTTACAAAATTTTCATTTGTAATGCTAACAGCAAGACACCCATGAAAAACACACAGGGTGTCTAAATAAGACAAAGGAAAACAGTTTGGGCAAAAATAAAAAGGATCCCAAATCAATTATATAGAAAAGATTCCTTTATTAACTTGTGGTCGAGAATATGTTTGTATATTTTCAGAAAACAACTCCAAGACCATGTGGATTCCTGCAACAGAGAGGAATTGACAGGTGTGCTCCAACCACGAAGACAAGAGGAAAAACAGTCCAGAGATGGAAGACGCTGACGACGCCTCGCCATGGGAGCAGTCAGCAGCTGCGCATCGCTGCAGGTTGCCTAGGACCAAACCAGAGAGGGTCGGACCTGCATTGCCACCATGTGCCCACCATCCAGTTATCATTGCTGACATGTACACGTAAGGAATTGTTTGACATTGAAACGGAGACTCAGAACTGTTGGACATTGAAATTGGGACTCAAACATTTTTTGTTATTATATATTTATTTCTAGTCTGCAGAGGCAAGATTTTTTAAAGGAAAGAAATGGGGGGGAAATAGATACAGAGGCAAAGAAGCATTGAACAGACTGTCAAACTACAGCGGGAAGACAGGGGAGGTTGGGCGGGGGGGGGGGCTGTAAGAGATCAACCGAAGGACTTGTACGCATGCATATAAGCACAACCAATGGATACAAGACACTGGGTGGGGGGGGGGGGAGGGCAGGTGAAGGCATGTACTGGGGGGGTAGGGGAGGCCGGGGGTGGTCAATGGGGGGAAAAAAAGGAGACATATGTACTACTATTTGTAATACTTCAAACAATAAAAAAAAACTTAAAAAATAAAAAGAAGAAATATAAATGATGAGAATCATTGATTGGCTGCCACCTACTGGGCATATGCCCTGACCAGGAGTCAAACTGTGACCTCCTGGTTCATGGGTCAACGCTCAACCACTGAGCCACACTGTGTATTTACTTTTTGTTGTTAATCCTCACCCGAGGATATTTTTTTCATTGATGTTTATAGAGATGGGAGGGGAAAAGAAATATCAATGTGAGAGAAACACATCGATTGGATGCCTTCTGCACCCCCCTGACCAGGGCCAAGGATGGAGCCTACAACCGAAGTGTGTGCCCTTGACCGGAATCCAACCTGCAACCCTTCAGTCTGTGGGCTGACGCTCTAACTACAGAGCCAAACGGGCTAGGGCCATGTATTTACTGTTAACGACCAATTAACCCATCATCCAACCGAGTTATACAATGACTTACTCATATATTTGTTCCTCCCAGTTCTTTTCCCTTACCGCCCTCACACCCAAAGGTAACACTATCCTGAACTCTGTGTTTATCACTACCTTTTTTTAATAATAGTTTTGTCTCATATATACGTATGACTAAATAATTGTTGATTTTGTGCTTTATGAGAAAAGTATTGTCATATGTAGTCTTCTGAGTTTGCTTGTTCAACCTGTTACTGTCCTGCATACATGTAACCAATGTTTCATTCATTTTGTCTGCCCAATGAGATCCAATTTTGTATTTTCCCTGTCAGACCCATTTACTAGTAATTAGTAGTTCACTGATCTACCATGCCATGAATCTACAGAACACTGATCTACCAGACCCACACATACATGTAAATTTTATGGTAATATACATGTATGTGTGGATCATTTGGGAGCTCTCTATTCTGCTCCATTGGCCGTTTTGTCAGTTTCTGCACTAATGTCACACTCTCTTCAATACGTTAGCCTCGTAAGTCCTTCTGGTAAGATAAGTTCTCCCTCCCTTTTCTTCAGAAGTCCCCTGGTCATTCTTCATCCTTTACTCCAGCACACAAACATTTCAAATCAGTGTGTCAACTCCAGGAGAAATGTTGGAATTTAGATTGAAGATACATTAAATCTATGTATCAATTTGGGAGAGAACTGACATTTTTTTTGGATATTGTCTTCCTACTCATTAACATAGAAACACTCTAGTCTTCTTTAATGCCTTTTAGTAACATTTTACAACTTTCTGTATACAGATCTGGCACCTATTTGGTCAGATCTGTTGCTACACATATGAGAATTGTTTTGCAATTGTTTGGCATCTTTTTAAAATTGTGTTTTCTCATTGTTTGTGGCTGGTGTATACAGACACAATTCACAATTATATGTTCATTATTATATAGGATTATTATTGACTTAACTCTGTGACTATTTTGTTAATTGCTAATGTGTACTTTTTGTTGTTGTTCCTAATCTCCACACAAGGAAATTTTTTCCATGGTTTTTTAGAGAGAAGGGAAGGAGGGGGAAGAGGCAGAAGAGAGAAACATCGATGCAAGAGCAATACATCGACTGGTTGCCTCCTGCATGCACCCTGACCAGGGCCCAGGAACGAGCCTGCAAGTCTTCAGTTTGACGCTCTACTCATTGAGCAAATCAGGTAGGGCCCAATTTGTACTTCTTAATCCCTTAACCTTTTTCATCCTCCTGGATGTCTTTTTCCCTATATCTTCTTTTAAACACTTTCATGTCCTTCTGCTTTGTCTACAAATATATCTTAACCAACTTGACTCTTTTTCACTGGCGAGTTTCTCTCACCATCTTAGAGCATATTTTTAAAACTGTTTTTAAACAGCTTTGAGATATAATTCACATGCCATATAAATCACCCCATTTAGCTGTACAATTCAGTGGTTAAGTTATCTTGACCATTTCCACATCAATTTTTCCTTTTTCTCTCTTTTTCATTGATATGCATCTTCTTCTAACAAGACAAGAACTTTGTCTTCATGCTCTCTGGTTCCTCCCAGTCCCATGTGCTGAAATTATAAAGAATTTTAGTTCTAGATTGTTACTCACATACTTTTCTTTAGTCCTTTTTAAAAAAAAATGGTTTGAGATGAGAGAGAAACATTACATCTATTGATTGCCTCCTGCATACACCTCAACTGGGCATCGAACCTGAAACCCAGGTATGTGCCCTGACCGGGAATCAAACCCACCACCTTTTAGTGTACACTGTACAGGATGACACTCCAACTAACTAAGCTACCCAGCAGGGCAGTCCTACTGTTTGTTTATGCTTTTTAAAGTTATCAACAAACTCTCCCTAAGGATCTGATCACTTTTCTTCCCAGATCTCTCGTAGCATCTCCTGGATTGATTTCTCTTTATATTTAAGTGCTTTCTCCAAAGGTGTTTTTAATTTCCATCTTTGTGTGGAAAATCTTCTAAAGCTTTGAAAGTCTGAGAACATTTTTATTATGCTCTGACATTAGAATACCTATTTATCAGGACATAAAATTCTAGGTTCAAAGTTCTTTTCATGTTCAATTTCAGAGTCTTGAGCTGGCATGGTAATTATTGTTTCTGCTATATCATTCTCAAATGTCCTTTTGTCTGCAGACTCCAGTCCATCCTGGTGACCAAAGACTTCTACAGGGTAAAGTTGACTACACCTTTGAGACAGGACTGAATACCAGCTCTCATACAGTGCTGTGAATGTAAGTTGATTCAAGTTTTCTAGAGGGAAATTGGGCAATACAGATAAAAAATTTTAAAATACTCATATACCTTGCTTGACCCAACACTTTTACTTCTAGGCATTTACAAGAAGGAATTAACCCAACAATATACTCATCACAGCACTTTGATATGAAAAAAATTAAATAATCTAATCTACAAACACAATTAAATGATATTAACATCCTATAATCAAAACCTTAGCATGGTTAGATGTGTAGAAAAATAAATTTTTAAAGTAAGAAAGTCTACTACTAGTTTCAGAACTATGTATATATAGGTAAGAAATATTTGAAAGTTGAAATTATTCTTCAAAAATATCAGCAGTACCTTTCTCTAGATGGGATTGATTTGTCATTTCTTCTTCTTGCTTTTATCTTTCTATCCTTTCAACAACTATTACAGTGCCCAACATAAACAAAGTAGAAATATGTTAACAACAAGATGTCCAAGAATGCATTTCTGGCATAAAATGTGACTGTCCTCTATTATATTTAACTAGAGATCTGGCGCCCGAAATTCATGCACTCGGTGGGGGGTGGGGGGTCCCTCGGCCCGGCCTGCACCCTCTCGCAGTCCGGAAGCCCTTAGGGGATGTCCAACTAAGGCAGCAGTCTGACATCCTTAGCATTGCCACAGAGGCAGGAGAGACTCTTGCCACCACTGCACTCACCAGCCGTCAGCCTGACTCTGGCTGAGCAGTGCTCCCCCTGTGGGAGCGCACTGACTACCAGGGATCAGCTCCTGCATTAAGCGTCTGCACCCTGGTGGTCAGTGCGCAACATAGCAACCGGTTGTTCCGCCACCAGGCCAAAACCGGCTCCCCGATATCCCCCTAGGGGTCCCGGATTGTGAGAGGGGCAGGCCAGGCCAAGGAACCCCACCGGTGCGTGATCGGGGCAGGGGAGGGATGCGGAAGGTTGGCGAGCCAGGGAGAAACCACAAGAAGGCTCCAGGGCATGTCCGGCCCATCTCACTCAGTCCCGATCACCTGGACCCAGCAGCAAACTAACCTACCTGTTGGAGCATCTACCCCCTGGTGGTCAGTGCACATCAGAGCGACTGGTCGACCAGTCTACTGTCTGCCCCCTGATGGTCAGTGCACATCATAGCGAGTGGTTGAGCAGCCTTAACATGTCATTAGCATATTGCACTTTGATTGGTTGAACAGTTGACCAGAAACTTAGCATATTAGGCTTTTATTATATAGGATTAACATGTTAAGCGCCATGTCAATCACTGGTGACTGATACTATACTTTCCGTCTGGAAGACAAAACAGGCTGGGCGCTTAATGTGTTAATCACCATAATAAATGAATTCTTTAAATTACTAAGAACAGAATGAATAAAACAGTGACTTTCAAACAGAAGTCTCTTTAAATAAAATATTTTTTTGAATCCCAATATGTAAAAACAGTCATCTTAGTGGAGACAGAAGCTGATCCTGTCCACTCAGCCCTCTTCTTTGCTTCCCACAGATTGCTTGGAAGTTTGAAAATTATAATTCAATACATTCAACTGGCCCCACATGCTGTGTCAGAGCTAGAAGAGAAAGCAAAAACACATTCGATCTAGTATTTATTTATTTAGCCTTTTTTGGTGACTATAAATTACAATCACTAGGACACTTGTAATTCATTATAGTGTGTTCAACTAAAGAATGAGCAAACACAGCACAGGCCAGTTTAAAAGAAATCACAGTACTCCTTGGTGTAATTTGCAAAAGGGGGGAAAAGTCCTGGGCCCACACTGTGGAAATAAATATCACGTAACCATGAAAATATTCAGCCATTTTCCAGGTATCAGGGAGGTTCGTGCATGGTCCCAGGCAGAGAATCAGAGTTCCTCTTTGAAATATCCCAGCTTTGCCAGTGACATCTCTTTTCTCAACTGCATAACCTCCCAAAACATGTGGTCAACTATACAAACAAAAGAGAGACACACATAAATTATAAAATACCATCTTAATTATTTTTAATTTGTTTCAATGAAAATTTAAGATGAACTCAAATGCCAGTTGGCATTTCCTAATGGCATACCTAATTGCCTAGACATTCCTCACTGTTTCACACTAACTTCTTCATATACTTGTGAGCATCCCAATTCTATTAATAAATAAGCAGTACTCACCAATTTACTATCACTATTTATTAAATATATCAGTGACTGTCACACTTTAGCCCAACAGAAGGTATACATTTCACTTTCCTCAGTAAATGGCAATGCTGTTGCCTTCATAAGTAATTACACTCAATGCTCAGTTATGCAAGAGTTATCTAACTTCTAGATCTTCTTGCTCTAATTTGCTACATCTTGGCCATTTCACTTTTCATTAATACTAACAGAAAGTGAAAAGGAAAACGAGACAGTCCAGAGAACTCTGTAACATTATTTGTGCCTAATAGGGAAAGTTTTATATATGGCTCAAATTAGAAATAAAAACAAATGTAGAGGGTGATCTGTAAATTTCCTTTGGCTCTACTTGTGTGAGCCCCTCTGTAAGTAGAAAAAAAGGTGGCTCTATATTTCAGATTATAAAATCTGACATATGATCAGATTAGACTGATTTAGAGCAGTGGTTCTCAACCAGGAGAGATTTAGTCCCCAGGGGTTCATTTGGCAATGTGTGGAGACATTTTCCCATTGATGGCATCTAGTGAGTCAAGCCCAGGACACTGTTAAACATCCTACAATGTACAAGATCATCCCCCACAACAAGGACTTACCCAGTTCAAAATGTTAACAGTACAAAGGCTGAGAAATGCTGCTTTCGCTTTAACTGCTCTAAATTCTTTCTGGCACAGGCACAGATAATAAACAGATTTTCACATTAATATTTATTTTCTACAAACCCACACAGTATATGACGTGCATCAAATACTGTCAAGTAGAAGAGTGATGGAAACCAGAGAAGAAACTACTTTTATCACCATCACTCATGATTCTTTCTATTTACATGAAGTAAATTATCTTTCAGCCTTCCCTACAAAAAACATTTCTCATTTTAACAAGGAGAAAAAATATGCTTGACACCTGAACATAACATAAATCCTCTGTTCTCCAGCTTAAGTCATATTATTCACCAAAGGGATTCAAAACGACTTCAATTTTATTTAAGTCATAAAAAGTATTGCACAGCTTAAAGACTATTTTTATGCTACACAGCCTTTTGAAATTTAATAGAGACAGGTTTCCACCTTTATTCTTTTAGGCATTAAAATCTAATTATATGGGATTCTAACTAAATATGACTGTTTTAGTATACCAGAGCTTGAGAAATGCTCAACTATGTTATTATGGGCATGACTAATTTTTCCAGAGAATTAAGATTCACTGGTTTACCTGATAAAAATAGAAGGCTTCTTATTAGTTTTCAAGTGTAAAAATATTTTCAGTGTCTAAAAAATACATAAACAGACATTTTTCCCAACTTCACATACAACACTGGCATGGCCTTGTCCTCGCCATGTGTGTGACTTCTGGTCTAAAACAATCATGTGTACCTATGAAGTGCTGCTTTAAAGCTGTCAGGCGCATCTGTTTTTATGCTGGTACTTAAGACATTGGGCTATAAAACCATCATTAACCATGAAAAGACACAAAAACACTTGCATGAAGGTGGCTCTCCTGGATAGCTCATCTGCCTGTTTCTGCTCATTTAGAACATAGCAATCTTTATTCCATTCAGAATTATACTCATGACTGCTTTATTAATGTGAAAATACAGGACAAAGTTACTAGCTCCTCGTTGTTTTCACCAGTTAAATCTGACCACATCTAGAGCTTGCTCATTTTTCTCTCTTAAGGAGTAAATTCAATGAGCTTTGTACTCCTCTCACAGTTACTAGCTGGCTTATACACGTCTTAAGAGTTAAAACTGAGCCTGCTTTAAAACTCAAAATTAGAGTAAAATGAAGCAAAAATAAGGATTAAACACAATATGTTTTAAAAGAGACATTTGTTCCAAATTCTCCACACATTTTATTAGAACTATAAAAGAGACTCAATATAAATATACCAATAATAAAGTTTATTTGAGCATTACTACTGTGCCCTATACTTTTTACTGAACTGTTATATAAATATTTCATAACAGAGGCCCGGTGCATGGGGGAAGGAGGGCAGTGTCCCTCAGCCCGGCCTGCACACTCTCGTAATCCAGGACCGCTGGCTCCTAACCACTCTGCCTGCCTGCCTGATTGCCCCTAACCACCTCTGCCTGCCTGCCTGCCTGATGCCCCCCTAACTGCTCACCTGCCTGCCTGATCACCCCTAATCACTCTGCCTGCCTGCCTGATTGCCCCTAACTGCTCAACTGCCTGCCTGATCACCCCTAACCACTCTGCCTGCCTGCCTGATTGCCCCTAACTGCTCAACTGCCTGCCTGATCACCCCTAACCGCCTCTGCCTCGGCCCCCGCCATCATGGCTTCATTCGGAAGGACATCCAGAATGATGTCCAGAAGGTCGTTTGGCTGTCCGGTCTAATTAGCATATTATGCTTTTATTATTATAGATTATTATAGATAAATAAAGAACTTACCATCCTGCTGTTTCACAAGTCCCTGCTGAATATATCGAATGTATGTAAAAAAGTTACACACAGACGTGATCTAGGCCAAAAGGAGAAAATGTCATAAATATCTAATGTCTCATATCAGTGAGCTTTATTAAAATTCATTATTACATTACTTACCCTGTATCTACAAAAAGGAGAAATATAGTAATAGTTGCTTGAATCTCCTAATTTAATTCTGTGTTTACAAGATTTACTCTGGCCAGTGAGAGCACATTTTCTGTAAAAGAATGATACATTTTAGTTTTTTAAAATTAAAAAGCGTTTTGCCCCTACCTCTGTACAAGCTGAAGACAACAAATATTTGAGAACCTATTATGGACCAGGCACTGTTCTAGATGTTGGGCTATCAAGATGAGAAGAGACCAAGTCCCTCCCCATTTGGGGTTAACATTCTAGTATAAGCTTAAAAGCCTAAAATTAACCGTGGTCTAGAAATAGAAACTAAATGTTTTAAGTATATGTCATATTCTGGAGCATATTTACATATGAGTAATCTGATTCAGGAAGAGCTCTGAGCTTTCCATCAGAACTTGAGCTTCTGTCTGAGTGGAAAAACACCTAATGATGATTACTCAAGTCTCAGAACATGTTACTAATGCTTTCAGGATAAAAGCTCCCAGGTAAGGTACTTTTTGGTGTGTTTGGTTGTTTACATGCATTTCATGTAGTAACTAGACCTGAGAAATACAAAGGAATACAAAAATACTGAATCTTAACAATTACATAAAGGGTGCATTACATTTAGACACACATCCTTTCTATTTACATAATATAAAATCTAAATTTGGTTGGAATCAGGCTGTAAACCTCTTGAGGGCAGGAACTGTATCATATTAATCTTTAAGTGCCCGGCACCAAGCATGTTTCTGGCTGTTGGTTAAGTGATAGACCACTCTACTGCTCAGGATGAAGCTGGCTTGTCTATCTGGCTGGACTTGCAGCAGCTCAACTATCCCTCTAGTAAGTTAGGAGCCTAATTGAATACAACTACCGCTCCCTATCAATGTACAATTACTGTAGCTCTAAGTAAAATAAAGTGGCCAACAGCATTTTATATCACATTACAAATTAAATAGTAAAGAAAAATATATTAAATAAACATTAAATTTCAGCGATACTTATAAGAAATATGACAAAAATGTGTCTCCATATAAGAAAATACATGGAAAATGTATATTTAACACAGGATAGTTTGGGAGGTGGCTATTCCAATCACAAAATAATTTTTATCTTTTCAAAGAAATCTTGTCTCATTGTTCCTTTATTAGCAAATCCCTTTAACGATCTATAAAAATGGTTTTTAAAAACACTAAACTATTAGCAGGGGAGGATAGAAGATTAAGAAATTTAAAGCACAAGTGCTGAAAGTCTTTGGAACTTCCAAAAGTATAAATTATACAAGAGAAAAAAAGGACCATCAAACTGATAAAAATCAATGTATACACTATCCTTCTGGAAGGAGAATATACCTATTTGACTACTATTTTGTCTAATTTTGAAAGGCTCTGCTATAGTGACTTTAAATATAAAATTTTAAAATAATAAAGTGTTCAACTTATCTCATTTTTAAAGCCATTTGTAAACTGTCACAGCCAATATATTTTCATTTGAGCTGGGATTCAATGCTAAGTCTTCCAACCTCCAACTCCAATGTTTTGTTAACATGCTGCTACACTATCTCAGTATCTGTTAACAGCTGTAGTCCCAAGATTTCAAATCCTTGCCTGCCATTTCACTTGCGATGTCCACATGTTTAAACCCAGACCTATCGCCTTCCCCAAAGCAGAGCCCTTCCTACTCATTCCCCAAAGGCCCCATCATTCTTCTAGTCAGTCATCTCTAAGTCCTTTGTCTTCGACCATCCCCTATACTACTGTCTCCTAAATATTCTTTCTTTGATTTGTCACATCTTTCCTCTCCAGACATTCGCCACCCTCTGAATACACCGTTTCCTTGGCTGGAGGCTTTCACAGTCGCATGCATTGTTCTTTTTCTATCCAAATTCCATCTATGCTTGAAAACCCCAGGTCCAATCTCCCTCCCTCCAACAACAGTCCCTGATCATCACCACTGGACTGACTGCCTTCCTCAAAACTCCCATAGCGCCCTGCCATTCACTTAGGGATAATCATAACCTTGTCCACGACAGCCCTGACCAAGGCCGCACATCACATTTCATAAAAGAGGGACAGTATCTGCCTTCAAGTGTTTTCCCACACAACATGCACTAAAAACAAAAATGGGTTTCTGCACCTATTCCCACAAGTACAATATCCTTAAGTAGGTAAACTGTTCCCTGATCTACATAATTATTTTACGAAAATACTGTATGAATCCACTTTAACTGATATCCTCATTTGTCATTTGCATGTGTGATATATTATGCAAGCACAAATTTAAAATTTTACAATAAAAACTATTATATACTATGTTTAAAATATGTTATAACACAGACCTTGAAAGCACAAAACTGCTCGCTTTAATGATCACAAACACTTGGGTGTTTGTGGAGGCACAGAATTTAAGAACGTAAACACCTTCCCCAATTTCGGAGGCCACAGTGCCACAGGTGTGGCACAGAGGGAAGTGTAGAACAGGACACAACCCTGGGTGGATAAGCAGCTCACAAAGCAAAGGCATGACTAAGTCCCTCCACAAATGATTACCCAACTACCAGCACTATGTGATCCTAGTGGGACTGTAATGTGCATTAACAGGAACAGGATAAATCATACACCTCCCACAATAGGCTTTAACCAGACCTATGGTGAATCTCAACCAGCTTTTTCCTCTTGTACCTTCAAAATGACCCAGACAAGAGTCTTCTTTCCAGTCCCCTATATTAATCTATTTCTAAACCACCAACTAAGCAGCTTCCTCAAAATCTTTCCAAGTCACTTTTTAAACAGCAGTGCCAAAGGTCCTAGGTCCTGTTCATTTCGGTCTTTTTTCCTCCTCGGGCTGGATGGAAAAAGCCTGCCCTGCTGTGCAATGCGGGAGTCTACCCTCTAAAGAGTCTTAAGTGCCGAATCTCTCACAGGTGGAAGACAGAAATGATGATTTACCAAAGTGGGAGTCCTTTATGACAGCATGAAAGGAGAGGGCTAATTAAGTCATTTTCATGCTAGATAAGACTTGGTCTAAATCACTGTCTTCCCAAACTAATTTTGATGGTAACCCTGGGGAATAAATATTTTACACAGAAACTGAGGACATAGAAACTATACATATATAGGGTGTCCTAAAAAATGTATACACATTTAAAACAGTTGATAACTCAATTTTCACTCCTTTTCAGGTTTAACTGATTTGAAACAATGGGTGAAGCCTGACTAAGCCTTGAACAAAGAAATTTATCCTAAAGTGCCACTAGACTTTTTTTTTTATGGGGACACATAAAAGACAAAGTTTACAATACAAAACTGGCAACAGTCAATGACTTGAGGGTGCACAAATCCGAACGAAATGATTCTTAATGTTTGTGATTTCTTGATGTTTGTGATTCCATTGCTTCACATTATTAGCAGTGCTTGGACCAGAATGGTCATCAAGTTTGAAAACGGGCATTGATTAAAAAAAATTATTCACTTCTATAGGTTCTTTTAAATTTTGAAAATGAACTGTAAGTTAATAAAAACTGACTTTATAATCATTCAAAGTGTGTATACATTTTTTGGGGACACCCTGTATGTATAACAAACAAAAATTCTACTTATAACCCACTAAAACAGGGTTGGGGAATGTCCGACCCATGGGCCATATAAAGCCCAGGAAATCATTTGGTGTGGCCCTGTCAAAACAACCACAGGCAGGACTCAAAATTCAGTAAATCTAGGAGCTTTTTCATAGCAACATCTATATATATAAAAACCTAAGCAATCAGCCAGTAGCTATGATGCGCACTGACCACCAGGGGGCAGACGCTATACATAGGAGCTGCCGAGTGACAGCAACTTTGCAGAGACCCCTCAAGGGATGTCAGACTGCTGCTTTCGGCCCAATCCCCGCAGGCCAGGCCAAGGGACCCCACCAGTGCATGAAACTGTACACCGGGCTTCTAGTGTATTTTTGTAATTAAAAGGGCTCCTCTGTGATTCTAATTTGAAATGCTATATCCCACACTGTCTGGAGACTTGTGCTTGAGCTGCGCAGGCTCTAAATAGAAAACTGACATGACATTTAACCACATTTAAAACTAGAAAAACTAAATAACTCAACAAGTACAAATTTTAAAACTCAGTATCTTCCACAAGACAAGGTTTTGAAAACATACTTTGGTCCTCCACATTCAACTGCAGAAGCTTTCACAAATCGAATAGGTTGTAATCCCACCGGTTCAATGCTTAGAGTATTGTTTTCCACAGCCTCCAAAACAGCTGAAGCCAACTTAAAAAAAAAAAAGTATTAGACATTATGCTGGCAGAAAAATATCAAATTTATATTCTACAGTCAACTTACTTTTAAAATTCTTTCTCCAAGTTCCACTAGCTTGGCCTTAGCCAATGCGGGGGGAGGGGGAAACAAAACTACGTAACCTTGGTTTAAATTCTTTTATACAATTCAAACGCTGTTATGAAAGGCAATTCAGTTAAAGCTAAATAAGTGTTCTCATTATCTGGAAGAGGATTAAAGGCATTAATTCCAATCTCTATTCAACCTTCCTCACAATTAACATCTACTGTTAATGCAACTTCAAAAGGAATATCGTAATGCTTTATTTTGCTAAATATATGCAATTTTTAATATTGGTCATTCATAACCCAGCAACATATACCAATAACAGCTATGTATTTTCTGAACATGCATTTATGTGTACAAGAGTCTACAAAAGAATTAACAGAATTATCAAATATTAAATGCCCAGATGGAGATGTTAACAACTAATAAACAACAGATGAAACAGGCACTGAAACGCCCATGTGGCAAAACTATTAATACTGAATGGCCTACCTAAAACCAGGCACAGAGCCAATTAATAACACGTCTACATATCAAGTGTTTTACTGCTCATCTTAACATCTCCTTACAAGTAATGTTATCATTAAATCCTCTAAAGACTTAATATAGAGAGAATCCAAGATGGCGGCGTAGGTAAACACCTAAACTGCTGCCTCCCACAACAATTTAAACTGCAACTAAAAGACAAAACGTCTATCACCCAGAACCACGGGAAAGCTGGCTGAGTGGAAGTTCTACAACTAGAAGGAAAGAGAAAAGAGCATTGAGACATGCACAAGCGCTGAAAAGCTGAGGTACGGAGGCGCGTGATCCGGGCTGGCTGCGGGCGACTGGGTGCGTTGCTTTTTTCAACCCGAACGGAGACAAGCCCCCAATTACTCTGAAATCCAGTCTCTGGGGAGACGCGGGGGACCCAAACTCCTACGGGGAGAAGCTGGACTGTCTGCCAGCGAGGGCGGCTTGCTTGCAGAGCTGCACGCAGGAATAATTGTCTACTGAACTGGGGCACGGGACTCGCGGATGCCTTTGGGGACACAGAGCTGGCTAACTAGCAGCCATTGCTGTCTGCCACGCCCTAACCTAGTGACACCCTGAGGCCCCGCCCTGCACAACCTACAAACCCACCCAAGCTCCAAGCAGCTCAATTAGCATAAGAAAAGCCTGCCCTATCGCAGCTTAACCTAGCAAACTTGCAGCCCAGGTCAGACAGTTCCAAAACCTCCAAACCCCAAGCAAAGAGGAGAAAACTGCAGCTCTCACTGTAGCTCCTGCTGAGTGGCCTCAGACAGTAGCTGACCTGCACCCCATTGGAGATCCAGAAGCCAGTGTACCTAGTGGTCAGTGTGAGACACAAGATTTCAACTCCTCACATCCATAAGTGACACACTCAAGAGGCAAACTCAGTGAGCACCGAAGCCCCACGGAAACAAGTCCTGCCCCATAAGTGTGTCTTCAGCACAGCAGTTCTTCCATTAGAGACACAGGGAGTGCTCACAGCTAATTGGCCTGGAGGTCAATTCCTCCCAGCGTACCAACAGCAATTCAGGCTTAACTACACCAAGACTTTGCACTCAGCCCACAAAGGGGTGTACCAAGAGCATCCACATCAGGTGATTGGGGAGGCTGAGCTACTGCCCCCTATAGGTCACCTACCACACAAAGCCACTCCATCAGCACAGGGAAGCAGCCAAAATGCAGAAACAAAGAAACATGTCACGAATGAAAGAAATGGAGGAAAGCAAACTACTGGATGACATAGAGTTCAGAACCACATGTATAAGGTTACTCAAGAATCTTCTAAAAACCGCTGAGAAACTTGATGACACTTCTGAGCTTAGTAAGACCTTCAAGGACCTTAATGAGAATGCCAAAAAATGGAAAAGGATCAGTCAGAAATGAAGCATACACTGTCTGAAATAAAAAATATACAGAAACTCAACTGTAGATCAATGTACCCCAAGAATCAAACCAAAGATCTGAAATATGTGGAAACAAAAAACATCCAACCAGAAAAACAAAAAGAAAAAAGAATCCAAAAATATGAAGATAGTGTAAGGAGCCTCTGGGACAACTTCAAGCGAACCAACATCCGAATTTTTGGGGTGCCAGAAGAAGGGAGAGAGCAAAATATTGAAAACCTATTAGAAGAAATAATGACAGAAAACTTTCCCTACCTGGTGAAAGAAATAGACTTACAAGTTCAGGAAGCACACAGAACCCCATACAAGAGGAACCCAAAGAGGACCACACCAAGACACATCATAATTAAAATGCCAAGGGCAAAAGACAAAGAGAGAATATTAAAAGCAGCAAGACAAAAACAGTTAATTACCTACAAGGGAGTACCCATACGACTGTCAGCTGATTTTTCAACAGAAACTATGCAGGCCAGAAGGGAATGGCAAGAAATATTCAAAGTGATGAACAGCAAGAACCTACAACCAAGATTACTCTACCCAGCAAAGCTATCATTCAGAGTTGAAGGTCAGATAAAGAGCTTCACAGACAAGAAAAAGCTAAAGGAGTTCATCACCACCAAACCAGGATTACATGAAATGCTGAAGGGTATTCTTTAAGAAGAGGAAGAAGAAGAAAAAGGTAAAGATGAAAATTATGAACAACAAAATGACATCAAATACATACCTACCAACAAGTGAATCTAAAAATCAAGTGAATAAAAAATATGAAGAACAGAATGGACTGGTGAATATAATAGAATCAGGGACATAGAAAGGGAGTGGACTGACGATTCTCAGGGGAAGCAGGTGTGAGGGGTGCGGGAAGAGATTGGACAAAAATCTTACTCCTATGGATGAAGACAGTGGCGGGGGGTAAGGGCATGGGGTGGGGTGGGGAATCAGGTGGAGGGGAGCTATGGGGGGGAAAAAAAGGTGGAACACCTGTAATAATCTGAACAATAAAGATTTATAAGAAAAAAAAAGACTTAATATAAATACGACTTTAGGATTAACTATCTTAAACACTGATTGGCATGATATTTACACATACACCTTCCCCAAACAAATTAAAATTATGATCTTATATGTGTATAGGGCCTTATATTTTTAAAAAATGTTTGTCTATCTACCTCATTCACTTCATTTTATCCTCTAACAACCCTATGCTATAGACAAGGAAGGCATTTTTCCCACTTTAAAAATGAAGAAACTAAATATAGTTTTCATCTTAAACAAATAAATTCAACGAATACCTTAGAGCAGTGGTTGGCAAACCGTGGCTCGCGAGCCACATGCAGCTCTTTGGCCCCTTGAGTGTGGCTCTTCCACAAAATACCATGGCCTAGGCGAGTCTATTTTGAAGAAGTGGCGTTAGAAGAAGTTAAGTTTAAAAAATTTGGCTCTCAAAAGAAATTTCAATCGTACTGTTGATATTTGGCTCTGCTGACTAATGAGTTTGCCGACCACTGTCTTAGAGTATAGAAGTTCCCTTACACTGAAGCCTGGACTGAGAGTCAAGAATAAGCCCTAGCCCCAACACATATTTAATACTTCACTCCAATGCATCACACACTGCAGTGTGAATGATCCTTGCTCAAATAAGAAAAGATGTTCAGCACTTGAATGCCAAGAAATTATGATCCTGATATGGACTAGGAAAAATGGTAAAGCATGACATTTTATAATAACTTATGTATATAAGAGTTATTAAAATATATAAGATGATTTAATGAAAGGTACAGAAACAACTCTAATGCATTCCTATTAAATTTTTTTTAATTACCTCACTTTTGGAGAATGTTAAACATGGAAAGATATCTTCCTGATAGATTTTGTCTAAAAAAGGACACGTTCTGTCCATTGTGGGCTCATCCTTCCAAGATCTGAATTCATTATACAGAGACAAGTCAGCCTGGCAAACCAAAAGAAAACACAAAATAACTTGTTAAAAAGTACAAATATAAAATTACTTTATAAACCAATACCTATTTAAACATTACTGAAAAAGAAATACTCTTCATTTAAAATAATAAATTGAACCATTCGTGATTAGTTATAATACCTGGTAGCAATTTTTCTTTTTAAAAAAATCCAAACTCCCAAATGACTAATTGGCCCTTTTCAATGAACCCACTATGGTATTTAGTGATGCTATCATTATCCCTCCCAAAAATTAATGTGGAGCTCCTCTTAAGATACATGTGCACACTATCCTAAATATAAAAGATGACAAGTCTTTTCTGAAAATAATCAAAAATTAATTTGGACTCTAGTTAATTAAATAAAATGTTTGAATAAAGTAAGTCTGACTAAATTGTGAAACCAAAAGTTTGGGGTTAAAAATTATACTAATTGTTCTAATATTACCTGAGGGCATTTCCAAAGGAATTTCCATAGTGTTTATTGTATAAGCAGCAAGACTAAAAGAAGTACATATATAAGCCTCCTAAATTGACTAGCTTAAAATATAACATTTATTTAGATTTATTTATTTTTTTTTGGTATATGAATATCCAGTAACCACCAACTGAATCATCAAAAATAATCCAGATTGGCACTAGCCTTCCTATTCACTCTTCCAGTTTTCCCTCTTTTCCCTCCTCCCTTTTAACTAATTTTCCCCAAGTATTTTTTTCACTACAGATTTCCTAGTCTAGCTTACTACCACCTGTGAACACACAAACCTGTAAGCCACCCAAACAAAGTAGCGTCCCTCAGCCTCCTGCAGCTCTGAGATGCCCTTGTCTAGAAGCACTGCTCACTGTAAGTGAGGCACTGACACACCTCTGACCTCTAGGATAGCTGAGTCAGAGGTGCAGGTGTCTACAGGAAAGTAACAAAAGGCTGAGCATATCAAACCTATCCTACACACTTTCTTTTAAGGTGTATAATGGCAATCTGTAAAATTTTTCATCCCAATCCATAAATTCCTTGAATCAAAGCTAAAGGCAAAAGGATAAAAATATTAGCACATGAGTAATACTTACATTTTCAAATTAATTTTCTTTGTCAAATTTACCCTTTAAAGCAGCTGTTGCCAACCTTTTGGACCTCACGGACCACTAGTGGTCCACAGACCACCAGTTGGCAACCGCTGCTTTAAGGGACATAAATGCCAGAGCAGATAAGTGGTGCTCTAAGGAAAGATTCTAGTTTAAAGGCAATAACTTAAACTATTTATTAAAAATGGACTCACTGCCAGGAACTATGGTAAGCACTTCATAAACATTTAATACTCAAAGCTACATGAGATAGATATTATAATCTCTATTTTATAGAAAAGGAAACTGGGGCTTAGAGAGATAAAGTAAATTGTGTAAGATTACACAGCAAAGCACTAGTAAAAGTTCAAGTTCACATCTGTGACCACTCCCAAAACCTTGCATAGTGCACGTGGGTGCGCCTCACTCACCATGACTTAAATGTTGTGATTGTCATGACTGAACGCTCTCAACCGCATTTTCTACAGAAACATATGTTTTACTTTGTTTTGGATTGCTATATCTTTTATTAAGATGTACACAGGTCAAATGTACACGTTTCCTTTGTCTAATGAAACTTTGTATTCTAATGTTTTGATATGTTTTCCACAAAACATTAGGATACAGGATACATCTGGAAAGCAAAAAGTTATTATTTTGAAGTTATATACTGCCTATTCATATTTTAAGAAATTTCATAAACTAAAGACAAAACTTTAAAATATTCCATGATAAAACATTTCAATTTTGTCAGTGTAAATGACAGGAAAAAGGTTAAAATTACAAACACTGAGAAACTGTAGTCAAAATACAAGTTGTACTAAGCAATTAAAAATGCTATTTAAATTAAAAGAAATTGAAGTTATTACTAAAAAAAGTTCCTTAAATGTTTAACAGACACCAATGTGAATTTTATATTGTGTTACAGTCAGATTTGACAAGTATTAAACTTCTCTCTTATAGCATCTTTTGATAACTAAACAAAATATAATTCAATTAAAATATGTAACCACCTTGGTTATTCAGTTTAATAAAGTCCTGGCCTCCATATAAACATTTAACTGAATGAGCACACATAGCTTCTTAAAGGTTAATGGACTTGAACTCACCAATGTTAAATACAGCTTTAAAAAAAAATGGTGGGGGGACAAGAAGAGGTAAGCCAAAGAACTTATATACTTACTAGAACCCTGGTGCACAAATTCATGCACAGGTAGGGTCCCTCGGCCTGGCCAGTGATCAGGACCAATAGGAGACCAATTGGGGCTGACAGGCCAGCCAGGGGGAGGAACTGCGGGAGGTTGGTCAGCCAGCCCCGGTTGGGGTCGATCAGGGCCAGCCGGCTGGGGAGAGGGATTACGGGAGGCTGGTCAGCCATGGGAGGTTGGCTGTGGGAGTGCACTCACTGACCACCAGGGAGCAGCTCCTGTGTTAAGCTTCTGCCCCTGGTGATCAGTACGCATCATAGCAACTGGTCAACTGGTCATAAAGGTCGCTTAGGCTTTTATATATATAGATTATGTGTAGCCCATAGACACAGGCAATGGAGTAGTGAAGAGCTGGGGTGGCGGGGCAGGGGTGGGGACTGGGGACTGGGAAGAGGGAGGTAAATGGGGAGAAATGGGAGATATCTGTAATACTATCAACAATGAGAAATATTTTCTTTGAAAAAAAAAACAAAATGGAAGGGCTGCTCCATAAATTACTGATCAATCTCCTTGGAAATGCATTCTCATCACATGCAAGGATTAAGTAAAAAATATTTTACAATTATATAATTTTTACTCAAAACAGCTCAAAAATAATTCCACATTATCTCAGTTATCTTTACATTTTTTTTAAATGATAAGGTTTCCATTAGTTATATTTTTTGTTGCTTAATTATCTAAATTAACTCTAGGACTTTAACTTCTCCCAGAATTTAAAAGCAACATACTGTTCTTCAAGAAATCACCTTATTTTCACACGTCTTACATTCCTTATTTTGTTAAAGTGCCCTAGCAATGAATTTTAACTAGCCAGATCACAAACGCTACCCACTCTCCTTTATGCAAAACATGACAGTTTGCTCCTTAAATGAAATATCGAGATTAAGACACTTACCAAGGTTTCAGGAGGTACTCCAAGGTCAGCCAGGTAGAGAATGGAATTGAAGAATCCCTGAAAGCAGCCAACTCTAGATTAAGCCTCCCCCATCTTAATACTGCTAGAAAATTTTGCTGGCAAAAATCATAACTGACACCTCAGTGATGAGAATAAGTAAGTATCAACAGAGTCAGAGGGAACAGTCCTTGACGAGTTACCTCTTTGCAGTCTTTTACAAATGGCTGTATCACATTGAGGTCCTGGTGACTGCCACTCATAGCACTGCTTGTACTTTTATTTCTTGTATGCCCCTTTTTAAAAGGTGTCTTTCCACCTGGCAGAGGCTCCTGTGTTGGTGATGTTGGAGAACTGGATAATACAAGTGTCTTCAATGCAGCTACTTCAGCTTGAAGTACATCAATCTTGAAAAGAAATCAACATAATTTCGTAACTAAATATGGTTAATGACAGAGGCAGCTAAAGGTTAGCAATTTTGTCAAACACTTTCCTTTCAAAGATGAAATATAAGTTTCACCTGTATTTCCTGGGGATTAATAAAAGAAAAGGAAAGCTAAGTTTTTTTAATGTTTCTACATGGTTTGTATTCAGCTGCTATTCACAATGTCAAGTGATCTTTAAAAATTATCAAAATGTCTAACATTTATATTCCTGAAACAGTAAGCTCTAATAACATTTCAGTGAATTAAGAAAACAAATATTAACTTTAAAAATGTGGTCATATAATCCTTTTGATAATACTTGTGATTCACAAGCCTTTGAATCATTTGGTTCTACTATGAATGGGCACCGAATGTTCATTATTAATCTACATAGTAGCTATTTTCTCCTTTACAGTTTCCTATAGTTTCTCACATCTTCTGAAATAAGCACTACTTTACAATCAGAACAAAACCCAGTAATCTTTAAGACAGTAATCACTAGGAATGGGAAGAAGGTCCAGATGGTGGCAGCCAGGGCAGGGGTCCTAAGACTCCGAAGGCTACAAAGGGCAACCAGAACTTGGTGCTGCTGAGTGCACAGATAGCCCCCCACTTTACCCAGGACTAGACCTGGGTCTCTAACCCAAGACCCCAGAAGAACGGTCTGCCGCTGCCAAGAAGTATAATATGCGGGTGGAAGACTATGAGCAGTACCCGGATGATGGCATAGGATATGGTGTCTACCCAAAGCTCCGTGACCACTCACAGCACAAGAGGGCTCCATGGTGTGACTGGACCACCCAGACCTGAGACTGAACTGGGGCGAGCCGATTCAATGGGACTGAAATGTGTGGATCAAGAACCATATGGACAAGGCCCCCAGGCCTGTTTCTTGGAATCTCATGTGTAAGCACCTCTTCAGCGTCATGGCCTTCATGCTATTCATGTCTTGGGTGGGAGAGACTTACCCCTCCTACCAGCTTGTGGGCCTAAGCAGTATTCTTATAATAATCTGTATTGAGAATGACGTGGTGATCCCACCAAAAGCCTGAGCAGGTGGTTCACTATGAAATCTGGGGAAATTCATGGGCTTTGTACCCCCTAATTGACCCCTTCATTCCCAGAGATTTAACCTTAATGAAATCCCTAATAAAATAGTGCTGTGGTTAAAATAAAAAATAGTAATCACTAATTTCTTTACATTTTATACTATTCCAAGCAGTAAAAACTTACTTTTCCTTGTGCTTCTTTTAGCTGTTTTTCTGCTGTTGCCTGCTTGACATTTGCTTCTCTCACCATCTTATGAGCTTCCTGAAAAAGTTAACATCTCAATTTTTGGAAACTAAGTATTTAGCATTTATTTTCAAAAATCTCTTCATAAGTGATTGAAGCAAAGATATACTACCAAAATTTAGCCTGAAAATAAGTATTCAATGTCAACTACTGAAATAACAGTTGTCAGCAGATAGACAAACTATTAGAAATTAGGAAGAGGTACCTTTTTTAGTACCTATTATCACTGAGGCAGCCAAGCTGAGGTCACTCCCTCTGATCCATGGTTGAATAAATGACTGTGAATGTGATGAAGAAAATATACGACCCATATGTTAAACCCAACTTCTCTGAAGTTAGGTTTTTAAAACTTGATCACTGTATGTGTGTGTGTGTGTGTGCGTGTGTGTGTGTATTAGTTACAGCAAAAACATACAGAAGGGACAATTAAAAATATTAAATCATCAATAGTGTTGCAGTTTACAGAAATTAAGCTGAGAAGCCATAGAGATTTCAATTTAAAAAATCCACAAATGATATGAATTAATGACTTTGTACAGAGCAATCTAAAGAGATAAATCAGTTTAATATTTAATGGGGTCTTAATTTTATAGTGCCACAAATAGGAAACTCCAGGTATTTATCTTTTATTCATATATTTCTTCATCAAACATTTATTCACACCACCTCTGCATGAGGTTCCATTCCAGGTGCTCATAATATACTAGGAAAAGTCAACTTTCCTGCTCTTAAGGATCTTACATCCTGATTATGTTCTAATAATTAAAATATCTGAGCAAGAATTCTGGATATTACATCCTGATTATGTTCTAATAATTAAAATATCTGAGCAAGAATTCTGGATATATTCTAAGTGAGGTATGAACTTTTATAGTTTTCTAAGAAAGAGAGGGATATGACTGAACTTGTATTTCTAAAAGATTACTCTGCTGTATGGAATAATCCCTATGAAGAATTAATGATGGACTGGAACAGTATATAGGGTGCTCGAGACAGTCCCCTGGGATGTAGTTTAGAACTCTGATTTGCAATTTAGGGGAAGGAAGAGAGGAAAGAAGGGGGGGAGGGAAGAAGAAAACTACTTTCAAGATATTTAATAAATGGTATGACAATGACACCCTCAGTAGGTCTGTCTACTATCCAGTGGTCGAGTGGGAGAGGGGAAGTTCTCCACTTCAGAGTTTGACAGTGGCTCTCCTTATTTGTTCATTTGCTTTTACAGTATTTTTATTGTTTTGTCAATCCTCACCCAGGGATATTTTTCCACTGATTTTTAGAGAGAGTGGAAGGGAGAGGGAGAGGGGGAGAGAGAGAGAGAGAGAGAGAGAGAGAAACATCGATTGGTTGTCTCTCGCATGTGCCCTGACCAGGATCAGGGATCAAGCCTGCAACCTAGGTACATGCCCTTGACCAGAATGAACCTGAGACTCTTCAGCTGCAGGCTGATGCTCTATCCACTGAACCAAAACTGGCTAGGGCTGCTTTTACAGTATTATAGTGAATTTTGGTTTTACAGTATTGTGGTGAATTGCAGTGCCCATGAACATGAATTTACACATTAAATAAAAGAAGCTTTACTATCAAAGCTTTATAATGAGATGAAATTAACTGTGAAAATCTCCCACTAACAACTGTGCTAGTTATTTTGTGTCAAAGTCCTCACGAGCTGTCAAATTTAATAACGAAGTAAGCATTTTCTCTGTGAAAATAACAAATGTTTCAGATTTGCTGAATTTTTCTGTGATGATAAGTACCTGTCAATAGAACTGTTGGCAAATATTTTCAAAATAATACACGTATCTAATCTGACTCTTCAAGAGAAGTGACATTTTAACTATAAATGTAGAGTAACTCATGCTATGGAGAGAATGTTTGTTTAAATGTTTAAAAATGGAGAGACTCTGCTTTCACTAATAGTAAACTATGCAACTTGGACAAAACCTCCCATGGAGGAACAATTAAAAAGCTGGACAATTTTTTTAATGTGTTTGAAGGCATTAGAGAACAAATAAAACAGTGAAGGACTCGAGGACCAAGATCCAACAGAAGCTGTAAACCCAGAAAAGTGAGCTGGAATTAGGGATGACTTTTCCCCTTGAGCTATAAAGGACACAGTGAAAAGATACAGCACACATGTAATTGAAGTCGCAGAAGGAAAGAAAAGAGAGCTAGAATGAGGGAGAAGCAGTCTCTAAAAAAGTACCATATAGGATTTTACACGCTGACAAAAGACATTTGGTTTGGCTCACTGGGTAGGGTATCGGCCCACAGATTGAGGGGTCCCTGGTTTGATTCCAGTCAAGGGCATGTACTTTGATTGCAGACTCCATCCCCGATCCCAGTAGGAGTGAATGCGGGAGGCAACCAATCAATGTCTTTCTCTCTCTCCCCTCCTCCCTTCTCCTCTCTCTAAAAATCAATGGGAAAATACCCTCGGGTGAAATTTTAAAAATAAATAAATTTTAAAAGTTTGAAATTTTTCCTATCACTTTATCATTCTGTAGCTGAAAATGACAGAAGTACCAGACGTCAGCACACTTGTTCTGTGAGAGCCAGTTAGTAAATTTGGCTTTGTGAGCCATATAGGCTGTTGCAACTACTCAATTCTGCTGTTGCAGTGTGAAAGCAGCCACAGACAATAAATACAGAACAAATGAGTGTGGCCATTTCAATAAAAATATATGGGCACTAAAATTTGAATTCCATATAGTTTTCATAGGTCACAAAATATTCTTCTTTTGATCCCCTGCAACCATTTAAAAACGTAAAAACCGCCCTAGCTGGTTTGGCTCAGTGGATAGAGTGTCAGCCTGCGGACTGAAAGGTCCCAGGCTCAATTCCGGTCAAGGGCATGTACCTTGGTTGCGGGTACATCCCCAGTAGGAGGTGTGCAGGAGGCAGCTGATCAATGTTTCTCTCATCGATGTTTCTAACTCTCTATGTGTTTGAAGGCATTAGAGAACAAATAAAACAGTGAAGGACTCGGGGACCAAGATCCAACAGAAGATGTAAACTCCCTTCCTCTCTGTAAAAAAAATCAATAAAATATATTTTAAAAACTAAAATAAAAAATGTAAAAACCAATCTTAGCTCAAGGCTGTACGGAAGTAGACATAGACTAGTTTTACCCTGCAGGAAGTAGTTTGCAGACCTTTATTCTACGTAAACATTCAAATCTTTATACTTACAAACTTTGAAAAGAGAATTTTTAAGCTAATTCTCCCCAAAGTACGAGTTACTCCTAATCTTCTAATTAGTTTGCAAAAACAATTTGTTGTTATTAGAGAAGACAGAAATTCAGTAAATTCAGTAGAGACTTTTCTGAAAAAAACCTTCATGTAACTGACAATGGAAATGAAACTTTAGTATAATTATTTAAAACAGGGAAAGATATACTTCTTCCATTTGGATCAATATATTTGTTAGTTATCAGCAACATTAAATATAATTTTTTTAAAAAACAAAATAAAACAAACACAAAAACACAACATTTAGAACAGAACTTAATCTGGATAACAAATTGTTAATACAAGATTTTCAAAAACAAGGTAACATATTCAATCACACTCTTCTCACTAAATACAGGGGTGAGCAAAAGTAGGTTTGCAGTTGTAGCATGCAAGTCACAGTTTTTTCTTGTATTATCATTTATTAATTAATGCATTCTTTTCCATACAAACAACTGTAAATCTGCTTTTGCTCAACCCTGTAAGCAAAAGCACATATATACACAGTATGTTTTAGTGAGATGAAAATATATTGTACTATTATAAAAAACTTTGCTTTTTATTCTTACTCGTTTCAAAATTATTGCTTTATAATTTATATAACACATTATTATGACAGTTAGTGTACGCATATAATTTATGAGTAAGTACATATGCTCTTAGAACAGTTCCCAGCTCAGTAAATATCAGGTATCTTCATCATAATTAAGGTACATGCTCACCTTCTTTTTACAGATCAGGTACATGAACAAAAAGTTTGGCATATACTGATCTAGGTAAGAAACAATGGTGGCTGGGAAGGCGGTGACAGCAGATTCAAAATAGAAATGCAGACAGATTATTTCATGTAATCCAGGTACTGTCACAGGACCTTTTAGACAGTTTCAGTGTAGGATGAAGAGGGGCCTCAGTGATGACTCGTTTTCTGTGGCTTGAGATAAAGGAATTGCTACTTATGATTTTCACTAGAGGCCCGATGCATGAAATTCATGCACAGGGGTGTGTCCCTCAGCCCAGCCTGCACCCTCTCCAATCTGGGACCCCTCGAGGGATGTCCGACTGCCCATTTAGGCCCGATCCTGGTAGGATCGCGCCTAAATGGGCAGTCGGACATCCCTCTCATAATCCAGGACTGCTGGCTCCCAACTGCTCGCCCGCCTGCCTTTCTGATTGCCCCTAACCGCTTCTGCCTGCCAGCCTGATCACCCCCTAACCACTCCCCTGCCAGCCTGATTGATGTCTAACTGCTCCCCTGCCAGCCTGTTTGCCCCCAACTTCCCTCCTCTGCCGGCCTGGTCACCCCTAACTGCCTTCCCTGCAGGCTTGATCGCCAACTGCCTTCCCTTGCAGGCCTGGTCCTTCCCAACTGCCCTCCCCTGCTGGCCTGAGCTCCAACAACTGCCCTCCCTTGCAGGCCTGGTCCCTCCCACCTGCCCTCCCCTGCTGGCCTGAGCTCCAACAACTGCCCTCCCTTGCAGGCCTGGTCTCTCCCAACTGCCCTCCCCTGATGGACATCTTGTGGCGGCCGTCTGTGTCCACATGGGGTCAGTCATCTTTGACTACATGGGGGCAGCCATCTTGTGTGTTTGTGTGATGGTCAATTTGCATATTAGTCTTTTATTAGATAGGAGGATTAGATAGGATAGAGGCCTGGTGCATGGGTGGGGGCCGGCTGGTTTGTCTTGAAGGGTGTCCCGGATCAGGGTGGGGGTTCCCATGGGCGAGGGGCCTGTGGTGGTTTGCAGGCCGGCCACACCTGCCAGCCACCCAAGCAGAGGCCCTGGGATCTGGGATTTATTTATCTTCCATAATTGAAACTTTGTAGCATTAAGCGGAAACTAAGGCAGGCCAGGGCTGCAGAAACTTGGCTTCCTCCATCGCCAGTGGCAACTCAAGCCTCCTGCTCTCTCCAGCTCTGTGGCTGCCGCCATTTTTGTTGGGATTTATTTTTCTTCTATAATTGAAACTTTGTAGCCTTAAATGGAGGCCAAGGCAGGCCAGGGCAGGCGTAAAGCTTGGCTTCCTCCATTGCCTGGAAAACCCAAGCCTCCTGCTCTCTCCGTGCCGCAGCCATCTTGGTTGGGTTAATTTGCATACTCGCTCCTGATTGGCTGGTGGGCATGGCTTGTGGGTGTGGTGGAGGTATGGTCAATTTGCATATTACTCTTTTATTAGATAGGATAGTACTCAAGGCAAGAGTTGAGGTCATGAATTTGAGTCCCAGCACTGCTCCTTATCTATGCCTCATTTTCTTCACAGATTAAAATAATTTGTACTCTATGCCTCATAGTATTATGGAGAAAAAAACAGACATAGCACAAAAATTTACTAAAATTGGCTGACAAAATATTTTTAAAATCTTAACATTACCTATGTTAAATGCAGACTACTTTGTAAAGCATTCTTTCAATGGAATTCATTTTATCTCTAAATCTGAGATACCAGAAAAAAATATATATGTAACTTTAAAGTCTTCAATTTGATACTTTTGACTCAACTTTGCTACATATAAAGTATAATTATATTCAAGATTATGTGTTCATAATACATTAATAAAACTCCTAATTTGAATTTACATAGTACATTTATCAAAACTGTACAAATTGATTTTATTCAGAATAATCTTTAATTCTTAAAACTATACATGTATATCGTAAAATGCAAGCAAATACTCTTTTCATAAGACAATGGTACACTGAGATCACAAAGCCACAATTAAGACCAGAGAAAAACATTTAGCGCTGTTTTTCAAAATTCATAAATAACTGGTTTAAATACAATTTTCTTCATTACCAAAATCATGTTTAATCACAGTAACTTCTTTCCCAGAAAGTTTACAGTGTCAATGCAGGTTAGGGACCCCAAAACTATGTTTTTTAGATATACTTTTTCATTAATAGCACAAACTGCATTTCTGGTACTTCACATCCCATTACAGAGAGGAAAAAGTTTCTTTCTGTTAGTTTACTTCTATTTCATCTAACAGAATATATATACATATACATATATATATATATACACATATATATATATGTATATGTATGTACAGAAGGGTGGAGCTAAGCATGGCTAAAAGTAGGGCAGGCAGTTAAGAAATCAAAATTAATGTAAGTAGTATATCACACTTGCTTTCTTCTCTAGTATACATATCATTACAAAATTTTCTTTTGCCAGACAATATTGGAAGAAAAAATCTTATGTTTCTATATACCCCTTGTACATATAAAATATAATAGGTCACACAGCTCCTATTTCAGATCTTTAACTTTCCACTCTCCTCCACCTTAAATTTCTCTTCCTCTCATCTCCAATGACTAGTTAACTGAAGAAAATAAATTCGTTTTTAAATGTTCATGAAAGAAAATGACTCCAAAAAAGACAAAGACAAAGAAGAGGGCAAACAAGTGTGGAACCAGAAGGCGCATGGAAAGCTCACGTCTGAAGATATCCACTGCAATGCTACTTATAATGATAAAAACTGTGGAATACGTATTTGATAGATTATTCTTTCATTACACTAACTATGCAGTAGCATGAAAAGAGGTTTATTTGGAAAAACAACAACACACACCTACAAAATGTATTAGTATTGCAACTATGTGAGCAAACATGCATATCCAACACTGAAACAGATGCTGCATAAATAAAAATAAAGGGTGAAGAAATTTTCCCCCTAAAATCTTGTAAAAGTTTTAAGAACAAATTTTTGAGAAATAATATTGATAAGTGATAACAACATTAGGTATTCTCGTAACACATCAATGGTTTTGATAAAGGATGTTTCCGGAAGCTAACTTGAAGGAGGCACTCTATGGAAGTGATTCTTAACAGCAAGGAAGTACTATTCTACTCACCCCTCATGGATATTTATAAGTTGTCAAAATGATCAAGGAGTACATTTCTAGCATTTTTTGGGCAAAGCCAAGTATGATGGTTAATTTTGTATGTCAAGTTGACTGGGCCACAGGGTGTGCCCAGATATTTGGTCAAGCATTATTCTGGATGTTTCTGGATGAGACGGACATTTAAATCAGTAGACTGAGCAAAGCAGACTGCCCTCTATAATGTGGGTGGGCCTCATCCAACAGTAGAAGATCTGAATAGAGCAAAAGGCTGATCCCCATAGAATTAGAGAGAATTCTCCTTGCCTTCAGACCTGAACTGAAATATCAGCTCTTCCTGGGTCTTGAGCCTTTGGACTTGGATTGGAACTACACCATCAGCTGTCCTAGGCCTCCAGCCTGCCAAATCACCCTGCATAACTTGGGACTTACCAGCCTCCAAAATCACATGAGCCAATTCCTTATATAAGCCTCTTTTTGTATATATGTATATGTATCTATGTATATACACACATGCTATTAGTTCTCTTTCTTGGAGAATCCTGAATAATATACCAAGGATGCTAAATGTCCTACAATATCAATGGCAGCCCTATTGAGAAATACTGAGTTGGGTGAAAATTTTGGTCCCAAGTGGTAGCCTAGAAATAAAAAGGTGCACCTTCTAAGAAGCATATATTACCTCCTAACATTCCGCAAATCATCCAGTATCAGATATACATCAAAGGTTTGCCATCCTTGTTGTGGAGTCATACAAAGTTACTCTAAAGAAGTCCCTAAGTATTTGGTGAAAGTCAAAATTAAATTTACCTCCTTTCTTTCCACATATCCATATTTAAACAACTGATACTGGTAGCCCATAGTGTTTTTTCATTTCACAGCATTTTAAGTTGCAGTCTCTACATTTCTTAAAATTTTTATTTTTTCTTACAAGACTTATAAATATGTATAAAGTTAAGCATATTTTTCCTCAAGATTCCCTCAAAAAACAACTCTATCAATATATAAAAATCATGACTTTGCTTTTGGCCAAGACGTAAATAGACCAACCTCAAACAGACTAGCTGTGAGTTCCTCCAATTCCTGTCCAAGTTGATCACGTACTTTAGAAAGCCTCTCACACTCTTCATCTTTTAACTTCAGTTCCTGTGAGAAATTGATCATTTTATTTTGGATTTCCATAGTTTTAAGTCAGATTCAGCAGACTATATAATCTTTACTAATAAGATTACAAAATATTAATACTATCCCCTCCTACTATATTCACACTGAAAATGTTTATTTAGCACTTGCTATGTGGAAGACAATGAGGCAAATCTAAAATTACAAATAATTCTAACTCACATATTAAATTTTCATGTTTCATAAAACATACAAAGATTAAATAGTATATATTATGTGTGAAAATAAGTGATTTCATTCTTTTTTCCTTTAATTTTCCTCTGAACATAATTTATTTCCATCAAGCGAGCAATTTCTTCAACTATGCTTATTTAATAAAAGTTCAATAGGTTTTTTTGCCCACTTTTGCTTTAAAAATTGTTTACTTATAATTGTATGTAATATACCACAATTAGTCTAAACCAGGGGTCCTCAAACTACGGCCCGCGGGCCACATGCGGCCCGCCAAGGACATTTATCCGGCCCGCCGGGTGCCACTGCCTGTCCTGCTTAGCAGCCGACTCGTCCTGGGTCTGCAGTGCACATAGGAATTTGTTCATAGTTTTTTTTTTAAACTATAGTCCGGCCCTCCAACGGTCTGAGGGACAGTGAATTGGCCCCCTGTTTAAAAAGTTTGAGGACCCCTGGAAGTTTCCACCAGGAGACTATACCATTTAACATTACAATAAGAGGCAAATGATGCATATTTAAAATCAAGAAGAATGTTAACAACAAAAACCACATCTTACATTTATACATACCTCCCAAAAATGTTAGAAAATTTCTATATTAAGATGTTACAATATGATTGTCAGATAGGTACAAGATTTATCGGAATGATCACTGAGTAAGTTATATAATGTCTAATCCAGCGGTCACCAACCTTTTGGATCTCATGGACCACCAGTGGCAACCGCTGGTCTAATCACTGGGGTCTACACATGCAACTAATATAATACTGAATATAAACTATAATTAAAAAATAAAAAATTATGTAAATGTAAAAAATTTTAAGGTGTTACTAATATGCAATTTTATGTTGCCCTAAATTAATCATTCAAATTTAGATATTAAAAAAAAATCTAAGCTCCTTATATACTGGTCACAATTGAACTAATAAATATTGGCTTAGTTGTGTAATTATTGTGGTGGCAGCATAGTTTTTGACTATCCCAAGGACAACTTCTGAAAGCTAAATATACCACTGGGATATCAGAAAAACCCAATGACTACATCTTCAATAAAAGTAGGTAAAAGAGAACCCCCTCAAAGCTTGCTAGTAGACTATGAAGGAATGTGGCTGCACTGCCAACACTGCAGGATCAGAAACTCTGTGAAAGAGAGCAACAGGAAGTGAATGGGACTACAGAGGTACCCTGCAAAATCCCAGAACCCGAAAAATCACTGTAAATACCCCCAAAACAGAGGATTCTACCATTGGTGGAAACTGGAAGAACAGACTGAGAACAAATGGGGAAAAGGAAAAGGTTTTCTCAGGCTCCATATTGCAGGTGAGTGCAAAAATCTGTCCTGAGGCAGCAAAGTCCTACTGTGAAGCTCTAAACTCTCAGCTCTCTCAAAGCATCCAGCAGAGAAACCCTTCCAGGACAGAGCGCCATGCTAAGGGAAAAACTCATGTTATCTGAAGCCAAACTGCAGGGCAGGAACAATGGAGATAGAGAGAAGTTTCAGATATTAGAGGAGGAAGGTGAGGGCAAAGTTCCAAAGGAAACAGATTACGGAAAACACTATGAAAACATATCTTATGATGTAATGTTAAGCCTGCAAAGCTCACAGAGACACTGGGCTAGAGGAGAAACCTTCTTGAATAAGGCTTACCTCTGAGAGAAGTGGCTACACAGATACACCAATAACAATAGAAGGGAAAGCCCTGAACGTAAAACTAAGGAAGTTATCCTGGTTTATCCTACTCCTTCACAGGAATCTCCTTTTCATATTCCAGGAAAATCCAATTCATTGAAACATGGAAAACCAACAAAAATCTGTGAAGTTCTCATAATAAAAAAGTTAAACATAAAGACAAGTCACCTATAAGAGAAAGAAAATCAGGCTGGTATTAAACATCAACAGCATTTTACTAGTATATGAGAAAACAATGCAGTAATATTTTTAAGTACTAAAAAAAAGTGAGATGAAGATTTTATTTTTAATGTGTTGTTTTTTTTTTATTGATTTTAGAGAGAGAGGAATGGAAAAGGAGAGAAAGATAGAAACATCGATGAGAGTGAAGCATTGATTGACTGCCTCCTGCACGCCCCCTGCAACCAGGGCACGTGCCCTGAACTGGGAATCGAACTAGAGACCTCCTGAATGATGCTCAACCCACTGAGCCACACCACCAAGCAAGATGAAGATTTTAAATCCAGCCAAAGTGTCCCTCAAGTGTAATGTAAGAGACAAAGAATTATAAACCTGTAAAACTTTAGAGAATATCTCTCCCAGAGCATGCCTGAGTAGTCAAGTAGAGAATGAGTTTCAGATAATCAAGAAAAAAAATGAAGATTTAATGTTCAAGACTGAGGATAAGCAGCAAATATATTTAATTATAGAACTACAACTAAAAGATGGGGATAATCAAGAGAATGAAAACATGAGAAAATATCTGCAAAAGACATATCTGATAAAGATGTTTGTCCAAAATAAGTAAAAAATTATTAAAACTCAATAATTAAATTAGGAAAGGAAATGAACAACCTGGTTATAAAATAACAAAAGATCTGAACAGACACCTCACAAAAAAAGACATACAGAGGGCAAATAAACATATGAAAAAAATGTTCCAAATCATATGAAATCAGGGAAATGAAAATTAAAATGAGTACCACCAAAAACCAGAACACCTAAAGATGGGGAGCAACAGGGACTCTCATTCATTGCAGGTGGGAATGCAAAATGGTACAGCCACTGTGGAAGTAGAGCATAGAGGACTGTTAGGGCAGTGAAACTATTCCAGATGATATTGTAATGGTAGATCCATGTCACTATACATTTGTTAAAACTCATAGATGTACAACACCAAGACTAAACCCTAACGTAAATGTAGGACTTTGGGGGGTGATGATGTGTCAATGCAGGTTCATCAGTTCTAACAAATGGACCACTCTGGTGCAGAATGTGGATAATGGAGGAGGTTGTGTGTGTGTTGGGACGGGGTTTTATGATAACTCTGTAATTCCCTCTCAATTTTTCTGTAAACCTAAAACTGCTCTAAAAAATAAAGTGTTGGAAGAGAAACCAAGATGACGGCATAGGTGAGCACCTAAACTGCTGCCTCGCACAACAATTTCAAAACTACAACAAAAAGACAGAACGGACACCATCCAGAATCACAGTAAAGCTGGCTGACTGGAAATTCTACAACTAGAAGGAAAGAGAAAAGCTCACGGAGAATTGGAGGAACAGCAAAGGGCTGAGGTACGGCAGAAGGTCTTTGTGCGTGCAGAGAGGAAGGGCGGCTGAGAGCCTGGCTGACCTCCGCTGGTGGGAGGAGGAAGGAAGCCCCCGACTGCACTGAACCCCAGTTCCAACTGCACTGAACCGCAGTTCCGGGCAAAGCCCCATGGACCCAGGCTCACACAAGGGGAGTCTGGATTGTCAGATAGAGAGAAAGGCACTCGGAGACTCGGAGAGCTGGGGGAGCCCCAGCAGGCAGGGGTCTGGAGGCACACGCGCGAGTGTGCACAAAGACTGCAGGGGTTGCCACAGGCTTTCCCTGCCAGAAGGGAGTCGGAAGCTCCTGAGTGCACTGAACCCCAGTTCTGACTGCATTGAACCCCAGTTCCAGGCGAGCCCCTGGGGACCCACGCTCTCTTGCGGGGGGAATCTGGACTGTCAGGGAGAGGCTCGGGAGCCAGGGAAGGCAGAGGTCTGGATGTCTGCACACAAGGGCACTGCTGACGGGAAGCCAAGACTGTCTGCTCTGCCCTGAGACTCCACCCCATCCAAGCTGGCACAGAGGCTTTTGCAATTTGTCAAGTCTAATCCTATAAGGCTGTCTCCAGCACCGAACTTCTCCCAGCGTAGACATAGCTGATCCTCACAGCCAACTGGCCTGGAGGTCAATTCCTCCCAGGGATACCAACAACAATCAAGACTTAACTACAACAAGGCTGTACACACAGTCCACAAAGGGGTGCACCAAGAGTGTCCACCTCAGGTTAACTGGGGAGGCTGACCCACTGGGCCATATAGGAAACCTAGTACACAAAGCTACCCTACCAACTCAGGGAAGCAGCAAAAATGCGGAGACAAAGAAACAGATCACATACGAAAGAAATGGAGGAAAACAAACGACTGGATATAGAATTCAAAACCACAGTTATAAGGCTTTTCAAGAATATCCTAGAAAAGGCCGATAAATATAACAAGACCCTTGAAGATATGAAAAAGGACCAACTAGAAATTAAAGATACACTGACTGAAATAAAAAATATTATACAGAGACCCAACAACAGACTAGAGGAATGCAAGAATCAAGTCAAAGAATTGAAATACGAAGAAGCAAAAAAAAAAAAAAAAAAAAATTCAAAAAGTTGAAGATAGTATAAGAAGCCTTTGGGACAACTTCAAGCATACCAACATCAGAATTATGGGGGTGCCAGAAGAAGAGAGAGAGCAAGATACTGAAAACCTATTTGAAGAAATAATGACTGAAAATTTCCCCCACCTGGTGAAAGAAATAGACTTACAAGTCCAGGAAGTGCACAGAACCCCAAACAAAAGGAATCCAAAGAGGACCACACCAAGACACATCATAATTAAAATGCCAAGAGCAAAAAAACAAAGAGAGAATATTAAAAGCAGCAAGAGAAAAACAGTTATCTACAAGGGAGCACCCATACGATTGTCAGCTGATTTCTCAACAGAAACTATGCAGGCCAGAGGGGAGTGGCAAGAAATATTCAAAGTGATGAATAGCAAGAATCTACAACCAAGATTACTCTACCCAGCAAAGCTATCATTCAGAATGGAAGGTCAGATAAAGAGCTTCACAAATAAGAAAAAGCTAAAGGAGTTCATCACCACCAAACCAGTATTATTTGAAATACTGAAAGGTATTCTTTAAGAGGAAGAAGAACAAAGTAAAGATAAAAATTATGAACAACAAATACATATCTACCAACAAGTGAATCTAAAAATCAGGTGAATAAAAAAATCTGGTGAACAGAATAAACTGGTGAATATAATAGAATCAGGGGCATAGAAAGAGAGTGGACTGACAATTCTCGGAGGGAAAGGGGTGTGGGGGGTGCGGGAAGAGACTGGACAAAAATCGTATACCTATGGATGAGGACAGTGGGGGCGGGGGGAGTAAGGGCAGAGGGTGGGGTGGGAACCGGGTGAAGGGGAGCTATGGGGGAAAAAAGGAGAAACAATTGTAATAATCTGAATAAAGATTTATTGGGGGGGGAAAAAATAAAGTCTTGGTTTTGTTTTTTTTAAATGGAGTTAGCCCTAGCCAGTGGTGAGAGCACTGGCCCATGCACCAAAGGGTTGCAGGTTCGATTCCTGGTCAAGGGTATGCACATAGTGGGGAGTGTGCAGGAGGCAACAAATCCACCTTTCTCTCTTTCTCTCTCTCTCTCCCCCCCTCTCTCTCCTTGATGTTCCTCTCCCTCTCCCTCCCACTCCCTTGCTCCCTTCCACACTCTCTAAAAATTAATGGAAAAAACATCTTCAGGTGAGGATTAACAATAAATAAACAAACAAACAAACTGGGAATAAAGCTGACAAAATAGTTATATAAATGTTATAAGCTTCAGGAATGTAAAAGTAATACACACAAACAAAAATAGGAGAAAGATTAAACTAAATTCAAAACATCTTAAATATTAACTGGGAGTAAAGAAATACAAATCACTTTGAGGCTCATAAATCAATTAGTATAAACCTAAACATATTTAACACCATAGAGATTAACATTATTTTAACTACAATTTAATTACACAGGACAAAGAAACAGTAACTAGATAATTTTAGTATTTTTCAAGGTAGGGAACAAAGGCAATAGCTAAAGAAGGGCTATGAGATATTTATATCTTCCATTAAAGGTAACAACTGGAATGAAAATCAAAACTTCTAAAATACCAAAAAGGAAAAGAGGAGGAGGAGGTCACACACACAAAAAAATGGAGCACATAGTGAAAAGACATTTGAAAGCCATGTAACAGAAACATGCCCAAATGTAGCATGTTTACCAATAAATGCAAATGGGCATAACTCAATTAAAATTATTTTCAGACTAGAGGCCCGGTGCACAACATTTGTGCACTGGGGGATGGGGGGTGTCCCTCAGCCCGGCCTGCACCCTTTAACAGTCTGGGAGCCCTCGGGAGATGTCCAACTGATGGCTTAGCCCCGCTTCCCGCAGTGGGACATATATAGCGCTGCCACGGAGGCAAGAGAGGCTCCGGCCACTGCAGCTGTGCTCGCCAGCTGTCAGCCCGGCTTGTGGCTGAGCAGCGCCCCCCCTATGGGAGCGCACTGACCACCTGGGAGCAGCTCCTGCATTAAGCATCTGCCCCCTGGTGGTCAGTGTGCATCATAGCAACTGGTCATTCTGCCTTTTGGTCAATTTGCATATTACCCTTTTATTATATAGGATTAGCTAAAAAAGCAAAAATCTCTCTATTCTCTATAGAAGAGACATACATAAAACAAAGTGATTCAGACAAAAATATAAGGATATAAAAAGTATACTAAAAATACAATACAAATAAAAATTAAAAAAGAGGGCTGTCAATCTTGATAACAGACTAAGCAGAATACAGGTTAAAATCATTAGAAATAAAGGAAATTTCATTATACTAAAGACTACAATGCAAAATGAAAACTTTAAAATACTCCCAAATAGATAAATACCACTAAATATAGTAGACTTAACAAACAGAAAGAAGGATATACTACATTCTTGAACAGAAAAATATCATAACGGTGCCAATTTTCCTTAATTTAATTTATAAATCTGTAAACGCATAAATTTAATATCCAGTTCTCTTAAACTCTCAAATTTTACTATTTTGTAAGTATGTATGAAAACTAAGTCAATTCATTCAACATTTCCTACTAAGTAGGCACTATGGTACTCCTTCAGAATACAAAACCAAGTAAGATACTACCCCTTGAGAAGCTTTCAATCTATGAGAGCAATACATATATCATTCATGAAAGCAAAACTGTTGAATCACTTCCTAGTCTACTAAAGTGGCATAAACCTCACCCTAATGCTAAAGACCCTTTGCATGTGCTCAATGTCCCTTTTCAGAGTTATTTCCTTGGTCCACACAGTAAAGCTTGAATTAAATTGGTCTGATTCATTCTTTATTATTGTTGTTGACAGCATCACAGATGTCTCCTATTTGCTCCCCCTGCAACCTCATCCACCCCCAGCCCCTGCCCCATCCCAGACCTTCACCCCATCCCCACAGTAATGTGTGTGTCCATGGGCTATGCATATCTATCTATATAAAAGCCTAAGTGACCATCGCAACCGAACAGATGACCGAACAGGCTGTGTGGGGTGGCCCGACTGGCAGGGAAGTGAGTGAGGGGAAACCAAACGACTGAGCAGCAGGCTGCATGGGGTGACCAGGCCGGTGGGGGAGTTAGTGAGGGGTGACCAAACAACTGAGCAGCAGTCTACATGGGGCAACCAGGCCGGCAGGGGTGGGTGACCCAACGACCGAACAGCAGGCCGCATGAGGCAACCAGGCCGGTGAGGGGGGGGGAGCTTGGGACAACCAGGCTGGCGGGGGGGGGGTATGGAGGGGCAGTTAGGCAGGCAGGCAGGTGACCAGTTAGGAGCCAGTGGTCCAAGATTGTGAGAGGGATGTCCCAGATTGGAGAGGGTGCAGGCTGGGCTGAGGGGACCCTCCCCCAACCCCATGCACAAATTTCGTGCACCGGGCCTCTAAGTATGCATATTAAGTTCTTTGGTTAAACTCTTCATATCTCACCACACCCCTTCCCTCTGAGCTCTCTCAGTCTGTTCCATGATTCATGCCTCTGGAGCTATTTTGTTCATCAGTTTATTATGTTCATCAGACTCCACATATAAGTGAGATCATGTGGTATTTGTCTTTCTCTGACTGACTTCTTTCACTTAGCATAATATTCTCCAGGTCCATCCATGCTGTCTCAAAGGGTAAGAAATCCTTCTTTTTTACAGCTGCGTAGTATGCCATTGTGTAAATGTACCACATCTTTTTTATCTACTCATCTACTGATGAGCACTTGAGCTGTTTCCAGTTCTTAGCTATTGTAAATAGCACTGCTATGAACGTCTTTGGATAAATTCTCAGAAGTGGAATCTATGGATCAAACAGCAGTTCCATTTTTAATTTTTTTGAGTAAATTTCATACTATTTTCCATAGTGGTGGCACCAATCTGCATTCCCACCAGCAGCATACTAGAGTTCCAGTTTCTTCACATCCTCTCCAGCACTTGTTGTTTGTTGATTCATTCTTGTTTCATTCTCCAAACTGATCCCATCCAGCTGGGCTAACCTTTTCCCTATAAATGGCTGCCTTCTTTCTATGCTTTGGGTCTAACTAAATCTACCTAATGAAGTCAAATTTGTATCGCATGTCAATTATCTTTTTTAGAATTTAATTTGTACTTTTCATTACTGTAATACCGTTTTCAAAATTAATTCCTTCAACAACAAACATGAATTTTTTCTTAATTGAATACTAATTTTTCTGTCAGCATTAGGCATTTATTTAGGTGCTGGAGACACAGAAAAGAAGTGAGACCCAGTCCATGATTTTCACAAAGTCATAGCCCACTGAGGGTAGCCAATCTTTAAACAGATTTGCAAAGCAATTTGATAAGAGCTATAGTAGTGATAGGTACATATTAGAAAAAGGAGTTTGCCAAATGTAAAGGAAGGAATAAAACAGTATGGTTTATAGTAGCTAAAGATGGGGAGGAGTGGATGCCACAAGAGGATAATGCCAGAAAGTTAGGTTTATGGCCAGTCCTGAAAAGCCATGGCTAAGAAATTGAGACTTCTGATTAGCGTGGCTTAACAGTTGAGCATCAACCTATGAACCAGGAGTTCAAGTTCAATTCCCCCAGGTTGCAGGCTCAATCTCCAGTGTGGGACATGCAGGAGTCTGCCAATTAATGATTCTCTTATCATTGATCTCCCTCTCCCCTCTCACCACTCCTCTCCTCTCTGAAATTAATAAAAACATAGATATTTTTTAAAAAGTGGTGTTCCAAATACAGTGGAACATTAGTCATTAAAAATAGGTGAAATATTAAAAAAAAAAAAGAAATTGAGACTTACTTTAAAGACAAGGAGAAATTATCTCAAAGGCAATAGTAAGTCACCGACAGATTTTAAGCAGAATGGTAACAATCAAGATTCACAATTCAAAATGATAACTTAGACAGTGTGGCTAGGTTAAAAAAATAAAGACTGGAATAAAGGAAACCAATTGATCACTGCAATATTTTAGGCAAGAAATATAGATTTAGAGTGATAACAGAGAAAAGAAATTTGATATTTAAAACACAGAGTGCCAGGACTCTTGATCAAGTATATTTCATCAAACTTAAGACATAATTTTTAAGATAAACATTTTATATATCAAAAAATAAAAACAGATAAGAACTTTGCAACTGAGAAACCAAGATGGCGGGCATAGGTAAACACCTCAACTGCTGCCTCGCACAACAATTTCAAAACTACAACTAAAAGACAAAATGGACATCATCTAGAACCACAGGAAGGCTGGCTAAGTGGAAATTCTACAACTAGAAGGAAAGAGAAAAGCACACTGAGACTCAGAGGAGCTGCAGGAAAGCAGAGTTACTGAGACGCGCGCACAAGCATGTGGGGAGGACTAGCAACTGAGTGCGTGGCTGGCTTTCTCAAGCGGGAGGGAGACAAAAGCTCCCAACTGCACTGAACTCCAGTTCCGGGCAAGACTCTGGGGACCCAGACTCATTCGGGGAGAAACTGGACTGTCTGGCAGTGGGTGGAACTCGAGGGCAGCTTTCTCTCAGAGGTGCTTGCAGCAATTACCATGGAACACTGAGACACAGGGGCCTATTAGGGCAGGGCTTATGGGAAACCAATGCTGTCTGCTCTGCCCTGAGACTCCACCCCATCCAAGCTGAGCACAGAGGCTTTTGCAAGTTTTGTCTCATAAAGGTGTCTCCAGCACAGAAGTTCTCACAGCGTAGACACAGCTGATCCTCATAGCCAATTGGCTTGGAGGTCAATTCCTCTCAGTGATACCAACAGCAATCAAGGCTTAACTACAACAAGACTGTGCACACAGCCCACGAAGGGGTGCACCAACAGTGTCCACCTCAGGTAACTACTGGGCCCTATAGGACACCTAGCACACAAAGCCACTCTATCAACTTAGGGAAACAGCCAAAATGTGACAAAGAAACAGATCACAAATGAAAGAAATGAAGGAAAGCAAACGACTGGATATAAAGTTCAAAAGCACGGTTATAAGGTTTTTCAAGAATTTTCTAGAAAGGCCGATAAATTTAGCGAGACTCTCGAGGATATGAAAAAGGACCAACTAGAAATTAAAGATACACTGACTGAAATAAAAAATAATATACAGAGATCTAACAGCAGACTAGAGGATCGCAAGAATCAAGTCAAAGATTTGAAGTACAAAGAAGCAAAAAACACTCAACCAAAAAAGCAAAAAGAATAAAAAAATATGAAGACAGTGTAAGGAGCCTCTGGGACAACTTCAAGCATACCAACATCCAAATTATGGGGGTGCCAGAAGAAGAGAGAGAGCAAGATACTGAAAACCTATTTGAAGAAATAATGACTGAAAACTTCCCCCACCTGGTGAAAGAAATAGACTTACAAGTCCAGGAAGCACACAGAACCCCAAACAAAAGGAATCCAAAGAGGACTACACCAGACACATCATAATTAAAATGCCAAGAGCAAAAAAACAAAAAGAGAATATTAAAAGCAGCAAGAGATAAACAGTTAGTTACCTACAAGGGAGCACCCATACGACTGTCAGCGGATTTCTCAACAGAAACTATGCAGGCCAGATGGGAGTGGCAAGAAATATTCAAAGTGATAAATAGCAAGAACCTACAACCAAGATTACTCTACCCAGCAAAGCTATCATTCAGAATGGAAGGTCAGATAAGGAGCTTCACAAATAAGAAAAAGCTAAAGGAGTTCATCACCACCAAACCAGTATTATTTGAAATGCTGAAAGGTATTTTTTAAGAAGAGGAAGAAGAAGAAAAAGGTAGAGATAAAAATTATGAACTACAAATACGTATCTACCAACAAGTGAATCTAAAAATCAGGTGAATAAAAAAATCTGGTGAACAGAATAAACTGGTGAATATAATAGAATCAGGGGCATAGAAAGGGAGTGGACTGACAATTCTCGGGGGGAAAGGGGTGTGGGGGGTGCGGGAAGAGACTGGACAAAAATCATATACCTATGGATGAGGACAGTGCGGGGGGGGGGGGGGCAGTAAGGGCAGAGAGTGGGGTGGGAACCGGGTGGAGGGGAGCTATGGGGGAAAAAAGAGGAACAATTGTAATAATCTGAACAATAAAGATTTATTAAATTAAAAAAAAATACTGTCAATGGCCCTGGACAGTGTTTCTAAGTGGTTAGAGCATCAACTGAGGCACCAGGGGGTCCACGTTTGATTCCTACGCTAGGGCATGTGCCTGGGTTGCGGGGTTGCTCCCTGCCCCCGGTCTGGCAGCAGGAGACAGCCAGTTGGTGTGTCTCTCTGACATCGATCACTCCCTCCCTGCCCCCCATCTGTCTCTCTATCTCTTGTCTCTCTTTCTCCCCTTCCCTCCATCCCTCCCTCCCTCTCTCTCTGAAAAGCAATGGTGAGGATTAAAACAATAATAATAATGAAATGAAGTAAAAATACTGTTAATGAAACTATGATACAATACTTTCTTGCTTAGAATTTTCATTTTACACTACAGAAAGAACTCTTTTAAACTGACGAAGACACAGATTGTTATTATATGTCATTCTTTTCTTTTGTGCCTTTCTTTCTGTATCAATGTCATATCATAGTGAGATCATTTTGAAGATATTTAACCTAGTAATTAAGTCCAACAAATGCAGCTCCCAACACACATCATCCAATTCAATTAGTCACACATGAGCAGCCATGACCAAGTGTATGTATATGTAGTCAATGATCACTGTCATGATTATTGCCCAGCTCAGAGCAATTTTAAAACTTATACTGATTTCAGAGATCTTAAAATGGAGAAGAACATATAACTCAAAATCAGTGAAACATTAGCATTGTGTACATGTGTTTTCTCCACAACTAGAAACAGCTTAAGGACAAAGTAAAAAAAAAAAATTATTTTTACCCTCTATAGGACTCATATAATGCCATGCATACTCTGGTTACACAAGTAATATTTCTTTACAAAGAACATAGTAAATGTTTATAAGCATCCTTGGCCACAGTTAGAAGGGCAATTCTGAACATAGATTTGGTACAAGTACGTGGTTTGTTTGTTTGTTTTTTAATCTTCACATCAGGATATTTTTTTCATGGATTTTTTTTTAGAAGAAAAAAAATGGAAGGGAGGGAGAGAGACAGAGAGAGAAGCCTCAAAGTGAGAGAGACATGACAGTTGGTTGCCTCCCGCGTGCGCCCGGCCAGGGCTGGGGACCAAGACTGCAACAGAGGTACATGCCCTTGACCAGAATCAAACCCGCAACCTCCTTCATTCTTGCAGGCCCACCCTCTAACCACTGAGCCAAACCAACTAGAGCAGGTATGTGTTTTTGAGTGACTTTCTGTGGCTGCAAGATACACTGGATTTTATTTTTTAAGTTATTTTCTTTCAGGAAAGAACAATTAAAAGATGAAAGTAACTGCTTATACCAGTTAGGTCTCACACTTCAGGAAATATAAGAATCAACAAGAGAGTTTAGTGAAGGCCTCAATACAATAATTTTCTTTCAGCAGAATCCAAGAAACTACATTTTAATAAAGATACACTAAAGCCCAACTTCTGCCTCAGAATTCCAACAAAAACTGTTCTTCAGCAATGATCTGGGGAAGGCCAAACAGGTGAGGGACTACATCATCATCTCTGGCATCTCTGTACTTGAAAGTCAGTGATCACATGGGTGTTCCCTCTACATACAGTGTGGCCTCCTTGCTGGGAAGGGGTTATCTAGCCAGGAACTACATTTCCTGGCCCACCCTCCACACATCTAAGCATCAGCATAAGACTGTTCACCCCAAAGGAATGTGAGTAACAGCAAGATTTGTCACTTCTAAGTCAAGGCTTTTTAGAAGCAGGTGTGCCTTCTCCAAGCTTTCTTTTCCCTTCACCCCATTAGGTACAGATAAATATAAAACTCTAAAAGACTACAAAGATCCAAGACAGAAGAAACACTCATCTGGAAATTATTTCATCCACAAAGAACTGCCTATCAACAAGGATCATCTGCTTTCGAGTGTTAAAAGAATAAAAATAAACTTCTATTAGATTAGGTCACTTACAAGCAGCTAGCATGTTCCTAACTAATTATACATATGTGCCTAGTCATACAACAGTGTAACTGAATACACATACATATATATATTCATTTAATCAACAAAATGTATTGAAAACCCAGTATGTGCTCAAGATATAATTATGAGCAAAAAGACATGTAACTCGAAATTAATGGAGAACGTGTGTAAGTATACGTTTCTATGTTGGATTAGAATAAAGAAACAGAACTTTCACTCTCAATCAAGGCAGAGTAACAGGGATCACATTTATCACCCTGTCTGACACAACAAAAATACTACAAAACGTATATGAAACAATGACTTTTAAGGCAATGGACATCAGGCAACAAAACAGCAATCCTGCAGATTATTCAAGGATTAAAATAGTTGTTAAACTGAATTTCTTATGTCCAAGAAGCTAGAGGAAAGACTGAACATGTTAAATAGAGCAAATAAAATATTTTAAAGCCCAAGTCAAACTTTTAGAAATAAAATTACAATGTCTGAGATTAAAAAAAATACATCATATAGGATTAGTAGAGTTGATATTGCAGAAGAAAACAGTTACATAGAAAACATAGCAGTAGGAACTATTCACAATGAAACAGAGAGGGAAATTTTTTTTTAATGAACAGAGTATCAGTTAGGTGTGAGACAACTTTAAGCAATCCAATGTTCATGGGAAAGGAGTCCTGAAGGAGAGGAGAGAGATTTTGAGGAAATAATGCCCAAAATTTCCCAAATTCTATAAAATTTAACCTATGGGTTCAAGAAGTTCAAGCCCCAAGCACAGAAACCTAAAGAAAACTATACCAAAATATAACATACTCAAATTGCTTATCCTATATAATAAAAGGCTAATATGCAAATCGACTGAATGGCAGAACAACTGGTTGCTATGATGCCCACTAACCACCAGGGGGCAGACACTCAACACAGGAGCTGATATTATTAGAATATATTAGAGCAGTATCTTTAAAGAACTAAAAGAAAAGACGATTAATCTAAAATTCTTTACTGAGTAAAAACATCTTTCAAAAACAAAGGTGAAAAAAGACCTATTCAGATATACCAGTGGTCGGCAAACTGTGGCTCTGTTGACTAATGAGTTTGCCGACCACTGACCTAGACTCTCGATTCCAATAATTATAGGCTGTTGTTGTTTCATGTGATTAAGCCCCTATCCCAGTGGTAGGCAAACTCATTAGTCAACAGAGCGGCAAACCGCAGCTCGCAGTTTGCCAACCACTGAGATATACAATAGCTAAAAATAATTATCTCCAGCAAACACACATAACAAAATTGTTAAGGATATCCTTCAAGTAGGAAGAAAGTGATATAAGATGAAAATCTGGATCTACATGAAGAAATGAAGAATACTGAAAATTGTACCTACATGAGTAAATATAAAAGATTCTTATTTATTTAAATCCCCTTAAAAATAATCAACTGTTTAATGCAAAAGTAACAACAATGCATCGTGGAGTTTAAACAGTAAAATGTATGACAATCATAGCACAAAGGCTGGGAGGAGAAAAACAGAAGTACACTTTTGTAGGGACTTTATATTATACTAAGAGGCCCAGTGCATGGTGGGATCCAGCTGGCCTGCCCCGATAAGGTGGGGGGAAGGGGCTGGATGGGGACGGCCAGGGGGAGGGGCCACGAGAGGTTGGCCAGCCAGTGCACCCCCAATCGGGGTGGGGGACCAATCGGGGACGGGGCCAGCCAGGGAGAGGGGCCTCGGGAGGTTGGCCAGCGGGCCTTGCCATCAGACCGGTTGGCCAGCTACAGTGTACATCATAGTGACCAGTCATCCCAGTCATTTGGCATATATATATGTAGTATAATATTAGAATGTAGGCTGCAGTAAGTTAAAAATGTATACTATAAACCTTAAACAACCACTAAATTAGCACAACATCTAAAGTTAATAAGCCAAAGGAGACAAGATGAAACATAACGAACATGGAATTAATCCAAAAGAAAGCATAAAAGAAGAAAAAAGGGGGGGAGGGATGAACAGATAGGACAAAAAGTAAACAAATAGTAAGATGATAGATTTAAATCATACCATATCAATATCACATTAAATGTAAGTGGTCTAAACACACCAACTAAAAGGCTGAGATTACTAGAAAGGATAAGAGAGCAAAAGACCCATTTTAAATAGGAAGATAAAAATAGATCAGAAGTAAAAAGGATGGAAAAATAGTAACTATTGGGCCTTTCTTAAAAGAATAATCAGAATAAAGGGACTTCATTTTGATTCACAGATTGCCATAATTCATTAAAGTAATTATTAGTACTATCTTGTACTCTTCATAATAAAATTCACCATTTGTATGTGTTCACATGCCATTATTACTTCAATTACCTCAACAGTACTTCTAAATAAAGCAAATTCAAGATTTCAAAAGGAATTACAACTTGAGCTAAGAAATTAGCAATCTGTTCTGATGAATTAGTAACCGCAATGTATTCTTAAAGATGAATATATATGCTCAACAGTTTACCTTTGCATAAACTGTAATTTCACTTAATACTGTGTATTAAAACAACAGACTCAGAAGGCAGAAGCCAAGTACAATCACACCTCAACATACCCCTTTTCTTTGGAAAAAGACTTAAAAGGCTATTGATCTTTCTTTCTGATAAAATATATTTAACCAAATGTTGTAACATAGCTGTATTGCTATTTAACCATAGCCATTCATTAAAGAATTTATAAAGAAACATATATCCCAGGCATTGCACCATATTATGCCAGGAGCTGGGGATACACAAATCTCCCTGGCTGGTGTTGCTCGGTGATTAGAGCGTAAGCCCATGCACTGCAGGGCACTGAGTTCAATTCCTAGTCAAGGGCCTGGGTTACAGGTTTGATCCCCAACCCGATTAGGGTATGTGTGGGTCAGGGCACATTGCAGGAGGCAACCAATTGATGTGTCTCTCTCACATGGAAGTTTCTTTCTCTCCCCCCTCCCTTCTTTCCACTCTCTCTAAAAATCAATGGAAAAATGTCCAGAGTAAGAATTTACAACAACAAAATCAGTATCATGCTCTTAATACACAAGTCTAGTAGAAACAGAGTGGAAATATTTGTTTTTTAATGTAAAATGGTCCATTTCACCTAAGTTATCAAATTTATATAGAATTGTGCATATTATTCCTTTATTGTACTTTGGATGTCTGCAGGATCTGTAGTGATACCCTATTTTATTCTTGCTATTGAATATAATCTTTCTTCTAGCTTTTTTTTAATCAATCCTGCTAGAGGTTTATCAATTTTATTGATCTTTAAAAAAAGCATTGTTTCATTCATTTTTCTCTAGTTTTTCTGTTGTCAGTTTCATTGATTTTTGCTTTTTATTATTTCCTTCCTTCTGTTTATTCTGGTTATGCTATTTTTTTACATTCTTAAAGTGAGAGTATTGATTGTTGATTGGAGACTTTTTATTTTTTCTAATTATGTATTTTTAGTGCTATAAATTTCCTTCTGAAATTTAATTAATTTCAGAAAAAGAATATAATATGGCTACAAGTTTGAGAATAAATAGCAGAAATTTTAAAGACAACCAAGTGGAAAACAGAATTACCAAGAAAAGAAAATTTTCAAGGTAAGATAGAAAAATATTCAAACCCAGCTATAAGATGAAGGTAATATTCCTAAAACAATTCCTCAAAACAAAATGACTTGGACTGAATGACTTCAAGTAAATGACCATAAAGTCAGGCACATTTAAGAAGTGACAACCTGATACATGGAACATAACTCACCAAATTTGCATTACAGATAATGCAAGACAGGTAGCAGGGATGTAGAGGACAGGAAATTTCAGAATCTCATTTTTCCAGTGAGTATTCTCAGATGAATTGCTTTACTACTCCATCAATTTCACAGATTCCTAAATGCTGCCCAACAGGAGCAGAGGCTGTGCACATGTGAAAGATAACTGTAGAACCATCGTAATTTCATTTGAGTTACCCCTCCATGGAAAAATGGTAATTTTGAATATAATGTATGGAAGAATATATTTTTTGCTTACCCTCTGAGCTTTTGCAAGTTCTTCTTTCAATCTTTCATAGCCCTTTTCTCTGACTTCCAAAACAGATGGGCTTCGTAAACGGGACAGACTATCGGTACTCAACCCGAATATATCATCACTGCCATCACAAGCTTCTGTTATAGTAGCACCCTGCAAAAACTCCCTCTCTGCACTACAGTTGTCCTTTCTCGTAGGTAATGTAGTTAACCCAGCTGTTACTCCAGAGGTAGAACAAGGTGCTGGGTCTGTAACATGGATGCTGTAAAGGAGAGTTCAGGAAACATCAGCATGTGCTTAAATATAACTGGCATAAACATAGGTCTAGAAACGTTCAAGTCATAAACACACTGGTCTATCCAATTTGGTAGCCACTATACTAATTAAAAGCATGTCCTTGGTCAAAGCTAACACATTCTAAATCCTAATACCCACATGTGGCTAATGGCTATCATATTAGCACAGAAATAGAACATTTTCTTCATCACAGAAAGTTCTATTGGATAGTGCTACTCTGAACAGGGGTCAGCAAACAAAACAGGTTAAATCCAGCCTGCTGCCTGTTTTCATAAGGCACACAAGCCAAAAATTATTTTTATATTTTCAAATGGTTGAGAAAAATCAAAATATTTTGTGGCACAAGAAAACTGTATGAAATTCAAATCTTGGTGCCCAAATATAAAGTCTTACTGGAGCTTATTCATTTACATACTGCCTACGGCCGCTTTTGCACTTTAACAGCAGAGTTGAATAGTTACAATAGAAAATGGATAGCCCACAAAGTGTAAAATATTGACTACCTGGACCTTTCCATAAAGTTTGCTGACCCCTGCTGTCGAGTATTAACAGGTATTGCTCTTCATGACAAGCTTGTATGATTCAAATTTTTGAAAACATTAAAACTTAAAATAAGGTAACCAAGCAAACTGTCCATATGTTTAATACAATACTCCAAAATAAGCATCTTTATGATCTCCTACCTGATACCAGATATTTCCGTACAATTTAAACGTCTGGGGGATGAATATACAGGCTGTGTAGGAAGGTCGGAGACATCTAAGGCATTAGCCTGGATAGGGGCAGAGCATAAAGATGAAGGGAGAGGCCGGTAGATGACACCTGGTGAGGTAGTCGGCTCTTGAGCTCCCGATTCATACAAGCCAAGAAGGTCCGGAGAAGTAGGTGAAGAAAGGTTTACTTCATGGAAGCCTTCCAAGGGGTCATTAGCCATAGTAAAAGCCTCATCATAGGATAACCTATTGTTAAAACAAAAAGCAGATAATTATTCTGAGATAGTGTCATTTAAAATTAAGTTACAATGTATAACTATAAGTATTTTACGGTCCATTGTAAAGTATAAACTTACAATAAGAGAGGTAGCAAAGAAAAATAATTAAATCATTTAACATTTATTAAGTGACCTCAGAGTACAAATACTACAAAAGGCAAACTCTGATTTGGAATAAACTTGAGAGGGATAGCTAATACTGTTAAAGCAAATCATAAGTAACAATGAGAAATAAGTAAAATTTTGCCTGATATTTTTAACTTTGCTATCATGTGACACTGGTTAGAATAAATAGAAGAGGCAGAAAAATTCGTGTACATATAGAATGAGACAGACCTAAGTTCAACTAGCTGTTCTATTCTGCTTCATACTGGCTATGTGACTTTGAATGACTCAGTATTTTTTGTGTGTGTTTTTTTTATTTTTGAATCATTTGCAATTTAATAAGAGCTGCAGAGCTATTATTATATGCCTTTCACAAAGATTATGAAACTGATTTAAGAATAGGTTTCAGACATGATGCCCATTATCCCTTAATATCACACTGTATATATCCTAAGTACAAGGACAATCTCCTCTTTAACCACAAAACCATCATCAAAATCAGAAAGTTAATGTTGATCAATAATGGATGACATTTCTCTAAGCCTTAAATTTCTCCTCTGATGGGATGAGAATGGGGATAACAATATTTCCTCCCTTCTCCAGGTTGCTGTGAGGATTAAGGGAGACAATCCACATAAAATACTTGCCAGTGTACACAGTATGGCCTCAATAAACATTTGTCATCATAGTCAGTCACTAATAATAACATGTATGCTTCAGTTTCTCCATAAGCAAAAAATATTTCCCATAACTACTCAATTACATCACAGAATTCACATGAAAACTAAAAAGTGTACCACTTAAAATTTCCTACCTGAAGGATCTAAAATAAGTCTTATAAATCTTTCACTGATGTCCCACTGTCTACAGAATAAAGTCCAAACTTAGTAGCTTAAAAATCAAGGTCTTCTACTATCTGAACCAAACTTCTTTCCAATTTTTTCCTTCCTACAATAGTTAATGCATATAACACAGGACAGCACTTCTGAGCGGTGCCTCTACCCACAATGTTTTCATTCTGGGGTGATACATTTAATCACAGTTTAAATTCAAGATATAGCTCTAAATTTCTTCATTAACTATTACAAAAACTCAATCCATTAAGCTGAAAATTTTGACTCTCTCATACTCTTAATAAAAAGTGTTCAGCCCTGGCTGGTGTGTCTCAGTGAACAGGGCATCGGCCCATACACCGAAGGGTCAAGGGTTCGATTTCCCGGTCAAGAGCACATACCTGGGTTGCAGGTTTGATCTATGCAAGCTCCCAGGGTGCAGGAGGCAACCAATAGATGTGTCTCTCTCTCCCTCTCACCCTTTCACTATCTCTAAAAAAAATCAATGGAAAAAATATCCTCGGTGAAGATTAACAAAACAAAAAAAAAGAGAGAGAGAGAGACAGACATGAAAGCTAGACTTTTTCAAACTAACCTTGTCTTGCAGATTTAAATTTTAGCTTGGAACCATGTAAATAATAAAACAAAATTAAATTTTAAAAAAGAATTCCTAAAAATAAAACAAATGAACCTAGCTGTGTATTGACATGGTAGCTTAACCATATAGAAAAAAGCTATAGCAAATGACTTAAAACAGTAATAAAACTGTATATCCCTGTATATCCCTAGTGGAACATGTTTTAGAAACAAAGGAAATGAAAAATCTCATGAACTATTTTCAGTAATCCTATTAGTAGTAATGCTGATATTGCTATTCTGAAACTATTATATCTAAGATTATGCAAATAACTGGTTAATATCATTGAGAACTAAGATGTTTAGCATATAAGAGACACCAACATAAAACCAAAGAATTTAAAACTCTGAAGTCCTAAATTTTAATCAGAAATATCAGAAAAGAAATTCTATTAAAAAATAATTCCAAACTTTATCCACTGAAAAGGTGTGGCAATAGTAATCAACTCAGGAGCAATGAGTACCCCTTGTGCCCAGAGTAATTCCATTTCCAACCATTAAAGAAAAAAGGAAAAAGAAAGAACAAGGGCTCCTTGGAGAAATGGCAGTAATGGACAGAAGGTCCCTGGAACATCTTGTCCTACAAGGAAACAAGGAAGCAAGAAATCTATCCAAGACTACTAGAGTGGTGCCTAAAGGACTCCCACTAACCAAAAATGGGGCCATCTGAACATCAGAAAGGATAATATCTGTAAAGAGCTGAAACAAAACATTTTTAAATGCATGAGCTCATGAAATAATGTGTCTAGGCAATAACTATCAAGAGCTATTAAAACTCTGAGAGAACTTTACTAGTATAACTGATGGATCAGAATGACAATACCTGAATAACACCTTTATCTCAAAAAGGGAGAAAGTCAAACTATGAGGATTATGTGATAAAACAGGAAATGAACACCCCCACCATCCATGAAGCATTCTTGCCCCTTGAGGGGGAGGGGGGAAGGGACCCCAATCCAATCACGTGTCTAAGTCTTCATCAGTTATAGGAAATATAGAGGAGAGAGGAACATATTAAATAGCATCATAAGGATGAAAACAGCAAAATCTAGACTTTGGGAAACTCTACTTTACAAACCATCTGGTTTTTTCAATAAATATACTGGGGTAAAAAAGTAAAGGAATTATAAATTTAAAAAGAGTCTGAAGAGACAGCAATAACTGCATACAATGTGTAGAACTTTTTGAATTGTTATTTGAATAAACCAAATGTAAAAACAAATATGAAACAATCAAGGAAATGTAAACACTAGATATTACCATATTATAAATTATCATCAATTTAGGGGTGATGATGGTAATATGGTTATGTAAAAACTCCTTATCTTTTAGAGATACACACTTAAATATTTATAAATGAAACTAGAGGCCCGGTGCATGAAATTCATGCACGGGTAGGGTCCCTAGGCCTGGCAAGCAATCAGGGTCGATCTGTGGGGTGACTGGTGGGGCCATCGGGGGGCCCCAACTGGGACCTGCCTTGGTCAGCCTGGCGCCGCCTGCTCACCAGCCTGCCCTCCGCTGCCCCCGCTAATTGCCTCCCTCTGCAGGGTGACTGGCAGGGCAATCTGAGGGGTGATCGAGGGCCCCTTCTGGCACCCGCCTTAGCTGGCCTGGGGCCTGCGGGCAACTCCTACGTTGAGTGTCTGCCCCCTGGTGGTCAGTGTGTGTCATAGCAACCGGTCATTCCACCAGTCATTCCGCCATTTGGTCAATTTGCATATTAGGCTTATATTATATAGGATAAGATTACTTGTATTTGTTTCAAAACAATCCGTGGGGAGAGGGAGGGAATGAGGAGCTGAGTCATCCAACTACCAGTCCCAATCACACAGGATTATAGGGCCGTTTCTCCCAAAAAGCAGCTAATATACATTGAGCACTTACTAAATGTCAGGTATAGTTCTAATACATTACAGTTAAGGAAACTGCAGCGTAAGGTAGCCAGAATTAAAATCTAAGTCTGTTGGACTCCAGAGTGCAAACTCTTACCCACCACAACACACTACCACCATGAGAATTGTTTTGCCATTCCATTGTTAAACCATTCAATGAAAAGTGTTTCTCCTTATGCTAAATTAAAATCCTTCATCCCTGCAACATCCACTCTATTTTGCCTATATATAACATAATATTTCAGCAAGTGTTTATTGAGGGCCTATAATGTGCCAGGCTCTGGGGAAAGAAGATGACAAACCATCTCTGTTTCCAAATAGTATCAATATAGTAGGAGAAACTGACAAGTAGAGAAAAATGATACATTGTAATAAGTGCCTCAGAAGATGCACAAGTACTAAGAGACCTCACCGGAGGGGCAAGTAAATCAGATGGAAAGGACTTGCAGCGAAACTAAAGCTGAAGACAAGACCCAAAGTACAAGTAGGTAGTAATGATGAACAAAACCCTTGGAAAGGCTTGCCAGGCATGTCCAAGGTGTGAGAGCAAAGCATTTACAGAAAATACAAATATGCCATAAGTTGGACCTTATAAGGCTTTGAACCTAAGAGGCAAGCCTGAAAGATGCAGGTTGGAATTCTGCTTCTGACAAATTACTGGTCTTTGGGCCTAGGTTCGCTCATCTGGAAATCTGTGCCTTGCTTTTCTACCACACAGATGAGAATTACAAGAGGTAATGCATATAACACCTAGAGCACCTCTGAGCAGTGCCTCTACCTACATTGTTCTCATTCTGGGGTGATACATGTAATCATAGTTTAAATTCAAGTCACTTGTGCAAAGGAGATTATTTTAAGATTAAATTTAGTCCTTTTTTCCAAGCATGTGAAATTTTCCTAAAATGTAATTTAGCTGGTAAGGAGCTAATAATCACACTGGTCTGAAAATCTTTTGCTCTTCAAAATATATGGAAGCTTTAAGATTTTATAGTCAAAGTTCTTATATGAGTAATATAAATTGCTATTTTTAAGTAGTACTCTTTGCATTAAGTAATGAGTAATTCAAAAAAATCTACTCAACTGGAGCTTACCCCAATTCATAAACTAAACTTGTCAAGGATCATAAGACATGTGAAAAAGTTAACCATGTTAAATTCTTATGGGTGATTTACCAACACAGCTTGAGTGGCTTTATTATTATTATTCAGTTCCAAGTAATAAAGCTGATTTCCAATCATAAGGAAAAGCTTCTCAAAACAACTTTTATTTCTGATCCCCAATATGCATTTCATATTATTTCTTCTTTCTAGAAGTCAGTATTATCACAGAAAAAGCAGCAGCCGATATTTACTGAAAGTTAACTATGTGTCTGATACTTCTGCTAAGAATTTCACATGTATTAACTCACTTAATGTCTAGAAAAACCCTAATAATTTTTTATAAAATTTATCCTAATTAAAAGGAATTTTCTAACTGCAAACAAAAGGCATCCATGGAGCAACACAAGAAATTAAGATGAACTACAGGTTCAGTATTTTTAGTTAAACATCTAAAGGACACGGGTAGATACACATAATAAATGAAATTAAAAAACTCAATTTAGTAGATCAGTAGTCCAAAAAAACAATAAAATCTATTCCACCACAAAGTAAAACACATTTTCCCTTTATTTTACTTACCTTGACAAGTGGGAAACATAGTACTTACTTAAAAAGAAAACATTTTAAAGCTGTAATTTTTATCTTTTTCCTCATCAATTTAGTATTTAAAATGTAAATAATTTTAATTCTGTATTTACTAAAATCCATCAAAGCACTACATTTTGGAAAGTAAATAATTTCCATCACAGCAGAGCAGAAAGAACAGTACCTGAAGAAGAAGGTTCTAGTTTTGACCAAGCTCTAAGTTACATATGCAAATTTAGGCAGGCCATTAAACTTCTCTGAGCCCAAATATTTTCATCTATTTAGTCATGTAATTGAACCCAATGATCCTAATTGTGAAGAGTAGTGAGTATACCCGTCTGTTAGAGGGAAGCTAGGGGTTTGACTTCCCAATAGGGAAAAATTAATCAGTATTTGCTACCTCACCAGAAAGCTTGTACTCTAGAATCAGGCTCAAAACCTCTCTGGACTAGTAACTAACAATGTGATCTTAGAGCCTTAAGTCTGTATTTCTCATCTGAAAAATAGGAATTAAAAACTGCATCTATCTCATAAGGTTGCCCTGAGAATTAAGTTATACAATACACATAAAAGGCTTAGCACCATATCTGCCGCTTACCAATTTAGATTAGTTATTACTAATTATCATGTCTCCAAGGTATTTTCTGAATAATACTTGCCAAATATTTTTGTCACTCTGTATCAGCACAAATGATATCATCAAGAACAAAAAACAATGGTTTTGTTGGTTTAAATATTATTAAAAATTAAGTTTATTGTTCTGAATGTCATACTGTACATATTAAATTTGTTTTGATTTTATTATCCTATCTATATATCTATATATAATAATAAGCCTAAGTGACCATCACAACCAAATGGACGACCGAACAGGCTGCATGGGGCAACTAGGCCAGCAGGGGGGTTGGTGAGGTGCAACCAAACGACTGAGCAGCAGGCTGCATGGGGCGACCAGGCCGGCAGGAGAGGGCAGTAAGGGGCGACCAGGCCGGGGGGGCAGGGGGAGGGGTTGGGGGTGACCAGGCCAGCAATGGGGGCAGTTGGGGGTGATCAGGCAGGCAAGTAGGTGAGCAGTTAGGAGCCAGTTGTCCCGGATTGTGAGAGGGATGTCTGACTGCCCATTTAGGCCCGATCCTCCAAGATCGGGCCTAAACCGGCAATCAGACATCCCCCAAGGGGTCCCAGATTGGAGAAGGTGCAGGTGGGGCTGAGGGGACCCCCCCATGCACGAATTTCGTGCACCAGGCCTCTAGTCCTATATAATAAAAGCGTAATATGCAAATAAACCAAATGGCAGAACGACCAGTCGCTATGACGCACACTGACCACCAGGGGGCAGACACTCAATGTAGGCGCTGCCCCCTGGTGGTCAGTGCACTCCCACAGGGGAAGCACCACTCAGCCAGAAGCCGGGCTCACAACTGGTGAGCACAGTGGTGGTAGAAGGGGCCTCTCCCGCCTCTGCTGCAGGTAGGTGGTAAGTAGCAAGGGGTCCTGGACCGCGAAAGCCCCGGACTGCAAGAGAGATGTCTGCCAAGGGGTTCCAGACTGCGAGAGGGCACAGGCCAGGCTGAGGGGACCACCCCCCCCCAAGTGCACAAATCTCGTGCACAGGGCCTCTAGTAATATAATAAAAGAAATTAAATATTTCAAGGCAGATCAAAACAAAAATGTTTAAGAATTATAACATGAATTATTATGTATTATTTTCCTCTCTCAATTTATTGACAGACTGGGGAATGGAGGGAAGGGAGGAACATCCAGATGCTTTTTTTTCTAAATTAATTAATGGTCTTCTTAATTGAGCATAAATTATGAAAGACACAGCTTCTGTCATTAAAAATTAGACTGCTACTTCAATAGTATGTATAATGAATTCAAGTATGTATAGTACATTTCATCAATTAATTTGTCTTGTTAAAAACCCTCAGCAACATTTAAAATATTTATTTATATATTAAGCACATTCATATAGAACACTAGGGGCCCTAGTGCATGAATTCGTACACCTTGAAAAGAACTGTGGTCCACGAGGCTGCAGTGGGCATAGGGGCAGGTCTTGGCCCATCCTCCACGCTCACACCCGGCCTCTCCCGCCATGGCCCCAAGTCCTGTCTGCCAGCAGCCCCACTCCCACCACCTTGTTCCCTCGCGCTGACAGCGTGGAGCTATTGGGGCCAGCGCCATCAGCGGATGCAAGTGGCAGCTGCTGCTCCGATCGCCCCTCAGGAGCAGGGGAAGGTGGAGAAGCCCTGAGGGGCAATCAGTCCAGAGGCTGCCGCTCACACCTGCTAACAGCGCTGAGCGATTGGGACTGATGCCAGGCACCAGCAGCAGGTGCAAGCGGTGGCTCTGGCACCAGCAGTGAGTGCGAGCAGGGCCAACGCCAGCAGCAGGTGCGGGTGCTGGCAGCAAGTGAGAGTGCCCAGCGGGACAGCAGCGCCGAGGAACAAAGAATTTTCAGTAACCACCAGAGGCTTGCCCTGATGACAGTGACCAGCGCCCCCGTCTTGGTCTGGTGCCCCCGCTCACCTGCTCCACCACCCTGTGTGGCCGATGTCCGCCATCTGCTGCTGATGCCCGCCATGTTCCGCATGCTCCCCTTGGTGGTCAGCACACATCATAGCGACTGGTTTTTCGGTTGTTCTGCCGTTCGGTTTATTTGCATATTAGGGTTTTATATATACATATAAACTAGAGGCCTGGTGCATGAAATTCGTGCACAGGTGGAGTCCCTAGGCCTGGCTGGTGATCAGAGCCTATTGGGCCATCACGCCCAGTCCCGATCGGGGCCAGGCTGGCCGGGGCCTTGGAGCCTGCCAGCTGCCGGACGGGGCTTGCCAGACTGGGGGAGGGACCGCAGGAGGTTTGCTGGCCAAGGGGAAGGACTGGGGGAGGTTGGCTGGCCGTGGGAGCACACTGACCACCAAGGGGCAGCTCCTGCATTGAGTGTCTGCCCCCTAGTGGTCAGTACGTGTCATAGTGACTGGTTGACCGGTCGTTCCAGTTGTTAGGTCGTAACAGTCGCTTAGGCTTTTATATATATAGACTAGAGGCCCGGTGCATGAAATTTGTGCACGGCGGGGTGGGGGGGGGTCTCTCAGCCCAGCCTGTACCCTCTTCATTCCGGGATCCCACTCATAATCTGGAACCACTCACCTATCTGCCGGCCTGGTCGCCCCTAACTGCCCTCCCCTGCCAGCCTGGTCCCCCCTAACCACCTCTGCCTCGGCACCCGCCACTGTGGCTTTTTCCAGAAGGATGTCCAGAAGATGTCTGGTCTAATTAGCATATTACCCTTTTATTAGTATAGAATAGTATAAAATAAGTGTATTTAATACATTTTATCAATTATATTTATTCTAGTTGGAATGGTAGGAAGATTGCCAACTTCAACTCCTCAAGGCAAATCCTTGGTACTAAATTCTAAGAATACAGGTATGAATATAAACTAAAGAGGTGGTGCATAGCCTCTAAGTCAGTGGTTCTCAACCTTGCTAATGCCACAACCCTTTAATACAGTTCCTCATGTTGTGGTGACCCCCAACCATAAATTATTTTTGTTGCTACTTCATAACTGTAATTTTGCTACTATTATGAATCGTAATGTAAATATCTGTGTTTTCCGATGGTCTTAGGCGACCCTGCTAGCGTTTCTCAACCTGTGGGTCGCAACCCACAGATTGAGAACCACTGCTGTAGAGCCTAAGACCATCAGAAAACACAGATATTTAATTACGATTCATTAACAGTAGCAAAATTACAGTTATGCAGTAGCAACGAAAATAATTTTATGGTTGGGGGTCAACATGAGGAACTGTATATTAAAGGGTTGCAGCATTAGGAAGGTTGAGAACCAATGCTCTAAGTGAAAACTCTGAGGGTTGTGGGAGGAGTGGAGGGAGAAGAGATTGTTTCAAGGAGAAATAAAATATGTTAGATTTTAAATGCTGAAGAAGAGTCCAATAGATGAGCAAAGCAATGAAATAGGATAGGGCAGTCAGGGAGTGAGGGTTTGGCACTAATAAAACTAACAAAGGAAGAAAAGACAGAAAACCAGGCTGGAGAAGCACTCTGTGACAGACCGACCATTAGAAGCTTTAACATGGAAAATGTTCTTGTAATTTATCCTGAAGAAATGACCAGATCCACATTTCAGAAAGTGCTTATGTACTGTAATGTCACTAGAAAAATGACACCAAAGGCAATGAGAACTTCAGAGAGAAGAGACTAGAGGCAATTGGTTAAGAGGTTAGTCAGTGCAACAGGCTAGGCAAGAGATTATGAAGATCTGATCTAATACCAAGGTCATGCGTTGCGAATGGAGAGAATGGAGACATATACAGGTGAAAAGCAGTCAAACAATAGATTCATTTACTTATACATACACATGGCAATACACACATATACATTATATTACTACATTCTGTACGTGTGGCATACATACACCTACATTATTGTAGTTACTCCTCACAGCATTTCTTTGAAATGGTTCTTATCTCTATTTTACAGATACAGAAACCAAGGCTCAGAGAGATTTATTAACTTCAACCCTCACAGTCAATAAGTAAGACAGACCTAGGATTCAAACCCTGGTGTGTCTGACGCCAGCACCTGACTCCATTACATCTAAGAATCACTTAAAAGGTCAAACTAACTAGGGAGGGAGGGGGGACTCAGATAAAGGTTAGATCAAGGCAGAAGATCTCTTAAGACAGGTCTCACCCAACCAACCATACGAAGTGAACAAGCCAAACAGAAGAATACTGCTTAATCTCTGAACCCTTGCCTTACTTTCAGAAAGAGAAAACTAAAGTTTCTCTAAAACACTGCTCATGAAATGAGCATTTGTTATTGCCATGTTCTTACTATTCTTTTTCCCTATATTTTCTTTGGTATCATTATTTCCTCCTCTATGTTGCTACTATGCTGGAATTTAAAATATTTTCTCATACCTTATAGGATTTAGGGGGAAAACTAGTATATAAATAAAAGTAGGCAGAATTGACTTTACTAAAGTGGTCATATTTTTGTATATTAAAAAAAGTGTGGGTAATTTGACACTAAGGAATTAATGTGAATTTTTATAAGTATATACCAGTGGTCGGCAAACTCATTAGTCAACAGAGCCAAATATCAACAGTACAACGATTGAAATTTCTTTTGAGAGCCAAAAACTGACTTCTGCGCATGGGCCACGAAGTTTCAATCGCACTGTACGTGCGCGCCCACATGTGGTATTTTGTGGAAGAGCCACACTCAAGGGGCCAAAGAGCCGCATGTGGCTCGCAAGCCGCAGTTTGCCGACCACTGGTATATACTAATACTATAGCTAGCCCTTCTCTTTTAGAAATACATACTGAAATATTTACAGATTAAATTATATACCTCCTGGAATTTGCTAAAATAATACAGGAGGGGGAGAAGTAGATGAGGCAGAACTGACCATTGCTGATGGTTATTGGGACTAGATGATGGGAACTTTAAGGTTCATTACACTACTAAGTCTATTTATTTGATTTAAAATTCTCCATAATTAGAAAGTTTTGAGATGTATTCAAATACTACATAAATAAATAAAGGAGGAAAAAACAAAACAAAAAAGTATATGTATATATAATAAGTACATAAATCATTTTCTCATTGACTTTCATTGTAATTTTAAAGTTGATTTTCCAAATTAACATTTAGGTTGTAACAAAAAATAAATCACATTTACATTTTAAGAAGCATTCTAAGTTTATAAGTGTGCATTTAATTAATAACCCACGGGAAAAATTAGTCAAATGGTCAATGAAGTTACACCATCTTTGCACTCATTAATATAGACCACAAATTAATTTCCACTTACTAATTCCACAAACATACACAATCTGACATATTTAGGTATGTTATTGTAAATTCTTAAATTAAGAGTTTCAGAAAATGCTCAGTACTTACTGGGTTACTAATATTGTACTTAATTACAAATCCTTATAACAGAAATATTTTTTAAATAGTTTTGTTAAGTTTCTCTTTCTTAATAGTGGAAGCCTCCTTATTTTGTATATGCAAGAATATGTCAACTAAATGTCAACTAAACATTCAACAGGCACTTAAGTATCTGTTAAAATAAACAATAAGAGTCTTTAGACAGCGGATGAAGAGCAAAGCAGTGAGGAGCAGAAACAGTGATTACAAGCTACCTTTCCTGAAGAAAACAAAAAGACAGCTAAAAGAATACCTTTAGAGCAAGCATGTCAAACTCAAAGGCAGGCCAAATAATCAAGGCAGTGGTCTGTGGGCTGTGAGTTTGACATGCTTGTATCAAGACTGGAGAAACTGAATTTTCAAAGTTTGGGGGAATAAGAGCTTTATCAAACTAGCTTCAGAAAACATTCCTTCCCATTCAGGTTCTGTCATTGATTAGCTGTATGAACTTGAACATGTCACTTAATTTCTCTGAGTTCAAACGTAATTCTCTTCCCAAGAAATTAATTAGTGCACATTTACTTGTTTTCTCAAACCTACTTTGGTTGTTCATCCATATTTTATCCCCATTTGTTAACCAAGTGCCCAAAATAAATACCTAGTAGTATCCTCTTCTCTAGATACTTCAAATTACAACCCACTTATTTAACTGGTCCTAAGCTCTCATCTGTCTGCTCTTCTGTGCTTCTAGGGTACTCACATCCTTAAATTCAGTTTCTTTATACTAGACTGTCAATTCATATACTTATATCTAGAAGTTCATCAACTTTCATTACATTTACAATGACAACCCTATTGTTAACTACAAGCAACAAATCCCCCATAAATTTGAACTATTTCAATAATTTTCATTCTTTTCCCTCTGACCTAAATAATCTTAGTTTATGGCTATCACTAATTTTGTGTGGCTGATATCCTAAGATAAATCAAAATTACTTCTTCACTTTTTTCTAACAATGACTATATACAATTTAGTAAGCTCTGAAGCTACCTCATTTAGTTACAAGCTAAAAAGGAAAGCAGAGGGGGAAATAAAGATGACAAGCTAATGCTACCTGTTGTAAGTATCTCTGTCTTCCTTTCCTCAGTCCCCTCAATGCTCACTCTGAGCTCTCATTTCCATTTCTACTTCTAGATCAATTTCAATCCACCCTAACATTCTTCCACTGACCATCCATGACCAAACACAGCACAGTACCTGTGTTTGGGTTCCAGGCCCACTGCTAAAGCTATAAAATGGAGTAAGATGACTTAAACCCTGCCCACAAAGCAGGCATACACTAAAGGAAAAGGCCTCCTTGTCATTAACATTACAAATACAAAGTAAATACAAAGATTAATAAATACTAAAATAGAGGCATTGTTTTTAGGATATCAAGTACATGTAAGTAATTAATTTAGTAACCAGTTTACTACCCTTTGTTTTAACTGCATCTTAACCAGGACTATAGAGGACAAAGCTTAGTTTGATAAACTGTACTCCCTCAGAATATCCTCCAAGCTTTCCCTCATTACCTCAACACACAAGTATCTCTACCCCACTACTCATCCTTCCTTTCTCCCCATTGTCCAACTATTTAACACTTTGTCTTATTTTGCACTCATTAAAATTATCACAACAGTGTATAATGTGAAGAGCACCTTCTAAATTTGAGGCTTATAAAGGATATGGGAATGGGTATATGGTCTATGTTCCAGACTTATTAAGAATACTTTCTTTAACCCCACTGTAACTTGCAGAGCAGATGCTGAGTGTTTGATTTAAAAATCTCTAGTGACACATGAAGAATTACTTATTACACTAATACTAAGTATCTCACAAAAGCTAAATTAAAAATAATTACAACCTGCACATGAGGAAGTAGTGGAGTGGAAAGGTTAAGAGCATGGCCATTAAAGACAAATTGCCTGACTTCTAATCTAGTCTAGTCACTTAACTAGCTTTGTGACCTTGAGCAAGCTATGTCTGAGTTCCTCAATCTTCTCAACTATAAAATGGGATAAAAGTAGGGATTACCTAACTCCTAGGTCAGTGGTCGGCAAACTCATTAGTCAACAGAGCCAAATATCAACAGTAAAATGACTGAAATTTGTTTTGAGAGCCAAATTTTTTAAACTTAAACTTCTTCTAACGCCACTTCTTCAAAATAGACTCACCCAGGCCATGGTATTTTGTGGAAGAGCCACACTCAAGGGGCCAAATAGCCGCATGTGGCTCACGAGCCGCAGTTTGCCAACCACGGTCCTAGGTCACTGTGATTATAAACTGGCATAGGGCTTAGACCAGAACCTGATATATGGTAAGCCCTAGACTCAATAGTAGTAGTGGCACTGGTATCACCCTCATAGGAAAACCTAGATATACAGTCTTTATTTATTGATTTGTGGAGGGGTGGGGGGAGTAGAAAAGAGAGAGAGGGAGGGAGGGAGAGGGAGAGAGAGAGAGAGAGAGAGAGAGAGAGCGCGCGCGCGCGAGCGCGCACCCATTTGTTGTTCCGCTTATTTATACATTCACTGGTTGCTTCTTACATGTGCCCTGAGGGAGATCAAATCCAAAACCTTGACATACCTGGAGGACACTCTAACCAACTGAGCTATATGGCAAGGGCCTGAATATTTTTTTCAACCAGAAATACAAATGATAACACCTTTCACCTTTTATAGTTACAAAATTCTTTTACAGAAGGTGTAGACCAGGAATGGAAGAAACAAGCATGTTAAGAGTTCTATTTTGACTTATTTGTGGAATCTAATAAACAAAATTAACTGACCAACAAAATAAGACCCGAACATGGAGGCATGGAACAGACTGACATACACTGATGTGGGGATGGGGAGACAAGAAGACATAAACGAAAGAACTTACATAGTTATATGCATAGCCCATGGACATGGGCAATAGGGTGGTGAAGACCTGGGGGGATTAGGAGGGTCTGGGAGGGGGGGGTAAAAGGGGAGAAAATGGGAGACATCGGTAATACTATCAACAATAAAACATTTTTTTTAAAGTTCCATTTGGGGCAATCACTCAGTTTTTAATACTGGCTCTGCCATTAGTCAGCTATATACTAGTATATGACCTTTGACAAGTAAACACAGGCAATTACTTCACCTCTCTGAGCCTCCATTCCCTAATCTGTAAAACTCAGTACCACCAATATCCCAGGAATGCCCCAAGAATAAGGAGTCAAGGCACCTAAAGCAACAAGAACAGGGCCTGGGCACACTGTCAAGCTTCTATTTTTGTTCTCCCCCCACCTCCCTAACCCCACATCTTATACAGAGTATCTCATTTAATTCGCATCCCATTACCATGAAGTTCATATTCTTTTGAAGCATATGAAAAACAATTTACTGGCAAATTCATATGGTTCAACTTAATACTGCATCATTCACAAATAGAGAAAATAAGCTCAGCGTGCTTACATGATTTACTCAAGGTCATATGCACAGTAATGGAGCTAAAACTTAAAAAAACCAATTTACTAATTTTTCATTTGATCAGCTTACTAATTGGTTCAACAAGTCCTACTCAGGATGGGAAAAAGGAAGGTATAATAACCTCAATAATACATGTAAAACTACTATAACCTACAAGTTTTTGTCTGCCCTATTAAAAATGAAGGAGACCTAGATTTCTAAGAACCTTTAATTTTCAAATTATTTGTGCAGTATCTATGTTGAGGGGAGACAAGTTTAGGGAAAGTTAGAGGGGAAAATATTGAAGGAAGAGTATGCATAGCTACATTAACTCAAAAAGTACAATTGGATCGAATTAGAAACACCACTAACTACAAACCCCATAAGCAGCTGAACATCAAATATCCACCCTGGTGAAAGGTTAGAAGTTTCAATACCACAAATGAGTTGTTTGCCAAACACATAAGGAAGAGTTATAGTAAATGTATCCATTTTGATTCAAAAAAGTATGCACTAATATGTAATTTTGCTGTAGTGAAAAAATGAAAGGCTTTTCTTCTATCAATAAGAAATACACTATTGTAGTAAAATTGTATATAATTGCTAAATTTATTTCTATAAATTCCCACAAGGGCTTTAGGATTAGATCAACTAAGCCAATATTGGGATATATTGTCTGTCTAAACATGATGCACAGTACTAGTAAACAACAAATGTTAGCTGAACAAGGCCCCATAAAACTGGTAGATTATTTAACGACATAAAACATTCACTAGGATTGATCTTCAAATCTATTCGGTCTCTTTTCTCCTTGGTGTGTCAGTCACCTTAAAAAAACAACTGCATGAATAACAAAATAAGAATGAGGATAATGACTAAAAACTGGGTCTTTCAACAGATTTACAATAGAACAGTATTGTTTTAATCCTCTTATCAGCCTACCCAATTATGTAAGTATTCTATGGCAGAAGATTACATGGCTCTTTCCTCAATCAGGTAGCGCCGGAACATGCTATATTTCCTCCAAACTCAATTGCCTCTTAGGAAGCAATACGAGGTCAGCGGTCTTCATTTACAAGACCTGACCCTTTAGCCATTACAGATTTTTTTTAATCCCATAGCAACTGGCAACTAACTCTTCACGTGCTGCAGGATCCCACCTAACATCACTTCTAGAATCCATTAATCTCGTTCCCCACCCCCCTCCGCCCCCCGCGGTCGAGTGAGTTGTCATCGCTGGAAAGAGCAGTGTAATTACAATTACGTCTGAGCAGCGCGTCCCAACTCCCCGAAACAAAAGTCAGTCGGAACCGGGCTGCCTCCTACGGCGCGACGCCGGCGATCTCTCCTGCCCACCAGCTTTCGCCAAACCTCCCGAGAGTGACCCTCGGGATAGGGTCGGGCATGTGGTTCACTAAGAACCCCTGGTCCATGCCTACTGCTTCGCCCCACTCCGGCTCCCGCAGCTCCAGACTTATTGGGGAACTCTCTTTAGAACCCTCTCCAGGCCCCCGGCCCCGGTCGCGCGCGCCCCGCCGACAGGTAACCCGGCTCCGAGTCCCCAGCCTCTGGCGCTCGGGGCCGCGCAGTTAATGAGTAACGAGCCCGTACCTGGGAGGAGGGGCGGGGGAGGGGCCGCCGACGCCCGGCGCCCACCGGCGGCCCCTGGAGTGCCCAGATGCCGGAGCCCCGCGCCGGAGAAACAGGAGAACCGAATTCCGCTGGCCCGGGCGAGAGAGCGCACCCGCTGGGTCCCGGCAGCCGACCCGACCCCCCGCGCACTGCGCCCTCTGCGGCGCCCGCACCTGCACCTGCCGCGGCCACCCTCAGGGCCGGCTGGGGAGGCGGGGTGCGGGCGCCGATGGGGCGGTGCTCCGCGCCCCGGCCTCTCTCGCGCGCGGGTGCACTCACCTGAGGAACCCGCGGCGGCCGCTGCCCTCGCTCAGAAGCGCTCGCGGAGCCCCCACGGAGCGCGCCCCGAAGCCACGAGAAGGGGAGGAGGCCGCCGGCGACGCCGCTAACCTCGGCCGCGGCGGGCGCACTGCGCTGGGGGCCGCCGAGGGAGGGCGGACTGCGCCTGCGCCGGAGCGGGGCAGGAGCGGGGAGCGGCCCGGCGGTGGAGGGGGGCGGGGCTGGGGGCGAGGAGGGGCGGGGCCTGGGGGACCCACGCGCTCCCGGGCCCCTGGCTCCGGGCGGGGCTCTGCGCAGGTGCCGGGGCGGGGGTTAGGGGGGCCCCTCCAGGTGCCTCAGCGGCGGTTTCCCTGGGAACCGAGCGAGCCGGCCCTGGGCAGTGTTTCCTTGGTCTTGGCGGGCGGTCTCGGGTTCACTGCGAGTGTGATGGGCTCACAGGAGTCGGGAGATGAACCGTGGATGTGCGTTGAAGACTGCTAACCAACCTGAGACCTGGCGTCACACCTTACCGTGTGTGTGTGTGTGTGTGTGTGTGTGTGTGTGTGTGTGTGTGTGTTGGGGGGGGCGGGGGAGGAAGGAGAGTCCGATAGAACCCAGATTCCATCATTCCAGCAGCTGCTAGAGCATTCGAGAATGTAGTTTCCTTACCTGCCGTCTGTCATTTTTTGTGTCAACTGTTACCCAACTTCCACCCCCTTTAGGTCCTCCAAGTAGGAAAAGTGAAGCTACAGAACCAAGCTCCCAAAATCTGATTAAAAAAAAAAAAAAAAAGGCAGTCACCCTATGTGTTTTTATGTTTAGTAAAAGGGATAGGGGGATCCGAGCGATTTGTGCAATACACATCTGGAACAGGACCGTCATTCTGCATATTGGTTACATCTTTTAGAGTAGTGAAGAATAGGGCATGTGCATGTCCGTAGGAACCGGAATTCCTGGATTGGAATTTGCCACCTCTGCCTGTGTGACCTTGGGCAAGGTGATCTCTAATAGCCCCAATGTTCTCATCAGTAAAGGGGGGTAAGTTAAGAGCGCCTACCTCACTGAGTTGTTGAGAGGTTAAATGGTTTTATACATGTAAAACACAGTGTACTGCATGACCCAGAGTGCCTAATGAATATTAGTTTTAACATTATTACTATTATCATCCACCTATAATCCAAATAGAAACTTAGAAAGTCATTATTTACTCTTTTATACCACATCTCCAATATATCAAGTCCTAGCCATTTTAATTTCCAAATAATTTTTAAATCTATCTCATCTCATATTTCATATTCGCTGCCATCAAATATGACCTTCCTTATTAATGGACTCCTAACTATTCTTCCTTATATTGTGTCATTCATGTCATGTCATTCAAACATTTATTGTGCTCCATCTATGTGCCTATTGCTGGACATGGGAACAGAGACACCATTACAATCTCTAGCACAAAAAATCAAACACAGTGCGGGAGACAAATATGTCAATAACAAGTAAGTGGAATCAATAAACTCAACATGCAGCAAACTACTTGGGTTCCCCAATCTTGCCATACTCTCTCAAGCATCTTGCTATTGCGTATGCTGCTCCTTTTTCTTGTTATATCCTGAATCTCCACCTCTTCCTTACCTACCTAATTCCTGCTTATCCTTTATCATTCAACCCAGGTATCAATTCTGTTGTCAACCCTTCCCCATGGCTTGTCACCCAGCCCTGTCCCATCCACACACCCGTAAGAGGTAGGTGCCACTAACTGTGTTCCCATACCACCTTATCTCTTTTTAGCACTTATCCCATAGAATGCTAATTGTAGTTTTGTTTATTTTCCCAATTACTATGAGCTTCTTGAGAACTGGCACAAGGACTGGCTCAATAAATACAGAATGAATGGAGGAAATACATGGAGATGTACTGTCTTGGTATATAAATGTTTAGAGGACAGGCCCTATGATATACTCTGCAAAGGATCTACTAGGTGTACTGGCTAATAATGTGGATTTTTTCAATAGATGGAGTTACACATATGTTGATATATATGGGATTTGATATGTATGCTATTTTGTTGTGTTGACAACAAGCTTCAAAACTTCATATGTCAAATTTTCTGAAGGTATTAACATCATAGATATTTTTACACTTAAAAATGTCAAATTTCATGCCAAAAAAAGGAGCATTTGTGGGAAGTTTTAATTCATTACTTTATTTTGAAGAAAAGTGCTGCTGAAAGTTATCATATACTTCGGGAAGCTTATAGTGAACATGCTCCATCTCAAGATACTTGTGAATGCTGGTTTAAACACTTTAAAAGTGATTATTTCGATGTGAAAGACAAAGAACATCCAGGTCAACTGAAAAAGTTTGAAGACCAACAATTACAAGCATTATTGGATGAAGATGTGTGTTAAACTCAAAGACAACTTGCAGAAAGATTAAATGTTGCTCAGCAAACAATTTCCAATCATTTACAAGCAATGGGAAAGATTTTAAAGGAAGGAAAATGGGTGCCACATCAACTGAACGAAAGACAAATGGAAAACTGAAAAGTCATCAGTAAAATGTTGCTTCAACTACACAAAAGGAAGTCTTTTTGCATCGAATTGTGACTGGTGATGAAAAGTGAATTTATTTTAAGAATTTCAAATGCACAAAATCATAGGTTGATCGAGGTCAACCATCAACATCAACTGCAAGGCCAAATCACTTCAGAAAGAAGACAATGCTCTGCGTTTGATGGAATCAGGAAGATGTGGTGCCATATTCACCAGACCTCGCTCCTACAGATTACCACTTGTTCCGATGGATGGCACACACACTTTCTGAGCAGCACTTCAAAACGTACGAAGAAGTGGAAAATTGAGTCTCTGAATGGTTTGCCTCAAAACAAGAAAAGTTCTATTGGAACTGTATCTACAGATTACCTGAAAGATGGGGGAAATGTGTAGCTAGCGATGGACATTAATTTGAATAAAGCACTTTTGATGTTTCTCTTGAAATTATCGTGTTTATTTTGATTACAAAATCTGCATTATTATGGTTAATAATGAACTATTAACTGGTTAAAATGCAGATTAACGATTAACTGGTTAACAGTGCAGATTAGCTATTAACCAGTTAATAACATGGATTAACTATTAACCGTTTAATAATGCAGATTTTGTAATCCAAAGAAAACACGTTAATTTCAAGAGAAACATCAAAAGTGCTTTATTCAAATTAATGTCCATCGCTAGCTACACATTTCCCCCATCTTTCAGGTAATGTGTGGATACAGTCCCAATAGAACTTTTCTTGTTTTGAGGCAGACCATTCAGAGACCCAATTTTCCACTTCTTCGTACGTTTTGAAGTGCTGCTCAGAAAGTGTGTGTGCCATCAATCGGAACAAGTGGTAATCTGAAGGAGCAATACAACAAAATAGCATACATATCAAATCGCATATATATCAACATATGTGTAACTCCATCTTTTGGAAAAAAAACTCTGCATTATTAACCAGTACACCTCGTAAGACATTGTGTATCTATGGGAAATAGTAAGCAATAGCCATATACCTAAGTCCTACATTGGTTTATTTTCAAGCCATCCATAAGGCTCTTTGGAATATATTTAGTGGTGTTTTCTTTCACATATGTAACCTGCTAGCATAGTTTGAGAATGTGAAGAGCGATATGAATAGTTACCTGTAATAACACTTAAATGTCCTTGCAGCAGAGACCAGGGCACATTATAAGAATATTAGACACTCAGAATCTCAGCCTGAAAAATATATAGAACATTGTGAACATCCTAAGTTAGATTGCCCAGCCATATGTTAAAGAGATGAACACAACTTTATAAAGATAACTAGAGGCACGGTGCATGAAATTCATGCATGGGGGGGGGGGTGTCCCTCAGCCCAGCCTGCACCCTCTCGAATCTGGGCCATCCCTCTCACAATTCAGGACCACTGGCTCCTAACCACTTGCCTACCTGCCTGCCCGATCGCCCCAACCACCTCTGCCTGCCTGCCTGATCTCCCCTAACTGCCTCTGCCTGCCAGCCTGATCACCCCCTAACTGCTCACCTGCCGGCCTGATTGCCCCCAACTGCCCTCCCCTGATCATCCCCCTAACTGCTCTCCCCTGCTGACCTGATCTTGCCCCTAACTGCTTGCTCCCCTGCCGGCCTGATTGCCCCTAACCGCTTCTGCCTTGGTCCCTGCCATTGTGGCTTTGTCCAGAAGGAAGGTACCCAGTTGTCCCGGTCTAATTAGCATATTACCCTTTTATTAGTATAGATGGTAGATTTTGTAATGTATTCAAGTTTGCCTTCTTTCTCTTTCATTAAAAAAAATAAGTTATCATATACAACTAATGTCAAATACAACATTTAAAATAATTTTTTTTAAATCTTAAGATTTTCCCATCCATACCTGGGGCCAGAAAACAAAGGAGATGAGTGGAAATATCTAGAAATTGAACAAATCATTCTAAAGTTGTTACCCTTAGTTATAACTTTTTGTTGCTTGTTCGCCTCTATTTTGTTTTCAAAGTTCAGAAAATTTTGTATATTTATATGGTACTTTTCAGTTTCTAACTAACTTCACATAAATTGTCTCATGAGTCCTTTACAAAAAATAATTTAACATGGTATTTGACATGGGTAGAAAGGTAGTTATTCTTCATTTTTATATGGGGAGCTTAGACCACCAGAGTTTGGGCTCCAGTCTTCAGAGTGCAAGGTAATGTCTCACAAACAAATGAAGTTAAAACCCTTTAGAAAGCATATAGGACTTCATGTCCAGCAGTATGGCAGTCCAGAGATTGTTTGGTTCTCCCACCAAAAGCAACTCAAAATGCTAGATAAAATAATATAAAACATATTATCAAGCATATCAAAAACATAAGAAACCTTCAAGGGCCCAAACCAGGTAACCAGGAACCCCAACAGTAAATAAGAGCAATGCAAAGGTATTTTTTAAAGCTGGTTACAGAAAAAAAAGGTACCAAGAGCCATCTATCATTTCCTTGTCTAGCAAAATAGTAACTTGTGGGCCGGTGCTCACTGCTCACATTCCCATAAAACGTTGCCTGTACAACTCCTGTACAAAAGCAGAGCCATCTCTAAAGTGTCTTTCATTAGATCGTTGTGGACAACACTGCCATTCAGGCCCTTTTTCTGAAGTTGAAATAAACAACTGAAGAGATCTGAGGGCTGAGAGGAGCTCAGACTCTCAAAAAATATGGTTTCCTTAAAAAGAATCACGTTAACAAGCCACATACATATAAGGAAATGTTTTGAAAATTGGCTTCAGATCCAGTTTATTTCGCAGACACACAAGTTGCCATCCATTAAACGCATTTATTTATTGCTTCTCTATGCCAGGTACATAAATAATCTGCAGAAGGAGAAAATGAAAGGATTTCCTGGCTTCTAATTTATTTCTGAGGCTTCCTTTATCACTGCCCATAGATTCTATGAGAAATCCTTATACCCTTAAAATAATTCCTCCCACTTTGCGTAGATTTTGAATGGAAAATAATATATTTTCATGGAGAGATTGGTTTTTGTAGCAATTAAGAACTCAAAATAACTGTAGCTCAAAATAAAATGTATTCCTTTCATGTAAGTGTAAGAGGTCCAGGGTTGGTATGGTAGCTTTCTGATCAACAGACACAGACTCCTTCTTTTTGTCTTCACCATACTGAACGTGTAGTTTCTACCTTATAGTCCATGCTGGCTGCTCAAGCTCCAGCCATCACATCCGTATTTCCAGATAGCAGAAAGGGGTTGGGGGCAGAAAAGAACACATGCCTCTATTTAAGAAAACTTGCAGAAGTTGTACGTATCACTACACTTACACCTTGTTGGTCAGAAGTTAACTGTGAGTGATGTTGAAACATGTAGTCTCTATTAAGTGGCCATGTCCCCAGCAGAAAATCAGTGGTTCCGATATTAAAGGAGAAGGGGAGAGCAAATACTGGAGACCATTAGCAGTCTCAGCTTATCATCTGAGCTCTGACTTAGGATACGAGAAATGGTGATGAAGTAGACTATACAAATAGAGTAAAGGTATTGTAAGGAAAACATACAGTGTGTTCAGTGATGGTGAGCAATGCAGATTGGTTAGCACGTGGAACAAGTGCAAGTAGATAGATAAGGTAGGAAAATAAGTGGGACTTAGATTGCAGAAGATCATAAACACCCAAGAGATAGTCAGAAGAGAGTTCCTGTAAGATTTTGAGCTGGAGAGTGAAATGATGAAAATAATGCTTTAGAAAGGGTAATGTGGTGGCGGTAGCTAGAATGTACTTGAGGGGGGAAAGACTAGAGGCAATTCAATAGGAAACTACCATGAGACAGAGAGTGCCTATACTGCAATAAAAACAGGAAAGGAGAAACATTTCAAGGGGTGAGTTTGTCTACTGCCTCCCCCGCCCCCCCCACCTCTCTTCATGTTCAGCATTCATTATACCTTTTTGGGATCGGCACAATGACGTTATTTGGGGAAGTGCCTTTTCACCATGTTCAGTTCCTGTGATTCAAGTAGAACTGAATTTCCCCCACTTCAAGGGCGAGCATGTGACTCAGGTATAACCAATTCAGGAATTCTGGTCATTATCATTTCATAACAAGCAAATGACTCAAGCAGGACCAACATTCTCAGCCATTTTGTCCATTGCCAGCCAATGGAAAACGTGGCTGAGAATGGAACTAACAGCAGAAGGCAGATCTGAGAGATAAGAAAACCAAATGTGAGTCCTAAAAATATCATTTGACTTCCGAGATCAAGCTGTGACTGAAGCTGAAGAACCTGAACTTCTTAGTTACTCGTATATGAGCCAGTAATTTTCTCTTCACGTAAGCCAGTTTGTGTTGGGTTTCTGCTGCTTGGAAATGAATATACAGAAATAAAGGCAAAGAAGGCATTAATGACCATTCCACGATTTTAAAACATCATCTACCACTGTCATACATGGTATTAATAGGCATGGCCCTGATAAGTTTTATCTGTTCCAAAAAATCAAATCTGCATTCAAAAAGAGGATGTTTGGTATGATTGGGAATGGTCACAGATTATCTGTGAAAGCTCTGAAAGCAATTACAGAGTCATAAAATATTGGACCCAGAGGAGATCTTTAAGTCATCTTACCTCACCACCTCTTTTCACAAATGAGGAAACTGAGACCCAGAAAGATGAAATGATTTATACAGAGTCACAGAGCTGCTGTGTACTGTTCTTGAATCCAGGCCTTTGGAATACTAGTCTATATATGTCCATGTGTCATTCTGGCACTTCAAATCAGGACATCTAAAAATGTTTTCAAGGGCATTTGAAGCACACATAATACAAATACAACTCCCTATGCAGTGACTAATTTGAAAGGACAATATTCACTTTGAAAGCACGGGCGTGCCAGCAATATTCACCACGTTTTTGTGAGGATAGATAGATGGTCTTTCTGCACAGTGTTGCCATGACTCATGCCACTGCATTTTAAGTGAAACCAACAATGCTGTGTTGACTACTGATAACTGGACCTAGACAGATACCTGAGCCAAAAGCCAGCTGTGTAGTAGTTAGTTTGGATATGAGAAAAGCCAACCTTCTGAAGTGGCATGAAGCTCTCCACAACAGGGATCCTCCATCCCGTCGATTGAAATCAACCCAGAAAGTTCCCCTCTCTTTGAAAATATGAATGCTAAGTGTGCACAGAGAGGGTAGTCATGCAAGCTCAACTGGTAACCCAAATCAGCTTAAACTCCCTTGATGAGGCCTATTACCCATTCTCATTACAGAAATACTGGGACCCACATGTCCTGTAATACCTAATAACTCCTATATCTTTGCAATTATTCATTTACACACGCACCCCCTTATTTACATGTACACGACAAATGCTGGGAATATGACAGAAAATAAGACAGTGTCCCCATATTTTGGCTCTTACATTTTAGTGAAGGAGACAGTCAACATAGGACTAGATATGTAATGTAATGGTAAGTGATGATGCACACTATGAAGAAAAATAAAGCAGGACTCATCACTCAGAACTTGGCGACATGGCCAGACATGGCCATAGCGGGGGCTGCGCAATGTAATCTCTAGCAGTCTGCCACAAAGAATGCTGAGATGGAAAAAGGGGATGTTACATTTTATTGTAACTAACACATTCACAAATTAACACATAATCCACCTTATACTTAAATTGGTCCTAAGGGAGAACTTGCCTGGTTAGTCCGATAAACATATAGATATAGAAAGATAAACATATAGATAACTTATATTTCTTGAGTCACTTTTGGGGAGTCTGGGACTTTTTGTCTATTAAACTTTGCCCTATTTTTATGTTGCCATTTATAAACATTTATTGTGTATTCAAATGTGCTAAAAGCCACTCAATCAAATAGATCACAGAATATTTCTGAGTTCAGAAACAAAAATGTTTCTCTCAAAAAAAAATCCCTGCCTCACTACCTTCTCTATTGCTACAGATGTTATGTACAAAAACAGCATTTATTCTGTTACAGATACCAAGAGTTCTCACCCAAATACCAATGCCCTTGTAAATCCATCAATTAGTGTTACTGAGTACCTACCTAAAAGGTGCAATTGGCGAACCACCAGCATCAGAATCACCTGAGATGATTGGGGCTGATTACTAAAAATGTTTAAAAACATTAGAAGCAATTCCTTTTTAAGTTTTTTTGTTGTTGTTGTTAATCTTCACTGGAGGATATTTTTCCTATTGATTTTTTAAAGAATGGGAGGGAGGGAAATGGGGGGGAGAGAGAGAGAGAGAAACATCTATGTGACTCACATGGATAGGTTACCTCCCACACTCACTTGGACCAGGACCAGGGATCAAACCTGCAACCCAGGTAGGTGCCCTTGATCTGTAATCAAACCCATGAACCTTTAGTGCATGGGCCAACACTCTAACCATTCAGCACACTGTTGTCCAGAGCTGGAAGCAATTCTTATGATACTAAACTTTAAGAATCAATAGGAAAGAATGTAAGGAAAGTAAACGGATTCAGAAAAGTCCCCAAATTACAATCTAGATGGGATACCATAATGTATACATAAAACTGTGATTTTTAAAATATACTCCAGAGAAACTTCAAGAATTAAAATGGTAAAATAAATGTAGCATCCTCTACTCCACCGCCTGTCATAAATTATCTCCCAGTAAGGATAATGACAACAAAAATGCAAAATCCATTTTCAATGAAGACAAAAGACAGCTCAAAACCTGAAATAAAATATCCCAAAGTACAGTGAAGAGCAGCAAGACTCTAATAAAAGATGTTGGTAGCTACGGATCTCAGAAAACATGGAACAGCACACTTGACACAATTAGTGACTTACCTTAGGGGCAAAATCAACAATTATTCATTTGAAACAAGGAAGTTAAGTACTGGATTGGCAGCAGTGCATCCCCTCAAACCTGATTTATTATAAAAGAGAAGGAGGCAACCTGATTTATTATAATATCTATATATATAAAAGCCCAATATGCAAAGTGTCCCCTCGGGAGTTCGACTGACCGGGAGTTCGATCGCTCGCTATGATGTGTGATGACCACCAGGGGGAGGCTTGGAATGAAGGAAGGCCCCAGCCAGCCAGCAGCCGGGGAAGAGAGGCCCTGGCTGGCAGCAGGCAGCCACTAGGGACCCTACCCATGCATGAATTTTGTGCACTGGGCCTCTAATTTATTATAAAAGAGAGGTTGAAAGAGGAATGTTAGCCGAGCCATGTGTGCAGGAAGCATTCTGCTGTAGAACCTTATGGAAAACATGGCTCTAATAGACTGCAATGTGGGCAGCCCGGCAACAGCCAGTCTCTCTTAGAAGTAGAAGCGGGAAGAATTCATTCACACAGCCTTTGTGTCATGAAGGGAATTCCTGTTAGGCTGGAGCAAGGTCCAGGCCCCTCCTCAGCAAAAACCTTCAGCAAATAGGATATCTTCGAAAATCTCTCCTCCTTCAAAGATGGGTAATCAATCAAAAGGAACCAGCATACAAAGATGAGATAAAAGGAAGGAGGGAAGAGGAAAAGTGGCAAATTGAATTCTCATTAAAAAATTGTTGCCATTAAAAAAAGAAATTTTTAACTATACAGATAGCCATAAACTTTAAAAGGTAAGAGTGTTGGCCAACTGATATGGCTCAGTGGTAGAGCATCAACCTATGAACCAAGAGGTCACGGTTCAATTCCTGGGCAGGGCACATGCCCAGGTTGTGGGCTTGATCCCCAGTGTGGGGCATGCTGGAGGCAACGAATTAATGATATTTATCATTGATGTTTCTATCTCTCCCTCTCCATTCCTCTCTGAAATCAATAAAAATGATATTAAAAGTTAAGGGTGCACCCTGGAAAGAGCGTTATCACCAGAACCCAATCACACTGACACCCTGACCTTGGACTTCCAGAACTGTGAGACATAGATTTTTGTTGTTTATAAGCTACCCATATGTGGTGCTTTGTTACAGTGGCCTGAAGGGACTAAGACAGTAGGGTTATTTGTGGTTGGAAGCTGGAAGTACTCTGGGTATCTACCACCTGGAGAGTGAGTAGGTAAAAAGTGGTAGATGCACATCATGGAGGATTCTGCACAGTGAGAAGTGATTGATTAGAGGGCCACAGAGCAATGTGGATGGATCTTAAACATAGTGCTGAGTGAGGAAAAAATTAGATATATGATCAATAAATAACATTTAAAAGTGTATACATTAAAAAATATACATTTTAGCCCTAGCCAGGTGGCTCAGCTGGTTGGAATGTCATCCCATACACCAAAGCATTGTAGTTTTGATTCCTGGTCAGGACACATACTCAGGTTTCGGGTTTGATCCTTGATTGGGGTGCATATGAGAGGCAAGTGATCCATGTCTCTCTCTTAGATCTATGTTCGTTCTCTCTCCCTCCCTTCCGCCCTCTCTAAAATCAAAACATATCCTTGGTTGAGGATTAAAAAAAATACATATTTTACCCAAAAAAAATTATATATATATATATATGTATATAAAAATATACATATTTTATATATATATATATAATATGTGTGTATGTATATATATATGTGTATATATATATGTGTGTGTGTATATATATATATATATACACATTTAACTCATTTGAATGATTGCCTATAAGGGGAGGGGGGGAATAAAAAGAGAAAAATAAATAAATAAAAATGACCTGGCATGATAATGTGGCATGCACTGATAAGTATGATTAACTCAACTTTCTTAACTCTATTCATATGAATTTTTTTAAATGAAGCAAAACTATAAAAGGAGCTCAAACATGAATTAAAAGAAGTGGGAGGGAGAAAATTATTTTAAAACTCAAGGCAAATTTGGAAATACCATAAAGAGAATAAAACCATTGTTAAGAAAAAAACTAAGAACAAAATATATTTTTGAAGTGTTATGGAATACTCAAGAAAAGCATGTAAAATGAAATAAAAATGAACAAGCTGTTTAAAAGGATGAGAGAAAATTATGTAAATGAGAGACAAAAGAAATCCTATATAGGCACAATCAAGACAGATAACCAAGAAAAGAATCTATATATTGGGGGGAGGGGGGGGTAGAGCTTAAATATGTATTTTGAGAGACTTTCCAGAAATAAAAGACCTAAATCTATAGATAGAAAGGACACATAATATCCCAAAGAAAAAACTGGCACAGGATAATCAAACTAAGACCTAGTCTAGTAAAGCTACTGACTTTTCAAAGCAAATAGAAATATTTTAGGTATCTAGATAAAAATGATCAAGACATCTATAGGGGGGAAAAATATCAAAATGTGACCCAAAAAATTTATGCCTAAAAATTTTATACCAGAGAAACCTATGTACAAATGTAATAGACAACGTATTTTAATGTGCAAGAATGTGGTTTCCATGTACCTGTTATAGGACATTAGCTGAGTATGAATTTCACCCAACCAACCAAGAAACTGAGAAAAAAAAATTTACTGATAATTGATTCCACTTATCTGTAGAATTAATGCTAAGACAAATGTAAGCATTGTGGTCATAGAACAAAGAATAAATGCTATAAAATCCTGGCAATATAATAATGAAACAACCAATAGAAGTTGAGAAAGAAAAGGAATAAGTATTATAGAAAATGATATTTTTAGAGAATAAGGAGGAAAGGAACAGGAAATATACTGCTCACTGCTTTAAATAATGTTTGAAATAGTTATAAGTTTAGAAAGATACCCACCGGAACAAAAATACATGTCTTTCAAGTTAAAAAATAAATAAAACATGCATACATAAAGAATATCCAGGCTTCCACCAGTGTGGCTCAGTGGTTGAGTGTCGACCCATGAGCCAGTCAGGGCACATGCCCAGGAACGTGCAGAAGGCAGGCAGTGATTTTCTCTCATCATTGATGTTTCTAACTCTCTCCCTCTCCCTTCCTCTCTCTGAAATCAATAAAAACATATTTTTTAAAAAAAAAAAGAATATCCAGGCTGTAGAGTGAAAAAAGTTAAGTGAGCAATATAAACTAAAAGCATAATAACAAAAACATAACTTACTAGTAATATTTATTTTATTTTAAATTTAAGACATAAGCCCATGTGCCAAGTGTATGGAATGAAATGCTATAAAGCAGCAGTATCCAAATGACCTAAGTGACTTTGATTAGCCAGAACACAGAAACGTTTCAAGGGTATCTCCGCTAGTAAGGAATTTGAGAAGTTAGGTGTACATGTATATGTTTATCATAGGTGGGGTACTGCAATCAAAAAGCGGGAAATACTTCAACACTAATTAAAGACAAAAGAGAAGTCTGATGCTCCTTGCCTGCATCAGGCCAGTTTGTGATTTGAGCTGTGTAAGAAAGATTTTTTTTTCCTGGTGTAAGAATGGAAGTTACTGTGGTTGTCAACACTTTCTGAGCCTGTGCCCTTGACCATCACCAGATTGGACAAAGACAAAGCAGTGTGTGCAGTTTGGGTTTATTTTAATGTACTCAGAAGTCTAGATTATGGGCACTTGTTTAAGAGATTGCTTATTGTAAGAGATGTTTTGAGGTCAAGGACTTTGGGGGTGAAAAGGCTCTCAGAGACCGAACTTAACATACAGTGGTCCAAGAGATTGTCCTTTCTTGCTGGTCTGATGGAACATCTGAATATACTGAGCTTGAAATCCCAGGGGAAAAGAAGACCTTTTATTTCAGGAAGTGAAGATCTCAGGCTCAAGTCAGGCCAATGAAGTGAGCTCATGGCAACTTTTCTAAGCTTCATGTAATTAAAGATTTTGAGGAGTTGCTGTACTGCTTTGGTAAAAATAAAGTCCAAATTTCAGACGACATATTTTGATGAATATGAAATACACTTTAAGTTTCTGCAGCTGTTTTTGGTGTGCAAACCTCAAGATGTGTTTGAGTTATCAAGTAGCTCTTCTATCTGTGGATCAGCTTTGGTTAAAGAGGAATTTCATTTCACAGACCTGAAAGAAAATTATGCTATTGAAAAAGATACAATCTAATTAGAATTTGAGAAGTGGCATATTAATCCCAAAAATTGTCCTAAATTTCTGTCTACATGCCTCTCTTTCATGAAACTGCTGAAATCCAGGCTATAGCAAGTCAAATACAAAAATTTAGAGCAAAAATTCAGCTATAAACTGCTTGAATACAATCCAGATGTCTCAAGAATTGCTCAAATACATAACTGTGTTGTCATTGACATAATCAAAATTAATCCATGAGTTTTTGCTTTAGACAGGTATCTGTCAGGATCAGAAATACTCTGACATCATCCCAATGTGCAATAAATCTTGCCACATAGGCAGACACTTTTGGCTGCAAGGAATGGGTATCTGTCCCAAATAGCAATGCCAGCTCAAGACCCAGATGATTCAGATAATATAGAGTCTGACCTTGAGGCAAAGAACTGAAAGTAGTGTGGGCACTATCTAAATATTGCTTAGCATGATATTTTATAAGGAGTAAATGAACAATATAAACTCTTAATTAGTCTGTCTCTTAGGGTCTTGACATTTCTAGTATATTGTAATTATGAGGTTTCAGGTAAGGACTAACCAAAAGAAATGAGGAATCCCTAGGTTTGGTAAGCTATATGTGCATTTTTACTAATAGTTGACTAAATAATTTTGAAGAACTTTTTATATATTATCCTAAAAATTCATAGTTTTGAATATCACTAGGAGAGAGAATTCATGCCACACACACATGAGTTTCCAATTATCTATAAAATGTAGACCTCACTATTCTAAAGAATTAGAGATGGCTTCTAGTGTGAACATGACTAGCTATATTAGTATTTAAAAATTATTTAAGAGCTACAAGTTTAAAAACACATCCTACATTTCCATTCACCCAAATCCACAAACCCCTTTTTTTGGGGGGGTGGGGGTAAAACTAGGACACAAGTATACTGCTCAGATCCTAAAACATGTACAAAGGTTGCCAAAAGCAGCTGAGATTGAAGACAAATTGTGTGGGAGAAAGAAAAGAGAAGAAGCAGAGACAGAACTCAATAGCAAGAAGGCCCAGCTTAGACCTTGCTAAGCAAAAGTCTAACTCCTAAAGGTAAGGAACACACTCTGAGTTACAGAAACATTATCCTTTGTTTGCAAAAGGAGTTGTGAAAACTGAGGCAAGCAAACCATGCTGGCAACAAAGTCCTTGCACCCAGCTGGATTCAGAAAGACAGTGCAATTGACAAAGAGTCACACAGATAGCCCATATATGCAAGAAGCAATCTGTGGGCAGCACAGACCTGTGCGCAGCGAAAACCAGCTCCTTCCCACTGTGCTAGCAACTCTTGCAAAGAGCAGGGCCAGGAAAACACTTCATTCAGTGGTGAGATTTAAGAAAGGAAGTAGCACAGCACCAATATAAAGGTCTGTAACAGAAATGTTGGCAAAACTTAAGATATAAAGAACACTTTACCAGTAAAATGTTGCTCTGGTAGATACATTTTTTGAAAAATATATTCCCCTGAATTAGTCTAAAGTTCATCTTTTAGTAGTTTTCTAAAGAAAAGCTAATAGTAATTATGTTAGCTGGGGTTTTGCATATTAAAACTGTCTATAGTCTTCATGCTTGAAATACAGTTTGTCTAGATAAAGTATTTGTGTTCACTTTTTGTACTTGAGTATCTGGTATATGTTACTCCAGTGTCCTCTTGTTATGAATGTTGCTGTGCAGAAATCTAAGGACATCCAATTTCCCCTTCATAAGTGACTTGATAATGTGTAACCTACTTCCCCCCCCCCCCCCCCAGTTCAGGGGAATATATTTTTCAAATGCTAAAGTACAGCATAGGGACTATAGTCAATAATACTGTAATTACTATGTATTGTAGTCAGATAGATACTGGAGTTATTGGGGTGATCACTTTGTAAGGTATGTAAATGTATAATCACTTTGTCACACACCTGAAACTAATATAATATTGTATGCCAACTGTAATTAAAAATAAATTAAAAATTAAAAAAATTTAAATGATGAAATTAATAATAATTAACTAAAATTAACACATGACAGGCAGTATTATTGATTATAGTCCCTATGCTGTACTTTACATCCCCATGACTGTTTTTATAACTGGCAATTTGTACTTCTCAATCTCTTTCACCCTTTTCACTCAACCCCCATACCCTTCCCATATACTATCAATTTGTTCTCAGAATCCATGAGTTTGTTTCAGTTTCATTTTCTTTTTTAGATTTCACATATATGTGCAATCATATGGTATTTGTCTTTATCTTATTTCACTTAGCATAATACCTTCTAGGTCCATCCATGTTGTCGTAAATGACAAGGTTTTATTCTTTTCTTTGGCTGAGTCATATTACATTGTGTATATATACCAGTCTTCTTTACCCACATGTCTATTGGTGGACACTTAGGTTGCTTCCGTGTCTTGGATACTGTAAAGAACATTGCAGTGGTTTTCAATGATATTAACTCGAATCTAATAACCTCTCTCTTTAGTCTTAGTTTTGGTGATTTCAATAAATATTTTAGGTTACCCTTCCAACACCATAGTCTTTCATTTTTTAACTCCTCCACATTCCTCACCATACTTCAGTCACTCACCTCATAATCATGCTCTATACCTTGTTGTTAGCAATAACTTCATAATCTCAATGTCATCATTCCATTTTATGATATCTGAATGTCTATTTTTCCAATTTACTCCCTTTAGTGGCCCAACTCCAACAATCCTTTGATCCCTAGTCAAGGAGGAAAAGTTATTCATTTCAGCACTGTTCTCAACAGAAGAATATTGGAAACAAATCAAATGTACATCTTCAAAGGCATGGCTCAACAACTTAAGGAAGCAGGCAGTTGCTTGAAGGAAATTGGACTGTGTTAAGCGGGCTGTCAGACAGGGATGCCACCCACCTCTGATGACTCAGCAAAGAAGGAACCATGGAAATAAGTACCAAACCTCTCTCTTTTCACTGTCTCCTGTTTTCTGACAGTGACTCAGAAATTGAATAATTATTAAATCGCCTTTTTTTTAGGCCACTTTGAGAAGACATAGGTTTCCAACTATGGCTATTATTGGGCAGGGTATAAGTTTCATCTAAGAATTGGTGTCAGACCTTGCCTAAAAAGATGGCTTCCGATCTGAGAGCCACTGGATTTTTAAGGATCCTCAAAGATAATTAGGGGCTCAAAGAACTATTTTCAACATTTCAAAAAGTATATCACATAGAAATTGTACATTTATCCTTGATAAGACTGTGGACGCTGACAGAAATGTATTTCTATCTCTGAGCTGATATGGTATGAATTCATACTGATCAGCAGTGTGATAAGTGGTTTTATACAATCCTATCTAATAAAAAAGTAATATGCAAATTGACCATCACTCCAAGACACAAGATGGCCGCCCCCATGTGGTCAAAGATGGCTGCCCCTATGTGGACACAAGATGGCCTGCAGGGGAGGGCAGTTGTGGGAAGTTAGGGGTGACCAGGCTGGCAGAGGAGGGCAGTTGGGGGAGACCAGGCCAGCAAGGGAGAGCAGTTGGGAGGGACCCAGGCCTGCAGGGGAGGGCAGTGGGGGGGGACCAGGCATGAAGGGGAGAGCAGTTGGGGGGGAGGGGAACCAGGCCTGCTGGGGAAGACAGTTGGGGGGGACCCAGGCCTGCTGGGGAGGGCAGTTGGGGGGGACCAGGCTGGCAGGGGAGGGCAGTTAGGGGCAATCGGGCCAGCCGTGGAGCTGTTAGGCATCGATCAGGCTGGCAGGGGAGTGGTTAGGGGGTGATCAGGCTGGCAGGCAGAAGCGCTTAGGGGCAATCAGGAAGGCAGGCGAGCAGTTGGGAGCCAGCAGTCCTGGATTGTGAGAGGGATGTCCAACCACCCATTTAGGGATCTAGCCTAAACGGGCGGTTGGACATCCCTCAAGGGGTCCCAGATGGGAGAGGGTGCAGGCTGAGCTGAGGGACACCACCCCCGTGCACAAATTTCATGCACCGGGCCTCTAGTGTTAATTAATAAAGAAAGGAGAAGCATTTTTAAAGACACAAAGGCCACAAGTGCAGATTCCAAAACAGAGAAGTTCTAGGGCCTTTCCTGATTTTAGAGTCACTGAATCTAGAAGGTATAGTCTATAATTTATGAAATTGTTTTACCCCTAAAAATCACAAAATGTAGTCCATTATTAGACTACAATAACTAAGATATAAATGTAACTTTTTCATCTGGAATTGTTAACTAATTTTTCAGGCTTTGTTTATATAAAAGCCTAAGTGACCGAATGACTGGTCAACCGGTCACTATGACACACATTGACCACCAATCAATGCACAGGATCGGGCTCCCTCCATTCTGGATTGGGTCTGCGGGGATGGGACTGAAACCAGCTATCTGACATCCCCCAAGGGTTCCCGGATTGCAAAAGGGCACAGGCCATCCAAGGGACCCCACCAGTACAGGAATTCATGCACCAGGCCTCTAGTATGATAATAAAGTGACATAATATATGTGCATTAAATATATTAAATAGTATCATGTAAAATAAAAGCATAATATATTATTCTGATTCTAAATTCAGTGGTCAGATGCACTTACTAAATTCTAGAAGCATTCTTTCTTTCACTCAGCATTACTAGTCAAGCACTTTACGGGCTAAGTTACATTAATAATTTTGTCATTCCTATTTGGTCTGATCAATATTTTACATAGTTTCATGCAGAATTTGATTTTTATTTTATTGTAGGTCTATGCTATTAAGCTTCTCTGAGAAAATAATCAACAGGGCAGTAGAATAAAGAATATTTTGTATTCTATAACAATAAAATCTACTGTCTGAAAGATTAGTTGACGCTTAAAGTGTTGGATTTAGTAGAGTCATTGAAGTTGCAGGTTTCAGAAATGCCATAGTTAAGCAGTTTCAGGGAAGAGGGGGAAGGAAGGGTACCAGAGTGGTCTTCAGAGACTGTGCAGTCTCTTGGAGACAGAGGGGACACCACCTAGAAAAGAGGGGATGCAGACAGAGTCCCTGCTGCTTCCCTTAAGGGGTCATTACCTTCAAAACTGTCAAGATGTCAAAGCATTTTCAAGACAATAATATAAGATAAAAGAGCTTTCCTCAAAAACACGCCTGAAACCTGAGGTGATTTTTGAAGTAGAAATGTGTAAAATTTCCCGTGTGGTGGTGTTCTTCTTATCATTGAACACTTCAGACACCCTGCCAGGGAACGCACAGTGTTCTCCTCAAGTTCTCACCCCAAGGCCAAGACCTGACTAATTACATCTGCTCAGGAGAGGACTCCGTAAAGGCAGGCTGGGCAAAGTCAGAATGCATAGAATTTCATTTCTTTCTTTATTTGATACACTGACAAGATAATTCAAATGGAAAAGCTTTGGGGCATATGCAAAAATGGAACGTAATCTCTCCGGGTTGGGAGCCTCCCGGGAGAATAGCGTGCCTTAGCGATGTTGCAGACCTTTCTCTGCAAAGCCAGCAGCTCCCAGTCAGGGGCACATGCTCAGAACCGCCAGACCCTGGACCAAGTGCAACAGGGCATAATGAATGCAGTCACAGGATCAGGTTAGCAAAGCTCCAGACCGGCGCAGAGACTGATTTTAAGTCAGATCTTCCCTTTCAAATTACCTTCAGCACTTTAAATTTGACCTCCAGAAAGACTTATATATGCATTGTTGATGGATAATTTCTGTAATATGGAAAACTGGGAACAACCTGCATGTCCATCCATAAGGAAACAGCAAAATAAATTATGGCAGATCTATTTTCTAGAACCTTAGACATCTGTTAAAAAGAATGACTTTGATCTCAAAATGCTGACAGGGGATAATGGCTATGATTTTTTGTTAACAAAACAAATATCAGAACAATGTGTATACTATTCTATTTTGCAAAGCAAGTGTGTTGGATGCAATCATTGAGCACCTTCTCAGACCATGACCACTGCCTTCGCTGAGCTCCCTGAGATGGCTGAAGTTCAAGCTGGAACCCTGGGCCTACATAGCCTTTACTTCCTCCACAGTGGGCCCCATTGGCATTACATCGTCATCCTAGATTTGGATGAAATGCCACACTATGGAGCATGGGAACTGGCTTACTGAATAGTTGCCAAGGGCTGAAAATATAAGGAGTTCCTCCCTATGGGGTGAAACTTGGCTGATGGGAAATGAGAGGCAGGCGGGATCTGAGCAGAAAAACTGGCTCCCCTCCCTCCCTGCAGTGGACTGCCCTGAGTGTGGTTTCTTCTTGCAGCCTTTCCGGAGGAGTCCTGTGTGCCAAGTGGACACACCTGCCAAGCACCTGCTATGTCATTGCCAATCCACGTCACAAGTTGCTTTGCCTCTTTATTACCTTCCATCTATTGTTTCCTTCTCATCACCATCTATGGCTGCACTTTAATCCTCTTTTTGTCTTGGTTTTTTTTTTTTTTTTTAAGCATTTGTCTTTTTTTTTTTCAATTGACTCTAGAAAGGGAGGAGAGGAGAGAGAGAAAGAGAGAGAGAGACAGAGAGAGAGAGACATCAAAGTCCGGGAGACATATCAATCGGTTGCCTCCCACATGCTTCCCAACAGGGGATGGAACCTACAACCTAGGTACGTGCACTGACCAGGAATTGAACTACGACCTTCCAGTGCACAGGAAGATGCTCCAACCAGCTGAGCCACACTGGCCAGGGCACTCACTTTAATCCTTGTGTCTGCTTCTCCTGTCTAGAGGATCCAGGCTAAGAACACAAGCAATTTGGATATTAAGGCTGTAACTACATTTTTGGTGAATGTATACACACACATGCATACACCTATGCCTTTGTTTGGAAATGCATAGAAATGTAAATGTGAAAATGATACACATCAGACCTTAAACAATGGTCTGCTTTTGCTGCTTATATTTTTTAATGAACATGTATTACTTCTGTATATTAAATTAAATATTTAATACCATAAAATCATGCCACATATTAACAAGCCTAGCATACGCTTTCCTGTTTTGCTCTTTTTGCAGGCTTTAGTGTATCCCAAATCACTGCATTTCGCAGGCAAAATTAGCCTATAAGATTACTAAACTTTAAAATCTGGGTGTGACAGTTGGCCACGCCCCCTAATCACACACTCAGACCCAGTCGTCACCACCCCCGCACACACACTTCTTCCTTGCCAGACCCCGGTTATGTTTGTATCTACCCTTCCAGTTGTTCCCCTGGTCATCTTGGGAGAATGAGGAACAGCCCTCTCTCTACGCAAAAAAGTGCCGAGAAGCATGTCAGAGCCATGATGTCATCAGGGCAGTGTATTAGGCAACTGTATTGAGACTCCCTCAAAATTCTTGATTTGTGAATAATAAATGGGGTCCCTGTCTGAGATTTTAAATTGAGTATTTTATTAATTGTCTTCAAAAGCATCCTGGGCTGACTGTATGTCTATGTATGGGTGTGTGTATCTAATTTTATGCATAATAACATATGCATACATACACATATATGTATATTCTGGTGTCATGTATCTCACTAGAGACTGAGGTAATAGCTATCTTATTAATCTTCATATTTACAGCCCCTAATGTGACTGAACATAGTAGGCACTCAATAAACATTTCTAGAACTGAACTGATTAGATCCATTCATCTCAATCTACAGTTTGTATATTACACATCTGGCAGGAGATTAAAGGAATAGCTGAGAAGGGAGGGTACACAAAATAAAATCTGAATCACTTCCTATTCAAAAGCTTAAGGCTATCAGTAAAGTTACTATAAAAAATAATCACCAAGTTGCATTATTTAAATCCTTATATTGCACTGAATATTCTAAAGGATAGCAACAAATTTCAATGAGAAATGAAAGATCAGATTCCTGTTTCCATATTATTTCCAGAAATAACCAATGAAACACAACTTTTTAAAAAATTCTGTTCCTGGTAATCCTGGTGTTTGAAGAGTATAAGTCAGACATCGCAACAACTGAACCTGACAAGTCACCAACAAAGAATCAAGGTTGGTGGTGGAAGTAGCAATTACTACATGAGCGCGGTGACCTAGATCAAGGCCCATCCTAACCCTGGCTGACAGCCTTCCCTTTAGGAGCTCCAGAACGGCAACAATAATCCTTAGCCAACAATTTACTTAGCCCGTGTAAATTACAGGCATGAGTGGGGAAAACAGGGACACGAGCAAATAACATTCATTTGTGCAATTTTTGTTATACCGGTCGATGTGCCAGGATATGTTCTCAGTGCCTGGAATTTGGCAGTGAAGCAAAGGGATAAAAATCCCCTCCCACGCGGGGTTTATGTGCTAGAGTTGGGGGAAGTTGGTTGCGCGGGGAAGGGAAGATGGGGGGGCATATTTACCAAAAATTTCAAAAATTAGTTTTAGCCTTTAGTTTTCTAGCAAGGCTAGCTCTGATTAAAAACAAAACAAAACAAAAATTTGTCAAAGCAACAAAGTTCTGTTATTTTCTTCCCCCAGCTCTCTTTCTAGTTCTGCCTGGTCCTCTTTGCATCATGTTTAGCAGCTTCCCCACTCTCAATCCCTCCAAACTACTTACTCTGGGCTGTGTGTCTGAGCAGCTGAAGCCCACTAACTGCTTTCCTTCTTGTTGTTTTCTCAACAGCCCCCAGATGGTTCAGATGATCGGCCAGCCTGCTCCAGTCCTCTCTCTCTTTCTTGTTACCACCCATCAAACTTTACCTAATTTGTGTTTTTCCCCAGGACATGCTCACTGCTAATGTGTTGCCTTATTGTAATAACTGCATAATCCTAACACTCTCTGATATTTGCAGAGTGCTTTTGTATTGAGGTGTCAGATATATTAGCAGAGCATTTTCACATACAGTGACCATTGCTACCCCAAGGAACAGTGAGGGCGGTTTCATTTTTCTCTTTGTTCTCCTGAAGACGCCCAACGCTGAGGAAGCTGAGTCCTTTGCCCAGGGTCAGTCAGCTGGGAAGAGCAGAGTCCGCATGTGGATCCTTCCAACTCCTGAACTGTGCTGTTTCCCTTGTCCTTGTGTGCTCTCCTCTCCAGATAAGAATTTGAATTATTTTGATAACATTTCCTTATAACTCTAATGGTGGAAATGCCAGGCGCCAGAGCGGGCCGACAGAAAGAATCCTGTGCCAGGCGTGTCTTTGGTATCTTAAATCAACTGGGTAGAATTTCTGTCCCACCTTCAGGTAGAGCCAGAGCTGTCAGACTCACTATCAAGTCATAGATGACTAATTTAGACTCTCGAAGACAGCCTGTGGGCCGTGTTTGTTGGCAACTGGGCTAGTTTCTATCCCTTCCCATGCTGCTGCTGCTGGCTCGTTCCCCTCGTTCTGGCTGTGGGGAGCCACACACTCCCCTCCACTCAGGAGTCAGCATCCAGATGGTACCGCTCTTTCCTCCCCTCTCCCCACATCTGAAATCCCTAGTGTGACCATGTAACTAAGTGCCCAAACCAGAGACACGCGGGAGAAACAGAGGCACTATGAATAATGATGGCCAGACCACAGTTGTGAGCCAGGATTGCCCGGGGAAGCCAGGCCCCCACTTCTCACCACCAAACAAGGCGTGAGAACTTTCAAAGAAACAACTGACTGAACTAAAGTTTGTCTTCCTTCCTTGGTCTGCTTCTGATAAAGGTTCCAGTACACACAAACTTCTCCTTACGTCACACCAAAAGGAACTATTCCTGAGAGGTTGCATGCAATAGAATGCATAGGAAAGTTTGCTCATGAAGGAAACAGAATTCTTTGGAAATGAAAAAAAAAAAGCCTTTCACAATGCTCCTTCCCATCCCTAATGTAAGATGGTAACATTTAAATTTTCTATAACAGTTTCTTACTAGGTAGTAATCTACACTGGCCCTGGTTCCACGTGGTAGAATCTTTAATTCTCCCAGAATCCCTGGGTGGAGCAGAGTAACACAGAGCACACTGGCCGGGCTCTGCCTTAGATGCGGCTCACCAGGCAACCACATGAGCGCGGTGACCTAGATCAAGGCCCACATCCTTCCTCCTACGGGGTTTGCTTTGGGTTTAATACTGTAAAGTTACTTAGACTCATTGTGCAAAAAATGGACAAATATAGGAAAGTTAAAAGCAGGAAAACAAGACATCCATAATCCTCACCTCACGAGGAACTAGTACTGGCACTCTGGTATATTTATTTGAAAATACTCGTACTTCTACAGCTTTTTTGACTTGTGATCATACTGCAATAAAATATATCTTGCTTCCCACTTACCTTATAGTACATGTATTTCCTTATGTCGTTATAAATTATTTAAGCGTTTTAAGTAACCACACAGTAATCTAGTATATGGAGAATGTATTGTTTATTTAATTATTACCAACTTGTAGGGCATTTAGGTTGTTTCCAACTTCTTATTATAAATAATGCAACAATGAACATTTTATACTGAAAGCCTGTACGGTACCTTATGTTATTCCTTAAAGCTGGAAACTATCTTAAAATTTATTAACATTTTAAGATTCTTGTTAAATATTACAAAATGCCTTCCCCCAGATTTTCATTCAGCTTATATACCCGTGAGCAATGAGCATGACCCCCACCCGCACAGGGTGCTTTCATATTGCATTCCTTTGTTTTCTAGAGAGGTGTGGTTGTTTCCCATATACTGGTGAACTATTATATTTCCTATTTCATGGATCATTTGTTCATATCATTTGTGCACCACAATTTTTACTAACACAAGTTAGCTATATGTGTAGCATACCTTAAAATGTTCTTTATGTACAGACTTGATCAAAATAACAAATAGATACACTAAGAATTATTACATGAATTATGGAATGAGAACAATATACACTGAGTGGCCAGATTATTATGATCTCTGAACATATAATAATCTGGCCACTCAGTGTATATTCTATATAATAAAAGGCTAATATGCAAATTGTCCCCTCGACCAGGAGTTCGACCAGCAGGTAGGCTGGCCAACTGCCCATGTCCCCTCCCCCTCGTCAGGCTGGCTGGACCCCACCCATGCACGAATTTATGCACCAGGCCTCTAATATATATATATATTTTTTGAATGGCCAGATTATTATGCATTCAGAGATCATAATAATCTGGCCACTCAGTGTACAATTATCTATAGAGAGAATTTAAAATGTGTATAAGCAACAAAATAATAGCCAGTGAGATCCTAATATTAATTTCCATCCTCATCAAGAATTGGCAAAACTGAGCGAGGGGGGCGGCTGAGATTATGCTCTCAGTCTTCAGCAGTGTGTGTCGAATTCTGTGTTCACCATTTAGCTTCCTAAATGTCTTCCTCAGTGTTTGAACATTGGATCATTGTATGTCTCCTGCTGCAGGGGCTGAAGCAGATATTATTGCCATCTTTACAGATAAGAAAATGGGTTCAGTAAAACATGTAACTTGCTCAAGATCACACAGCTGGTAAGGAATCAAGCCCTTCTCAAATTTGAAACCTCATGTTCTTTCCATTAGCATGCTTTTACCTGAAGTCAGATGTTTAAGAGCATTCAGGAAAAGAAGGAAGCCAGGGACCTGAAAAAATGTACCAAAATAGCAGCCATTTAGTACTGGAGATGCCTTAGCCAGACTGGACTGAGCATCAGTAACATGAAAACATTCGTTTCATATGCGTTAGAGTATATTTCCAACTTTTATAAAAATTCCCACCGGCCCACAGCCTGGTTCTTTTAGCTGCTGCTTTCCCTGGAAGGCGGTCTAGCACAGTGGCTAAGAGTGCAGCTCTGCAATCCACCTGCCTGAGCTTTCATCCCAGCTCTGCTGTTTGCCTCCTCCTAACCTAGTATCATTACTCAATGCTCAGTGCCTGGGTTTCCTCATTTGCTTAAAAAAGGGCGGGGATGTGATAATAATAGTACTTACCACAAAGAGTCATAGGGCGGAATAAATGAGGTAATACTGGTAAAGCACTTAACGTGCTCTTGGTGTGTGGAAAATATTCAAGTAATGTTAGTTGTTGCTGTCATTATATATTTTAATTTGTTTAAACTCTTGACAACCCTGTGACCCGATGACAGCCCTGCTGTGAGTCCACTTTTACGATGAAAAAACAGAGAAGCTACACTAATTATAAAAACATAACATGATACTGTTCAAGCCTAAAAGGAAAGAAAAGGATCCCTGGTTATAGGTGTGAACCAGATTTGAAAAATAATAATAATAATAATAATACAATGTGTTTCCACATCTGTGAAGCATAAAAAAGCCAATGGAAATAAATTACATTTTATATAGAAAGCAAAATAAGTAACATTAGACATTCACATGAAGCTTTTGCCAACATTGAATGCGCAAGAAACATTGTAGAGATCCTTCAATGGCTTTCCGAATGTCATGAAGTCTTAGAGGAAAGCCTGTCGCTAACCCAGAGGGGTGGCAGGGCCGCTGACAGATGTTGCACTCACCCTCCTTTGTGCTATTTAAATAGCATCCATCTCTATTCTCAATAGGCTTGAACGCTTGGCTCCACTGAGCCAAACCGGCTAGGGCAACAAGGATTTGTTTATACTAGGATGTCTGTGTCCCCTTCCAGACAGTGAGTTCTTTGAAGGAAGGGTGGGAGTCTTAACCATCTTGTATCCCTAGCTCCTACCACCAAGCCTGCACATGGTTCTTAATCGGTATCTATTTGTTGAATGAAGGAACAAAATGCCTATTTTTTTTAACCTATGACATTTTTTGGTTATGAAACTTTATTAACGCCTATAAAGTAAGAGAGAGACACTGATGTGAAGCGCAACCTCGAGGGCTTCCTCCTGCACACCCCCACTGAGGACCAAGCCCGGCAGCCAGGCCTATGCCCTGACCGGGAATCAAGCTGGCAACCTCCCAATGCACGGGATCACACCCGTCAACTGAGCCACACCGGCCAGGGCAAAATGCACTTGTTTGTGTTCCACTCCTTTCAGCCCCAATTGGCAGTCAGTGGAAATTTTTGTAGTCCCCTTATTTATCAGGTCACCAAACCTCCAGAGTTGGACTCAGACTGAAGGGTTGACCCAATTAAAAGAGATAGCGAGGCATGTACATATATCACACAAGTGATAATTAATATAAATAAATGTAAAAGACATGAAAAATTTATATCTTGGAATTAACCCTAAAGTCAGCATTCTTAATCCAGGATACATGGATCCTTAGCAAGTCCAAGGATGGACTTTAGGATGCATATTTGTGAACCACAGTAAAAAAATAAAAAATCAAAGTCAAAATGAGGCATATGCATACATACGTGCATTTTGCAAGGGAGGTGATCCATAGCTCTCGTTAGACTCTCAAAGGTGTCTATGATCCAAAAATAATACAGCCCATTAATGCAAGGAAACACCGGCAGAAACATGAAAAGAAATGAACACAAAGGTGTTCCTCACAGCATTGTTTGGAAATGAACAATTGGAAACAGTCTAAACGGACTTCAATTCAGGGTGTGCCGAGCACATACATAAAACGTGATGTGCAGCACACATTTCACAGCATATGGTTCAGGGGAAGAGCAGATTACCACCCAGCATGTAAAATATGGTTTCATTTATGGAAAATGATACGTGTGTATCTCGGCATAGACTGTATCTGGAAAAACCGAGTCACCCGATGGTAACAGTTGTTGACGGGTGGAATTTGGAATGTTTTTGTTTTTCATTTGTACACATTCTGAATTGTTAGAATTTTTACAGTGAACCTGCTGTCATTTTAACAAAACTATAATACCATTTTTTTTTAAGAATTGGGAGGTGTAGCGAGAGAAATGTAAGAAAGGCAGAAACATAATTGGCAACTAAGAGAAACTTGGAAGTTATCAACCTTAAAGTTGGCTTCAAAGAGATCCCTCCCTGCTGCTCTACAGGTGGAAAACAGAATGGGATGTGATCGGTGGAAGTGGAGTTCTTGGGAGGCCGAGAGGAAAAGAATTTCCTGAGGTCCCCAAAGGAGGTGGGGATTTCCTGGAAAGGTTTAATAGTGATGTAAAACTAAGGGGGGTTCCCTCCAAGGTCCCTTCTCTGTCCATCTCCCCATGGAAGAAGTCCAATCTTGTCTTCAGCAGGGCCAGAATTAAGGCCATTGCCCATGTTTCCTGCCCCATATCAAAGCACAGTCTAGTCCAGCATCCTGCATGTGGAGTCGGCATGGCCGTGGGCTTAAGGCCACATGGCCATGGGGAGAGAATACACGAACGCCTGGGCAGGTGTGTGCGGGTTACATAGCAAGAGGGAGTGAGAGAGCCAGAGAGAAGGAACTCTTTGTCTGGGGATCTTAACTTTCCAAGATTTTGCATGTTTCTGAGGGGTTCCATTCCCTAGCCAATCCATTGTTTACCAGGCTGGACTGACACAGAAGCACCTTCCTTATTCACCACAACTTCACTGCGCATGCGCCCATCCCCCCCTTTGTTCGACCCCTTCCCCCAGTGATCTGCAGGGAATGGACCTGCGGTTCCCTGGGGAGCATGAAGCTGCAGCTTCCTGGTGAAGCTGCCCAGATGACCATGCTTATACCGTCTGGCCTCCCTTTTGCTCTCTTCCCTTTATTAATATTAATAAATAGCTTATTATCAATCATAAGGCTGACCCAGCATGACAAATCCTATGTCAGAGGAGGCATCAACTGGCCTTGGGAGTGAGCTGGTTTTCCTGTGAAGACACAAGAGCTCCATACAAGAATTAGAGGACGTGTGTCAGAGGTAGAAATAATTGCATATCCTCACACATGTGTCAGAGGTAGAGATAATTACACATCATCCGGAGTGGCTGCTCCAGGCGGCCTGGAATGTGGCCTAACCAGTTCCTGGAAGAGCTCCAGCTGCTCATCCTCTGAATCAGCTTAGAACCTACTTCCCTGCTAAGTGGACAAAGACCCACTTTCAACCTTAGGTCTGAAAGGGTCATTGGTGAGATTCAAACCTTCTCAGAAAGGTTATGTGCGGATGCACATTCACCATGAGTAGGTGCTGCCCTTTCAATAGTTCTTCATGGAAATTGCCCTAAAAGCTATGCCTTTTCAAAATGTCCCTGTGCTTGGTGCACCCAAATGTTTGCATCCTGGAGTAATGCACTATCGTAGTTAAGATGGGTGAGAGAAATGCGTTTCTTTTCTTTTTTTTAACTTTTTAAAAAAATATATTTTATTGACTTTTTACAGAGAGAAAGGAAGAGGGATAGAGAGTTAGAAATATCGATGGGAGAGAAACATCGATCAGCTGCCTCCTGCACACCTCCTACTGGAGATGTGCCCACAACCAAGGTACATGCCCTTGACCAGAATTGAACCTGGGACCCCTCAGTCCACAGGCTGATGCTCTATCCACTGAGCTAAACCGGTTAGGGTGAGAAATGCTTTTCTTTTGTCAGGTGGGAGTACAATTATGAAAGGGAAACCAGATTAATTTAAGGAGAGAATATATATAAGGAAGTTGTGGATCTGGAAAAATTATTCAGTGGAAACTATCCATCCCACCCTGCTGGTATGGCTCAGTGGTTGAGTGTCAACCCATTAACCAAAAGGTCACCAGTTCAATTCTCAGTCAAGGCACATGCCTGGGTTGCAGGCTTGATCCCTAGTAGGAGGCATGTAGGAGGCAACCGATCAATGTTTCTCTCTCATTCATGTTTCCGTCTCTCTATCCCTCTCCCTTCCTCTCTCTCTAAAATAAAAATTTAAAAAAATACAAAACACTATCCATCCCATTACCTCCTGGAAATTCTCATGTATACACAGGAGCATGTGTACCTGAGTTTGAAGACCATTGCTGTAGTCCACCTTATTTATTCATAGATATGGAAAACTGAAGCCCAGTGCAGCAGCCAAGCCAAGACCAGAACCTAGGTCTTCAACTTGCAGACCAATGAATAAATGGGTTTTCAGCTCCACCACACTGCCTTGTATTGTGACCTTGGATAAATCTGTTCCTTCTTTGAGACTGTTTTTTTTATCTGCAAAATGAGAGAAACAGACTAGTTGATCCCAATGCCAGATATCTTTCCTTTTTACCACCCAACCCACTCTCCAAACTTCATTCCATTCTGGGTCCCTTGAGGTGGCTATCTTACCTAATAATAGACAAACATGTAAATTGACCGTACTTCCGCTACGCCACCAGCCAATCAGGAGTGATATGCAAATTAACCCAACAAAGATGGCAGTTAATTTGCATATACACCCAAGTGATGCGGGGGGGGGGGGGGCGGACGCTTGCTTTCTGCCCCACCCCAGGTCTCTCAAGGCCTCTGGGCAGGGTGGGAATTCGGGGCCGGAGCAGAAAGAGGCGGCTCCTGGGCCTGAGCGGAAAGGGGCTGGGCCGGAGTGGAAAGGCGGTGCCGGCAGCCAGGGAAAGGAAAGCCATTCTAGTACAAATCTTTGTGCATTGGGCTTCTAGTATAGTATAAACTGCATCACTGGGTTCCCTTAACCTCTAGCTTCTGGTTGGGTGCAGCCAATGCGAGGCCCTGGGAGGAACTTGGAAGGCAGGTGGGGAGTAAGATTGGACCATTTGTTCACCTAGCTCCTTTGCTTGTTACTGTAAGATGCTTGTGTCTCCCCTTGATGGCCATATCCTATCCAGCATTGTTTTCTTTCAGCTGCTCTCTCCAGGTTTGCTACCTTCTCTCTTCCCTCTCTCTTTCAGGCATGGGGATGGTAACATTTCCCTAGATCATTCCATCCTACTGGATCCCCTTACTTACATCCTGCCCCCACCATTTTTCTGTTTAGATTAAATATTTTCTCTAGGAAGGGAGAGGGACCAGAGGCAACTTAATTTAATATTCTCAATTTCTTTCCTTAATCCCTTTCATTTTTCTTTTTTGAAAAGGCAAATTAATGATGTCACTCTACACATATTTTCAAAATCTTGGCCGAGCTAAATGTGAAAGCAAAATAAGCAAAAAAAAAAAAAAAGTTTTTAAATGAGAAAGACATTTTTGTTTTTAACTTATTATTTTGAAAAATTTTAGACTTAGAGGAAAGTTGCAATAATAGTGCAGAGTTTCCATATACTCTTCACCTAAGTTCCCATAATGTCAACATCTTACCTGACCACAGTACGTGGTCAAAACCAGGAAGTTAGTGTTGACACAAGACTGTTAACAATGTTCAGACCTTATTCAAATTTTACCAGTTGTCCCACTAATGTCCTTCTTCTGGCCCAAGACCCAGTTGTTGTGTTTCCTTAGTCTCATCCAATGTGTGACAGTTCCTCAGTCTTTGTCTTTTATGACCTTGACACTTTTGAAGAGTACTGGTCAATTGTTTTTTAAAGTGTCCCTCAATTTATGTTTGTCTGTTTTCTCGTGATTAGATTGGGGCTATGTATTTGGGGCAAGAATAGCATAGCAGTGATGTTACGCGCTTCTTGGTGCATCGTTTTAAGAGTCCTGACATCAATATGACTTTTTACTGGTGAAGTTGATTTGATCATTTGGTTATACAGTGTTGGCCAGGTTTCAGCTCTATAAAGTTACTACTTTTCTCCTTGGAACTGAAACTGTCTCGGGAGAAGACACTTGTTGACTACGTAAATATCCTGTTTCTCAACACTTTTACCCTCACTTCTTTTAGTCTCCATTACTGATCCTTGTCTTTGCCTTATGGTGATTTTCTACTTCTATCATTTCTTCTGTCTTAAAGAACTATTTCTTCTCTCCATTTATTTATCTAGTCAATTATTTATTTGTATCAGTATAAACTCAGGTATACTTATTTTCTGGGTTATATCCATTACCATCATTTTTATTTTTTAACTCAACTTGTCCCAGCTTTCATTAGGAGCTACTTCTAGTTGGTTCCTGTGTCATTTTTACATACTCCATCATTTTTCAGTAATTTCTCACTTTCAAGCACCCATAACATGTTTCAGGCTTATCGTATATTTTTCCTGGCATCAGTCATTTCTTGTTACTTATTTGCTTAATCCTAGTATACATATTAAGTAGTTTCAGAATTGCTAACCCCATATTGCTGAGGAAAAAATTACTAGCTAGAGTATAATATGTGCATAGGTATAGTTCTCTCTTTAGCCTTACACTGTATAATCAAAATACTGTTTTTCAAAGTTAGTTGGTCCTTCCCCAGCTCTTTTAGTATGATTACAATATTTACTAGTAATACAGTTATATCCATTTCTTGCTCTTTATATTCTAATTTTGAATCCCCCGACATACTGGTTGATATTAATTAGTGTGTGTGTGTGTGGGGGGGGGGAGGTGGTGGTGCATGTGCAATATTATCATGATTCTAAGAGTCAAATCTATACTAATAATAGAGGAATACGCAAATTGTCTGGGATGCTGTCACAGTAACAGTAACGACCAGCAGGCTGCATGGGGTGACCAGGCCGGCAGGGGGGTTAGTGAGGGACGACCAAATGACTGAGCAGCAGGCTGTGTGGGGTGACCAGGCCTGCAGGGGGGTTAGTAAGGGACAACCAAACAACTGAACAAGCAGGCTGGGTGGGGCGACCAGGCCAGCAGGGGGGTTAGTGAGGGATGACTGAAGAGCAGGCTGCATGGGCAACCAGGCTGGCAGGGGGGCACATTTGGTGGCAACCAGGCCAGCAGGGGGCAGCAGTAAGGAGCAACCAGGCTGGGGGAGGGAGAGTTAGGGGCAACTAGGCTGGCAGAAGGGTGCAGTTGGGGGCAACCAGGCTGGCAGGGACTCAGTAAGGGGCAACCAGGCTGGCAAAGGGGCAGTTGGGGGTGACCAGGCAGGCAGGGGGGGACAGTTAGGGGAAATCAGGCTGGCAGGCAGGTGAGCAGTTAGGAGCCAGTGGTCCTGGATTGTGAGAGGGATGTCTGACTGCCGGTTTAGGCCCGATCCTGGAGGGGACGACCAAACGACTAAACAGCAGGCTGCATGGGGCAACCAGGCTGGCAGGGGGGGCAGTTGTGGGTGACCAGGCGGGCAGGGGGGCGCAGTTGGGGGCAACCAGGCCAGCAGGGGGCGGCAGTAAGGGGCAACCAGGCCGGGGGGGGGGGGACAGTTAGGGGCAACTAGGCTGGCAGAGGGGGGCAGTTGGGGGCAACCAGGAGATTGCGTATTCCTGGGCATCGGGCCTAAACCGGCAGTCAGACATCCCCCGAGAGGTCCTGGATTGGAGAGGGTGCAGGCTGGACTGAGGGGACCCCCCCACACACATGCACAATTTCATGCACCAGGCCTCTAGTAAAAATATAAAAAGGAATATCAGGTAAATGTGATCCCCCCAATCCCTATGGCCCCATTCCCACTTTATTATTTTTTCTACCCCATTCCCACCCAATCCCTGAGTAACCAGTCTCATTAGGTTTAATACTTCTTATATGTTGTTTATACAAATGAACAGATAAATGTATATGTTCTTATCTCCCCCTTTTTTCCATAAAAGGGGGCACGTATAGACACTCTTTTTTTTTTATTTTTAAATAAATCTTTATTGTTCAGATTATTAAAGTTGTTCCTCTCCCCCCCCCCCCCATAGCTCCCCTCCACCCGGTTCCCACTCCACCCTCTGCCCTTACCCACCCCCTCCCCCCGCCATTCTCATCCATAGGTGTACGATTTTTGTCCAGTCTCTTCCTGCATCCCCCACACTCCCCTTCCCCCCTAGAATTGTCAGTCCACCCCCTCTCTATGCCCCTGATTCTATTATATTCACCAGTTTATTCTGTTCATCAGATTTTTTATTCACTTGATTTTTAAATTCACTTGTTGATAGATATGTATTTGTTGTTCATAATTTTTATCTCTACCTTTTTCTTGTTCTTCCTCTTCTTAAAGAATACCCTTCAGCATTCCATATAATACTGGTTTGGTGGTGATGAACTCCTTTAGCTTTTTCTTGTCTGTGAAGCTCTTTATCTGACCTTCAATTCTGAATGATAGCTTTCCTGGGTAGAGTAATCTTGGTTGTAGGTTCTTGCTATTTACCACTTTGTAGATTTCTTGCCACTCCCTTCTGGCCTGCATAGTTTTTGTTGAGAAATCAGCTGCAATCGTATGGGTACTCCCTTGTAGGTAACTAACTGGTTTTCTCTTGCTGCTTTTAATATTCTCTCTTTGTCTTTTGCTCTTGGCATTTTAATTATGATGTGTCTTGATGTGGTCCTCTTTGGATTCCTTTTGTTTGCAGTTCTGTGTGCTTCCTGGACTTGTAAGTCTATTTCTTTCACCAGGTGGGGGAAGTTTTCAGTCACTATTTCTTCAAATAAGTTTTCAGTATCTTGCTCTCCCTCTTCTTCTGGCACCCCCATAATTCAGATGTTGGTACACTTGAAGTTGTCCCAGAGACTCCTTACACTATCTTCATATTTTTGGATCCTTTTTTCTTTTTGCTTTTCCGGTTGGTGTTTTTTGCTTCTTTGTATTTCAAATATTTGACTTGATTCTTGCGATCCTCTAGTCTGCTGTTGGATCGCTGTACATTATTCTTTATTTCAGTTAGTGTATGCTTAATTTCTAGTTGGTCCTTTTTCATATCCTCGAGGGACTCACTAAATTTATTGGCGGTTTCTAGAAAATTCTTGAAAAAAATTGGCGGTTTTGAACTCTATATCCAGTTGTTTGCTTTCCTCCATTTCTGTCATTTGTGACCTGTTTCTTTGTCTCCACATTTTGGCTGCTTCCCTGTTGATAGAGTGGCTTTGTGTGCAAGGTGTCCTATAGGGCCCAGTGGCTCAGCCTCCCCAGTTACCTGAGGTGGACACTCTTGGTGCACCCCTTTGTGGGCTGTGTACACAGTATTGTTGTAGTTAAGCCTTGATTGTTGTTGGTATCACTGGGAGGAATTGACCTCCAGGCCAATTAGCTGTGAGAATCAGTTGTGTCTACGATGGGAGAACTTCTATGCTGGAGACACCTTTATGGGGCAGGACTTACTTCAGTGGGGCTTTGGTGCTCACTGAGTCTGCCCCCTGAGTGTGTCCCTTATGGATCTGAGGAGTTGTAATCTCGATGGTCCCACTCTGACCACTGGGTACAATGGCTCTTGGGTCTCCAAGGAGGTGCTAATTTAGCCTCTGCCTGAGGCCACCCAGCAGGATCTATGGAGAGATCTGCAGATTCCTCTTCTTTGTTTGGGTTTTGGAGGTGCCCAGATGAGCCCCTGCTGTGAAGCAATGCAAGCTGCTGTGGAGCCTTGGGCCTTCTTTTGGATGTCCTGGGTCTCTCTGACCCAGCTGCAATTTGTTAGGTAATTTTAGATTGCAAAGGGCCAGGCCATTCATATTCAAAAGCCTCTGCGCACAGCTTGGGTGGGGTTGTAAATTGGGTGGGGCAGGATCTCAGGGAATCCACAGGGCGGAGCAAACAGCAATGGCTGACCTTCAGCCCTGTCCTAAGAGGCCCCTGGGTCTCAGAGTCCCGCAGTAATTGCTGCAAGACCTCTGAGAGAAAGCTGCCCTCAAGTTCTGCCCGATGCCAGACAGTTCAGTTTCTGCCTGTATGAGTCTGGATCCCCAGAGTCTCGCCCAGAACTGGAGTTCAGAGCAGTTGGGAGCTTGTGTTTCCCTCCTGATTGAAAAAGACAACTGCGTCCTCAGTTACCAGCCCTTTCCACGCGTGTCTCCATACCTCTGCTCTTTACTTCCGCACCTCCTCTGAGTCTCAGTGTGCTTTTCTCTTTCCTTCTAGTTGTAGAATTTCCACTCAGCCAGCCTTCCTGTGGTTCTGGATGATGTCTGTTTTGTCTTTTAGTTGTAGTTTTGAAGTGGTTGTGCCAGGCAGCAAGTTCAGGTATTTACCTATGCCGCCATCTTGGTTTCTCCTAGGCACTCTCTTTTATTATTGAATTACAATTCATATAACATAAAATCAATCATTTTAAAGTGTACAATTCACTGGTATTTAGTACATTCACGCATTGTACAGTCACCACCTCTATTTAGCTCCACAATATTTTCATCACCCCAAAAGGAATCCCCACACCCACTGGGAAGTTACTCCTCATTTCCCCTCTCCCATAGCCCTTGTCAATGACTAATCTGTTTCCTTTCTCTGTGGATTTACCTATTCTGGATACTTAATATAAATGGAATAATACAATATGTGTGACCTCTGGTATCTGGCTTCTTTCACTTAGCATAATGTTTTTGAGGCCCATCCAGATTGTAGCATGCATGGGTACTTTATTCCTTTTAATGGCTGAATAATCATCCTATTGTATGGATGTACCACATGTTGTTCATTCACCAGTTGATACGCATTTGGGTTCTTTCCAACTTTTGGCTATTGTGACCGGTGCTGCTGTGAACACTGTAAAAGTTTTTATTTGAATCTGGTATATTTTCAATACTTCGTGATCTATACATAGGATTAGAATTGCTGAGTCATATGGTAATTTTAACTTTGTGAGGAACAACCAAACTGTCTTCCACAGCAGCTGGCCTGTTTGGCATTCCCACCAGCAATGGACCCGGGGGCGGGGGGGGGGGGGGTTCTAAGTTCTCCACATCTTCCCATGCTTTTATTATTTCCCATGTTTGCTTGTTTTAATTATAGCCATCATAGTGGGTCTGAAGTGGTATCTCCTGGTGGTTCTGATTCACATTTCCCCAATGACTAAGATGTTGAACATCTTTTTGTGTGCTTATTTGCTGTAGACACTCTTTTGCATTTTTTTTCCCCACTCAATACATCCTGGAAATCACTCCATATCAATTTATAGAAATTGGTCTTATTCTTTTTTGCACCTACATAGTTCTCCATTTTGTGGATTACCATCGTTTATTCAACCAATTGCCTGTGTATGGGCATTGAGGTTCTTTCCAACATTTTGCAATGGCAAATAATGCTGCATTTAATAACTCGGTACATATGTATTTTGTACTATGGAGCTATTCTTCAAAGTGGATTCTTGGAAATGGGGTTGCTAGATCATAAGGTAAGTGCATACACTAACTATTAATTAGGTTAGGTATTGATAAACTTAGCAGGAATAAATACAAAAAATTAAACTTTTTCTGAAAGGGTTTGCAGAAGGGAAGCCCAAGACAAAAAATCACCTAGTTCTGTAGAGTGAAGGAAAGAAAATTTGTATGAAAAGATTTTTCCTCTTATCTTTATATAAAAGAGATAATGCTATACTAAGGGATAGTAGCCTTGTTAACACAAATATACCTCATGTTGCTAAAGGCAGGATTTGTTTTTATAGGGTGCTATGAGGTCTACTAGAAGTTGAGTCAATATGAGTGTGCTTTTAACAACTCAATTTTGGGTTTTTAATTTAATCCAATTAAGAATCTGGGTGGAAAACAGGATGAGAGAGAAAATGAGTCATCCCAAAACTACCAGAGTAAGCAGGGGGTGATGAGTGTAGAGAGGAAGTATCCATAATTCTCAATTTACTTTAATTTTTATCTTACAGAAATATTAAAATATATCAGAATGGGCTCTGAGATACCACTTTAACAGTGGACCTGAATAGCCACATCTCTCATAAAGTCTGCTATTGGGATTTAGTCACTAAATTCTTCTAAAAGACTTTCCTAATTTAATCTTCATCAAGAATCATATCCCCGGGGGAAAAACAAAGATGGCGGCATAGGTAAGCACCTAAACCGCTGCCTTGCACAACAATTTCAAAACTACAACTAAAAGACAGAACGAACACCATCCAGAGCCACAGGAAAGCTGGCTGAGTGGAAATTCTACAACTAGAAGGAAAGAGAAAAGCTCACGGAGAACTGGAGGAACGGCAAAGGGTTGAGGTAGGCAAAGGGTCTTTGTGCACACAGAGAGGAAGGGTGGCTGAGAGCCTGGCTGACTTTCTCTGGCAGGAGTGGGAAGGAAGCCCCTGACTGCACTGAACCCAAGTTCCGACTGCACTGAACCTCAGTTCCGGGAGAAACCCCATGGACCCAGGCTCAGACAGGGGGAGTCTGGACTGTCACGTAGAGAGAAAGACACTCGGAGACTCCAACACCTGGGGGAGGGGGTATGGAGGTGCGTGTGCCAGTGTGCACAAAGACTGAGGAGGTTGCCATAGGCTCTCCCTAGCAGAGGGAATTGGAAGCTCCTGACTGCACTGAACCCCAGTTCTGACTGCACTGAACCCCAGTTCCAGGCAAGCCCCTGGGGACCCACGCTCTTGCGGGGGGGGGGGGGGGAATCTGGACTCTCGGGCAGAGGCTCAGGAGCCGGGAAAGGCAGAGCGCACACGCACGCACAAGGGCAGGGCTGATGGGAAGCCAAGACTGTCTGCTCCGCCCTGAGACTCCACCCCATCCTACCTGAACACAGAGGCTTTTGCAATTTGGCAAGTCTAATCCTATAAGGCTATCTCCAGCACCGAACTTCTCCCAGCATAGACACAGCTGATCCTCATAGCCAACTGGCCTGGAGGTCAATTCCCCCCAGTAATACCAACAACAATCAAGACTTAACTACAATAAGGCTAAGCACACAGTCCACAAAGGGGTGCACCAAGAGTGTCCACCTCAGGTAACTGGGAGGCCGACCCACTGGGCCATATAGGAAACCTAGCACACAAAGCTACCCTACCAACTCAGGGAAGCAGTGAAAATGTGGCGACAAAGAAACAGATCAAAAACGAAAGAAATGGAGGAAAACAAATTACTGGATATAGAATTCAAAACCACAATTATAAGGCTTTTCAAGAATATCCTAGAAAAGGCCGATAAATATAACGAGACCCTCGAAGATATGAAAAAGGACCAACTAGAAATTAAACATACACTGACTGAAATAAAAAATATTATACAGAGACCCAACAACAGACTAGAGGAACGCAAGAATCAAGTCAAAGAATTGAAATACAAAGAAGCAAAAAACACTCAACTGAAAAAGCAAAAAGAAAATAAAATCCAAAAAGTTGAAGATAGTGTAAGAAGCCTCTGGGACAACTTCAAGCGTACCAACATCTGAATTATGGGGATGCCAGAAGAAGAGAGAGAGCAAGATACTGAAAACCTATTTGAAGAAATAATTACTGAAAACTTCCCCCACCTGGTGAAAGAAATAGACTTACAAGTCCAGGAAGCACACAGAACTACAAACAAAAGGAATCCAAAGAGGACCACATCAAGACACATCATAATTAAAATGCCAAGAGCAAAAGACAAAGAGAGAATATTAAAAGCAGCAAGAGAAAACCAGTTAGTTACCTACAAGGGAGCACCCATACGATTGTCAGCTGATTTCTCAACAGAAACTATGCAGGCCAGAAGGGAGTGGCAAGAAATCTACAAAGTGATGAATAGCAAGAACCTACAACCAAGATTACTCTACCCAGGAAAGCTATCATTCAGAATTGAAGGTCAGATAAAGAGCTTCACAGATAAGAAAAAGCTAAAAGAGTTCATCACCACCAAACCAGTATTATTTGAAATGCTGAAAGGTATTCTTTAAGAAGAGGAGGAAGAAAAAAGTAAAGATAAAAATTATGAACAACAAATACATTATCTATCAACAAGGGAACCTAAAAATCAAGTGAATTAAAAATCTGAGGAACAGAATGGACTGGTGAATATAATAGAATCAGGGGCATAGAAAGGGAGTGGACTGATAATTCTCAGGGGGAAACGGGTATGGGGGGTGCAGGAAGAGACTGGACAAAAATCGTACACCTATGGATGAGGACAGTGTGGGGGAGGTAAGGGCAGAAGGTGGGGTGGGAACTGGGTGGAGGGGAGCTATGGGGAGGGGGGGAGGAGAAATAATTGTAATAATCTGAATAAAGATTTATTTTAAAAAATAAAAATAAATTTTAAAAAAGAATCATATCCCCTATTTCAGAAGGTCAAGAACCCCAAGGCACCTTCTGAGACACAAGAATGATATCATCACTACTTAGACCATCATCAAAGAACTTTTACTGTATTCATCCTTTCATTACACTGTTATCTTACAGGGTGTGCATTGAATTTGTCACTAGCCAAGTGAGTGCTCATTTCCATGCCTGGAACAACATGATGCTCTGGAGTAGTCAACAGGAAGTAGACGTCAATTTATATCTATTTCTATCCATATTCAAGTATTTTGTTGCTATTTAATGTGCAGTGGTCTCCTACTCTGGATCTCCTTGAGGTTAGTAAAAAGATAAAAAAAAGGAAAAAGCAGTGAGAGGTAGTGTTACAGATGGTTTGCCTAGAAGAGACCATTCACACCCCTACTCAAAGTCCTGAGTTAGCTAAGGGCACAGAAACTCATAAGCAAGGTGACCACACAGAATGCAGATGTAGCATTCCCCAGTACAGACAGAAGGCAAAGTTGGTACTCAGGGCTTCCTAAATGATGTTTGTCTTTAGCTTTCCGGAGTGCTGAAAAACCTGCACGTCCTCAGGAAAAATATGGAGTCTTTTTTTTTTTTTTTAACTCTATAAAAACCATTCATATGAAAAAAAGATTAGCTAAACCTCTGAATCAAAATATATGTTCACTTATTCATTCCACAGATATTCATAGGGTGCCTACTAAATGCCAGATGCTTTTCTGGTCAATGGATATAAAGCAGTGAACAGAAGTCATGGAACCTGTCCTCATGAAATTTACGAGCATGAGAAACAGTGGAAGTCTCTCTGGCCTCTTTTCCAATGAATTCATTCAATATATTGAACTGGAGGTCCTTTGTTTTCATCAGTGGACAACACAGCTAGCCCCCTGCTCTCATGAAACTTCTATTAGGAATAAACAGACGGTAAACACAAAAATTGTGTGAACTATAGAATATACAATGTGGAGCAAAAGTAGGTTTGCAGTTGTGAGTACATGAAACACAGTTTATTCTTTATTAGTCTTTATTTATTATTGTGTTATTTTTCATACAAACAACTGTGAACCTACCTTTGTCCCACCCTGTATTCAAAGGAAATAAGCAGTGTGGATAAAAAACAAAAGTAGCGCATACGAGGGATCAGGATGCGATGGGGCAAGAGCGCTCCTCATAAATGCAGTCAGCAGCAGTTTTCAGTAGGGTGATTGGTTCATTGAGAAGATGTTTGAGCAAGATTTGAAAGAGTGAGGGAGACAGCCCCTTGGAAGAGTGTTCCAGGCAGGAAGACTGGCCATTTTAAGGCTTTAAGATGGGCCCACACCTGATACATTGGAGGAAGGAAGGAGACGAGTATGGCGGCAGAGGGATCCACAGATTAGGTGAGAGTGAAAGAAAATGAGACCAGAGATGGAATGAAAACAAATCATGAAAGACCTTGCAGCCCATGGAAGGACATGCCTTTTACTCAGAGAAATCAAGAGCCATGGAGGGGTTTTGAGCAGAGGAGTGACTTGACTCACCTGACTTACCTTTCATAAGATCACTCTGTCTTTTTGTCAGAACAGACTGGAGAGAGCAGGTGGAGAAGCAGGGAGGCTGCTGGGAGAACGAGGTGGTGGTTCTGATGAGGTGCGAGTGGAGGGGATGGGGATGTGAGATGAGAGAGCGAGGGGACAGATTCTGAGTATATTTTGAAGTGGAGCCAATAGGATTTGCTGAAAGTGTGGACTATGGTGTGAGAGAAAGAGAGGCGCTGAGGCTGACTCCAAAGTTGTTGGCCTTTTTGGAGGAAGGAACCTTCAACTGGGATGAAAGATTGCAGGTCGAGCATGTCTCGGGGAAAAGATCAGGAGTTCAGTTTTAGGCAAGTTGGGTTTGAGATGTTTATGGAAATATCAAGTATTGGGTCTGGATTTGGGTAAATTATCTGGGCTAGAGGTCTAAATTTGAAAGTGGGATCAAATAAGATTTTATTGCACATGATTAATATGAAAATATAGATGTTATTTTAAAAATACAAAATTATATGGAATAAAACTGAAGATTTTCTTTCACTCTCTTACTCCAAACCCACTACTCTCCCCAGCAGTAATCTCTACTGAAGAGTTATTATATGTTAAGAAACTAAAGATTCTGAATGCTCAATGCACCATATTTGAGAAGCAGAACCAACAATTGTTTTTCATTTCCACATGCATTTTATCACCTAAGAAAAGGCATTTTAGAACTGTCCAAGTATTTATGCATAGAATTGCTCCTATATACTTGTACCTTCCCTTTACCCATACAGTTCAGTAATGTAATTTCCAGAATGGGTGAAGGAGCAGAATTTCACAGCTGTTTGGAATAAACAATATACTTAGATTTGCATGCCTTTTCATGTGGGAAATTAAACTGATTTTTAAAAGATATATTTTTATTGATTTCAGAGAGGAAGGGAGAGAGAGAGAGAGAAATAGAAGTATTAATGATGAGAGGGAATCATTGATCAGCTGCCTCCTGCATGCCCCACACTGAGGATCGAGCCCACAACCCAGGCATGTGCCCAAACAGGAATTGAACCTTGACCTCCTGGTACATAGATCGGCACTCAACCACTGAACCACACCAGCTGGGCTAAACTGATGTTTTAGTTGGTTCCATGTTGCCTTTTTTAGCAATCTGTAATGTATCTGAGCTAAGCAGTACTATTTAAGAAATAGTATTGATTGTAAAGTACAGGGTATCTTTAAGCACCATAGTAATAATTCTCTAGACTTTAAGCATTTATCTTAAAATAGCACAAGGTTTCTGTACCGTCCACTAGAAAAAGATAACCTTCAGAATTTGAACTAATGCATTTCTGTTTTGCTGAGTTGACAATTACTCTATGTAAGGCAAGAAATGATGACTCATCAAATATCCAATTTCTTATAAGTTTAGAGCTTCAGCTATAATGAAACTCAATAGTCTTTCTAGTCCTAGGAGTTCGCTCTTTCTCCTCTGAAATCAAAGAGGAAAGATTAATTGAGGGGGTTTCCCATTGTTTTGTTTGATTTTTGGCAGAGTTCTCTCTGCAACATTTATCAGGAACCTCCACACATCTGGGTGGACATCTGACTTACCCCAATCAGCTGCGGATCCATCAAGGCAACCAGTTAATAGGAAAAAACAAGAAAGAGTAAGGCATGCACCCGTAAGAAACAGACAGTCCCCTGAGCCAATGAGAACTTCCAGTAGGGAAGAAAATACCACTGTGAGGGGTTCGCAAACCAACGGGACCAAGATATTTTGCTGTGGAAAACCAAACAACAGTAAAACACCCTAATGAATGAATGTTCTCGAAGTTTACTCCATGAATTAATTCTCGATACGTTGACACTGACTACTGTCTTTTTTCTAGAGAGACCCAGCACATAGCAAAATTAATAAGCCTCAGAAACAATTAACAGAAAAACTGAGGATCAGCTTATCATACTTAGTTCAATAACTTCATTTTGGGGGCACATGAGCTCCTACTTGTGATTTAATTTTGCTGATAAAATGTTTCTATTCGCAGGGTCAAATAAAGAATACCAACATTACATGACACCCTGAAAAGAATTTTGTAACCTGAACAAATTTGAAATCATATTCTCTTCTCATTTTTCATGAGAAAATGGGCTCAAAGGGCAAAGCAAAGGTTATATCAGACTATCCTTTCCTCCTCCCCTTCCTCCCCTACCTCCCTCTTGTCCTCCACCCTCCAGTGGTAGTTTTCCTCTGGGCTCTCTCTCACCATCCTTCCTCTGCTTTCCACTCACCCACCACCCTAAGTTCATACCAGAACAACCTTAATAACCTTCATACTGACTCCCTCCTATAGTTCCTGCCCATTCAAGTCCAACAGTCACCCTTCTCACAGACTCACCTTACTGCAACACACATCTTCCTCAAGCCCTTTTCCTCTTCAAAATGTTTACTGATTCCTTATTCCCCATCTAATAGTGTCCAAAAGTCAGAATCAAATCCTCCAAAATACAACAATTCCTGGTCTTTGATTAATATTTGAATGCAAAATTTCACATACATATGACTATGTACAACCACTCACTCAAATGAAATTTGAAAAAATGATTTCTCACATCATTGGAATAAGTAGATCAGTTTAAAATGAATGTGGGCTTTTACAAGAACAGGTTCTCCTTTAGGAAGTGGTGGTTAGCGGCTACTTAAACTTGTTTTCTGTTTCCTTAAGGAACAAAGGGTGATTTATCTTGACACCTATGAATTGAATGTCAGTATTCCTATCACTTAGAAATGATCACTTCTTCATTTTTATGAATTGTCCTGTCACTGAAGGTTGAGTGGAATCAGCATCAAATGTGTTTATCAGGACTGTTGTAAACCAAAGTGGTCGGGATCACACAACCTGATGCTTGTTGTCAAGAGAAAATATGCCCTGGCCGGTGCGGTTTAGTTGGTTGGGCAGCAGCCGGGCACCCAAAGGTAGCTGGTCCAATTCCTGGTCAGGGCACATGCCTGGGTTGTGCAGGAGGAAGCCTGATCGATGTTATGCTCTCATTTCTCTCTTCTCCCTTCCTCTCTCTCTGAAAATCAATAAACTATTCCTTAAAAAAGAAAAAAGAAAGAAAATATGACTGGTAGTGTTTACTTCATAGAGCCCTGAAATTGCCTAAGTGTCTATCATAATGTTTGTTGTTAATTATGAGTTAAAATATGTTCTACCAAAGTCTATAAAGATTAACTTTATGCCAAACGATTATCATCCCTCTAGGGTAGCACGGGAGAGTACCACTCCCTTCTTCATTTGTTGTTTTATTCTTTATTTTTTTAAAAAACATGTGACGCTTTTAGAATCTAGAAAAATGTCTGTTTGAAACAATGAACTTTCAAGTTTTCTGCAAAAAGTCATATGAACAGTTAACTTTGTGATTTGGTGTTGGTTAAATATTTTGAAAAAGGCTATTGTGGCTTGTCCCCTCTAATGAGTTCATTTCTAAATGACATCTTTCTATACCAGTTAGGAATAGCCACCAGACTCAGAGCTCACTAATGGGAGTTTGCTCATTCCATCTAATCATTGTTGACTAATTTGAATTTAGAATATTATCTGAACCTTGATTAGTCATTCGTCAAAACAGCCTGATTGGAGAGATGAACATGATCGCCTTGGCAGCGAAAGCAGCCACAGTGCCCGGGGGGAAGTCAGGTCTCCAGTTACGCAGCCAGGACCGCCAGGAATCAGGCCAGGTTTCAGGGCTACCGCACATCCAACAAAAGATGCAAGAGTGAAATTAACAAAATTTACACTTCCAATGTTTCCATTTCATAAGCACTTGACTTTAGACTTACTAAAATTTCATAGCACCTATCTGTCTTGGAAACCTTTATAAATGAAACACCAGGTCTATCCTACCACTTTTGACAGCAGCCCAAATATAAAATGTACACAACTGTATATTTGCTTTTAAAATGTTCACAACTTTCCCCAAATGTACCAAGGGAAGTATCTTAGTGAAGATAAGATGATAAGCGAACAAAAAATTCCTATGGAATATTCATTGCGCGCGGGGCTCCATGCTGGGACCATGAACAGGGATGCGGCAAGATATCAGACACCTACAACCGTTTTGGCTCGAAGGTGCTCATAGTTTGATAAAGAACCAATGTGTGTCTTCCCAATTTTAGAAGCATATTTTCCTACATCTTTCTCCACAAAAAAATACATGTTTTTGTAGTTGTTTTATTTAAGCTCAAGGTGCTTGGTGCCCACGTTACTTTAGAAGGTTTGGGGAAATTATATTTTATATATATTTATATGTAAGTATATAAATAACGACTGAAATTGTTCATGTCGTTATTTAAGGAATGCTCTCTAGAACTCTCTCTTTTGAGAAGAAAAATATGGTGGCATAATCTAAGAGAAAACATTGTTAATAACTAGAAAATCCTCCTAGCCAACCATGGAAAGATAACAAAGGTAGCAAATCCGTGTGTAATCTCTTTCCACTCCCCTGGGCCATCGCACGCAGTGATTGTCTGTGCTCTTCTAAAAGCCAGTCTCTCTCCAGCATGCATGCTTGTTGCTTTTAATGTAAGAGCAAGAGCACTCTCCATACCTCTCCAATGAGTGTAAATCCTGTTTATATTCTTGTCTGCCCCGGTTTATGGCTTCAGGAGAACTCACTCTGGGTTTTGAGCACACACAGCCTGTCCTAATTCCCTTTTTTGGCCGGTGGAGCCTCCTCAGAGCTCTTTAGGGGGGAAATGGCTCTTTCTTCCTTGATCCCAGGGCAAAGTCAAAATGAAAATAACAGACCTAACCGGCCCGTCCTCCTTCACGTCACCTCCGCCTTCTCATTCAAAGGGGTACTCGGGGCGGCAGGTGGAGTTATAATTATAGATTAGAAAAAAGCCGCATCAGCAGCTGCTGCCTCTGTTTGTTCCCGGCTGTAACTGTCATCATTGGGCAAATTGGCATAAACAGGCCTCCACAAGTGGAAAATCATTTAACCCCTGGGCTTGTCTGGGTGCTCTCAGTGGCCAGAAAACAGAAAGAAAACCTGACTGTGCACGAGCAAAGGGTGAAACCGAGAGTGCCTCGCCGCCCGGGAGGGCCCTGGTCAGGGGGCGCCTGAAGATTTTCTTTCCTGTCGGAGACTCCAAATCCAATAAATAGGTTAGTGCCCGGAGAGTACACCTCTGCGTTTTCATCCCGACCTCTCCTCTATCTGGTCTTTGTTTCTCTGGCAGAGCGTAAAGACAAGGCTGAACTGTTCCATGAAAGAGAGTTATTTGAGGGCTATTCTTTAAAACGACTGTGAGAGTTATGAAATGGGCTGAATTTATGATGGTCCTCTCCCAGTTTTGGCTGTATTCACATTAGACAAACAGACAAGGTAAAGATGGAAATATGAAACCGGTGTTGTGGCATGAGTCCCATCCTTTCGTAATGCCACTCGCTCATGCCAAAAGGCGCTGGGTTGTTTTTTTAATTGAAATCAGGAATATTGAAGGCTTAAGTTTGTGATTACCAAAACAAAAAAGTAATACCGTGAACAGAGTCCCAGAGTTCTGTTTCCTTAGGGAAACAGGCAAATTAGAACTGGGTTGTTTTCCCAGCTCGAAATAAAAGCAGAACTTTTTCTTGTTTATAGTAAAATGTGTGCTATAGGCTACTTTATTACAAGAAATTGGCTATAGGATTTATTTCTTGTGTCTTGTACAATTCTGCCTAAAAGCTCTATAATTTCAGTCTAAGTAGCTCCCTAAGACTTTCCTCATAGATCCCTTGGAGGAAATCAAAAGGTTTCAAAGAAATTTCATTTTACCTGTGTTCCATGTTAGAGAGTAGTTGAGCAGGAATTTCAAAGCTTAGCTTTGGGCCATCTTCTCAAAACCTGAATGTTTCATCTCTTGGTGCAAAGCAATGGAATTCCAAAGAACTCACTGAAAACTGAGTTTTGGGGCCCAGTTCTCATCCTACCCACACCCCTGGAACAGCTCCAAGTGGAAAGAGTCCTAAATAATGGCCTCAATTTTTTAGCTCCAAACAGAAAGTGAGCCATCCCCACGCAATTTGTGCTACATTTTTCAATGGGAAAGTGCACCTTTGTTAGTATCACTGCGGCCCAACATTTTGTCTATCGTTTAAAGTACCTGGAGTGCCAGCTATGCACTCGGAGCTCCATTAGAGAGACACCACATCCAATTAAAACCAGCACAAGCAATCCATTAATTAACTTCCCACAAGGGCTTGCTTCTTTTTTTGTTTCTTTTTAAAAATATATTTTTATTGATTTCAGAGAGGGAGGGAGAGGGAGAGAAAGACAGAAACATCAGTGATGAGAGAGAATCATTGATCGGCTGCCTCCTGCACACCCCACACTGGATCAAGCCCACAACCTGGGCATGTGCCCCGATTGGGAATTGAACCGTGACCTCTCAGTTCATAGTCGATGCTCAGCCACTGAGCCACACTGGCGGTGTGAGGCTTGCTTCTTTCTAACAATGTCTCCTGATTTCTAAAAAGAGAGCCATACTTCCCCTTTGGAAGTTTAAGGGTAAAATAAATAAATAGCTCTGTACATACTTTAGCAAATAAAGGCCCAAAGAATAAGTTTGGCCACTGCTTTTGAAAATGTCAATCAATATAGCATATGAATACCCCAAATCTTCCTGTGTGTTAAGAAAGTATATGATAGGTAATATGACAAACTATCTCATATATTTATTCAAATGTTTATGGAGGAATTATATGTAATCTAAAAATAATACTTAGAAATTAAGGCAAGCTTACAATTGATGATATTATTCATTCCAGAGATGGTTTTCCTCCTTTTGCTACTAAGCATTTTAGCACCAAGATGGTGGTTATGTCCAAATTCCAAATTGCGCAAACTGAGAAAGGCAAAATGAGGGGAGATGACTGACTGGTTGATGGTGTGGGTTTCCTTTGAGATGCAGACTTTTGCTTGGTCTTAATGTGCTTCTTGTATTTTGTCTTCTTGCTCTTCTAGAAAAAGGCTATCCAAGATGACTGTCACTTACTCCAGTAAAGTAGCCAATGCGACTTTTTTTGGATTTCATAGGTTACTCCTCAAGTGGAGAGGCAGCATCTACAAACTACTGTACAGGGAATTTATTGTTTTTGCAGTTTTTTACACAGCAATAAGTTTGGTGTACAGGTACTTTCCTTTGCATGTCTCCCTCGGTGGCCATCAGGTATCACGTGAGAATACAGTCTCAAAAATCCGAGCCCTGCAGTGGCTGCTGACCTTGGCGTATGTGACCTCCTGTGCATGACCCTCCCCGTTGCCTTCTCCCTGGGACAGGGTATTTTACTCCACACCGACCGTTTTTAGGATGGTAAATAGACGCACACTGCCATGTTCAGGTGGTTCTCATTCCCGCCCCACATAAAGTGATCGTGACGAGAATGTTTGTCAAGAATGTTGCTAGCGGCACAGAATGGAAGAGTTATACTTACTAGTAGATCCTCTCTATGTAATGATTTTGAATGGCAAAGTCCACAAATGAATAATTTCTGGTGCCTCTCTCAACTATGTCGCTCATAGTTTGAATTTGAGAGCTTATAGCAATGACCATTGTAATGAATGTGTCTGTGGCTGGTGTCTATCAGGCATATACACCTAACCTAGGAAATTCCCTTCCTTTTGCCTGGAGTCCACCAACCTCACAAATACCTCAACTAAAGAAAAGGCCAGAAAACTCACTGATTGTCTTTATATCTTCTGAGCTCAGGCTGTGCTATATTTACAAAAGGGGATGTTTATTCCTTATCACTTCACAACCTGTGCCTGTCAGATTGACAGAAAATGTGAACAATATTGTGTCCAAAAAATACTTTTATGACTAAAAATTAGTCTTAATACAATTTTACTAGTATTATAAAATAGATTATCAAAATTAAAATTGACTGTGTACATTTCTTCTTGGCGTGAATTAAAACAAAATAGAAAAGCTAAAGGTTTTTGAGGCTGTATTTCCACCTTTTCTATGTACATCCATTTGTTATTTTTCTTCTGCATACAAATGAACACATTTGTATAGCATTGCTCTCACCTACATTCTTCCTTGCAGCAATAGGAACCCACTTGAAGAAGAGGGATATTAATTTGGTTGGCTGATAATTATCAAAAGTAAAATAGAAAAATCTATGGGGCTAAATATCAAAATCACTATTTCAATAAACATATATATTGGTATACATTTTGGCCAAATGTCTTTAAATGGAATGTTTTATTAAAAACCTCTAATAATTTTTCAGATATCTCTGATAATAGTATTTTGACAACTTATTTATGTCTTACCTAATCCTTCAGAATATAAGATGATGAAAGACACATGACACGGATTGTCTCAGTTTATTTTTACTAATGTGAATTTATTGCTGCTACTGCTGCTTAGAATAGAATAGCCCTTAGAATGGTTGCATTGTAGCCAGAAATGCTCCATGGAGCTTTAACTTTTACTCCAATATCTTATTTACACCCCACAAAATTATATGCATATATTTTTTCTAAAAACCAAAGAGTGCTTACACTTATAACAATAACCATTAGTTCAAGTCATTCTTCATTTTTTGAAGTCCAGTTGTAAAAACTTGTTCAAGTAAGTCCTTATATCTTGGTCAAAGGTACATCAAAAACTATAGGCTGAATTTGTCAAAAAAGTCAAGTATACATGTAGAAAAATATAGACATAGTTTTCTTCTCATGTCTACTAATGACCCTATGATTTTTTTATCCTATTAAAAGCAAATAAATATACTTAGCAAAAGTCATAAGATAGCGTCAGAATTTATTAATTTGATTACATCTCTTCCTAATTTTGTATGGATTTGACAAAATAATTGCTGTAGTACTTTCTAACTAGTAAAATTTCTATATGTGTCTATTAGTTAAATATTTTTCCTTTGGCCAATTATTAATAATAACAATCACTTTGTTACTGATTAAGTACAACACCAGGTGTTATGTTGTTTTATAGCTTATTTAATCCTCATAACATCCCTGATGCATAGATATTATTATCCCCATTTACACATGAGAAAACAGGCTCAGAGAGATTTTAAAATATGCTCAAAGTTAAATCTGTAAGTGGCAGATCTGGAATTCAAACCCGGCTTCCCCTGACCCTACAGCCTGTGCTCTCCACAATTAAATCCTCTTTGGCCATTTCTTTTTGAGTAGCGGAAACCATTCTGGCTGTGCCTTTTCATCAGCATGGCCCGATGGGCTCTGCAAAGAGGTGATGCCTCTCCTGTCAGCTTCTCCTGGCTCAGAATTTCTGACACCTCTTCCAAAGCTGAGGCCGGAACTCCAAGCCCACTCCACGCCCCACACCCCGCACCCCTTCTTTGTCAGCACCAGCTCCCATTCCTTCATCTGTAATCTGATTGGTGGCTCACTGTTCCTTCATTATCCCTCTACTTCCTTTATCAAAGTTCTACTGACCCAAATAGGCCTCTGAAGCATGTTAACAGGGGCCTTTCCAAGGGCTTCCTTTCTCCTTTGGAACAGCTACACTCATTCACTGCTGCAAATTCATCTCTGTTGCTTCTCTTTCCAGATTTTGATCATTATTAACCTGCCTGGAGACATTCCTTCTGACTCTTATTTAATCTCCTCCCTGCAGCATAAATATTAATAATAGTTCCATTAAATGAATTTATGTTTTAACAGTATCATGAAGTGAATTTGGGTCAGATCTATAATATAAATTTTTGATATTTATATTATGTTAATATAAACCCACCAAATATAACAATAAAAACTTCCACTTCTAATTGTTAAATCTGTTATTTTATTTTAAATAATTGCAGGCTTTAAAATAAAGTTATAATATCCCTTGAAATACAATACAGAAAATCAAGAATGTGCTGAGTAGCATATTCAAGAAAAAGTAAGATCAAGATATCAAAATCAGGGTGATTATTCAATAATAACTTAATTACTGTAATCTTCTTAATCAAGATTTTTTTCTCTTTGAGTACACCTAATGAATGATTGAAAAACAAACTATTTTATGAGGTATTATGCTCCAAATCCAATGCATTAATCATATAAAAGTTTAAAATATAAAGTCTTTAAAAATAAAATGTTTAATAAATCTAGTGGCCAATAACATGTACTACTAGTAAAAACATTAGTATTGGAAAGATTCAGCGTTTGAAATACATCAGCTTAGGTAGAAAAAAAAAGTTATTGCTCCTTAAAAAAATTTTTTTAAGATTATTTGTGCTTAATTGTTTGCACTGAATATCACGTGCAAAGCAGGTGCAGAAGTATAATATAAAGGGCTGTGCATTTTATTTTTGCTCCAGATTGTTACTTACAGGAGCCCAAAAACGTTACTTTGAAAAATTATCAATTTACTGTGACAGATATGCTGAGCAAATTCCAGTAACCTTTGTGCTTGGTAAGTATAGGTCACACGCAGAATGCAGCCACACAACTGTCTCCGTCAGGATGACACCGATGACTCTGCATGGGAGTGTTTCCGCGCTGCAAGGCATGCCTGAACGCCACCGCTTGCAATAGAACAAGAATCACCCGTAAGGTTCACCTTCAGGGCTGCTTTCGCTAAATTAATCCCAAACAAGTTTGATGTAATGATCTGCTACTGGACAATGAAGCTTTCTCTTCACTAACCCTCCGTTTTTGCTGTCAATTTTTGAGTTCTAATACCCACTTACTGGGAGCTATGGCATTGCCAGGTACAGATTACTTTTTTTTTCTGGAGGGCGAAATCATAAGGTCTGGATAACAACGTATTTTTATACCCCAAACCGTAAAAAGGCTAAAATTTTGCTAAAAGCATCAGTGTTGACGTGTCTGCTCTAAGAAAGTGCTTTATGGTTTTCCTGCTGTTCTACAGGGTTTTATGTGACGCTGGTAGTGAACCGATGGTGGAACCAGTTTGTGAACCTGCCCTGGCCAGACAGACTGATGTTCCTCATCTCCAGCAGTGTGCACGGGAGGGACGAGCGCGGGCGCCTGCTCCGGAGGACACTGATGCGCTATGTCAATCTCACGTCCCTGCTCATCTTCCGCTCGGTGAGCACTGCGGTGTACAAAAGGTTTCCAACGATGGACCACGTGGTGGAAGCAGGTATTGTGAATGGCTTTTCCTCCCATGGGCTCCTCTCAACCTATATGGGAACCTTCAAAATTCCTTTGAAAATCCCTTTCATTCATTCATTCATTCACGAAATATTTATTGATTAACTACTATGTGCTAGGAACAGTCTTCAGAGGGGAAAATGATAAGACATGGTTCCTGCCCTCAAAAGGTTTACTCGAGGGTTTGGAGGAAGAGAAGCAACAGCCACATGGCCTTTAGGTAAATATGGAAACTGTTATCATCTTTAATTAAGCCATCTAGCCCCAGCTGGTTTGGCTCAGTGGATAGAGCGTCGGCCTGGGGAATGAAGAGTCCCAGGTTTGATTCCGGTCAAGGTCACAAGCCCAGGTTGAAGGCTCAATCCCCAGTAGGGGGTGTGCAGGAGGCAGTTGATGGATGATTCTCTCTCATCATTGATGTTTCTATCTCTCTTTCACTCTCCCTTTCTCTCTGAAATCAATAAAAATATATAAACCATCTATAATATTACCTTACAGTTTTCTACCAGTTTACAGTTAATCTATTTTCATAAATATTATTTCCCTTGGACTTTAAAAAAATGAGAAAAGTAGAAAACAGTCTCAGAGAGGTTATGACCTGCCCTGGATCACACAGCACACAGTTGTAATCTAGGCTCAGAACTCCTAAATTAATACTTTTCCCAAAACATTAGGAGATTCTGGTAGGAACCAGCAATGTGGGTTTTGTGTAGGCAGACCCAGAGGTGCAGTAAAAGACCACTTCAGTGGGTCTATTATCTCTCCTATTTCTCAAAGCAGATGGAATTATCCTACCTGGGCTCCCAGATACACTATGCTGAGTAAAAATTATGTCGGAAGATGGTTCTCTTTGGTGTGTTAATATTTAGAGAAAAAGCTGTGCGTTAAACCAGCCTTCAATGGGATAAGGATTAAATGAGATAAGTGTTGGCATATGCTGAATAAATATTGGTTGTTGTGCTGGATTCTTGTTAATAGATAGAAGTGTTTATTGGAATGGATTAACGAATGTGTACAAGACAAAAGAATCATGAGATGATTCCATTTTTATATTGAGTATGCTCTCAAATTAGGTTGTGTTTCTATTCTCCACTAAAATGTCCTAGAAAATACATTTTTTAAGGATTCTTGTTAATAGATAGAAGTGTTTATTGGAATGGATTAACGAATGTGTACAAGACAAAAGAATCATGAGATGATTCCATTTTTATATTGAGTATGCTCTCAAATTAGGTTGTGTTTCTATTCTCCACTAAAATGTCCTAGAAAATACATTTTTTAAAGGATAGTATTTTTGGAGGGCTTTTTTTTGGGGGGGCGGGGGCTTTGTTTTGGTTTGGCTTTGCCTTGTTAGATGGGAAATACAGAGAGTGACTAAGAACACAGAGTAAGAGTTCAAATTCTTCCTCTACCACTTACTAGCTACATGACTTTGGGTGCGTTTCTTAACCTTTCTGTGCTTCTGTTTCCTCATCCATAATTTGAGTTTATGGTAATTTATAATACCACCTACCTCATATACCTTATTGGCTTCTTGTGAGGATTAATCAAGTCAACATTTGCCAAGTGTTTACAGCACTATCTGGCACATGGCAAATGTTGCAGGAGTTCTCCCTGGAAATAATGAAATCACCTAGCACAACAGCACAACATGGCTGGAAATAATGAAATCACCTAGCACAACAGCACAACATGGCTCTTTGTCACTTTAGAAGACTTGTTTGATGTAACATCCTAGGTCTTCTTGAACTAAAGGAGCATGTGTTTGAGAAAGTCAAAGTAGAAATAAATAAGGAGGGGTGCAGAGGATGTTGTTGGGGTTACAGATGTGAGAAAGTAGCAGGGTGCAATGTACCGTAGTTAAGGATTCAGGTGGATGTCACAATGGCCTGGCAAGTGCACAGGTATGTCATGATGTAAAATCAGTAGAAACTTTTTTTTTAAATATATTTTATTTTTTTTACAGAGAGGAAGGGAGAGGGATAGAGAGTTAGAAACATCGATGAGAGAGAAACATCGATCAGCTGCCTCCTGCACACCCGCCACTGGGGATGTGCCTGCAACCAAGGTACATGCCCTTGACTGGAATCAAACCTGGGACCTTTCAATCTGCAGGCCGACGCTCTATCCACTGAGCCAAACCGGTTAGGGCACAGTAGAAACTTTTAAAAATTAACTGCCACACCTCCTCCAAATGTAAAAGGTGAATAGTGCTTCAGAATGATCAAGTTGCAAACGCTACTTGATAACTTAATTTTCTTTCTTTTTTTTAAAATATATTTTTTATTGAATTTTTACAGAGAGGAAGGGAGAGGGATAGAGAGTTAGAGATATCGATGAGAGAGAAACATCGATCAGCTGCCTCCTGCACACTCCCCACTGGGGATGTGCCCACAACCAAGGTACACGCCCTTGACCAGAATCGAACCCGGGACCCTTCAGTCCCCAGGCCGACGCTCTATCCACTGAGCCAAACCGGCTAGGGCTAACTTAATTTTCTTACCCCAACATCTATAGGATCAAATGCAGTAAGAATTACCACATCTGAAGAAAGACCTAAAAATAAATGAGAAAGGTTTGACCCATTCCAAACTGATGAGTGAGAGCTAAAGTTGACTTGGATGAATAAAGGTGATCTTTCTCTAGTCCTGATGCATCCTTGAAATGAAGAGAGTGCATTCTGACAGGAACCAGACACCATGTGCAATTCTCAAAACAAATCTCATCCTCTCAGCGTCATCTTCATATTAAAAGCAAATCAGGAGGAAGCCAGGCTGGCTGGAGATGGAGAGGTTTGGGGGCCTCTGGGCAGACCTGAGTTCAAGAAGGCTGAGTTGTGCAGCTGTAAGCAAGAATGGATATGGCCCATGTCCTCAAAGATCAGTAAAAATTATTACAAATCTTTTCTTACATGAATCTTTTTCCAAAACAATCACAAGCACAGCTAAATTTCATATCTCTATGTTGTATTTCTATTCCTCTGAAATAATTTCCTTCTGTGCCCATAAGAATGGTGAGAAGAGAGTAAAATTTGAGGAAAGGGCACTCTAGTTTTCTTGAAGCCCTGGAATCTTTATATGAAGTTTCCTGAGCTTCTTCTACGACTAGAAAGAGCTTAATGAGAGACCTTGGGAATTTCTTTCAATGCGTATCGTTAGCAGACATTAAATACAACTAAGCAAGCTCCCAATTGTCAAGTGGCTCGTGAGATAAAGATTCTAACTTTAGATGCCCTGGCTGGAAGGCGAGCCCCATTTGAGTTTCTGGCGTTTTTAGATCGTTTAACCTGTGATCTTCTCTCACTAAGTAAAACCGAATGGATTTTGTGTTACATTGGCTTTCTGCCCTGTGGTCTCCTGTTCAAGTTTTCCCTGGCGCATTGCATGGCTCTGGGGCTCCTTGGTCTCTGAAATCTCCAACTGCTGTGTGTTACAGGAGAGATGATCAAGGGACAGTGGTATTCACAGCTGTGCCAGTTTTCCCTCCATTGGCTGAACTTTTACAGGCTGAGTCAGTTTCCCTATAGCCTCACATGATGAGCCCAGACAGACAGAATGTCATCCTGTGAGTGAAACCTGATGCACCGCGTGCACTTGCTTTACACAGGGGAGAGGGTGCGCAGGAGAGCTAGCCCTCCTTGAATCGAGGCCACGCACAGGCAGTCTCGGCTGGTCAGTGTCTGAAGGCTCCCCACAGATCTCTTTTAGGAGTTAAATCAAGGCCACCCACTCAATGTTTCTCAAAGTGTAAGTGTAGACCATGCTCATTGAATTATCAGAGGTACTTATTTCAATGGCAGGTTCGGTTCCCAGGCAATGGACGGAATGAGAATCTCTGGGGCTTAGGAGCTACGAATCCACATTTTTAAAAAGCTCCCCAGCAGCACTGCAGGATCTGACCCGGACAAAAATGCTGACATGGCCAGCTTGCCATGTGACTCCATGCACAAGGTCGTTGTGCTAGTTGGAATCACTAGAAATCTGAAAATACTGGTGTCTGACTCACTCCCAGGAGTTAGGTTCCATGGGAAAAGGGTGCATCAGTGGTTTTTAAAGCTCCCCAAACCATTCTAATATGTAGCAAAGTTTAGGAACCATTGCACTAGGTACATCTATTAACTCCTCAACTTTATCTGCAAATCATCTCAAATCTAGTCACAGAGGGCTAATGAAATTCTTGGCTGCCTGGGCAGGTGAGGAGGTAAGCACACTGACTTCATGTATGATACAAGTAGTTCCTGTGTGTCATGTGTGTAAGGCAGTGAATTAACACATAGGATACTGATTTAGGGGTGGGAAGATGGCTGACTTATATTGGGAACACAGAGGGATTTCTAGGTCTTTGTTCAGCATAGCTGCCCCAGAGACTGATTTTACTCAACCATTTCCTATTCTGAGCTTCTTATATTGTGAGTTGTAACTTAGTATTGGGATCTAAAGTCATTTTAATGGCATGGCTTACAACCAGCATTTTAAATGAAATGGGGTGGGATGGAATGGAATGGAAAACATTGGTAGAAGAGCGAATCATTGTTTTGTGAACCACACATATCTTACTGTGGTTCATTGTATAAAATGTCTGACAGACAGCCCTACACAATGCCTGCCCAGTGTGACTCCATCTCTCTCTCAATCTCATTTTGCCTCCCCTTGATTTTCCCACTTGTCAGGGATTTCTAAACCTCTACCACTGAATTTAGAGTACAGCTGTAGTTGAATCTGGTGGCTTCATTCCATTCATATGGGAAAAACAAAGATGAAAATGAGCCAGGCACTTTGCAATGTTCCTGAAAAAGTCATCTCTCTGAGAAGAGCTCAGTTGCTGAATCACAACTTTCTCTTTCAGAAAGAACTGGCAACAAACCCATTCTGCCTTCATGTTTTCAGATGCAGAGCTTGTAGCTCTCCTGGTAATAGAGCCTCATCTGCACACTCTGCTTTAAAGGCAAGACATCTGCCTCAGCTGCATCCAAGGAAAAATAGATCAATTGTACAGACAAAATCTATGACCACTGGAATATTGTTTGTCAATGGGCTTAATTAGTCCTTTGGCTTGAGGGCAATAAAATTTGCCTTGGAGTAGCAGAACTTACTCCATCAAACCACAATTCAAGTTGCAAGCAAATACAAACATGTGTGTGTGTACATGTGTGCGTGTGTGCGTGTGTGCGTGTGTGTGTAGATTTTTATTTACTTTGATCTGAAATATTAAGGAGGGTTCTTTGGGATAAGCAGTAGAAAAATTGCTGAGCAGAGCTGTACCAGACAGAAAGCCAGAGGAAATATATAACAAGAGAAACTCCAGGCAGGTGCAATGGTGAGATAAAATAGCAATGTCAGGAGTATGGATAGGGCCTGCGGGAGCGTGGCGTGAAGACGGGCATGTGAAGGAGGCAGGGAGTGTGAGGACCAGCCAACTGATACTGCTGCCAAATGGTAGGAAATCAATACCTGTCGATCAGTAACTTAGCCTGAGAGATGCAAATAAAGACCACCTTCTGGAAAAGATCACCGGTTTCTGGTTAAAATGGACTGAAGTACTGATGAGGATAACATGTCCTTTGATAGCAAGTGCTCTTTGAATTGATTGGATCAGCAATCTAGAGATTTTCTTTCAATTGATTGAAAACGTGATTTCTGAAGACAGAGTTACTTTGGCTAAGATGTGTGACCCCGCAGGGAATAACAAAAATTATTCTGCCTGTACACTCTTGGAGGACATATTAATGTCTGGTTAATCATCTTTCAATATATTTGGGCTAAAATTAAAAACCAGCAGCTTTCCTTGCTTTGCATGACTGCTTCCAGTCAGAGGTGAGTGTGCTACATGGTGCGGGGCAGTGGGGAGGGCAGGGGCGGGGGAAGGCCTGACTTCAGCTTTGGTGTTTGCCCTAAATAAACCCTCACTCTTTTTTAATGCTGTTGTTAATCCTCATTCGAGGGTATTTTTTTCATTTATTTTTAGAGAGAGTGGAGGGAGGGAGATAGAGAAACAGATGTGAGAGAAACACAGCAATTGGTTGCCTTCCACACGAGCCCTGACTGAGGCTCGGGACTGAACCTGCAAACCATGTCTGTACCCTTGACCAGGAATCGAACCCTTCAGTGAGAGGTCTGGTGCTCTAACCACTGAGAACAACGGTCAGCTAAACCCTCACTCTTCATGTTTGCTTTGGGCTAAGAAGCCAAGAAAGGACTTGCCAGCAGAATTTGATCCATATTCCTGAATAAAAATTAAGTAAAAGTAAAGTTATTTCTTGGTCAAATGACAAAGATTGCAGCCAGTATACAAATGGGGATTTTTTAAAATTGCACTATAATCCCAAGAATATAACTGTTAAGTAATTGATATGAAATGTCTGAGAATAGGTTTCCAGGTAAAGGATGATGCATAGAACCAAGACAGGTCAAGTTCATCTATTAAATTCTTTCTTTAAAAATAAAATGTTTTTTGGTGTTGTTTTTTTTTAAGGGAGAGATGGAAACATGGGTTGAGTGCTTCCTGCATGCCCCATACTGGGAATTGAGCCTGAAATCCAGGCATGTGCCCTGACCAGAAATTGAACTGTGACCTCCTGGTGCACGGGACAACGCTCAATCCACACAGGCCAGGCCATCTATTAACTTCTTGTAATAAGAATTAATCAAGCTCTGCAAGTCCTGGGCGGGGTGGGGAGGAAAGCATAGTTATCTGGCTCGTGCAACAACTTTGAGATGCACCAAGAAACAGGAACAGAATTATCAGGCTCATTTTGATTTCTGAACTCTGAAGAGAGTCCAGTTTCCCAGGCATGAGCAGAACCCTTCTAAGCTAATATAAATAATATATTATCTAAAACGAGTCTCCTGTTAGTAAATATTGGCTTTGTAGTTGTTACTCTTGTTAGTTTCAAATACGAATAAACAGAATCTTCTGTCAGTGGGCAGTGATTTTCCACCACTGCTATAGGTCAGTGTCAGGTTTTCCTGCAGAGCCTGGCAAACATGCCCATTTCCAGGAAATCACCCAGGAAGACTGAAGAGAATGCTGATGCCTGGACCTCACTCGAGGGTCTAGAATCAGCCTCTGGGGATAAGGCCAATGTATTGATATTTCCTAAAAATATCCACGTGAGACTCTGCCCTATGGAGTGATTTAGAAGGTGAGACTGGGGCCCAGCCCCCTCCAAGTACAGGTATCACAGGTGATTTCGACACCCATAATCCCTGGATCCTAGTCTCAAACACACGGGGCTAGATCATATAAAAAATCTAGGTAACTCCAAAGCTCTATGAATTGGTGACTCTCAAAATGACCAAGTCTCACTTTTACGTTAACTTCTTTGCGCTACAGCAACACCTCTTAAGTAAAACTCAGTCTTTGTGGTTAATAGGGAGGATTATTTTAAACAGGATGGCCAGATTCATTCACTGACTAAGATGCTCAAGGATAAAAACTGTGTTACATTGGGGTAAAAGTAGATTTTTATCTAAATGTGTTATCAGAATTTCATAAATAAATTGTTGCATTGCTGAGACAAAAGTAACTGGAAAAATATTTCACAAATAGTTTCGAAATAAACTTTAATTCAGAAAATATTATTTATACTAAATCATAATGAATATTTAAGAGTTCACTTAAAAATCAAAGGGTGCCCAGCCGGTGTGACTCAGTGGTTGAGCCTTGACCTATGAACCAGGAGGTCAAGGTTTGATTCCCCATGAGGGCACATGCCTGGGTTGTGTGCTCAATCCCCGGCCGGGGGCATGCAGGAAGCAACTGATAGATAATTCTCTCTCATCATTAACGTTTCTATCTCTCCCTCTCCTTTCCTCTCTGATATCAATAAAAAATATATTTTTTAAAAGTCAAAGGGTTAACTACAAGGATAGTCATGGCAGCATTAACTTTAATAACAAAAAGTTAAAAACTACATCAGGTCTATTCAAAAGAAGACTCATTAAATAAATATTGTATACAATTAACTAGGATGCAGCCAATAAAAAGAATGACCTGCTCTCTCTATATTAATAAATAATATCTTTAAGATATAACTGAAAATAGAAGCAAACAATAGACATGTGTGTCGTATAAATCCATTTGTGTTTTTAAAAATTAGGGCTGTGTGAAATTCATGATATTTTTCTGGAAACTGTGTGGCTGGGAAAATGAGACTCACTTTCCCCATTAATATGCCTTTTGCCCTTTGGGGGATTTGCACCATTTGAATTATTCCTTTTTAAAAAAAAATAAAAGGTTAAGTGTAAACCGTAAGCTTTTAAAGTGAATCTTTGTATGAACAAACCCTGGTACATAGTAGACATTCAATAAATGTTTGTTTATCGAATAAACCTGCTACATTATTCCTCCTGTTATTCAAATCTCCCCTTTCCTTGGTGTGCAGATGGGAGGGGGTGGGTAGCTAAAGTTTCACATAGTGCATTATGCTTCAGCCCTACTGAGTGCTAAGTGTGTGCTAAGCATTGTCAGTCTCTTGACATGTGTTCATCACCTCAGGTAATTCTACGTCTCAGTGAGGTACATATTATCATCTCTCTTTCACACACAAGAAAATCGAGGCTTAGAGAGTTCTCTGCAAACTCAAGCAAATTGTGTTACACACACACACACACACACACACACACACACACACACACACAGAAGCACCTTTCAAGTAGATGCAAAATGTTGTGAGAATAATGAAAATAATATGCTCTTGTCCTTCCCATGACAGGGGAAACGTTTCTGTATAACATACCATAACGCACGGCAAGGGAGAGCCCGTGGTGGGAGCTTTGAAGCAGAGAAATTCGGGGAGGGAGGCTTCACAGATGAGGACCTGATTAATTAAGACCTGGAAGGGAGTGGTCAGGAGAAGAGTCATGTGGCCCATGTTTCCACACTATACTGAGTGCTTTGTATACAGTATCACCTTTTGTTCTTTTAATCCTAACAATTCTAAGTATTCTTGTTCACAGTTTTGGATGAGCAAATCAAAACCTAAAGAAGAAACCTTCCCCAGATGCTTGGGCCACACTCAGTATGGCCTTACTCCCTATTCTGTCAAGGATTGCCAACATGCATTGCCTCACGTTGTGCTGCATAAGTTATGTGTTCACGCACCGTGTGTGTGTGTGTGTGTGTGTGTGTGTGTGTGTGTGTGTGTGTGCACTCATGCATACACATTCCTTATCTCTAATACAAGTATAAAGTACTTGCGACCGGAACCTCGATATTTCTTTAATATGCCTCCATTATACGCTCACATAGTAGACACTAAAATACTTATGGCAATGTATTGGTGCTAAACTAAGTCTGTGTAATCCAGCTATTTTTATTTTGTACAAAGGTTTTATGACAACAGATGAAAGAAAATTATTTGACCACCTCAAGTCTCCTCATCTGAAATATTGGGTTCCATTCATCTGGTTTGGCAATCTGGCAGCTAAAGCCCGGAAGGAAGGTAGAATCAGAGACAGTGTCGATCTGCAATCATTGATGACTGTAAGTACATCGTGATTGTCACACACACACACACACACACACACACACACACACACACACACACGATGCTAATCAGAGACCAAGAGGGAGCTGGATGTGACAGGTTGGACCAGGACAAATCTGCTTTGCTTAATTCAGAACCCTCAGCGTATAGGACAGGACAGCACACAGGTTCTAACTCAGATTGACTGGCATTTGGTTGCTTGGAAACTCTGCGTTAAACAGTATTGGGCTTGCAATATGCTCTGCAGGAAAGTGTCCCTTGATTGATTGGCAATGTCTGCCAAGGGTTCTGAAGGATCTGGTCCCCACACAGCATATTTGCATCCCTTGCTCCAGGACCTCCCCAGTCAATTCCCGAAATTGGAATAGTTCAAGGTTAAACCAGCTTTTCAGATGCTCCAGGAAACACAATTGTATTTTTATTCAACAAAATAACCCTGAATTCACCTGAGAAACAAATTAATGTAAAAGCTAGATAGATTTGTGCCATGATAGGCTCCTGCCTGGATTAGGCTAAGAGGAGTGAATGATTTAAAAATAGCTTCTGAATGAATGTGAACTCTTCTTCCCAGTCTCAGATAATAATTTATGTGCAATAGAGGGGAGCAGGAAGGATCAATGGATCCCAGTCCTTCCTGCTTCAAAGAAAGATAGATTTTCTGTCAATATAAGCAACCTTATTTGGAGGTGGTGGAGGGTTAGAATAGATTTATTTCTTTTTTCTAAGATCTATGGTAAGCATGTTTTAAAAAGAGAAAAACAAACAAAAATATCTCCATATAATATACCAAAATGGCTATAAATGACTTAACTATACTAATAAAAGGGTAATATGCTAATTAGACCGGAGACCTTCCGGACGTCCTTCTGGACAAAGTCATGGTGGCGGGGCTGAAGCAGAGGTGGTTAGGGGTGAACAGGCCAAGAGGGGAGGGCAGTTGGGAGCGAGCAGGCCAGCTTGGGGGGCAGCTGGTGGCGAGCAGGCCAGTGGGGGGGGGTGAGCATGCCGGCAAGGGGGGCAGTTGTGGGAGAGCAGGACAGCAAGGGGAGGCAATTGGGGGCGATCAGGCTGGCAGGCAGAGTGGTTAGGGGTGATCAGGCAGGCAGGCAGGTGAGCAGTTAGGAGCCAGCGGTCCCGGATTGTGAGAGGGATGTCCGACTGTCAGTTTAAGCCTGATCCCTGTGGGTCTAACCCAGCAGTCAGATATCCCCCAAGGGGTCCCAGATTGGAGAGAGTGCAGGCCAAGCTGAGGGACACCCCCCCCCCATGTACGAATTTCGTGCACCAGGCCACTAGTCCTATATAATAGCCTATATAATAAAAACCTAATATGTTAAGTGTCCAGCTGACCAGTCGGCTGTTTAACCAATCAAAGCATAATATGTTAATGATATGCTAAGGTCACTCAACTGCTAGCTATGACGTGCATTGACCACCAGGGGGTGACCAGTCGACCAGTTCCTATGACATGAACTGGCCACTAGGGGGCAGATGCTCTGACTGGTAGGTTAGCTTGCTGATGGGGTCTGGCCAACCTGAACTGAGCAAGATGGGCTGAACATGCCCTGGAGCCCTCCTGTGGTCCCTCCCTGGCTGGCCAACCTCCCGCATCCCTCCCTGGCCCCAATCATGCACCAGTGGGGCCGCTCGGCCTGGCCTGCACCCTCTCACAATCTGGGACCCCTTGGGGGATGTCAGAGAGTTGGTTTTGGCCTGATCCCACAGGCCAGGCCGAGGGACCCCACTGTTGCACGAATTCGTGCACTGGACCTCTAGTTTAAAATATTAACCACTACCTTCTCATCACCACTTTGGACCAACATCATTTTGGAAATTAAGGATTCAATAGAGTAGGAGATACTTCTATAAAGTCCTAATTTTTCTGAATATTTAATATACATATTCAAATGTACTTCTTTTTGTACATTGTTGAATGATGTTCATGGCTTGTTATTTTCAGAATTTTCCTTTTGGGATGGCCTTCAGAACCAATTTATTAGCTTTGCAAAGTCCCCATATTTTACAGATATAGTCATAAAAGACATGGCCACATTCCTAATCCTACTAAATATTGATTACCACACCCATCATTTTAGTAAATCGTGTTTTATCTGTTTCTGGCTTAGGAAATGAACCGATACCGCTCTTGGTGCAGCCTCTTATTCGGTTATGACTGGGTTGGGATCCCGCTGGTTTACACCCAGGTATCAAATACTGTGCATATGACTTTTATTTCTGCTTGCTCCCTCTGGCACTGGCTGTGGGCCACCAGCGCTGTGCTCTCACTTGGGTTTCTCTCTATTCCAGGTTGTCACTCTGGCTGTCTACACCTTCTTTTTTGCGTGCCTGATTGGACGCCAGTTTTTGGATCCCACCGAAGGCTACGCTGGGCATGACTTAGATCTTTACATTCCAATCTTTACTCTCCTACAATTCTTCTTCTATGCCGGATGGCTCAAGGTAGCCAACGGTCTCAGAGTCGTGAGACCCACTCTGTAATCTCTGTCATGTGCCAAACTCTGCATGCTGATCCTTCTCTGAGCCTAGCCAGTCATTCCTGCGTGAGTCCAAGATAGATTTAACATTTAATGGCTCAGAGATGTCATTCCTTTTCATCCAGGGATTAAAGTGTCAGGGATGTGGTGAGTACCTATTGCATCAACTGAAGCGGCTCATTTATGCAAAGAGATTACAAGAAGACTCTTTTATGGCTATTGATTTTTTAAGTCTTTGTGTGCTCCCACTAGGATTACAATAATGTAAGTAAAGTAATATCTGCATTGATGTTTTGTACTGTGATAAGCAACTACGCAGTAAAAGAGAGTAAATAAGAAGCTTTGTATCTTGGTTCTGCTCGACTCTGAAAATAGTTCGCTGTGATTCCCTGAAATCCCACTAGCTATCTCACAATATTAAATGCACCCTGTTTTCAAAACCAGAACTGAGACTCAGAAAAGAATTCATTGAAATGAAAACCAGAAACACCAGAACTCATGACAACATCTGGTTTGCCAGTAAATTGAAAACAGGTTAGAACACGAGGACGACTTGTCCAGTCATCAGTGTCAAGTTTTCATTGTTCCCACCAGCACCACCTCCCCCTCCTCCTGGAGGTATGTGTAGTTATCAGAGTTCTGATCCTTCCATCTCTTTGGGGAACGTCCAAAACAGAAGTACAGTATGTGATGAAAAAAAAATTGGAGTCTTTGGCTGCATTAGGTTAATTGAAATCTAATGACAGTTTGAAGACGGTGTTAATAACATAGACTTTCCAGGTGTCTGACCTTCCAAATAGCTGCATGTTAGAGGGCATCAGTGAGGTCTTCCAGGTTGTGGCGGCATTTTCCCTGCAGGTGCCTTTACTTTCATTGATTTGAATCTTAACCAGAAAAACAATAAATTATGTTGGCATTTCAAATTATACTCCAAAGAGTAAAGGCACTTTATTCTTTGCAAATGGCAAAAACATTTTAAACCAGATGACAGATTCCTTTTTTTTAACTTGTACACATTTTATTACACTGCAGGGCTAACACATGTTACCCTCCTGACAAGATGCTTAAAAAGTACTAGTTGACTTAGATGCACTTCTCAAATTTTCTTCAAAGTACAAAAATTGCCAAAATGATGAATTTGATCCCATTGGGAGCTTTGATATATTCAAAAGTCTTCATCTATATCTATATCTATATTATATAGAGAGAGAGAGGGAGAGAGAGAGAGATGAACGTCTATGTGAGAGAGAAACATCAGTCAATTGCCTCTTGTACTGGCTCCAACTGAGGAATGAACCCAGAATCTAGGTATGTGCCCTGACTGGGAATTGAACCTGCAACCTTTTGGTGTACAGATGATGCTCCAAACAACTGAGCCATCTGACCAGGGCTAGATTCTATTTTTATAAACAGAAAAATCACTAAAATTGGCCCAAATGTTTAATCACTCTGTTCTTTCCCCTGAGTAATGCTGAGACTTGTAGTCTTGCTTTGTGTCCATGTGAGGTGTTCAGCCACCCTATAAGAAACAGTTAGTTCCTGCCTTCTGACAGTCTTTCTAAAATATTAATGTTTTATTATTTTATACATTTTTTTCAATATATTCTTATTGATTTCAGAAAAAAAGGAGGAGAGAAAGAAACATCAATGATGAGAGAGAATCATTGATCAACTGCCTCCTGCACGCCCCCTCCTGGGTATCAACCCAGCAACCCGGGCATGTACCCTGACCAGGGATCAAACTGTGACCTCCTGGGTTAATAGGTCAATGCTCAGCCACTGAGCCACACCAGCTGGGCTCTTTTATAAAATATTTTTAAAGAAAAAATATGATCCAGGCTGGCATGGCTCAGTGGTTGAGCACCAGGAGGTCACAGTTCAATTCCTAGTCAGAACACATGCCTGGGTTGTGGGCTTGATCCCCAGTGTGGGGTGTGCAGGAGGCAGTTGATCAATGATTCTCTCTCATCATTGATGTTTCTATCTCTCTCTCCCTCTCCCCTCCTCTCTGAAATCAATGACAATATATAATAAAGAGGTAATATGCAAATTGACCATCATGCCCTCACAAGATGGCTGCCTATGACCAGACTGGCAGGGGGGTTAGTGAGGGACAACCAGACGACTGAACAAGCAGGCTGTGTGGGGCAACCAGGCCAGCAGGGGGGCGAGTGAGGGATGACCAAATGACTGAACAACAGGCTGCATGGGGTGATCAGGCTGGTGGGAGGGGGGGCTGTGAGGGGCGACCAGGCCAGCGGGGGGGCAGTTGGAGGTGACTAGGATGGCAGAGGGGGAAAGTTGGGGGCAACCAGGCTGACAGGGGAGGCAGTAAAAGGCGAACAGGCCAGCAGGGGGAAAATTAGGGGCAACCAGGCCAGCAGGGGGGTGCAGTTGGGGTCCCAGATTGGAGAGGGTGCAGGCTGGGCTGAGGGGACCACCTCCCATGCACAAATTTCATGCACTGGACCTCTAGTATACATATGAAAAGCCAATCTTAGCTCCATTAAGAGAGAGGCAGCCCTAAGAGAAGTGAGTTTTCTTATCACAGATTGTATCTCAATTTCTAAACAGCTGTTTTATCTACACCATTCTGATATTTATCACTCTTTTTACAATGTAGAAAATTCATCTAACCTTATGAAAAGTATATTATTCAGTTATTTGCTGGAAATGGAGACTCCAAGAAAGTGAAAAAATACTTTTGTGAGATAGTTAATTCGGAGACATAGGTATCGTTTTGGTAGTTAAATGTAGACTCTACTACTGTATGTGGGACTGATCCCATAAAAGTGAAATTCTGAATATAACAGGAATAGTTTCATGACCCACCTAGTCGCCCATGTAATTTAAGGAAACCCCCACACAAGCAAAGTCAGAGAGCCCCTTAGAACTTGCAATCAATAACCCCCCCATGGATGCTGCTATGAGGCTGATTCATGCCCTGGCTAGGGCTGTCCCTTAGAATAAGGGGGATGGTGGTTCTCATTCCTGGCCACCTGTTAAGGTCTCCTGGGGCTTTACCCCACACTGATGCCTGGGTTCAACCTCTCACCCATTAAATGAGAATCTTGGGAGGAAGGGACCCAGGCATCACTCATTTTAAAAGCTCCCCAGGTGATTTTGATGTTCAGCTGAGAACAACTGCTCTAAGTGGTTAAACTTAAATCCTAAAAAGTAAATAGGTAGATTTTCTACCAAACAGTCTCAGAATCCAGAAACTACTAATCAATGGTGCCTTTATTTTATACACTTATAAATTTTTCCCATTTAGACCCAATGAAAAATCACTCACTCACCCAGATAATAAAAATCAAAGGGAATTACTAACAAATGAGACTAACAGGTGAATCATATTTGGCATCTAAATCTCTCATCAAGAAGGCTGTTCAGTTCAGGAGCATGGTTAGAACATATAATATTGACCAACTATTGTAAGATATATAAGAAGCTACTAAACTGTTCCCAGTGGGAAAACTAACTCCAGCTTTTAGGGTAAAACAAATTCCAGCTTTATGACTTACTAGCTCTTGTACTCATTCATTTAACAGTTATGTCCAATGATTATAAAGCTCCTTGTATTATTTTCGTTCATTGTGATTTGTCTTTCTTTGCTGTTTCAACCTTCCCCATGTTTACATTTTGTCTCGACACCTGGGCCTTCAAAAATTCCTAAGAGCACAGGCTGTGCCCCCCTCAAAGTGCCTGGTGCCGTGCCTCGCCCACTGTCAGGGCTCCTTCCGTAGTCAGTACTTTGATTTGTACCTGAAAACCGATTACAGGACTTCTAAAAGCCGATGGCTTCTCTGCACAGGCTGCAGTGCCACCAGATGAATAGGTCCACTGAGAACCTGCCTGTGCAGGTGCATCATTCCTGGTCTGAGAGTCGGGTCTCCTTTGCTGGCTATCTGCGTCCTCCCCCTCTAGGCTTCATCTGATGGAAGGGACAACAGAAAGCAAAGAGTGACACAGGCATCCTCCTCAACCTTCACTCTGAGTCCTCACAGCATCATGGCTGACTTGGTCTATGTTCTGACTGCAGGTGGCGGAGCAGCTCATCAACCCTTTTGGAGAAGATGATGATGATTTTGAAACGAACTGGTGCATTGACAGAAATTTGCAGGTGAGATGAGCTCTCCTTTCCTCTCCTTTTATATATACATCTCTCTATATAAAAGGCTAAGTGACCGTCTGACCGGTAGCTATGATGAGCACTGACCACCAGGAGGCAGATGCTCAATGCAGGAACTGCCCCCTGGTGGCCAGTGCGCTCCCACAGTGGGAGTGCTACGCAGCTAACCTACGGGCGCCAGACACCAGGCTCACAGCTGGTGAGCGCTGCTGCTGCTACTGTGGCAAAGCAAGCCTTTCCCACCTCCACAGCAATGCTACCACTAGGGCCAGGATGAGCGGGAGTGGCACCCAGCCCCGGTTCGGACTCCTCCCTGATTGCCTGCCACTTCATGCACTACTGCATCCCTCGGGGGATGTCAGACTGCCAGTTTCAGTCCGGCCTGTGGGGATCAGGCTGAAACTGGCAGTCTGATATCCCCAAGGGGTCCCAGATTGAGAGAGGGCACAGGCCAGGCTGAGGGACCCCACCCGTGCACCAGACCTCTAGTTGATAATAAATTACTTGTGCCATTTTAAATCCAAACAGACCATGAATGCAGGCCCTTGAACTTTGGTCCAACTGTTAGCCACAAATAAAGGGGGTTTGGCCCTTCAGTATGTTGTCCGAGGTCCTTCTGAAACCTCACAGGTCCTGGATCTCAGTTCTGGAGAAATGTAGCCCCTTTTAAGTAGAATTTCAAGCCAGTTTCCTTTTTAAAGTTGTATTATTAACTAGAGGCCCAGTGCATGAAATTCGTGCACGGGTAAGGTCCTTAGCAGCTGCCTGCTGCTGGCCAGCGCCTTCCTTCATTCCGCACTGCCCCCTGGTGGTCAGCACACATCATAGCCCACTATTGAACTCCCAGTTGGTCAAACTCCCAAGGGGACACTTTGCGTATCAGGTTTTTAATATATATATAGATGTTATACAGCCTCTTCCACCTCAGAACAAAACAATATGTTAATGCATTCTTTAATTTGTTTTCCATTGCCACCCAGAGAGGTTAACAGTGACATAATGGCAGCCAGAGGCAATCTGATGTGAGTTCCCAAACTCATGTCACGTAGGTCCCTGCCTTTGGATGTCCATCAGCTGGACACTGGGAGCCTGGGCCACACTGGCCCGTATCTCAGATCCGCCTGCATCACACCAAAGGGACCTTGGCCCCTTCCCTGAAGCATTATCCCACATAGGTTTTCCATGAAGAACCAGCATAAGCTAAGGAGAATGCTCTCCCAAACCATTCTCTCCCCTGAGAAACAGACTGGGGAAGGCCTTCAGCTTGTCTATTTGTTTCAAGCCCTTACTTGGCTCTTAAACAGGTTCAAGACGGATTTCACCATCCGTCACTGTTGGTTCACAAACTGGCCCCCATACAGGGAGGGCAAGGAGAGACTGGAGAAAGAGGCAGCCCACTCCAGATTGGCGGGCAGCAGGTTTAATAAGCAATGGGACACTTACATACACGCGAGGCTTGTCTTGGATGATCACCAGATCAGCACATCTCCTCACCCACCTGGCAGAAGCTTCAAAGTTTATTCAGAGGCCTTACCTGGCTGGGTGCAGTCAGGTATATTGTTCTGATGGCCTCAACAACACATTGCTCTCTCCAGCCTGCATCCCTGAGAGCAGCTCCACTGTGACCAGGACATACATTCCAAGGACAGGACAGTCGGGTGAGGTCCGGCTCCTGGGTCACCTGGCGGTCACATCGTCTCCATCGCCTCCCTCAATAATCACACTGTCCATCTGTCAGGGAGGAAGCTAAGCCACTCACTCTGTAAAACTTGGATTCCCAGAGGGTTCATAAGTCACTCATGCATCAGTTTGTCAAAGTCAAGAGGAGAGACCACTATAGCCCCAAGCAGGACAGGGTGTTGATACACTTTTCCAAACAAACAACCAAACAAAAGCTCAAGGCATGTAAGAAATGATATCAAGTACAAAGGTGTTTATGGAATCCACAGAGTGGGATATTGAGGGTCTTCAGCTTCCTGCAGCATCTGGGATTTGTGGGTGCTGCCAGATAGGCAATATGGTAACTCTGAGCAAAGAATATGGTGCCTCTCATTCCTCCAGGTTGGAAGCAACTCCACTCGGACGCATGTGGCTCGATGAGCCCCGTCGGGGCAGCTTCACAGCCCCACTCTCGGCAGCGGCCCTGGTTGCAGCAAATACGAACCACAGACATTTGTATATTCACTCATCAGGCTGTGCTCCATGCACTCCAACTCCCATCCACCCTCCGAAACATCTTCTCTTTCTTTCTACAGTGCACATTGGGCAATTCTAACACTGCAACAATGCTTTCAGGTCTCTCTTTTAGCTGTGGATGAAATGCACATGAGCTTACCCAAGATGAAGAAAGACATATACTGGGACGATTCTGCTGCTCGCCCCCCATATACACTGGCAGCTGCTGACTACTGCATACCCTCATTTCTGGGGTCAACAGTCCAAATGGCGTAAGTGCATTTTAAAAAAATCATCATTGTTTAGAAAATAAGTAAGTGATAATTTTTTGCCATGTTCTTGACATTACTTTCATTACAACTTTCAATTATCAGTATCTTATAAATTTTATATATAATTAACATACCCACGGGAGTTAGAGACTACAGAGATGTAGTTTCTGGTTTAAATATGGTGCGCGCGTGCGTGCGTGCGTGCGTGCGTGTGCGTGTGTGTGTGTGTGTGTGTGTGTGAGATATTTGGGGCAATTTGCATTTTTACATTGTTTTTGTACCACAGCAAACTTCTCCAAAGTTGTGAAACTATCCTTTTTTTTCCCCCGTGCAATTTGAAGATAGTTTAATTATGTAGTCTTCTATTGTTTAACTCTACCATAATTAAATGCATTTTTTAACAAGTGTTTATTGAGCATGTACCATGTGCAGGCACTGTGTTAGACTACTTGGAGACAAGCAAATCTTAAAGGATGAAATGAGTTTTATCAAAAGTTTTCCCTAAGATTATAATTCAACCCACCCTGGCCAGGTGGCTTCGTTGGTTGGAGCATCGTCCCGTACACCTGAAGGTTTCTGGTTCGATTCCCGGTCAGGGCACATACGAGGCTTCGGCTTTGATCCCTGGCTTTGATCCACATACAGTGGGTAACCAATTGATGTTTCTCTCTCACATCCATGTTTCTCCCGCTCTCTTTTTCTCTTCCTCGCTCTAAAATCTATAAACATATCCTTGGTTAAGGATTTTTTTTTTAAAGATTATAATTCAACCCAACTGTGTTTAGTACATAAATCAATCTCTGTTCCCTGGTTTTAACATAACAATCTGTCCCTATATACAAGCTTTAAATAAATGGGTGCAGGCCTGAAGTAAATCATGCACAGTTCTTGAATAATTTCATTAAATCTGATAATGTATTGGATTTTTTTAAGAAATGTGTGAATAGGGGGGAAGTTTAAGTATTTTTGCTGAAGGCAGATGCCACAGTTTCCAAGTAACTTCAAAAGAATATGGGCAAATTTGGAAAAGTAAGAAGCCTTCCCAAACATTACAGGAAAGGGGGAAAACTTGTGGAATTTTTCTTATAACTTTTGGACAAAGAGTGGCTTGTTGTTCCCCGAGGGAACAGACTTGAGTTTGCATCTTGTAGTTGCCACTTGTGACCCTTCATCCCCTCCCCCCAGTTTTCAGCCCTCCTCTGTCCCTATCGTTTAAAAAGCAAAATTCAGCTGAGTGCGTTCTGAAGATCCTATTGGCTTACCCAGTGACTCATGAGTTAGGCAGCGTTCAACCTAACAGATAGAAAGGAGCCCCAAGGAGCTGACTTTTGTGGACAGAAGGGAGCAGGAACAAGAAAGTCGTTGCCCTAGGCAGCTGAGCGGGTTGGGTATTGCAAGGTTCCCTTCAGCGGGTGGTAGGGGCCTAGCAGGCAGATTATGTAACCAGTGCTCTCCAGGGGAGTCCAGATGGACTGGTTGAAGATCCCATTTCTGGGAGAGCTGGGACTCTATTGAAGACTCCATTTGGTGATGTGGGGCTTAGCATAAGCAACTTGCAGCTTGTTGTCTTGTTTCTCTTTTTTATTAAATTTATTGGGGTGACATTGGTTAATAAAATTATATAGGTTCCCGGCGCACAATTCTATAATACATCATCTGTATATTGTATTGTGGGTTCACTACCCCAACTCAAATCTCCTGCCATCACCACTGATCCCCCATACTCTCTTCTACCTCCTTCACCACCCCCCCACCTCCCGCCCTTTGTCTTCTTTTCAACACTGTATCAGGATATCTAGCTTCAGTCCTATTTCTGTAAGGCTTTGCTCTTAGCCGAGTGTCTCTTAGCCGAGTGTCTCCTGGCCCCCATAAGCAGTGATTTGTATGCTCCTCCCAAGGAGCCTCTGAGGCTGAAAGCCCTTCAAGACCCAGAGGAAAGGATGACGAAGCAGAAAGTCAGGCGCTGTGGTATATGCATAATGAGACCATTCAGGAGCCAGGAGATTTTCCCTTTCCTCAAGAACACCTTAGAGAAGGGTGCCTGTGCTAGACTTGCTTCTGCCTCCAGAGAGACTGCCGAGCCTGGACTCTGCTGTCCAGAGCTTCTTCCAGGCCAGGGAGTTCGTACCCACCCCTGCCAGTTGCTCAGTGTCCAGGAATAGTAATGTCCTGTTGTTTGCACTACTCAGCATTTTTAGTGCATTCTGCAGTGGCAGTTTCATGGATGTCTGGCAACCTTTGCAGTTTTGAAAATTAATAGATGCTCTTCTGTGAGTTTGTTTTTAGGTCATTAAATAGGCTTTAACCTTCTCCTCCACTCCCCTCATTGATTAACGCAAAGTATTTGAAGAGATAACTTGTAAAAGAAGAGAACCCAGCACCGCTGGTGGGCAGGCGGTTATTGGGGTGCCTCTAGTTAGTCTGCAGGTGCTACCTGTGCTCCAGTTCGAGTGTCTACTTAGTTGTTTTGGGGTGATGGTTAAAAAGGTTTCTCTTTGGTCTCATGAAGTCAAGGGTGGTAGTATGTTTTTTATTGGTTTTATAACGCTTAAGGATGGGAAAGGGGAAGCTGCCCTCCTCCACCCTGCCATTCTTCCTTAAAATTACTTTCTGCCTTGTTTGAACAGATCCATAAAGACTCCTGATGCTATTTGCTGTAGGACTGTCCACTTTATGACTTAGCAGACCTTTCATCAGGGAAAAATTCTCTCCGACATCAGTGGGAAAGAAGAGAGCTTTGTCTCTTCTGGGCAACCTTCCACTATTTGTTACGGACTCTGGGTTTTATGGTTGATGATGGTCTCCTTTTCATTTGGCTGCTGACAGCTGAAAATCAAATTTGTAGCCCACCTTTAGAAAGTCTGTGGGATTTGGGGGCTACTTTTCTAGGTGCTGTGTCTCACCTTGCCATTGTTCCTTATTCTAGCTCTCCTATAGTAGCCTAACTTCGTACATTATTGCATTGTTTTTTATAAGCCACCTCAAATCCTTTATAAGATGAAGCAAGATGTAATAAAGAAACAAAATGATAAATATTCTTGCTCTGGAAAAAGAAGTTTTTGAAAAAAGACAGGCTGAGCAAAAGGAGTCCACTGGAGAAGAAGGAAGACACAGGAGCCAGAGGGGTTGACAGACCAAGGTTCTAGAGAAAACACAGGAAGGCAGGCGCTGGGCTGGTCCCAGGAGGGGCCTGGGCACCTGAGCGGGAGGGGAGGAGCTGAAGCCAGATGTGGTGAGGGGGTGGGGGTGGTGCCTGTGTAGCTAGTGAAGCAGGAACCTGTGTGCTCACCACAGCTGATCTTCATCATGTGTTAATCCAAAGGAAGTGTTAACAAGGCCCATCTTTCTCTGTCCAATCTGAGTCCACAAAGCTTCTGTTTTAAAACTATATTTTATAATTTCTAACACTAAATGAGTGCTAAATTTCTATCTCCCAATCTTTGTATGGGGCATATTAAAAATCAACTTCAGAACGACCATTTTCAATGGAAAAAAGGCCAGTTGAAAATCTGAACAGAGCACCCAAAATAGAAATTTTTATTTACAAAAATATTAATTTTCATAAATATACCTGTCTTGGGCATCTAATAAATAGTGTTGATTATTCTCTGGCCAGTACTGTCCACTTAATAAACCATGTTATGAATGAACTGAGCAATGAAAAGAAATCTTTCTGGTTGATCTCTTTTCCCATTACACAGCTGAGATGATACCATTTGACTCTGATTAGTATATTCTTTTGTCATAATGTAAAACACTTTCTGATCTGCTGTTTTAATTAAGGCATCTTTTCATTTGTTTAGCCATGGAGACACTATTAACCAAGTTTTTTAAAATGCCTGAAAACAACCAAAACAAGAGTTGTTCATAAAATACACCCAAGCTCTAAAAACAATGGGTCTTCTTTTACAACAAAAAAAGGATATAGTATATCAGAAGTATTCTTAGTGATATTAGTTCAAATATACCAGAAGCAAACACACTGTTTCATAAACCGCACTTCCCCAAAACAAACGTAGAATGCTTAAACTCAAGCCAGCACTGCTGAAAATAAATTTCTGTTCAAAACAAACAACAAAAAGTAAGGTGCAGGCCTAGCCTACCACACAGCTGGCTTGAGGTAGAATGCTTGTCTTCAATTATACAGCCACGAGTTGCTCCAAAATTCTTATCATTTTTTAAATGCTTGGGATTATCCATTAGCACAGCTTGCTAAGTCTCTGAGGAATAGAATATATGGAAATTAAAAACCTGAAGTCTCATAACTCCCTTTAATCCTGTCTTGTAAATCAAAATGACCAAGAGTATAGAAGCAATAATTTCTTAAAGACATTGGTAAAGCCTAATAAAGTGCCCAACCGTAGCAACAAAAGGATTCAAAATCTTGGAGAAGGCTGTAGCTGATTGTGAAATGGAGCACTCACGGGTGTCATGAGGGTATGAGGTGTACTAACTCTGTCTGAATCTAAAAGCACTTGCTCTGCCTGTGACCTTAGACTGCTAACTGCAATCCTGTTTTTAAACGTCTGTTCTATCAGGCTTTCTGCCATAATTCAAACATGTCACCATCTCACACTTACAGTGATCTTAAGCAATGTGTCCATGAAGCCAATTAAGGATCCATTTAGTAAAGAGGAAAAATATTCAATATTCAATAAATTTGTAGAAATTTATTCCTATTTGGGAGTTGAGGAATTTAAGATTTATGTATTACTGTGAAACTGTAACCACTTAACCAGAAATAATGACTTTTTCTTCTCTATTTTCATTCCAAAATTCTAAGAATATATAACAATAATACAATTACTTTTTTGCAATTATACAAATATGTACAAAGCATTTCGAATTACAAAGGAGATCAGAAGTATCTTAATGATATTAGGCCAAATATACCAATATATGTATTTTAGCAAAGAAAGACTTTATTAAAGTGCTAGAGGCCCAGTGCATGAAATCCCTGCACTGGTAGGGTCCCTAATGGCTGCCGCCGGAAGGGTTCTCCCTCCATTCCCCTGGCTGGCCCCACTCCCTGGTCGAACTCCAGAACAACTCCCAGTCAGAGGGGACCATTTGCATACTATGCTTTTATAATATAGGATGGTTGAGCATATTTCCAGATGGATGTTTTATTCGGTAATCTTTTCTTAGCCAACTATTTTCTTAGCCAACTAATTTTTCACTTTACAAGGAAAAACATAATATTGCATTGGTGTATCACAGACAACCAAGAATATCTTGAATTCTGAATCACTAACTTGAACAGAAATATATTCTTGGAACATTGATTTGCACTTAATGCACCAGAGAGAAAGGAGAGATGGAACCTCCCAAGGAAATGAACATGCATTAAGTTTATAATTTTATAAATAACTCGGGGGTTCTCTCATATGCCGACATGAGGATCACCATTGGCGCTCTAACTTCCTAAATGATACGAGAAGTACAGATGGCTTGATTTTCTTCTCTAACAAAACTATATACTTACAATGGTATTGAAAGGTGGGGGACATTAGGTGAACCTCTATTTGGGGGCCATTATTTCTCTTTGCATCAGCTAGTGGAGGCCAGAGGAGCATAACCAGAGTTGTAACGTGGGGCATGATATGCCTATTCTTTAACAGATTTGCGGTAATGCTTGGTCCAAACTAGCAGAAGTAACAGAGAGGCAGTGGTAGGGTTGCGAGCCCTGTTTGCAGCTTTCTGAGCTAAGCGCTCCTCTCACGATGCTCCACTGGCTTGGAAGTGTCCCCAGCAAGGGAGTGGAGAGGAGGGCTGGGAAGATACATCCTTCCGTCCACTGACTTTCCTCACAATGCTGAGGGCCACACCTCCCAGCTCCATGTGAGGGTTACCTTGCCCCGTCTTACAAATCCTTGACTATAGCGTTGAGGTGATTCTGCGGTGCAGAAGGTTAAAAATAACAGCATTGGCCTCTAATGGGTTTGAAGAGTACATTTTGCTTGCTGGTGAATAAATGGTCCTCCCCACACCGTGCCTTTTTGTCCTGACAGATTTTCAGACAAATGATCGGCTCCCTCCAACACAGTCGCCTGACTTTGGGGATACTAGCAAATGGCAAATAATAAATCTGAAGTGAGAAGAACTCCTATTAAGTATCATTTTCCTAAATTTCTCATTTTGATTCTATTAAAATGACCTCCTATTATTAGAATTTAAATTGTCAAAACACCACTTTCACAGTGGCACAGAGAAGAAAAATTAAGTGTCATCCAGTTTTATCCCTCAGACTTTTGAAGCTTATATTTCCCTAATCACTCTAGGACGAGGGTTGCTTGGCAGGAAGCTTGCTTTGAAAAAAATGCATTCGCTCTATGAGCGTCATCTGCACTGCTTTTGGTCTTTCCATATGAGACACCCCAGGAAGTCTGAAAAGGGGCTGCCATTCAGCCGTCCTGTCTCCTGCCTCTTCTTTGTTTGGCCACAGGAGGCAGACAGTGTTCTGCACCCCTTGCCAGCCCAGGCACCTTTGCAAGAGGCCTCAATTAAACTCCTGCTGCTGCTGCTGCTGCTCTCAGAGATTTGTCATTGGCAAAGAAGACTGTGGGGCTTATGGTTTTGTAGGTGCTCAATGGAGGTTTTTTTAAATTGGGTGGTTGTTTTTTTGACACTTGAAATTAAAGTAAGAACGCAGACACCTATGCAGACAATGATCGGACCTGTACAAATAAGTGATGCTTTCCCTCCTTGTAGACTAAACTGGCCTGACAAGCTTCACATAACCTCCTCTTTCTCCTGCGCCTGCCCTTCTCATCCCCTTCAAAAACAGCCCAGCCTGGCCGTGCGGTTCAGCGGATGAGCGTTGGCCCAGGAACCAAGAGATTGCCAGTTCGATTCCCAGTCAGGGCACATGCTCAGGTGTGGGATCGATCCCCAGTAGGGACAGTGCAAGTGGCAGCTCATCGAAGACGTTCCTCTCTCATCAATGTTTCTATCTCTCTATCCCTCTCCACTCCTCTCTCTCTAAAAGTCAATAAAAACGTATTTTTAAAAATAACACAATACATGGCACAGCCTTTCCCATGCGCACTTTTTCTATATTTCAATGTGGATGATTAATATTGTGCAATAAATGTGTGCTGCAGGGTTTGACAATGTCTGCAAATGGCACAAAACACAACATTGAGAGACAAAGTTAGGGCAGTCCCACCTGATTGGTTCTACCTCCCTCGCCTCAAATAATCCAGTTCCTCTCATCCTTATATTTCCTCCTCATTTATCCAGTGCCTTAGTCTTACTGTTAAATGACTGTTATGGTCATCCCTTCTAAAGTGTTAGTTGTCAGGTGACAGTTCCAAGGTGTAGTAACATTTTTGAAAGAACACTCTTGAAGGAGAAAAGAAAGTGACCTTGACGCAGACACTATCATTTCCTCCAATCATGTGCAAGATGTCAATGACAATTCAAAAACCACTTCTGAAAGTTTGCAGGTTGTTGAAAGAGCTCTTTTTATACCCTCCCTACTCTTCAAAGCTTTTCCACATACTAACCACTCCTTTGGAACTCCCAAACAACCTGCAAAGCAGGTAGAGTAAGGCAAACCTGTCACCAGATTACCAAATGATGCAAAGTCACAGAGAGGTTAAGTGGGTCTCTCAAGGTCACACAGCCTGGACAGCAGCAATCCTGGATCTGCAAGGTCCCAAAATAAATCATTTTTCTTACCACAGAGGCAGTTCTCAAATTCCACCTCTGAGCACTAATGGCTGCATGGCACTTTCCATGAATGTACCCCTATCTCTAATTACCTACCTACCTGAGTCCAAGTGAATTCCAGAATATAAGACCCAGCTTTTTCAGCTGACCTTCTCTAATATATAGCAATATAATGAGGGTTCTGGCATTCTATCAGATAATATTTCTGCTAGTATTGTATTTTAAGTGGTATTGTATTTGGGCCTCAGAATTGTACTAATCCTATACTACGGGTACACATTAAAAATCAAATATGGGGAAGTAGAGAGTCTAAATGGACCTTAAAAATATACCCAAGCTGCCCAACTGGGAAATAAAAATATTTTCAAGTACAGCAGGTCCTTGAATAATGTCATCTTGTTCAACATCATTTTATTATAAAGTTTATTAGGTGCCGTAGGAACTTAACTCTTGTTTATATCAATTAGCCTATAGTAAAATTGGTTTCCTCATTTGTCATTTCACTTAAAGTCAGAGAACCTATTGATGGTGTTAAGTTACATGCTATTCTGTATGCTCTAAGCCTTAAATTATTTTGCTCTTAAACCACAGTTTCTGCTGTCCTATTGACCATGGCTACTAGACACAGGAGATGGGCACTGTGTGTTGGCAGTGAACCCTTCATGGAAGGTGTCATTTAGAAGAAAGTTCATTAAATTCATCATGGGGTGGGCGTCACACTGCTCTTTGGTAGCATAGAGACTGGAGGGCTTCCCTCATCACTGCAGCGTGAGATTCATAAAACTGCCCCCAGATCACAGACCACTAAGTGTCCTTCTGAAGACCCACTTTCTGACTAACAGTATGGAAAGTTCCCAAGTCATGTTTCTTATTCAAAACATTTCTGTTTGACAACACTCATTCATGCTGTTTTCCACGTAGCTGTTCCCGCTTGGACACTGCTACCAAATGGCACACTCTAGCTCTGCTGTCCATTCTTAAAGATGACCCAGAGCTCTCCACTGCCTCGTCCAAATCCCTCTCCCTGTCACGTAAGACTCTTCATATCACAGCTCGAGGCTACCTTTCGCCTCTATGCTGACACTATCCTGTGTGCTTCACACAAACTCAAGTATTTCCTGTTCCTCACAAACACACTAAACTGTCCTGTTTCCCTATTTTCCCAGTCTCTTCTTTCACCTGGAGTACTCCGTCCTTTCTCTGCCTATCTGATTCCTACTCAGTAGCAAAAGGCCAGCTCAAACACTTTCTTTGCTCCAAATTCAGTTATTTATATGCAATTGACCCTTGAACAACACAGGTTTGAACTGCATGGGTCCACTTATATGGGGACTTTTTTTTTCAATAAAGGTGTTTTCCTTATAATTTTCTTAATAACATTTTCTTTCTTCTACCTTACTGTATTGTTAGAAGATAATATGTAAGTCATGTAATATACAAAATATGTGTTAATTGGGTGTTTGTTACCGATAAGGCTTCTGGTCAACAGTGGGCCATTAGTAGTTAAGTTTTTGTAGCATCAAAAGTTATGGGTAGATTTTCAGTGCCCTTAACCCCCATGCTGTTCAAGGGTCGGCTGCACGTGCCTTCGCCCTCCTTTTAAATTGTGTCATACAGTACTTAATGCAATAAGTTGGTTCCTGGTAGGTGCTCAATAAATTTGGTTGGGTGAGTGGATAGATCTCATGTGTCCACTCCACTGTTTCACTAGGCAGGAAGGTGCAATAGGGTCTCGATGTCAGTTGGTAAATCAGTAGATCATTAGCGAGAGCACCAGCCCTTTTGCAGTTTGCTTTTTCCATCTGGTGTATTTTTCTCCACTTTGTGACCCACGGCCTTAATCGTTTTGCCTCAGTTGAATGTGCATATCCACCACATCAATGCATACATAGTAAGACAGTTTGGGTGTTGTTGTTTTTAGGGTTCCCAGAGTTCTGAAGTAATAATAACCCTTTTTTCCCCCTAGAAGATTTTGTCATTCTTACAAGGCTGTGTGGTTCAGAAGGAGCTAAGGCGAACAAATCCTGAACAAAAAGTTCAGATCCCAAATGGAGGGTAGAGGCCTGTCCACCTTGATTCCCAGGGCCCATCCAGTGAGGCAGTCTCAGTGAACAGCTGCACTTGCCGCTCCTCTGGTGAACGCCCTGATGACATAGGTTCCTGAAGCATGACTGGAGAGATGACCCAATGAAACCCAACCAGCAGGGTCGCCGGGGCTGCTGAAGCATGAGTCTGCATTTCTCAAGTCAGGGTAACAGAATCTGAGCCAGGCGGAGCAGAACGTGGGCCAGAGGCTATCTGGTAGCCAAGGGCACTGCTGGGGCTTTAGAATAACAGCTCGAGGCTGTAATCCGATGCCATCCCAGGACATTCAGCCAGTTAATCATCTCAATCACCCATTCGTTATTCATAAACACGAGAAACCAAGTTTTCTTTTGGCTGCTCCCTTTGCCCTTTCAGGTTACACCAATATTACGCTGTCCTTACCCTTTCCTTGTGTCGCATAAAATGCACCTGGCATGGTAAAGCATCTTGTCATCATGGATGTCACTGTGAGACTGGCCTGGGACGGCCCGATCATTGTTGCTCCCGGAGCCAACACAAGCGCTGGCAGTTTAAAGGCACGGCTTTCAGTAGTTCTTCAAACCTCATTAAGACTGTAAACCCACAGAGATGTGAGACCAACAGCCATGTACACGGAGGCAGGAGAGGCCTTACTACCCTATAGCCCTTACTGTTATCTCCATTCTCCATGACGGAGAAGATTAAAGAGGGTGAGGTTTTTTGTGTCTTAAGTGTTAAAAATTCTCAATAGCAAATCTATCAAACTAATCACACGAGGAGCCCAACCTCAGTGTGAGTCCTTCCGCAAAGTCCACACTCCCTCTTCAGGCTTTGTTTCAAGGGGAGTAAGGACAAGGACTTTGGAGTCAGACTTCTGGCTCTGGGCCCACTTCCTCGTCTGTAACCTGTGAGTGGCAATAACAATACCAACTCACATGGTTACTGTGATAATTAATTACCTCATGGGAGGTCAGTAAATGTTAGCTCTTATTTGCACTGTCTTGAATTTAGCTATGATCCATTGTTTTGGGAGTTTTATGGGTCCTGGGAAAATATGACCTTAGTTCATCTGTAATAAGGGAGAAAGAACACATACTATATCTTTTTGTTTAATGTTCAAATCTCCACATCAGTGATGCTCAAAGTGTGGTCTGGGGACTCCTGCAGATCCCCAGCAGCCAAGTCCTTTAATGACTGTATAAATTTAAAACACACAGCATGATGGTTTGATTTATATTGTGAGACAATTACCACCATCTTTTCATACAGATACAATAAAAAGAGGGGGAAAAAATAAGAAAAAAGGGAAACATTTTTCTCCTTGTGATGAGAACTCTTAGGATGTACCCTCATAAAAACCTCCCTATATATCATATAGCACGGCTGGCTGTTGCAAAGCCACCTTTGTAATACTAAATTGTTATTTGCCTTTTTCACTCTCATGAGTGTGGAGTGGAATTTTCCAGAGGCTACATGCTAAGTGTTGATGTAATCACTTAATAGATAATGGAATGTGTGCTTGTATATCCTTGCTTGTATATGCAAGGGTGCTCAATAATTTTTGTTTTGTTTTTATTTTTTTATTTCAGAAAGGAAGGGAAAGTGGGAGAGAGAGAAACATCAGTGATGAGAGAGAATCATCGATCAGCTGCCTCCTGCACGCCCCACACTGGGCATTGAGCCCGCATCCCGGGCATGTGCCCTGACCTGGAATGGAACCGTTCATAGGTCCATGCTCACCCACTGAGCCACAAAGGCTGGACCAGTTTATAAGAGTTTAACAAGATCCCGTGACCAAAAACTGAGATCCTCCGCTAGACTATTTTCAAGTCAAAGTCACCCTCCCAACCACCTCAAAATCCGTAACGCAAAAATGCCAACCATCCCTTTGAGACTCTGCCCCAGGACAGGCCGCAGAGCGGCTCTGCCCACACCTGCCTTCCTGTGTTTCAGGCTGTCTGGGTCCGACTTGCCCGGCGAGGAGTGGCTGGACTATGAGAAGCACGGCCATCGCCACTCCATGATCAGGAGGGTCAAGAGGTTCCTGAGCGCCCACGAGCACCCCGGCAGCCCGCGCGGCAGGCGCTATGCCCGGCAGGCCAGCGAGAGCTCCGCCTTCTTCCCGCCCGGCGACCTCAGCCCCCCCAGGGACCTCCTGGACGTGCCCTCCAGGAGCCCCCGCCGCTCCCCGAAGCACCTCGCCCCCGAGGGGAGCCCCGCGCTGCACTCCAGCCTGGGAGAGCTGTCCACCATCAGGGAGACCAGCCGCACCAGCACCTTGCAGAGCCTGACCCCGCAGACCAGCTTGAGGGCCTCCCCCATCAAAATGCCGCAGGTCCCCGAGGTGCGGATCACCGCCCCGGGGCCCGCGGCCGAGGACCTGGGGGACTCCGCCGCCTCCATCCAGAGCTTCGAGTTCACCGGGGTGCAGCCCAGCGGCCCCGGGCAGCCCGGCGACCCCCTGAGACTGATGGTGTTCCCCTCGGGGGAGGGGACGCCGCCCCGAGGCCCCAGTCCCCAGACTGTCTCAGCCCAAGCTGAGCAAGACCTGTTCCCCTTCGCCCCCGAGGAAGACCCCTTTGCGAATGACACGTTCCCGAAGAGGTGGAGCCTCCCGGGGTTCCTGGAGTCCAGCCACACCTCCCTGGAGGCCCGAGCGCCGCCGGAGCCCGCCAACCCAGAGCCGCCTCTGTTGCTCGACACAGAAACGTCCTCCGAGACCAGTGGCATCCACTTTGTGGCTGGCCCGCGAGCCTCCTCCGACCTGCTGTATCTAATGGAAACTCTGGACACGAAGGAAACGGACATCATAGAATTTAACAACGAGCTGACGGACGGATCGCCCGGAGGAAAGCCAGCCAGCTCCAGGACCTAGTGCTCCTCTCCATCCTTCCTTTCCCCGAGTTCAGCATCAGTTCCAGGACGTGTCCAGGACTGGCCAGTTTTTAAACAACAATCACACTGTATAAGCTATTTAAAACTCTGAAGGGCATTACGATCCGGACGTTTCCAACTGAGAAAATCCAGCACATTGGCACCACCCACTGTGGACCTACCGTGACCGCAGTGATGTAACTTAACCAAATAAGGAGCCTTAAATACACATGTGATTTATTCACTCATAGATTGTCAGCTTGGAAAGCACCTGAGAGATCATACTCCAATCCCCTGGCTTTGCCATTAGGGAGACAAAGAATTCCCTATTTTTCTTCTTCTTTTTTTCAGTTATAAAGACAGGGAGATGGCTCGTAAAACGCCTCAAACGCTGCATTCTAACTATGAGCTTTTGTTTGAGGCTTTCCTCCCATTTCACTCCCACTTTGTAGCCCATTATTATCGCTTCCATGTTCTTGAGCTTCAGCTTCATCTCCCATTTCCTTTTCTCCTTTCACCACTTCATTTTTCTCTGTTCCCACGTTATTCTCCCGTTTTTCTCTAGTTCCCTTCTTCCTAGTCTTGTTCCTTCCCTAATACTCCCATCTGTCCCACCTTGCAGGTTATATTTGCTCTTGCCAACTCGGTTGCTTACCTTTTGCCATGAGTTTCAAAATGTGAGGCATTGGCAAAGCCTCCCACAGAATAACCGAAGATGTCAACAAATCCCCTCGACGCACTTCCAGCCTCTCGGTGGAGAGGGTGGGAGTCCATGGCACCCCGCACCCTGGGCAGCCATGGTGTTTCTCTCGGCCTCCTCCCTGAGGTCTGGAACACCGGAGAAAACTGAAGCCAGGGTGGGCATGAGACTTAAACAACCACATGCTATGGAACCAAAGAATGCCAACACTTGAAGGTGTTTAACTCGAACTCTTAAAGCCAAAATCCCAATCTTGTCACAGCATGGGACCAGTTACTGTGTCTGCCAGGTTGTTGGGGATGAGGTAGGACGTTGGAGCTGGGAGGTTTAGGGGGTCCAGGACTGCACGATGGGGACGGGACTGGGACTCACTCACACCAAGGAGCTCTTGGGGTGGCTGCCAGTAGGGGGCTCCCAATTTTGTCTGGAAAGCCATAGTGCTGCTCTCACTATTTCTGTCATGTGATGAAGCTTGACTACATAAGGTTTAAGAAATAAAATAACCCTAATAGCCACCATGTACTGAGTGCTCACAGTGTTCCAGGCAGCAGCATGGAAAGTTCACAGATGACCTCACTAATCCTCACAGGAATCTTATGAGCTGAGATACTATCCTCTCCATTTTCAAGATGAAGATACCAGAGGCTTTAGCGAGGTAAAATAATTTGACTGAAACCACATAGCCAGGAAGTGGCAGGGCTCAGATTCAAACCCAGGTTTCTGACTCAGGAGCCCATATTCTTAGCCCATGAGCTCCCTCCCTGTGCTGTGCTGTCTGCAAGGTCCTGAATTTGCCAGCAATTTGCCCAGAATGCCGGAGGATGCGCTGAGAGTGCCATGCCTGTGTTTCTCCAGCCTTAGAGGCCTCCCAGGTCCTCCCTGCTGAAGACTACCTGCGTCTTTTTTTTTTTTTAATATATTTTTATTGACTTCAGAGAGGGCGGGAGAGAGAGATAGAAACATCAATGATGAGAGAGAATCATTGATTGGCTGCCTCCTGTATGCACCACACTGCAAACCGAACCTGCAACCCGGGCACGTGCCCTGACCGAGAATCAAACCATGACCTCCTGGTTCATAGGTCAACACTCAACCACTGAGCCACGCCAGCTGGGCTACCTGCATCTTTAATGCATGCATACAAGAGGGCATTGCTCCATGTTGGAGCCCCGGCCATGGTCCTCCTCATCTTCCTGAAAGAAGAAAGCAGCCCCCGCCCCCCTTTTTCCTTCCCAACTCCTCCCAACATGCAATGCTACCATTAGCACATTTTCACAAGGCATCGCAGCATCCCAGTGGCCACCCCAGCCATGGCATTTACCTTAACTGGCCTTTATCCAAGGACTAAAAGGAAATACTAGTAATATTGGAAGAAATGCTCTGCATTGATGGTTTTCTATGTTGGTTGATAGTGTTACTACCTGGGAAGGCACTGATATCCAAAGCATTACACAGACTACGGGATCAGCCCCAAATATAACACTTTTAAAAGACAGAAACCTTGCCCCGCTGGTTTGGCTCAGTGATTGGAGCATTAGGTCCCGGACTAAAGGTTCCTGGGGCCTGTTCCAGCCAAGGGCATGTACCTTGGTTGTAGGCTCATCCCCAGCCCCATGCCGGTGCATGCAGGAGGCAACCAACCAATGTGTCTCTTTCACATCTTTGTTTCTCTCTCTGTGTCTCTCCCCCTCCTTTCCACTCTCTCTAAAAATCAATGTAGGAAATATCCTCCAGTGAGGATTAACCAATAAAATAAAATAAAATAATAAAATAAAAATTTAAAAGCAGGAACCTTAACCTTCTCTTAATACTCTTCTCTTTACTGTTTCAACTTAAGTCCCTCTACTCTCTTTTCTTTGGCTTTACCTATTGCTCAAATGCAAATGTTTCTACTTAGCTGCTTTTGAAATATAATTAATTTTTGTCCCTACATGCAAAATGATAAATTATACACAATTAGAATCATGCATTTTGTCGAGGACTAAGAGAGTGTTCGTTTATCTCTGCTTCCATCCATCCCTCATGCACCTTTGTGCAGAGAATTAATGTCCTTAATATTTCATCAAAATCTGTGGTGGCCTCCCCTTTCCTCCTTGTACTAAAAAATGAACAATGATTCATTCAATGAGTCTATCACTTAGACTGCTGATTTTCAGTTGAACAAGTGTAAAGTGACATGTAACTACTGTTTAATTGGCATTTACTTGCCAATTACACATCACTAGTTGCTGTAGTATGACATTTATCTGATTTACTAAGGACATTTAGCATCCCTTCATGTACTCCTTAATTCTCTTGGGACTCCTATTTTAAAAATTGTCTTTTCAAGTTCTTTGCCCTTTTATCTATATTTCTCCTGTTAATTTCAAGGAGTTCCTTCTATATTTTAGAATAGTAATAGGCCCCGCTTGGTTTTGGACATCACAACAGTCTTTTCCAACCCTTTGTGTGTCTGTTAAAAGTGTCACTGGTGTTCATTGTTGAATAGAAAGTCTTCATTTTGGTATAATCAAGTTCATCAAATTTTTTTGTTTTATTCTTTTGAAGTTTTTTGGGGGAAAGTCTTTCCTAACCCCTGTCATGATTATTCTCCTACCGTTTTTTCTATTATCTTTATAACATTCTGTAGGGATCCAGTTTTATTTTTCTCCATAGAATGAGCCCGTTTCCCTACAACCCCTCCTATTAAAAGATCAGTTATAAGTCCCACGTATTTCTTGCAAATCAAATGTGCTGGTATGAAACAAAATAGCACCTGAGAGAACTAACAGATAGGGTGGTGTGAATAAATAAAAGAAAGCTGAGTCTTGACCTCATAAAACTCTAGCTCCTCCCCGCTGAATACAAACTTGCTCCAAATTCATCTCCTCTCTTGTCTTCCAACTGGTGCTTTTCCCCCTTTCGGTGCCTGGAGTGTGTAAACTCATTACCTTCCTCTATGCAAAAACCCACTAAAAACAGGCCTGTGTGATCAGGCTGAGCTTAAGCTGCAGGAGTAAAGCCTGACACATATGGAGACCTTGCTACAGAACAGTGATGGTGCTGCAGGATCCTTCAGCATTCAAAGGAGGGCAGAATGGAATCCAGACAGGTGGAGCCCACCATTAAACTATAGTTAGGGCCCGGGATCAGCAGAGGTGGGGGCGGCACACCAGGAGGCCAGCATCGCTTCTTCTTGCCAGCTGAGACCTGCCCTGCGTCTCAGGGACTTTTGCATTGTCTCCTCTTCGCTCTCCTGTAACAGGCTGTGCTCAAAGATGGGTGGATGTTGGGTGTTTACTGCCACACCTGGGACACTTGCAGATGGTTTCAGAAGAGAACTTAATCTCATCTGCTCTTTATTCCTCAAGAAATGAAGCTCTCTGAAATTGGCAGCCTCCTTGGCATTAATAATAAACTCATTATTTATCCACATGATCCTTGGACCCTACAATCCCAAAGGGACACACACTTTTCGAGATTAGAAAACACTTTTAAACTAAGGACCAGTCAGATTTTTCCCCAGTAAAAGTGGATTTTGATAACTTTTGTTACTAAAAAGAGTGAGAATACGGCAAGCTCCTGAATGACACAGTCACCCTCTGCAAGTTTGCTCCTCCTGGCCCCAGTTCAGAGGCCGTGTGCCCTGCTGCTCTGTCAAGAAAGAAGGTCCAGGTCTGGCTGAGGAGGGCCAGGTGAGGTAATGCAGCTCTCCCAGGTACAGTGGAAGTGGGCATGTGCTCTCCTGTCCCAGGAGGCCGCCATGCCCTCTACTGGGATGTACTAGTAAGCTCTGTTCACTGTCTTGCTCAATCAGGGTATCTCCCGTGCTTCGGACAGTGCCTGACACATCTAAAAAACATTAGATGAGCCCTCGCCTAGTTACTCAATGGTTTGATTCTCGGTCAAGGGCACATACCTCAGTTGTGGGCTTTCCAACCCCTACAGAGGTGCCTGAGGGAGGCAACCAATCAATGTGTCTCTCTCACATCGATGTTTCTATCTCTCTCTCTCCCTCCTCCCTCACTTTGACTGTATAAATCAATGGAAAAATATACTTGGGTGAGGATTTTTTAAAAATTAGATGAATGAATGCTTGAAAGAAAGAATTAATTAATTAATTAACCAAATTAGATCTAGATCCAAAGTTAAGAAACCTAAAATCTCAATCAAGTATGACCGAAACCTTAGCTGTATGGTCTCAATCAAGTTATTTGAACATTCTGGACTTCATCTTAATCAGCTCTAAAATGAGAGATTAGACTAAGCAATTTAAGGTTCCAATCAATTTCTGTAGATTCTATACTTGGGGAAGAAGGAAGAGATGGTTATGATGAATATTGAGAAAATGGACCCAGTGGTGGAAAGAAGTAAAAAGGGGAGTGGGGTGAAAAAGGGCAGGATTAACATTTACTGGTTACCTGGGTGTGCCAGGTGTCTTCATGTATCAGTTCAACCGATCTTCACAAAGTACCATCACCCATTCTATAGGAGGAAATAGAGAAGTTACTGGTAAATAACCGCTGAAAGTTTCACAACAGTTAAAATTTCAATCTGGGATTTGAACCCAGGCCTCTTAGGGTCATTGCTGATTCTACTATTCCGCACTGCATTAAAAAAAACTTAACTTGCCTGGCCATGGTGGCTCAATGGTTGAGTGTCAATCCATGAACCAAGAGGTCACCAGTTTAATTCCTGGTCAGGGCACATGCCCAGGTTGCAGGTTCAATCCCCAGTAGGGGGTGGTGTGCAGGAGGTAGCCGATCAATGTTTCTCTCTCATCGATGTTTCTATCTCCCTCCATCCCCCTCTCTCTAAAATCAATTTATATATATAATTTAGTCACTCAACCAGCTCCACTGACTTAGCCTTGGAAGACTGGTGGGAAACTTTGGGAAGCCAACATTTATCCGTATTGACTACCTATTATGTGCCAGGCGTTATGGCAAGTGCTGTACACACATGATCACCCTTAATTCTCATAATAAACAATGAGGTGGCACTGTGTCCATTTTACAGATAAGGAAACTGAGGTTTAGAGAAGTGAAAGAGTGTGCTCGTGTCACAGAGCTGAGAATTGGCAGAATTAGGATTCAAAATTAGGTCTGCACATAAACTGTGAGACAAATACAGCCCAACCCTAGAGCTTGTTTCTCTGGAGGACAGCCCAACCCTAGAGCTTATTTCTCTATAAACTCCTTCCCTGCCGTTACACCCGCTCTCATGATCCCTTCTTCATCAGGAACAGCTTAAACTCTTGGATGTAATATAGGATTGCACTCTGTCATTAGTCAAAGCTGGTTTGGATGCCTGAGCCAAGTCTGCGATCCAGTGCAAGACCACCAATTCCTTCTCCTCTGTGCACATGTGAGGTGTGTCGGTGCATCCCTCAGGCCACTGGAGTCATATTAAATATGTGTAACCTACATGAGTTCAGCAATGAGCTTGGCCAAGGAAAGAGAAGCACTTACATACATGTATAAAGAAAAGAACCTCCTCACTTCCACCCTGCTCCCCAGAGAACCGTGTCTCCCCTGGGAGATGAGGATGTAAATGCCACTCGGTCAGCCTCCATTCTGATGTGCTGAGAGTGAGTCTTGTGGACTTCCTGAGAAAGGTAGTTTATTAGTGCCCAATATGGGCACATAATCTTTCTACAAGATTTTCAATGGTAATTTTCACTCTGCTAATATTCTCATTGTGTGTTGAATGTAGGACCTAACCCCTACATAAGGTCACTGATATGTTCATTTCCCAGAATACTGTCTACACTAATAAAAGAGAAAGATGCAAATTGACCATACCTTCACAACACCCACCAGCCAATCAGGAGTGAGTATTCAAATTAACCCAACAAAGATGAAGGGTTAATTTGCATACACAGGCGCTGAGAGGCTGGGGGCGGGGCGGGATGCTTGCGTCATTGCCATGGCAATGACGCAGGCATTCTGCACTGCCCCAGCAGCTCCAGGCCTCTGGGCAGCATGGGAAGGCAGAAAGACGGCTCAGGCCGTAGCGAAGGTGGTGCCAGCAGCCAGGGGAAGGAAGGCCTATTCTTGCATGAATCTTCATGCATCCGCCCTCTAGTTTACTGATAAGTTCCCTTAGGTAGCAGTCTGAGACAAAATTAGATATAAACATTTGGTCTGCAGTGGGAGAATGGTGGCTGGTAGTTTGAATCTGATTTCCAGAATGCTCTTGCCTAGCCAGGATCCTCCAACTTACCACAGTCTCCATCACTCCCTACTGCTCCCCATGAGACCTGCTTCACTCAGGTGTGGCCTACTTGATCTGGTGGGTAGCTTGAGTTTTCAATTCTTTTACTAAAGCATCACCAGCTCCATGGAGACCTCAACCACTGTCTGTTCCCTAAATTATGCAAAGCGACTTTCTGTGACTTGGTTTCCTCACAGATAAAATGGAGATAATGGTAATACCTATTATTGTGAATATTCAATGAGTTCATTCACACAAAATTCATAGTGCATTGCCTGTCATGTACTAAGCATGTCTGAACCCCACTCAGACATGTTAAACCTGGATTCTATCTCTTTCTGACCTGCCTCTCTGGGTGAACTGTACAGTCTGAGTAGTCTCCCTGGCTCGATGACAGGGCAACTCACTCGGGAGGCAGGGACACCCAGCACTAATCAACCTTGCTTCACCAGCCCCATTGGCAGCAGGCCTTACAGGGATGTCAGACCCCAGACAACCCAGGAACAGCATTCATTTCTGTGTCATTCCCACTGGAGTAACCCGAGCCTCTCCACTGCTGGTCATGGTAGCTGGAGGCTGGTTGTCTCTTGCCAAGAGTAAAGGCAGCCCGGAGCCTGCTATTTCCAGGCATCAACCTCAGGATCCATCAGTCACTCCGAGGTCAGCTGTGGAGCAAACGGCACGGAGCACTGAATAGCAGGGAGGCTGCAAAGAGTGGGGAGATGAATAAATTTGAAATTTTAAAATTGATTTGAGAGAGAGAGAGGGGGGGGGGAGAGAGAGAGAGAGAGAGAGAGAGAGAAACATTGATGTGAGAGAGAAACATGGATTGGCTGCCTCCCGCATGTGCCCTGACCAGGAATCGAACCTGTGACCTTTCAGTGCCCAGGACAATGCTACAACCAACTGAGCCACACTGGCCAGGGCAAAATATGTAATTTTTTAAAGCTAGCTTCATTCTCCTAAGGAAAGGACGAGTCAGTAAGTAAAGGAAGAAGAAACAGCTAAGTTGGTGAACCCCGTTGGTGTGAGGAAGAGACGGCTGGGAAGAACATCAGACTCGTTCAGTGCTTGGGAAACAAAACCTCTGAAAGCCATAAAGGATCAGAAGTTGATAAAAGACAGATCTGAGGTGAAACACCAAATGCAAGAGGCAAGAACACTCCTGTCCAGAGTCGCTTTCCTCAGACTACACTGCAAGGGGTACTCAGAGAGCCTGTGGGAAAAGCCCCGAGGAGTCAGAGCACAAACAGTAGGAAGCCCAACATCAGACCCCAAATGACACTCTCACCGTGGCCAGGATGGCTCGGTTGGCTGGGCATCCTCCTGTGCACTGAGGGTTGCCAGTTCAATTCACATGCCCTGGTTGCAGGCTCAATCCCAGGTAGGGGTTGTGCAGGAGGCAGCCAATCAAGGATCGATGTTTCTCTCCCTCTCCCTTCCTTTTTTCTAAAAAAAACTAAATCTTTTTTTAAAAGAAAGAAATGACACTCTTCCTCAGCTGTCCCATCGGCATCGGGGGGGTCTGGCCTCCAGCCACCAGGGCAGTTCTCTGCAGCAGGCTTGCCTCTTTTACCTGAGGCCAAGGGGTCAATGCCACCTCCACCCATGGCTTTTGCAAACACCAGTCTGTTGTTGCCCCATCCAACACACAGTAAAATGTGGATATAAACTCAGCTCCTAAGATCCGGAGCTGTCCAGAGTGGGTGGCGACCTCTAGAACTTGAAACTACTGATACACACAGTCCCATCCCTCCTGGAATCAAAAAGAGCAGGTGGGGATCACGCGGGCATCATGCCACTGCAGGGTGAGCTGGGGACCAGGACGCACCTTTCCTCTGTGTTTTGCAGCAGGCAGCAAGCACTGTACTCTGTGGGTCAATGACAAAGGTTATGGAAGACAAATCAACAGCCTGGAGTCCACAGTGTGCCAGGGCGCGGAGGGCAGAGCAAGGTCGTTGTTAGTTTATATTCCACTCGTAAAACCACATTTCAAACATGGCCTAATCAGCCTTTGTCAAGAAGAGAAGTCTCGGAACACAGAGGGTAAAAATGTGAGCTGCTGGAATCAGGTTGCGTGGGTGGAAATGCTGGCTTCACTGCTGCTTGTGACTTTTCATGACTTGGTTTCCTTACAGATAAAATGGAGATAATAGTAATACCTATTATTGTGATATTTAATAATATCATACAAAATTCATAGCACATTGCCTGTCATATAGTAAGCACTTGATGTTTGCTGTTATTATTATCCTGTCTAATAAAGAGGGACTATGCTAATTGACTGCTCAGCCCTCAAAGATGGTAGCGCCCACAGCCACAAGATGGCAGATCCCAGTCCCCTCAGCCCCGCTGAGGTGGCAGGTGGGCAGCAGGCATGCACCTGCCTCCAGAGTCCCCCAGTCCCCTCAGCCCCCCAGCTGCCCATGGCCGGCCCGAGGCACAGGCAAGCCTCGGATGGTGGCTGCCCAGCCACTCAGGAACACCCAAGGCTCAGGTAACCAGGGCCGGCCGAGGCTTACACCGCTGGCAGTGGCAGCAGCAGAGGTGTGATGGGGGTGTCGCCTTCCCCTGATCACCGGGTTGCCTCCCGCCCTTGAGGGCTCCCAGACTGTGAGAGGGGGCAGGCTGGGCTGAGGTACCCCCCCTCTAGTGCATAAGTTTTCATGCACTGGGCTTTTAGTTTATATATATAAAAAGCCAGTGTCCCTAACGACCAGGTCGTCCAAACAACCGGTCACCATGAGGTGCATTGAGTACCTCTCAGTCCCTTCCCTCCTGGCCTGCAGTCTCCCATCACAGCATGGTGAATGGGGAACCACAGCAAACGGAGCAGCGGGGCAGGACTGGCAACCCAGGGTGGGACAGTCCACCTCTTGGTCCCTCCCCTGGCCCTCAGGCTCCAATCGCAGCTTGGCCAACAGGGAACCACGGCGAACCAAGGTGAGCGGCAGTGGCAGCGGGGCGGGTGGAGGACAGAATGGTGACCTCTTGGTCCCTCCCCCAGGCCCACAGGCTCCAGGGAACCAGAGCCAGACTGTGATTGGGGAACCACGGCGAACCAGGGGGTGGCAGCGGGGATTCGAGAGCGGGCAGAAGATGGCCTAGGCACCCTAACCGCACACAATTTCATGTGTGCTGGGCCTCTAGTATCATTATGTTATTAAATAGCAATGGTGATTAAGACCTGGAGTCCTGGGCTCTATTCGGGCTCAGATACTTACTAGCTGTGTGTCTGAGGATAAGTTACCTGAGATGCCTGAGCCTCAATTTTATCAGTAATAAAATGCATTTATGCCAGTACCTTCCTCATCGGGTTGTCTTAGAAATTTAGGGAAATAGTGCCCAGCCAGCATGGCTCAGTGGTTGAGCGTCAAACTATGAACCAGGAGGTCACGGCTCGATTCCTGGTCAGGCACATCCCCGGGTTGTGGGCTCGATCCCCAGTGTGGGGCGTGCAGGAGGCAGTCAGTCAATGATTCTCTCTCATCATTGATGTTTCTATTTCTTTCTCCCTTCTTTTCTGAAATCAATAAAAATGTATTTAAAGTGCCCATGTTTTGAAAAAATAAATAAGTAAATAAATAAAAAGTAAGTGAAATAGTGAATATAAAGCAATTAATACTGTCTGATGCAAAGTTTTAACTGAATAATTGTTCATTATCTTTATTATTAGTTAATGAGATGACCTGGATTTAGAGCAAGAATAATATTTGAGAATGTTGGATGTTACTTCTCTGAAGGTGTAAAAATGACTCTTTTGCTGAGTCAAAGATTCAGGTACATAATATCTTAACTATCCTGCCTTAGACCGATTTGATAAAACAGAGTAGAGCAGATGCCACCTGCAGAAGCAAAGACCGAAGAGGGAACAAGAGAGGAGGGTTTCTCAAACGGCCCAGCACAGCCTCCCGGACAGCAGACAGCGCTTCAGTGGGCTGAGCACCAAAAGCCCAAATCAGACCCCGCCCCCAGGTTTATCTACTGGAAACCGAGAGTGGAGTGATGTTCACCCCTCAGCGCTGCCCTTGAAATTGCCCCTGGGGGAGGAGGTCTGGGACACATGCAGGTCTGGGGGTAAGACCACTCCTAGGTTGTGCAGGGACCCTGTGCAGGTAAACAATTTAAATCAGCATGTCCTTTCTGGAGGTCCAATCTCATACACACAAAAAAAGAAAAATTTTAAAACCACGCTGTTCCCCAGGAGCCATCTGCTCACCACCAGACAGGTCCCTCCCAGAACCAGGGCCTGATTCAGGCCAAAGGACACCCCCATACGCCCCAGTCACTCTGCCAGAAGGCCATGGCAGCCTCCGCCAGTCCCAGCACCAGGGAGGGACTTGACTATGTGAAACTTCAGAGGATGGTGTTCCAAGAATGGAGGGGCTTGTGGTGTGGGAGAAGGCTTGCTGGGGGCTTGGGTCTGACATCCTGGGTCTCAGATGATAAAGGGGAAAGTAGAAGAAGGAAGCGTGGGTGGAGCAGGAGGAAAGGGGAAAAGGCAAATTGGGAGGGTATCCCACATAATCTCCCAGGCCCACCCAGTAACCCCAGTGCCTCCTTCTTAACTTCTGCACAGAAAGCCCAAACACCCACCTGAAATCCAAAGGCGTTATCAGCCTGCTGGCATGGCTGCAGGTTACGGTTCAATTCCCAGTCAGGGCACTTGCCTAGGTTGCAGGCTGGATCCCCAGTGTGGCGTGTGATCCCCAGCGGGGAGCCTGCAGGAGGCAGCCAATCAATGATTCTCTCTCAACATTGATGTTTCTATCTCTCTCTCCCTCTCCCTTCCTTTCTGAAGTCAATAAAAATATGGTTTTTTTTAAGGCATTACCATATTGAATCTGAGGACAGTCCAGCCATACACACATCCTTAAAACTTTTGTTAACGTTTAAAATCTCTATCAAATAGGTTGTTCATCAAAGACAGAATCCAAGAAATTGGCAGCTAAGAGTCTTATCAGGAGGGAGAACAATGCAATAAAGACAAGTGTGTTATTCGAGATCAAGGAGGTGATGCAACAGGCCCTTCAGGTGTGCTCAGCACCTGGGGACTTTGGTCAGGTTGAGGAGGAAGGTCAGGAGGGGACAGAAGGCAAGGCTACACCAGTAAGTCTAACATACCAGTCTGAGCAGAGCAAGGGACCTCAGCCTTCACCACATCTTGAGCCCCTCATATCCAGCGGGTCTGCTTTTTGAATCAATGTGACATTATGGAATAGAGATCTCTTCACCTGTAGACCTCAGAGGCTGCCGAGAGCCCCCCTTCTCCTTCCACTTCCCCCCCCCCCACCCCCGCCACACCAGGCTGGCTACTGTAAACACAGTCACATTGGGTCTCCATGTCACTAGATGGCTGGTTCCTAGACCTCATGGTGGGAAGGAAATTGTGGTGTCAGAGTTTAGTGTCCCACTGTGAGAGCATTCTCTCTGCACTCTCCCTGCCAATGTCCACCCAGCAGGAACCACTCCAGTGAACGACCACTCACCTCTCCCACAGTGACCCACTGTGGGCCTCACACTCCATATTGAGGCCAAAGCTGCCTCCAGGTCCCACTGGCTCTCATTCCACCTCTGGGTCTATACCTACTTAGTCCATCCTTTTCCTCACTCAGCACCAGCCTCAGACCGTTGAAAAATGCCATTTTGCTACCTCTATGTAAGCATCCAAAATACACAGACACACACACACACACACACACACACACACACTTTTTCTTGAGACCAAATCTTGTCAAACAAAATTGTTATTAAAAAAAATGTTTTCATTTACTTTAGAGAGAGAGGAAGGGGGAGAAAGAGAGAGAGAGAGAGAGAGAGAGAGAGAGAGAGAGAGAGAGAGAGAGAGAAACATCGATTGGCTGCCTCCTGCACACTCCGTGGAGCCCACAACCCCGGCGTGTGCCCCAAACAGGAATCAAACCAGTGACCTCTCGGCGTATGGGACAATGCTCAACCAACTGAGACACATCAAATAGTTCTTTCCATCTCATGATCTTCAAAATCTTCACCATCCTGATCTTCCCCTACAGGGAGTGTCCTAATTTCACAACAGCCCTACACAAATGTGTACCCAGAAGCAAGCACAGCACTCGCCACGTTTTTGAGTTTGTTTTTGTGGCCAGTGCACAGTAGGGCAGCACAGTCAGCTTCCCTGTTGCAGACACTCAGCCTTTAGTCCTGTAGGCCCTTGAGGAGGGAACCTGCCTGCTCCTTCACTGCTCTGCTCCGGGGCTGGTCCACTGTTGGCACGTGAGTGCTTGTTTATAAATGAATGATGACTTGAGAGTACAGAGTTATTTTTTGTTTTGTTTTTGTTGTAGTAATAGTTAGTGTTAGTGGAGGAATATTTTTATTTTGGTTATATAAACCCCCTCCAAGTAGAAATATCAGATAGACAGCTGACTATGCAGACAAGTCTGGCTTAGAGGAAAGGTTGGGGCTCCAGAGAGATCACAGAGAATGAGGCCACTTGACTACATTAACTTACCTAGGAGTTCATCTAATCCAGGACCCCAACCTTTTTCCACGTAACCTGTCAGAGCCAGCAACAGTGGAACAGAGAGCATCGGCCTCTCCTCCACCCCCACAGCCCTCCCAAGCAGCAGAGACCTCGGGCTCACTCACCTTCCCCTTCCCCATCCCCCACCCCTGGGAGAGCACCCCCCTGCCCCGCCCCTGCGTCCCATCCTGAGGAAAAAATGCCTGCCCTCCTTACCTGTAGGAACTTCAGAGGAAAGATCAAATGTGCATTCCTGGGAGCAACAAGGTCAGCTTCTTCTATTGCTGGAGAAAGTGAGCCACTTCCAACTCTAAAGCTAATTTCTTTCTCAGCACCTGGCTGGAAACTTAGACGTCAGCAAGTAAGGAGGGGGCATTTCTGTACTGTCTCCTCACACCTGTCTACCTCAGATGGCACCATATGGAACCCTGGGGTCCCAAGGAAGGGAGCACTCCCTGGGCCGGAGTGCTCTCTGGTGGTCATAGTAACTGAAGCTCATGAGGACACACCATCCGTGAGTATTTATCATGAACCAGATAGCAATAAAAATTTCACCCAGGTTATCTAACTAATGCGCATCCGAACTCTACAGAGTCCCACTGCTCTGTCAATTCCCCATTTCACAAATGAGGAACCTGATCGAAGCAGGTAGGTGACTTACTCAGAATGACAGAGGAGAGAGGAGATTGGCTGGTCTCCTCCTGGTCATCTAGGCCCTTCTAACTCCTCTGGGTAGACAACAGCCATCCCAGAAGGAAAGGGGGAATTTAAACATATACGTTTTTCATTATAAAAGTAAACCTTTTGGAAAAAATGGAAAGAAAAATAAACTACCTGTTATCAAAACCCCTGTTAGCATCTTAAAGTTGCTTCCTTCCAATCTTTTTTATCCTTTCTATCTTCTTTTCATAATTGCAATCTAGTTATAATATAAATTCTTCATTGAAGAATATTTTTTTTTAACCTTCACCCGAGGATAATGTTTTTATTCATTTTTAGAGAGAGAGAAAGGATTAGAGAGAGAGAGAGAAACATGAATGTGAGAGAGAAACATAGTTCGATTGCCTCCCATACGCACCCCAACTAGGGATCAAACCCACCATCTAGGTATGTGCCATGAGCAGGAATCGGACCCACTACCTTTTGGTGTACGGGACAACGCTCCAACCAACTGAGCCACCAGGGGAATAATGTTCCTAAAGATGTTTCTCCTTTAAGAATTTTCTATTCTTAGACATGATTTCCACCCTTTTAAAATTAAAATAATAGGAATTTGCTTTGGGGACTTCCAGGAAGAAAGAGTGTGACCCACAGATCCATGCCAGGAGTTCTTAAAATCTCAGTCTGCTCTGTGCTTCCTGGAGAGCCAGGGTTGCTATGGAGACCAAGTGTGAATTGAAGCCTGGGGACAGGCACAGGGCCCTGGAGAGCACTGCCCTCGGGGCAGGTCCCAGAGGGCACATTTGGGAACTGGTGGCTGACTCACTTCCAACAGAGGTTAGCACAGAGGCTCAGGGCACGGGCAGCCCCAGGCGGTCACCACAGGGCCTGGGGTTCTTGGGAAGCATCCCTGTGGCTGCTGGGGGGACGGGGCTACGTGGCAGCCCTCTCCATGGGCTGTTTCCCGTTTCTGTGCTCTCTCCCCGGAGAGGGCCTCCCTGCTGAAGCCTCTGTCCCTCTACCTGAGCCCTAAGATACTCCCCACTCATGTGGTGCCCAGGGGGCGGGGGGAGAGGGGGCTGCAGCCTCTGAGTCACACCCCCAACTCTGGCTCTCACGAGCCCCGTGGCCTGGCACCCCTTAATCTCTCAGACTCGATTTCTCATCAGCAAACACAGTATAGAAATCGTTCATACTCAGAGTTGTTAGGAGAGGTAAATGGACATTTGGCTGAGTACTGAGCACATGGTAAGAGCTCAGAAATGGTGGCTGATGTTCTAGAAACTGTCTCTACACAGACGGCTCGTGAAGAAAGGTGAAGAGCAGTTGTCCCTGCAGCAGGTAACCGGAGACCACGTGTAAACAACTGCCTCCTCTTAGTTCTGAGCAGGTGCGGGAGGGGGGGGGGGTCGGGCACCAGGGCACCACCCCTGTTCCTCCTCACCTCTTCCCGCCCCCCCTCCCCTGTGCCATTTCCAGAGAGCACAGGAAGGACTGTACCAGGGGAATACTCAAAGTATGTAAAGACTCAGACTGAAACGATTCAATGAGGCGCGGTGCTAACACAGGGGTGGAGCCTCCTGTTGCATCAGGTGTTACCACCTCAGCTCCTGGATTGGGGGGAGGTCAGAGATCCCAGGAGAGGGGCAGGGGAGCTGGAGTAGTGAGGAGAGTGCTCTGGGCAAGGGTTCTTGACCAACTGGTATGAAAGTATGTTGACATTTTAAAATCAATATAGCCAAACCACCAGGGACCTATGGATTTATCACCAGTTGAGCTGACTTTCGTGGGAATGCAGGGGACCACAGAATGGATGAAGCGCATTCGGTTCTTGCAGGGTGAGTGAGTTGGGGAGAAGGGCTTTAGAGCTCAGGGGGCTACTCAAGGGTTAAACCCTCCCTATCCATGTCATTCCTTCCTGCCTGCCTTGCTGATGCAATATGAGAAAGGGACCCAGAAGATGGACAATCGCAAGTTGAACACCATGGTGAGTTCCTGAGGTGAGGCCATGCTGATAAAGCCGCAGTCCTGGGCTCAGAAAAAGAATACACCGAACCCAGTGTTGCAGCCCAGCACCAGCCTTTCATGCCCGGTCACTCAGTCATTCCTTCCACTAATATTTGTTAAGCCCGCAGAGCTGCCGGGGGCGGTCCTGTGGGCTGTGCATGCAACAGTAGCAAGACCAATAGGGTCTCTCCACACATTGGCTCAGTGTAATTGAGGAGCCAAACATAAAATTTCAATAAAAGGTGGTAAGAGCTGTGGTGGGAAAAGACAGGGTCTAAGACTGTCAAAGGGGGGCACCTAACCCAGAAGTCTCATTGCTGGAAGTAGTGTCTAAGCAAAGAACTGAAGGCTGAGTGTGAGCTGGCCCGATGGAGAGGTGGAAGAAGTGTAGAGCAACATATGCAAAGACCAGAGGTTGGCTGAGCCATCAGAAGAACAAAACAGATGACATGAACTTTAACACAATCATTTTGATATGTCAAATGTGAAGTGCAATTAATACTAACGCATAGGCCTGCCTTCTTGCTTAATTAGAGAATGGCTTGGAAATATGATAATCCCGTAAATCTAAATTTCCAAGCCCAAGGTGCAGGTTGGCAGGGAGAACAAGTCAGAAGGCAGTGTCACAAGGGGCTAACTGTTGGACTTGGGTATCACATAGATTCAGGTTCAACTCCCAACTCTACCTCTTTGGAATCGGGTGACCTTGAGTAGGTCAATTCAACCTCTCTGAGCTGTAATTTTCTTATCTAAAAATGGATAATAATGCTGGAATCTACTCTGTAGCACAATAGTGATATTCCAATCAAACAATATACAGAGTCCTCAGCACAGTAAATGGCATGGGTTCAACTCTTATTAAAAATACATTTGTGGCCCTAGCCAGTTTGGCTCAGTGGATAGAGCGTCAGCCTGAGGACTGAAAGGCTCCGGGTTCAATTCTGATCAAGGGCACATGCCGGTTGCAGGCTTGATCCCAGTAGGGGGCATGCAGGAGGCAGCCAATCAATGATTCTCTCTCATCATTGATGTTTCTATCTCTGAAGTAAATAAAAATATATATTTTTAAATGTAAATAAATAAATATTCCTTCCTTTAAAAATATAAATAAATAAAAATAAATTTGTGGAACCCACCCCCAACCTAAACATTATTTGGTGCCCAAGAACTCCAAATGTTTTTTAGAAAAGAAATCCAACCTACTCCAAACATCATAGCTAAGGTATATGGAGAATGTTCATACCACGTCTCAGTCCTACAAGCCATACATAAGTTACTTTATTAAATTCTCGTGACAGCAATGGGGGTGCCACTGTTTTCCAGGTTTCACAAACTAGGAGACCAAGGCCTCTCCTACTACTGTCATTCACAGCGGTACATTCATTACAATCACACCTGCACGGACCTGTCATTATCTCCCAAAGTCCATGGTTTACTTTGGGGTTCGCTCCCAGTAGTAGGAGAGGTTGTGTGTGTGGTGGGAATGGGAAGGGGTATATGGGAAGTCTCTGTACTTTCTGCTCTATTTTTTCTGTGGATGTAAAACTTCTCTAAAAAAATAAAATGTTAGTTTAAAAAAAAAAAGTACAGGCTTTTAACCCAGGAAGTTTGGCTTCAGAGCACACCCCTTTAACCACTATGCTATACTATCCCCCAGCTTCTAATGGAAGGGAAAATCCAACTTTTAATAGAAGTAAAAAAAGAAAAAATATATAAGCACATGCAAAGCGAAGCAAGGAGATTGCTGGGCTTTGGAATGTGCTTACAGCTAAGGTTCCCAGCCCTCCCTAATCCTTTCTCGAGGCCAGGCAAGGCTTCAAGGCTGATTAAGCCGACTCCTGCCTCCTGGGTAGTGCTTGGTGAAAAGCACTTGACATGTGGCGTGAGGCCAGCATCCCCAGGGTCCTTTGGTCTGGAAAACAGCTGTGAGGAATCTGGGGCATGCGGAGCAGAAGGCTTTATCAGCCGGCCTGTCCCAAAGCCGAGGGGGAGACTATCTGCTGGTGCAGCTATGCCTCTAACTGCCCTATTTTTAGAGAAAGGCGTTCTTTCCATGGCTGTGCTTCTGACCAAGGAGTCAGCCAGCTCTGTCCCAAGGCACAGCCTGCAAACATCTAGCCACTCCACTTGCTGGTGTGACTTACGGCTCATTTTCTGTGGGTTTGTGGACCAACATTCAAAGCATTTGACCAAAGGATTTATAAAATGACTAGAGGCCCGGTGCATGAAATTCGTGCATGGTGGTGTGTGTCCCTCAGCCCAGCCTGCACCCTCTCCAATCAGGAAGGCAGTCGGGCATCCCTCCCATAATCCAGGACTGCTGGCTCCCAACTGCTCGCCTGCCTGCCTTCCTGATTGCCCCTAACCGCTTCTGCCTGCCAGCCTAATCACCCCCTAACCACTTCCCTGCAACCTGATTGATGCCTAACTGCTCCCCTAACAGCCTGATTGCCCCTAACTGCCCTCCCCTGCATGTCTGGTCCCCCCTAACTGCTCTCCCCTACAGGCCTGGGTCCCCCCCAACTGCCCTTCCCTGCAGGCCTGGTCGACCCCAACTTCCCTCCTCTGCCGGCCTGGTCACCCCTAACTGCCCTCCCCTGCAGGTTTGATCACCCACAACTGCCCTCCCTTGCAGGCCTGGTCCCTCCCAACTGCCCTCCCCTGCTGGCCATCTTGTGGTGGCCGTCTTGTGTCCACATGGGGGCAGCCATCTTTGACCACATGGGGGCAGCCATCTTGTGTGTTGGAGTGATGGTCAATTTGCATATTACTCTTTTATTAGATAGAATAGCTCGTTCCCCAGCTGGAGTACCCAGTGAGGAATTGCTTTCTGCCCTAGGAAGGAAGACATAAGACATTTCCTGCTCAAATGAGAGCATGTAGCCAGCATGTCAAAGAGGACCACTCACGGTTGGTAAAAAGCCTTTTTGTTGTTGTAAGAAGCAAATTCCTGCCCGAAGCCCACAGGATTAAGTTCTGGTCTAATACATCATGGTGGGAGGAGGAGTTGGGACAGGAACCAAAAGGATATCGAGTTAGCCTGGTCTGTGTTAGACCCTCCCAAGCCCAAACCAGGAAGCCAGATGGGCCCCAGGAATTGAGAAAAACAGTCCAGAGCTGGCTCGGGGCACAACTCACTTGCACATCCATTAGGACTCCCTGGAATAATCCCAGCCCAGTAGCTAATAATAATAGTAATAACAAAAGAACAATAATAGCAACCCATTTTTTAAGCACCTTTTGCATGCAAGATACTTTAAGCACATTGTCTTACAGACCTCAGGACAACCCCTGCAGTGGCTGTTATTATTGCAGTTTTGCAGATAGTGAACTGAGGCTCAGAGAAATTATCAAACTTGCCCTAATAAATGGCAGATCTGATATGCAAACTCAAACTTTTCCAACTCCAAAGCCCATGGATTCTCTTGCCGTTTGTCATGCTGGCTCCTCTGAGTGTCTCTGGGAGGGGCAAGGGAGTTACACAAAAGGAAGGCTGGGTCAAGGTCTTTGCCAACTTAGTGTTCCAGAATTCATACTAAAACAAAACAACATTTTTCTCAAGCACAGCCCCCTCCTCACTCCTCATTTGCCTCACTCCTAACATACATTTGCAGCTGAGTGACATGTTTGGCGACACAGTCACACAGTGGAAGGTCCCAAGCTTGATGGGAATCCGAGGGACCACCTACTCCAACCCCCTTGTCTCCAGATGAGGAAAAGGAGAGCCGGAGAAGTTAAACAACCGGCCCAAGTTCCCACCGCAATTAGAGAAATTCAAACAGACCTTGAGAGTCCGAGTCAGGGACCCTTCTCACAACACACCCCACCCCATCAATATGACTGGGCAAGATTCAGCTAAGTGTTCAAACTGAGCCCTGCCGTCGGAAAGGCACCTGAGATGAGGCAATGTCAAACCAATGCCACTCCTTCTCCCAAAGGAGATGGGAGAAACTTTCCAGCCAGAGAGACACACAGATCATCCTGGACCTCTGGGGAGTCCATGGTTTGTGGCTTTCCCAAGCCAGATCCACAGTCTACTCACATCATCACGTAGCTGCTCGTTGGTCATTCTCTCCTCTGCATGCACTTCCTGAGGGGAGCGTCACAGCTATCGACCAGCAAACCTGCAGCTGGAGGGCTTTTCTAAACTCCTCCAGAGTCCCTGCTTCCCCAAGATGAGGCCTGCTGACCTGAACTTCTATTAAAGAAACTCCGAAAGGCTAGAGAGGGATGAATGAGCGAGCGTATGGGGTCAGTCCATCCCCAGTGTCAATTCATCTCCCTCCACTGTCAGCTCAGAGGCAGTGGGGAATGAGAGGCGACGTCAAGGAGAGATGATGTCACACCCGGCTGTGGCACGGTTCCCTTAGCCCCTCACACCACCAGGACCTGAAGGCACACCCGGGTCACCAAGGTAAGCCTCACTGTCCTTGTCTGGTGGCCGCTCACTACTCACCGGGCTTTGTGATGGCTCATTAGATTCCGAAGTTATGAGGTTGCTCCGTCAATTCCAGGAGGTTCTATGTGGCCAGTTAGTGGCCTGCCTGGGCAAATATTGGCATTCCTTAAAGACGTGAGGTGGTTTCAAGCAAGTATTGATGAGAGAATGTTTGCAAAGGGAGGGGAAAGCTGACATATATTCAGCTCCTACTGTGTTCCAGGTATTTACTGTCATTTAGTCCTCACCATGACATTGTTAATTACCTTCATTTGACAAATGAAGTCGAAGGACTTTCCAAGAAGTTCAGCAACCTCACTATGGCCATACAGGCAGGAGATAGTGGGACTAAAATGCCACCTCAGGTCACCACCTGCTAAGCTGCACCCACCAGACGTTCCCCTGACAGAAACTGCTGGTTTTCTATGGAACTTTCCTTTCTTCCTTGATGCTAGGACCCTGGTTGCATTGAGACAGCAGCACGCCCAGCTCCAGGTGGCCCCGGTTTAGTAGTATCTGCCATCTGCTGAAATCACCTCCAGCCACTAGGCCTCATGCTCGAGCTGCAGCTCAGAATTTATCTCATTGAACCCATCTTACACACAGCAGTCAGCAAGACAGCATTGCTGTGCTATCACTGTGCTTCTGCTATCCTCAGTTATGCCAACTCTTGTAGACTGACCTGGGATTCCACCATTTATAGCATTGTTTCTATGGAAAATGCATTATAAGATCCACCCACCCCCTGCGGCCTCCCCTCCCCCAACAAAACCAACAATTTAGAAGAGACTTAATGAGTCCTTTATAAGATTTATAGTCCATTCAAATTTAACAGGTCCAGTCTTGGCCGGTTTTCTCATTGGTTAGAGCAGTGGTCGGCAAACTCATTAGTCAACAGAGCCAAATATCAACAGTACAACGATTGAAATTTCTTTTGAGAGCCAAATTTGTTTTTTAAATATATTTTATTGACTTTTTACAGAGAGGAAGGGAGAGAGATAGAGAGTTAGAAACATTGATGAGAGAGAAACATCGACCAGCTGCCTCCTGCACGCCCCTCCACTGGGGATGTGCCTGCAACCCAGGTACATGCCCTTGACCGGAATCGAACCTGGGACCTTTCAGTCCGCAGGCTGATGCTCTATCCACTGAGCCAAACCGGTTTCGGCAAGAGCCAAATTTTTTAAATTTAAACTTCTTCTAACGCCACTTCTTCAAAATAGACTTGCCCAGGCCGTGGTATTTTGTGGAAGAGCCACACTCAAGGGGCCAAAGAGTTGCATGTGGCTCGCGAGCCGCAGTTTGCCAGCCATGGGATTAGAGCATCCGTCCATGAACTGAAGGGTCCCGGGTTTAGAATCAATTCCAGTCAAGGGCATGTGCCTTGGTTGCAGGCTCAATCCCCACCCCTGGTCAGGGTGCGTGGGAAGGCAGCCAATCAATTTATCTCCTCACATCAATGTTTCTCGCTCTGTGTCTCTCTCCCTCCCTTCTACTCTCTCTGAAAATCAATGGGAAAATATCCTTAGGTGAGGATTAACAAAACAAAACAAAATTATTTTTCACAGGTCCAGACCCAAAGCTGCATTTACATTATCAACCCTTTACTTGCCTAGAATAGTGGTCGGCAAACTCATTAGTCAACAGATCCAAATATCAACAGTAAAACGATTGAAATTTCTTTTGAGAGCCGAAAACCTACTTCTGCGCATGGGCCATGAAGTTTCAATCGCACTGTACATGCGCGCCCACATGTGGTATTTTGTGGAAGAGCCACACTCAAGGGGCCAAAGAGCCGCATGTGGCTCACGAGCCGCAGTTTGCTGATCACTGGCCTAGAAGATCTGGGGATATCAAGAATGCCAAAGCACTGAAAGTATGGTTAATATGAGGTATTTCTCTACTATCAAAGCCACTTTATCAAATTGAAAGAAAATTTTCCCTATGGGCTTAGAAGTTATATTTCATTTAGGGGGAAATAACATTATGATTACTCCCCTTTTCCCAATGAAAGACAACTTTTATGTGTGAAACTACCTATATACTATATGTCACATTACTAATGTATGTACAATCACATATGTAAAACAAGGTTTTTACCCGGGATACTATCTGTAGCAGTACTAACGAAGGATAATAAATGTGTGGTCTTTCCATATTTTGAACTATCCTTAAGTATTTAAAAATAATTTTCTGTGTGTAAATAAATGCCTGCTTCACTAGCCAATTAGCATCAGCCCCTTTATTTCTGCTGGCTGAGGACTTATGGGGGCCAGGCACTGAGGCGAAGACCCAACGACCAGACCCAATGGAGGGCTTCCCAGCTGACCTCAGCCTCGTGGAGATGACAGTCCCGTGGAGGATGGGCAGGCAACAAGTGTTTACAGAGAGAAGTACCCACTGCACGTTGTAAAGCCACTAACTCAGTCTGAGGGTCAGGAAATGACCTGAGGTGGGACAGCACAGATGAGCGAGAGAAGCGAGAGGGTGGCAAGTGGGGGGAGCATTCCAGAGGGGGTGGGAGTGGGGAGTAGGGTGGGGGGAGGGGGCTGCATGTGGGAAGCCCTGAGGAGGAAGGCTGGCACCTTGGGTGACCCAGCAGGAGCCAGAGGAGGAAGCTCATGGTTCCCAGTGCACAGGGCCAGGTCCTGGAGGGTCCTGTAAGTCGCACTGAGGAGTCTGGACTCCGTTCTTCATTCTTTGGGAATCAGAGGCCCCTGCCCCGGCTAAGGTGGGAATGATGAAGCTCTGCGTGGCCCCGCGGCCCCAGGAGGAGGCGCTGAAGCTGACAAGTGAGAAATGAATAGAGTGGGGGCAGTGGGAGCACAGTGAAGAAGCCAGGGCTCTTTTTTAAAATTATTGTTATTTTTCACTATATTTGTATTGATTTCAGAGAGGAAGGGAGAGGGAGAGAGAGAAAAACACATCAATAATGAGAGAGGTTCATTGGCTGCCTCCTGTGCGCCACCCACTGGGGCTCAAGTCTGCAACCAGGCATGTGCCCTGACCAGGAATCCAACTGTGACCTCCTGGTTCATAGGTCAACGCTCAACCACTGAGCCACACCGTCTGGGCAGTGGCCAGTGGTCTTTTCCTGAGCCTCAAGGTCTCAACCCAGGAGCCACGAGCAATGGGAATGGGAGGGCTGTGAGCGCCGTGCCAGGATCTCCCCCTTTCACACTCTGGTTTTCCTTAGCTATCTGCTCACATTTAGGGCCTGCTGTGAAAGTTCAGTGTGTGAGGGCAAAGCTTGTCAACTGGAGTGACCTAACTCCAGGAAGAGCGGCCACCACACACCCCCATGCTCTGGTGGAATCACATACTCTGTGAGATCAGGTCCTGCATCTAGAACACAGTGAGGCTCAGTACATACTTGATGTTATTATTAAAGCTCTCTGAGCCTCAGTTTTTTCGTCTGAAAATTGGGGATGAAAATATTTCTCTGGCAGGGGTTCTGAGAAGCAGTGTCTGTAAAGCACCCGGCACAGTGCTCAGCTTCACAGATTACCCACAAATAATGAGTACTAATCATTATCATCCTTATCACTTCTAGAGATGACAGCGGGGCAGCTGCTTCATGACCATTTGTGGTCACTACTGGCCACGCTAAATATAGAGGCGAAGCACAGTACCTGTTGAGAGGGCTGGTTATTACAGGGCAAATCAACAAAGCAAGGAGAGGACTCAAGATAAAAGCCCTTGACATTCAATGTGGAAAGTCCAAGGGCTTCAGGGTGACCGAGTAGGACACCGTACCCCCAAATAACTCTGCAGAACGGCCATCCCTGTGGAATGGTCCTCTTCACTCTGTTCAGTAAAGGCAGCCCAGGAGGTGAATGAAAGGGTGTGCCAAGTCTCCCCCCCAAACTCGGACACTATCCAGACCAGAGGGCAGGCAAGCTAATGGATTGTTACTTGGGACCACAGCTTTTAAATTTAAAGGGGATGGCCCTAGCTGGTTTGGCTGAGTGGATAGAGCGTCGGCCTGCGGACTGAAGGATCCCAGTTCGATTCTGGCCAAGGGCACATGCCTGGGGTGCGGGCTCGATCCCCACTAGGGGGCATGCAGGAGGCAGCCAATCGATGATTCTCTCTCATCATTGATGTTTCTATCTCTCCCTCTCCCTTCCTCTCTGAAATCAATAAAAATATTTTAAAAAAAAATAATAATAAATTTAAAGGGGATGTATGTCTATAGTTTTTTAAAAAGTCAAATAATACAAGAAGAAATAGAAAAGTCAGCATTCCTATCACCCCCAAACCATAAGGCAGATTCCCCAGAAATAATCACTGTTATTGTTTAAATAACTTTATGCATATACAAGAACATACGCATACTTTTTACAGATAGGATTATAAAAAACTGTTCTGAAACTCGCCCCCCCCCCCCACTTTGTCCTGAATATCTTTGCATATCAATACATGTAGTTTTACGTACTTATTTTTGATAACTGCTCTATTAAGATGTGATAAGCCACCAGATCTGGAGGGCTTAACATAAATAAAGTTTATTTCTCACTTAACTAAATCCAATTGGTGGTAGTAGTGTTTGGGGAGGCAGGAGGTGTCCTGAACCTGGCATTTATTCAGGGGTCCAGGATGACTAAGGCCCTGCCAACGTCCACATGTGACTTCCACATATGGCTTCTAAGTTCACCCTGGGTGTCGATGCTCAGCTAGCAGGTGGGGACAGCGCTGAGGAAGGTCAGGTCTGTTTTAAATGAGCCAGGCCCTGAAGTGACATATATCACTTCTGCCCACATGCCACGGCCAGAATTAGACTCCCTCCCTGCCCTAGGCTGGTGCTAGAAAATGTCCCAGCTGGACGGCTGCTTCGCACAACTCCACGCCACGGCGGGGAAGCGTGAGCCTGTGGTGGGGAGTGAGCGACACCTGCCACAGAGGCACTGTCGGGATACATTCTCAGTTACATAAGCTGTTGGAGGCTGGCGTTCTGCTCTCCTCTTTTTTCTGCTTTTCTACTTGTCTTTTGTCATAGGCATTTTTTTAACCTTTTAAAACTATGTCTTTATTAGTCATTTACTTTGTTATAAAAGTAAAAATACTCTCTGTTATGGAGGTTTCATAGAGACACAGCATGGAGCAGACTAAGGGTAGGGGAAAACAATATAGACTTGCCTCATTCAAATAAATGCAACACAATATTCCACAGATGAATTGTCATTTAGTCAACCATTCCCCTACTAATAGTCAGGTGTGTTCTAGTTTTTTTATTATTGCAACCATAGTGAAATAAGCAAATATATGTATTTATACACTGGTATTTTTATTTTTATAAGAGTCTCCAAAGTGGAATTTCCAAGTTAACATGTGGGGAAGTGTTGTGTGTGTGTTTTATTTTTATTTGTTATTTTAATTTTTATTGGATTTATTGAAGTGACATTGGTTAATAAACATATATAGGTTTCAGGTGTCAAAGGCATTTTTAAAGTGTGGAAAACTATTACCTGGTAAGAGTGAAGGATAAGAAAATGGACACCTGTAAGTATGTACAACGGTCAGAATTGGTGGGGTAGGGAGGAGACGCCATCAATGAAAAGCCTTAAGAGGATACATGTCTTTGACCTAGAAACACTTTTAAGGATGTTTCTTAAAGAAATGAGTGGATTACTACCCACATGGTACTTATGAGGATTATTTATAACAGTTACATGCTGTAAGCCTCAATACCCAATGACAGAGATCTGTCTAAATTACAGTGTATCCGCACTGGCACCCATGTGGCTCAATGGTTGAGTGTCGACCCATGAACCAGGAGATGACAGTTCAATTCCAGGTCAGGGCACATGCCTGGGTGGCAGGCTTGATCCCCAGTAGGGGACATGCAGAATGATTCTCTCTCATCATTGATGTTGCTCTTTCTCTCTTTCTCTCTCTCTCTCCTTCTCCCTTCCTCTCTGAAGTCACTAAAAACATATTTTTTTACATTATATCCATATATTTTTTAAATGTACATCCGTATGATGGACTCTGCAGGTGTTTATCATTGTATAGATACCTGCAAACATAAATATATGTCCACACATTATGATAAAACATAATCCTCCTGAACAGGATAAATTTTTAAAACAAACTGATTACTTGTAAGAAAAAGACTGGAGGACAATTATTAAATTGTTTACAGTATTTATCCTTGAGTCGTATGACTATGGGTGTTTTCCACTGTCCTCTTTTACAACCTTTATGTAATGCCTCACTGTTTTATCATCAGAAAAAAACAGTGCAGCTATTTTCAGCTTGAAACAAACAAATAAAAAATGCAGATAAAGGAGATGGGGGTTTAAGGGATTGAAAGCAAGTACGTGAGGCAGACCTGGGCTCCTGGAGCTGGCCTGTCTATTGGGCCTGTCACACAGCACTCAGGTTGCTATCAGAAGCACTTTCCTCTGTTGAAGTGACTGGCTGCTGTCACGCCACCCCTCCCCCTCGGTTATAAGGGGAGGGGAGGACAGGCCTCTGAGCAGTGGGCAGCAGCCCATCGGTTGGTGGGCCGGGGCTCGCCATGCCTCCAGCCTCCGCATGGGGAACACCGTCAGGGCCTTCGTGGCCTTCATCCCTGCTGACCGCTGCCAGAACTTCGTGGTCAGAGACCTCCGGGAGATGCCGCTGGACAAGATGGTGGATCTGAGTGGGAGCCAGCTCCGCCGCCTGCCGGTGCACGTGTGCTCCTTCCAGGAGCTGGTCAAGCTCTACCTGAGTGACAACCACCTCAGCAGCCTGCCTCTGGAGCTGGGGCAGCTACAGAACCTGCAGATCCTGGCCCTGGATTTCAACAACTTCAAGGCGCTGCCCCAGGTGGTGTGTACTTTGAAACAGCTCTGCATCCTCTACCTGGGCAACAACAAACTCTGCGATCTCCCCAATGAACTGAGCCTGCTCCAGAACCTGCGGACCCTGTGGGTCGAGGCCAACTGCCTCACCCAGCTGCCAGACGTGGTCTGTGAGCTCAGTCTCCTGAAGACTCTGCATGCCGGCTCTAACGCCCTGCGTCTGCTGCCAGGCCAGCTGCGGCGCCTCCGGGAGCTGAGAACCATCTGGCTCTCAGGCAACCTGCTGAGCGATTTCCCCCCGGTGTTGCTTCACATGCCCTTCCTGGAGGTGATTGATGTGGACCGGAACAACATCTGCTACTTCCCCAGCCTGGCCCACCTGTCAAGTCTGAAGCTGGTCATCTATGACCACAATCCTTGCAGGAATGCTCCCAAGGTGGCCAAAGGCGTGCGCCGCGTGGGAAGATGGGCAGAGGAGACACCAGAGCCCGACCACAGAAAAGCCAGGCGCTATGCTTTGGCTGAGGGAAGCCAGGAGGCCCCTGCCCCGCCTCCTCCACTTCCTCCTACCAACTCCTGAGGAGCGTCAGTGGTAGGTCAATGCCAGGAGCCCAGCTGGCCTCTTCCAGAGACCTCTCCAAGTGAAGCACAAGCGTGCTCTGGGACATTTAGGGCACCTCCGCCAGCAGGAGCCGATGGAGTCAGATGAAATCCCTACATCACACCAAGAAGAAAAAAATTCTGGCAAATCTCTCTCCCAGAGGGCAGCACGACAACTTCCTGGCCAGAAAACCAGTCTTTCCAAGTAGGTATTTTGAAACAGTGAAGAGCAAGGCCTGGGGCACTGGGGCCTCTTCTGCTCTTGAGAGTGGCTGGTCATGAGGCTGTGAGCACCTCAAACAAGGACTTTGTAAAGAACTTACCTAAAAGGACTGTCTCCAGCCCTTCACACATGTATTTTCTTACTATGAGTGACCACAAATGGTCTGAAAAGATTACTAATTCAGGACACTTTAACAGGGCATTTCCACCTAGTCAGTCACTCACTCACAGAAAGACCATGCTGTTGCAAAGGCTGCCACCGTAAACCTGACAGCGGTTCAAGCTGACTTGGCTCATTTTCCCTAAAAGGTTTGACCCAAGGTCTGCTCTAAACTGTTTCCTGTCGCTGACAATGCTAGAAGTCATGCAGGAAGTGGAACCTCTCTATGGCAATGTGGTCTCCTTGAAATCAAGCCTCGTTGTAACCCTGGCTGCCTCTGTGGAGCAGAGCCCTGCTGTTTCCCTGCCATGGAGGGAAACCACATTTCCAGAATCGTACCAGGTTACAGGTAGTAGGTGGGGAAATCTGTTCCCTTGAAACAAGCACTTGGAAATTTGAATTGCAGGTTGCAGTAGAGAGGAAGCTTTTGCCTCTTTAGCCTCACGTACCTCTGATTTGTTTTGATTTTTGTAGATAGGGTCCTTTCGATGATCAGTGTATAAACATAGAAATTTTGGACACTTTAAAGTATGTAAATTGTGACCTTCTTCCCATGGATACTTTAAAGAAACTGCTCATTTCATTCATTTGAAACAGGGGGAAGTTGTTCTATTGATGTTTGTGCAGACTTCAGTTTTAGTCATGTATCTCAATTTTAATGACTCCTTGCTGTTGGACTAAAGCTCATGAGAGTAAAATGCTCCTTTGCTACTTGGGGGGCAGAGGGGAAAGAAGCTCTTTCAGTGGGTGATTTGATAACACAATTCTTTATGTAAAAAGAATGATAGAAATTCTTTATTTAAACTTCTTCATCAATCAAGGACACTAAAAATGTCATCTTAACTAAAACATACTATATAGCTTTTTGCCATAAAAGCATCTAAACCCATCAAAGTTTGGTTCTCAAATGACATCACACAGCAGACTATTTTCATTTCTCCTACCACAAATATTTCTTGGTAAGCCAGATGAAGTTTCATATCACATAGTCTTCCTATCACCACTCCCAGTCTGTAGAGTACTTGCAACCCATTGATTAAACTTTAATCATTAAACGTAATAGGTCACCAAACATTTAACTCCTTTAGTAATGAGCTCAGATTTCTATTAGATAGGTAGTATTTATAGTCTATTTACTCATTCCTAATGATTGAAACTAAACTATACTCAGTTCATGCTAGAAACTTTCTGCCAACAGGCAGCCTTATGATGAAAGTTTTGAGTTTTTAAAAATATGGTTTTATTGATTTCAAAGAAAGGGAGAGGAAGTTAGCAACATCAATGATGAGAGAGAATCATCGATCAGCCACCTCCTAAACACCCCACCCCCTACTGTGAACAAGCCCGAAACCTGGGCATGTGCCCTGACCGGGACTCAAACTATCATGGATCATAGGTTGACACTCAATCACTGAGCTACACCAGCCAGGCTGGACTTTCTTTAATGCTCACCTGAGGGATGTCTTTTTAAAGAGAAACATCGATGTGAGAAACATCCTTTGGCTTTCTCCTTTACTTGACCTGACCAAGAATCAAACCCAAAACCTTTTGGTGTACAGGATGACGCTGCTTGTTTTGGCTTTGAGTTTCTTTTGACCCTGTCTTTCCCTCCCAAGATTGACAGCTCCCCTTTTCCAGTGTAGCCCCATGACCTGCGGCTATAAGCCATAAGACAAAGTGAAGCCACATGACCTATAGAGGTTCCATATAATGAGCTACCCAGTCTGAATCAAATGTTGAATATCAAATGTTAAATTATAAACATTTGCACACAAACTTTTTTCTTTTAAAATAATACATAATAAACATTTCTCAAACAAAATGATTAAGAAATCACCACTGATTTTGCTGAACAAAATGTTTCCACTATAGGGTTTCAATCAATGTTAATAATTGATTAACTATGTAAATGCATATTTCCATTACTCTTTTTCTTGAAATTCTGACACAATTAGAAAGTTAAGGAGCGGAAAATGTTGAAGCACCAAATGTAACTTTACTTATGATTTTAAAAGTTCTGAACCTTAAAGTGTTATGCATCAGAGGAAAATCTCTTCCAGAAGTTTATACAGAATTTTAGCTTCCATAAATTTGAGTGATGCCAACCAAAATCTTTTAATATGCATTCTAGGGAAATGAGCCAATTTTTTTTTGTCCTAAAATGTAACATCATCTAATTTCACATTTTAAAAGTGGGCTTGTGGCCTGATAGTCATCTAGACTAAAATTTTAACTAAAAGCGCAGTGTGGTTATGATGATTAAGAGCATGGCCTTCAAACTACCTGAGGTCAAATTCCATGTTTGCCATTTACTGGTCAGTTACCAACTGTGTACCTCAGTTTTCTCATCAGTAAATGGTTAAGTTCCTACCACTCAGGTACTACAAGGATTAAACTAATTATTGTGTATAAAGTGCACAGAAAAGTGCCTGGCAGGCCAGTTGATGTTTATATACCATATTCTTATGCCATGCAGCACAATACTTATATTTACCCTACTATTATTATAGTTCCTTGCTTGAAGAAAAAAAACATAAATGCCATAGAAAAAAACTTTTCTTTTTTCAATAAAATTTTCAACAACAGTATCTGTAGTCTTGAATATGAAAAATATAACTGCCATGTGGTCAAATGCTTCTGGCTTATCTAAATAGGAAAACACAGATGTAATTACCAAAGACTTCACTTTTAAATTTCTAAATGAATATACTTTGCCCTTTCCCTATTTATTCTAGAATCAATAATATCACCAAAGTACAGTTAAGTCCTCACATAACATTGAGAGGTTCTACAACTTTAAGCAAAAGGACATATAACAAAACCAATTTTACCATAGGCTGATATAAACAGGAGTTAAGTTCCTACAGCATCTTATCAACATAATGAAAAATTGAAAAGAGCATATGAGGAACTGCTGTACTTGAAAACATGAGGCTATTCCTTGGCACTAAACCCTATGTGTCTTGAAGGGCAGGAGGCCTCGGACTAAAGACATGAGTGTGTATCTGCTAGACACTTTTCTCTCTGGCTTTTTTCACTGTAAAAAAAAACATACATACACCTTTATAATCTCACTAGAGGCCCAGTGCACGAAATTTGTGCATGGGACCGGGGGAGTGTCCCTCAGTCCAGCCTGCACCCTCTCCAATCTGGGACCCCTCAAGGGATGTCTGACTGCCTGTTTAGGCCTGATCCCAGTGGCCTTCTGCTCACTCCGTGGCGGCAGCCATTTCTGTTGGGATTTATGTATTTTCTATAATTGAAACTTCGTAGCATTGAGTGGAGGCCTGGGCGGGCAAGGGCAGGTGGAAAGCTTGGCTTCCTCCGTTGCCAGGAAAACCCAAGCCTCCCTCCTGTTCTCTGTGGCTGCAGCCATCTTGGTTGGGTTTATTTGCATATTCCCTCCTGATTGGCTGGTGGGTGTGGCTTGTGGGTGTAGCAGAGGTATGGTCAGTTTGCATATTACTCTTTTATTAGATAGGCTTACCATAGAAAGGGTATTAACACTATTAAAAAACAACAAAGTTTATGTTTTTCCCTCCTGGACTGACTACCTCTGAACAGGAAACAAGTGATATTATCCATGAATCTCCAGTGCCTAGTACAATTCTACCAAGTTACCTGAATTTTGGAGATATTATCAGCCCTCAGGCATGGTATGTACTAGCCTCAGGTTCTTGGGTAAGTCAATTCATATAACCTTTTCTATACTCGTATGACTATATAGCTAATTTAAAAATGAAGTTGTAAAATCAGGTTTGCCTTATTCTTCATATTGAGAAGCTGGAATGTTCTATAGTAATTCTATTTATTTCTTAATATATTTTTATTGATTTCAGAGAGGAAGGGAGAAACATCAATGATGAGAGATGCCTCCTGCGTGCCTCCCCACTGGGGATCGAGACCACAAACCAGGCATGTGCCCTTGACCAAAATCGAACCCAGGACCAACAATCTTCCACTGAGCCAAACTGGCCAGGGCAGTAATTCTAATTTTAAAAAGATTAAGTCCTCTTTACACTTCTGTTCTATGAATGTTCTAATACACTAGACTAGGTACAAGACAAGGCGGACTTTAGAAAATAATTCTATACAAAGAGTATTCTGTTAACTTTTAACAGGGTCCTGGCAAAAAAATTCATTTCCCCCTGCCCCCCCTCCACATATGGTTTACATGGGGAGACTTTAATACAGAACTATTACTGAGTAGGATTAAGGGAGGGAAAAACCAATACTGGGGTGGTAATACTCTAATACTAATACACAGAAACAAGAGCAACAGCAGCAGCTGTCATGACCTGTACGGCTAACTGAAAAGGGAACAGAAATGTCACCCAAATCCAGTAAGAGCCGAGAGCCATAAGAGGGGGTGCCCTGTGAAGCAATTACTGGTACGTCTCACAGAGATGCAGCCACTTCCAGAGACAAAGAGTAAGAACAGGAGGAAAATAGTGATTCCTTCTCCTGCCATTGCCTCCCGAGTTAAATCACAGGAAACCAGCACGCAAGAGAATTGTGAAGCAGTCAACCAGAGGAAGCCCCATGGCGTCCAAGCAGACCAAGAATGGACCCTGGCATGAGGAGAGCTCAGAAGAGAATAATCAGCACACATTCTCCTGCAAATAAAACTCTGAAGGCTACTAGAATAGATTTTAAAATCCTGAGCATTTAGACTATTTTCTATGCAGTGATTATTAATGTACATTCCAAATCTCTATTTTCGTGTTACAGAAGTCTTGTGAAAATAAAGATCAGTGTTTCCACATTTTCTGTTTTGAGTTAACAGAAACTCTGTTCTATAACTCATAGAAATTAGAAGGGCCTAGGTTAGAACTTCACCTCCTTGTTAACTTGGGCCCTAACAGGTTTGGCTTAGTAGATAGAGCTTCAGCCTGCAGACTCAAGGGTCCCAGGTTTGATTCCCGCCAAGGGCTTGACCCCCAGTAGGGGTTGTGCAGGAGGCAGTTGATTAATGTTTCTCTCTACCCCCTCTGTAAAATCAATAAAATATATTTTTTAAAAATTCTGTTAACTTGGGAGTATTCTAGGGCCATGACAATAAAATCTTTAAGAGCTTCAAGGTTCCTGAGCTCGATGCCCAGTGTGGGGCGTGCAGGAGGCAGCCAATAGATGATTCTCTTGTCACTGATGTTTCTCTCTCTCTCCCCCTCTCCCTTGCTCTCTGACATCAATAAAAATATATTTAAAATGACTCTTTCCCACTTGAAGTAACAGAAACCATAAATTTTCCTACATAAGAGAATGCTTAGGCTACACAAAATTAAATGAGTAGGTATTTTCACTAAACAAAAATAAATGGTTAATAAAGGTTATGTATAACTGAGAACCAAAAAATTAGTGTATGTGTATCACATTTGACTTGGACTTATATTTCCCAAGATAACTATATCATTAATGTTTAAGGTCAATCATTAGTTAAGTTGAAACAACTCTATACTGAAAGTACAAACATTCATACCCATTAAGTTACAAGTAACAAATCACTAAAAAAGGTAAGACATAAGTAATTGTTCAAATTTTTATTTTGATGCACAGTATGAGAAATGTACTTTTAAAACAACTGAATTTTATGGAGAATGAACAGCAAATAAGTTAGACCCATGTTAAAATAAAAGGTCAGCTAAATGTCTAAATTTAAGGAGAGAAGAACCACAGATCAACTTTGATTCCACAGTCTTCTTTAAGAAGTCGAAGTCTTTCAGACTTTGCTATGAACTGGTCCAGAGCATAACAGCATATAGGAATGCTTAACAAGGGTGGTGATCAGGGACACGTTTCCTGCAAGGATTACACAACATACACTTTAGAAAAAAGTCAATGGTGAGAATGAAAAGCATGATTGAAACCAAAAATTTGTATTATTAAGACCATTATAACCCAATTCTCTACAAGATGTTTTTACCTAACATCCCTCAATTATCATTAAGAGGACTTTACAAAATCTATGAAATACAAAGGTCCATAGTAATTTAGCAGTTCTTAATTTCTTGTCCAAACAACCTACTTAAACAAATACGTCATTTTCCAGAAAATGGTGAATTCATGTTTGCAACTACTATGTGTTAGGGAATTTTACTAAATTAGTCAAAGACAGTAATTCTTAACCAGAAACTGTAAAATGACAAGGCTTTGGAGCCTTCAGAAGAAAATTTCTGGATTACTGAAGAAAAAAAAATCCAACAGGTAAGGTGGTGATGGGGTCAAGTAACTCGCCAATAGTACCTCTTACACGTTAAACTTTTAGTCTCTCATAACCATATAGTGAATGGCTCAGGAAGGTGGCATGGTAGGGGTACTAGTGAAATTATTTACTTAATGCCTGTTCAAAGAGCTAGGATTTGAGAAACACTACTTCTAAAAACAACAGTTACTAGTAAGAGAAGCAGAAAAGCATGACTACAGACCCAAGGAGTATAGATAGCATACTGGAATCATATAGAGAGACTAGAGGCCCGGTGCACAAAATTTGTGCATGGGGGGTGGGGGGGGGTGTCCCTCAGCCCAGCCTGCACCCTCTCCAATCTGGGATCCCTCTCATAATCCAGGACTGCTGGCTCCCAACTGCTAGCCTGCCTGCCTGCCTTCCTGATTGCCCCTAACCACTTCTGCCTGCCAGCCTGATCATCCCCGAACCACTCCCCTGCCAGCATGTTTGCCCCCAACTTCCCTCCTCTGCCGGCCTGGTCACTCGCAACTGTCCCTCCCCTGCTGGCCACCTGGTGTCCACATGGGGGCAGCCATCTTGTGCGTTGGAGTGATGGTCAATCTACATATTACTCTTTTTATTAGATAGGATAGAGGCCTGGTGCACGGGTGGGGGCCAGCTGGTTTGCCCTGAAGGGTGTCCCGGATCAGGGTGGGGGTTCCCTTGGGGTGTGGGGCGGCCTGGATGAGGGGCCTGTGGTGGTTTGCAGGCCTGCCACACCCCCTGGCAACCCAAGGGGAGGCCCTGGTATCTGGGATTTATTTATCTTCTACAATTGAAACTTTGTAGCCTGGAGCGGAGCCATTTCTCTTGGGATTTATTTATCTTCTATAATTCAAAGTTTGTAGCCTTAAGCAGAGGCCAAGGCTGCAGAAACTTGGCTTCCTCCACCGCCGGGGCAACTCTAGCCTCCTGCTCTCTCCAGCTCCGGGGCTGCCGCCATTTTTGTTGGGATTAATTTATCTTCTATAATGGAAACTTTGTAGCCTTAAGCGGAGGCCTGGGCTGGCCAGAGTGTGCGGAAAGCTTGGCTTCTTCCATCACCAGGGAAACCCAAGCCTGCCCCCTGCTCTCTCCGTGGCTGCAGCCATCTTGGTTGGGTTAATTTGCATACTCGCTCCTGATTGGGCATGGCTTGTGGGTATAGTAGAGTGATGGTTAATTTGCATATCACTCTCTTATTAGAGAGGATAAACCCAACCTCAAAAAGCTTACGGGAGTATGACTAAAGGATGCTAAAAGATGTCAATATAGAAAGTTATTAAGCAGCTGTTAAAGGGCACTGACCAGGAAAATAAATCCTCTGGATGTTATTAACTAGTACGAAAAGAAGTCCACAGCCCAGATCAGAATTTCTAATAAATTTAATACACTGAAACCTCTAAAATAGGATTACCAGATCAAGTGAGGTATTACAGTGTGTATTTCAAAGGTAGTGGAGGGAGCTAAATTATTGTGAAGATTTCTGAGAGTGTGGCTATGTAACCTTGACCCAAATCAGAAAAGTTTAATTATAGAACTGTTTCCTTTTGCTACCATTCTGCTTGAAAACAACAAAAATCATAATTGCATTTAATCATCTTTGCTGGCACTACTTTCAAAAAAACTTTGTCAGCTTCTTCTCACCAATTTTCCATTTCAAAATATGGGAAACTGGTGAGGGAAGTGCTCCTCATTATCCTATTTTCCCAGTACCAGAAGCAGGGAATCTCTAGATTTTTCATTCCAGTCCTCTTTCCAATACATCAGAGTAGATTTAAATACCATTTCATCTGTTCTCTCTACATCCAAATCACTATTCTCTATTCTTTCCTTCCTCTAATAGTATTATGATAGCTGCCACTCACAGAAGTCAATGAAATGAGTAATGCAGGGTTCTGCACAAAAAAAGTCACTTTGTAACCTTGTGCATTTAAGGTACAATTTCCTAGTAGCATTCCAACTTCTTTCCTATCACTCCAGATTAACTCCCTGTGCTCCTTTCTAAAACCAACTCCTACTCTTAATTCTCTGATCTCCCATTCCTTCTTTGTAGCAACTTCGTGGACAGCTCCCCTTTTCTGCATCCATCATGTCCTCTCTAGGAAATTGCTCCCTCTTAAACTGAATTTTCAAGGTAAAGACCCATACACCATATCTAGCTACTATCCCACTTATCTGCTCCCATTCACAGGACTCCTCCAAAAAGCGGTCTATATATACTTTCTCCAATTCCTCTTTTCCTACCCCCTCCATTCCACTAAAACTACTTGTCAAGATTACCAATGACCTGTGTTATTAAACACATTTTTTTTCTAGTATTTTTAAATTGATTTTAGTGAGAGAAGGATAGATAGAAACATCAATGAGAAATATCAATTGTCTGCCCTGTACTGGGGATGGAACCTACAACCTGACCAGGAATCGAATCATGACCTCCCAGTTCATGGGCCAACACTCAACCACTGAGCAATACTGGCCAGGCATTAAATCCAATTTTTAAGGTCAATTATCAGTCCTTATTTTACTTGACCTATTTGTATCATTTTGACAGTTGATCATTCTCTCCTCTCTAAATCCTTTCTTCACTTGACTTCTGGATACTCATTCTCTTGATTTTTCCTCCCACTGTAGTAGCACCCCCCACTATTCCCACCTTTTGTATTATGGGAAATCTCAAATGTATATAAAAGCAGAGATTATATCATGAATCCAGTTTGAATCTTTCCAAACTGGAATTCTTCGGTGCTCAATCCTTAAAACTCCTTTCCTTTTTTAACTACATTCACTCCCTTGGGGACTGGGCCAGCCTAATGGCTTAACACACATAGGCTGACAACTCCTACATTTATAACTATAGCTCCAACTTTCTACTAAACTACAAAATCAACTAACTACCCAAGTCAACTATCAAAACACATCTCAAATTCCCAAACTGAAATCCTCTTCTTCCCTCCCAAAGCCATCTTAGAAAAGAGAAACTCTATTTCTCCCTACAAAAACCTTGAATTAGCCACAATTCCCTTTCCTCTCACATCTTGCATCCAACCCATAATAAAATCCTACCTTCAAAGTATGTATCTTTTATCAACCACTTCTCACCACCACCATCCCCTCCCATCTCCCGGAATCATCACTAACAAGTAAAAATAAATGATTTTGGTAACTAAAATTATTAACTAAATATTCAAAAGTTAAAATTTTCTTGCCATTTAATCATTTTAATGTGACTTTTAAAAGAATTTGACATCTTAGAAAAGCTGCTGATAAAGAACATGCAAGAAACTCTGCTCATTATGTGCTTAAGAATGTCAGTATGGCCTTAGCCGGTTTGGCTCAGTGGATAGTGTCGGCCTATGGATAGAAGGATCCCGGGTTTGAGTCGGGTCAAGGGCACATGTTCCCATTACAGGCTCGACCCCAGTAGGGGGCATTCAGGAGGCAGCCGATCAATGATTCTCTCTGGTCATTGGTGTTTCTATCTCTTTCTCCCTCTCCCTTTCTCTCTCAAATCAATAAAAATATATTAAAAGAAAAATGTCGGTATGGCCCTAGTGGGTTTTGTTCAGTGGATAGAGCATAGGCCTGTGGACTGAAAAGTCAAGGGCACATGCCCAGGTTGTGGGCTCGATCCCCAGTGGGGGCATGCAGGAAGCAGCCAATCAATGATTCTCTCTCATCAATGATGTTTGTCTCTCTCTCCCTTCCTCTCTGAAATCAGTAAAATAAATATAGAAACTACAGGAAACTCATCGTTCCAAAAATAAATAAATAAAGAATGCCAGTATGGAAAAGTGTACCCAGGACAGGAATGACTGGAGCTGAACCATTATGGTAAGATATCAGTTCTTCCCCTGCCCCCAAGCTCTCTGGTTCTTGACCTTTCCAAGCCTGGCTCTTTATGTGCCCTTTCAATCCTGAGAGCTATCCTATGTCACCATACCTTACTCCCCTAAATTTTTCTGGCTTAAACCTAAGAGTTGTGATTACATATTTTAAGTAACTTGCATAATTCTTTTATCTAGGCAAAAATGGCTACACTTTCTATCAACTACCATATCCTATATAATAAAAGGCTAATATGCAAATCGACTGCAACTGGTTGCTATGACGCGCACTGACCACCAGAGGGCAGACGCTCAATGCAGGAGCTGCCCTCTGGTGGTCAGTGCACTCCCACAGGGGGAACCCTTCTCAGCCAGAAGCCAGGCTCACCACTGGTGAGCACAGCAGCAGTGGTGGGAGCTACTCCCGCTTCTGTGACAGCACTAAGGATTTCTGACTGCCAGCTTAGGCCCGCTCCCTACAGTAGGACATCCCCCGAGGGCTCCCGGACTGTGAGAGGGTGCAGGCCAGGCTGAGGGATTCCCCTCTCCCTCCCACCAAGTGCATGAATGTCATGCACCTAGTCAAATATATGCAGCTACCTGTTTGTTTCCATGTCAATAATTTTTCTCTAAGAAATGTTTTATGAAGTGCTCCAATACCTTGGTGCTGCTTTGATGATATTATCCACACGCAGAATCACCTCTGCTGCTTCAGCTGCACTCAGAAGAACTTGCCGTTTCACTTGGAAACTTTCTGTTATGCCCAGGATTGCCATATTGCCAATAGTACCTTCCTTCATATCTAGAAAGAAAAAGTTTTTACTAAATAAACTACAGTTTTAACAAGTAACAAAACATCACTAATGACTTTTAAGAAATGAAATTAATCCTGTTACAATTAATAAAATTACAGCACCTAATGACTCAAATCTATGATTCAAGAAAAGCCTTTTAAAAAATCAAAACATCAACCATTGATGATTTGTATTAATGGAGAACTACTAAGTCAAATAATGAAAATTTTACACAAAATTTTATACTAGATCACCAACTTATCTTGAACAATATATATATTAAATTATTATAGAAAATTTGCTAATTACCATAATTCTTAAGCACTGGAAGAGAGAATTTAGAAGTCAAATATTTTTATTCTTGTGAGAATCCTAACCTCATACAGATCATCAGATCATTATTCATCAGCTCTCTTGTCCAATGGCAGGATTACTTACCCTCTAAGACTATTTCTATAACATCCTGGATAGTTTGTTGGGATATTTTTCTATCTGAATTAAATTTGCCTTTTTGGCCATTTTTATCTATGTATCAGAGATCTGCATTTAAGAATGTCTCAGAATAAGTCTACTGTGAGATTAGGAAGTAATGCTGATTATATTACAATAGATATAGTGAAGTTTCCACACTTATTTCAGAATGTTAAGTACTGTTTATGTACTTAAATTCTATAGTCATAATATAACAAACAAGTTAAAAGTCAAAATTTTAACTAGATTTATACCCTTTATGGAGTAACAAAGTTTGGCAGTGTTAAGAATATGAAGTAAAACATTTTTCTAGATTATGTAATGCTTACAAAAGGGCCACAGGAGTCTTTTATATGGTTACCATGAGAATTCATTTTTAAAAAAAGGTAAAGACCTTGGTAAAAATTTACTCTTTTAACTACAAGGTCTCAAATGATTTCTTACCCAGTCCAGCAGTTGTATTGCCTTCACTATGGGCAGCTCGGAGCTGTGCCACCAGATCTGCACTGTCATAGCCTGCGTTGTCAGCTATAATAGTAGGCAACTATGAAGTGGAGAAGACAAAATGTTACTATCTATTATAGTATAATTCATTTATGCCTGCCCTGGCCAGTGTTAGCCAGTGGTTAGTATCAGCCCAAGCACCAAAGGGTCAAGGGTTCAATTGCTGATTAAGGGCACATGCCTGGGTTGTAGGTTAAACTGCTAGCCCTGGTTGGGGCAAAAAATATCCTTGGGTGAAGATTAACAACAACAAAAACAAAAAACATTTATGCATAACTGGGATAGCTTTTTAAAAACACATAACACTGTAAAATCTGCTTCCTTTTAATTACTACTCAAAGAGGATAAACTCCAGAATCAAATTTGTTTTTTTTTAAATCCCCACTTGAGGATCTTTTTCCCATTGATTATTAGAGAGTGGAAGGGAGAAACACTGATGTTAGAGACACATCGATTGCTTGCCTCACACATGCCCCTGACCAGGGCCAGAGCCTGCAACCGAGGTACATGCCCTTGACTAGAATTGAACCCAGAACCTTCAGTCTGCAGGCCTATGCTCTATCCACTGAGCAAAATCAGCTAGGGCCAGAATCAAATTTCTTTGTTTTGTTAATCCTCACCCAAGGATATTTTTCCATTGGTGTTTAGAGAGTGAAGGGGGGAAGGGGAGAGAAAAAGAAACATCGATGTGAGAGAGAGATATCAATGGTTGCCTCTAGCACAAGCCCTGACCAGGGCCAGAATCAAATGTAAAAGTAGTGTGAACCACTTTTTTTTAAAGGCAAGAAAATAAACATTTTGTGTCCAAGTTATAAAAATACTAGTGCTCTGTTGCACAGATTCCTGCACACTGAAAGGAAATTACCTAGAAAGTGACCGGCGGGGCGGGACTGGGCGAGACACACCGGACACACCCTGGAACCAACCTCCCGTGGTCCCTCCCTGGCCAGCCGCACCTCAAAGGGCGTCTGCAGAGTGAGTGGGGTCCCTCGGGCAGGTGGGGTCCCTTGGCCTGGCCTGCGGGGATCAGGCTGAAACCAGCTCTCCGACATTTCCTGAGGGGTCCTGGATTGCCAGGGTGGTTCTCGGGGGACGCACCCCGGAATTGGACTCCCTCCTCTCTGGTTCTGGTGTGCGTCATCTAAGAGCTGCAGCTGCCAAGTCACCGCAGCTTGGCAGCTCCTGTGTTGAGCATCTGCCCCCTGGTGGTCATTGCAGGTCATAGCTACCGATCGGACAGTCGCTTAGCCTTTTACATATATATAAATATTTAATTAAAAATCAACAAAATTTAAGTTCAGATCTCTTATTTTTAACTTACCATTCTCAGTGCTTTAGCATAAGACTCCATTGCAACAGCTTCTTTACCTGGTGTTTTATTGGCAAGCTGTGACACAGCATGAGCCATCAGCATCTCTGAACAGCCTATGGATTAAAAATTCAATAAAATACCATATGCTTAGTTGTCTCAAAGACACTAAATTACTGATTTCCCTTATATATCAAGCATTTGAAAATTAAGTGCAAAGGCAATATACAGTTTCTATAAGAACCAATAAAAACCACTTACAATTTATACTATACTTCAAGAAAAGAAATAAAATGTTTTTACCTCCTCCATAAACTGTTCTAGAATCCTTCACAGTTTGTGCAAGAACACAAAGAGCATCATGCAAAGATCTTTCTGCTTCATCTAAAATTTGTTGAGTGGCACCACGAAGAACAATAGTGCAAGCCTCACCTAATGTTAAAAATAGTATTATGTCACAATGAGCATTTAATTATAAAACATAAAAATTTGCCTTCTATCATTTATGTGTTGCTTATATTACTTTGTTTTGAAAGCTGATATGTCTTCCACTGTTACACGTTCTCTACCAGCAACCCTTGTTCATAACAGTTCTAAATTATCTAAAAAACAAGTATGTTGAAAATGAACTCTTCCCAAAGATAATATAAGGCTGACCTCAAAAGAGATTAAAATTAACATATACCATACTTGACAAGAATTAAGACACATCATATTCTAGTAACTATGTAACTGTTGTTGTTTTTTCTTTTTCATTTCAACAGAGTCTAGCAAAGATTTAGGAACCTAAACCAGGACCTACATGATCACTCACCAAGGGCTACCCCAGAAAAGTGAATGAGCGTGTCTTCTCCAATCATGACTTCCTCAATAAGCTTGCAACTTCCAAGCTTCACAAGTTCTGGGTGGTCAAAGGTAGAGGCAATTTCACCACCTACGAAGATAATACACAACAGACTTAAAACTTGTTTTTTAACGAGCAGTAATGGACAGATAACATTTTTAAAAATTGCCAACCACTGTTTGAAGCACCTCAAATGAACTGGTTTAGTCTTTGTAACAAACCTAATGAGATAAGTTCCATTATCATTTAGAAATGATAAAATTAAGGCAAAGAGATGTTTAGGTTCTTATTCAAGGTTACACAGCTTGAACAAATAAGGTAAAGCTAGGATTCAAGTCCAAGCAGTCTGGCCTCAAACCTATATACACATACTGTATACTACAACCCACAACCTGAAAGGTTAAACTGAAACTTTAACATTTACCTTTAAGTCAGAATTTAAATACAGATTCTCTTCTGAACCCAGTCTAGAAGACCAGTACTCCTATGACCCAATTTCTCAAAACAAAAATGAGAATATTTTACTAGTCCTATTATGTCAACAGTAATTATGACAACAGATGTACAAATTTTAGAAACAGCTTAAATAGTGAGCACTTGATATCTGCTAATTATCACAATAACTGAAATGTCAGAGAGCCCCTGTAATGCCTAGAAAAGGGGGAAATATATAATTTCCAAGAGCAAACTTAATTGAGGTGTCAACAAAATAAACTTCGCTTTCTAGACTTGAGACCCAACAGATGTTTGGGACGTCATATCCCAAAAAAGAGACTAATTTGACTTTTGAGAATTTTCACTTATCCTATACTCACTCGTCTACATCTGCTTACAAGGTATTTCTTGATATTTGCAAGAACCAATTTCACACACCTTGACAACATACAAGCTAATAGAATGGGAGCCACCCTGGGGTCAAATTCAGTTGGTGTGCTTAGTGCAGCAAATTTTTTTCTGAGTATATGCCTCAATTTCATGTATAGGATCAACTTATGATACCAACTTATCCCATGAATGTGCTGTCGTTCACATTTCTTATGTCTTTAATTTTGTTGCAATAAAGAAGGAATTATGTAAACAAGAGCACCTCAAGTTTAATCACCTTAAGCATCACATGTGCAATGGCTTTTAAAGAACTTTAATTAGAACAGGTAAACCCACTTCAAGGCAATTAATAAAAGAAAAATGCTTCTTTTTAGGTCAGATTATGCTTCCCAGATTAAAAATGGCTGAAGAAACAAAACAACAAAAAAGGGGGGAAAAAAATGGCCGAAGAATTCTGAGATGAGACTAATTCTACTCTACATTAATTAGTATCCTTTAATTACTTCTAATACTCATGGCAGTTCCAAACTGAATTCAACATTCCCAGTGGCTTTACTTCCCAAACCCCAATCTCCTCAATCCTTATTGCCAGATCCCAAACCAACTTTCCGAACTATTCATTCATTTACAAAAACATGAAAATTAAAATAGAGGTTTTTAATACTTAACCTTATCTGCAAACACAATTTCTATTTCACACAACTGGGATATCACTCATACCTGGTGTTGGGAGTATACTAACTTTTCATCATACATTGCCAAACTGTTTCACACTTATTTCAACATTTATTGCTTTCAGAAACGTTTAAAAAAAATAATAAAAACAATGTTTAAATTCTTGACCCACTCTCTGGTTATTAAGTGTTCAGTAAATATTCTATCATAATTGTACTACCATGCAGGGCATAAAGCATTAAACTACTCACTTAGCACTAGAAATTAATAACTGAATAAACTAGGTAAGACGTATCCTTTAAGCTCCAGCTTATATATAGGCTTTATGTTTAGAACAGTGGTCCTGTGAGTTTGAGAAATAATGTAGTATGAATCTTTAAAACACAACAAAAAGAAATCAATACCAAGAGTAAGCCTGACATGTAATTTAATATTTAATATCTATAATAATAAAAGCATAATATGCTAATTACACTGGATGACCTTCAGGACGAAGCGGGGCTGTGAGGGAAGCCTGGGTCCCAGGTGCCAGAGGGAAGCCAGTGCTGGCAGCCAGGGCAAGGAAGGCCTACTCTTGCACGAATTTCGTGCATCGGGCCTCTAGTGTTAAATATAATGTATTGACCAGCGTGGCTCAGTGATTGAGCGTCAACCCATGAACCAGGAGGTCATGGTTCGATTCCCGGTCGATCAGGGCACATGCCCAGGTTATGGGCTCAATCCCCAGTGCTGGGGGCGGGGGGGGGGGGGAGGGAGTCTGCAGGAGGCAGCAGATCAATGATTCTCTCCATTAATGTTTCTCTCTCTCCCCCCCTCTCCCTTCCTCTCTGAAGTCAATAAAAATATTTTTAAAATAATAATGGGGGTGGGAGCAGGTGGGTAGAGGTCAATGGGGGGAAAAGGAGACATATGTAAAACGTTCAACAATAATTTTAAAATAAATAAACAAATAATGTAACTAAAGATATCCAAAAATTTTAAATCAAGATTTCAGAATAACAGTTTACATTCCAAACTCCTTAAAGGGATTTCTTTGTAACTCTCAGCAATGAGTTACATATATAGTTGACCCTTGAACAACACAGGGTTTGAACTGCGTGGGTCCACTTATGAGCAGACTTAAAAAACTGGATACATGCAGTTCAAACCCATGTTATTCAAGGGTCAACTTTTTCCATTGCATTTGGGTATGAAGGGCTAACTATTATGTTTTTGCAAACTCAAGTTATATGAGATTTTTGACTGCCCATGGTTGGTAGTTGGCTCCCCTAACCTGTGTTGTTTGAGTCAACTGTACTAAAACTCAATAAATCCATGAATATTACATTTGTAAGAAATTAATTAATGACTTTTCCCCATACCTGTGACAAGAGCCAGGCGTTCTACACCTGCAAAATCTGCATGTTCAATAGCCATAACACCAGCAGCACCAAAGAGCTGTTCAGGATAATTATAAATTAATTGCCTATAAATAAAATACATAAATACATTGTTACTTCCTAAGATAAAATACATTAGACTAAACAAAACAAAAAAAAGAAAAAATTTTCTCAACAGAAATCAAAGAAATACAAATTAGAAGATACCATTTCTCAGCTATACAATAATTTATAAATTGTAATACATCTATGCTAGTATTAAAAACAGGTGTTCCTTTACACAGTCAAACCTCAGTTCTTGACCGACAACCATCTTGAACAATTTGATTCTGGACTAAGTTGCTCAGGGAAAAAATGTGGTAAGTTGTCAAGCCAAACTTCTTGTTGAGGAACCAAACTTTGACCTGACAACCTTTTAAGCATGACAAAAAAGGTCTCAGGCAACAAAGGAGAGAATGCTTTTGATGCTGGGTCAGTCTATGAATAGCACAATTTTAAAACATAAAGAGGCCATCAAGAGTGCTAATGTTGCTAAGGGGGGGGCGATGACAGGCAATTGAAGAGGTAGAAAAACTGTTGATTTGGATAGCAGTTAGTCAGTGACAGCATTTCAGAGGCAGCCATATATGAAAAAGTGAAGATGCCTCATACTGACTTCCTGAAATGGAATGGTATTTTCTCCATTCAAAACAATCCATAAAAGCCTTCATTACTGACAAATAAGAGTACATGAAAAAGGTTTACATATATTTTTTCATACAAATTAAAAGCCCTGCCCTAGCTGGTTTGGTGCGGTGGATAGAGCTTCAGCCTGCAGACTGAAGGGTCCCAGGTTCTACGATTCCAGTCAAGAGCATATGCACGGGTTGCTGGATCTATCCCCAGTAGGGGACATGCAGGAGACAGCCGATCAATGATTCTCTTGTCATTGATGTTTGTATCTCTCTCTCTCCCCCTTCCTCTGAAATCAATAAAAATTTTTTTTTTAAAAAAGCCCTAAAAATTCTTAATATTTTCATCTCTTCATTGTTTTATCTCTATGCTTTTAGCTACTTTAAACTCCCATCATTTAATACAAAACTCTCTCCTCCAAATACATGTATACTATAGCCAAAATTATAGCATATCTGCCAAATCAGAAAAGTGTTTTTGTTACTGTTAACATAAAAAGGTTTAGTAAAGTATAATCAGTAAATATCACTAAAATCTTTGTGATGCAAATAACTTGTGTACAATTATATTTCTATCTGGGGAAAAAAAGCAGTTCCTAAATAAATCATTAATTCCATATAAAGTACTTCCATAAGCCTTTTTAGAAAAAAAATCCTTCCTTAGATCGTTATAAATATTGTTGGCACAAGAATGCACAGACCTGTTAATAAAGCAATTTATCCCATGCTTAAGAATACGTTCTACTTTCTCCTTCATTTTTTCCTTTTCTGCTTGTTCTATTTCAGCTACCTTTGCTGTAGAATCAACTCTTACACGGGAACCAAATATCTAAGAGGAAAGCAGAAAAATAGCATCACTTTCATTACTCTTCAGAGTCCCATAGCACATATATACATTTTTATGTAAACATACCAAAAAAAGTGTACATGTGCATATATTCACATATAGTCTAACCTTTATGGTACAATGGATTCCCAGCCTGAGTTTATAGCAGCTAGCAACTAGTTTCAAGAACTGTAAACATACCTTTATTTTGTCTGTATCCATACCAGTATTTGCAATAAGAATTTTGGCATTTTCAATTCGCTTTGGTTGATTTACTCCAATTTTTTTATCCAACAGAAAGCCTATAAGGATAGTAAAATACTTCAAGGTTAATAACTCTTACAAAGTTGTCTGCTTTATCAAACTGCTTTCAAAGAATGCATTTAATTCTAATTTAAGACTTTAATACTTAAACTAAGTTTAAGCTCCTAGACCCTATAAAGCATTCCACTAGAACATTGATCACAAAAATCAATTTAGTAGGTCATTTAAAAAAACACTATATGAAATGGAAAAATTTTAGAGTATGGCACAACTATTAAGAGTCCTAGTAAACACAGTATTTTGGAACTTTTATCAGATATACAGTATACTACATACACAGGAATGTGGGTTGCAATGTAAAAGTATTAAGTCCACTATTATTAGCTTAAAACCAACACAAAAGAAAACAAGTTGTGAATATTTAGATACACAACATACTGCTAGAAATTACTGAGATATGTAAAGAACTGAGGCTGGTGATAAAATGAAAAAGCCACAGACAATGGAGTCTGACAAACCTGGCCCCAATCATACCTCTGCTGCATATAGGCTATGTATGCAACCTTAGACAACTTATTCAACTTTAGTTACTCATCTGTAAAACGGGAATATAACCAATGGCATAGATTATTAGTTACCAGCATAGGACCCTGTTGATTTAGAACTATCATAGGAACACAGCCTCTCTCTTCAGGCTTCTTTCAGATGTATATGTAACTTTCATCTTATTAATACATTATCACCTTGAGTTTTCTGCTCTATTAAGCTGAGCCTAATTCTCACTATCATAAGGAATGAGATTTTAAGTAAAATTCCTATTAGAATGCCTGGCACAGAGCAGACATTCAAAGAATGGTAGCTATCTTTGTTTTAGCTTTCCCTACCACCAGTCCCTATTAGAAATGATGGGGCCCTTGCACATAAATTAAACCAAGAATATTTTCATAATGACATGCAGCAAAACCTGGAAGCTAAATCACTGGAAAAGAAGAAATTAGAAAGCACAACTTACTCCCTTTTTCCTTCTCTAAAAAAGATAATGTCTATTCCACTTTCTACAGGCCAGCTTATGAAGTAAACACAATGGTAAAGGTATTTGGAAAATTCCTACTTTATGAACAAAATACACCAGTATAGGGCAATAGTACTTGCTAAGGCTCATTTATCACTTTGAGAACACCAAGAACTATATCCTCAACACCTGCCAACTAAAAAATGATTTGACTTATTAACCCACACCCTTCCTAAGAACGCACATAGTACTGGAAAATGCACCATTTGAAAACAGCTGACTTAGTAAAACTGTAATTTCTCTTTACTAGAGACTGAAAATATCTTCATGGTATAAAGTAAAATCTGCATATTATCAAAGAAATGCTGACATAGTGTGAGATGAAGGACACTGTCAATTTAACAAACGGATTGAAATGACAAAAATGGTTGCAATGTAATTTTTGTCCTTAAAGACAGGTTTTCTGGCTTTGTACAGTCACTCGTCCTGAGTAGCTAAAAACAGGATTCACAGTATTTAGCCGTCAACCTCCCATCAGAGCTTCTTTTCCCACATTTAACATATATACATACATACCTTCATCTAAATAGGAATCCACCAGACTTCCTCCTAGCTTCTTGATGACATGAATTGCCTCCAGATTACCAGAGCCTTTCAATCTGAGAACAGCTTCTACAGCTAACTTAGTAAAGTGATCTTTGTGATGAGTAAGAAGTTTTGAGGATAATGTTGTTCCTGCAATGTTCATTAAATCTCGGCGGAATTTATCTTCATCAGAACTACAAAACCACCAAACAAAAAAACTCATGACTTTTCTCGAATGAAATGCTTAAGTTGCTTCTTCATTCTTAAATGCTTCTTCAGAGATATCAACCCTAATTTACTTTGCAAAATTTATGTGGATACATGCCTGTCAATTTCATCCCAACCAGTCAGGGCACACGTGATAAAGATTAAACCACACCAATAAGCAAGAAATGCAAATTAAAGAATACTGTTTTCCCACTAAACTGGCAAACTACTAAGAAAGAAACAAGCACACAAAAGCATACCAAATGTTGTCAAGAACATGGAAAACCAGGCTCTGTTATACAGGCAGTGGAAATGTAAATAAAATTTTTTTGGACGATTACTTATAAATTAAAACACGCACATTTGCCTGGCTGATGTTGCTCAGTGGTTGAGCATCGACCCATGAACCAGGTCAGTTCGACTCCTGGTCAGGACACATGCCCTGGTTTCAGGCTCAATCCCCAGTAGGGAGTGTGAAGGAGGCAGTCAATAGATGATTCTCTCTTATCATTATTTCTATCTCTCTCCCTCTCCCCTCCTCTCTGAAGTTAATAAAAACATATTTAAAAAAAGGAAAAAAAACAACACACATTATCTTTGAACCCAGCAATACTTCTTGGAATATTTTCTTGGTAACAAGTTTGTCACAACATAAAAGTTAAACACTGCAATCAATAACCTCTTATACTGCTAATGGGTAAATATCCTGGATGGCTATTTAGCAGTATCCCATTCAAATTTTTCCAATGCACACACCCAAGCAAACCTTGGTATCTACCCCTAAACTCCAACTACAGATAGGTAAATTATACTGTAGTGATATAATCAAAAGCATGCCTTGATTAAAAATGTTGTGTATAATACTGATACCCACAAATCTGGTTGTTATTCAACTGTGTTAAAGAGGCTAATACCTCTCTACACAATGCTATTATTTGTTTTACTTATGATTAGGCAAAAAATAAAAACCCAAACTTTAACTTTAGTGGCCATCTGTGGAGGGTAAATGTGGGGTTTTTGGCTTGGGCAGGATGAAGCAGCAGGATCATGTTTGTGTATGCTTTTCTTGTTCTCTAGACTTCGTGCATGGAGCATACTTTGGACAGAATGTCAATGTTTAAAACAGTAATATTTTGGTATACCAACCCATGATCAACTGCAGAATTCAATAAAGCCTGTCTTGCTGCCTTTGTGGCTTCTCTCCAACCCGCAATGATGGTCTGAGGATGAATCTTTTTTGCAATTAAAGATTCTGCTTCCTATTAATAAACAGTGAAAAATACTTGTCAATAGTAAAAATGTAGGATGTAATGACTTATTTCTGACATTCAAAACCACAGAAACAAAAAGTTAATAAAATGACATTAAAGTTGCTCAGATAGTCTTACCCTTAGTAATTCTGCTGCTAAAACAGTAACAGAGGTAGTGCCATCACCAACTTCATCATCCTGAACCCGTGACATATCTAGAAAAAATATTTATTAACTCACTTATATTTGATTCTGCCTTTTAAATTACTTCTCTGTAGCTTAGCTAATCCTCCAAAAATACCTACTACCAATCCAAGCCTCACTTAACTAGGTCTCCTCATCTGATAAATTCTTTGGAACTATTCAGTCTGAAATGCAATACTTTTACTATCAATAATTATTATGACAATAATTAAAAAGCGGACAACAGTTCATTGAAAGTTAGTCAACATAGCCTATTTAAAATTTATTTCAAACCCTGGCCAGGTAACTCAGTTGGTTAGAGCATCATCCCTATAAAGCAAGGCTGCAGGTTCAATCCATGGTCAGTGCACATACAAGGATTAACTAATGAATGCAACAGTAAGTGGAACAACAAATTGATGTTTCTCTAAAACAAATAAAAATTTTGTTTTGAAATGTTAACAAATCAGAATCATCTTCAGACTCACCAACTAAAACTTTAGCTGCTGGATTATCAACACCAATGTTTTTTAGAATAGTTGCACCATCATTGGTCACCATAAGAGAGGCTTCTCGTCCACTGCTTAAAAGAATTTTGTCCTAAAAGGAACATATTTGGCTCAAGTTAGTATCTAATTACATCTTGAACACTGCATGGGTCAATCAATACCCTCATATACTGCTAATGGGTAAATATCCTGGATGGCTATTTGGCAGTATCCATTCAAATTTTTTCAATGAATACACCCCACAAGCAAACCTTGGTCTCTACCCCTAAAAACACTAGAAGAACAAGGGAGATAGGAACAAAGTTATTTCAGCACTGTAATAGCCAAAACAATGGAAACAAACTATCACTCAATACAGTAAAAAATGTAAACCATAAATTAATCAAGATGCCAAATATCTTTTGACACTTAAAGAGGCAGAATTTTAACAAAACAAGCTGCAGAAGAACTACATATAAATAATACCTACGATAAAACAAAGTATTACCTCGCCAGTCTAAGAAAATACACATAAGGTACACATATATTTACATAAATGAATAAAAAATACTGGGAAGGTTTACATCCTAGTGGTAACAGCGGTTGGGGTGGGGGGTAGGAACAAATGGGACTTCAGCCATTACTACTGTTTTGATTTTTAGTAAAAAGAATATATCCATGTCTTACCAGTATAATTAAGAGTTAAAGTTGAAAGATTAAAAAATATTATTTATTATGTATATTTCCACTAAAGGCTCTAAAACAATATCAAAACATAAAAATTCCGTTTTTCTCACCATGCCTTTGGGTCCCAAGGTGCTCTTTACCAAGTCTCCAATAGCAATGGCACCAATAAAGGAAGACTGGAATAAAGATCAAAGAGATTGTAAAAATCAATTCTAGTCTTAAAATTGTAAAAGTACAACTGTAACTTTAAATGAATGAGGCAAACAAGGTTTACCAGACGAGCTGTCTCTGCTCTCTCTTCATCAGCGCCAGCCTTGAAGATGTTGACAGGTGCAAGAGAAAGGGAAGCCTAAAAATAAAAATAAAAAATCAGTTTGAATACAAATATTCTTTTAAAATATTTTTAATTTCATCTTTTATATTTCAACTAGTGGCCCAGTGCATGATTTGTGCACATTAGAAGGAAATTAATTAGAAGAAATGTTTTAATATTGCTCTTCGCCCTTTCTCTATAATAGAAGAGTCAACCAAATTCACAATCAACAATGACAGATCGAAACACCAGTGCGATTGGCGCCAGCAAGAACTTTGTATGTATCAACCATGTGAAAGTCGTTACCCTTTTATTGATACAGAATAAACTTGCTTAATTAGACCTGCTTTCTGATTTAGCTAAACTTTTTCCAGCCCAGGGAAGCACCCCAACTTCTCTTTCAGGTAACTGTCAGCAACACAGCAATAAATAACATGAAGCAAATTATTATTGATCATGCAGGGAGAACAAAGGGTAAAATATTTAACTGCATCAGTGTGTGACTATATTCTGCGCAGTGAGAAAACCTGAAGTCATTCTCAAGGTCCACCATTTCTTTTCAGTCAGGCCAAGTTTCTAAGGTTTCTAAATCTCCCGTTTCAGGCTAATGAAAAGAAAATAGGATTCCACCGAGTCTCCTATCTACCTACTCCAGGACTTCTGTGAGGATCAAATGAGATGAGGCACAGGAAAAACGCTTCACAGACATTTGGTTACAGTGTCAAGTGTTTCCACCTGGCTAAAGTGTTCCTGGGCTGAAGAAACTGCAAGGAGGCTAGTTGCTAGGGAGAAGAAGCCTGGCATTGCTATGTGATGTCATTACCTGGAGGAAGGGAAGGACACTTAGCATATTAGCCTTTTATATATAGAGTTGACATTCAGTATTATTTTGCACTAGTGACCTGGTACATGAAATTGGTGCACATTAAAAGGGCATTAATTAGAGGAAATAATTTAATATTGCTATTTGCCCTTTCTCTGTAATAGAAGTGTCAGAGATAAAAGAAAATTAGTAAAATGTATATGAAAACCTTCCTCCTGTCAGAGTCTGGGGCTCACCACGGGACCCAGAGTCAAGTCCCTGCCCACCCACATGCACCTCAAAATCGCATAAGACCCAGACCTGGCCACCCCACCCCCATCAGGCTAGATCCAGACCCGGCCAGTCCCACCCTTGTCAAGCCCTGCCGGGCAGGGGGCATAGCTTCAGGTCCCCTGGCCAGGCGCCAGGACAAGAGGGAGGTGGCCTGAGGACCCCCAGCCCAGACCAGGGCGGGGGGCATGCCTTGAGGTCCTCCGTCAAGCCCCGCCAGGTGGGGGATGAGGCCTGAGGTACCCCAGCCTGGCGCTGGGGCAGGGGGAGCAGCCTGAGGGCCCCTAGCCCAGCACACCAGGACAGGAAGTGCATCTTGAGGTCCCCTGTCAAGCCCTGCTGGGTGGGGGGCGTGGCCTCAGGACCGCTGACCTGGCACTGGGGTGGGGGACATGGCCTGAGGTCCCTTGTCAAGCCCACGGCCGGTGAGGGTGGAGCCTCAGGTCCCTGCTGATTGCTGGTTAAGGCTCCTTGTGGGAACTTGGCCTCAGCTGTAGGTTCAGCCATCTTTGTGACAGAGTGATGGTCAATTAGCATATTCCCTCTTTATTAGATAGGATTAGTTTCAAGTCTCCAGCATAGTGGTTAGATATTTATATAATTTAGAAAGTGATCCCTGAGTTAAGTCTAGTACCCACCCGAAAGCCAGTATTTGTTAATATATATACTTAGATGTTTTCCATTAGACTTACAAGTAGGTAGACAAGAACAAATTAATTTACAGGATTGTACTTTTTCAAACAAATGTAAGTTCTCCATCACCCAGGCAGTCACTTATTAAAGGGGGAGGCGGAAGGGACTTCTAAACGCTACATAAGGAAGGCGACCTTTTATTTTGGATGCACAAGTGCTCCACTAACAAAAATTACACACTAAAGAGACGGTGAGAAACAGCAAGACTAAAGATTTTAAACTAAGAATAAATCAGGCAGGGTTGTAGGCCGCTAACGGGCCAAGCGCCAGGCGAGGAGGGACCGCTCCCTCCCCGCCGCTCCGGCTCCGCCCGAGGAAGGCGGGGCCAGTCTCGCCCACCACGACACTAGAAGTTTCTCCGCTGGAGGTGCGCCCCTGGCCTCGGAGTTCTGGGGCTGTGGAGAGGCCGTGTCAGAGCAGACCGCTGGCCGGGAGGCCCACCCCAGCCCTAGCCCCCACGGAAGGCTTCACCGGCAGAAGGGGCGCAGGCCACACGCCACAGCCCGCACCATGTGCGGCGGTTCCGGAGCACAGAAACAAGGAGCCGACGGCGCTGGAAGAATAAGAGGGGCAGTGGGGCAGAAGGACACCGCGGGGAATGGCAGGGCAGGGCCAGTGGGGCCAGGCTCACCATGGTTCCAAAGAGGCGGTCACTCACGGTACTCCCTCACAACTCGCGGCCGGGATCCGGGGGGAGAGGAGCCGGATGTGACGCCACACGCTCTGCCGCAAGGGGCGGAGCCTCTGCCGGCGTGCCGCTCCGGCTGCGCGCCCCTCGCGACGGAAGTGAAGGGAGCGGGGACGTAAACCTGCTCTTCACAATGGGGGGCGGGGCCTCTGCTCCGCCCCGCCCCCTGCGGCTCCACCGGTTCGCGAAGAGGAAGGGGCGGGTCTGACGCTGTGGGGGGCGGGCGGATTGGGAGTAGAAGCGCCTAGAACAAGAGACAGACGCTGCGCCCCAGGGTTTGCCATAGTAGCGGAGTTCCTGCTGACAAGTTTTTCTTAAATTTAATCTTTAAAAATTTGACTTAAGGTACCACGTGTACATATTAAAGTGTTATATACTAATAATGAACAACCTAATTCACCAACCTCATCACTTCCTCTTTGTTTTGGGGGGTTCCTTACCATCAAATAGCTAAGATTGTTATTGCTATTTTAATTTTAATTTTACTGAGTTTTAAGGAGGAAGAGTTACGTTTCTTTTATTGAATTTTAAAATGCTGTTTTTAAGTGGACGTTGACTGTCCTGGACAAGGCTTTCTGAACCCTGACGGAGACATTTATCTTGCCCTGCTGGCTAATTCAGGAGGCTTTGCAGTTCACTCGCCCCCCCTTTCCCACTACTAGAGATGACTGATACATACCCGCAATAATGTCTTGGTAGAAATCAAGATCAATCCCAAACATTTTCAGCTTATCAAAAAGTTTTCTACTTTCTCTAAATTGGCCCTTTAAAAAAAATTCGTTTTCTATCACCTACTGATACCCTTTTTCCCCCTTGATTAAACAATTAGCAAGCTCTTGGATTTTTGGCATTCGTTATCTTTTTCCATTTTTAATTGATTCTACCGGGTTAGTTTACACCAGGGATTGACAAACTATGGGAAGCCAAATCCCTCCTACCTACCACCTGTTTTTGTGTGACGCGAGCAAATGATTTTTACATTTTTAAATGGTTGAAAATTTTTGATTATTTCGTGATACATTAAAATTATATGAAACATATTTTGGTGTCCGTACTTGGTTGGAACACAAGCGTACACATTCATTTTTTATACTGTGCAATGCAATGGTTATACAATGGCAGAGCTGAGTCATTGTGACTGTATAACCCATATAGACTAATGTATTTATGGTCTTATCCTTTATAGAAAAAGTTGGCTACCCTGGTTTACACTATTCCCAAGGCCTATCATGAAGGGGGCTGTTCAGACTGGATATCAATTTGTCCCACTTGATGTATTCATTGGTTGATTCTTGTATGTGCCCTGACTGGGCATCAAACCCAAAATCTTGGTGTATCTGGACAACATTCATTACTAGCATATGACCTAGTTCATGCTCATTCATTAAATAAAAACATGTGAATAGCTATTGTCTTCCAAGGAACTCAAAGAAAAAATACATAAATAATCCAAAGTTCTTAACTTCTGAGAACAAATACCTACACTTCCCAAGATTTGGTTTCTGCCACATCTTTACTAATTATGTGTTCCGTGGTGTCTGGCACATAGTAAGCACCCAATCGTTTGTGGACTTGTCTTTCCCCCTCGTTGTTTAAATGATTTCCATCTTGAGTGTATCCAAAGGGGCTTTGCAGTGTCACTCAGTAACTAAAAACAGGTTTGGAGACCCAGAGCTGAGAACTACTAGTTTGGATGATCACACATTTAAAACTGTGAATCTGTCAAATACTTAAAATTTCACTTTGATGAAACATAAACCTTAACCCATTATATGTTCACTTTGAAATGGAGGCCGTGATACGAGACAAAGAAATAAAACCTCTTATCATAGTTTCAAGAAATGTGTGAAAAATACAGTAAAACTATAAATAGGTATCCAAGCTTTTATTGGGGCTTTATTGCAATCTACTTTCATCAGTAAGAGGAAAGTATCCATAAGAACTCCAACCAGATTTCATTCAACAAAGCAGTTTTTCATGAATGCTTAAGGTCAGTGTATAGTCAGTCAGTTCAGTTTCCAGTATCAACTTGAGGAACTCATCATGGAAATTTAGGCCAGAATGACAACAGTAAGCCATCACAAGATCCTAAATCCTCTAAGATTAAACCATATTTTACATATAACTTTTGGGACAGTATACTAATACTCTACAATAAGTAAAGATTTAAAAAAATATATTTTAAAAATGTGTTGCTTAGCCCTTGTTGAACTAAATTCAATTATTAGCATATTCTTTTAAGTACTCCAGTTACTAAAGGTTTGATTGTACTTTAAGAACTCTGACTTTTCCAAAGATTAAAAATTAGTTCTTATTTGTTATGACAAAAATTAAGCTTAAAAGCACATTCACACTTGTCCTTAAAAGCATGCTTACATCATACGAGATAACTTCTCATGCCTGGAGACATGGTTCATACGGCAAAAACTAGAGGGTAATTCTCCCATCTCCACATCCTCCAAAAAGCCACACTCGGCCTCAGTGTAAAAGTTATATTTTATTGCCATGCTACAAAATGTATGAAGTTGGCACTGATAGGGAGAAACAGAGAACAAAGGGTGGGGAGGAAGAGAGGGCAAAAGATCTTGTTACATATACAACAAGGTTTTAATCAACAGTGGTAAATTTGCCAATATTAAAAATGCAAAGCAAATTTAAAATGCTGTTATGAAACAGCATTAAAATACAGTTTATGCATAGTACAGTATCACTTATGTCTTTTATTAGAGAAATGTGGAATGTTTATAAAAGAAATTAACCATAGGGGGTAAAATTCATATTTCATATACAATTTGGCAATGGTAGTCCCACTGTTAGACAATTTTATATAAAAGAAAAAAATTAAAAATCTAATAAGCTACCTTTATACAAAGTTGCTATATTTATGCCTTTATGTAGGAAAAAAACATTTATAATGCAAATTAGGACATACAATAATCTTACAATATTATACAATGTAATGAAAATAAAAACATAACACAAAATTTGTCCTTTATAAAATGTATATTTTGCATTTACTAATGCAAATGTGGCACACCGGTGACTACTGTACTATTAATAACCAGTCCATCATAGAATTGCAATCATAATGATGCTACAAAAGAATTGTGTTATACCCCCAAAAACTGAGAAAGTAGGTATGGGGAATAGGGATATAAAGAACAGGAAAGATAGATATGGTGCTGGTTTGAGCAGAGTATATTGTGGTATGTAATAAAATAGTTGTTCATTTTTCAAGCCAAAAAACATTTTGTATACATTCTGGAATTTCGTACCAATGCCTTTATTAAAATTTGGCAAACATCAGGGAAAAGGTAATTAGTACCATATACCTCACATATCAGAAATATGAATGAGATGCCAATACATCAGTTACTTCTGAATGTTGTCTCTGATGGTATGTCTATTTCAAAGTATGTATTTACACATACTACACATTGCACAAAACAATTGGGCATTAGGGGTTAGGAACAGCACAGGGGGAAGTGGGAAGTACTTTTTAGCTTGTTAAAACTTTTACCTTGAGGCAAAAAAATGGTGGCACATTATTGAGAAATTATGAAAACATAAGGCCCCTGTCCCATTTTTAATAGAACATTATTGAGGTACATTTTTATATGTTGTGCCACAGATTTCTTTGGGGGCGGGGGTGATAAACACTAGCTTGACTTATAACATTGAACTGTGGAGTTAACATAATAACTATAAAAACAAAGATTGCTTGGCAAATTTTCTTAAGTCCCAAATGTGATCTATTCTGGATATACTGGGAAGTGAAAAGTTTTTTTGCTGAATCTTCTAGAGTAAAGTGCATATCTCATCACTCCACAGCAGCAGTAAATAAAAGAACTATTTGCCAATCTTCCTGGAGGGAGAGAAGGCACCGTAATTTCATTTTTAAAGAAAGATGAAACTGGGAAGTAAAACGCACTAAGAAAAAACACAGTCAATATCCATATCTGTTTCCAACCCTGGTCTGGGATAAAAGCTGTTATGATCTATAATGATACAGAGGATTCTATTTAGGAAAATATATGAATAATTATTATATTTCCAAAACTGCAAAGTAGGATCACATAGTCTAGCAACATAACAGAATGTCTAAAATTAGGTCTGTCTCAGAAAATCTGAAACATATGGCCACAATTATATCCCAATAAAATATCTCATTCTAAAATGCACCTAGTAAAAGGTACATTCTTCCAGGATAGAGCTTAATGCCCATTACTAGACTACTGCAAAGGAAAAGGAGTGTTCTACATTACTTTTTATTAAATAGGAACACAGGTGATTTCCAGAGACGACTAGAAATTAACACCAGTTTTATGTGTACATCTTCCTAATACTCATAGTACCTAAAATCAAATTCTTAGCAGACAAATTGGTCCCATTTTCATTTTTAAAGCACACAGTATTAAAGCATAAACTGCAATGATTACATTGGAGTTACCTAAAAAATATAAAAACTAATTAGAATCTGGAAGGGAAAATGAAAAGGATGAGAAAAAGAAAATAAAGTATCCAACCTCCAAAATGAATAAATAGGTCAGCCCTTCCATTTGGAGGTTAATGTTCTGTCTCGACTGCTTATTTCAGAGAAAACCATGTGTACTAATTGCATCACAATTCTTATTCCACATTACAAAAATCACATAAATTTGGCACGATTAGCAAACTACTCAGAAGAAAACATAAATGCAACAATATATTAAAAATGGGAACTGCACACCTATACCACTGCTTTCTTTTTAGAGAACAGTGAACCCTTGAGTAAGCACCAAGTTCACAGAAAAAAAGAGAAGAAATTCTGCTATGCACATAAACCAATGGCACTGAAAATAAGACACCTTTAATAATTTATTTTCTTTATAATGGTCCCATTCTAATAATTTTCCTAATCCATTACTGTCCTATAATTGGTTTTTTATTGAACAGGTTGGATGCTATATGACTGAAACTTTTTCATGCTAACTTAACCTTAGTTACATCTGGTAGATACAGATCATAATCTCAAACTTCCTCATATTTAGAGAAAACGGTAAAATATTTTGCAAGGTTACCTAACCTTCTTTTCACTCTACCTTCTTTTGTTTTCTCTAGTGTTTGGGAAACTGGAACATTCTTGATTTCCAAGAGTTGGACATATGACCTCTCGTCAGTTTATATAAGCTTCAATTCATTTTAAATCCTAAATTATGACAATTTCATTGCTATACGACTTCCACTGTACTTGCTATGCTGGCAGAAATCTTAACATTCCATTGAAATCAAGGATAATCAAAGATCCAGCTACGAGTGAAAGCACAGCAGAGCTGAGGAGCACTGCAGTGGGTAAAGTATAATTGCAGCCGTGTGACTTGAGGGAATCACTGCTAAAGTGCTGGGGAGAGTGCCCAAGAGAAAACACTACCTTTCGGGAACTTCGCATGTTAAAAGTAACTTCCTTTTTTTTTTTTTCTCAGCTGCTAAAAAGATCACCTATGGACACAAGTAAAATTAAAACTGAGAGAATGTTTTTATCAACAACTTGAAAAGTAAACAGCATATAAATAAATACTGGACAAGGGCAACCCTGTTATAGAATAACAGTAAGTTCTAAATGAACCTTCAAAACCACAATTTGACAAAAATGCAAACTAAACAACAATAAACACATAATCCAATTTAAAAACTATATACAAACTCAAACATTTTAAATTGAAAAAGACATTAAGCAACAAAATACAACATCCCAAACACCAAAGGAGAAAAACTGAAGGTGAGTGGCAATCTAATGGCACAAATGCCTCCAGAACAATGTTACTGTTAATAATCCATAGGAGAGACACTTTCAAAAGATCATGGTTCAGATTTTCAAATGCTTTTGGATAAAGTGACCTGAGACTGATTCTTGAGCCTACTGTAATTCTGATTAAGATATCTGGGCATGCCCTTCCAATGACATCATGAGATGAATAAACAAAGTATTGTCTTCTTCCCTGCCTTTCAAAACACCAATAGCAAACCATATTCATGGACACAGGACTCTTTCTAGTAAGATGAAGGCAAAGGACCTGACTGGTATATAAGGAGTGTGGTACTTCTATTTCCTTTACATATGGTTTGGCTCAAGTCAAAAAGCCTACAATTAATGAAATAAAGGATTCTTCATGTTACATGCTGAACACCACATACCATGAACAGTGAATCTACAAATATTACTTTCAAAGCCTAGAGTTATCTGTTAGCAATGCACATTATCAAGAGGCTTTATAAAATGTTTGAAATGCCAACCATGACTTAGGTATGAATGATATGCATAAGTCCAGAATATTGATAAAAGTCAACCAGCATGTCACTCACTCCAACTCTCATTTTAAATAGGCACTGTGAAAATAGGAGTGCTGCTGTACAGTAATGAGTTGTATATAATGAAATTAGTGTTCTTTAATGAGTACCTGCTCTACATTAATTCCCTTTAGTTAAAGAAGCACATGAAATATTAAAAAAAAATTTATCAGTCTATAAAAGGAGTTAGTGTTTAGAAATAAAAATGAAGTACTTGCATCTTCATTTTTTTTAAGTTCACAAAGGTGCAAAAATGTAATGCTTCCCAGGCTCACATAGGCAGATCAGTACTATTATGTCTAGTTTTCCTAGATGTACCATCATCTCGTGGTAGTGCTTTCTGCAAATTTGACATAGCAGCAGTTTTCTCGATGTCTATCACAGCATACAGCTCTGTGCGCCTGGTAGGGGTCTGTGGAAGAGGAGTTGTAGGCGTTTTTGGAGTCTGAGGGTTGTCGGAGTCACTACCCCCTTCCAAGTCAACCTGTATGTAATTGAGCTGCCTGTGTTCTAAACTCGGGCGTCTGATATCAAAGTTAAAGACTGTCGGTATACAATCCCGACGCCTTGAATATTCTATTTTGTGAGCACTTGCTGGCACTGTTACATTCTCTGTATTTACATAGTTATGCATTGGATCTAGATTATTATGGTAGCCATTTAGAGATGGGGTCTTTGGTCCTAAATTGTCATCTTCATCCCTACTTAGTTTGCGGGCTTCCCAAACAGGAGGCAAAGATGGTAAATTTTCATAGTTTAATAATGCAGTTCTTCTCTGAGCTGAGTTGTTGATATTTTGGGTATCTGAGGTACTGGTAGATGTCAGACGACCTCTCCGGACCCCTGAGGCACTAGGGATAGATAACCCATTTATATTTTCATACACTAGCTTGTTAACAGAGGGTGCATCTCTTCGTTCATCACTGTCATATCCAGTGTCCCATTCTGTGTTATTTGCACCACTTCCGCTGACTTGATCTCTTCCAATTTTCTCCAGTTTCTCTTTTTCCATTAATTGCTTTTGAACAGGAGTTGGTCCTAAGACAAATCTAACTACTTCAGGTTCAAGAAGAATCTGAGCGTCCCTGTCCTCAATACTACTTGGTTCTTCTTTTGGAGTGTTGCTTTCAGCATTAGAAATCCTCGCCTCCAACGGGATATGCACAGCTGCACTATTTTTCCGCTCTTCTTGCACACCTGTAGTATTGACATAGGTATGTACCTAAAACAAGAAAGTGAATTAGTAACTTGCTTAAAACAATAAAAATACCCAGCCAGGGTGTGGCTCAGTGGTTGAGCATCAACCTATGAACCAGGAGGTCACAGTTTGATTCCCAGTCAGGGCACATGCCGGGATTGCAGGCTCAATCTGCAAGGGGGAGTGGGGGGCGGGTTTCATTTCTCCCTTCTTCTCTGAAATCAATAAAAATATATTTTTTAAAATCCTATCTAATAAAAGAGTAATATGCAAATTGACAGTCACTCTAAGACACAATATGCACCCCCATGTGGACACAAGATGGCTGTCACAACATGGCCTGCAGGGGAGGGCAGTTGTGGGCAGTTAGGGGTGACCAGGCCAGCAGAGGAGGGCAGTTGGGGGAGACCAGGCCAGGAAGGGAGGGCAGTTGTGGGGGGACCAGGCCTGCAGGAGAGGGCAGTTGTGGGCCATCAGGCAAGCAGGGAGGGCAGTTAGGGGTGACTGGGCCAGCAGAGGAGGACAATTGGGGGAACCAGGCCTGCAGGGGAGGGCAGTTGTGGGCGATTAGGCAAGCAGGGAGGGCAGTTAGGGGTGACTGGCCTGGCAGAGGAGGGCAGTTGGGGGGACCCAGGCCTGCAGGGGAGAGCAGTTGGGGGGGAAACAGGCCTGCATGGGAGGGCAGTTGGGGGGACCAAGGCCTGCAGGGAAGGGCATTTGGGGGGGACCCAGGCCTGCAGGGGAGAGCAGTTGGGGGGGACCAAGCCTGCAGGGGAGGGCAGTTAGGGGTGATCAGGCCTGCAAGGGAAGGTAGTTAGGGGCAAACAGGCAGGGGAGCAATTAGGCATCAATCAGGCTGGCAGGGGAGTGGTAAGAGGGTGATCAGGCTGGCAGGCAGAAACAGTTAGGGGCAATCAAGAAGACAGGTGAGCAGTTGGGAGCCAGCAGTCCTGATTGTGAGAGGGATGTCCCAGGTTGGACAGGGTGCAGGCTGGACTGAGGGACACACAACCCCATGCATGAATTTCGTGCACCGGGCCTCTAGTAGTAAATAATGTAAGAACTCATGTTCTGTGTAAAGAACACAAAAATAAATTTTAAAACAATAAAAATTTCTTAATGATAAATGACAAAAGATAAGTATATAACTAACTAATACATAGATAATGTTTAACCAGATACTTCATTCCTGAAATGAAAAACAGATTAATCAGGAATATTACATAGCTCTATAAAAATATCGATAACAAAATCTACCTTCCTGCTAGTAGTCCACTAACTATAAAAGCTGTAATACAAACAGTAGCATAAATTCTGAATGGACTGGAGGTTATTATAATGGGAACTGGCCACTGTTATGTCTGTCTTTATCTACAGATGCACCTCCTTGTGAACCCACAAACTAATGCTAAGTTTCCCTCAACACCTGCACATATTTCAGCATGTCAACAAATATATGCTATTTCCTCTGATTCTTCACTACAAAAGTCATACACAAACAGTGAAAGCTAAATTCAAACTAAAATCTTCAACTCCACACAAGTTAAGACAGTAGCACGTGCTTACCTGTTCCTCGGCCACAAGCAAAGGATGTGTGGATTCTTCTCCCACTGAAGGCAAGCGAGCACTTCCCACAGAAGGGTGTCTGCTTGAAGGGTGGGATGAAGCATCTCCAAATGAGGGATATCGGGGATATCCATTAGGTAAGTTCTGAGCAGCAAACCCTGGAGCTGAGTTTTTGTTTGTTTATTGGTTTAAGAAGAAAAGCAGGATACAGAGGCAGGGAGAGAAAATAAAAATGAATGAGAATCCAATCTGCACTGACAGGTTTAAGAAAGGTGTTTCTGGCAAATACAGCAGAAACCAGACTTATAATTTAGATAATGGTAAGTATATAACTAATAAAAAGGAAAAGAGAGGCCTGGCCGGTGTTGCTCAGTGGTTGAGCATCAACCTCCATGTCAACATTCCATTCACATTTTAGATACTATGGAATAGTTAATGTTGTTATATTTTAAATGATAAATACATTTATAATTATAGCTAATAGCTTTTTAAAACTGACAACCATTACTCTTACATTTCTAACATTTTATAGATTAAATATCCAGTCTGTAAATGGCTGCTAATCAAAATACAAGAAGGAAAATGGGTATTAACTTGTAGGTGTTCGAGGTGTTCTGGGGACTTCCAATTCTGTCTGATGATTATTCCTTTCAACAACTGGCTCTTCCACCACATTTATACTGTTATTTTGCATTATCTCTTGCAACATGTTAAATAATTCTTCTGCACGGGCACACTTAAAGGCAAAGATTCCTACAAATATAAACCAGAAGGGAATAATGGTTACCACATCTTTTAAAAAGATACAGGAGCACCTATTAAAGAATAAAATTATAAAATAAGCATTCTGTGTACCAATAGCAAGAAAGGCCATTTAAATAAATGTCTGATAAATTATTGAAATTCCCTGTTTCAAAACATAAACCCAAAAGAAAGTTCACAGAATAATTTTCATTTGTCTAAGGGATATGGCCCAAAATAAGGCAGATAAAAATAAGATTTTCGCTTCAGTTTGCTTTTTAACAGCAGGGGGAGCCCAACTCACCATTACCAAGGTGATCCTTTATCATTTGACAGGCCCTGGCTCTGTTATGTTTAATCATTGTAATAGTTCTGTAAGGCAAGGATTATCATTCGCCTCTGATAGAGAAAAATAGAGGTAACTTGCCCCCAGCCTTTCAAATTGTAGGTAGCAAACTAATCAAACTTGCACTGTTGGACTCCAAAATTTAGTTTCTTTCCCCAACAAGTTGTAACAGTAAAAACACATAACCCTGTTTACTGGGCTGGGACTAATCATTTACAGAAAATCTTAAAGCTAATCTGAGTCAAAATTCTGGACACAGAAAAGGTGCTAAATGACTAGTTTATTATATCTCTTTTCTTAATGAGGCACTTATTTAGGTAATTTTTTTTTCTATCAGAAGAAAATAAAATATTAAGCACTGTGTACAGAATAACTGAAAGAATAGTACTAGTATTTCAAATGTGACAATGTTTGCAGAAAAAGGCTCTGCCTACCTTGTCCAGTTTGACATCGTCGACCACTTTCAAAAGAGAAGAGATTTGAATCATAGCCATAGCGTCGCAGGCAGAGGTAGTGCCATTTCACCGAGTCACGTTTGCGAGTGTATAAGATCAGTTCTGTCTCTGTAAGTTCCATTATGCCAGAACCTAACTCATTCCCATCATCATCCACATTAATGACCTAAAAGAGAAGGTTAATTAGTGCCAACTTAATGCTTTCTGACAGTCATACTCATATTTCACCGATTTGTCTGGAAAATACACTGTTGCTGATTGGTTCAGTTACTCCTTTGTTAGTTTATTCACCAACCAATGTGTGTAGGACTATGTAGCAATATAATACCTGGTTCATATCTGCCAAGGAACTCACATTCCTACTGGGGAAATAAGTTCATTTTAAGATAAGGCCTTGTACTACTGAGTTTCAGAAAATAGCCAGAGACTGTGAAGAACAGATATTGCTTTGGGAGAATTTACTACACCCCTGGAACTAGACAGTGTTGTACATGTATTTTTCCCACTTAATCCTCATAACACTCCTAAACTGCAGGTAATACTGTAAAAAAATCAAAGACTTAGTGACAATCCAAGATCACAAAGCTATGAAGCAACAGGGTTATGACCTACACGTAAGTTAGTACGATCCAGAGGCTATGATTTATAGCAGACTGAGGCCACACTACAAGAGACACAAAGTAGCTATGGATGAGTAAGGAATGGAGCATTTAGCTTCTGGGTAACAGAAAACCATAGACATTTCAGAATGATGAAAGAGTAATTTGATGTCAACGGCAGGACGGATCAGTGGTGACTCAAGGTAGAGTCCAGTTAAGAAATTATCCGGGCATGAATCAATGACTGGAGGTGGTAACAGGACTAAAGAGAAACCTATAAAATGGTGTTTTAAAGAAATTAATATCAGAACTGTGTGGCTAATTAAATACAGAGGACCTAAGGGAAAGTATAAGATGATTTCACATTGTTGGTGAAAAAATATCGTTGTCATTTGTTAAAATGAGAAAAGACAGAGTGAACAAAAAGGGAAATAAAGGATCTGGAGATAAAAGTGAAAAAGTAAAATTTATTAAGTGAAGTAAAAGAATATCCAAGTAGGCAATAAAAGAGATAATTCAAGCAGTTTTACTGACCTTAAACTTGTTCCGATGGTTATCTGGGACAGTGTCTTTATCTGGACAGCTACAACAGCTACCCATGGCTTCTTTCAGAAGACCATGTGAGCACTACATGAAAGATAATTAGAAAAAAATTAGATGTAGGATATAGAAATCATAAAATAAAAAAGGTTTTAGAAATCATATAACACAAGCCCTGAATTATTCTGATGAGGAAAATTAAGCCCAAGAAAGTATATAGCTAGAGGTAGATTTCACACAACTAGCTGGTGAATTTTGCTCAATGATAATGATAATAATTTTGTGAGGTAGATGTCGCAGGAATCTCAAATTTCCAGTTTAATTTGCAAAGGTCTGCCTATTTTTAAATTATCTTAAAAAGCAAACCAACTTAAGGTCTCATATGTAGCACTATTTAAATAAGTCATTGAAGGAATTAATCTTTTATGGCTTACCAGGAATTTCATGTCCCTTTTAAATAAATTTACAAAGAATGCTTGACTTCTGACTTGGCTAGTATTTTTTTATAACTCATTGTAGTATTCTTTATGTACTCCACCAAACTAGAATTCATTGGTAAATCCGACACAAAACCAAATTTGGAATAGTTCGCTAAGAAAGAAAACTCAAAAAACTGATAGAGTGTATCTATCTAAACTTTCTTTTCCACTGAAGGTTACAGATAAGAGGTTATAGGTGACATGAAGTGTTCAATGAACAAAGGAAAAATCCAAAATGTCACTTACAAAGGAAAGAGAATAAATGTGACAATATTTTTAAAAAGCAACAAGAAGCTACAAAATATTAAAAACATAAATTTGATGAAAACTTGCTTAAAATTCTTCAGTGGCTCTTTACTATATTCAGGAAAAAATTCAGAGCTTATGCCATGAGGTCCTTCCCAGTCTGGTCCCTGTCTACAGGTCTAGACTAAACTCTCCTCCTCTCTGCTTCAAGCCCTACCCAGGCATATTAAACAGTTTCCCCAGAGTATCTTATTCTCTCACACCCTTCTGCTTCTTTCTTTCTCAAGATTCAACCCAGAGTACTGTGGGGTTCAGGAAACCTTCTCTGACTCCACCCAACTGGGCGAATTATACTTCTTATGTAACACCCCCCCCACCCCACCCCCCGCCAACCCGCCAAGCACCCTGGGCATCCCAGTATCACAGCATCTTTCAGTGTTTACTTAGTAGAAACTGTGGTAGATTGTCTGTTTACTTATCTACCTTCTTCCCTACATAAGGAGCTCTTTCCCAGCAGCAATGAACCTTATTCCTTTTTGCATTGCCCATGCCTAACACAACATCTAGCACACAGTAGGTGCTCTAAGTCTCTTGTAAGCTAAATAAACTGTACTAAACAAAGGTAAAGAATGTCTAGCAGGCATAAATATTAAGAAGATGAAAAAGGCCCAACTGGTGTGGCTCAGTAGTTGAGTGTCAATCTATGAACCTTTCTCTGAAATTGAATTATATATATAAGAGAAGAAGCCCTCGCTGGTTTAGCTCAGTGGATAGAGCACTGGCCTGTAGAATGAAGGGTCCGGGGTTCGATTCCAGTCAAGGGCACATGCCTGAGTTGCAGGCTTGATCCCCAGTAGGGGGTGTGCAGGAGGCAGCCAATCAAGAGAGATGATTCTCTCTCATCATTGATGTTTCTCTCCCTCTCCCTCTCCCTTCATCTCCCTCTAAAATCAATAAGAATATTTTTTTAAAAAGAGTAAGAACATGTGATACTTGAGTTATTTGCTGTTTTAAGATGACATAGATGTATGCAGGTTTGTAATCAGTAGGTCAGGAAAGGTTTTAAAATATAGGGGGAGATTTTCCCCGGAGAGCAGGCCTTGGAGGTGGTAGTGGCTGCCCTAAGCTACAGGCTGCAGTATTCTGCCATTCCTAGTTTCAGCTCTGGGTGGGGGAGCACCCAAGGCGAGGGACACCTGGGTCCAGGTGTGGTCTCCACCACGGTCCCCCCCGGTTTTGGTTAACCAGTGGAGTATCTGCACCTCCTGACAGTGGTTGTATTTCCAATCTGGCCAGCGTGTGCTTCTCCCAATTACAGATGCTTTCTAGTTTCTGGGACTCTAGATAGAAAGCTGGGCCTCAATTTTAGCCTGGCTTCTCTAACAAGCAAGAAGAGGGAGATGGGGATGGGCAATGGGGACTTTTTCTCCCTCTCCAGAGCCTTCCCCTTCCCATTCTTCCTCCTAGGAGCCTTGCCTTTGCCTTTGCCTTTGTCTCTCCTAACTCCAAGGGCCCTTCAAAGCCCCTGTAAACTTGTCTCCTGAGCCTTTGCAGCATCTGGCTCACTTCTACTACCTCTGTAACTTTCTAAATAAACTTTGTTTTAATTTGAAAAAGAAAGAAAGAAAGAAAGAAAAAGGTGCAATGGGGACACATGGAGGACACCTTTACTCTTGGCTGGTTCTAGCAAGCTGTTTCATATCCCCTTTTGAAAACCTGGGGCGGGGTCTCTTCTGTTTATGCCAGACATGTTACCACAACACATGTACTACGAATCCAGGTAAGTCCCCAGTGGCTCCAGAGTCATTACTGTCTGGTGGCATTCTAATAAGTCATCTTTTTGTCAAACACTTCACAAGTATAGTCAGGCACTCCATGGGTTATAGCCCAGCAGACAGTGGAAGTATGAATATTAGGCCAAGATATACAACCTCAATAGATTTAGGGTATGGTCCTGTCAGGTACTACATCTGGTCAAAGTCGGGAAACTATCTGTATGATTTCACAAACCTTATTTGACACAGGCAGGTGGTTGGGATATAAGCCAATCCTGAGGCTAATTCAAGGCTTTCTAGGAACTATAGTTGCTTTTGGTTAAGAACTATTCCAATAGGGCTTTCTGGGAATTGTAGTCTTCCCAGACCTACACTTCCAAACCTAGTGATTTTTAGCTTTCCTGAGAACACGAACCATTTCCCCAGACCAAAAATGACCAAACATAGGCTCCTGGGGGTAAAAAAACAAAAACAACTACATATATATAGAGGGGGGGGGGAGGAGGAGGAAAAGATGGAGGGGGGAGGGGAGGGGAGGGGGGAGGAGGGGAAGGAAGGAAAGCGGGAAAGAGAAGGGAAATAAAGGATGGATCAAGACAAAGGGGAAGACTAAAGATGAGTTCCAAAGTGAGACATCTGACCGGAGAAGGAGGAATGCCTCATGCTGTGAGGAGAAAGGGAAGAGAATAAGGACATGTGGAGGGAGCATAGTAGAGAAGCTGAAGGAGATTAACATCCTAAATTTCCTTTGTAAAATAGAAGGCAAGTTTACAAAATGAGGAGAATGACAGGATATTTCACTGAGGAACCTACCCAAGAAAGGTTGCCAGATTATTAAGTAGGCTGTGCTGATAGCTCAGAGAGGCTACAAAGTAAGTTTACGCTGTTTTCCTAGCTGTGCTCAGCAAGCAGTCCAAAAGACAGAAAGTTCAACTGGCCAGGATGAGTGAAGAGGATAAGAAAATTAAAGAAAGAATATTGGCAACACGGAGTTGGGAGGGAGGTATTGAAGTGATCTGTTCAGGATAGAAGAAGAGGTCTAACGAAATGGGAGAAAATGCAGGCAAAAAGGAACAGGAAGCTTTAGTAAGGTTGAAAAACAGGCTTAGTATTGAGTGAGAGACTGAAATAATTGGAACAGGCAGTTGTGGTCAATTTCTAACATAAAAGGAGACTTATTTTAGTGTGGAGTTTTCATCCACATCTCTGACTGCTCTTCATGAACCACAAACTCCTAGGCAAGATACTAGATATTCTGCATTTATGACCACCAGACTAATACTTGGAGACCACATCTGAGTTATGTAAGACCTAATAATATGCGCTAATACTGTAACACTTGATGAGAAACCATATGATCTCATCATCTCACAGTGCCAAGTTCATTACTCAGCAAAAACACAAATAGACTTACTATGCTCCCTTAAGAAAGCAACTTAGGAAGGTAACTAGGGTACATTCAAGAACAAAAGATAGCTACTGTTTGGGAGGATCAATATTGCAACAAGTTTGCTGAATATTTTATATTAGTAAAACTGTCTTAGTTTAATTAAAGCCCTTTGTCCTTATTCCTTGGAGGTGGGAGGTGACAGCAAATCAGCAGGCAAAATGAGTCCATACAACAAAACATTATTATGGGACAGAGTGATAGTAATACAGTCTTAGTAGAAAATTTTAACAACCCATTGGCATTTATGGATTGATGCCAAACAAAAAATCAACAAGAAAACAGTGGCCTTAAACGATACACTAGACCAGATGGATTTATTTCCAGAGCATTTCATCCCAAAGCAGCAGGATATATACACTCTTATACATTCTTTTCAAGTGCACAGGGAACACTTTCTAGGATGGACCACATATTAGCATACAAAACAAGTCTCAATAAATTTAAGAAGGATGAAATCATATCAAGCATATTCTCTGACTACAATGGTATAACACCAGAAATCTATAAGAAAAAAACTGGTAAACACACAAACACATAGAGGCTAAATAACATGTCAATAAAAAATGAATGGGTCAACCATGAGATTAAGGAAGAAATCAAAGTTACCTTGAAACAAATAAATGTGAACACACAACAACCCAAAATCTATGGGACACAGCAAAACCAGTCCTACCTAAGAGAAAAATTCATAGCAATACAGGATCACCTCAAGAAGAAAAATCTTAAACAATCTATACTTACTAGTACACTAAAAAGAACTAGAAAAGGAACAACAAACAAAGTCCAAAGTGAGTAGAAGTAATAAAGATCAGAGTGGAAATAAACAAAATAGAGACTAAAAAGACAATACAAAAGAGCAATGAAACCAAGAGCTGGTTCTTTGAAAAGAGTAACAAGATTGATAAACCTTTAAAGAGACTCATAAAGAAAAAAGAGAGAGGACCATATAAATAAAATCAGAAATGAAAGGAAAATAACAACTGATACCACAGAAATACAAAAGATTATAAGAAAATATTACAAATAAATTGGACAATCTGGAAAAAATGGATAAATTCCTAGAAACATACAATCTTCCAAAACTGAATCAAGAAAAATTTGAAAATCATGCCCTAACCGGTTTGGCTCAGTGGATAGAGCGTCGGCCTGTGGACTGAAGGGTCCCAGATTCAATTCTGGTCAAGGGAATGTACTTTAGTTGTAGGCACATCCCCAGTAGGGGGTGTGCAGGAGGCAGCTGATCGATGTTTCTCTCTCACCAAAGTTTCTAACTCTCTATCCCTCTCCCTTCCTCTCTGTAAAAAATTAATAAAATAAATTAAAAAAAGAAAAATCAGAAAATCAGAACACAGCAATTACAACTAATGAAATCGAAGCAGTAATTAAACACACACACACACACACACACACACACACACACACACACACAAAACTCCCAGCAAACTCCTGGACCTAATGGCTGGCTTCACATGGGGGAGTTTTACCAAACACTGAAAAAAGAACTAACACCAATCCTTCTCAAACTATTTCAAAAGTTCAAGAGAGGAATCCCAAGCTCATTTTACGAGGCCAGCATTATCCTAATTCCAAAACCAGATAAAGACACTACAAAGGTGAAAACAAATGCTAAAATCCTCAACAAAATATTAGCAAACCAAATCCAGCAATACACTAAAAAGATCCAACACCATGACCAAGTGAGATTTCTTCCTGGGATGCTAGGTGGCTACAATAACTACAAATCAATTAATGTGATACACCACATACACAAAATGAGTGATAAAAATCATATGATTATGTCAAGAGATGCAGAAAAACCATTTGACAAAATCCAGCACCAATTTGTGATAAAAAGTCTCAGAAAAGTGGGACAGAGGGAAAATACCTCAACATAATAAAGGCCTTATATGACAAACCCACAGCTAGCACCATACTCAACAAGGAAACACTAAAAGTGTTTCCCTTAAAATCAAGAACAAGACAGGGATGTCCGCTTTCACCATTCTTATTGAATACTAGAGGCCTGGTGCATGGATTCCGTGCACCAGTGGGGTCCCTTGGCCTGGCCTGCAGGAATAGGGCCAAAACTGGCTCTGTGACATCCCCTGAGGGGTCCCAGATTGTGAGAGGGCACAGGCCAGGCTGAGGGACCCCACCAGTGCATGATTGGGGCCAGGGAGGGATTGAGGGAGGGTTCCAGGGTGTGTCCAGCCCATCTCATCCAGTCCCGATTGGGGCCATCAGGGCTGATTGGGGAGGGACTGCAAGAGGTTGGATGGCTGGGGAGGGACTGCGGGAGGACTCCAGGACGTGTCTGGCCCGACTCACCCAGTCCCAAACGGCTGGACCCCAGCAGCAAGCTAACCAGTTGGAGAGTCTGCCCCTGGTGATCAGCGCGCATCACAGTAATTGGTTGAACGGTTGGACACTTAGCATATTAGGCTTTTATTATATAGGATAGTACTGGAGGTTCTAACCACAGCAATTAGACAAGAAAACAAATTAAAGGCATCCAAATTGGAAAGAAAAAATAAAACTGTCATTATTGTAGTTTTTTAATGGAGTCCTTAGGGTTCTCTATATACAATATCTAGAGAACCCTAAGGACTCCATTAAAAAGCTACTAGAACTGATAAATAAATTCAGTCAAGTAGCAGGATACAAAATTAATATTCAGAGATTGGTTGCATTTTATACACCAACTAGAGGCCTGTTGCATGAAGATTCATGCAATAGGCCTTCCTTCCCCAGGCTGCTGGCACCGGTTTTCCTCCGGCACTCGGGACCCCAGGCCTTCACAGCGGAGAAGCCAAGCCTTGAGGCTTCTCCGCTCCAGCCACAGAGGAGAAGCCAAGTCTCTACAGTCTTCAGTCGTCTTCAGTCTTCGCTCCATGCCTGCGTATGCAAATTAACCCGGCATCTTTGTTGAGTTAATTTGCATATGCATTCCTGATTGGCTGGCGGGCATCATGGAGTTATAGTCAATTTGCATATTTCTTTTATTAGTGTACAAAGTGAACTATCAGAAAGGGAAACTAAAAGAGCAATACCATTTATACTGCATCAAAAAACAAATAAAATACCTAGGAATTAATTTAACCAAAGAGATAAAAGACCTGTCCTCAAAAAAATGGTAATACACTGAAGAAAAAAATTGAAGAAAATAAAATAAATGGAAGCATATATCGTGTTCACAAATAGGAAGAATTAATGTGATTAAAATGTTCATACCACTCCAAACAATCTATAAGCAAACACAATTCTTATCAAAATACCAATGGCATATTTCAAAGAACTAGAACAAATAATCTGAAAATTAATACAAAACAATAAAAAAATCTGAAAAGCCTCAGCAATATTGAGAAAGAAGAACAAAGTTGGATATCACACCACTTGATATCAAACTATGAGGCCATAGTAATCAAAACAGACATGTAGATCAATGGTACACAAGAGAGAGCCCAACAATTAACCCATGACTATATGGTCAATTAATATTTGACAAAAGAGGCAAGAACATACAATAGGGTAAAGATAGTCTATTCAATAAATGGTGTTGGGAATACTGGACAGATACATGCAAAATGTAATCAGACCCCCTTTTTACACCATGTACAAAAATAAACTCAAAATGGATTAAAGACTGAAATGTAAGACTTGAAACCATAAAAATCTTAGAAGAACAAATAGTAAAATCTCAAACATTTCTCTTAGCAATGTTTTTTCTGATCTTTCTCCTTTGGCAAGGGAAACAAAAGAAAAAACAAACAAATGGGACTACACCAAACTAAAAAGTTTTGCACAGCAAGGGAACCATCAACAAAACAAAAAGACAACCTATTAAATTGGAGAACATCTGATAAGGGGTTAATATCCAAATTTTATAAAGAACTAATACTATTCAACATCTAAAAAACAAACAATCCATTAAAATTGGACAGAGGTCCTGAATAGACTCATCTCTAAAGAGGATATACAGAAGGCCAACAGATATAGGAAAAGATGTTCAACATCACTAACCATCAGAGAAATGCTATTAAAACCACAATAATATATCATCTCACACCTGTCAGAATAGCCATCATCAATAAATGCACAAAGGACAAGTGCTGATGAGGATGTGGAGATAAGGGAACATTAGTGTCCTGTTGGTGGGAATGCAGATTGCTGCAGTCGCTATGGAAAGCAGTATGGAGTTTTCTCAAAAAAAGAAAAAGGAAATTGCCCTATGACCCAGTGATTCCTCTTCTGGAGATTTATCTAGAAAAAACAACACACCCAAATTACTAATTTGAAAGAATATATGCATCCCTATGTTCATTTATATCATATTATTTATGATAGCCAAGATGTGGCAGTAATTCAATTGCCCATCAACAGACAAGTGGATATATTGTGGATAAAAAAGCTGCGATACATATATAAAATGGAATATTACTCAGCCAAAAAAAGAATAAAATCTCACCATTTGCAACAGCATGGATGGACCTTGAGGATATTATGCTCAATAAATTAGTCAGAGAAAGACAAATACCATATGCTCTCCCTTATATATGGAATCTAAAGAACAAAATAAATGAACAAATAAAATTGAAATAGACTCACAGACACAGAGAGTGGACTGGTGGTTGCCAGAAGGGAGGGAGGCTGGGGGGGACTAGGAGAAAGAGGAAAGAGGTGAAGGGGATTAGGAAATACAAACTGGTAGTTATAAAATAGTCACAAGGATATAAATTACAGCATAAGGAATATACTCGATAATACTATAATAACTATGTATGGTGCCAGTTGGATACTGGAAATATCTGAAGGGCACTTTGTAAAGTATATGAGTGTGAACCACTATGCTATACATCTGAAACCAATATAAAATATTAGTGAAAGTAAACTGTAATGGAAAATTTTAAATTTATTTTTAAAAAATCAAATTTCTTTAAAAAATATAATTTGTGGACTTAATGATTTTTTATGCTATTTTTTAAAATGTATTTTTATTGATTTTAGAGAAGAAGGGATAGGGAGAGAGATAGAAACATCAATGATGAGAGGGAATCATTGATTGGCTGCCTCCTGCACGCCCCCTACTGGGGACTGAGCCCGAAACCTGGGCATGTGCCCTCGACCGGAATTGAACCCAGCACCCTTCAGTCCACAGGCCGACACTCTATCCACTGAGCCAAACCAGCTAAGGCGATTTTTTTTTTTTTTTTTAAAGATAAACTTCAACTCACCTAGATCTGGCCATGAATATGCTTAACCTCTGCTGCAGCCGCAGGAGTTTAATCATACTTCAGAACACCATGTTTTCTTTGTTTGATGACTTAACCTAAAAGAGAGGAGAATTTTTTATTTCTTTTAAAATAATAATTTTCCTTATGAGACTTCTGGCAGCACTGTTAGTTCAAATTATCTATTTAAACTCAAAATATCTAAAATTTGATTAAAAATTATTATTTGTTGTTGTTAATCCTCACCCAAGGATATTTTTCCATTAATTTTTTTAAAGAGTAGAAGGGAGGGGGAGAGACAGAGAGAGAGAAACATTGATGTGAGAGAGACATATCGATTGGTTGCCTCTCACAGATGCCCTGATGAGGGCCAGGGACTGAGCCTGCAACCTAGGTATGTGCCCTTGACCGGAATCAAACCCAGACCCTTAGTCTGCAGAATGACGCTTTATCAACAGAACCAAACCGGATGGCTAGGGCTAAAAATCATCTAATAGATAAGATATATTTTTTAAAATATGATGTGTAGATATTATAATATGGCCTTTTCAAAAGAGAAAGTAAAAATGTAATAGTTTGAGTTCTATGTTTAGAAATATCAGGGCTTTTAGAAGCCATTGATTCTGGCTTTTCCATTATAGCTGTGACTTTGGATAACCCACTTCTCTATCCTTACCTCCTCAGCCATAAAATGAGAAGTAAACTAAATCACCTCCAATATTCCTTTCCAGTTCTAAAACCCCATTTTAGCCAGTGGCAGGGTAATTCTCTACCTCCAGGCCTTTTCTAAAACCTCATCATCATCCTTCCAAAGAGCAGTCAGTGACTCTCTTTAGAATCCCTCCTCCGCATCTTCCTATGCTATGAGAAGCCCCCAGAACAAAATCAGGAGACAGTCATCACTAAACAGTCCATATGAACAAAAATGCCAGAGTCACAGGACAATATAAGTTATAGCAATCAATTACAATCTAGAGTTTCAAGAGATTTCAATAGACTTTTGAAATTTTTCTGGTGAATTGACTCACTTTTTTAATTGATTTTTTTTTTAGAGAGAGGAAGAAGGGAGGGAAGAAGGGATGAGGGAGTGGGGAAGAGAGAGAAAGAGAGAAGAGGGGGAGGGGGAGAGAGGGAGAGAGAGAGGGAGGGAGAGAGAGAGAGAGAAATATGGACGTAAGAAATATTGATTGGCCGCCTCTCTTATGCACAACTGGGGACCAAACCTGCAATTTAGGTATGTGCCCTGAATAGGAACTGAGCCTGTGATCTTTCGGTGAACAGGATGATACTTCAACCAACTGAGCCACAGCAGCCAGGGCATTTATTCACTTGTTACAGCACAGAAAAAATTAAACTCACTCAAACACAGGCACTAACATTTATTGCTATACTCTATCAGGCATTATTTTAGAGGTTTGTGAATTGTCTCATTTTAATCTATATTAACTAGAGTAAAAAGAATATGACTGATAACCAAAATGAACATTTCCAAAAACATGAACCCATACTCAATCAAAAATTTCAATTCTGGAGTTCAGGCTTACATATATAATCAGTTCAGCCAGGTATTTGCTCACACCCCTCATAAGTTGCTGCTAACACACCACATTGGGGGTGGGGATGGGGGCAGCACCCTAGTGTCTCTTCCTTAGCACACCCTTCTTTTCACCATCAACTTAACACACATCATACTTTGTCTCTGGATTGAAAAACTGTCCTGCTGCTAGTTTGGCTCAGTGGATAGAGCATCAGCCTGCGGACTGAAGGGTCCCAGGTTCGATTCCAGTCACGGGTTTCGGGCTCAAGTCCCAGTGAGGGGCGTGTAGGAGGCAGCCAATCAATGATTCTCTCTCATCATTGATGTTTCTATCTCTCCCTCTTCCTTCCTCTCTGGAAAATAAAACTGTCCTGCTAATTCTACCATAATCCATGCTTTTTATATAACATACATATTGTTTGTCTATCTCTTTTAAGAAATTTTAGCCAATCAACTCAGGAAAATCTGTCTTCCTCTCTTTATTCATTCCACTTATAAACATCCCACAACCCCCATCCTGAAATGAGTTTAAACATAGTAAATATAATTAAGACAATGAGAGTGATCCATCTATAACCCTGTATCAAGGAAAAGTCCTAAGTCTTGAAATGAAACATTAAAGAACCAGCGTGCCAACCTATAAAACTCATGAAAATACTAAAAAGCCTCCATTAGAATCTCTGGAAACTTTTTATTCTACCTAACCTTCAAACCTCTTTTTTCTTTTTTCAAAATTTTTTAATTGTAGTAAAATACACATAACATAAAATTTGCCATCTTTCCCAGGACTGTTAAATATATTCAATATTGTTGTGCAACCAATGTCCAGAACTACTTCATCTTGCAACATTGAAATTCTACCCATTAACTCACTTCCCCAGACAACTGCCATTCTTTTTATTTGTACTACTAGTAGCCCTGCACATGAATCCATGCACCAGTAGCTCGCCAATAGCTCTCCGCCCACTGCCCTGCCCTCCTGTAGCTCCCTCCTCCCCCCAAACCCCCCTCATAGCTTGCTGCCCTGACCCCTCCTGTAGCTCTCCACTGCCTGCTTGCAGCTCGCTGTCCCACCCTCCTGCTGACCCGTGATCCGGTCGTTACGCAGTCGGTCGTTACGCAGTCAGTTGTTACGCTTCACGGTGTAACGACCGTTTGCATATTACATCTTTATTATATAGGATTAAGTTGGACTTCTCTACTAGTAGATACCTCATATAAAAGATCATACAGTATTTATCTCTGTGCCTGCCTTATTTAACTTAACATAATGTCATTAAAATTCATTCATGTTGTAGCAGGTGTATGAATTTTTCTTTTTAAAGGCTGATTAATATTTCATTTATGTATATACCAAACTTTACTTATCCATTCATCTGTTGCTAGACATTTATCTACCTTTTGGCTATTGTGAATAATGCAGCTATAAACATAGATGTACAGATATGTCTTGGAGACACTGTTTTCAATTCTTTTGGGTACAGACCCAGAAGTAGTATTGCTTCTGGGTAATGTTATTAACTAGAGCATATGGCAATTCTATTCATAATTTTTTGAGAAACCGTCATACTGATTTACATTCCCACCAGCAGAGCACAAGGGTTCCAATTTCGTCACATCCTTACTAACATTTGTTTTCTGGGGTTTTTTTTTGTTTGTTTTTTGTATCAACCATCCTAATGAGTGTGAGGTGATATTTCACTGTAGTTTTGATTTGCCTTTCCCTAATAATTAGTGATGTTGAGCATCTTTACATGTGCTTATTAGCCATTTGTTATCTCCTTTGGAGAAATGTCTATTTAAGACCTTGGTCCATTTTTTAATGAGGTTGCTTGTTTTTCTATGACTGAGTTTTAGAAGTTCTTTATATATACTGGATATTGTCCTTTATCAAATATACTAGTAGCCTGGTGCACGGATTTGTGCACATTGAAGGAAATTAATTAGAAGGTGGCAGGTGGGGAGGGACTAGGCAAGACGGGCCGGACATGACCTGGAGCCAACCTCCCGTGGTCCCTCCCTGGCTGGCCGCACCTGGGGCGGCGCCGCAGCTAGAAGAGCATCTACAGTCACTGCAGCTTGGCAGTATACCAGCTTCAGGGGCAACAGTGCCCCAGCAACAACATAACCCATGGCCAAAGGTGGAATTGCACACCCAAATTGGGCTCCCTCCTCTCTGGTTCCAGGGTGCGTCAACGAAAAACCGCTGCTGCAAAGTCACCGTAGCTTGGCAGTTCCTATGTTGAGTGTCTGCCCTTTGGTGGTCAGTGCATGTCATACACGTCATACCTACTGGCTGGTCGCTTAGCCTTTTATATATGTAGACTAGAGGCCCGGTGCCGAAATTCATGCACGGGAGGGGGGGTGTCCCTCAGCCCAGCCTGCACCCTCTCCAATCTGGGACTCCTCAAGGGATGTTTGGTAGGATTGGGCCTAAACAGGCAGTCAGACATCCCTCTCACAATCCAGGACTGCTGGCTCCCAACTGCTCACCTGCCTGCCTGCCTTCCTGATTGCCCCTAACCACTTCTGCCTGCCAGCCTGATCACCCCCGAACCACTCCCCTGACATCCTGATTGATGCCTAACTGCTCTCCTGACAGCCTGTTTGCCCCTAACTGCCCTCCCCTGCAGACCTAGTCATGCCTAACTGCCTTCCCCTGCAGGCCTTATCACCCCTAACTGCCCTTCCCTGCAGGCCCGGTCGCCCCCAACTTCCCTCCTCTGCCAGCCTGGTCACCCCTAACTGCCCTCCCCTGCAGGCCTGATCATCCCCAACTGCCCTCCCTTGCAGGCGTGGTCCCTCCCAACTGTCCCCCCTGCTGGCCATCTTGTGGCGGCCATTTTGTGTCCACATGGCGGCAGCCATCTTTGATCACATGAGGGCATCCATCTTGTGTGTTGGAGTGATGGTCAATTTGCTTATTATTCTTTTATTAGATAAAATAGAGGCCTGGTGCACAGGTGGGGGCCGGCTGGTTTGCCCTGAAGGGTGTCCCAGATCAGGGTGGGGGTTCCCTTGGGGTGTGGGGCTGCCTGGGCGAGGGGCCTGTGGTGGTTTGCAGGCCGGCCACACCTGCCAGCCACCCAAGCAGAGGCCCTGGGATCTGGGATTTATTTATCTTCTATAATTGAAACTTTGTAGCCTTGAGTGGAGCCAAGCCTCCTGCTTGCTCCGTGACCACAGCCATTTTTGTTGGGATTTATTTATCTTCTATAATTGAAACTTTGTAGCCTTGAGCGGAGGCCAAAGCAGGCCAGGGCTACAGAAACTTGGCTTCCTCCATCACCGGGGGCAACTCAAGCCTCCTGCTCTCTCCAGCTCCGTGGCTGCTGCCATTTTTGTTGTAATTTATTTATCTTCTATAATTGAAACTTTGTAGCCTTGAGTGGAGGCCTAAGCCAGACAGGGTGTGCGGAAAACTTGGTTTCCTCCACTACCAGGGAAACCCAAGCCTCCTGCTCGCTCTGTGGCCGCAGCCATCTTGGTTGGGTTAATTTGCATACTCACTCCTGATTGGCTGGTGGGTGTGGCTTGTGGGTGTAGCAGAGGTGTGGTCAATTTGCATATTACTCTTTTATTAGATAGGCTAATTTGCAACTATTTTCTCCCATTCTGTGGGTTGCTCTTATCCCCCCGTTTCTTTTTTTAATTTTTATTTATTGATTTGAGAGGAAAGACAGTCGTCAATTTGTTGTTCCACGTTTTTTTAATGTTTTTATTGATTTCAGAGAGGAAGGGAGAGGGAGTGGTAAAAACATCAATAATGAGAATCATCGATTGGCTGCCTCTTGCACACCCCCTTCTGGGGATCGAGCTCACAACCTCGGCATGTGCCCTGCCTGGGAATCAAACCATGACCTCCTGGCTCTTAGTTGATGCTCAACCACTGAGCCACACCAGCTGGCTGTTCCACTTATTTATGCATTCATTGGTTGATTCTTGTATATGCCCCAACTTGGAAATGAACCCACAACTTTGGTGTTTCAGGATGATGTTCTAACCAACTGAGCTACCTTGCCAGAGCTGTTGACAGTGTCTTTTGAAGCGTAAATATTTTTATTTTTCAGGAAATCCAATTTGTCTATTTTTGCTTTTGTTACTTGTGCTTCTAGTGTCATGTCCAAGAAAGCACTGCCAAATCCAATGTTGTGAAGCTTTTGGACTATGTTTCCTTTTAAGAATTTTATTGTTTCATGTCTTATATTTACATCTGATTCATTTTGAGTTAATTTTCATGTATATTAGATAAGGTTGAAGTTCATTCCCTTGCATGTAGGCAACCAGTTTTCTCAACACCATTTGTTGAAAAGACTGCCCTTTTCTCCATTGAATTGCCTTGGCACTCTTGTCAAAACATTTTTAAACATGAGTTTTTTCATCATGTGAGGGCTTATTTCTGGGTTCTTTATTCTATTCCATTGATCTACACGTCTGTCTTTATGCCAGTACCACACTGTTTTGATTATTGTGGCTTTGTAGTAAGTTTTGAAATCAGAAGTGTAAGTTGTCCAGTCTTGCTCTTCCTTTTCAAGATTATTTTGGCTATTTGGAGTTCCTTGAAATTCCATATTAAATTTGTTTTTGTAATTTCCTTTTCAGACTGTTCATTGCTTGTGTATGTAAATGCAACTAATTTCTGCACATTGAGTTTATATCCTGCTACTTTGTTGAACTCATTTATTAGTTCTAAGACTTTTTTTGTGGAACCTTTAGGGTTCTCTAAATAGAAAATTTTGTCATCTGCAAACAAAGATAATTTTACTTATTCCGTTCCAGTTTGGATACCTTCTATTTCTTTTTCTTGCCTAATTGCTCTGGCTAGAACTTCCAGTGCTATGTTGAATAAAAGTGGTGAAAGTGTGCATCCTTGACTTTTTCCTGATCTTAGAGGAAAAGCTTTCAGTATTCACTATTGAGTATGATGTTCACTGTGGGTTTTTCATATATAGCTTTTATTATGTCGAGATAGTTTCCTTCTATTCCTAGCTTTTTAGTGTTTTTATAAAAAGGTGTTGAATTTTGTCTATTTTTTTTTCTGTACCAGTTGAGATGATCATATGTTTATCTTCCTTCTGTTAATGTGCATTATATTGACTGATTTTTATATGTTGTAAAATCCTTGCATTTCAAGAATAAATAGCACTTTGGCTGAACTTAGTTTGCTAGTATTTTGTCGAGGATTTTTGAATCAGTGTTCGTAAGTGATGTTGGTCTATATTTTCCATGTGTTTTCTTTATCTGGCTTTGGTATCAGGGTAATGCTAGCTTCATAGAATAAGTTAGCAAAGTGTTCTTTCATCTTCAATTTTTTGGAAAAGTTTGAGAATTGATATCAGTTCTTTAAATGTTTAGAAGAATTCATCAGTGAAGCCAGGGGTTTTTCTAGTCAAGAGGTTTTTGATTACTCATTTAATCTCTTTACTAGTTATAGCTCTGTTCAGATTTCCTATTTCATTTGTGATTTAGTCTTGGTAAGTTTTGTGTTTCTAGGAATTTGTCTGCTTCATCTAGGTTATTTAATTTGTTAGTGTACAATTGTTCATAGTATTCTCTTGTAATCATTTTTACTTTGGCAGAATCAGTAGTGATGTCCCCACTTTCATTTCTGATTTAAGTATTTTGAGTCTTATATATGGTCTATAGCTATTTTCTTTGTAGTTGCCATAAGGATTACATTTTGCATCCTGAAGTTATACCAGTCCAATTTGAATTTATACCAGCTTGACATCAATAATATACAAAAATTCTGCTCCTTTAACAGCTCTGTCCTCACTCCTTTCAGTTATTGATATCACAAAACTACACCTTTATACAGTGCACCCAGAAAAATAAACAATTCTTTTAATTATTTTTCTTAAATTATATAGAAAATAAAGAGTTGCAAACCAAAGTTAAAATACTAGCTTTCAGATAAGTTATTTTTTTCTTTGAATGTAGTAGTCCCTTAAATAATAAATCAGAAAACAAAAAAGTACAGTTACAAATCTGTTATAATAGTACTAGCTTTTAGAATTCCCCTTGTGAGATCTTTATTTCTCCACATGGCTTCAAATTAGTGTAGAGTGTCCTTTCGTATCACCTTGCACGACTCCCTTTCTTAGAGAATGCATTTCTTAATGGCAGGTGTAGTGGTAATAAACTCCAGCTTTTGTTTTTCTGGTAATGTCTTCCTTTCTCCCTCCCTCATTTTTGCCGAACAATTTTTCAGATATAGAATCTTGGGTCGACTGTTTTTTTGTGGGCCTTTTAGCATTTTCAATATATATGTCTACTTCTGTCTAGCCTCTAAAGTTTCTGATGAACAGTTTAGTAATAATCTTATTGAGGATTCCTTGAATGTACAACAACAATAATTTGCTTCTCTCTTATTGCTTTCAAGAGTCCTGTGTTATAAACTGGATTATAATGTGTCTTGGTGTGGGTTTCTATGGGGTAATCTTACTTGAAGTACAATGAGCTCCTTAGATATTTATATTCATCTATTTCTATATTCTCTGTGCCCCTTTCTCTTCCCCTTCTCGAACTTCCACAATATGTGTTAGACCATATTGATGGTTTCCCACAGATCCCTTAGGCTCTGCTCATTTTTCTTCAATCTGTTCCTCAGACTGAATAATTTCCATTGTCCTATCTTCAACTTTGCTAATTTGTTGTTCTGTCTGCTTACGTAAGACTTTGAATCCTTCTACTAAATTTTTCATTAGTTATTGTACTTTTCAGATCCAGAATTTCTATTTGGTTGCTTTTTATGTTTCCTATTTCTTCATTGACATTCCTTTTATTCATTCATAGTTTTCTTGACTTTTTCCACATCTTCCTTTAGTTCTCTGAACATCTTTAAGAGAGTTGTTTTAAAGCTTTTGTGTAATATATCTGCAATCAGATCTTTTTCACCAGTGATTTTTATTGATTTTCCCCCTTTGAATGGGCCATACTTTATTTCTTTGCATGCTTTGTAATTTTTGTTTTTAAAAACTGAACATTTGAATCTAATCATGGTATAACTGTTTTGTTAGTTTTATTTTACTTATTTATTTATTACAGTTATAGGCTATCTCTGCACCAACTGTTAGCCTGAGGTGTAAACCTAGGGTGTTCTCAGGTCTTTTCTAAGCCTTTCCTTCAGTGCACGTGGTCACTTTCTAATTTTTCCTGTATATACAATGTCCCTGATTTCTAGTCTTTAATTTCTGGCTCCCAAAAAGGGGAAAAGGAGAAAAATGAATGAAGCAAAAGAGGATACTAGCTCTTTAAATATCCTGGAAGTTACCTCAGCTGGAGAGGAAGGGGCTTGCAACAATGGGGAGGCACAACACAATGGTTGCCCATCTCTTTGTCTGCTCCTCTACTATCAAAAGCAGTAATCACGCATAGATTCCTGATATTTGGAGAGGGTCCTTTGGACCTACCCTGGGTCCTATAAGCTGTGTATAAGATGTACAGGGCTGGGAGTAGATAATGGGTAGCTGCTACTATGTTAAAAGTTGAAATTGATCAAAATTAAGTGCAATTTACATCTAAGGCATTTCTCCTGAAAGCTACAAATCCTCAATAGCTCCATAGTTCTAGAATAATTACATCAGGTTCTGCCTGTGCAGGGGCGATAGATTCTGGATGGTTGCTACTCCACCATCTTCACAGAATCTTCTCCAGACCTCTTTGTAAGGATCAAGATATATTCAGTTTATTGTTTTAATTACTTTGATTACTGGCATTGCCAATGTATTTGTGTTTTTGCTTGTTTTCACTGTTTTTCAGTGCAAATATCCACCATGTCAGTTGTATCAGGGATTAAAAGAATTCATGTACTTCATTTAAAAGGATAATTTCTACAAGAAAATATGTTTGGGTTCCAAATAACTGACATATCACAGTACTTCTGGAATGAACATAACCTGATTGGCTGCAGGTGTCCTGCCACTGATTTTGGAACATGGATACCTTAGATACTCTCCATGACTTCTTAACTCTCTTTGGTTTCTTCCCACTAATGGAAGGCTTACAGCCAAAAGGTGATTGGGAAATAGTAAAAGGGAAGAGGTAACTATAGCCACTCTACGGAGCTATGATCTTGTAACATGAATGTTTTTCTATAAAATAGGTATATATAGCTGCATGTACTGATTATATTACTCAAGAAAAATACAATGAGTTTAACAGGATAATCATCAAGAAGCTAAAAATTACACTAAATACTGTTTAATAACACCTTATTTTTCAATAGTAAACTGATTTTAAAGCGCTCACTGTATGACAGACACATTCATTTGGATTATCTCTATCCATACAACCACCCTATGAGGTAGGCACTATCATTATTTCCTTGTTCCAAATGAGGAAACCAAGGCTTAAAGAGGTTAGGTAGCTTCCCCATGGTCAATAGAAAATAAGCAGAAGAGCCAGAATTAAATCCAGATCTAACTCTTAATAATTAATACATGTAGCCGAAACCGGTTTGGCTCAGTGGATAGAGCGTCGGCCTGTGGACTGAAGGGTCCCGGGTTCGATTCCGGTCATGGGCATGTACCTGGGTTGCGGGCACATCCCCAGTGGGGGGTGTGCAGGAGGCAGCTGATCAATGTTTCTCTCTCATCAATGTTTCTAACTCTCTATCCCTCTTCCTTCCTCTCTGTAAAAAATCAATAAAATATATATTTAAAAAAATAGTAATAATTAATACATGTAAAAAACTTAAAATAGTGCCTAGTATATGGTAAGCAGTAAATGTTAGCTACTGGACTAATGATGATTTATTTTAAAGCAATGCTATATGCCTTTGGCAGTTGGTCAACCTTTCCGTGCCTCAATTTCTTCATTTATAAGATTAGGACACCTATTTCACAGAGGTATTGTGAAGACAAAATAAATTCTGGCTATGAAGACATTTAGAAAAATACATAGTTTAAAAAACAAGGCATTATTAAAATATCACTAACAGTAAAATCCTGTCTCTAGTATCACAAAGAAGCCTTTTGCACTATAAGCTTAGAATCCTAAAACTTAAGCACCATCCTCATAACAAGAGTTACATTAATACATTTAGTGAAACTATCCTAAATTATTCCAATTCTTACAGACTGACAAGCAAAAAGAACACTGAACTCTATTCATAAGAGTGACTATAAATTTGGTGCTCAGGAAGGTATATTTGCTCTTTCAGTTCACTAGCATTGAGGGTGAATTTGACCTTTGCTACAGTAGTTCTGTTCAAACACAGCCAGGATAGAATATCTATAGTTAAAAGCTTAGCAATATAACTCTAAATTTTGGGCACAGCTAACTGTCATGTTTAATTACATTAAAACAATCAAGAGAATGGCATTCAATTCCTGTTCTTTGTGTCAATGGTCTGGCTGCATTGTTTTTAAACTATCAGGTAGGTCTTTTTTATACTGATACACAATAGTTTTAGACTTATTCTTAACACTGCTAAAGGTTTTTCATCTATAATAATAAAAGTGTAATATGCTAATTAGACTGGACATCCTTCCGGACGAAGCCAGGGCTGCGAGGGAAGCCTGGGACCTGGGTGCTGACAGCCAGAGGAAAGCCCGGGTCCCGGGTGCCAGAGGGAAGCTGGTGCCGGCAGACAGGGGAAGGAAGGCCTACTCCTGCACAAATTTCGTGCATTGGGCCTCTAGTTATATTATAAGGAAGATGAATTTTTAAAAAAACTAAGGAAGGAGATCATTCAGTACATTCTTCTTGACAACTAAACAAACCAGAGCCATTCTGTGAAAAGTAAGGACACCTGCAACATAGTTTCCTTATTAGCTGAAAATTTAAAATGCAAATATACACACAAAACCAAAAAGTATCCAACTCTTTTTTAAGCATCTACTTATGAATGTGGTTGTATCTGTATATTACAAAATGTTTTCTTCTTCCTTTAGGTTTTTTAGTCTGAGGATAATGTTTGTGAACCAGTTTGCAATTCATAAACCTCCTAACCACACCCCACTATTTAACGCTAAAAAAAAAAAAAATCAATTCAACTACTTACAAGTCACTTCAATATCTGGCACTTTCTTTTCTGGAAACTCTTAGTCTAATCTAAATTCCTTGTACTGTAATTTAAATGAGATTTCTCTCATTTCTGTTTCCTCTGTAAGAGACAAGTAAAACCGGGATGATCAAGAAAGCTTAAGGACATGCTTACATGTAATTTAAACTGACATTAATTCATTTTCCTATAGATAAATCTAAAATATTAATAAAGTAACATTTCTATATTTCAGACATAGTTGTTTGAAATAACAAAAGGTTACTTAGTAGATAAAAATTATTTATAACTCTAGCCAGTTTGGCTCAGTAGATAGAGCATTGGCCTGCAGACCAAAGGGTCCCTGGTTTGATTCTGGTCAAGGGCATCTACCTTGGTTGCAGGCTCCTCCTCAGCCCAGGCCTTGGTCGGAGCTCCAGCAGGAAGCAACCAATTGATGTGTTTTCCTCACATCAATGTTTCTCTCTGTCTTTCCCTCTCTCTTCCACTCTCTCCCTAAGAAAAATGGAAAAACATCCACAAGTGAGGATTAACAACAACAAAAATAATTTATTTGTAAAGTTATGAGTATTAAAGAGAGAATAAAAATGAGTTCATTCATTTCTTCCTCTACGGGGGGGTTGGGGGGGGCGGACGGGACTTTTTTTCTGCCAAGGGCTATTTGGTTATTTATAACATCATTCGCTTAATATAATTCACTTAGTATAAATTTATGTTTCTATGAAAAAAGCTCCTAGATTTATAGAATTTCAAGTCCTGCCTCCAGTTGCCTTGGCAGGGCCAAACCAAATTATTTCAAGGGCCTTATACAGTCTGGGGGCCAGACATTCCCCACTCCTGATCTACACCACTGAGGCATTCAATGAATATTTTCTAAGCACTAACTCTCTTTGCCAGGCACTGACTTAAAATGCTAGAAATAAAGATACACATTCCCCAGTTCCAATGAGCTTACTAGTTACTAAAGGAGACAGACAGAAAGATTAATACATGGCAGAGTTGCTGACCCATGCGCCATTGCCATCAGAACATTTAACTCAGAGCAGGTGAAAAGTGATGAGAGGCTTCCTGAGAAAGGTGACTTCTAAGTCAAGTCCTGAAAGAGAGATGGGAGTTTGCTAGGGCAAAGGCAATCCAGACCAAGAAGTCTGCATGCAAAAACACAAAAGTTTGCCCTGGCCCGTATGGTTCAGATGGTTGGGCACTGTCCCATGCACCAAAAGATTTTCCGTTCAATTCCCATCAGGGCACATGCCCAGGGTTGTAGGCTCAACCCCTGGTAGAAGACATGCAGAAGGCCACCGATCAATGTTTCACTCTCACGATGTTTCTTTCTCTCTCCATCTCCTTTCCTCTCTAAAAATCTATAAAAATATGTTTTTAAAAATCTGAAAAAGCATAGCCTGTTCCAGAACCTGAAAGTAATTCCTTATCATTGAAATGCAGGAATGCATGGGAAAACTTTAGGAGATAGGCAGGAAGGTAGACTTATACAATTTCATGAAAGGTCAGTTTGCAATACTGTGGGCAGTTCACATTTCTTTTATAATCTTAAAGACACCACTAATGGCCTACCAAATACATTCTTATAGGGGCAGAAAATTTATGAACAAAACTTCCAATTTATATGAATAAAATTAACGGTGTTTAATTATTGACTAGAGGCCCGGTGCATGAAATTCGTGCACGGGGAGGGGAGTAGGGTGTCCCTCAACCCAGCCTGCACCCTCTCCAATCTGGGACCCCTCAGGAGTATCTCCCTGTGGATCGGGCCTAAACCGGCAGTTGGACATCCCTCTCACAATCCAGGACCGCTAGCTCCTAACCGCTCGCCTACCTGCCTGCTTTATTGCCCCTAACTGCTTCTGCCTGCCAGCCTGATCGCCTCCTAACCGCTCCCCTGCCGGCCTGATCGCCCACAACTGCCCTCCCCTGCCGCGACCCACCTCCTCCACTGAGACTCACTTCCTCCACACAAGGCAGCGGAGATACCAAGACTGGCCTCCTCCGCGCTGCACAGAGCCAAGGGACCCCCGGGCCTCACTGCGCAGAGTGGCCACTGGGTCCCACTTCCACTTTGCGTGCGGCCATCTTGTGGTGGCCATCTTGTGGCAGTCATCTTGTGACAGCGTCGCACAAGGGCATGATGCCACCTAGGCTTTTATTATATAGGATGATGTCCAAAGTCTAACCTAAAAGTAACAGCATCCATCCATAATATTAACATTCTCCCAAAAGCATCTGGACCTGCAGTGTCATTGTAGGATGATGACATAAACCTCAGATAATCCTTCCAGACCTAGAAAAAGTCACCCACTTTAACCTTATTTCACAATGAATTTCATAGTCTCTTTCAATTATGTACTTTAGCTTTTAGGAACAGAAATTTAAAAATCTGTATCTGTATATCTTTATCTACCATCTATCAATCTATTAATCAACAACTGTCTATATGTAGCAAACACTGTTAAAATGATACTAAAATGGCTTGCAAAAATAAAACAAGAGAATGCTGAAATGGAAAATTATATAAAAACACAACTCTGCCTTAATTCGATCCTAGAGTCATCTATAACCTTGGAACATATTTACACCCAGAAGCTAGTAATGAAATTTACAAAATTAAGTCAGAGTGCCCATAATCTTTGCCCTAAGATATAAAAACGCACCTACAGCTGTACAAACCCAGCAGATGAGTCACTCTGCCTTAGCTAATTCAATAATGTAATCAGTGCCGCATGGCAAAACTCACAGTACCTTCAATCACAGGAAAAAATAGCATTGGTCTTGGGGACTCTCAAAGAAACTCTTAGTTTAGTACTTTATGTTGCAATATAAAAATATGTACAAGGAAATCAAATGCTGTCCTCCATCAACATAAAAGTGATAAACATTCTGTATGACAGATCATGGAGCTCTCCCCACTAAACTTCACAGACTGCACCATAAAAATGCAAGCGATTGCAAGATAGCAGAAGAGAGTACAAGCATTCTCCAGAAAGTATTTATCATTAATTCTGAAAACTGCAATGAATATATTTGATCTTACAAAGATAGTGCATTCAGCCCTGGCCGGTGGTGCTCAGTGGTTAGAGCCTCAGCCGGAGCACCAAAGAGTCTTGGGTCCAATTCCCGGGTCAAGGGCACATACCTGGGTTGCAGGTTCAATCACAGTGGGGCACATGCAGGAAGCAACCAATCAATGTGTCTTTTTCTCATCGATGTTTCTGTGTGTGTGTGTGTGTGTGTGTGTGTGTGTGTGTGTGTGTGTGTGTGTCCTCACTCCCTTCCTTCCACTCTCTCTAAAAACCAGTAGGAAAAAAAATCCTCGTGTAAAGATTAAAAAAAGAAAAAAAGATAGTGCATTCAATTTTCTATAATTATTTTATATCAGACTCCCGCATTTGTGCTCTTCAACTGTTATTATTTCTATGTATTAATAACATATAATTGTGTCAAATTAATAAATGACTGCTTAACCCTCATAATAAATCTTTAGTTTATAAATTTACTATTAGACACTAGTCTACTATTAAGGACTGAATCTAGCATTAAAAATGTTTAACTTATGAGGTTTTAGTAAACTGAGCATCCCTCTGACCTTACTTCACGTTAAACAAATATAAAACTTAGTCAATATCAATCAAGCTATAACAATCAACAAAATATAAGGCGTGCAAGAAAATATCTAGACATCTTCACTTTTTATATAATATGCTTAACTTAGAACTAAATAAACAAAGATAATAAAAAAATAAGAAGGGGTAATTTTAAAAACTAAATATACATGTGCACAAGTAGAATATACCATAAATCTGTAATTCCAAACTCAGGTGACTATCATCTTGTTAACTAGACACATATCAAAAGTGTAAATATTAACTGTGTGTGTGTGTATAAAATGTACACACACACAGTCTGTACAAAATAAAGCCAAATGCCAAGTTTCTGCATTTAACTCAATTGAAATGCTCTTACACATATTCTCAAAGGAAAATAAACTGATTATTTTCTTTTAGAGCAAAGCATTAAAAATTCTTACAATCTAGCAAACTCACCTGATTCAAATATACCACTAATAAAAATGATTTGACGTGTGGGTGTGTTTTCAAACACTTCACACCCTCACAAAATGCCACAAAAAAAGTTAACCAGAAACCAGAAATATTTACAACAGAATACATCTATCCATTTGATGTACATTTATAAGGCCATTAATAAACATTGTTTAAAGACTATTTAATTGCAAAAAAAGGTTCATGGTATAAAGTTAAACAGAAAAAAAAAAAAGGACAAAACTGTTCTTTTAAAATGCAATATGGTATTCTGAATTGTATCCTGGAACAGAAAAAAAACATTAGTCAAAAAACTGGCGAAATCTAAATAAAGCATAGAGTTTAGTTAATATTATCATACCAGTGTCAATTCTTAGTTTTGACAAATGTACCATAGCTGTGTGTGATTAACATTAGGGGAAGCTGAGTAAAGGGTATATGAAAACCTTTATACTATCTTCCTAATTTTTTTGTGATTCTAAAATTATTCAGAAAATAGTTTATTTTAAAAATTACTCTTGCCCTGGCTGGTGCTCAGTGGTTAGAGCACTGACCAGTGCACCTAAGGATCTCAGGTTTAATTCCCAGTCAAGGGCACATACCTGGGTTGTAGGTTCAATTCCCACCCCCAGTCAGGGCATGTGTGAGAGGCAACCAATCAACAATGTGGCTCTCTCACTTCCCTGTTTCTTTCTTTCTCTCTCTCTCTCTCTTTCTCTCTCTCTCCCCCCCCCATCCTCCCTCCTACTCTCTCAAAATATCAATAGAAAAATTATCCTATGCGATGAGAATTTAAAAAAAAATTTTAATAAATAAACTAAAATAAAAATTGCTCTTAGTGACCAGTAGCAAATTTGAGAGGATTCTTTCTTAGTTTTAAAAAATAGCTTTTGCACTTATCTAGCTCTCTTCTACCCCTACAAATATATATAAACCTGAGGGGGAGGGAGGGGAACTAGACTAAACCATACTAAAATGTTAATGCTGGTTCATGTGGTGGTAAGACTTTTTCTATAGTGTGAATTGCTTTTATAATCAATAATAAATTATTAGCTAAAGAATATACAAATCAATATTTATTAAAGGTTTCTTTAGAAAGAAAAGCTATAAATGTCTAAGCAGATCCCAAAGGCAGACTATATACTAAACAGGTGAGGGCAGAGTGTGGCCAAGAGAAACTGCCAGGAGAATTTAGGTAGGCAAAACCTAATTAGTAAATGCTGGAAATCTGCCAATGCACAGAACTTAACAGCCACTCTTAGGTTAAAGGTGCTCGCAGCCAGCAAAGTTATTCTCAGAATTCACATGTCTTAAGGAAATGTCCCGAAAGGCCCCCTAATACTAAGAATTTATGAATATACATAACCTGGGTTTATTCCAAACAAAAATAATGCAGTTGGCCATCTGGTGTACAACTGCCCACTGAGAGCTTCTAGAAACACTCTTCAGCACCACAGTCTGTTCTCTAAGCTTTTCTCCTCTGCTATGTCTTTCCTCTCCAACACCTTCCTAATAACCTCTATACAGTCCTTAGCCCGAAGGCCTAAAAGTGGCACTTTGGTGTCATTGAGCAACAAGGGTAGACAGATCAGGGTCCACACACCACTGGGATTACAGAATCAAATCCTATTTCAGATGCTTGATAGGTGAGTATCAAAAGTTTTATCCCCCCATAATATTTTCAGGGCAAAATATGTTCTAGGCAACTTCATGAAGCCACAAGAGGGGATAAACAGTCACCAAGTGTTCCCCAGTCAAAATGAGAAAATAAAATACATTTTGTCCTTTAAAAAAAGGTGCCAATGGAATCAGACAGCCTGCGTTCTGATAAAGAATCTTTCCAAGCTGTAATCAATGACATATGTGTTGTCAGGCTGTCTGCCTAGTTCTGGGTTTTATGTTGTTGTTTTTTTAAAAATAGTTTTTAATTCTACTTTGTTGATCACCCCCATTCTCAGCTGACAGTATATACAGCAGGTCCTAGAACTGTCACATAATAAACATATATTTGGTGTTTTTGTTGTGTTTGCTTTTATTTTTAGTTTACGCTTTTGAATCCTTATAGACTCTATAATTAGACATCCAAGCCTATTAAAACTAGATTTAAGTCCAGCCAGTGTGGCTCAGTGGTTGAATGTTAACTTATGAACCAAGAGGTCCCGGCTCAATTCCCAGTCAGGGTGCATGCCCAGGTTGCAGGCTTGATACCCAGTAGGGTGCATGCAGGAGGCAGCCAATCAATGATTCTCTCTCATTATTGATGTTTCTATCTTCTTCTCCCTCTCCTTTCCTCTCTCTGAAATTAAAAAAAAATAATAATTTTAAACTAGATACAAAATAAAGCCCTATAGTCAGAGACAAAAGAATACTGTATGCTAAAGTATATAATCTTTACTTTATGAGATTCATAACAACCATTTTTTCAAGCACCAGAAGCCTTTTTTGTTTACTTTCCAGTTCTTGGACATGTTTAAGAAAACAGTCTTACCCAAACAGTAATCCTCATGTATGGAGGCCACTACAATAATTGTTATTTTTATTCTGAATACTAATGGAGATACTAGTATATACTGTTTTTCATCAAAGCTGAGATACAATTGATTTTAAGGCTGATTTTTAAATATTTTTTTATTGATTTCAGAGAGAAAGGGAAAGATAGAAAACATCATTGATGAGAGAGAATCATTGATGGGTGGCCTCCTGCACACCCCCTACTGGGGATTGAGCCCGCAACCAGGACATGTATCCTGACGGAGAATCAAACTGTGACCTCCTAGTTCATACCAGTAGGTCGACACTCAGCCACTGAGCCACACCAGCTAACACCAACATTTAAGGGAACTGCAGAGGAAAAGAAGCCCACAAAGGAAATTGAACAGGCACTATCCAAGAAAGAGAAAGAAAATCTCCAAAAGTGTGGTATCACAGAAGCATAAGGAAGAGAGTGATTCAAAATGAAATTCGATAAGAACTGTCTAGTCAGTAAGGTAAGATTGCAAAAACAATAGAAAGTTAGTTTGAATTAAAAAAATATTTAGCAGTAAAGAAGAATAGGGCAGCCCTATAGAGAGTCGGCCTACGGACTGAAGGGTCCCGGGTTCAATTCCAGTCAAGGGCACATGCCTGGGTTGCAGGCTTGATCCCCAGTAAGGGGCATGCAGGAGGCAGTCGATCAATGATTCTCTCTCATCATTGATGTTTCTATCTCTCTTTCCCTCTCCCTTCCTCTCTGAAATCAATAAAAATAATTTTTTTTAAAAGAAGACGAAGAGTAGGGAAGAATAGTCAGCTGTCTTCAAATTTCTCTATTTTATGGAGTAACCTGACTTGCTCCTGGAACAGAAGCTGAATCAAACCATAGAAAGTCTACAAGAATAAAACAGACTTCCATCTAACAAAAAATTGAATTACTTTAAATGTTGAGTTCCCAATCACTAGCAATGTTCCGAAGATTCCACTACTGGTTAAGAAACTGGATGAGATGACTTGAGCTTTCTTTCAATTTAAGTAAATTTCAAGGACCAAACTAAATCTGAAATACTTTGCATTACAAAGAAGGGAAAGACACAACAAAAAAAGTTTTTAAATATTTAAAATTATAAAGTAATGGTTGTATGAAGTTTTAAAATTAGATTAAATTAATTCTAAGCAAAACACATAAAAAAGATAAAGGGATTTTTATAACCTTGTGAATCCAAAGTAAAACATTTAACATGACGAAAAACTTTTATGATTGATATTATTTTTAATATTTCTTCTGTTCCATGTCATTAAAACCTACCCAACCGAGTTTTTATAACTTTTTATAACTAAAAAATTATGTTCTTTCTTTTCTTCATTTTAAAGTTCAGGCACATCAGTCAGTTGGTTTGCCTGTTTATTTTTATGTTTGTTTGTTTACTTGGTTTTGTTTGTTTTTATGTTGGTTGTATGCAGAGTTTATAAAAATATTTTTGCAATGTTGGATATTTTCCATCTATCCTACAGAGCGACCTGCTCTGGGCCCTGGGGGCATGGAGCACCAGCAGATCAGGTTAGCTATGGATCCATTCCTTACTGAAGCTTCTCTACTGATGGCTCCTATCAGGCAGCCCTCTCCTATACTTACAGCTCTTGCTGTTCAGGTGATCACTCACTTCCTCTGTCCCTTTGAGACAGAGGTGATAACAGCTTCTGCTGTTAATAGCTAGCCTGGTCATCATTTTTGCTCGCTGGTTTCCTTTAACCTGCCTAAACTATGCAAATAATCCTTTCACTAAATTCTTTTCTATTAACACTGTCAGTGTTCTGTTTCCTGCCAGAACCTGATTCAAAATTGTTACTGATGTTTTCAATTCAATAATTACATATTGTACTATAACCACTAAAGAAAATAGCACGAGAAAAGAGCCATGATCATCAGCTTTTACATTTCTTATCAAACTAAATTCTTAATGGAAAATAAAAATTATCAACATAAAAACGGATAAAGAAAATTATTTGTAAATTTTACTAAGATTAATACCCAAAAATCTTGCAATCGTCCTTAACAACTCATTCTCACATCCCATATCCAATCTATAAATCCTTTCAGATCTATCTTCAAAATATATCCCAGTTCAATAGCTAGCTGTTTACCATCACCACCATTCTTCTCAGGTTCAAGCTACCATCATTTCTAGTCTGAATTTTTGCAACAGCCTTCTAATTGATTGAAGGCTTCTGCCTCTGCTCTTGTCCTCCAACAGAGCAGCCAGAGTATTTCTGGTAAAAAAAAAAAAATGTTATTACCTCAGCCCAGTGGTCGGCAAACTCATTAGTCAACAGAGCCAATTATCAACAGTACAACGATTGAAATTTCTTTTGAGAGACAAATTTTTTAAACTTGAACTTCTAACGCCACTTCTTCCAAATAGACTCGCTCAAGCCATGGTATTTTGTGGAAGAGCCACACTCAAGGGGCCAAAGAGCCATATGTGGCTCAAGAGCCACAGTTTGCCGACCACAGCCTTAGTTGGTTTGGCTCAGTAGGTAAAGCGTCAGCCCACAGACTGAAGGGTCCCAGGTTCAATTCCATTCAAGGGCATGTACTTCGGTTGCAGGCTCGATCCCAGCCCTGGTAGGGGTACGTGCCAGAGGCAACCAGTCGATGTGTGTCTCTCTCTGTCCCTCCCCCTCCCTTCCACTCTCTCTAAAAATCAATGGAAATATATCCTTGGGTGAGGATTAACAACAACAAAAAAAGTGTTATTGGATTGGATATATTTTTAATGGTAAAAATCATGACTCTCATAAACATGGTAAAATGAACATATGTCAAAGATATTATTTAACTCACTAGAGGCCCAGTGCACGAAATTCGTGCAAGGGTGTGTGTGTGTGTTCCTCAGCCCAGCCTGCACCCTCTCCAATCTGGGACCTCTCGAGGGATGTCCAATTGGCAGTCAAACATCCCTCTCACAATCCAGGACTGCTGGCTCCCAACCGCTCGCCTGCCTGCCTGCCTGCCTGCCTGATTGCCCCTAAATGCTTCTGCCAGCCAGCCTGATCATCCCCTAACTACTCCTCTGCCAGCTTGATCGATGCCTAACTGCTCCCCTGCCAGCCCAATTGCCCCTAACTGCCCTCCCCTGCCAGTCTGGTCGCCCCTAACTGCCCTCCCCTGCAGGCCTGGTTGCCCCTAACTGACCTCCCCTGCAGGCCTGGTTGCCCCCAACTGCCCTCCCCTGCCAGCCATTTTGTGGTGGCCATCTTGTGTCCACATGGGGGCGGCCATCTTGTGTGTTGGTGTGACATTCAATTTGCATATTATTTTATTAGATAGGATTAATTAAGGAGGGAACCATTAAGATGTTTAACTGGTTCAAAGGAGAGTTCTAAGAAACACTGCTATACAGGGTGTCCCAAAAAATATATATACATTTTGAATAATTATTCATTCCAACAGGTTAATCTGAAAAGAAAGAAACATCAACTGAGCTATCAGCTGGTAAAGTATGTATACATTTTTGGGGGACACCCTGTATAAAGAGAGAATGAGGAATCTATATATATAAAAAGCCTTAAGGGCCATAACAACCCTAAAGACCGGTCGCTATGATGCCCACTGTGGCCAGCAAACCAGCCCGATCATAGGGTGGGGCCGGCCCCTCCCCCCTGCCGGCCTGCCCCTGATCAGACTCTCCCACTCCAATCAAGAGCGGGCTGCCGGCCAAACGCCCCTTCCCTTCCCCCTGGCCAGGCCCACCCCCCCAATCAACCCATCCCACCATGATAGGCCCATAGCCCCTCCCCCTGGCTGGCCCACCCCTGTCACACTCCCCACCCCAATAGGGGGCAGGGCAGGCTGATCAACCTCCTGCAGCCTCTTTCCCCAGCCAGCCCTGCCCCTGATTGCCCCCCCCCCCCATCCCAGGGGCAGGGCCGGCCAGCCAACCACCCATGGCCCCTCCCTCAGGCCCCTGATCAGCACCCCCCCCCACCCCATGTTGGGGTGGGGCCAGCTGGTCCACTGCCCCTCCCCATGGTTGGTCCCACCCCCAATCAGTCCCCCAACCCCAATCAGCCCGCAGCCCCTTCCCCCAGCCGGCCTGGCCCTGATTGGACCCCAATCAGGGGTGGGCCAGCCGGCCAACCTCCCACCATCTCCTCCTCCCCACAGGCCCAGCCCCGATCCGCCCCGATCCGCCCCGACCCCAGGCCGGCCAGACTCGACCCATACACGAATTCGTGTACTGGGCCTCTAGTTCTGAAATAAATTTACAAGTAGATATAAAGCAGTTCTTATTTACAGGATAATAATCAATTGCATTCCACTGGACACAACTCATTTGCATCTCTATGGATAATAATCATGTGCATTTTTAAGTTTCTACTAATTACAAAACTGTAAAATAACTCAAAGAAAATAAGACAGAGATAAATCCAATGGATAAACAAGACAGAACCCCCATTCATCATTTTATGCCCACTTCAAAGTCATTCACAATTTTTCCTGACAAAATCTTGCATGGCTCCCCTGTCCCCTGATAGTAAAAAGTAAACACTTTTTAATGGCCTGGCCTACAAGGTCCTAATATTTTGGTAGCATTTCCTGCTCTTCTGATTCAACTACTGATCTCATGTGCTCTCCCCCTCCACTCTCTATTCCAGCCACACTGCTGTTTCTGAATACACTAGGCATGATCCTACCTCAAGATCCTTTGCCAACTGTTGTTCTACCTGGAACACTATTCTGCCAGATACCCACAGAGCTCCCACCCTCCCCTGCTTCAGATCTTTGCTCACAAATCAATTTATTAGAGGACTTTCCTGAGTACCCTATTTAAATAGGCAGACTCCTATAACGGTACTCCCTTTTCTGCTTACACTGCTGTATTATTCTCCAAATGACTTACTGCCAATTGACACACTATACATTGACTTTTTGTTGTTGCTGATAATCCTCACCCAGGGATGTTTTTCCATTGATTTTCAGAGAGGGTAGAAGGGAGGAGGAGAGACAGAAAGAGAGAAACATCGATGTGAGAGACACATCTATTGGTTGTCTCCCACATGTGCCCCAACCAGGGCAGGGGATCAAGCCTCCAACCAAGGTATGTGCCCTTGTCTGGAATTGAACCCGCAACCCTTTAGTCCGCTGTCCAATACTCTATCCACTGAGCCAAACCAGCTAGAGCTATAGTGACTTCTTTATTTTTTGAGTCCCTCTCTCTCTATCCCATAGCCCCACAAAATGCCTTCATTGAGGCAAAGACTTTTTTCTTCACTGCTATATCCACAGTGCCTGCCATGCTGAACATATTAAATGCTCAATAAGTTTTAGTTAAATGAATACCCTAGTATTAGATAATGTTTCAAAACAGCAGCATACTTTTTGTTGTTGTTAATCCTCACCTAAGGACATTTCCCATTGATTTTTAGGGAGAGTGGAAGAGAAAGAGGGAAAGACAGAGAGAAACATCAATGTAAGAGAAACATCGATTGGTTGCCTCCTGCACAAGCCCTGACCCGGGCCCAGGAGGAGCCTGCAACTGAGTACATGCCCTTGACCAGAATGAAAACCGGGACCCTTCAATCCACAGGCCAACGCTCTATCCACTGAGCCAAACTGGCTAGGGCAGCAGCATACTTATTAGTGATAAATCTTGTCCCTAAACTTCTGCAACAAGAAAACATCAATAAAACTACAACCAAATAATTTTACATTTTCACTAATTAACATGTTACTTCATAGTTATTTATAGATTACTTTTTTAAATAGAGCTCAAAATTATCACTTAGATTTGTCTAAACACTGACAGCTATGTCATGCAAAATACTTTGAAATTCAGCATGTTGTATCACAAATTTCTCTTAGAAGCAATTATTCTAAGCAATGTGACTGTCAAAGTGAGCAAGTATATTCACAAAACTTAGCTGCCACCAGATGTCCTCCTTTTCATACTACATAGATTCAAAAACTGTCATTTGGATTGTAATTATTATAGCAGATGAAATGTCTAAAGATTCTGTCTGGGCAAGTCAACTGCCTAAAAATCATTTTCCAACCTGAATCACTTCCTCCAAGCTAGGTCACTCCTTCAAGTTGAAGGTAACTCTAGGGCTGAGACTACAATTTATTTGGATTTCTGATCCAAACCCTTTCCCTAAGTTCTTTTCATTTTTAACCTTAAAAGGTACCTAATATTAACTAGTATTTTCTTTGAATATCACTTGAATCACCTGCCATATACAATTCCAACACCAACATCTTTGGTTTAATTATTTGGTATTTCTTTGGTAGTTATTTCAGCTAAAAGAGAAATATGTAAGTGAAAAGACAAGTGTGAAACATCACAGGCTACTAAAATAATGGTTTAACTATTACAACATTTATTTCTTCAAATATTTTCTTTCTGTACCCTAATTCACTCAGAAATCTGTTTAAAAATGTAAGAATAAAAGAGGTCATCTTTTTCTTCTTTCATCTATAAAGTAAACTAAAGGTAAAGCTAACAAAGTAAGGTTTTAAATTCCTGTTGATAATGCTAAAACTGTTAAGGTTGACTTTACTAGCCTTTTCACTTTTTAATTAAAATGCTACATATTAATGTTTATTTAGTCAAAAATAAGTATGTCTGTTGTTGAGTAAGGAAAAATATCAAGAACACACTCCACCCTAACCCAAGAAAATACCTGGGTTGGAGGCAATAAATGCCATTTTCCTAATGAAGAGTGTGACAAAAGTAGGTTTACAATTATTCGTATGGAAAATAATACAATAACTAATAGATAATAATATAATAATAAGCCGTGTTTCGCATATTCACAACTGTAAACCTATTTTTCCCCCACACTGTATATGGCCTCAGTGATGCTTGAGTAATAAAAAGAAAACCAAACCATCATTCAAGTGCCTAAGGCAAAATTATTCTAAAAAACAAATTACTTATTTGAAACCATTATCTCTCTTTAAATTATTAAAAATATGTTAAGATTACATCAAAGAATAAGAAAGGACTTTTAGGTTAACAAATTATATTTCCAAAAGCATAGTCAATATTTTTTACAAAAATTTTGGTTGGTCTGAAGACTGAAAATTTCAAATGATACTAAAGAACTTAAGATTATAATAAAAACAACTTTCTACTTGTGGGGAGGCCTTCAGCTGGCAGCAAATGCAGCATAAAAATGTTAAGCCTGTTTGCAAGAACCAGTTATGCAATACCCTCAAGCAAATCATTCTATTACCAGATTTTTTAAAATTGGGTTGCTCCAGTAGTACATTATTAAAGAATGAAATACGAGCAAAAATCTGGTAAAAGTTGTGAAGAACATGATTTCTGGGTTTAAAAAAATACTTGAGAACCCTGGCCTGTGCAGTTCAGTTGGTTGAGCATCATCATCCTGTGCACCGAAGGGTTGCCGGTTCGATTCCTGGTCATGGCACATGCCCAGGTTGCGTGTTCAATCCCTGGACAGGTGCATACAGAAGACAACCGACCGACTGGTGTTTCTCTTGCTCACATCCATGTCTCTCTCTCCCTCTCTCTCTTCCTCTTTCTCTAAAATCAACAAAAACATTTTTTAAAAATAAAATAAAAAAAATTTGAGACTCCAAGTCATTTTTTGTTTGTTTTTGTTTTAATCCTTACTGGAAGATATTTTTCCATTGATTTTAGAGAGGGTAGAAAAAGAGAGGGAAAGACAGAGAGAAACATCGATGTGAGAGAAACACATTGATTGGTTGCCTCCTGCATAAGCCCTGACCAGGGCCTGGGCCAGGGAGAAGCCTGCAACTGAGATACATGCCCTTGACCGGAATTGAACCCAGGACCCTTCGGCCCACAGGCCAACGCTCTATCCACTGAGCCAAACCGGCTAGGGCCAGACTCCATATCTTTTAATTTGTTACAATTAATAAACTAATATAGGTACATTATTATTAACTAAAGTACACACTTTATTCACATTTCCTTAGTTTTTACATAATGTCCTTTTTTTTTGTCATTCCAGGATCCTGTTCAGGATATCACATTACATTTAATCACCATATCTTCTTAGGTTCCTCTTGGCTTTACAGAATATCTGATTTTTCCTTGTTTTTTGATGCCGCTGCTAGTTTGGGAAATACTGGTTTTGTAGACCCTTTTTTGGAATTTGTCTAATGTTTTCTTCATGAGTAACTTATGAGTTTTGGAGAGGAAAACCACAGAGATAAAGTGCCGTTTTCATTACATCATATCCCCTGAAGCCCTGATAATGTCTGAGGACCCCATTACACTTCTAAAAATTATTTAAGAATTTTACAAAGAGCTTTTGTTTACCTGGGTTCTATCTATTCATATTTACCAAATTAGAAGTTAAATCTGCAAAATGTTTTAAATATATATTAGTTTATTTAAAATAAGTCTTTAACACATACATATTTATTTTTTAAAAATAACTGTTTAAAAAACCCTATTTTCCAAAAAACTCAGCGAGAAAAGTGATAGCATTTTATATTTTTGCAAATATCTTCAATGTCTTGCTTTATGAAAGGGGGTTCTTATGACATTCTGTTTCAGTTAAAGTATATAAGCATACGAAGGTATATAGTTGCAAAAGAGAATATTGAAATAATCTATTTCAAATAACTTGATATTCTTGATACTATACCTAAACTCAACAAATGGTAGTTTCTTAAAAGTTAGTTAGATTTGGATTCTAAACTCATATCACTAAACTTTCATGCTCTACTACATTAAAATCTACTGGTTTATCTTGTACTTTGCATCTTTACCCATGTGATTGTATATTACCATACATTGGTTATCTGGTAAATATTGGTTCACCGAATTATGCAGATATTCCAAACTAACAATTCAGAATACAATTGTCAAGGGCATACAGAGGATAAATGGTGATGGAAAAAATGAAATAAAAAATAAATTTAAAAAAAAGTTATACCTGAGAAATGCCAAATAACCAACTGAATTCAAAGATGAAATTATTTTAATCTTTTAATTTCCTTCCACAATGCTGTGCCTATATCTCATTTCAAATTAATCAAACACCAACCATGTCAAAGGAAGTAGACTATCTGATAAAGAAAAAATAATGTGATGCTAATGTAATACAGAGCCTCCAATGTTCCATCTACTTCACATCCTAAATGTATTATACTTTTATGACCTCATTAAAGATCAGCACATTATTGTAGGGATTTGTTAACAAGAATTTAAAAAAACAAAAAAGCTCATGGTTTAGTAAGTGCCTATATCAATGTCTATGCCTATATCTCACTTTAAGTATTAGCAATGGCAAAATCTAAATAGTGCTTCAAATAAGTGGGGTATTGGTTTGACCCATCCCATTGTTCCTTGAATCATATTTTTTACCAAAAGCCAGAACCTCTCTTTGGATGCTTCAGGGAAGAAACACCTAATATATTAAGATAAGATCTCCTTTGGAAAGAATAAGAACTTTTTTTTTTAATAGACAACATATTCTTAGGACTTCCAAATAATTCTGAAATTCAAAGTGCCAAGGAAATAAGCACAATAGAAGGAATAAATACATCATTCACTTTGGAAACTATTAACTATATAGAGTATATATGACAAAGGGATGAGTTGGTAAAAACATTTATCCCAAGATAATTTTTTTAATAATATGAAAGCAAGTGTCCATCGAGCAAAATAAATTCATTCCCATTTCTTTCCTTTTTTTAACATTTATTTCAGAGAGGAAGAAAGATAGAAATATCGATAATGAGGGAAAATCATTGATGGACTGCCTCCTGCTCTCCCCGCACTGGGTTTTAAGCCTGCAACCTGGGCATGTGCCCTGACCAGGAATCGAACCGTGACCTCCTGGTTCATAGGTGGACGATCATCCACTGAGCCACATTAGCCGGGCTTCATTCCCATTTTATCCACCACCAGAACACCCTCCCTTTCTCCAAAAATACACACATAAATACAAAGTAGATATTTTCAATCTAAACTGTAAACCTCAGGCTCACATGAAAACAAAATGATTTTAACCACACAAATTCCAGCACTCAGACTTGTAATTTCAACACGCTGCCCACACAGCATTTTGTGAGCATGTGATTAGGAGGAATGATGCACAATCACACCACATTCCTTCCCTCAGCTCACACATCAAGAACTTGCCCTCTCAGCTGCATTCTTCTCCAAACAGCCATGGTCACCTTAGCAACCCTATGCTCCTGATATAGACAGCTGGTCCATTTAAAGTCAGCCCTTCTTGGCAGGGAAAATGCTTGTTCTTCAAATTGGGGGAGAAAGAAGAGGTTTTCTTTTCAATACACATTACAGGGACTGATTCAACTTGATCAGCACTTTTGTTACGTGGCAGCAAGTTGTGTCGAGCTTCAACCCATTCTGAGTTTGTTTGTTGTTGTTTTGTGTTTGTTTTTTAATCTAAAGCAAGTGGCTAAAAATAAAGGCAGCTCATATGGAATTATAAGGAAGAGTAGAAAATGAAAAATAATTATATTCTTTTATGAAATGATAAAGCCATTCACAATTTTGAAAGTTCAAATTTACTTCAATTGAACTGTAACATCTGAAGCCTTCATATGAAATAAGAAATCAGAGTCAGAAACCTGTCTATTTTAACATATAGTTTTTATTTTTGAACAACAAAAACATTGCTAAACTTCAAAGTCCTATAACTCCAATCTAGTCAATACACTGTGAGTCAACGGATTTATCCTACCACCTACATGTAAAATCTCAATCTTTCCAAAGGCTCAAATCTAAACTAGGTATCGAAACCAAATGGCTAAGTACATCTGAGAATACTCTAGACCTACAATGACCTAGGATAGCATTGGATTACTCAAAACCAATCTTAATCTTATGCTTATACCATGAGAGCTGAGCCTGAACCAAATTAATTCTCTTGGGTTTAAAGATACAGGTTTAAAATATGGACGCCTGATTTTTATACAGATAATTTGGGGATTAACAGATTAATTTTTAGGGATTAGCAAAGGATTACCATATTCTTCAATAGGTGAGATCAAACTGCTTATTCCATGCCCACAAAAGGATTCTTATCTGCCGTCCATCAAAATTAGACATTTACAGAAAGTACACAGGCATGTTCAAAACTAAAAGATTATCTAAATTTATGGCCTTCATTGTAAATGGGAAATATTTATGAAATATTTTTCTATATAACAGTGGTAGACAAAATCTATATTAACTTAATAAATGCTTAAGGATATACATATAAAGTCAGTCAATATATTGGAAAGTTGTACATTAAGAATAATTGAGCCCTGGTGGGTAGCTCAGTTGATTGGAGCATCGTCCTGTACACCAAAAGGTTTCTGGTTCAATTTCCTTTGTTTTTAGTTGTCAGGATAAAAATTTTATGTCATTGTATCATGCACTGCCTTAATGTGGAATACTTATATTTCATTTGCCAAAAGAACAGCAACAAAGATGTAACAGATCAGGTTCACTAAGATTAGATCCTTTGAAGTTTCTGTTTTTGCTTTAAGCATTGTGGTCCAGGAAAAGAAAGATCTGGATTTCTTCTGCAATCTTTGAGCAGTGCCCTGGAAGATCAGATGGTGCTACACACAGGTTCAGGATCCCCTTCCTTAACACCCAGAAGTAGAAGGGAAAAAGAGTTTCACAAGAAACTTGAAAATGAAAACTATTGGTGATTTGCCCTCCTTCCTCCTCATTAGTCCCTTTATTTTTAACCCTTTGTTCTCAGTTATCAGGCTAACGACTGAACTGATTAAACCAGTGGCAGTCTCAAAACTAGGTGGAAAAGATATGCTTTAGAGACTGCCAAATGCCCCTCAGGACATAGAATACTGGAAAAAGTGAATAAATGAGAATTATTGATCTGAGTAATTAGCTAAATAAGTATTTCCAGTTAACAGGTCGAATAAATCTGCAGTGATCACCACTACCTATACTAAAAAGTTCCTAAAAATTTTTAACCAAAGTAACTTAAGGCTTCCAAGAAATTGATTTTAAGTTCCTGGCACAGGGTAAGCACACCAATAAGGAGATTTTACTATTGACTCACTTGAACATTTCAACCTTCAAAAGTCATGAGTATAATAATGTAAATCAATGATGATTTAAAATCCATTGTAAAGGTGCTCATTCGGTGTGTTTTTTAAATACTAGATGTTACTCAGTCTTTTATTATCTATCTGGTAAAAAACATTATACTTTTTTTTATCCTCACCTGAGGATATTTTTTTTTCATTGTGATTTAGAGAGAGTGAGAGGGAAAGTGGGAGAGAGGGAGAAAAAGAGGGGAGAGGAGGAGAGTGGGGAGGGGGGAGGAGAAGGAGAAAGGGGAAAGGGGAAGAGGTGAGAGGGAGAAACATCTATGAGAGAGACACATTAACTGGTTGCCTCCCACAGGAGCCCCAACCCGGCCAGGGATCAAACCTGCAACCCAGGTACATGCCCTTGATAAGGAATCGAACCCAAGACCCTCCAGTGCACAAGCTGACAATCTAACCACTGAGCAACACCAGTCAGGTGCATTATACTTTTAAAACTAAATATAACAATTATACTATTTCCATAGGTGGAAACATAGCTAAATAATTTCTTTTAGTTTAAAGCCCCTAAAGAAAGATTCTATGAACCTTCTACTCTGCAAAGTCATTTAGGTAATATCCATTGAGTTAAAAGGTGAATGAACCCCAGTGGAAGAAGAGAACTTTTTCATAAAATGGACAAACCCACTCCTACTGACACTACGAATAAGCTCTGACCATGAAAAGTAGTATTTGAGTTTCAAAGGTGACTACTTTTATCATAACCTTTTAATCCTAACTGCAAATAAGATGAGCCTGTTCCCCCCTTTTTTTTTATTGGTTTCAGAGAGGTAAGGAGAGGGAGAGAGAGATAGAAACATCAATGATGAGAGATAATCACTGATCAGCTGCCTCCTGCATGCCCCCTACTAGGGATTGAGCCCACAACCCAAACATGTGCTGCTGACCAGAATCAAACCAGGACCCTTCAGTCCATAGGCCGACACTCTATTCACTGAGCTAAACCAGATAGGGCGAGCCTTGTGTCTTCTTAGCCTATCCTGTGGTAGTAAAAGTTTGCTAATAAATCTGTGAGAATCTCGTAATAATCAAGAAAAGATATCAAATAAAGATGGGGAAAGAATTTTAAAATCAAGAACAATTGCCCAGCTGGTGTGGCTCAGCGGTTAAGTATTGACCTATGAACCAGGGGATCATGGTTTGATTCCTGGTCAGGGCACATGCTCGGGTTGCAGGCTCTATCCCCAGTAGGGGGCTGTGTAGGAGCAGCCAATCCATGATTCTCTCTCATCACTGACATTTCTATTTCTCTCTTCCTCTCCCTTCCTCTCTCTGAAATCAATAAAAACACTTTTTTAAAAAATCAAGAACAATTAAGCCTGTAATCAACTATATTTAGTTTATTACTATATTAATTTCTTACCTTGTGGAATTCTCCTCTGAGGAAAATAGATACAATTTTGTTCCTAAAAAAATTTCAGGTAGAAAATTGAAATGTTAGTTTCAAAACAGAAAAGTCTCTTAAAAATGAAAAGTTACAAAATGCTAACATAGTACATACAGACTACTATGACATTTGGTATTACCAAAGCTTAAGTAAGAGACAGTAAATCTCTAATAATAAAAGTAATTTATTATTTTTATCAAAATGTCTACACATATAAAAGCCTAAGCAGCCATTAAGACCAAACAACTGCTAGACGGGTTGCTATGGTAATGCACTGACCATTAGGGGGCAGATGCTCAATGCAGGAGCTGCCCCTTGGTGGTCAGTGCACTCCCACAGCCAACCTCCTGTGGCCAGCCATCCTCCCGAGGTCCCTCCCCCCGGCCGGCCAACCTCCCGCACCCCCCATCTGCCCCCCGCAGCCGCCCGGCCTCTATGGCCAGCGATGCTGAGGGACCCCACCTGTGCACAAATTCATGCACCGGGCCTCTAGTTTATTATAAAACGTATTTCTTATCATTACAAAAATACTTATTCTACTGCCTATCAAATCATTTTTTCTAGGTACATAATATGGCACATTTTCATATTCTACAATATTATTACTCAACTGGGTTTACTTTAGTCAAAATTTGATATTCAGAAGGGTACTTTTGGGGTTTAATCTACATGTCGTAAAATTCATCCTTTTAATGTATAAAATACAGTGGTTTTTACTATATTCATAAAGTTGTGTAACCTTTACCACTAATTCCAAAACATTTTCGTCACCCCCAATAAAAAACCCTGTACTAAAGCAAACATTTTTCCCCCAGGGAGAAACATCTGAAACACTTTAATTTAAAAAAATACACAAGAAGCATACTCTATAACACTATGATCAAAATTGTTTTCTTTTAAATGTGTAGAACAAAGACTGGTAGGGAAAACAAATAATTCTAAAATTATGAGTAGTTATGTTGGATAATGATATTATACTCTTTTTCATATATTTCCTCTAAAGCTATGATTGTATAATAGTACCTTTATTGTTCTTAAAAGGTACAGCACACCCCCTCTGGTTTGGCTCAGTGGATAGAGCGACAGCCTGCGGACCAAAGGGTCCCGGGTTCGATTCCGGTAAAGGGCATCTACCTTGGTTGCAGGCTCCTTCACAGCCCAGGCCCTAGTGCAGGAGGCAACTAATTGATGTGTTTCTCTCTGTCTTTCCCTTTCTCTTCCACTCTCTCAGAAGGTCAATGAAAAAAAACATCCTCAGGTGAGGATTAAAAAAAAACACACAACAAAATGAACAAAAAAAGGTACAACACTGACATTTTCCAGAGCTATATGCTAAAATTTGTACTATAATCCACAGTGAAAAAAACAAGACAAATACAAATTGACACTTTTAAAATATCTCACTGTATTTTTTTTTAATAAATGTTTTTCAAAGTAGATAAAATAAGTATAAAGGTAAAGAAAAAAGTTGGCCACACTTACTAATCTGGTTGAAAAGCCACAGCTGCATTTTACTTTATGACAAATTGGTTGTTTCATCACTTTGCATCTGGACATCTACTTCTCCATGGTCATTTCTGAAATAAAGATGCAATAATTAAGAATATATTATAACAAAACATGAAATCTTGAAGGGCAATTATTTAAATTTCAGTGACTACAGGGAACCATCAAAACAGTTCTTGAGCAACCTCCTAAAAAAAACAGTAACAGGACTGAGGGTAAGGTGGGATGGATGAAATACAGGCTATGGTCCCATAGGCCCAGAATTCCATAGTTATGTTACAATTACTGCATATAGAAACCCACAACCTCTTTTAAATCCTAAATCCCTTTCACCCACCAGGGTCTTGCAATTCCTAAGAATGCCATTTAAAAGAAAAAAGGAAGATGCAGAAGAGAAGTCCTAAAACTGCACATTTGAAAACAATAAATTGCTTGTTATGCTTGTTTGTCTATTTCCTCCTCACACTTATAAAGTAAGCTCCAGAGATTTTTGCTAGTTTAATTTACTGATATTTTTCAAGCACCTAAGAAAATGACTGCCTGAGTTAAGCACTCAGTAATATTTATTGAAAAGTGAATAAATTGATGAATGATTTAACCTTACAGTATTTCAAAACAGCCAAGTGTCAAAATGGCATCATACACCACTGATGCCAATGCCAACTACATCATCTTTGCTGCTTTGTTGTCCAATAAACAAAGTCCCTAATTAAAAGACAAGACATGATCCCAACTTTCAAGGAACAGAACAAAGGCATATGTCACTTCGTAATTGTATTAGTGCAACTTTTGGGAAAGACTACTGAAAGAGGAATTGCTGGACATGCAATTGTGCTAAAAATTGTGGTGTGGTGAAGGTCTTTTTCTTTTCTAAATATGTACGTTCTTAAAAGTGCTGGTTGTGAAGACAGTTAAGAATATAAGAGAAAATCTTTCATACAGAGTGAAAAGTTGACAGGTCTCAAAAATAACCCTAAAGGAAACTAGGAGCTCCTTTCTATCATATAGCTCAATCAGTATTCCACAAAATGCTACACTTTTTGTAAAAATTGGGGGAATGCAAATATTGATACAGATTTGCTTTTTTTTCTTTCAAAAAGAAGCAATGGAAAGATAAACTGAAACCATTTTTAAACAGTTATCTATTAGAGAAAACAGGGTGGAAGGGATAGAAATGGAAGACTTCTCAGAATAACCCTTATTTTATAATTTTTACTTTGAAGACATATTTTAAAGTCAAATGAACATTGAACAAGCATTGATTGAAACATTAAACACATAGGACATCTTTGGATGTTGCTAGGGCACTAACTTATCTGACATTCGATAAAGGGGAGTAATCAAGCATTTATCCTGGCTTTCTTATATGAAAAAATACCCCAAGGTAATCAAAAGTCAATGAATGAAAGCTCTTTTTTATAGGATTCCAAATTTAAATATAAAAGGAATGAGAGGATTGGAAAATCAGCATTTTGCCCAGCCAGCATGGCTCAGTGATTGAGCGTCAACCTATGAACCAGGAGGTCACAGTTCGAATCCTGGTCAGGGCATATGCCCAGGTAGGTTGCAGGCTTGATCCCCAGTGTGAGACGTGATTCTCTCTCATCATTGATGTTTCTCTCTCTCCCTCTCCCTTCCTCTCTGAAATCAATAAAAATATATTTTCTTAAAAAGAAAAAAATCAACATTTTGTAACCCCTAATGAAATATTTAAAAATGATCAATGATTGCTAAAACCATTAGGTAGGTTGATGGAAAACTTTATAATGCTAAATCAAATTGACAAAACTTGAACCCACTGATTAATCCTAACATCATTAGAAATGGTTCAACCAGGTATTATGTGCAGAAGTATTCATCACTATCCTGGGAGCTCTGGTTCCAAATGATATCCACAATATTACCACTCCTATCACCATGGACCAAGCCACCTTATTTCTCACCTGCATTACTATAATGGTTTCCTATCTCAGTGGTCGGCAAACCGCGGCTCTCTGGCCCCTTGAGTGTGGCTCTTCCACAAAATACCACGTACCCTAATTAAATTAATAACAATGTACCTACCTATATAGTTTAAGTTTAAAAAATTTGGCTCTCAAAAGAAATTTCAATCGTTGTACTGTTGATATTTGGCTCTGTTGACTAATGAGTTTGCCGACCACTGCCCTATCTGAACTCCCCAGCCTCCCTCCTCTCCCTTGCTCACCTCAACAAAGCAATCAGATTAGTCCTTTTCAAAAGTCATTCCTCTGCTCAAAACCCTCTAATTGAATCCTCCTCACTAGTATAAAAACCAAAGTCCTTACAAAGGCACAGGACCATGACCTGAAATTTCCCTTCCTCGTCTCCCTAACCTCACTTCCTACCACTCTCCATGTTGTTCAGTCCATTCTAGCCACACTCATCTTTCCTGTCCTTAAATGCATAAAGCATGTTCTCAGGGCCTTGGGATTTGTCTTTCACTCTGCCTATGACACCAGCTATCTCTCTGGCTTATTCCTCCTCCACCTCCCTTAGAACTGTTTTTACAAGTTTTCTCAAAGAGATATACCCTAGTTCCCTGGGCAAGCCCAAAACCTCTGCATCAGATTTTCCTATTTGGGAGAGAATATGCTAGGAAAAATCAGCCATAAATTTTGGACATGACAATCATTTGAAATATAAAGTCATCAATTTTTGTGTCTAAACATCTATAGAACTACTGTCCAAAGGATTCTTAGGGTCCCAACTTCAAAGAATTAATGAAGATACAGCTATTACAGTGTGATTTTTTTGTTGTTTTGTTTTTAAATCATCTATATCATAACACTAGAAAGGAGGGGGTTAAAGATTTAAATCAAATGGCATCCATTAAAAAAAATCAGCCAAATAAATAGCACTCCCTTTCCTCCCACTCCTTTAAGGATTTCTGTAGGGATTACATGACAAAGTTCCAATTAATCTCAGGAAAAATTTAACTACTTTCAAATGTATCTGCTACCTCAAGCACCATGACCACCAGAAAGAATCAAAAGAACTCACTAACTCTAACATGACTAGACTAGCTATGACATAGTTGGGATGTTTGAACTTAATTATTTTTCTTTAAATAAACAAACTCCCTCTGGAGTAAGGCCTACTCTGTTTTAAACATCTTATGGCTGCCAAGCTTCAGGGTCTTAAGAGAGATAGCCAGGGGACAGAGAAAACAGCAAGTATGACTCAGTGATCACATTTAATAGTCTCTGAGACCAAAACAAAGATACCAGTTCTGGCAAGAGTTCTCTAGAATTGCCCCAAAACTGACTTATCCACATACCTTTCATCTGAACAATTTCTTTTTACTTAGTTTAAGTTTCACAAAGCACTTGTTATGTGCCTATGGACCTTAGGTACAAAAATAAACCAAGAGGACAATGAAAACAATCAGCAGGGGTTCTAAGAGTTGGAGGATGAAATTTAATGTTAAAATCTGTTTTGTTTGGGGAGGAGGGAAGAATTCTTGAGTATTTTTTGCAGAAATGCCCCCTCTCATTTGGAAATCAGACTTTAACAAGTCCAGTCACTTGAAAGAAGGTTAGTAATTTTAAAGTATCCTTTATTGAGCAACTCTGTGTGCCAAGTATTTACATTAGTTCACAATTCTCAGAATTTCCTTATGGGAAAGGTATTAACAAAGCATGTGGAGTGGTTAAATATTTTGTCCAAACCAAAAAGAGACAGTGCCGGGATACAAAATGTCAGTCTTTCTTTTTCACTATTATAATCTGCAGTAAACTGGAATAAAAATATTTGTCACAAATATCACATTTGCCCTACAGGAGTAACATAAATCCAGGCTGCTCATTTAAGAAATTTTGTTCCATTCTTCCAAAGTTGCTTTAGATAAAAAGGCAAAAGGGAAAAAAAGGTTTACTGTTACCACATTAATAAGTAAACTGTGGCATTATAGGAAATAGGACTCTGTGATCCATCTTCAGCATACTCAACTTTTTTTTTAATATATATCTTATTGATTTTTACAGAGAGGAAGGGAGAGGGATAGAGAGTTAAAAACATCGATGAGAGAGAAACATCGATCAGCTACCTCCTGCACACTCCCTACTGGGATGGAGCCTGCAACCAAGGTACATGCCCTTAACCTGAATCGAACCCGGCACCCTTCAGTCCTTGGGCTGAACCAAACCGGTTAGGGCACATAATCAACTTTTACTGGAGGAAACTAACAGCATGTTGCCAGTTGGTTACTGAATTTTCCCAGGGCACACAGGATGTAGGGAGGAAGGGAAAGGGTATAAGAACAAAGAACTGTATACATGACCAGCAACACATTTTCCAGGAAGATCCACCCACAACTAGACAAAGGGAGGTGAAGACAACTAGAAAAGGCCTCAGCCCATTTTTTAAAAAATAACCCAATAGGAGGCAATAAGACCTGGGGGACGTACAGGTAAAACTATTAACCCCATAGTACTCAGCCCATGAGAAACCGGCGGGGGGGGGGGGGGGGGATAGAATAAATAGCCTGTGATCACAGCTCCAAGTGTGCCTGTTCAACCAGACATCCGATCTTGCAAGACCACATTACAAGTCTCATTTTCGCCATAATTTGTGTCTCCAAGTCTATTATTTGAATTCAGACAGGTGAGCATTTCTCACAGCATTAAGGGATGAATCACAAAAATATGCTACATTTAGGTCTAAGGGAACTAGTAAGAGTAAGTTAGGCACTGCACAGCTCACTAATTACTCTTCATTCATGATTAACCTAATCACCTCTAAGTGATAGCTATTCCATTATTGGTTTCCAACAAATAGAAAAGTAGAATCCATGTCACATGAAAGAACCTTCAGTAAACCCATATCCCAAATATTCAATAAAAATAAATAAAAACACGTTCTCTGGTGAAGTTTTTTTTTTTTTTAAGATAAGAGTAGCTGACTGAACATAATGTCATTAATATATTAAAAAGGATATAATAAAAAAAAGAAAAGAAATGAATAAAAAGATAAGAAACTGTATATACCAATATCCTGTATTCAACCTAATACCTTAATAAATGGACTATTGCCCTAGCTGGTTTGGTTCAGTGAATAGAACGTCGGCCTGTGGACTGCAGGGTCCTGGGTTTGATTCCAGTCAAGGGCACATGTCCAGGTTGCAATCCCCAGTAGGGGGCATGCAGGAGGCACCCAATCAATTCTCTCTCATCATTGATGTTTCCATCTCTCTCTCCCTCTCCCTTCCTCTCTGAAATCAATAAAAATATTTTTTTAAATAAAATAAATAAATGAACTATTGCCCATCCGAATATTGCTGGTCCACTAAAACAGTTCAGGTGGAGAGGTAAGGACAAAAAGCATAGTATATTGAATATTTAAAAATGTAATACTTAAAAGGACAAAAATCACTTTTCATTTCATGGTCATTTACCTTATATCAAGTACTTCTCTAACACTCAACCCACAAGTAGATGGTCTAGGACAAGCATGTCAAACTCGCGGCCCACAGGCCACATGCCTCATTTATGTGGCCTGTGTTAGCCTTTGAGTTTGACATGCTTGGTCTACAAGAATATGTGTGTGGAAGGGCATTTGATCTACTCACTTTAATAAAAATTATAGCTGCCCATTTAGTCCCAAAGGCACATGTGAATAAAAATTACATCATTATAAAATGCTGCTTTGGTAGCATAGAAAAATCTGCAGTACAGACAGACTTGTACTAAATGAATAATTAACAAGAAATTTATGAAGAAATACTCTAGCGTGATTGACATCATAGTAACTATGGGAGTTTCTTCACAACGTTTCCTCCAAAACCAAGTTGGATATGTCCCAAGTTGAATAACAGCTCTTGTTTATTAATCCTAGATAGCAAATATTTTTTTTTTTAGTTTTCAAATAGAAGTACACAAGTCAATTTAAAATGCAAACTGGTACAGAGGCTTAAACCTTACAGTTTATTCTAGAGATAGCATTAATTCTAACTTTAAAGAAAAGGGCGTGGGAGGGGCCTCAATGACTTTCCTAAAGCAGAGGAAAATTTCATTGTTTTTCAACCATTACAAATAACAAAGGGTACCACTTTAGCCAAGTCGGTATGGCTTGACCTATGAACCTGGTCAGAGGTCCAGGTTCGATTCCTGGACAGGTCACATGCCTGGGTTATAGGCTCAATTCCCTGTGGGGGGCATGCAAAAGGCAGCCAATCAAGGATTCTCTCTCATCATTGATGTTTCTATTTCTCTCTTCCTCTCCCTTCCTCTCTGAAATAAATAAAAAATATATTTTAAAAAATACCAATTTGTAGGATAACATGTTCCCAGTCCTTCAATATATATTTGTCTGCTTCTCCCTCGTGTGTGCACACGCGCATCACTATGACACTTAGTATGTTGCATCTTACTTATTTACATACTAGAGGCCTGGTGCACAAAATCTGTGCACTTGGGGCGGTGTCCCTCAGCCCGGCCTGTGCCCTCTTGCAGTCTGGGAGCCCTCGGGGAATGTCTGACTGATGGATTAGGCCTGCTCCCCAGGGGAGAGAGGGCCTGATCCATGAGGCAGACATCCTTATGATTGCCACGGAGGCAGGAGAGGCTTCTGCCACTGCTGCTACACTCGCCAGCTGTGAGCCTGGCTTCTGGCTAAGTGCTGCTCCCCCTGTGGGAGTGCACTGACCACCAGGGGGCAGCTCCTGCATTGAGCATCTGCCCCCTGATGGTCAGTGAGCATCATAGCAACCAGTCGTTCTGCTGTTCGGTGGATTTGCGTATTAGCCTTTTATTATATAGGATTTGTCTTCCATAGTAGGCCCTGCCTTGGTCTTGGTCATTCTATGTCCCCTCTCCTTGTTGACCTGTCTCTCTTACACTCAATAAATGGCTTCCAAACACTGATACTAAGAGAGACAGAATTTTATCAGGCTGAAGTGTGTGGCAAAGTGAATTACAGTAAGTTACTAAATGAGAAAAAAAATCAGAAATTATTCAATTAGTTAAAAATAGATAAAATTAAAGCCGCAAATTTTCAACTTCCTTTAAAATGCCTAAATACGTATAAATGCCATACATACGATTTTAATAAACTTAGTAGCATCAACCTAACAGATTTATTTACAGGATTTTGAGCTAAATATGTCAGGGGGAATTCAAACAGTTTAATACAGAGGTTATGGAATCATAGTCTTTGGAATCAGAGATTGTGTCCCAGCTCTGCTCTGATTAACTATGATTTTGGGTAGGTTTCTTACTCTCTCTTGGCCTATTACCTCATGTCTACTGTGGGGATGATGTGCAATAATCTTATAAGACACTTAGCATAGTGCCTAGCATATAGTGAAGGCTCAATACATATTCACAGCTAAAACATCAGATGTACCCTAGCCAGTTTGGCTCAGTGAATAGAGTGCTGGCCTGCAGACTGAAGGGTCGTGGGTTGGATTCTGGTCTAGGGTATGTACCTCGATTGCAGGCTCAATCCCTGGCTCCGGTCAGGGCCTGTGCCCATGTGTGTCTCTCACATTGCTCTTTCTCTCTGTCTCTCCCCGTCCCTTCCACTCTAAAAATCAGTGGAGAAATATCCTCGAGTAAGGATTAACACACAAAAATAAAATAAAGCATTGGATGCAGTGAACATCTTTAATTCTTTCTGTCTGCCTTTCCCTTCGTAAGTTTGGGAACTTCCCCACTTTATGATATCAGAAGGTCAAATAGTTTGCTACATCTTAAATTTGAGAACTTCCTCTCATCATTTCAAAAGGTCAAATGCTTTCCCACATGTCCTATACATGGGCTCTACCAAACACATATGCCCAGCCCAGACTAGAAACAGGCAACTAGTGAGCAAGAAAAGTAGAGACCAGAAGGAACTCTCTCTCACACCAATGGTGGAATAATTGCAGCCAGGTCAAGTCCAGGGCAGAGGTGGCAGCATTTAGAGTCATCCAGAGCTAGAGTCACTGGGGCAGGCTGTGGCGTCTATCAGTCTGTCTCTAGATGGTGCTGGCATCCTCGTGGGAATCATTGTGCAATGTGATTTGGGGCACTGTTTCTGGCTGCTTAGTGCTAAATCTGGTTCTCTAACCCATGCAACAATTTGATGAACCACTGAGCTCTACCCAATATCCTTTTTAAATGCATGATATGCTTGAATTGGGTTTTACTGCCACCAAGAATTCTGATACACATCAAGTAGGGGTAATATTTATTCTTACCTGCCTCATCTCCCCAGGGAAAAAAAGGTTATTTTTAATCTCTCCAAAGAAACATAGAAGTATTGTTCACATTCAAGCATGGATTTATCCTGTGCAGTCTTGGAAAACTTATTTTTATAAATTTGAATAATCATTTTCCTAATTTAGAATATGAGAAACATCTAACCAATTTTAAATTTATTTCAAAGGAACACAGTTAAAGAGAAGTGATGACACAAGAAAATACCTATAAGCAAGGAGTAACTACCACTGAGGCAACAGGAATTATTCCAATGTTCCTAAAACCTCGCTCTACAGCTTTTTCCCCAGCAGGAGATTTTCACTTGAGGTTCTATAACCAAGGAATTCCCTCTGCCTCTTGAGGATCATTTTAGGGTAAAAAAATGTTTAAATTATCAAAAGGCCTTAAATATTCTTCTTTTGTTTTAACAACTCAGTAAAGAATCCACATAACAAAAACTATTCAATTCTCTGTTAAAACCATACATAGCATGTCACTGCCTCATTGCCATAGGCTGATTTTTTAGTATGTAAAACACATGCCTCTTCCCTGGTAGATTTTTCTGCAGGGCTATTTCACAGTTCAGTACTGCTTTTCCACTGTCTAGAATGTTAAAGCTCAAATCCATTAACTTTTTATTTATTATTCATTTATTTATATTACTTTGTCAATATAAATGTGACACAAAGTTTATAGGGAGGGTGAAACTGGGGCATTAGATGTGTGTTTTTTTCTAAATCTCAGAAGTAAAGACATGATATGCAAGTCACTATACAGAGCTGAAACTATCCTATATAATCAAAGGCTAATATGCAAATTGACAGAACGCGGAAAGACCATGCGCTCCCATAGAGGGAGCGCCGCTCAGCCAGAAGCTAGGCTCATGGGGAACGGGCCTAAGCTGTCAGTTGGACATCCCCCAATGGCTCCTGGACTGTGAGCAGGCACAGGCTGGGCTGAGGGACACCCCCTCCCTGAGAGCACGATTTTCATGCACCAGGCCTCTAGTGTTTTAATAAATAAAAGAACAATCTAAACAAAACCAAACACAGCTTTAAAAAAAAAAAAAAAGTGATTGTCTTTTCAGAATAAAATTAAAGGGGAAAAAAATCAAGCACTGGAAATGTATATTGATGTCTAATATCTACCTAACATTAAAAATACAGTAAAAAAAAAAATGCATTTTGGCAGAGATTTGGGGTCAGGGAGAAGGCCATAGAATTTTAGGGTTCTTGATAATTCTGCACCAGAGCTATGTTAGACAGAAGTAGTCCAGGTCTTGAAAATTAGCAACTTAACCAAGTAGCCTATCTTCTGATTACTAGCTGATAATGTCATTAAAACATCTTTAACAGTATGGAGTTTCCTCAGAAAGTTAAAAATGGAACTCCCATTTGACCCAGTAATCCCACTTCTAGGACTATATCCCAAGAAACCAGAAACACCAATCAGAAAGGATATATATACACCCCTGGAGGGGGCTTGCCCGGGGTGGAAATAGCTGGGGGATTGGGGGAGGTCAATCAGGGAAAAAAGAGACATATGTAAAACTTTAGACAATAAATAAAATAAAGTAAAACTGTAATCCTATTGCTCTCCCCCCCCCAAAAAAAATCTTTAGCTTGTCCTTCAAATTAAGTCAAAATAAAGTTAATTGAACACCATCTGATATTAATACCTGCATTTAAAATAACCAAAAAATTAGTGAATCCAAGGCAAGTGATTTCAAAATCCAACTGTTAATAACCATCAATATAAATAAAATTCTGATTTTTGTTAATTTATAAATACTCTGGACTTATCTATATAGTCACCAAAAACATAAAACCTGCCCAGCCAGTATGGCTAAGTGGTTGAGCATTGATCCATGAACCAGGAGATCATGGTTCAATTCCTAGTCAGGGCCAGGCCCAGGCTTCAGGCTTGATCCCCAGTAGGGGGTGTGTAGGAGGTAGCCGATCAATGATTCTCTCTCATCGCTGATGTTTCCATCTCTCTCTCCCTCTCCATTCCTCTCTGAAATCAAAAATATATATATATTTTTAAAGTAGAACCTTTTTATGATGTCCGTAAGTTCATTTCTATGTAATTCCCAAAATGTGTTAAAAAGTAAAATCATTTTTGCATTGTATGCTAAGGACTATTTCGTTAATCACTGATTATAATTTATTGGTTGTTATTACAGCATGCCCTCAGAAAATAACTTATACCTAAAAACCATGATTTTAAGTTTATGCCATTTAACATAAAAAAAAAATTTCTGGTCATAATCTATCTCCTCTAAAAGGACACCATAATCCCTTATAGAAAAGTTCCTTTGCATTTTGTTATCTTACTATGCTGAGCAGGAACTTTCTACTCAAGTAAAAAGAAAAGTTCACACAAAATCTAATCTTCCTTAAATGAGTCATGACCAAGTCAAACCAGCTATATTTGCATTTCATAAGAGGTCTATAAGCAGCAGGGCTAAAAAGGACCTAAGGCTAGCACTAGATTACTACCTTATTATGAAGACTAATTCATGATATAAAACAACAACAGTAACAGCCAAAACATTTTTTTAAAGGTACAAGAACAAAAAGTAGATAAAACACAAAAGAGAACAGGGAGAGAATCCTATATAATAAAAGGCTAATATGCAAATCAACCGAAAGGCGGAACGACCTGTTGTTATGGTGCGCACTAACCACCAGGGGCAGACACTCAATGCAGGAGCTGCCCCCCTGGTGGTCAGCGCACTCCCACAGGGAGAGTGCCGTGCAGCCAGAAGACAAGCTCACGGCGGGCGAGTACAGCAGCAGTGGCAGGAGCCTCTCCCATCTCCATAGCAGCGCTAAGGATGTCCGACTGACGGCTTAGGCCCGCTCCCCATGGGATCCTAGACTGCGAGAGGGCTCCCAGACTGCGAGAGGGCACAGACCGGGCTGAGGGACCCTCCTGAGTGCACGAATTTCGTGTACCAGGCCTCTAGTTTGTGTATAAAGAGGCAAAAGAAGGTTTACAGCAAGTATGGCAACCCCAAGGCATATGTAGTGCTATTTCCCCGCCTTCAAAACTGGTCAACACAGGTAACAGGTGACAGCTCTATGGAGCTTGGCAAAGCACCAGAAACCTCTAGAATGCTACTGCAAAGCAATGGAAGTTGTCAGACCAAACAAAACATTGCCATTCCTGATTTGGACTGACTATGAATTGTAATGTAAATATCTGTGTTTTCCGGTGGTCTTAGGCTCTACAGCAGTGGTTCTCTGTGGTTGAGAACCACTGCTGTTGAGCCTAAGACCATCGGAAAACACAGATATTTACATTACGATTCATTAACAGTAGCAAAATTACAGTTATGAAGTAGCAACGAAAATAATTTTATGGTTGGGGGTCACCACAACATGGGGAACTGTATTAAAGGATCGCGGCATTAGAAAGATTGAGAAGCACTGGACTAGAGGAAGAGTATAAAAAAAAAACTATTAAGGAAGGAATGGGTATAAGGAAAAACAGTAAGAGCCTCAAATATTTACTGAGCTATTTCTTATATTTCTAGTTTGCATATACTTAACAAACTTCATAATTACTTATTATGCCTGTTTTATACACAGAAAAAAACTGAGGTTTATAGAGTTTTAAGCCACCAATATGTTAGAGTCATACATAAAATAAGTGGTGGAACTGAGGCTCTAACATGATCTGAGCACTTTACCACTCCTTTTAGATAGATGATCATGGAATTCAATAACTGGTCTACCCTCTATCCACCCGCCCATGAAAATCCACCAGAACAGATTTTTTAAAATAAAATTTTATTTAAGTAATAACATGTTTCTTATGGAAAACCTAGAAAACATAATGGAAATACTAAAATTCATTTCTTTTAATTGCTTTTATAATTAATATTTTAATGAACACCTTATACATATAGATCTCTGTGCACATTTTTATTCCCTTTATAAAGTATTATAAACGGAATTCTGGGTCAAAGAATTGTGAATACATCCTGCCAGAACATCTGATTTTAATATTACTGAAATGATAAACAGATAATAGTTCCTTGAAAGAAACAACCATGCCTTACTCTCCCTTGTATCCAAAATGCCTAAGCACATGAGCAAGTGTTCAATGAGTGCTGAATGAATGAAGATAGTTTCTCTTCCCTCATCACAGGGTCTGAACAGAGAATTAAATAGAGAATTAAATTCTCCCCAACTAGAAGACAACAATCATGCCAAATATCAAGTTCATTAATGGCTGCATAAAACTCTTTGCTAGGGGGAGAAAAGAGGGGTTTGCAATAGGCTTCAGGAATCAAACCCCTGCCAACACAATGGTAACCAGCGATAAAAAAGGTGCCCACCTATCAAGCTAAAGTTTATAGCCAATATAACTATACAACTGCCTTTATTTGTTTGGCATACCTATATTTAAAAACCCCAAGTTTTCCACTCCCTGACAGACATTCAGTCTCCCTTATTGCACCACTTTTCTCAGATTAGACATTTCGCCAGACTGTGAAGCCATGCCCTTCAGCCAATCAGGGTACTGTGCAGTAACTCATCAGGGAATACTAGTAGATAAAAAGAAGAGAGGAATCCTCATTGTGTGTGCCTGCCCGCCATGTTGCTGGTGCATTGCACCCTTTTGTGCAAAAGTAAATCTGCCTTGACAACCCCCCCAAAAAAAAAAATCCCCAATTTTTAAAAATAAGAAATGTAGGGGGAAAGCAGGCCTTCAGTTAAGCATGACCTACCTGACTCCTTCCTGATACCTCACCTTAAAAAATTAAAGTTGTTTTAGAAGTACAAAATCCATAAGGATACAGAGAATAAGGAAAGACATAACAGCAAATAAAAAAATTAACAATATTTGGGAAGCTAGAAAGAGAAAAGGTTATAATAACCTAATAAGACCAAGAAAGGTGAAACCTAAACCTGAGAGGAAGAAGCCATCAAAAAGCAAGCTGACTGCCCTGCAGTAGGGCTTAGTGGTGGAGGTCACTGTTCCATTCCCTGTAGTGCCCAGGTTTCAGGCTCAATCCCCAGTAGGGGGCATGCAGGAGGCAGGTGATCAATGATTCTCTCTCAGAACTGATGTTTCTTTTCTATCTCTCTCTTCCTCTCCCTTCCTCTCTGAAAATCAGAACAAAGAGCTAAAAAAAAAATTGAAGTTGATTGCCACTAAAGATTAGGAATTGGAGGTCAGAAGAGAAGAGATGGGTAACTGCTATTTTAATAATCCTTGAATTATTCAACTTTTAAAACTACATATGTACAAATAATTTTCTTTTTAAAATAAAAATTTAAAGAGATAAAGCAGATTTTGTCATGATGTTAGAAATATCTAAAACTGTCTGAATTCGGTATACATCATTTTTTCCAAACTATTATATTGATTTCTGTTAACTAGAATTTTCATTAGTACTGAGGTCAACAGTACTAACTACTTTTCTTATAACACAATTCATGAACTGACACAGTATGCAATTCACAGGAGAAATACTTTGGGCATGTAGCAATTCTAAAGCCTAATTGTATAAAACCACTCCATAAACACCATGTTTTATTTATTCTTCCCCCCTAAAAACATCTATTTGGATGTATTTATATAAAAAGCTTATATTATTTGTAACTCTTGGGTCAAATCCAAATTTTGACATTTTAAATGAGTAGCATTTGTAAGCATCAGTGATGGGAGAACTGAAAATACAGTTGGAATGTCAAATTATACAAATGGACAAACTGAAAGGCTACTTCATAGAAAAGAATATGAAGTACTAAATACACAAAAGAAAACAGGAAACAATCTTATCTGCAAGAACTATATAACTTGCAACATTTTAAAAGTCACATTCTTGTGGGCACAAATTCACCAACTAAATATAATCTAATTAACATATTTCTTCTACAGCCAAAACCAAGAATTTCATTCCAGGAAAAAAAAAAAATACTTCAAAGCACAGATTAAAAGACCATGAGCAACTACATCAGAATCTATTGTAATTTTCTTAATTTAATGAAGTTCTCTTCATATAAAACCTATGAGACAGCTCTTTCAACAATATTAATGGACTGTGCTGATCTATAACATATAGTTGTCCAATTTTACATATCGACTATGTAACAAATTTACAAATAATTAAACAACTGCTACAAAGGATTAAGAGCATTAAAACCATGTTATTTTACATTGTACATCCACATAATCAAATGAGAAAAAGAGTCAGAAATACAGCAACCAATAAAAACCAAGTATTTATCACTAGGAACCCACATGTCAGGGAGTATGAGAAAGAAATGCATAGGAGGCAAGTCCTGAATTCAGGGAGTTTGAAATTTATAGTGCAGAAGGGGTAAGAAGTGTATAGTGATATAGGAATGCCAAGGTTAAGACATGAAAAAAGAAAAACATAAGCAATATAAAACAGTAAAATGACTGAATACTTACTATCTTATATAATAAAAGGCTAATATGCAAATCGACTGAACTGCAGAACAGCCAGTCGCTATGACACGCACTGACGACCAGGGGGCAGACAATCAACGCAGGAGCTGCCCCCTGGTGGTCAGTGTGCTCCCACAGGGGGAAGCGCCGCTCAGCCAGAAGCCAGGCTCATGGTTGGCGAGCGCAGTGGCGGTGGCAGGAGCCTCTCCCACCTCTGCGGCAGTCCGACATCCCCCAAGAGCTCCCGGACTGCACGAGGGCGCAGTCCGGGCTGAGAGACTGCCCCCCCATCCTGAGTGCATGATTTTTGTGCACCGGGCCTCTAGTCCTATATAATGAAAGGGTAATATGCAAATAGACCAAATGGCAGAACAACCAAACAACCAATCAAAGCATAATATGCTAATGATATGCTAAGGCTGCTCAACGCTTGCTATGACATGCACTGACCACCAGGGGGCAGATGCTCCGACTGGTGGTTAGCCTGCTGCTGGGGTTCGGCTGATCAGGACTGAGAGAGATGGGCCGGACATGCCGCGGAGCCCTCCTGTGGTCCTTCCCCGGCCCAATTCTGCACTGGGGGGGTCCCTCAGCCTGGCCTGCACCCTGTCACAACCCAGGACCCCTCAGGGGATGTTGGAGAGCCGGTTTCAGCCTGATCCCGCAGGCCACTCCCCTTGGGAGGGTGCCAGACACAGGGCTCATGGCTGGTGAGCAGCACAAGCCTCTCCTGATCGGGACTGATTGGGCGCAAGCCCGCGGCAGACACAGCAGAGACGGGATGAGTGGGAGCGGCAGGTAGGAGCTTCAGGCAGCATTGGACTGTGGGTCTGGGCCTAATCCCTGCAGGCCACCCAGAGGGACCCCACCCATGCACGAATTCATGCACCGGGCCTCTAGTTAAATATAAAGGATAACGATAAATTTAGAGAAGATAACAGTGGGCTTGAAAGAGGAAGTAGGCACTGAACTTAGGTGGCCCTCAAAAGAATTAAAAAACATTTGAAGAATTAAGGAGAAAGATCAATTCCATTCTCTCCCTCTAGATTTTGCTGTATATTTGAAATTTTTTCATAATGGCCCTGGCCAGTTTGGCTCAGTGGATAGAGTATCAGCCTGTGGACTGAAGGGTCCCAGGTTCAATTCAGGTCAGGGGCACATGCCCAGGTTGTGGGCTCAATTCCCAGTAGGGGGTGTGTAGGAGGCAACCATTCTCATCACTGATGTTTCTATCTCTCCCTCTCCCTTCCTCTCTGAAATCAATAAAAATATTTTTTTAAATAAAATTTTTCACAATGAAATTCTGGGGGCAAATACATATAAAATCAAAAAAGGAAAATAATCTGAAAAAGAACTGACATAGAAAAGGAAAAATAAACAAAGTAGTAAACACGGGAAATTATCCACAACTTCAAAAAATAAAAAACAAAGGGAAAAAAAACAAATAACCATACATCTTGTGTATCAATAAGTGTTCACACTATTTTGATTAGCCTCATTCCATTACCTGAGAGAGAATAAGAGTAAGAGCTTTATAATCTCACTTCCACAATGATAGAATGACAAAAAAAAAAAAGTTTTCTTTAGCAACAAAACTACAAAAGGACAGCTAAAATTTCCTAATTCCCAATCCTATCAACTATCCAGTATCCTACACATTACATATTAAGTATTTTATACTGGACTTACTTCATTACCAACTTCAATCTCCCATAAAAAACAAAAACATAAGGATGCTATAGTTACTATTTTTTTTAAATGTCCATTTTAAAGTGTGCTACAATACATAAGAGTCTAATGAGTCTTATTTAAACCACAAAACTTTTATGACCAAAACCTTGTGGCCTTTCCAGTAAATTGAGATGTTCCTATTCCAATGTATCCTCTAGCCAACAGGCCATTCTAATGGTCAGAAGAAGAGAGGATGATGCTCAGGAAAATTTCAGAGCTAGTCATAGTTCCAAGGAATTCATATACTGTACAAAACTTTTTCAATGTTTTATCTAAATTATTTTGGTTGGCCCATCCAGTGTAGCTCAGGGGTTGAGTGTCGACCTATGAACCAGAAGGTCATGGTTCGATTCCCAGTAAGGGCACATGTCCAGGTTGCAGGCTCGATCCCCAGTGCAGAAGGCAGCTGATCAATGATTCTCTCTCATCATTGATGTTTCTATCTCTCTTTCCCTTTCCCTTCCTCTCTGAAATCAATAAAACTATATTTAAAAAATAAGTAAATTATTTTGGTTGCATGCTGACAGCTGCATAGATAGGGACTGAAATGCAAGAAAAGTACATACTTAATACGTATATCTAAATGAAACACTATAAAATAATGAACTGCACTAGTAATTATGCCATATTAGTCACACACTTACAAGCTTTCTCAGGAATTACAATAAAATATTACTTTTAACACCTAAACTAAATTTTTCCCTTCTCTAAATTAGTAAGACCTTATTAGTTTTTCCAGATCTATAAATAGGTATCTATGTTTATTAGTGTTTGCCAAACCAGATTAACATTCGTCATAAACTGAAAAACACTCATTGGTCCAGGATCTAGGAGCCATGGTGCATTACATTCTCTCACTTCTTCCTGTTTTCCCACACCCAAAGGCATAAGAGAGTCTCATGCTCTCGATTATATATACTCCCAACTGAAACCTTCCTGAACAGTAGCCAGGAGCCACCCACTTCTTCTCCCGGCCCTTCCACAGAGATCCACTACTGAATTAACTTCCCATTTCCATAGTATACAGAAGGATCTAACTAAGTAATCCAACATTTTTATGTGTGTTTATGTGTGGCTGGGAGGAGCAGGGAGTTTTGAATGGAGGCACAAAAGAGGCCAAGACAACCTTCAGCCCTCTAAAGCAGCTGTGGCACATTACAAAAAGCAAAGCACCTGGAGCAGAGGAGCAGCGTCTTAGCCTTGACTTTCTCAGCTGAGTGATCTCCTTCACCTAGCATTTCAACTTGCCAGGTTCAGCCTCCAAAGACATACCCAGGAAACCACTTATCTTAGCAGTCTTTGATAACTAGCCATGCTCTTAATCACTCCACTAAGCAGCCATACAGTGGTGGATGGATCATTATTTCTACTTTACCTTTAGATATGTTCTGTGATTTTTAGCATACTTTTCCTGATTATGTCTGTCGTAGATTAGTATTTAAAATTGTATTACCTGAGCCTATCAACAAGGAAATAATTATAGTGAGCATCAAGAGCAAAACAGGAACTTGAAGCAGTGTTTTATCAATCACATTCAGAAAATCAATAATGAATAATAGCACTCACTAAAGTACTTCATTACCCATTCAGGAATTCATTACTTTTAATTCTCTGAAAATGTATCAGTTCATGTGCACCTGTGCACACACACAACATGAATTATTATGTCTTAATTAGTCTGTTTCAATAATCACGTATCAGACTAAATATTTCAACGAACAAAATATGTCCTAATGGATAGTTAGATACCATTTAACGTTAGTTACATTTCACCGATAACTATAAAAAAAGGCTATACAAATTTCTATAGCTCACCCAAAATTATATCACAAAATATTTTTCTTGCTGCCACCACAAAGTTTTATCTAACAGTTGAATAAAGTATTAACATTTATTAAACAGTCTCCTTAAATATATTCAAGTTATTAATTGCATTAATATGTCATTAAAATTATTTTACGTAAAGAATATATATCACTACTTTCCCAATTTATCAGCTTAACTATATTTGCAGTACTATTCTAAAGTACTGAACAAATTAGAAAGAAGACTAAAAGTTAATTATAACTTTCTGAAAGATCTAGGATCAAACTAAACCCCACTAAAACAATAAAATCCAATCTATTCTTTGGGGATATAGGACCAAAAACCAGACTTCTGGAAATCTTATTAACATTAAGACAATAAACTAAATTTTGAAACAATTCCCAGAAGTATTAATGCTCGAAGTAACTCTTCTCCTTGAAGATAAATTTATGCAAAATAAGCATGTCTTAAAAGCCAACTCAAACAGTGTTAGAGTGAAAATAAAAGACATCTGAAGACAACTTTACTGTCCCATAATTTTTAAAAGTTCTAGGAGAAAATTTAAGCTCAAAGTAGTAGAAAAACATTAATTGAAGAAAATATGAAGATAAAAATAAGAAGAAAAATTAATGAAACACTTCTGGAACAAAAGGGAGAGTAGCACTTTAATTAACCAAAGATGAAAATAACAGAGCCCTGGCCTGGCAGTTCAGCTGGTTAGAGCATTGTCCCAATATGCCAAGGTTTAGGGTCAGGGCACATACAAGAATGAACCAAAGAATGCATAAATAAGTTGGAACAACAAGTCTGTCTCTCTCTCTCTCTCTCTCTCTCTCTCTCTCTCTGTCTCTCTTTGTCTCTCTTTCTCTCCTCCCCCTTCCTCTCTCTCTCAAATCAACCAATAACTTTTTTTAAAAGAAAATAGGAAAAAATCAAGGAATTCGTGTGGAGAAACATTTTTGGAATTTGCATCAAAATTTAATCATACAGAGTAACCACCAGAAATGAGGTCCCATATACTGTGCTAAAAAGCATAGAGTTGTATCATTTTTCCATGCAAACTCTGTTAAGACTTTTCCTCCACCATAAATACACAAAAGGTTTTTGTTGGTGCAATTTACTATGCCTATCCTCAGCCCCAGGATATTTTTGTACCCAATCGCAAATTGGAAATGGGATGCTATCGTCCTCAAAATGTCGAGTTATTGGCAGAAACAGCTCCGTGTCTAATAGAACGTTTATGCTCCACTAGAAGTCTTTTAAGTGGTATTCTTCTTTAGATTTAATTAAGACCACCTGTATATTTTGAAATAGAAATCAAAACTTATGGGACACATTGTTCGTTGATATAACCAATTTGAATGTTTCCCTAGTATGAGAATACAGTCTTAGTACTTATTTATCACTAAACCGTATCATTAGATTAATTCATATTATGTATATCCTTCATGGACTTAGTTTTCCAAGGATAACTACACAGTGACTCCTACTTTCCCACCACTGTAAAAGCAGAAAATGTTCCTACAGAAATAGACTCCCAAAACATTAAGCCAAAAACCATTCACTACAAAAGAAAGTCGACACTTCCTCTGCTTCCATTTCCTCACTGGAATATTAGGTACCACGTGAGATCCAATACTTTTAAAGAATGCAAAGTGGAAACGTATTAAGAATTAAGCCTTTAATCTGAATACAGAAATAAAGCAGAAAAGTCAGGGAGATTGGAAGGTCAGAGAGATTGCTTTTAAAGACAGAGGGGGGCCAATGGCAAAGAATATAGGCCACACCTCTGAGCTGAGAGTAGCTCCCAATTGATAGCCAGCAAGGAAATGGGATCACAGTCCTATAGCTGCAAAGAATAGAGTGCTGCCAACAATGTGAATGAGCTTTGGAAGAGCGTCCAGACAAGAACTTGGCCCAGTTAACATTTTTATTTCAACCCTATGAAACCCTGAGCAGAGAACTCTGCCACACCGAGCCCAGAATTCTGACAGACAAATCTTGCTCGGCCAGCATGGCTCGGCAGTCACAGGTTCGATTCCCAGTCGGAGCACATGCCCAGATTGCGGGCTTGGTCCCCAGTGTGGGGCATGCAGGAGGCGGCTGAACAATCATTCTCTCTCATCACTGATGTTTCTCTCACTCTCTCCCTCTCCCTTCCTTTCTGAAATCAATTAAAAAAAAAAAAAATTTTTTTTTTAAAGGCGTTCTTGCCCTGGCCGGGTAGCTCAGTTGGTTAGAGCATCATCCCAATAAGCCAAGATGGCAGATGCGATCCCCAGTCAACGTATATACAAGAATCAACCAATGAATGCATAAATGAGTGGAACAACAAATCAATGTTTCTCTCTCACTTCCTCTCTCTCTAAAATCAATAAATAAACATTTTAAAAAATAAATGAGTGTTCTTTTAAACCACTGAGTTTGTGGTAAATGGTACACAGCAATAGAAAACTAATACACTCCTTGAAAGAATGTAGGCAGTAAGTTTCCTTTTATTGTCACACATGATTGTCCTGGCACACAGGCACGCAATAAATATTTCCTGAATGAATAACCAATAACCAAAAATCAAGAGTAAATTGTGCTATATATGATATTTCTTAGAAGAAAGTGAAATAACTACATTATCGATTGGGCATGCTGCAACCAACAAAATCCATCCTAACAACTAACCTCCCTTTAATACAAAACAGATATGTGTTTTTCCATACATGGCTTTTATAAATGCCCACAGTGATATCGTCCATTTAGAGAATGCTTGTAGCCTGGTAAATATACCAATAATAATAGAATGGTGTTTTAGTAAACAATATAATGAAATATTGATTAGGATGAATTTACTTTCAGTTGATGGAGCCAATTCAAGTCATTGCCTCTTTCCACACAATTACCCTACCAGGGGTCCTCAAACTACGGCCCTCGGGCCACATGCGGCCCGCTGAGGACATTTATCCGGCCCGCCAGGTGTTTTTGCCAGCGCTGCCTGTCCTGCTTAGCAGCCAACTCGTCCCGGGACCGCAGTGCACATGTGTGGAATGTTTTTTTTTAACTATAGTCCGGCCCTCCAACGGTCTGAGGGACAGTGAACTGGCCCCCTGTTTAAAAAATTTGAGGACCCCTGCCCTATACCCTGCAGAACCAGAGTTAAGGAATCCTAATAGGCTTGAAGAAATTCAGAACCAGAACAATCTACTGATGAGCAGCAGGGTATATTTCGACAGAAGGGATCACATTTACATTTAGCTTCTTTGTTGGGCTAAGTCGAATGCTGCTCCAAGTAAGTTTAGAATCCCTAATATAATACAAAAAATATATATTAGTAATCAATATTCAAGAATATATTAGTAACCATCTACTAGATATAAACTACAGACTCACACACTTTCAAGAGCAGATGATGGCAAAAGAGATATCCAATTCTCTTTTAACACATCTCTTTTCTGCCAAAATCAATTACTTCTACAGCAGTTCCCAATTTAAACATGGTACATTCCAAAAATGATTTGTTGGCCTGTCACTTGGAAGTCATGAATGCCTTTTGGCCCCACAGAATCACTGTTATAAATGGTGATTAGGTGATGTGATATAGTTCTGTACTACAGGTACATTATAAGGTTTTGTGGCCTAGCAACCACCACTATGTGTTTCATTTATTTACATTTTGTTTCATTCATTAAAAGGGGGAAGAGATTATGGCTGACTCATATGTGACAATTTAATGATTTTTTTTATACTGAAATTTCTAAACTAAGTCTTTTTAATTGAAAAATAGTTAATCTTAAATTGGGGCCAACCACCTAAATTCATCTTGAAAATAAGGTATGAGCCCGGTGTGGCTCTGTTGGGTTGAGCGCCATCCCATGCACCCAAAGATCACTGGTTCGAGATTACTGGTCAGGGCACATGCCCAGGTTGAGGGGTCATTGCCCAGTAGGGGACGTGCAAGGGGCAACCGATCAATATTTCTCTCTCTAAAATCAATTTTTAAAAAAAAACACGTGTGTGTGTGTGTGTATATATATATAAATGTTAACTTTTAAAAAAAGAAAATAAGGTATGAAAAATGTGCCTTAGATATTCTTTAAAATGAATTTTATAATGCAAAGAACCAAGTATGTACTATTATGGGTAATTCACAAAAAATTAGAATTATTTTATCACCATATATTCAAAGAACTTCTAAAATATATTCAGAGGTCAGGGACACATTTTCATTTTAAGGATAACAAAAATATAAGTAAACTGTTAATATAGTCATTTTTCCTCCAACCTACCCACCAAAAGTAAAAGGAACTTCACATTTGTGACCAGTGTTGGTTCATACCCTGGCATAATGCTCAGAGACAAAAACTCTGCAAAACTATTCCTCAAAGTTATTCATACCCAAGATAGAATCTCTAAGGTGGCATTTGGCTGAGTTCATTGCAGTTATTGGGGTGGGGCACACTGTCCAGACATGGGGTTCCTGATTTGGAGGCCATGGTTGGTCATCATGGAGGTTGTAAGGTTCTTTGAACTTGAATGTAAAATCTGTAATACTGTAATTTTAACAATGTTTGAACCTTTCTTCAGATAATGAAGGGGTACATGATGACACCAACCAATCCCTCTCCCAAAATACAGAAAACTAGGGATCTGTGTAAAGAAGTGAGGCTTTGGGTTTGGAACACCTGACTGGTTTCAGGGCATAGCACTGTTCTTGTTTCCTCCTCACAGCAAGACATTTAGCCCCATATTACTGTCACATGTGCCCAAAGCAGGCCTCATCATCTTTCTGAGGCTTCAGTTTCTGAACAAGGTGGTCATGGTACATGCCCAGTGTAGGGTGTGCAGGAGGCAGCCGATCAATGATTCTCTCTCATGATTGATGTTTTTCTCTCTCTCCCTCTCTCCCTCCCTCTCTGAAATCAATAAAAATATATTTTTTTAAAAAATTTTTTAATAAAATAAATGTATTTAAGTAAAAGTGTCATTTAAAGAAAGATACTGCATTTTGGAGTGGTCCTCAAAAAACAGATGTGTCAGAAACACTGCTCTGACCCAAACTGTGGTTGTTTTTAAACTAAATTGTTTCTCCACATTTTTCACTTCTGTGATAACTCCAAATTTTCAGCAAAGCTCCAGATTTCGATATAGTACCAGTGCATGTAATTCAATACCTCCAAATGAAACCCATTCTCTTCTGGATCAACCCATCACCACACAAGTCTCAAAACCCAGGCATCATCTGACTCATCCCTTTCTATTCCGTTTTATTTGTGTATTATTCTAGCAGTTACTAATTCATTAATTCCATAATTCATTCATTCATTCCACAAACACCTGTTGGGTTCCTGCTGCATATGAAAGTAACTGTCATTTTAGAAAGCCATTTCTTTAAAAACTTCATAATCTATGAGAAGAAACATGTAGCCTTGTGAACTCTTTTCCAAAAATTGGGAGTGGGCGGGAACAGGAAAACATAAGATGGGACAAGCATCCTAATTTCAGACTCTCAATATGTCTTCTGCCTGGCCTCTAGTAACCTTTGTAAAGGTCATTGTCCAATACATTATACATACTGTTGGCAGAAAAATATTTCTTAAAATTTACCTTTACTGACAATCTTTAATGGTTCCCTACTGCCTATAACAACAACAGTTGCTTACTTTGACAGCTTTTCAGAGACTTCTATAACCTAGCCACAATTCCATGTATATAAAAAAATTTCAAATAGCATTATCACAAATTAAATATCAGTGTTTTATCAGAAAGTTATATATAAGCCAAAACTACGTAAGACTTAAAAATCTGGCATACTATTAATAATTCTGTTGGGCACTGTTAATACTCCTAAAATTCAGGTTTTTATTACATCCTCCATTTTTCAAAGACTCCATTTTAGAGACCCTAGATTGTATTTAGGAAGCAAGCTACAGTCCAGTTAATCAAAAGGTATTAATAGATTTATCCATATAAGGATATACTTATATTGAAAGATCCATGGGAAAAATTAATGGGATTTTAATGATATAAAGTCAACACTAGTGGGTAAGTGCCAGGCCACCAGGCACAAAATAAATTAAGCTGAGTATATTCAATGTATAGTTTTTGCTCTAAGTTCTCATTAGGTTAAAGCAATTGGTATTTTTGTTCTATAACATATCACCTCAAGGTTCTTAGTTCTGTGATATTTAGAAGGTATTTGCTTAGCACTTATAAATGCCATTTGTTATTAGTCACTTTTGTCCAAGAGTATGTGTTCTTGGATGACAGAGATAAATGATGCAAAAAGTTCCTGCTCATTAATGCTCTTCAGCTCCCAAGGAACATCCAAAAGCCTAGGGGATTTACTGACTCAAAACCTAAAAGCAAAAGGCTGGCATGGGAGAACTTTCTCAGATATTGTGAGGATTAAATGCCAGGTCAGCACTTTAAAAACAGTGAGAGTGACTCCTTAAATGCTGTGCCCTAGTGTCTCTCCTTCTTTACCCTAGTCCTGGCCAGGAGTAGAGCCAGGAATACTGCTAAACATCCTATAGTGCATAGGACAGTCAGTCTCCCATGACAATTACCTGGCCCAAAATGTCAACAGTGCTAAAGTTAAGAAACCCTGGTAACAAAAGAACACTAAGTGAGAAAGAAGCCCAGCTACCATAGCATATTAGCTAAGTGACCTTCAACAAATCACATAACCTCTCGAAGATAGTTCCCTCATGTATAAAATGGATAACATCTTATGTCAAAGGATTTAGGAGGATAAATTGATACAGAAATTTTTAGACACTCTACAAATGTTAGCTTCCATTCTTCAGAATGAGTACAAAAATCTTCTCTTTCAAAGATTATTTCAAAATATAAATGACACATGGTGCTATAATTGATTTATTGTATAAATCTCCTATCAAAGTCTAAGCAACTTGAAGGCAGGGTCCTTACCTTATTGAACTTTGTATCCTCAGCCTCTACAACAAAGTAAGTATTGGGTAAGTATCTTTTAAATGGCCAAATGGGCAAATAAGCTCTCAGTATCTACCCACAACAGAACATACATTGCAATACACTGTGGAGAAATAGCAAAGAATGCACAAAAACCATTTTTGTACTGGATAAATTGTAAAATAGTAAGAAATGCCTAGCAACAAAACAAAATATACAGGACTCAAAACCATAAAAATCCTAGAAGAAAACAGGCAGTTAAATCTCGGACATTTCTAGCAGCAAGATTTCTTCTGATATATCTACTCGAGCAAGAGAAATAAAAAAATAAACAAATGGGAATTCATTAAAGAGTTTTTGCATAGCAAAGGAAAGCAACAACAAAATGAAAAGACAACCTACTGAATGAGAGAACATATTTGTCAATGATACATCTGATAAGGGGTTAATATCCAAAATTTATAAAGAACTTATAAAATTCAACACCAAAAAAAAAAAAGTCTAATTAAAAAACGGGCAAAAGACCTGAATAGACACTTCTTCAAAGAGGGCATTCAGAAGGCCAACAGACATATGAAAAGATGTTCATTGGCACTCATCATCAGAGAACTGCAAATAAAAACCACAATGAGATATCACCTCACATCTGTCAGAATGGCTATCATCAATAAATCAATAAACAACAAGTGTTGGTGAGGATGTGGAGAAAAGGAAGCCTTGTTCACTATTGGTGGAAATGCAGATTGGGGCAGCCACTATAGAAAGCAGTATGGAGTTAAGTCAAAAAATTAAAAATGGAGCCTAGCCCTGGCTGGAGTGGCTCAGTGGTTGACCTATGAACATTGACCTATGAACCAGGAGGTCCCAGTTTGATTCCCAGTCAAGGCACATGCCAATTGCAGGCATGTGATTCTCTCTCATCATTGATGTTTCTAGCTCTCTCTACCTCTCCCTTCCTCTCTTAAATCATAAATAAATAAATAAATAAATAGTCAGTGGGGTCCTAGCTGGTTTGGCTCAGTGATTAAGTGTCGGCATGCAGACCAAAGAGTCCCGAGTTCTATTCCGGTCAAGGGCATATAATACTTCGGTTGCAGACTACTCCCCAGTCGGCCCTGGTCAGTGCTAGTGCAACAGGCAACCAGCGGATATGTTTCTGTCACATCCATGTTTCTCTTTGTCTTTCCTCTCTCTTCTACTCTCTCTAAAAATCAATGGGAAAAAATATTCTCGGGTGAGGATTAACAACAACAACAACAAAAACAGTGGGGAAAAAATACACAGGTTTAACACCAGGAGACACACAAAAGAAGCTCAGGGATTGATGAATAAAATTTACAGAAATAGCTAAGGTCACAAATGAATACCAATGAAATGCACACAAAAGTTAGAATTAAATTAAACAGATTTAATCAGGGAGGCCTATTTTTTAATTAGTGTAATCCTTTAGAGTACATGCAGCTAATCTTACAAAGGCAATGAAACAGTACACTTAAAGAACAAACATCAAAATGACAAGTTCTATCATTTGTCATGTTAGCAATACTCAGCCAAATTTCATAATTCAGATAATGGTAGCATATTTTAATAGGTTCAAATGCGATTTTAACCGATTTTTTAAACCACATTAGATTTTAATGGAAGCTTATCAAATTCCTGACATCCACAATCTATCTTAATTATCTTACATGGCCTGAGAGAATAAGACCAACAGGGCTGATGCCCAAGTGTCTGAATACTTTGCTGAAAGGCTGAATTCAAACATACCCAAAGTGTGTTAGAAGCAACTTTTTAAATGCACAAATATAACAATTATTTTTAAACCAACAATTTTAGAAAATAGTAGCTGCTAGCTAAAGCTTATATAAATATGACACTAGGTTTGCAAATGTCAGCAGAGTTTTAAGATCCCTTTCTAAAGTAATAGTCTCCTTCTGTTTTGCTTGGTATCTTAATTTGCCTTTAGTTTCAAAAGTAAACTTGCCAACACTATTTCTCGCAAAACCTCAGGAATTCCATTACTAGTTTTAAGCTAAATTAAAGGAAAAGAGACGCATTCAACCCACGGCAAAAGTGTTCACAAAGTGTTTGTTGATGCTCATAAATAGCCTGAGAAATTTAGACATGTCTGAAGGACAACGGCTGTATAGTCAACTCTGTTTTGCTCCAACCGTGGAAATGAATAGGAAAAGAATTATTGCTACTACTTCATGTGAGACCAGCACAGATACCTTTAAACCATCTAGGATATAACAGACAGAACATTTTCTTTAAGTCAGAGCCTGTGTGCATGCTTCACTTCAGGGAAGAATGGTGAGCGTACCCTTAAAAAAATCCACATGGAGCCAAGATATTACTGTCCTCTCCTCCAAACACAATGCTTAAATGCCCTCAACACTGACCACCCATTTGCCTAAAAAAATAAATAAAAAATAAATGGTAAGATTTGGGTGTCTTTCTCACTATGATTATTTCTCTCTTACATCGATGTTTCTCTCTCACACTGATGTTTCTCTCTCGCCTTCCTCTCTCCCTAAAAATCAATTTTTAAAAGGAACAAACTATAAATGCTTAACATACAGATAGATAGTTTTTTTCAAAAATATATTTTATTGATTTTTTTTACGGAGAGGAAGGGAGAGGGAGAGGGAGTTAGAAACATCGATCAGCTGCCTCCTACACACCTCCTACTGGGAATGTGCCCGCAACTAAGGTACATGCCCTTGACCGCAATCGAACCTGGGACTTTTCAGTCCACAGGCCGACGCTCTATCCACTGAGCAAAACCAGCTAGGGCCAGATAGATGGTTCTTTGTCTTAGCACTAGAAATCTTCTTTTCCATTCCATTTCCCTATTTTCAGACTCTGTAAACCTTCCTGACAGTTATAGACACTGTTACTCTTTATCCCTCTCCATCACCTCCAACAAGCCTTAATTAATCTCAACTCATCTGAATTGCAGGTATCAGGATCCCTTGAATGGAACTATTAAAAGACAAAGTTACTATGAAGGAAAATCCCATCTTTCCCATTTGCCTGCTCCCTTCCTTCTCCTGTCCCAGCCCAACAGAGAAGCAAGGAAGGGAAGGAATAAACCACCTTAAGTCCATTCAATGGCTATTTCCCTAATTCACTTCACTGCTCCCTCTAGGCATCTGCTTCTTGGGCACCACCCTATGTGACTCTACTCCCCTGCCTCAGGTAATGGAAGTCACAACCAGGAGCTCGATTTTGGGAAGACCCAGTTCCCTAAGACAGGGATGCAGCAGGGTGAACTGGTTTCTACCAGTGTTATAAAGGGTAGTTTGAATATACTGTGATATAATGGGTAACATTCTTTTTATTGCCTGACCTAGTAAGCTAAACACCCATTTTTAAAAAATATATATGTTTTTATTAATCTGAGAGAGAGCAAGGAAGAGAGAGGGAGGGCGGGAGAGAAAATTGATCAGTTGCCTCCTGCATGCACACACAACCCCCGCCCCAGCCTGGAATCAAACCCGAAACCTCGGTATGTGCCCTGACTGGGAATCAAACCAGGACCTTTGGTACATGGGACAAAGCTCAACCAACTGAGCTACACCGGTCAGGGCTAAACACCATTCTTATATGACTTACTGGAAAAAGAAACTCTTAATTCCTAATTCCTCTTTGTAACTACCAATTTCCCCTACTGCTAGCACCTAGCTAAAATCCTTTTTAAACAATTCCTTTACAAGATAGAGGCTACCTATATAAAAGAATAAAATTACAGTAGCTACTAGTAATTAAAACAATACATTTTTTACAAAATAAGTGAATACCAGTAGCTTGTGCAACATGAGTGACCCATGCTTAAAACCACTTAATGAATAAAAATAAAATAAATCTAATACAATAGAATATTATTCAACCATAAAAAAGAATGAAATCTTACCATTTGTGACAGCATGGAGGGACCTAGAGGGTATTATGACTAAGTGAGTAAGTCAGTCAGAGAATGATTTCACTTATATGTGGAATCTAGAGAACAAAATAAACAAACAAACAAAATGAAACAGACTCATGGATACAGAGAACAGGCTGATGGTTGCCAGAAGGGAGGAGGCTTGGAAGACAGGCAATATCTATCAAAAATTTTATGCATGTATCTTTTGGTACACATATTCCACCTCTAACATTTAAAGTACTCCTATATTTTCACAGATGTGCAATATGTATGCAATACTTGTTGCCACATCCTATATAATAAAAGCCTAATATGCAAATCGACCAAACGGTGGAATGACCAGTGGAACAACAGGTTGCTATGATGTGAACTGACCACCAGGGGGCAGACGCTTAATGCAGGAGCTGCCCCCAGCCCACAGGCCAAGGCAAGTGCCAGCGGAAGCACCCCACCCCCATCGCCCCACCGGTGGCCCCACAGATTGGCCCTGATCACAGGCCAGCCCTAGGGACCCTCCCCATGCACGAATTTTGTGCATTGGGCCTCTAGTTATTTATAAAAGCAAAAGAAAAGAAACAAGCTTAATTTATAGTACATTAAATACAATGGATACTTATTCAACCAATAAAAAGAGTGGATAAGGTTGTAAGTGTAAGAAGAAAACTTGCTATACAAATAGCAATTGCCCCAGGAGAGGGGACCTAATAGAGAGGTTATGAAAAGAGACTTGCTTTTTACAATAAACCTTTCTGTACCTTTAAATTTGGGGGCATGTATACATTATTACCCTTTTGTTAAAAATTTGTTAAAGAATTCAGACCATTTACTCCAATCCTCTGATGCATCATGCATAGTTCTACTATCCTCATCTGCAAGCAATGTTCATTAAAACTGAGAATCTAAACTACTAGAGGTTACCAATAACCAATATACTAGGGTAGGGGACTCATTTCCTCCTTAGTGCAGAGAGGTACAACTATGGCAACTTTACATGAGTCGAAACAGAGTAAAATAGGTGAAAAATAGATGAAGAATTTATCTTACCCAAGCAACCTTTATTACAGAAATAAAATTGGATGCAATATAATTTTGTCAGCACTCTAAAAACCATGCTTTGTCAAAAGGAAAAAACTACCTGGCTGGATTTTCTGGTTATGGTCTAGATCTCAATGGCTACATGTAACAGAAATATTTTGTAAAAACCTAAGTCGTCCTAAAATCATTTGAACCCAAAATACAGCTCAAAACAAGGGGGGGGGGGGGTACAAAGTCATGGGCAGTAAGTTTCAAACACCAAAAAAAACAACTTTTTTTTAACAAGTGTTATAGCAGAGCTGACTGTATTCTTTAATTGATTTGAGAGAAGGAGGGAGGGAGGGAGGTCAATACAAAAAACATCCATCAACTATTTCCTGCACACGCCCTGACCAGGGATCAAACCCACAATCCAGGTATGCGCCCTGACACGTAATTGAGCACGGAACCTTTTTGCTGTATAGGATGACGCTCCAACCAACTGAGCCTCACAGAACAGAACAAACTTTTAAGATACCATTTTTCTAACAGAATGTTTGTCTTCATCTCTTAAATTCCAAGTAAGACTGAAAACAAAGTTGTCCCTTGGTTATTAAAACTCAAGAAAGTGAATGGAGCCCTGGACTGTGTGGCTCAGTTGGTTGGGTGTCATCCTGTGCAGCAAAAGGTTGATGGTTTGACTCTTGGTTGGGGCACATGCCCGGGACTGCAGGCTCATAGGGGATGTGCAGAAAGAAGACAACGATAGATGTTCCTTTCTCACATTGATGTTTTTCTCTCTCCCTCTCCCATCTTCTCTCCCTTAAAAAAAAAAAAAAATTAACAAAAATATTTCTTTAATAAAAATAAAGTGAATGAAACAATTCAAACTAATTTTTAAATGTTGCTATTGAATGAGATTTTTGTTTTTGCACTAAAGAGATTAACAGCAGCTAATACTAAACTAAGCTGGTTGCCCTCTTCTTCCTCTGATTCAAAAGTATTACAATCTCGCTGTTTAATTATAAAACCAGGAAACTAGAAAAATAATATTGAAGGAGGAAGTACATAACATGGCAACGTTTAGAGGAGGATCACATTTATTTTTTGTAAAAAAAGAAAAATCCTTTTATTGACTCTTTTGTTAACATTATGGCTTGTGATTTGGCCATGTAAGCACAGTTAGCTATAACACTATGAACAAATTCTAATTTTACAAATTTAATGATCTGTTTAAACAAAAGAGTAGCCCGGCCATCATGGCTCAGTGGTTGAGCATCAACCTATAAACCAGGAGGTCACAGTTCGATTCCCAGTCAGGGCACATGCCCAGGCTGTGGGTTTGATCCCCAGTGTGGGGCCTGCAAAAAAGGCAGCCAATCAATGATTCTCTCTCACCGTTGAAGTTTCTATCTCACTCCCACTCCCTTCCTCTCTCAATCAATAAAAATATTTTTTTTAATTTACTGTGGGAAAAAAAGAAAAAAGAGAGAACTATACAGCCCAAAAGTATGTTGTCATAATCAATTAGTCTCATGAGTCTAGACTATACCTTAGTAAATGAAAGATGCTAGACTATACCTTAGTAAATGAAAGATGCTAGCTGACATATCAAAAATCAGTACATTCCTTTGCCAAATTCAGTCAGACTAATGCCAAAAAACAAATAAAACCCAACTTCATGAAAGGTACACTCAAGAAAACAGGAGGTAAAAACTGTTCAGAATTAGTACTACATATCTTGACATCTACAGAGAAAAAGGACAAGAATGTTATCAACTGATAACTTTAATTTTTATTCTATACTATTTTATATTTATGGCTCAAGAGTGTTTGAGGGACTTGATACTCAAAGAATGCTAATCATAGTATCAATTATAATCACATCAAAGTCAGGGATTAACAACTACACTCATGAACATTTAAATTCAGACCAATGGTTTCCAATCCTGAGTCCAGAACCACTTAAGATAGGAACTGAGAGTTCACGATTCAAAAATAGCCGAATAGCCTCATAAACTGGATGAAATAGAGCTTTGTACTCTAAGATACCAAATTTCATTTTGAGGGCTGGAATTAAAACTTAACATGGTAATACCAATTTCTCATAGTGATTAGAAGCTCTGGTTATAGTTACAGTCTTCAACAATAAAAATAGAAAACCCAATGAATAATTATGTAATAAACATATTTAATTTTGTGGAAAAACTTCTTTGGATTCTAAAACGTGAAAAGTACCTGACCAACTTGGCTCAGTGGACAGAGCGTCAGCCTGCGGACTGAAGGGTCCCAGGTTCCATTCCTGGTCAGAACACATGGCCAGGGTTGCAGGCTGGGTCCCCAGTAGGGGGCATGCAGCAGACAGCCAATCAATGATTCTCTCATCACTGATGTTTCTTTCTCTCCCTCTCCCTCCCCTCTGAAATCAATAAAAATGTAAAAAATTAAAAAATATATAAAACGTGGAAATAGTTTAGTTTTTTTAAAGGTTCTAAAAAAGCAAAATGCAAACTAAAAATACATACCAGACTCTACATATTGACAAAATGTTTATCAGGTTAAGGTTCATGCTGGGTTCGAATAGAAAGACACATGTATTATATATATACTAGTGACCCGGTGCATTAAATCACGTGGCCCACCCACCTGCCCACCACCCCACCTTGACACTCTAACCTATTCACCCAGAGCTCCAGCGCACCTGGCCCCACCTCCGACCCTTCCAGCCTTCTCTGGCTGCTTCAAGCCGCGCCCTCGGTCCCGCGAGTCACCTCAGGCTGGTCCCGCCTCCTCCGGGCACCTCCCCATTTCCACCCCATTTCTGGAGCAATGCTGCAGCTCCACCCCGTCATGGCGCCGGAGGAGAGCGTGGAAGCCTCTTGCCTGCTGCAGTTTCAAGCGCCACTTCTGGCAGCATGCGGGCTGTACTCTTTCCCTGACAGGTGAGTGGGAGCCTTAGGTGGTGAATGACTGGTGAGGGGGACGCTATGGGCTCTCACCCCCACCATCCCCGTTGGGGATGGTCACACCTCCTCTGGGTGCCTTCCCACTTCCACTCCGTCTCTGGAGCAACATGGCAGCTCTGCCGCGCCGTGCATGCGCATGCAGCCTCCTGCTGATCGGTCATTATGGCGTGAGAGTGTCACAACCATTAGCATATAGCTCTTTATTATTTAGGATATACTAGAGGCCTGGTGCACAAGAATTGTGCATTCAGGCGGGGGGCGGGGGGTCCTTCAGCCCAGCCTTCAGGATATGTCTACCTGCCGTGGAGGCAGGAGACGCTCCCGCCACCACCCCTGCACTCGCGAGCCATGAGCCCAGCTTCTGGCTGAGCAGTGCTCCTCCTGTGGGAGTGCACTGACCACCAGGGGGCAGCTCCTGCATTGAGCATCTGCCTCCTGGTGGTCAGTGTGCGTCATAGCGACCAGTCATTCTGCCGTCAGGCAAAACTAGCTCTCCGACATCACCCTAGGGATCCCGGATTGCAAGAGGGTGCAGGCCAGGCAGAGGGACCCCACTGGTGCACAATCGAGGCTGGGGAGGGACACGGGAGGTTAGCCAGACAGGGAGGGACCATGGGAGGGCTCCAGGGCATGTCTGGCCCATCTCGCTCAGTCCCGATCAGCCAGACTCCAGCAGCAAGCTACCCTACCAGTCAGAGCGACTGCCCCCTGGTGGTCAATGCACATCATAGTGACTAGTCGACTGGTCAACTGTCTGCCCCCTGGTGGTCAGTGCACGTCATAGCGAGCAGTTGAGTGGCCTTAGCATATCATTAGCATATTACACTTTGATTGGTTGAACAAATGACCGTACACTTAGCATATTGGGCTTTTATTATATAGGATTATCCTTTTTTTAAAATCCTAATGGCTCAATTGATGTTTTAAGAAATAGCAAGTGAGTCAGTTGGTTAGTTAGGGGTTGTCCGTGCACTATAAAGTTGCTGGTTTGATTCCCAGTCAGGGCATATGCCCAGGTTGCAGACTCAATCCCCAGTAAGGGGCTTGCAGGAGGCAGCTGATCAATGTTTCATTCTATCCCTCACCCTTCTTTTCTCTCTAAAAATCATTTTTAAATCTTTTTTTAAAATAACATTAATGATAAAGGATAAAGATGACTGATCAGATCCCAAACTATGAAGGAAATTTAACAGAAAGATGAATTTATGTCTGTGTTCTCCAACTCCATTTTTCCTCCTTACACTCTTTTATTTCACAATTACCTCAGCAGTTACAATTCTGCAAGATCTGCAAGATTTTAGCCACAGTTCTCACCTATATATATATATATATCCAATAAAAATAAAACAAATTATAAGCCTAATTTTCACCTTGTAATGCACCCTAATTTTTTACACAGCATTGGTGCGAAACACTAAGGAGCCAAATGAAGCTAGGATCCAAGATGTGAGATAATAGCAAGAACAACACTATCCCAAACATGACCTAAAGACCACTCAAGAATACTGAATGGGAGAAACCAAGATGGCAGCATAAACAAACACCTGAACTTGCTGCCTCGCACAACCACTTCAAAACCACAACTAAAAGACAAAACGGGCAGCATCCAGAATAACAGGAAGGCTGAGTGGAAATTCTACAACTAGAAGGAAAGAGAAAAGCACACTGAGACTCAAAGGAGGTGCATAAGTAAAGCACGGAGGTACAGAGGCGCACGAGCGGAAAGGGCTGGTAACTGAGTACACTGTTGTCTTTTTCAATCAGGAGGGAGACACAAGCTCATGACTGCTCTGAACTCCAGTTCCAGGCAAGACTCTGGGGACCCAGACTCATATAGGGAGAAACTGGACTGTCTGGCGTCGGGCTGGGACACAAGAGCGGCCTTCTCTCAGAGGTGCTTACAACGATTACCGCAGGACACTGAGACCTGGGGGCCTCTTAGGGCAGGGCTGCTGATCAACTATAGCTGTTTGCTTCGCCCTGTGGATTCCCTGAGACCCCACCCCACCCAAGCTGTGCACAGAGGCTTTTGAATATGAATGGCCTGGCCCTTTGCTATCTAAAATTACCTAACAAACTGCAGCTGGGGCAGAGAGCCCCAGAATTTCCAAAAGAAGGCCCAAGGCTCCACGCAGCTTGCCTTGCTTCACAGCTGGGCCTCATCTGGACACCTCCAAACCCCAAAGAAGAGGAATCTGCAGATCTCTCCGTAACTCCTGCTGGGTGGCCTCAGGCAGAGGCTAAATTAGCACCTCCTTGGAGACCCAAGAGCCAGTGTACCCAGTGGTCAGAGTGGGACCATCGAGATTACAACTCCTCAGATCCATAAGGGACACACTCAGGGGGCAGACTCAGTGAGCACCAAAGCCCCACTGAAGCAAGTCTTACCCCATAAGGGTGTCTCCAGCACAGAAGTTCTCCCAGTGTAGACACAGCTGATCCTCACAGTCAATTGGCATGGAGGTCAATTCCTCCAAGGCTTAACTACAACAAGACTGTGCACACAGCCCACAAAGGGGTGCAACAAGAGTGTCCACCTCAGGTAATAGGGGAGGTTGAGCCACTGGGCCCTATAGGACACCTAGCACACAAAGCCACTCTATCAACACAGGGAAGCAGCCAAAATGAGGAAACAAAGAAACAGGTCACAAATTACAGAAATGGAGGAAAGCAAACAACTGGATATAGAGTTCAAAACCACGGTTATAAGGTTATTCAAAAATCTTCTAGATACCGCTGATAAATTTAGTGAGACCCTCGAGGATATGAAAAAGGACCAACTAGAAATTAAGCATACACAGTCTGAAATAAAGAATAATATACAGAGATCCAACAGCAGACTAGAAGATCGCAAGAATCGAGTCAAAGATTTGAAGTACAAAGAAGCAAAAAAAACCACCCAACCAGAAAAGCAAAAAGAAAAAAGAATCCATAAATATGAAGATAGTGTAAGGAGTCTCTGGGACAACTTCAAAGCGTACCAACATCAGAATTATGGGGGTGCCAGAAGAAGAAGAGAGAGAGTAAGATATTGAAAACCTATTTGAAGAAATAATGACAGAAAACTTCCCCCACCTGGTGAAAGAAATTGACTTACAAGTCCAGGAAGCGCAGAGAACCACAAACAAAAGGAATCCAAAGAGGACTACACCAAGACACATTATAATTAAAATGCCAAGAGCAAAAGACAAAGAGAGAATATTAAAAGCAGCAAGAGAAAAACAGTTAGTTACCTACAAGGGAGCACCCCATAGGATTGCAGCTGATTTCTCAACAAAAACTATGCAGGCCAGAAGGGAGTGGCAATAAATATTCAAAGTGATGAATAGCAAGAACCTACAACCAAGATTACTCTAACCAGCAAAGCTATCATTCAGAATTGAAGGTCAGATAAAGAGCTTCACAGACAAGAAAAAGCTAAAGGGAGTTCATCGCCGCCAAACCAGTGTTATATGAAATGCTAAAGGGTATTCTTTAAGAAGAGAAGAGGAAGAAAAAGGTATAGTTAAAAACTATGAACAACAATTACATATCTATCAACAAGTGAATCTAAAAATCAAGTGAAAAAAAATCTGATGAACAGAATAAATTGGTGAATATAATAGAATCAGGGACATGGAAAGGGAGCAAACTGACAATTCTCGGGGGGAAGGGGGTGTGGGAGTGCAGGAAGAGACTGGACAAAAATCGTACACCTATGGATGACAGTGGGGGTGGTAAGGGCAGAGGGTGGGGTGGGAACCAGGTAGAGGGGAGCTAAGGGGGGGAAAAAGAGGAACAACTGTAATAATCTGAATAATAAAGATTTATTTAAAAAATAAAATTAAAAAAATTAAAAAATAAAAATCAGCTGGCATCCAGGTATCTAGCACCTGCACAGCAGGTAAGGGGACGTAATTCAAGTGAACCTCTACAAATCTGAATATAAATCCTGGGCTCCATCACTTATTACCTGCCTGAACTTTGGAATATGACTGAACTCTCTGAAGCCTTAGCATTCTCATCTAAAACATGGAAATAAGAACAATAATTTAGTAGAAACTCTTTTAACAGACTTCAACTTTATCAACTTACAGAAATATAGCTCTTCAATCTCTCAATAAAGCACTCCCTGATGCCTACCATAGGTTGATCATTTGCACCTGATAATCTTCTAAGTAGACAACTTTCTTAATATATCCCCAGCCTTTTGCTCTCACCAAATGAGCTGGATGGTTAACAAGAGCCAGCTGTTTGTTCCCAAACCAGTTTATGCCAACTAGACTTGTTATTGTAATTATGTAATTTAAGATTATGTAAACTGATGAAGTATGAGAGTGAAAGGGATTGTTTCTCTGAAATTCTGTTGAAAAGTTCAAAGATTCAAAGGCTAATTATTTTTTAAAAGTTATGAAATTAGGTGTATGTAAAAGCTTTAAAAGAATAAAGAAAAAAGCATAAAACTGTAGGAGGATTTTTTTTAACATACTAAAAGTGCTTTTTAATTCTCTCTTCTATAAGAGATGCTATTAAGATAATTAACAGATAATGCCTCATAGGTGTGGATTCTGTGAAAAAGACAATCCAGGACTCTAGTCAAAGGACCTATCCACAAAGAAAAACCTTAATTCTATAGGGAGGAAATGGTGAGAGAATGTATATTCAAGTTAAAATTAAAAGTACATATCTTATTTATGATTCCTTGCTAACCAACTTTTCAACTACCTACTCAGTATCACATTCGAGATCTTTATATGTAGCTACTGTAACAATTTATAGGAATATTATAAAGACTAAATAAAGTACTTAAGCATAGTGCCTGGCACTTAGTAATAGTCAATTAAAAACGTGTTTTATTTTAAGAGTTGTGTTATTACTCTGATGGTCTACTGCTCTAAGAATACATATAGAAAGTAAAAGTTTCACACTGTCCGTCTGTTATTTTTGTATTCATCTACATTATTTATACTCCATAGATTATTAGCCATATAACTTGTGTAGTGGCCATCAAAAAAGTAAAGATAGCCAATAGGCCTAAGAGCCCCAGGTGAGTAGTCATTCAGGGCTATGCTCAACTACAAGAAAACATTACAGTAGTGCATTAACATGTCAGCATGAGCTGACAAGAACACAAGAAAAATGAATGAGGTGCTGGTATGGTACCAGAGGAGGAAGCAGCAGCTCTTTAAAACGAGAATAACACAAGGGAAAAGGGCAAGGATCCAAACTGAGGAGAGTAACTAGAAGATAATGGCAGAGACCAGAGAGAGAAGCAATGAAGAAATTGGCAATCATTTTGTAGGCAACAAGTTTGTAAACTAAAGAGGTTACAGGTGCCTTCGCCGGGTTGGCTCAGTGGATAGAGTGCCGGCCTGTGGATTGAAGTGTTCCAGGTTCAATTCTAGTCAAGGGCACAAGCCTGGGTTGCGGGCTCAATCCCCAGTAGGGGGCATGCAGGAGGCAGCCGAACAATGACTCTTTCTCATCATAATTAATGTTTCTATCTCTCTCCCTCTTTCTCTCTCTCAGAAATCAATTTAAAAAATATTTAAATAAGTAAATAATGCTGCAATGAACATAAAGGTACACGCATCTTTAAAAAAAAAAGAGGCTACAGGTAAGGTATAGGGATAGATCTAGTGATTCAACCTCTTGCTCAGAACTGTTGAATACTGGGCACAGATATTAAAATGCTTTTCCAAATTACTTAAAAGCTAAAACACATCTTTTAATAGTTCATGTCATTTTGACATTACAATCAATTTTACTCTTCATGGAAACTGTTACATAAAGAAATGCACTCTAAAATTAGAACAATGAAGTACCTTATTCACCTATGAAGTTGGGGGTGGGTAACTAATATCCACTCTAACAAGAATACAGTAAAATAGTACTAACAGAACCATCCTTTCGAGAAACAACTGACCAAATGTTTCAGGACTAAAAACCTTCATATCCCTTGGTTCAGTATCACACATCTGGGAACCTGCCCCAGGAAAAAACTAAAAATACTAAGAAATCTATATGCTGAAAGGTGTTTTCTGCAGGATTTTCGTATTTTACAGAGAGAAACATCCATGTGAGAAAGACACATCAATTGGTTTCCTCCCGCAGCACCCTTACCGGAGCTGGGGAGCCTGCAACCAAGCTATGTGCCCCTGACCAGGAAATGAACCTAAGACCCTTTGGTCTGCAAGCCCACACTCTTACCACTTAGCACACTGGCAGGGTTATACTGTCTAACCTTTTTAAAATGTTATTTTACTTTTAGAATTAAAACAAATTATATTTAAAATATGTACCTTAAAAGGTTACATACTTTACGACTTCATTTATATAATACTAGTAGCCCATTGCATGATATCGCGCGCAGTAGGCTGCCCACCGCTTCCACGGGAGTCAGCGGAAACCGCAGAGCACTGCTGGGAGTCACACTGCTTCCACAGGAGCCGTGCAGCTTCCACAGGAGGTGGAAGTGAGCCACCGGCGCCCACGGGAGCTGCGCTGCTTCCACGGGAGCCGGGAGGGACCCACGCCAATTCCATGGGAGGCGGGAGGGAGCCGTGCTGCTTCCGCGGGAGGCGGGCTTGCTGTCTCCTCTCCAGGCCTGTGCTTGGCACAGAGGCTGTGGGCCGGCCCCCCTGTCCGCTCCGGCCTGGGCGCAGCGGCTTCCCGCCCCCCGCCCTCTCCCCCACCGCCCCCGGTCTCCACTCCGGGCCTCACCTGTGTGCCCAACCTCCTCCTGTCCGGTCGTGACCCGTTACAGCGTCCCAGCCTAAATTGCATGATTCCTCATATACAGAGAGAGAGAGACTAGAGGCCCGGTGCATGAAAATTCATGCACTGGAGGGGGGTTCCCTCAGCCCGGCCTGCCCCCTCTCACCCCTCAGGGGCAGGAGGTGACCTGGTGATCAGGTGAAGGCAACACCCCTATCACACCTCTGCTGCTGCCACTGCC